>CM077577.1:37043475-38329294 GCA_039657325.1 Stephania cephalantha
CCTTGCAATGTATTGGAGCTCGTGATCTATGTACTTAAATTCTTTATGACCATTGTGAAGAAAAAAAGAAGAAGAAGAAAGTGTCGAATTTTATTGTATCACAGTTGGTGGCAGTTCTGGGATTTAGTTAATCTGGTAGGAGCTTAACCAAAAGGATTACTAAGTTTCGTTACTCCACTTTGGTAGAAAAAATTGTTGTACCAGTAACCAATCAAATGTCATGGTCAATCAAAACTTTAGATTTAAGACTGCAGTATTGATGGGTTTTTTTGGGTTTTGCCGTAGCATATAATCCTGGCCTAATGTACTTAATGCCATAAATCCCTCCAACTACGGATCTGTGCCTGGTTTCCTGAGTTGAAATTTTTTACATGCTGGTTTTTCCCTGATTATGCGTATATCCTAAAATGTACAGATTTAATGATTCATGTGTACCTTATGTATCCTTATCAACTAGCTTTAGATCAAATTGGATTTCATGAAACTACTTAAATTCAAATTTTTTTTTTTTTTTTTTTTTTCACGAAAAGAGTCAATATTACAATGGATTAAATTGGATGCTTATGATTTGGCTATATTATTTCACGATATTATATGTTTCATGATTTCATCTTTTCTGCAGATTTGTCGAGTTGAGGACCTTACGGTTAGTGGCCTTGTCAAGGGCAGTATTCTTCAAATTCACCGGGCTAGAACAGTAACAGTGTTATTCGGTGGAATCATAAGCGCATCTGAATTAGGTAATTCTTTAAAATTTTGTTAGGTACAGCTCATTTTTTACCTGATAATTTTGCAGATCCTCATTCTTTTCTTTTTAGGCTCAGTTTTACTTGTATTATTGAATTTATTACAGATATAGTTGAGTCCTTTCCTCAGGTTGTGAAAAAGGTGTTGGTAAGGGTAATTATTCAAATGGAGCTGGGGGTGGTGCTGGACATGGGGGAAGAGGAGGCTCGGGCTTTTCTAATGGATGGTTGAGCGAGGGAGGTCAAGAATATGGTAATGCGGATCTTCCTTGTGAGTTGGGAAGTGGAAGTGAAGGCCCTGTTGGATCCCATGGGAATGCTGGGGGAGGAATGATAGGTGTGAAATATCAAATATTTTAATTGTTGGTTTGAAAAGTATAATTGATACTGTGTAATTGTTTTGTTTTGTAATAAATGTGTTTATGCTTTCTAAGCCATGAATCGAGTAACTACACAAAACTCAACTTCTAAAAGCCTTCTCCAAATAAGTGAATCTGTTACTCCAATCAACTGTGCCAAACACTGGACATACAACTATTATGATTGACTACTGTTAGGAATGAAGTGCATTCCAAATGACTCTATAAAATTATTCCGAGGAGTTGATTAAGCCAACTGATTTCTGAAGGACTTACAAGATTTCCTTATATTAGAAGACCTGCATAGTCTTTCAATTTTAGTGTATTATCTCTAGACGGCAGATTATGCTCCATATCTTCTGCAGCCCCTCTGATTTACTTACATTTGATTATTTTTAGCTTAATGCTCACTTTTTATTTTCTCAGTGATGGGATCCATTCAGTGGCCGCTTGCAAATTTAGATATTTATGGGTCTTTAAGGGCTGATGGTCAAACTTCTAGTAGAACAACAAGGAAGAGTGACACTTCTATAGATGGTGTTGGTGGCGGTTCTGGTGGGACAATTCTTCTTTTCCTTCATGCGCTTACCCTTGGAGAAAATTCATCTCTATCTGTTGCTGGTGGGTATGGTGACCCTCTTGGCGGTGGCGGCGGTGGTGGTGGAAGAGTTCATTTCGATTGGTCAATGATTTTTGTTGGGAATGAATACGTTCCTATTGCTATTATGAATGGTACCGTCAACATTAGGTATTCCAAAAGCCTTATTTTTCCTTGTAGTATATGATAATACATTAAAGTATTTGAATGAGGTTTCTTTTTGCTTGTCTTTAAGCATGTGAATATCTACATCTTGAACTTCTAAATATGTATCTACTGGATGTCACATTATGTTTCAATTTTCAAATTTGTTCAGGAGAACCTATTGCTTTATTCAGAATCTAACATTAGATTGAGCTGAGTTACTGTCATTCCCTTGCATCTCTCTGTTTCCTCTGTGTTCTTTATGTAATTAGTTTCTAGATTTCTATGAAAACCTCTCAATACGTAATTAGCAATTATGTCCAATGTTTTGCTGATGATTAGGGGATGCGTTCAACTTTTATTTAGCTTGAACAGCTTTCTTTTGAAATGTAGCCTGGATTTTAATCGAGTAATTTACATCAAGTTCTTACATAATTTATCTTTTCTGCAAATTTATCCAAATTCACAACTCTCTGTCCTTGCTAATTTGATGTGAAAAATCCACATCTTGCTTTAGAGTCTGCTTTTGGGGCCGAATCTCTCATTAACATCATTTTTTGACTATTCTTTTGGGTTTAATTCTGATTCTCTTAACTCTTTTATTTGGTGCAAAGTGGCTCCTTAATCCTTTCTATTGTAACCCTTCCCAAATGTACTTGTGCTGCATAAGATACTGAACAATGAACATCAACATAATAGACAAACAATACTCTCAATAAGCACATTGGTGATCGGTTATTAGATTACGAAACTTTTGAGTCATTGATTCTATATGATTGTATTCCTTAATAGGTTCAAATAATTATTGAAGTCTTAAATTTTCAATTGGCCTAATTCGCTAATGCTAACGAAATAATTTAATGGGCCTGTCGAAAATATTTTATTATATCAATCCTTGTCCGACTAAGTAAGACGGCTAATCCAACAACATGAGAAATGGGCTTCCCTCTCAGTTCAAGTTACTAAGTGCCTTCTATGCTTCCAATTGACGAGAAAGAGCAAGAAAAGGGGTCATAACATAAGAAAGAGATGGACTAGAGCTTTTGGTTTTCTTCCTTCATTTCAATCATGGGTTAGATAAATCATTGAAATCTCTTACTAAGTTCCTTCATTTCAATTGACGGAAACCATTTAATTTTGTGGTGCAAAGATTGAGCGTCTTCTTTGTTAATAGTGAATAATACTGATGATAATGGATGTCAAATCATTTTTTAATGTTTTCAATAAATTGTAAATGCACAATGTTTTCTCTAACGCCTTGGAACCACAACGTTAACCTGTAAAGAATTAATGCGTTTTATAGGTATGGTTGGTGTTTGATCAATCTATGGGAAATGAACACAAAGAAAGTTGAAATAGATGACCTTTTATTGCTTATTCTATCAGTGGATGGCTATTTTTCATATATTGAGATTACTTTCGTGTAAGCTGGAAGTTGTTGAGAAATTTGGGGTTGTTACAAGGATTTCTTATTTTTCTTATATTTTGATTTGGACGAGATTGAAAAGAAAAACAAATAAGAATAGATAAAAAACAGACATTTTCTTTGCCTGGCTTGTATAAATATTTTTGTAGTAAGCGTAGGAAATTCAAGGAGTCTAATTAAATATCTTCACTATATAGTCGAATAGACTAAGAACGAGAAATGTTAACTTCAACTAAGAGAAATTACAAAATTAATTGCACAATTTCATATATCGTTAGTATATTAGATGCACGCTATGGATGCTATTTCTTTAGTTTCTACTGTGTCGTTCTCAAACTGTGGATTGTGTTCTCGATCCTATTCTTAAAGAGTGAATAGTTTTGTACCGGCTATCAACCTACCACAACACTTCTCTTTTATTCGGATTTGGGTCCGACTGTGTAGCGAACAAAATGTTCTACATAGGTGGAGTTTAGCACCGATAGATGCTAATATTATGGAAGATAATTGTGGTTTGTACACATCCAAACTCCAAAGACAACTGCAAACGCCTTAGAAAACTTGATAAATTGAAGGAATTTGATCGTATAGGTAAACCTAATATAATATGGCATGCATTAATCATTAATGATTTGAAGGGTTATGAAATTACATCTTCATTTGCATTTGACCGAGTGGAGTGGAAGCGTTTGATCTTTGTAGCCTACCCCAACTAATTTGAGATAGGGGTTTTGTTGTTATTATTGGTTATGTTGCAAATGATGTGCAAGTGCAATGACATCTTCCTGCATCTAATAGGAGTTGATCGGCAACATGACTTTCTTTTATAAAAAAAAATCCTAGCCCTTGCTTGAGCTATCTCTTCAATTGAAAATATGTATTTTTTCTGGTTTATAGATTTAGCTCTTTTTTACGGTCTTTGCTTCAATTGTTCACTTATTTGCATGATTTTTTTAAATAGTGGTGGCTTTGGGAATAATGGTGGTCGTCATGGAGCTAATGGTACGGTCACGGGAAAGAAATGCCCTAAAGGCTTGTACAGCACATTCTGCATTGTAAGTCAATATCATTGTCTTTTACTGTTTAATTTGCTATCATTACAAATGCTCCTCCTAATTCCAAATTTTACGAGTGAGTTGATCATATTTTGTATGTAATTCCTCAATATATCATTTATTTGCACTTCTCATCTGATATGAAATCGCATTGCATTCACTGCATCTTATAAATCAATATCCTGTCAACTCAATTCTGAAATCTTTCCTGTCTTTCCTTTAGTCAAGTAGGTGTCAGTAGGTACCCATGGGCGAAGTATTATGGCATATGTGGCTGCTCATGACACAGCATATTGATATGAGACTGAGAGGGAAAGATTCTGAATCAGTTTGTTGGGCTTATGATGACAATATTTGCTTTGATTGTACTCTAGCTACAGTGGTAGAATATGATGTAGAGGGACAGCAACGTTAACAAAGCCTCAATCCCAAATTAGTTGGGGTCGGCTACATGGATCAAGCTCTTCCACTTCGCTTGATTTAATGCATAGGATGATGTGCTTTCAAAACCTTTAAATCCTTCCTAATCAACGTGTCCCAAATTATCTTAGGTCTAAACCTATATCGTCGAGTTTGTTCAATTTCCTTTTTTTTTTTTTTGACAAGAAAGAAACAACTTTGCCCCCACCGGGGTTCGAACTCATGACCTCTTACTTCCAAATCCCATACCAAACCATTGGACCACCCAATTGGTTGGTGTTTCTTCAATTTCTATTGAGACCTCTTACTTCCAAATCCCATACCAAACCATTGGACCACCCAATTGGTTGGTGTTTCTTCAATTTCTATTGAGTCGAGTTTTCTAACTAGAGTGTTTGCATGCCGTCTTAGGCTTAAATACTATTCACCTCGAGGAGTGCTGTCAATTAGATATTTTGAGTCCTAACCATGTTGGTAAAAGTTATGCTATAGTATAATCCTTTTGGCAATCAAGCATAACTTTAGTTTGCAACTGGCTGAATCTGCATAGAATGTTTCCCTAAAAATTTGCAAATCATTTGAAAAAACATTTGGTGACAAATTCAAAGAAAGCTTAGGAAGTTTTTGTATGCTGGATATAAATTTTGTTCTTTCTTTTTGTTGAATGGATAGCCGTAATTGGCATACCTGACTCTATATATCGTCTGTTGTCCTATCAACATACCTAGGCTGTTAATCATCTTGGATTTAGATTATTAGTCTTCTATATGTTCTTATATAAAAAAAAAAAAAAAACGTTACTGGTGCAGGAATGTCCTGTTGGAACATACAAAGATGTTGAAGGCTCTGAAGCCTATCTCTGCTATCCTTGCCCGCTAGAGTTGCTTCCTAATCGTGCCGATTTTATATACGTACGGGGTAATTCTATTATGGTTTCTGGGTGGGAAGATGGTGATGAATTTCCATCATCGTTTGACATTCTTAACAATAATGTTGCATTTACTGCAGGAGGTGTATCTAGCTCTTCATGTCCTTATAAATGTATATCAGACAAGTATAAGATGCCTAATTGTTACACACCTCTTGAAGAGCTGATATATACATTTGGAGGCCCTCTTCCTTTTTCCCTACTTTTATCGTTCGTTTTAGTATTTTTATCTCTTCTATTAAGTACCTTACGGATTAAATTGGAGCGATCACATTTTTCTCATCATGGTGCAAATTCTATTGCACATCATAATGAACACTTTCCCTATCTTCTTTCATTAGCAGAGGTACCTTTTTACACTCTTGATACCTCTTCCCTTTACATTTTTTTATGTTGAGTTTCTAATATTAAAGAGATAGGGTATGATCATGATGCAATTATATTTTAAAAGGTTCCTGATCTATGATGTTCACCTGAGCTGTAGGTGCGAGGGACTAGCATAACGGAGGAAATACAGAGCCATGTGCACAGAATGTACTTCATGGGTCCAAATACATTCAGAGAACCATGGCATCTTCCGTACACCCCTCCTGATTCAATTATCGAGATTGTGTAAGGAAGCAGCTAACTTGAAATGGCATGGAATTGCATGAACTAGCATATAAAAATTACAGCATGTTGAAGGACATCTGATAAATGACTTCATCATCATATGCATGAACTAGCATATAAAAATAGGTATCTTAAATCATTGTATTACTTTTTATCTTCTAAAATAATTTGATGTAAGCATAAAAGGGGTATGATCTTAGTTAGGCAGTGTAATGATCATTGGTAAGTCATTTTTGCAGACTGCAAAGAAGAAATTTTTATTGGTCATATTCTAATTTAGAAAATGCCCACTGTTCCAATGTTGCAGTCTTGTGATAGTTATATATTTTGCATCAAGTCTTATGATACATGTAATTATATGTAACTGTACTAAATGGCACTTTCTTTTTTCACAGATATGAGGATGCTTTCAACAGATTTATTGATGAGATTAATTCTGTTGCTGCATATGAATGGTGGGAAGGATCAGTCCACAGCATACTTTCAGTGCTTGCTTATCCCTGTGCCTGGTCTTGGAAACAGTGGCGTCGTAGAAAAAAGATTCATCGCCTTCAGGAATATGTTAAGTCAGAATATGATCATTCATGTCTTCGCTCTTGCCGATCACGAGCCCTTTACAAGGGCATGAAGGTTTTTTGTACTAGTTTCTATTTTTTTAATCGTCACATTTTGTTGGCAATTTCTAGTTACTTTTAAGATGGTTCACTCAAGTGATACTTTCTAAAATTACATAAGTTTAATTTGGGATTCTGACTTTGTTGTTGGTGGTGGTGGTGGATGGATGATTTATTCTAGGAAATTCTTTGTTTTCATTAAAAGTATGATTTGGATGCTTTTAGGATTACCAAGATGCATACAAGTTATTGTTACTTTTTGCTCATTCTCTTCTTAGACTCTTTTATTAGGTTTATTTTCCAAAAGTTGTAGCTCTTTCCTCCGTGTCTTCTCACTTTTACATTGATTGTAACAATGCCAGGTCGGAGCAACCCCTGATTTAATGGTTGCTTACATTGATTTCTTCCTTGGTGGTGATGAGAAGCGATTTGATGTCTCCTCCATACAGCACAGATTCCCAATGTGCTTAATCTTTGGTGGGGACGGGAGCTATATGTCACCTTACAATCTTCACAGTGACACTTTACTTACCAATCTTCTCGCACAGGTACCTATTTTTCCCGTTTGAAGAATATTGTCATAAGAATAGGGATTACAATTGTCATACCAGCTATTTAATATTATTGCGTTTTCAGCATGTTCCTCCAACAGTCTGGAACCGTTTCGTTGCTGGTTTAAATGCTCAGTTAAGGACCGTAAGGCAAGGATGCATTCGTTCTGCTTTAGTACCCGTCCTTAGTTGGAATGGCACTTGTGCAAACCCCCAGCTCGAGTCTTTTGGGGTTAGAATAGAATTGGGATGGTTCCAGGCTACTACTTCTGGATATTACCAATTAGGCATATTGGTCGCAGTTGGAGATCATTTTCTGGACCAAGTGCACCAATTTGATACCACTGATGGAAGGATCAGGGAACAGCCAAGGTACTCTTAGAATCACATTTAAAGTTCTCGTTTTTTTTTTTTTTTTTTTTTCATTCAGACAAAAGTGCAATCTCTCAATTAGATCTCGATTGCTATCTTTATAATATTTTAAACTTTTGGTAATTCAAACCTACTCTATAATGAGGTGAGGGTTCAAGTTTCTGCAGTTACTGCTTATGTAGATTATTCATTTTATATTTGCATACCTTTGTTGTCAATTATGATTTATGAAAACTGTGGTGTTTGTTATGTTATGTTCCTCTTTGTTCAAGAACAGTCAGTTCCACAAGTTTATTTTTTATAGTGTATTGTTTCATGTAATTTAAATTTGGGACTGAGGCTATGTTGTTGTTGTTGTTGTTGTTGTATTGTTTCATGTAATTTCAAGCAATTTTCCTCACAAAGTTATTACATAATTCTCCATTCCATTATTTTTATATTTATTGAATATTATATTATTTTGGCGTAGACCAAAGTTAACTTGGGACGCATTAGTTAGGAGGGATTTGAATGGTTCGGAAAGCTCCAATTGCACTTAATCGAGCACAATGGAAGAGTTTGATAAATGTAGCCTACCCCAATTAATTTGGGACTTGCTATGTTGTTGTCATATTATATTATTGGCAAGACAATGTGAGGGGATTTTATTTTGTGGTTGCACTTGCAGCCTAATTCAGTTGGCTATCATGGCAGATTGACAATGTGAAGTCTCGTCAGAATTTTTCATATTTTTTAGTTTTTGGTGTTGTTGTTGATTACCATTATTACTTGGGAATATGAAAGTTCTTTTTACGTTTTTTCACCTGGGCCTTGCCCATGGTCATTAACTGATGTATCAAATAGTCACCTAGTCATCACCTTCACCACACAGTCCGCACAAATAACATATTAATCATATATATATATTAAAGTAACATCTTCGGTTGCTACATTGCTTCTTCTCAAGCTTCCTTCTCGCCACGTCATCAACTTTTATGCCACGTCGTTAACTCCAACTCATAATCTTAATTATTTGTAACCATTAATAACTAACATTTCATTTACTAAATATATTTCATTTCAATTTAATTTAATTATTTGTTTTAGGTCTCTTGATCTTCCCATGCAACCACTAATTTGATAAATTATATAACCACTACTTCAAATAATTATGTAACCATTTTTTAAATTACATGATTCTAACAGTTTTTGTCTTTGTATTAAATTACAATTATATCAATTAAGAATAACATTTTTTTGTAGAAAAAAAGACATATTTATCAACTTACCAATAAAATATATAATTAATTCCGCGCGCAACGCGCGGGACGACAACTAGTTTTCAATTAAGTGAAAATCTTCCAATCAAAAAAAAAAGTTAAGTGACAGTGAATTATCTTCCAAGTCAACTCAATAAACACGACTCAAGTAAAGATTTTTTCCTACTATATATGGGGTGGGAACTACATGAAATATATCCCCATTCTGCTACACACATTTTACATGTCAAAATTATATTTGTGTAACTCTAAAACCTTGATATGAATTTTTAATGTTTATTAGATTTTTTTAGCTTAAAAAATATGCCTATTTCTTCCAGATTTAATACTGTCTAGGTTATCATTTGAAATATTTAGGAATGTCTTTTTTAAATTTTGAAAATTGGTTCAAACCTATTCCTGAAAATTTTGTAACCACTCACGTTTTCGAATGTCGTAAGGTATACCGTTTACAGTAAAGTTTCAGGAAATTTAGAGACCTTTAGGATTTTTAGGTTACTTTTAATTCCATTGTCATCAAACCTTACCAAAGATGGAATTTCTTTTTCCGTGTTTGCAGAATTTCAATTTTATTGCTCTTCCAGTTGATTTTTTCTGTCCTCTCTGATTACTGCTACATGATTACCCTGCAGTTTGCTGACATGAAGAAAATTCTGAACTATGTAGCTTCAGTTTTTAAATATAATAATTATTTTTGCTTCTTTTTGCTACTCTTTTCTTCATCAGTGGTACTGTATTTCTGCCTACCTAGATGCATAGACACCATTTTTCAGGCACATACGATTCTCTCTCAATTTGAAATCTTTTTTTTTTTTCAATTTCTATTGATAAAAATTGACCAAATATATCCTTGTCCACACCTGGATTTTTGCATTGTGATCTCCGCATATAATGCAAATTACAAGAAAGATGCCCTATATCATTACCGTTTTGTTGAGTTTTAGCTAGGTTGGTATCCCAAACGCATGCATGGCATTAAATCTAAAACTTGGAATTCGTAATTTTTCTTTTTTATCATCACAAATATGTGAACGTGAGTGAACTTGTGTTTCTTGCATATAAACCATAAGTATTGAAGCCATTATGTGTTCTCTCCCATATTTGAATGGTAATTTTTTGTGGTGGACATAATATACTAGGAGAAGCAACAGAATTGCACAAAAGAGTCTCCCTCATTTGCAACAAAGTCTGACGTACACCAGCTGTGCATTGTCTCACAAAAGAAGTAGTGGAGTGAATGGAGGGATCATAAGTGATGCTACACTAAAATCTCTGGAATATAGAAGGGACATTCTTTTCCCATTCTCTCTATTACTACACAATACTAGGCCAGTTGGACGTCAAGTAAGTGGGATCTCAGGATGTTGTTTGTATTTTAAGGGTGAGATAGCCTACTTTTGTTGCATAACTGTGTTTTGCATGTTTCAGGATACCCTTCAGCTCCTGATATCAATCATGCTCTTAGGGGATCTTGCTGTCACTCTCCTTGCACTGCTTCAGTTCTACTGGATTTCACTTGGAGCTTTTCTTGCATTCTTGTTAATTCTTCCTCTATCATTACTTTCCCCTTTCCCTGCGGGTTTGAACGCACTTTTCAGTCAAGGTCCAAGAAGAGCTTCTCTAGCACGTGTTTATGCATTATGGAATGCTGCATCGCTTTCAAACATAGTAAGTTACAGTTTAAGGTTGTCGTGTTACAACTTTCAGACCGTGAGGCAGATAAGAGAGCTTATTTACCTTGTTATTTATACTACTATAATAGGAAAAATCTGGAGGATGTGCGGTATAATTGTTATTGTATATCTTCCATTAATATATTACAATCCACTAGGAACCTTAGGATCTAATTTTCATTTAAGGAATATAATGGTAATTTCAAATGTGGAGGATAAACACAACAACTGACAAGGATGAATGATCCCATGCAAACTTGATTTAATGCAATTAATTGTGTAACTTGGTAAACTTTTAATTTGTTTTATAAAAATTTATGCATTCCAAGTTATCTTAGCTTTACCTGTCCCTTTGGATTCCTTCAACATTTAGCACATTGAGTTTTATATCTGGGGCATCAACTGGCCATCTTTGGTTGTGTCCAAATCTATGTCACCAGACCCTTCACTCTAACCCAAAGTACTCGGGTTGGGCACTTGGTACGTGTCCGACATGTAAAGAATATGACTCTCCATTTCAATAGTTCTTTGTATAAAGAAGTTTCAAAATGTTAGAAGGGAAAGAAAATTATTATATATAATACATAAGTATATATATGTAAGTATACTTAATGTAGAATAAGAAATGGAAGATAAGAAAGAATATAGGTTCATAAGCTAGTATTCATGTCTAAGCATTGTCTAGATTTTTAGACACTTTTTGTCAAGTATATGTGTCCTTAAATTAGAGAATAGGCATATCCGACCTTTAGACACATACTCATACATAATTGTACTCGTGTAGGTCCAAACCACCGTAACCACCTTTCTCTTATTTTTTCTTCTATTGTTGCTTCTACTTTTCTTTGAATTTTTGTATTTCTTATTATATCCTTGCGCATTTTGCCACACATCCTCCTTAGCATCCTAATCTCCGTCATGCTTATTTCATGTATTTGTTGATTCTCTCTCCCCCCAATATTTACTGCCGTAAAGCATAGTTAGAATGGTTGTTGTCTTTTAGAATTTTTCATTTAGCTTCAACAAAGATGTTTATGTCACAAATCACACATATTACACTTCTTTTATTTTATCAAGATTGAATTCTATGGTAATGTGGTCCTTATTATGTCTTTCCTTTTATATTTTCATCCTAAATATATAATTAGTTCACCTTTAGAACTTCTACTTCTACTAATCGCACTAATTTTTTTTGTCTTGATCTTTACTGTTCGTGAACTTATAATGTATTTATTCAGCATTTGTTCCACTCAACTTAAAGCCTATAGATATATAATGTTTTAATTTCCTATACTCCATCTCTTGTCTTGTCTAGTAAAACAATATGTTCGACAAAATTGCATTCACCATATTATACCCTCTTGAATTGCCTAGTTCACTTTTACAACATCTTTAGTTGTAACTATGTAATGGAAATGTACCCCTCTTCTTTTTAAAGTACCCTCCAAAAGACGTATTTAGGAACCCTATCATAGATTCATATGCTTTTTTATAAGTCTACTAATGTAATATGCAGGTACTTTTTCTTTTCTATACAATTAAATGAATTTAGTTCTTTCTGTTCAACGATGTTTATGGATTTTTATTTAGCTTAAAATGATTAGATCCTTTTAAAGAACTCTCTAACTTTCCAATGTTAGAAACCTCGAAGTGCAGTATTAGTGGTTGATTCCTTCTTGTGTACATATCATTCAGGCTGTGGCTTTCATTTATGGTCTTCTACATTATGGATTTTCTTCTCCTAACCTTCCTGAGAGGACTAATAAATGGAGTCTAGGAAGGTATGCTCCTTGGATTTTCCTTTGTTACTTTGTATTTTGAGATACATTCAATTCATTTTATTTGAAGACACTAGGCTTTAGGTCTTATTTAGACCTAATACACACAAAGACTCCATTCAGATGAGTTCTAGGATAATTAGTGCACTATCCACTTATTGTTGGTCACCCCAGTGACTTTTGATCAACATCTCTTCTGAAATCCTCCCCTTTCATTTAATTGCTGCAACTAATGCGTTATAGATATGCTATTCCAAAGTTGGTTTTTCTTTACAAATTGCATGTTAATGTCTTTTCTAATGTCTATCATGTGAGCCTTTCAATACTCTTCCTTTTTTCCTTATTTGAAGCTTTAGGTTGTGAGATAGACTTTATGGTAAGAAGTCCTTCGGTTTATGTGTTCTTTTGACTAAATATATTTAAAAAGAAAAAAAAAAGAAAAGAAACTGTCTATGTGCAAGATGAAGATAAAAGATTGAAGAGATCGGAATAGCTGCTTCAATGAACCAAAACTCCAGCAAAAACATCAAAGAAGCAGCAAAAATGGAGATGGTGCACAATAGGAAGAAATATGTCCAATAAAAGAATGACTTCTGGAAGTTGGAAGAAAGGTCCACAAGGGAAAGCACGCAATTAAAAATCTTCTAGAAAAATGCATTCTTCAATATGATAAGATCAATTATTAAACAATAGTAAATAATTCTGGTTTGATAGAATAATTCTCATATAATCATATTGAGCATAAAAGGCAAATTAAGAATTTGCAGGGTTCTTGTGAAGTTAGTCTAGACAAAAGGAATCATCAGAAAGCGTCATAGATTCGTAATGCAAGAGACATAGTTGCAATCAACTGATAGGAAAAATTTATAGGCCCTGAAAGAAAGAAATGCAAATTGGAGAAGATTGTGGTGGTTTGGATCAAATGTAGATAATAATAATAATAATACATGGGTTGCAATTGAGTAAATGCTTGGTAGTGGTTCTGAGGAGAAGAGCACCATTGGTTTAGACAACAAAATTTTTAGAGGATGAGATTCGAAAAAAGTTTCCGTTAAGGGGTATCAGTTAGCCTGTGGATCTTCAATGTAGCAGCACTTTAGTAGTGAAACATGAAGGATGCAGGGACACGACATGCTAATGGTCCAATGCCCATTATCTGTAATGGGACATAGAAACGTTTTTGAAGCTTGTTGGATCAACGATGAACAATGGCAGATTGAAGAAAGGGTATAACTTTTAAAATCCTTTATCATTTACAGGAAAAATCAGCACTCATGGGTGTTCGCTTGGTTTATCATGCAAACTAGGTTGTTGTATGACTCAATGATGTTGGAGTGGTTTGTGAGAAGTTCGTCGACTGGTGCAACCAAATATGCACCTCAATTGTAAATTTGTAAATCCAACAGGGGTGGGAAGGCACAGTCATAACTATAAATAACTCAATGACATTGTTTTGATTGAAGAATGCCTTGAAGTATTACGAGACCGCCAAGGAAGGAAATGCAACCGTGCTTTGGTAACATTTATGTTAAACAGTGATATGGTGAAGATAATCCTCCAAACAACAATAAAGAACTTAGGTTTGACCATTGGATTGAAGTTATTAGGCGCCTTGTTGAAACTATTGTACCATGCGTTTTGATTCATTTGAGCAATTCCCTCCAAAAGGAGTGGATGAATAGTGGATCACAATTGGAAATAATGGAGGACATGCCATAAAGGGCGTACAATTTCTTGAAAAAAAAAGGGAACTCGATATTGGCGTTAAAAGATTGAGGCTAAAATGAGATGTTCTTGTGTCTACCCACAACCCTGAAGATGTACGATTTCTTAAACAAAGATGGAACCGGATATTGATGCTAAAAGATTGGGCTACAATGAGCAGATTTTGAGTCTACCCACAACCTTATTTACTAGATGACGACGGTAAGTGAGTGATTAAGGTCATTGAAATTGACTCTCATATCTTCCTTGTTATTGACAAGGGATCTAGAAGGCTTTGTGGAGCCTTGTTGAAAGGGTAAGCCTTTTTGGGGAAATGTGACAGGACTTCACAAAAGAAATGAAGAAAAGCTTTCAAGTTAAACTTAGGCCAATAGAAGGCCGATGCTAGGTGAGTCAAAAGTGTGGTTTATCCCTGCATAGCCACCCACTGGTGAAATATGAAATTCATGTGGTTGAAGTGATTGAAGGGTTGAATATGTGGGAACCAAGAGAGTGGCTATTTGCATCCAACGATTTGTTGAATACAAATTAGTACATTACCATCAATCCCCATGCGTGTAATGACTTTTTTTGTCTAAACCACCTGGTATACGATGCCCAATGGGCCTCAACTACCCCGGGCTCAAGTCGGGCATGACCACTAGGTGGCGGTGAATGACTTCAATACCTCCTTTCAGAATCAAATAGGGACTGCACGATGGAGACCTATAGTGAGTGTCTTGGTCCTGTGTGGCTGATCGTGTTCAACACTCGCCTTCTTCACCAAGATAGCAATGTACTCTACCTAAATGAAAACTAAATCAGTAAAAAAACTAATTGCACTGAGCCAAATAGTGAGTCCTAAGTTTACCTAGATGGTTTCCTCGTCAGCTCTTGTTGTGCAACAGTGTCCAGTCTCTAGCTTGCAACAAAGACTCTCCGACGATGCTTTTACGACTGCCAAACATCGAAAAAGGAGAGAGTGCATGAATAGTCATCAATGCACTCTCTGACAAAGCTTTTACGACTACTTCTCCGACAGTTGAGAAGGTTTTCAAGGATGGAAATCAGGTGAAGCGGGCAGGGCGCTCCTGGGGACATGAAGAGTATAAAAGTGGAAAATCACATGGTAGCTTCACTCATTCTCTAGTTGAACAAAATTAAGCTGCCCAAACAATAAGTTGAGAATGAGATTGTGGGTGAGATTGTATTGATAAAGATCTCTGAATTGTTACGAAAAAGAAAGATCTTTGAATGCTTGAAGTATTGCACGCATCACCAGAGTGACAACCAAACAGACGAAAAAGAGGCCATATGTAAACATAACAGAGCATCTACTAGAAATATTTGAAGAGGGCTGCTATTGCAACCCATCAATCCTCTCTTCCCACCCAAAATAAAAAAATAAAATAAAAAATCAAATTTATAACTAAAACACCCGAGAGTTGATTACAATATTTCCCTTTGTACAAAAAACTATTCCCATCCCATTAATCGAAGAAGAGGACGGCTCGGGTGTCAGATCGCCTTTGTTGTTGATTGAACTGGTCATAATGATTGAATTGTGAAGTAGAAGTGGATTTTCTTTATTTGCTAATCAAATGATTGTTTGAGTTGGGATTTGTTAAACGAAATTTCCAAGTACCATCTATTGTTGTCGATGGGTGTGAAGAAACCTAATTTGATGTTATGGGTGACAGAAAGTAAGGTCTGGTGGTGAATGGGGGGCCGGATAGGAGTTACTTGTAGAAGAATGCGGAGTAGTATTTGAAAATCGAAAATTGGTGAACACTGACGGCCTTTGTTTCATTATGTTTGAAAATTGGTGCCATCTCATGGACATGAAGCATTGGTTGCCTCAATGGAGAATTGAAAATTGGTGATGATGATGGTGGTGGCGGTGGCGGTGGCGGTGAGAAAAGGAACTTGCAAGTTATTATTGTAGATTCTTGGTTGATTTTGTTTTATTAAACCCAAAATAAAAACAAAACAATTACATTTGGTTGCTTTTGTTGTTGGAAAAAAAAAATCATCGATAGGGTCGTGCTTAATCCGAGAGTCAGGAAAGGGTGGGGGCCGTGGAGAGTACCAAGAGAGAAGGGGTGTGTGTTGAGAGGATGGATGGGAAAATTTTCTAAGGGTACTTTAAGAATTTTGAAATTATTATTGGGTGGGCTGATAGCATTGTTAAAAAGTAATCGTTGTTGTTTAGATTGGGTGGTGAGAGAGGATGGATGGGTTGCAAAATATCTCGAAATCATAGGCCACCATTATAGTTACAAATAGTAACTAATTCTAACTGTCAAGTATCAACTATTGAAATATTTGAAAAACGGCTCCTATTATAGTTTTTCTCTAACTGGTGTTTTCGAGAAAGTTTATGCAAGTTATTTCTACCAAAATTCTTTCCTCATATCCCTGCATCGAGAATGAAATTTCTATTACTGGTCTCATAACTTAATTTTTGAATCCTTTGTTGAAATTCATCATACTTATGCATTTTCACTATACTTTTCTTATTTTTGTGAATTTTATGTGATGAACATTGTTTGTGTGCTTAGGGAGGATGATAAGTGGTGGATTCTTCCAAGTATACTTCTATTGATCAAGTCAATACAGGCTCGGTTTGTCGACTGGCACATAGCAAATCTTGAGATTGATGACCGGTCTCTATTCAGTCCAGATCCTGATAGTTTCTGGATACACACAACTTGATCATAAGTCGTAACTGTATAAACCAAAGTATTTTGAACCAAGATTACTTGCATGCCGTGTCTCAGCGAAGCAACAAGTGATAAAAACAGCCAAAAGCCTCGTGGAGAAGAGGGAGCATGTCAAGAAACACTTGCAGTCCTCCATCTTCACAACATTGTAAATGTGTTCATATCTGTAAAGAGCATTTATTTGTTCATGCCTCTAGCCAGAGTTGTGGGGTCTTCTTGTTCAGTTTGTAGCTAGCACGTCGGATTCAAATCTCAGAAAATTATGTTCATTAGGGTAGGAATGGAAAATCGGCTTGGAATATTCGGTGATATACACTGTTTGTCTAATTAATGAATGATAAATTAATTGTAAAACTATTTTTCCTCTTTCATATTCTCTTGTCATTGTTTTGCTGCTCTCCTAGTTCTGTGAATGGGGAGATTATGTTAAGTTTTGGCATTATTTCAACTAATATAACTTGCCTCGTATGAATCTACATGCTTGAGATTTGCAGAACCATTGCACCTTATCCTTCAATGTGTTGTATACTAATGAGTTATAAATGACTGCCTGTGCTTCCTTTATGATTATGTTGCAGGAGAAGCTCTAATTGAAAGGTCAGTACATGTGGTCCTGAATTGAAATATGTTGTCTTTCTTTGTTTGGTTTCTACCTCATGTTTGTATTCAGACTCTGTTAAACCAATTAGATAGAAGACAGCGCCAATGAAGGTCAGAGAACATGGTTTGGTACTACTGCTGCCACTCTTCTTTCAGTGTTTCTTGGCAAATATGATTTGGCATGAGTTTTAGGATTTTGTTTTGAGAGTACTAATGCTTCAATTACCACTCTTTTTTACCCTTCTTTTGGCGGGGAGTGTGGATAGACATTCTGCACGGCTCATAAGTGGGTGGGGTTTTCTCACAAGTAGTGTTCTTTTTGTTACAACCTCGGAAGGAGCAACCCTACTCCCTTAAGATGGACGTTCAATTGAGATTTGGATCTAGATTATACTTTACCAGTATGCGTGTATATGAACTTGAAAAAATTCGAATATTCATCAAAGCATATTCTTTCTATTCATTTATAGGAAAATGATTTAATTTCTAATGCACTTTTGACACCCGCAAATCAACATCGAACGACTGGGCATGCACCGTCCGATGCACCTTGAGATGCGTACATAAAGTGCATGAATTAGGGATGTAAGTGGGGCAGAGAATCCCCATGGTGGACGGGGGGGATTCCTCGCAACGAGGATGGAGATGGAGAATTTAAATGAGGATGGAGGTGGGAATGAGGATAAAATTTCATACCTATGCGGGTGTGGGATGGGGAAAAAAATATATTAACGGGGAATCCCCATGGGTATTTTTATTAGGGATCCTCGTTGGGATTACCCATGGGGATTCCTGTGGAGATTCTCGTATATATCAAATATATCTATATACATTGTACATATCAATTTTATATAATATTACAAGGCTTTGACCAAAAACATTAGTGATAAACAAACTCTAATATGATTTATAATTTTAACTTAATTGGTTAATTATATGTTTTGTTTTGAATTATTTGTAACTATATTTATATGTTATACTTTATTTGGTTGGAATTTTCAACAATTGTGATCTTATGTATGTGTATCATACTTTTAAAAGTTTTTTGAAAAAAAATAAGTAGGAAAAAATATTTTCCCGTGGCGATTCTTCGCAAATTCCCCGCGGGGATCTTCAATGGGGAATGAAATGGGGAAAGATTTTTCTCCATGTAAGTTTTTCATCACTGCAGGGATTAGGCGGGGACAAAAGTTCATCCCCGCGTTGGGATGAGTATGGGATGGGGATGGGGATGGAGATGAGGTCCCAAGATGAGGTCTCCATCACGTACCCTCCCCATTTGCATCTCTAGCATGAACGGTGTCCACCCTATCGATATTGATTTTAGGGGAACAAAAATGGGTTACTAATTCCATATTTATATGCGCATCACAAGATACACATAAGGAAATAAACTTACAAAGAAATATTATAAATTGTGACGGCCCGTTTCTCCAAATGAGGTACCGCCTGACCTAATCCCGTCATTAAGCTCTAATCCCCTCCACATATGACTTAACAACGTATTAGTCATCATTTTGTCTCATTCACCTCGTTATACGTGTTCAGGATAAGTATTATTCATTTCTCGTTAGTTATAATTTTCGGAGTTACTTAAAACTTTTTATCATTTTAATATTATTAGCAAAAGACTTAATAAAATTTGCAGAAACATTAAAAAAACACCTACTGTGGAAATAAGGTATATAGACAGTCACACGTAGTAAAACCGAGTAATACATGCATCAATCAGAAATCTATTTTCTCAACCCATTATACAACCTAAAATTATACCAAAAAAACATAGGTAATAAATACATGAAATGATCAACTACAAAAGTAGCAAAACTACATGTCGAAGGCTCAAGAGGTAGTCGTCAATTTTCTCCTTCCATAGTCTGCTACTCGATAGATCTGCACCCACCGTCATAAAAAAGACAGTAAGTACAGTAATGTAGAAAGTAAATCCTGGAGACTATTCATCCACATTTCCAATATATATAAAAAACGATAATTGAAAGCATACAAAAACTATGAAGAAAGATAAGTTGAAAGAAAAGTATGCAAACAGTTGCCAAGATACAATAAATGATAACAATTTAAGATGTCACGCGAATCTAGGCTAGCCGACATCCCCGAGTCCCATACCCTATACACAATATTAGTCTTGTGGAGAAATTGGATTGACTTGGTTAACAAAACTTTTCAATAAAATTTTAAAATCAAAACGGATGCCAATGGATTGGAGAAGAAGCACGCTTGTGCCAATCTTCAAAAACAAAGGAGACATTCAAAGTTGCTCAAACTATCGGGGAATTAAACTTATGAGTCACACTATGAAACTTTGGGAGAGGATAATTGACAATAGGCTAAGCAACAATATCGAGAACCAATTTGGTTTCATGCACAGGAGAGTCAACTATGGAGGCGATTTTCCTTGTAAGACGATTGTTAGAAAAATATAGAGAAAAGAAAAAAGATCTTCATATGGTAACAGTATTAGTTGTGTGTAGAGTCCCGACAGTCCCGACATCCCCAAGGAATCTAACCTCGTGTGCCATGCATACTCATAAATAAGGAAACATATAAGCTGTGTGGAGTCCCGACATCCCCAGGTAATCTAACCATGTGTGCCATATATACTCATAAATAAGAAAATATATCAGCTATATGGAGTCCTGATATCCCCAGGGAATCTAACCCTGTGTGCCGCGCAAACTCATAAATTAGGTAAAACATCGGATATATAGAGTCTCGACATCCCTAATGAATCTAACCTCGTGTGTCGTGCGTACTCATAAATTAGGAAAGTCATCAGCTGTATGGAGTCCCGACATCCCTAGGGAATCTAACTCGTGTGTCGCGCAAACTCACAAATAAGAGACACTAGATCCAAGAACTACATTAATAATGATAAGAATGACTTAAGATCAGAGTTTCCAACATGGAACATGCTTATCAAAAGCACACAAGAATAGGAGTACAACCAATATCCAAACTATACTAATAGCATGTTGTTTACATTTATCAATACGCATAATATCAAGGAATAGCATTGCACAAGGAAACAAGAATATGAGCCAATGAGTATCATTCAACACCAATAATGTCATGATAACAACACTCATACAATGAGAGAAAACAACCTAGTCATGGCATCGGGATTACAACAATTATATCAGTCCAAAAGACTGTAAAAATTAAGTATGAAAAGGAAGTGAAATGGAGAGAATTGCCTCAGCAGGTTTACTTACCTCAAATGCACGCAATTCATAGCCTATACCGGCTCTCGACCACTCCAAAGTCGCGTTCCACACCTTGTAAGTCCTTTCTAAGCTCCCGATGTATCCTAACAAATTTAACTTGTTTTAGGTTGGCTAAGTGGTCTTAGTTTTAATGTTTCACAATCAACCCCCTTAATACTTTGTTTATGTTGAAATTTACATTAATAAATAAAGACAGCTTTGGTGCAATAGACTATGAGTTGATTTCAATTACCAAAACGTTAAAATTATGTATTATAGTACAAATAGAAGTTTTTTGAGCTATGTCTTAGATTTTCAGAACTATGAGGTTTGCACAATTTCGATATGAATCGAAGGAAACATGAAGGTTTTAGCACAATGATTCAAAACAATTTTAGATCATGACCAGCAACTTTGTAAATTTCATTTCTCCTAAACCATAGCTTTAAAACTTATGATTCTTTTTACTAAAACCTAAAAACATTTCCTAGAACATCATACTAACAAATGAACTCAATCCAATAAGAAATGAGGGAGTTATTCTCAAAACAGCATGACATTAATAAAACTGTGAATCCAAAAATTTCAGATTCATCATCAAAGTTGCAAATGATTTTTAGACATGAAAACATTCGAATTTCAAAAAATTTCAGTAGGCAAAAGTTGTTCCCCTTTGAGTTTGCTTTCAAATGCCACCAGAATGGATCCATTTCGGTTTCAAATGAGAAAGTTATGACTAAAATACAGAGGTTGATTCATAACAACAATATGCAGAATTTCCAGTTTGTTTTTACAAGTTCATGAACTTCAAAAATTCATAACTTAATGAAAAAAAATCCAACTCAAGAACTTCTTTATAGTAGAATTAGTGAAATTTCACAAGGAATCCAAAGATGGAATTAGATTTTAAAAACAAAATCATTTGCCTACTGAAATTGCTGAAAAACTCAGAACTGAACCAAAACTTACAATTTTTGTTTAAATTTCACTAAGTGGTGATATAGATTGGTTTACCTAGTTTTGGAGTTTCGTTAACTTGTTCCATCTCTTCCCGATTCTCCAAGTCTCCATCGAAACTTTTTAGATCATCTATCCATAATTTTTTTTCTCCTTGTGCATGCAATTGAAATGGTTTGTATGAGATTTTCACTATCTCATGCTTATATAGTAGTGAGGTGCATTTGTAACCCTTGATCTTCTATAAACAAGCAACCCTAAGAAAATCTAAGAGCTCACATCTTGGTCCTACAATCCATTAAACCATCCATGCTAACACAAACACTAACTTAAGTTTCTTAGTGATGGTGATAACACGCATCTCGAGACATATCAATGCTTAATGTTTTATTTTCTTAACTTGTGACTCCTTTACATAAATTCAACTATAGGCACATTAAATTAATTATATTAATCATATTAAACTAAATTAGGACTTATCACATTGCTCTCTACTCCGATCTCATGCCGACACGCATCTCGAGGTATGTCTTTGCTCGCGTGCCAAACTTATAAATTACAACACTAAATAAATATTCCGGGTATAGTGTACATACATACTCCACACTAGGCATACTAGGCATCCATCACTCAAAAGTAATATATATATTTCTCGGTTTTCACGTCTAGTATTGGGACCGTGTACCCATTCTCGGGTCACGTCACGGGTCGGTAACCTTGATTATGGACTAATTTACTATTAGTAATTTTGAGCCATTACATAAATAAAGAAGGAATCTCTCTATATCTTGCCTATCTTAATATTATGATCAACATGAAAAGTACTACTCCCTCCATTCAATAATGTAAGTCGTTTTGATAAAAACACGTAAACTAAGACGACCTTAATTACGAGTGTAATTAACATATACGTCTTTTTACATTAAATGAATTGAAGAACGGGAGAATCATAATTGTTTGGATTGTAAAAGGGTAAAACAGGTAAAAGGGTAATAAATACACTCTTGAATTTAAAAACGACTTATAATTTTGAAAGAGAAGTTTTTGCTAGAATAACTAACATTTTTCACCGGAGGGATTATCAAATAAGGATGAGAAGTGCTAGAATGACAACACCATGACACACCACAAGACACATTGACTCACAAGAGTCATTCATGTGCACCTCGAGATGCGGGCATACACATATTCTGATGCATAACACGCAAGTCGATGTCACATGGAAGGCTCTTGTTAGTCAATGTGTCTTGTGGTGTGACATTGTTGTTGTCATTTTAGTATTTTCCAATAAGGATATAGAAACAACTCATTATTGATTCCTTAAATAAATCACTAATATTCCTTAAGTAAAAAAATGTCCAATATAACTTGGATTTTTATTATAAAATCTGCAAAATTATGTTCTCATGTAGATTTCTTTTTTCTTCTTGTTTTGATAGGACTTGTAGATATATGGTTAGACACTGTCACAGTTATTCTGTGTTGTTGGAAGGGGTGACAAAAAAGGGTCCAGACGGGTATAGGTCCAGATACCCCTTTAATAACGACTAAAAATAGTGTGCGGATTCGTACTCGTTTTTGAAACGAACATTTTTTGTCCAGACTCGTATGTTTCATACAAGACCCGTTTTTTGTCTGGACTCATTTTTAATATAATAAAATAATTTTTTCACTTAATTCATAGAAGTGCATGATTTTTATGTCACTATGCACTCCATCACTACAAAAAAGACATGTTATATATTCAAAACTCTTACTAGTTTCCATATAAAAATAATATCATCATTAGTAAAATTACAATGCAAACATCATGAAAGTTTCCAAATACTCCGATAAATAAATAAAATATTATTCGAATTAATCATTTAACGGGTATCCACTTTTTTAAAAAATTTGTCCCGACCTCAACCCATTTTTTAAAATGGACAAAACACATGTTTGGACTCGTATTTATTTTGAAAAAATTATGTCGTCTAGACCAGCTTTTAACAGGTCTGGACGTTTTTTTCCACCCCTAGTTGTTGGTTATTAAGATCGACCTATTTAATACGTACATTTCTAATTGTATTTCATTTGATAAAAAAAATTAATTTATTGGTGCTGGTGGATCTACTCTATCAATCCGCCCTACTAATCTCATCGTACCTAATACTGTAAGCTTTCAAAAAGTTGTAAATATTATAATTAATTATCCTCCCATCCGACCCAATTTGTAGTTGGTGTAACGGATTTAGTGGATGGTTTAGAAATTTATTTTCTTTTATTTTATTGATATCGATGGGTATTCATGCGAGCTCGTCTATTCCCACGAGAAGCTTGCTCTCAAAAATTTTTCCTTTGTTCATTCGAATCAAAAAAATTTCCATTGTTATTTACTGTACTGTAAGTGCAGCATAGCCCTCTCAAAAGTGGTTCATGTAATTAATGTAACAAAAATAATTGAAAAACTGTTTTGACAAAAACAACAAAAATAAGAAGCATGTTCCATTCTTCTTTCTTAAGTTTTGTATGATCGCTTTCACTGCTCCATCTACAAATTAAAGAGACCGTCCAAATTAATCCTTGGAAAGTTGATGTCTACTTTTCAATTCGATGAGTGCGTTTCCAAGTATAATAATGCATGTGGAACTTAATTATTATAGTTTCGCTAACTCCATGAAAATATATAGTTTGATGTGGAAATCCTTGCAATGTCACTGCTATTGTTCTTTTGCTCTTTTTTTGTTTTTGTGAAGTGATACATTAAGTGACGGACAAAATACATTTTTTTTTTTTGTTTTTGTGAAGTGATACATTAAGTGACGGACAAAATACATTGATGTCAAATGCAAAGGACTTCATCAACAGTATGTATCAAAAGTAAGTCATCCATATGATTTTCCTTTTTATTTATTTTTTCTTTTTGTATGATCGGTATTGTTCTTTTGTTCTTATATGCTTTTGCAATGTGTGTTGAGTGTGTTACTTGAACCAACACAGCAAAAACTTTATTGGGTGCACACTGATTACCTAAGTCATTTTTTTTTTTTTTGTTCAAAATTATATATGCAAGTCATTATGTATGTACCAGAACAACAAAACTATGATAATTAAAAAAAAAAAAAAAAAAGCACACGCATACACACTAAGTAAAATGTTTCCTCTCGCTTGGTAGTGCTTTCATCTTATTTGGTTAATTATACATAATGGTAGAGCCAAAAAATTAAGTACAACAAGAGATGGGAAGGGGACGAGAGCGACAATCATATGAAATGTCGCAGGGATTTAATCATTTAATTATTGATAAGACTTTATTGTCCCACACTTCGCTTAACCACATTGTTTTTTTTTGGGTTATTATTGTTAGAGAGAGTGTATTATGTATGAATTGTGAACAATTTTTATTTTTTTTGGTAATTTGAAGGGTTCAAGTTATGGAATTGAATACCCCTTACGAAGGGTTTATGTGATGGTGCGTGTTGCATTACCCCTCGTTAAGGGTTTTGATCTTATAACAGCCCATAACTTCACCATCACACACGGTATATAAACAAAACTAAAGAAGAAAGTAACGTTTTATTTTTTTCTTTTTTACCAAATGATGCTTCATTATCGATCGTTTGCAATTCATTTTTTTTTTTTTTTTTTTTCAGATCGTGAATTGGTGAGGAACATTTATCATTGTTATTTCTATCATAAATAAGAGTTTAACTTTAATTAATCATCAGTTCGAGCCTTCAAATTCAAATACTATTTAAATTATCCATCTCGTCATGGCAGAGAATGGTATTATTAATTAATATAAAGCTTAAGTAAGTATTGATTGAATATGATAATATTAAAACATTTAGCAAATTTAATTTGTCTGTCGTGCATGGAAGAGATCGATGATATTAATATACTCCAGTGGTTAATGCAAATACTGTAGGAATAATTAATGACAATAGACATATTGGTGTGTTCGGTTCGCATGATTGCTTAAGTAATCCGTTGGATTAGATGTAATCTGTTATTCACTTCGCATGATTAGATAATGCCATCGGATTAAGTTATTATACAAACTTTGGACTAAACAAAGTGGACTCTCACCCTATCACTAGCTAATCCAATCTCTCCCAATATGTGTAAGGACGAAAATGTCATTCACTTACTCCAAACAAAACCACTGATTTTGGGGGGTTTTATATGGGGATGGGTAAAAATAGCATTTTCTTTTAATCACTTAAAATCATATCATGCCAACCGAACAAGTCTCCAACTTCGGATTAACTCTAATCCATAGTCATGTAATCCAATGCTTGCTAATCCGACCCTTTCAAGACAACCCTATCAACCTAACCGAACACACCAGTAGACTGGTTGTTTGAGCTCAAGCTAGAATTGTAACTTACACCTTGTTTGGTTAGAAGTAGAGTTAACTCCCTAGAGATAACTTGGAGGGGAGTTGAAACTAATCTTGTTTGGTTGCTCAACTTTCCTCCAAGTTCCGTTATCTCCTAACTCACACCCAAGGGTGAGAGATATCTTCCCCACCACCCATTAGGGGAGTTATCTCCCAGGAGTTTGTGAACACAATTGCTCCTCATTAATTACCTTTTATTACCCACATCAATTTCTATTGTTTGAAAGGTATTTATGGCAATTCATATATTTTATTATTTAAAAACTTACAACTTCCCTGCAAGTTTAAAGTTGAACCAAACAAAAAAATATGATCTTTCACTGTGAGTTAACTCCAATTGTAAGTTTATCCCCAAGAAAAGATAAAGTTCTCTTGATCATTGTGACATCCGAAAATTTCAAAAACTTGATTAGGATGTTAATTAAGTATTTTCGGATTTAATTTGAGATTTTAGTATCCGAGGTGGAACTCATGCATTATGGACCAGAGATCATAAGATATATTTTATTTTTGTATGATGTATGCTTATTGCGTGTATTATATAATATTTTTTTCGCGTAGTAGGGTTGTGTTGAGGTGTATCCTCAGTTTTTCATACTCGAGATTACAAGTGCGTATCTGAAGGGCACAAGTGAAAATAAATTATTAGTTGTTTGAAAACTAATTAAACAAGTGTTAATCATCACATGTAGATTTCGTCTCGGTTCGTGCAAGTCGAGATTGATGATAATGTAATGTGAGAACGAAGCCGGTACAAAACTTTGCCTCGAGTTTCGTATCAGTTTGTGGTGATCGCAGTTAAGATTAGGTCTAAATCAGAGCATGTTTGGCTAAATATGGCAAGAAAATTGATCCATGAGGGTTCAGTATGTCATGAACAAAGATAAGATTTTTTTAGTTTTGGTGTGACCAAAATCAGTGTTATGGACATTTTATAAAGATGAACTAATTAGTCAAGAATTTGGTTCAATTTTGCGAAAAATCGAATCGAAAAAACGACCGCCAAGCTAAAACATGTTAAAATAGAAATTTTGATAATTAATAAATAAAAAGAAATTAAGCTGTTGACAAGGAGCTGAGGTTTAATATATAAATATATAAAAGATAAAATGAACGATTCATTTCATTTCTCAACAGACTCTCAATCCTCTCACTCGAGTTTTCACTTTGTAAGTTCCCGACATCTGATTTTTACCTGATTTCTTTCCCCAAAATTGTAGAGCATCGCGAGACGGTCAATTCGAGCTAAGTTTCCACAATGGAAATGAGGTATTCGACCCGCAGTTTGGTAAATACTCAATGCTGGACATCTTCTTCAATTCAATTTGAATTCTCGCGATTTCTCGATTTCTTTTGCGGGACTTTGATAGAAATTAGTAGGAATTGTTGAAAATTGATGTTTTGGATTGATTTGCGCTAATTTGGAATAAATCCTACTGGCGTGGGTTATGGTTTTAATGAATTGCATTTATGTGATTCAGTTGATAACTATTTTGGAGATGTTTTTATTGTTGATATTAATATATATTTGGATTCTGGACGAATTGGATTATTGGTTTTGATTCGTTTTGACTCCACGGTCTGTGAAAATATTTTGATGTTGAAATCGAATGATTTCGTGGTGTTTGTTGTCGAGTTTTGAAGATTTAATTGCGAAATATTGATTTAGATACATTTTTCAGTTCAAAATAAATAAAGTTTGCCAAGTTGACATGCCATATTGGAAAATTCATAACTTTTATGTCGGTAATCTGATTTGAGTGTTCTTGGAGTCTATAGAAAGTATGAAATGAGTACTACAAGTTCCTTTTAGCTCATCATGACAAATATTGAGGTTTTCAAGGTTAAAAGGTTACCCTAAGTTGGCTAGTTGAAAGACAGTTGAAACAGTTATATAAATTAATATTTTTGGAAATTGTTCTCAAGCGTACTTTGGCTGCAATTTTCATTGGGTTTCGTGATTTGGTTTCACTTGAAGCTTGACCCATAATATAATTGGGTATGCAGGGAAGCTATTGGAACTATCTTCAAGGTGATCCGATGCTCCGGGAACCTCGAAAAATTAAGCTCAAAGTTGGTTTGGTTGTAAGTAAACCCTACAGTTATCTTTACTATTGATTGAGTATTTATGTACCTGTAATTGTATGATAGTCTGCATTGCATTTTATTATTCTTGGTCATGCATACATAGAGAGAGTGAGGGGGATAAGCTTGTTTCGGAGTCTGATTTGCTTGAAACTTGGTTTCAATCATGCCTCTACACCGTCTAGTGAGACTAGCGGAGTCTAACGCCGACAAGTTATCATCGCATTTCATGATCTCTTAATACTGTCTCTGTACTATTTTTGGAAGTCGACGTCTGATTATAGTTAGGAGACAACGACAGAGTGGATTGCATGTCATGTTGGCACATATATCGTATTGTTTATTTGGAAATGCAATTACATGTCTCTATGTATCAGACTAACAATTGCAGGAGTATAAATCAATGTAGGAATTTACTTTTCTGACATCTTTGAGTTGTTTTTGATGATGTCAGGTTCTATGTGAAGACAAGGAAGAACGAACAAGACTCAGAAACTTTTGGTGATATGTTTTAAGTTTTAAAAGTTTAATTCTTGTTGTAAATAGTTTATACATATTGTTTTGAGACTCTTGGGGTGAGTGTAGGACGTGAAGTTACTTTGAATGGTTATGAGAGTCTCCTATGTTAGAAATTTAAATAAGTTGAGAAAGTTTATATTCAATTTAGGTCCATTTGGGATTGTAAAGTTGAAATTAAGTTATCGGAGACTATAAGTTAGTTTATTAATTTGAATTTAATATATATTGTGAACTGCAGGGAAGTATGAGTCCTTTTAGGCCTATTTCCAATTATGTTGTTTATTAGGTGGAAGTTTTTCGGCATGCCATATTTAGGGGAGGTGCTATCGAGATTTTTATAAAAATACGGAGAATAATCTGTATTATTTCCTAATTTGCTCCAATTGAACAAATCATGAATTTAGTTTTATTGAGGATATAAATTTAGTTTTGAGTCTTATTAAGATTAAAATGCAAAGTATTTTGAGGTTGAAGTTGAAAGAATAGATTAGTCTGACTAGATTATCAGATGATTAAGGTAATCTAGGCCAATCAGTCGTCTTAATGACAAGGGGGCCGACAATCATAAAAAGAGAAGTGGTAGAATGACAATGGAGAAGTCACACTGAAAGTCACATCGGCCTTTGAGCAGTACGTGCGCACCTTAGGTTGCAAGCACACACAGATCTCAGTGCATAACAAGCATGTCGAGGCGGCGTGGTTGGCTCTGGGCCAATATGCGTTGGGTTTAACTTACCATTGTCAGTATTTTTCATATAAAAAACAATTGTAGTTCCTCTATAAAATAAATAAATAAATAAATAACAATTGTGCTTGACAACTTGACATCAACAAGGACACTAAACACACCCAAGACACTTTTTTTTTTTTTTTTGACTTCACAAACTCATAACTTTTCTAAATCTTATTTTTTTTTATAAGTGATGCATTATCCATCTCACGGAAAATACTTTGGCCACCCAAGTTACTTATTTGTTGTCTCGAATAACGTAACAAGTATAGTTTGAGGCGCATCAAACAATAATATATCCTTTACTAAGGAAAAAATTAACATTTTAAATCGTGAAAACTTGCACACATGAAGACTAGCTCGGACTCCATATAAAATGGACGACATGACATGCTCAAGTGAGAGGCAACGTGTACTTGATTGATATCCTGATTGATACTGTATAACAATGGCGAAGACATAGGAGTCATAGCTGGTGGTTAGTTATTATAGTATTTTTTATATAATTGTCGTCTCCTTTCCCATCCCTTCAACGGTGGACGCTCCCTTTAGTTAAGTTTAGGACTCCCATTAAATATGGTCCCCGTCCAATTCCGGACTTTATTGTATCAACCCCTGCAAACCCTATGTACCCTTGCTAGAAATCACAACTACAAGTCATGCATGAAACCAAGACAAACTTGTTAATTAAGGAAAAACAGACAGAGCCCTCTGATTTCAAAAACATAACTCCAATCGTACACACACCAAGCGTGATCCATTTGATCATCAACTAGCCCTATCCTTCATTCAATGGATGATTTTATTGATCATCAATATGCATTTCCTGCCATTTTACATTTACTGCCGTGTCTCCCCCTGTCCCCACCAAAATTCATTACCCCAAACAAACTAGTAATAAATGTTGACTGGGAATACTACTACTACTACTACTACTTAATAAATAAAAAAAAATCCATCTTTGTACATCTCAGTAAAAAGTAAAAAGAAAAAAGACCCTTATCTTTTTCTTCTCCAAAAATGCCCCCAACGAACAGACCCCCCAAAACCTCGTATTTCCACTTCTTCTGTACAAACGAAGAGAGAAGAGTAAGAGAAGAGACTCCAGCCAATATGACCAAACTGCCCCTATACCTCTTGGAGGCGTTATTGCTTCTGCAGTCTATATTAATATAATACCGAATTACCCCTGTAAAAGTAAGCTGAAATTACCTTTATACCCACGAGAGCCACCTGAAGAAATTCCCTATCTCCTCTCCCAATCCGTTCCTGTCAAAATCAAAACTCCCGCCACCGCCCACGGCGCCGGCGGCGATGCCTTCGCTCCGGCGACTGCTCCCGCTGAAAACATCCGCCGTCCGGCGACCACTCCCGGCGAGAAACCTGCCGGAAAGACGAAACGATGAGAAAGTAGAGGAAGATGATGCGGAAGAGGCGATCCGGTCCACGTACTCCCTCAGCCATCCCCTCCCTCCTCCGGCGACCTCCGCCGCCAATTCGGCCCCCGGCGGATCCACCACCACCACCACCACTTCCCCGCTCTTTTTCCCGCCAAAACCACCACCGCTCTCCGTGGACAGCCCCCTCCTATGCCCCTGCAGTACAGTATTAGCTCCCGAACCATCGTTTCTTAATTCTCCATCGCCGCCGTCGATCACGTACTCAAACGATCCCAAGGAGTACGATCGACGACGACGATCACGACCGCTCGATCCCGATCCGACTCCTCTCCTACTCACGCTCCCAATCTCAATCCTAAAACTCTCATGATCACCGCCATTACTTCTAATCGAAGAGTCGTCGTCGTTGTCATCACTCGGCGCTGCTGCCGAAGATGATCCGAACCTCTTCAACAGTCCATCGACGTCAGACTCGTCGACGAAGATCGTCGACCGGCAGAGCGGACACGTCTGGTTGGCGACGAGCCACGTGTCGATGCAGCGCGCGTGGAACGCGTGACAGCACAGAGGCAGCAATCGCAGCAGATCGTGCTGCTCAAACTTCGACAAGCACACCGCGCAGTCCGCCGCCGCCGCCCCCGCAGAATCCGACGAAGAAGAAGAAGATCGGCGGAGCGCGGAGAAGGAGAAGAGCGGGAGCGAGTCGAGGAGAGAGTGTCGGAGATGCCGGAGACCTTCCTCCTCCTCCTCCTCCGGCGCCACTCTGCTCCCCGCCGGCCTCACCGGCGCCGCCTCGTCAGTGACGACCGTGTCGTCGGATGAAGATCCGCAATGGCGGTGGAAGTAGCGGAGGAGGAAGTGGATAGAGATGGAGACGACGAAGACGAACACCACGATTCCGCCGATGAAGATCAGACTCGGATTCACTCCGTTGGAGTGATTCATGTACAATGGCGGTGGCGGTGGCGATGGTTCGAGGAGTCGACGCATTGTGAATTAATTAGGGTTTCAATTTCGTTCAATTTGATCGAAAAAAATAAGAGAGCGAAAGTGTGTTTGTGTTTGTGGAATTTAAAACACAGTTGGATGGATATAAATGCTCTGTAGTAGAAGCAGAAGAAGAAGAACAACAACAGAAACAACTACTCCTACTCATTAGTTCAGTTCGTGAGTAATTGACGTGGCACTTAAAGCGCACGTTAGCGTCGGGTGTGGCTGAGGAGGAGTAAATGTAGCAAGTACTGAAATTTCGGCTGTGTGTATGGAATGAACTGAAGACAAATATTTGTTACTCACTTTTTGACCACTAGATAAAGACTCGTCGATAAACATAGAGATCAACACATCACACTTGCTAAAGTGCGCTGGGGTGCGTAGTCAATATGGATCCTGTATTCCCGGAGTAGGACAGGTCGCGGGGTTTAAGATTATGTCCACGTGTCGGAGGGGTTCGTGTTTTTAGTGGGCCTTGTTATACACGTGGTGTAAGGTTGGTTGTGGTGGTGGCGAAAGTAGGATGACACGGGAACACTGAATCATTTTCGTTTTTGGACCGTGTCGGGCCCACGGAGATTGTGCCACGGATGACCAAAACCACGGACTCTTTTGAGTGTATTTAGTAGGAGCAAGTCCCCTTGAAAAAATTATTAAATTAATGATCGTGTATTAGTATAAATTATACATTTTCATCACTAGTTGGATTAATATCGCGAGAGTAAGAAGTTAACTAAGGAAATAAAATATAGCTTACTCATTTCCAAAAGAAAAAAAAAAAATATATATATATATATATATTACTGGCACTAGTTCAAACAATACTGAACAAAATAATTTGAAAAGAAAAAGATTTGAAGGTCATCTAGATTTGACATTGTCGAACAAAGAAACAAAATATATATTCGTATATATTAAATATATAGAATGATTTGAAACAAAATATATACTCGTATATGTTAAATATATAGAATGATTAATTTGATATTGCGAAATAAATTAAGAAACAAAATATATGCTCATATATTTTATGTAGTTGACATAAGGAGTATATATATATATATAATGAGTACATTATGTATGCCCAGACCAAAAAAAAAGTACATTATGATATTTTCGCATATGGTTACTAAAAGTTATCTACTATTAAATAATCACTATTATTAATTACTTGACTTAATTTCATCACACATCCTGTGACTTTTAATTCGATCATTGCTACACCGTGGAGTAGAAATATATAATTACTTTGACAAGTTGTCTGGGGCAATATATAGTAAGTATTAATTAATTTATTTTTTGAGAGAATTCTTTAATTAATTTATCAATATTCCTAAACACAAAATCATCCTTTTTTTACCCAATAATTTCAAGTTCAGGCATGAGAGTAATTAATAAACACTTTTTTTTTATGTTCAACACAGTATTTATTATTCTCATGCACGGATGTCGTTCAAGGAATCATGGAATACCCATGAAGTTGCATGTTCTCAACAAGGCATAAAAAAGGAAAGAAAAATCACATTCTCATCACTCTGCAAAAACTAACAATTAAGTGGAGGATTTAATTTCATTGTGGATTGGAGGTGCAGATTGATGCCACTTAGCAACGTGGAGAGGATGTGATTTGAATATACATTGAAGTTCAAAAGTGATCTTCAATGGTGAACGTGGATTGCACTTTTTATTTTAGAAATTTTTTTTTTTTTTTATATATCCAAGGTCGGCACCCGCACTTGTCCCGGCATTTCGAGGAGCTATTTGTCCTCTTGGATCGGGGGATTTAAAGTGACTCTTCCCAAAGTTTTCGAACACGAACCACTAAGGGGTGAGGGAGCTATTTGAGTGGCGGTAACTCTTGGACTGGGGGATTTAAAGTGACTCTTCCCAAAGTTTTCGAACACGAACCACTAAGAAAAAGGTGGGGCAGCCCCTACCACTGCTCCACAACCCTTAGGGTTTTCGGCGTTTTCTTTTTAACAGGATATGTTAGTTATATTTAACAAGACATTGCTTCAATTGCACCCTTGGCATGGTTTTAATTTAGTACCGACTAGCTAGCTTTTTCAGAAAACTATGATCAACCATTTACATGTATGACTGCATGGGACAGATTAATTTTAGCACTTTAATTGACTAAAAGAAATCATGGAATGGTTACACAGATTAATAAATTGGGAAATGCTACTGTAACCCACTAATAATTTAACTTAGGAAAGACATGCACCTCTCTGTGTGCCCTCCATCTCGGCATGCATGCATCTCTAGGTACACTGCACAAGCGCAAACAAATGTGTGTTCTTGAGTTAAGTTAGTGAGTTAATTACTGTAGCATCTCTCTCTCTCTCTATATATATATATATAATTTGAAGGAGAGAGAAAGTTTCACATGCTCTTTCCTTCCATCATTTCATTTATAAGATTTTCTCAATTTTTTTATTTTTTTATTTTAAAATATTTGTATATAAGTATATTTGTGTTATTTATTGTTTTAAGATATATTCATTCCCCTATATTTTTGAAAAACGTAAAATTCAACTTTGAACAATCAAACAATGGTCTAATTAATGAATTATTCATTAATGCATTAAGTCTTTGTTTCAAATTTTACACCGTCAATTTGGTTACCGCAACATTATTTATGTATATATTGTTTACGACACTGAAATAACAATTAAGTTCATTTGAATTCTTTTTTAATGACGGGCTACTTCAATGATTTATAAGTAAATATATATTTTTACCTTTTATTGTATATTTTTTTCTAAGAAATATGGGTTGATTATTGTGAATTGTAATTTTAATTGTAAAAGAATATTACAATATACTCATGTAAATTAATTTATTAACTTTCTCTTCAATTTTTAATAACTCTCGAGTAATTTTTTCCTAATAAAGTAAATCCTTTTGTCTTAATTATTGTTTCCGGGCCTCTTGTTTCTACAAATAAAAAAGCAGCGACATTATACCTTAATCAAATATGTTTACCTCCATGTTTAGCAACATTTAATTATTTATCTCATCCAATAAAAAAAAACAAGTGCTAAATTATAATTAAATTAATGTTTGAGGAAATAATTATTTTACCCCTCAAAAAGTTATATTTTTTTTGAATGAGAGATTTCATAGAATGTTTTATATTTTTTTACCGAAGAGAGTATATTTGTGACTTCCAACATTATTATCTTTGTATAAAAAAACTGAAAGGAAAAAGAGCTCTCCCTAATTTGTATAAGCTTTTGTTTGTCGTTTTTCTGAATTGGGCTAAACCACAACATGTATCAACTTTTGTTTGTTATTTTTCTTAACCGGGCTAAACCAATGAAAGATGATAATCTAACATTCTAAGAGACGTACATTTGCTATACAAAAGTGTAGATTTGATCGGGATGCGTGTCGCACGAATTCAAAGGGAAACTATGTACACCATCGTGTATAAAATGTATATACCAAAATAATGTCAAAAAATCATTTTCCGAAACAATAACATCTAAGAATGGCATTGAACTTTTTTTTTTTTGACAAAAGAATGGCATTGAACTTAAGTTTTGATCGAATTCGTGCAGTTTTGTTAAGATTGTTGCATATCATATTGATGCAGAAATGTAACGCACCTCAACTCCAATTTAGAAAATCAAAAAAAAAAAAAAAAAAAAGAAAAACGAGAATTGAAGCGCGGCAAGTAAGGTTATTCAATAAGCTTAATTGTAGAGATCGCACAAGTAAGGGTTACTGTATAATTTAAAAGTTGGGGATGTTTTTGAATGACGTTTAGAGTTCAATTAACAGTTTACATAGTTAGGAAATCAAGTAAGTTGGAAATTCATTTATATACTATGTTTATGTTGGAATGTAACCCAGTTAAGTTGTTATAGAGTTATATATTTTATTTTCCAAGTTCATCTCAACAAATCAGAGTGGCGCAGCGGAAGCGTGGTGGGCCCATAACCCACAGGTCCCAGGATCGAAACCTGGCTCTGATAATGTTGAAGAGAGAGCAAGGCTTCCGACCACTTTTTTTTTTTTTTTTATATTTTTTTATATAAATCTCTTTTCTAACCTCAACAAAGTACTTTTTTTTTTTTTTTTTTTTTTTTTGTATAAATCTCTTTTCTAATTATAACCTTATAATAGCTAACCTACAGAAAAACCTTATAATAGTAGTTGTTAAAAAAAAGTATAAATAGTTTTTTAGAGTGCAATGATTTTCCTTTTTTTTTTCTCTAAAATTAACTTTATAATAGTTTTGATTTCGAGAAAAAAAAAACAACCTTAAGTTTTCAATTCTTTTTTCTTGGTTTTATTTTAAAAGAATTTATGATTTTTCGTCTATTCAGTAAACTAGATCTTGTAATGAGTTTCAAATTTTTTATGGTCTTCAATGATTTTTCAATGATGTCTTGTTCTCTTTTTTAAATTTATATATAAAATTTTGTTTTTTTGTTTTTAATAAAAGAAATATTTTTTTGTCTCTTTAATAATTAACCTTATAACAACTTTCGTTTTTTTCTTTTTCACATGGGATACAATGATTTTTTTGTAATCTTTGTAAATTTAACATTTTCTATCTCTTTATTATTTTAAAAACTTGCCGTTTTAATAAATTTAACATTATAAAAGTTTTTTGTCAAAGTATTTTTGGTGAGATTAATGAAGCATAACTTCTCAACAGACGAAGTTTAGGGAAGTAATGGATTTAACTCCGGTTGAAGTAAAAAAAACCCTTAAAATAGTTTTCAATTTATTTAATTGAGGGCAAGTCAAAAAAATTATTTAATTGATGTACAATGGTTTTTTCCTCTCATCGATGTAATGAATCTCCCTATGTCTTATATATTTGTATTGAATTACAATTTTGTAATATCACAAGGGATTTTATATTTGTATTGAATTACAATTTTGTAATATCACAAGGGATGAGAGGTTTTGTATAATCGAGATTTATTTTGGTTTGAATTTATTTTGTATATCGTATTTAAATATCGAAATTTTTTTAATTTCTGCTGCGTTTACTATTTGTTTTTACATCAATATTCGATATACAATTGTATTTATTAGGAAATAAAAGGAGAGGCTGCTGGCTCTAGTTAAGTCTAGCGGGATTAACAAGGCTTAATTAAAGTACAAGGCTGAGTATTGCCCTAATTAGGTTGGGGCGATGCTACATGGGACACCCGTGATGGACATTATGTGACAACCCAAAACTAAATAAACATGCCATAGGGGCAAATTAGTAAATTCACAAACCTTAACTAGTGTAGCCCTAATATAAATTGATTTTAAAACCCTAACCCCCTTTTTGTGTTCAAAACCCCAGAGTTGAGGAAAATGTGGAAGATGAGACAACAACTGCACAGATCTCAAAAAAAGGTAATCTCTATTCTAAGTTCTCTTTGTTTGAAGTTTTGGTGAAGAATGTACACAAAATGGAGGGGAGGTGGAATAGCGTCGTCGCCGCCGAAGAGGACTGCGGTGAGTCGCGGCCACCGCTGGAGGAAGGCGGCGGCATCACCACCGCCGCCACCGCCATCCATGCCTCCACTAGGAGGCCCATGATAGGAAACACGAGAGAGGGGGGCCTCCCCCTATCGCACCCTACCGCGGGGTTGGCCAGAACGACCATCACGTCTTCGAACGGGACGCCATTACGTCTTCAAAGGAGACCGTTCGGGTCCCACCCCTCGACCCTCACATCGGGCGACGGGGGACCCTCAACCCACACTAGTGGATCCCAACGACCAATTAATGAAAGATTTAATTAACTTAAATTAAATTATTTATTGATGAGATGTATCATGGTTGTATAGCGTCGCGTGAAGGTTCGCATCGGATCCCGAGCGTACCGAGAGTTGTTATAGGCGTCGCTGTGAGTCGAGGTAAGTAAGGAGCTCCGCTCGTTTATTAAATATGATATGCTATTAGTACAATTAGGAATTCATGATTTTAACAAAAATGACTTGGGATGGGTTCGTTACCTACCTTGGTTGACTTTATGTAAGGCCTCTTGGGGAGCCATACTTATATGGTGGCACCAAGTCACCTTACATGCTTAAGAGCCTCTTAGGGAGCCGTAGTAATGCGATGGAACCAAGTCACCCATTTCTGCAAGGGCCTCTTAGAGAGTCGTGGATGCAAGATGGAACCAAGTCACCCGAGCCTCTTGAGGAGCCGTGGACACACGGTGGAATCAAGTCACCCACGCATATTTACTATATTATGATGATTGGTTAATAAGGGAAGGTAATGACAAATGTGACCACGAACTTGCATTTATATCTATTACATTCTATGTATATCTCTTGGAACCCTTTTACATGCAAAAGTTGGATTTTTTATGTTTATTACAATTCTTGATACTCCATATATCTGGTCAAGTTGCTCTGTGATTAAGATACGCTTACTCTATATGAAATTGATGTCATGCTACATATTTCAATGTATCCTGATTTTAAATGCATGCTACTTTTATTTTGATTTATATGTATTACTTGCATGTTTAATATTTGAGCGTAGTTCTTCTCTTATTGGGCTCCGTTGGTTCTTTAGCTCACCCCACTTACAATACAGGTCCTTCTAAAAGTGCGAACGATCTTGGCAAGGGGAAGGCCATTGCTTGAAGTCTCCTTGCTTTGTGAGAATTTTGCATGATTATTTTATATATATATATATATATGTTTGATTTTCATAACAATAAATTGGGTTGTAACTCTAGGTAGTTTTACTTGGGGTAGAATTGAACCTTCCTTATCTATTTTCGGATCATTATGGAAGTGTTGAGGTTGATTTGGAAACTTATTGAGATGATCAGACCATTGGATACCTATCACGTTGATTTGGCAATTTCATGAATTTCAGTGTTGATTTCAATTCCGCATTTATTGTCCTATATGGTAGTATGTTGTTCCGCAGGTTGAATTAGGCGTGTCAGACCGTTATTCGGGCTTAGTTCAGGTATCAGGCTTGAGTAATGGTCTGGGATGGGCGACCCGACCTTATTTCAGGTGAGGGTCGTTTCAGTTGGTATCATAGCATAGGGATTAGAACCTAGGGAAATAATAGGTTAGAAAAGAACCTAAGTTTCTAGAGCCTTTGTATTTCGAGGTCAAAGATAAGTTGAACAAAGTTGAATTAATGAGAATAAATGATCAATCTTAGGATGGGAAGGGATTGATAAACTTGAATAAAACACTTGAATAAATGTAATTTACTTTGTATTATAATATCTATCGCGTTTAGATATTTTACATACTCTCTTTTGTATGTAGGACTAATTAATACACGTGTTTGCTCCATCGGGCATTATGACCCAACGCAAGGCGGACTCCGCAATTTAAGGAAACAACGGATAGGAATGAGAGAAATTGGCGCTAAATGTTATATTTGTGTGTTGTAACCTAGTATGGCCAAATGTGTATCTACTAAGTCCATTCTACGGGTGAGATATGCGAGCGAGGGATGCGCCTCGAGGTTGCGTCCCGACATGGCTCAATCACATGAAAGAAATTAATTGATTTAAATATGGAATTAACTATGATATATACTAGTGGTTGTCAATTGGCACATCTACATGGACCTAATCCTCCCTTGGGGCGCTATACATGAAGAAACATCACCACTGGAAGAAGGCATGGAGATATACAAACCACCATCTCAACACAAGAGTGTCACACATTGGAGTCACTTACATGTGACAAAGAGTTTATGAAATATGATATGCCGCACTTTTATTGAGAGCATGATCCCATTGAAGCGAGAGGCATGAATATTAAATATGGAGAAGAGGATGAGAACTCTGAATATTGATGAATGGATCATAGTACCGCTGGTGACGTTTCTGTTAGAACACAAGGCACACAAGTGATGGATGACTATAGAGAGGAAACAGGGAACTAATATGAATTGGTTCCAGTTCAAGCGTCTATTCTACGAAGAATGGTTTCCAGAGCCAGTGAAGGATGCGAAAATTTGAGAGTTCCTTGCCTTAGTACATGGCGATATGTCAGTGGCTGAGTATGCATCGAAGTTCAACGAGTTGCTAGAGTTTGCACACGAGTATGTCCCGACAGACAGGATTCGTAGGAGAAGATTTATTGATGGACTGAGGCCGGATATTAGTGTTATGGTAGCGGTGTCTGGGTCTGAGACTTATCACCAGGCACATCAACGAGCACTTGAGTGTGAGGCATCACTTCGTGGGGGTTTCATGCAGTTTCAGGTAGGATCTAATCAGTATGGTCATGGTAAACGTAGCTTTGGGGGTTACCTGAACAGTCAGGACGACATTTTCAAGAAACCAAAGTTTGGATGGTTTTCTAGTGGACATGCACATTTAGGTACAACTTCAAGGGCGACACACACTCCTTCTGCAACTTCTGCACATGCACTTGTCCCTACTCATAAGGCTTCGCAGAGCGTGACATTCAGGCCACCGCGTCCACATCGATAGTCTCGGCGAAGAATTATATTTCGACAAAATAAATAGAAATTGATAAATTTTTTTGAAAAATAAAATATTTGAAATCTCGGACGAGACTTTTACGTGGTTTTTTACCTCGAAAAGCGTGAAATTGACAAATTGGTATCAAATTGATTTGTTAGCCAATTTAGGAATTTTAAATAATTAATCTTGAATCTAAATTGATAAATTTTCAAATGTTAGGATTCTAAAGGAGATATTTTCTCGAATGAGAGTTAATGCGGTGCGTACGGGATGGAGCGGCAAAGCGCGGATAGCTTAGGAATCGGTTTGGTATGTAAGTAATGGCGAGACATTTATTTACATTTCATTCCATTTATTTATTCATTCTCGGTTATTCAACTGAATTTACCTTTGAAATCCATATGTTATGCCTTGTTTATTTCTCATTTATGACGTTGCTCATAGCATACTACTTGATTGTTTATATACTATCATTGATTCCAATCCTATATTTTGGCATGTGATTGTGCAAAATTAAAATTGGGGATCACACGATATAGCATGATATTAGGTTAGTTTGTTTGTTTTGAGTTTAATGTATTGCATTAGGTATGCGGTTCATTTCATGCCAATTATAGATTGTCATTATTGAAAGTGAAAGTCTTCTTAAATTAGGGTCATCCCCCGATGATAGAAATTAAGGGTTTACATACGGGGTCACTAGACTTTTCGGGATGTTAGGGGATTTCTCCACTTTGGTGAGGTATGACACACATTTCTAGTTTAACTTCTTTGGGGGTGAAGGACAATAAGTTTATTGAGAAGATCCCAAGGTTAGAGATTTTTCGATGTTTTTCCTTCGATCTTAGCAAGTATCCATCCTCAACGATTGACTTTATTCATTGAATAGAAAATGCGTAATCGTAGACGACCTTTTGAAATTATGATCTAGAGCTCAATTTGAAATGAAATGATAGAGCTCAAATTGTATTGAAAGGCTTACGTAGCTCGAGACGGCCATTACCTCCATTACTAGTTAGCCTTGAGTCGGTTCCATATTTGGTTAACTCAAAAGAAAAATTCGCATGATGTTTCTTTCAGATAATTGCTAATTAAATTATGCCATTTGATACTTGTTGCCCGAAACAATGTGGATCAATGTCTCTCAAGATTAAAATTATTTCATGTACTCACCGTCTAGTTTGTGATCGGGTGCAATCTTCTCAAGAGATAGATCGGGCGAGAGAAGATTGGTGACTACCTCGCGAGCGCGATGAGGAGGACATACTACGACATATTTTTGTATGTTTTACATTCTTTTGTATTACATTTTATATGTACATGATATTTTTACTTTTGGGCTTATAGGAACATGCCACTAGACAATGTTATATATGATGCACCATTTTGTTTATATATGTTCATGTGATCTCTATTTCGTGATTGTGCTCATCGATGACATTATGATATATTCCAAGACCGAGTCAAATCACAGAAAGCACCTCAGGAAAGTGTTGCAGACATTGAGGGAACACAAACTCTATGCTAAATTGAGCAAATGCAAGTTTTGGGTTTCGAGAGGTGAAGTTTTTAGGGCACGTGGTGAATACGGAAGGGATATCAGTTGATCCTGCGAAGATCGAGGCGATCCTTAGGTGGCCACAACCCACTAATGCATCTGAGATTCAGAGTTTTCTAGGCTTAGCAGGGTACTATCGACGATTCGTGCAAGGTTTCTCGTTGATCGCTTCACCACTCACCAACTTGACTAAGAAAGATGTGGCTTATGAATGAGATGATTCATGTGAGGAGGCCTTTCACCGGAAGAACCTTCGACTACCGCATTGGTTCGATTCTACTAGAGGCCTACGGGGAATTGTCAGTGTATACCGATGCGTCGGGGACTGGTTTGGGAGGTGTATTAATGGTAGACAATAAAGTAATTGCTTACACGCCTAGACGATTTGAAATTATATGAGAAGAACTACCAGTGCACGACTTAGAATTGGCGGCAGTTGTGTTTGTTTTGAAGTTGTGGAGGCACTATTTGTATGGGGATAAATTCACTTTGTCTACTCGGACCACAAAAGTTTGAAGTACTTGTTCACACGAGTGAGTTGAATATACGACAAAGGAGATGGTTGGAACTTTTGAAAGATTACGACTTCACACTTAAGTACCACCCTGGGAAGGCTAATGTAGTATCGAGATGCTTTGAGCCATGTACGACTAGAGACGAGTCCGAGATCGTAATGAACATTCGGGGAGTACCCACAGGTGGCGTAGGGATCAACTCAGATGTTTCAGGAGGTCAGGCGCGAGTTCGGATGAAAGCGAGCGTAGCTATATATAGAGTGGTTGATTGTCAGAGAGCCGATTCAGAGTACGCGAAATACAGGACACTCGCAGATAGCAATGATGATGTGGATTGGAGACTTTCAGCTGATGGAGCGTTGAGATTTCGGGATAAATTGTAAATACCATCTCATATACAGTTGAGGGATGACTTACTCCGAGAGGCGCACAGATCTCGATTTACCGTTCATTTCGGGGGGTAATAAGATGTATCGGGACATGAGGATGATGTATTGGTCGCCGGGGATGAAGGTAGACATCACTACCTACATCCATAATTGTGAGATTTGTCAACAAGTGAAGGCAGACCACCGGAAGCCGGGGGGATTGTTACAACCATTACCTATTCCGCAGTGGAAGTGGGAACACATAGCTATGGATTTTGTCTCGGGGCTTCCGGTGACTCAGAAGGGTCATAATGCCGTTTGGGTAGTCGTGGATCATTTAACTAAGTCGGCCCACTTCGTCCCTATTTCCATGGAGTATTCAAGCACATACAGGTTGGGGCATATATGTAGACGAGATCGTCATATGACATGGAGTCCGGTGTCTATTGTGTCGGATCGTGATCCGAGGTTTACCTCTCAGTTTTGGAGTGGGTTTCAGCACCGGATGAGGACTCAGCTCAATCTCGATGCGACATTTCACCTACGACGGATACGGCGGTGAGAGATTAATTCGGATACTTGAGGATATGCTCAGAGCTTGTGTGTTGGATTTCTGTGGGAGTTGGGAGAAATATATTCCGTTGTGCGAGTTTGCGTACAACAACAGTTTTCAGGCGAGTATTGGCATGGCACCGTTCGAGGCATTTTATGGGAGACCGTGTAGATCCCCAATTTGTTGGACCGAGGTCAGAGATGTCGTTTTGATCGGCCCAGAACTTGTGCATGACCAAACCGAGAGGATAAAGCTGATTAAGCAACGATTGGAGACCGCCTAGAGTGGTCTGAAGAAGTATGCTGATAAGGACCATCGAGAGGTTGTGTTCAGTGAAGGAGAATATGTGCTATCAAAAACGTCACCAATGAAAAGGCATTACCGATTCGGATTGAAGGAAAAATTATCTCCTAGGTTCATCGACCCATTCGAGATCAAGAAACGAATAGGCCGAGTAGCATATCGCCTCGAGTTACCACCACAACTAGCTGGAGTCCATGATGTCTTCCACGTTTCTATGTTGAGGAAGACACATAATAAACGAGCAACCTATCCAAATTGTGGATAGGAAGGTGCATAAGCTACCAGAAGAAAGAAATCTCATTTGTGCAAGTTCGATGACAATTCCGCGGAGAACATGAGTTCACTTGGGAGCGGGTGGACTATACGATGGAGAATTTTCCACTTCAAACCGTAAGGTATAACTCTATTTCTACTTTCGAGGATGGAAGTTCTTTAAAATTAGGGATGTTGTGACGACCCAAAACTAAATAAACATGCCCTATGAGCAAATTAATAAATTCACAAACCTTAACCAATGTAGCATCGGAGCCGGGTGTAGTGAGAAATGAGCAAGGGTGTGTTTCACATCGCCGCTTGGGTGTGAAGAAAAATGAGCAAAGGTTCCCACACATAGGACGTGTGTGGGTAAAGAAGCTAGTCCCTTCACATCGTCGCCCGAATGTGAAGAAAAATGAGCAAGGGTTCCCACACAAAGGACGGGTGTGGGTAAAGAAGCTAGTTCAAAACAAACACGAAAACAAAAACAAAATCATAGATACGGACACTAGATCTTTTAGACAAAATAGAAGTAGAAAATGAAAACAAATACAAAGGGGAGAAAAAATTCGCTTAGGAACATGGAACATAGGAACACTTACGGGAAGTCAATAGAACTAGTAGATACCATGATTAGAAGGAGAGTCAATATCGCTTGCCTCCAAGAGACAAAATGGGTAGGAGAAAAGAGTAGAGAAATAGGAAGCACGGGTTTAAAAGCGTGGTACACCGTATAGATAGAAAATGCAATGGAGTAGGAATTGTGGTGGATAATGATTATAAGGATAAGGTCGTAGAGGTTAAAAGAATGGGGGATAGATTGATTCTAGTTAAATTAATTATTGGAGACGAAAAAATTAACATACTTAGCGCCTATGCACCACAAGTAGGATTAAGCGAGAGCATCAAACGCAAGTTTTGGGACGATATGGATGGATTTATGCAAAGTATACCATTAGATGAAAAAGTTTTTATTGGAGGAGATTTAAATGGGCATGTCGGGGCAAGTAACGATAGGTTTGAGAGAGTTCATGGAGGTTTTGGTTACGGTAATAGAAATGAAGAAGGAGAATCAATCTTAGAATTTGCTTCAACATACGATCTTGTCTTAGCAAATACTAGTTTTAGGAAGAGGGAGTCGCATATAATTACTTTTAGTAGTAGTCATAACAAGAGTCAAATAGATTTTCTTTTAACAAGAAAAATAGATAGAAAAATATGTAGAGGCGCAAAGTAATACTGGCGAAGCACTTACTACCCAACATAAGTTAGTAGTACTTGATATTAAGCTAACACGAAGACATAATATAAATAAAAGAGTTAGCGACCACTAGAATAAAGTGGTGGAACCTAAAACATAGTAAACAAGTAGAGTTTAGAGAAAAACTACTAAAGGAAAATATTTGGAATCTTGACTTAGATGTTAATACAATGTGGCTAGAAGTGAGTAGTTGCATAAGGAGAGTGGGATCAAACGTATTAGGTATATCTAAAGGCTTGGGACCACCAAAGAAGGAAACATGGTGGTGGAATGAGGATGTCCAACGAGCAATTAAGACTAAAAGAGAGATGTATAGGAAAATACCTAAGTGTCAAGATGAAGATGTGTACAATCAATATAGAGAAGCTAGAAAACAAGCTAAAAAAGTAGTTAGTCAAGCTAAAACAAATTTCATGGAAGATCTATATACAAGGTTAAGTAATAGAGATGGCGAAAAATATATATATAGGCTAGCCAAACTAAGAGATAAACGAAACAAGACCTAAGTCATGTAAGATGTATTAAGGACGAAAATCAAAATGTTTTAACGCGCGAGGAGGATATTAAGGAGAGATGGAGAAGTTACTTCGATAGTTTATTTAATGATGGTCAAGTTGATACCATAATAGATGAAAACCCACACCAAGAAAGAAATGTCAACTATACACGCAATATTAGAATTGTAGAAGTTAAAGAGGCATTGAAAAGAATGAAAATAGGGAAAGCATGTGGCCCGGATGAAATACCCATAGAGGTTTGGAAATGCTTAGGAGAAATTGGATTGACTTGGTTAACAAAACTTTTCAATAAAATTTTAAAATCAAAACGGATGCCAATGGATTGGAGAAGAAGCACGCTTGTGCCAATCTTCAAAAACAAAGGAGACATTCAAAGTTGCTCAAACTATCGGGGAATTAAACTTATGAGTCACACTATGAAACTTTGGGAGAGGATAATTGACAATAGGCTAAGGAGAGAAACAACAATATCGAGAACCAATTTGGTTTCATGCACAGGAGGTCAACTATGGAGGCGATTTTCCTTGTAAGATGATTGTTAGAAAAATATAGAGAAAAGAAAAAAGATCTTCATATGGTATTCGTAGATTTAGAAAAAGCATATGATAGGGTCCCTAGAGATGTTCTTTGGTGGGTTCTAGAAAGAAAAAGAGTGCACGCTAGATACATAGACACTATTAAGGATATGTATGATGGAGTAGTAACGAGTATAAAGACATTTGGAGGAGCTACAAAAGAATTTCCCATTACGATAGGACTACATCAAGGATCGGCTCTAAGCCCATATCTATTTACTTTAGTTATAGATGAACTAACTAGACATATTCAAGAGGATATACCATGGTGTATGCTATTTGCGAGATGATATTGTCTTAGTGGATGAAACTAAAGATGGAGTGAATAGGAAATTAGAACTCGGAGGAATACATTAGAATCTAAAGGCTTTAAGTTGAGTAGGACGAAAACCGAAAGATATGATGGATAACTTTCCCTTCGAACCATAAGGTATAACTCTATATATACTTTCGAGGACGAAAGTTCTTTAAAATTGGGGATGTTGTGACGACTAAATAAACACGCCCTAGGGGCCAATTAGTAAATTCACAAACCTTAACCAATGTAGCCCTAATATAAATTGATTTTAAAACCCTAACCCCCCATTTTTGTGTTCAAAACCCCAGAGTTGAGGAGAAGGTGGAGGAGGAGACAACAACTGCACAGATCTCAAAAAGAGGTAATCCCTATTCTAAGTTCTCTTTGTTTGAAGTTTTGGTGAAGAATGTACACAAAATGGAGGGGAGGTGGAATAACGTCGTCGCCGCCGAAGAGGATTGCGGCGAGTCGCGGCCACCGCTGGAGGAAGGCGACAGCGGCATCACCGCCGCCTCCGCCGCCACCCATGGTGGGGCCTCCACTAGGAGGCCCCATGATAGGAAACACAAGAGAGCCGCCCCCTCCCCCCAATGGCACCCCACCGCGGGGTTGACCAGAACGACCATCACGTCTTCGAACGGGACGCCATTACGTCTTCGAAAGAGACCGTTCGAGTCCCACCCCTCGACCCTCACATCGGGCAACGGGGGACTCGCAGGACCCACACTAGTGGATCCCAACGACCAATTAATGAAAGATTTAATTAACTTAAATTAAATTATTTTATTGATGAGATGTATCATGGTTGCATAGCGTCGCGTGAAGGTTCACATCGGATCCCGAGCGTACCAGGAGTTGTTATAGGCGTCGCTGTGAGTCGAGGTAAGTGGGGAGCTCCGCTCATTTATTAAATATGTCATGCTATTAGTATAATTAGGAATTTATGATTTTAACAAAAATGACTTGGGATGGGGTCGTTACCTACCTTGGTTGACTTCATGTAAGGCCTCTTGGGGAGCCATACTCATATGGTGGAACCAAATCACCTTACATGTTTAAGGGCCTCTTGGGGAGCCGTAGTAATGCGATGGAACCAAGTCACCCATTTTTGCAAGGGCCTCTTAGAGAGTCGTGGATGCACGATGGAACCAAGTCACCCGAGCCTCTTGAGGAGCCGTGGACACACGGTGGAATCAAGTCACCTACGCATATTTACTATATTATGATGATTGGTCAACAAGGGAAGGTAATGACAAATGTGACCACGAACTTGCATTTATATCTATTACATTTATGTATATCTCTTGGAACCCGTTTACATGCAAAAGTTGGATTTTTTATGTTTATTACAATCCTTGATACTCCATATATCTGGTCAAGTTGCTCTGTGATTAAGATACGCTTACTCTATATGAAATTGATGTCATGCTAGATATTTCAATGTATCCTGATTTTAAATGCATGCTAGTTTTATTTTGATTTATATGTATTATTGCATGTTTAATATTTGAGCGTAGTTCTTCTCTTATTGGGCTCCGTTGGTTCTGTAGCTCACCCCACTTACAATACAGGTCCTTCTACGAGTGCGAACGATCTTGGTAAGGGGAAGGCCATTGCTTGAAGTCTCCTTGCTTTGTGAGAATTTTGCATGATTATATATATATATATATATATATATTTGTTTGATTTTCAGAACAATAAATTGGGTTGTAACTATAGGTAGTTTTACTTGGGGTAGAGTTGAACCTTCCATATCTATTTTCGGATCATTATAGAAGTTTTGAGGTTGATTTGAAAACTTATTGAGATGATCAGACCGTTGGATACCTATCACGCTGATTTGGCGATTTCATGAATTTTAGTGTTGATTTCAATTCCGCATTTATTGTCCTATATGGTAGTATGTTGTTCCGCAGGTTGAATTAGGCGTGTCAGACCGTTATTCGGGCCTATTCAAGTATCGAGCTTGAGTAATGGTCTGGGCCGGGCGACCCGACCCTATTTCAGGTGTGGGTCGTTTCACATTCAGTGCTAGTGTCCATCCATTCGTGCATGACTATGCATAAATCTCGATGCACGAATGGATGGACACCATCTTCGAGTGTCTCATCTCGGGTCACCCTAGATGCGTCCCATCTTCGTGCATCGATGTGTGTGGTGCTAGTCGTAGCGCTCAATGGTATTCCTAAAATATTAACTGGGGTGAGCGCTCCAACTCCAACTTGCTTAGTAAGTAACAGTTCACAAAGCCATCAACATTTCATACAATAATAAAAAACATTATGCAATAACAATATGCACCAATATTAACTAAATGGATTATGAAAAACATATAATTCAATAAATAACAGATGCAAGTCCGTTTGTCAATGACTATTACACTGTGATTCATTTTTTATTTGTAAAACTAAGGTCGATTACCACTGACACCACTAATGCGATTGCTAGACCAACACATTGGCCGATGTGCTGTCTAGCCACTCCATTAATGTCCAATGGTTCTATCCTAAATCCTCTAGTGAATATGTAACTCATGCGACCTATCTAACAGAGTAGGAATTACATACAGGCCTGGAGATCAACCACTCATTCTATATAACCTGGTCTCAGTCTCAGGAGTTACTCTCGTGGATCACATTAAACACCACTTTCCATTTAGTAAAAACATCACAGTGTACATAGTCCCCCATTCACTCCATAAACTACATGAACTACATATACTAAAATAGCCAGACAACATTGATAAATAAACGAATCCATACTTACAATGGTTCAATTTTCTGTTTCCAAACTTCTTAAGTTTTCGGGTCACTCACGCTTTCCCGGTGATCCAACACCTATCACAAACCATTTGTGATCAATATAGGTCTAATACCCTTTATTTAGAACCCCTAGTTCAGTCCCTAAGACCTCAGAAAATTCTAACTAAAACTCAGTATTATTGCTATTTTCTGGGGTGGCAACGCACTCCCTCAATCGGTGGTGCGCGCTCCACTAACTGGGTTCGTCCCAATTGATGAAGGGAACCTTGCACTGTCTCGACAGTTAATAGGGCAACAACCACTGTTTCATTACCAAATCACTAAAATCACCTCAAACACTCTCCCAAATTATCAGGGAGGACCTCTAGTGAGGTAACAACCTATTTCCTATTATCAAACTCAATAATTTACAGAGAAATCATCACTAATTATCGAATTTAACTTAAAACTCAAAAACCAAACTCACCCACAGTGATGATCTCTGATCCACAAATGTTTAATCTCCTCTATACAGTGGGGAAATTCTCTCATGACTCCCTCCTACTGATCAAACCCTCTCTCTCTCTCTCTCTCTCTCTCTCTCTCTCTCTCTCTCTCGATCAAATGATGATAAATTTGAAGCTTTTGGATTTGAATATATGAATTTTTCTCGAGATACGCATCGTGCTATCTCGAGGCTAATCGAGTGATTGATGTGTTAAAATGACACCTCTTAAAGTGACACACATTTTGACACCATCAACACCGACTCATCTTGAGGCTGATCAAACGATTCATATAATTAAAACCAACTTATAGTTTTAATATATATATTTATATATCAAATATATATAAATATACACACACTTCATGTCTTTTCTCGCCAATAAATTCACCAAACATGCTTACGAGTGTTCTCGGGTGTGCACATTCATTTTACGACCCCCTCCTCGCATTTGGTGTACCGATAATTTATTGTTTAATGACGTATTTTCCGTTTATAGGCTTGTATATAAACTTTTTTTATACTACAACCTATAAATTCAATAAACATTCCAACCAAACACCAATTCATCACACAAACCGACGCACACGCTAATCGAAGTACGTCAAACTTAACCACGAGCCTAACTCGAGTTAATTAAAATTTGGATTAACATTAATCACCAGCTTAATGTAACAAGTCGTTACATCCCATCATCAAGTCATTCTAGTATTTTCCATAAACAAATTGCTTATAATAATACAAAATGGAGATTTAACTGAAAAATTGCTATTAAGGGTCCCAAACCCCAATTGCTTATTTTCGCCCTGTAATTTTGAAACAAAACTCTAATTGTGCTTTTCTCAATTCTTTGTCCCATGTTGAGAATCAAAAGCTATCAAATAAAAACAGAAAATTCAAATAGAATGATATATCACTAAATTCAACAAAATCTTGGAAAATCAAGTTAAAATGTGTTATATTCATTTTAAATAACAAAAAAAAAAAACTAATAACTTTTATGGGCATTTCATAATCCACCTAAGTTGCCATAACCAAGAGTACATTATACCTACTGCACAATATACTGAGATCAACATAAGAGGTAGAAAGGGAAACCTATCACCAAGCAGGTATGGTTGTAGGAACTGACCCCAAATCTCAACTGCCAATAACCCCAACAAGTAACTCATCCCAACCCAACCAATTAGAGTTCCCCCACCTTCCTCTTTAGTACCACCGGTTCCTTTTCTCGATCGCTCCTTGTCGCCTTTTTTCGCTGAGGAAGTTGATGTTTGAAGTTTTCTCAGTCGTTGAGTGAAACCTGACCACATGAGAAGGGAATACAGAAGCAACAGCAACACTTTTATCGGGTACTCTTTGGCTTCGAATAGTAGAGGGAACAGCGAGTAACATGACACTGCATTGAGAAGAGATTGTCAGTTCAGGTTTTAAGGTCTATTTTAGAAGCTTGCAATAACGACGGTACACTAACTTTACATACATAAATAATTGCAGATGCATGACACAAAAGCTAATCATAGGATTTTTTATGGCTCGAATACTTGATTGGTTGAACTATACAGCTTCAAAGTTCATCAATTGAATGTCTGAGGGGCAAATGCTTCTTTTTGTGGTGAAATGGATATTGATTCAAATAAGGAAAAGACTTGAAGCAAGTTTCAAAAAAATAAGATCCGGATAAATATATTACTGTCTACGGCTACCTATAAAGTAAGCATCTCAAAAAGCACAATCCAACTCACCATTCTACCTTTATTTATTAAATCGAGCTGAGTGGAGGCGATTGATCCATGTAGTCGACCCCAACTAATTTGGGATTGAGGCTTAGTTGTTGCTAATATAAGGTCCAATTGAGACATTTCTTTTACACTTACTCTTTGAGAACATTTTGACCTTTAGACTGTATATCATCTAAATACAAGTCACTTTTCCTCTTATTAAAGAAGAATAAGAAAATACTAAACTTGTCCTTCTACCAGAAAAAAAAAAAGTCCTAAGTATGAAAAGTTTTATCTGCTAAAAGTGTTGAAGTCAAGTCTAGCAATCAGAAAATGCAACTGTTGAAAACAATCAGACAATTCTCTAAGAATGATCAATTAAGCTCATTTTTCGAAGAAATGGAAGCAATAAGAAATAGATACCTATTGACAGCAAAAAGTATTGCCTTGCATCCGCCAAGCTTTCTGTTGCAACGATAGCAAGAGGAATCACAAAATGAAGGGATGCTTTCTCATGGACATGCCATCCAAATAGGAAACCGCAAGTATAAGCATAAGCTACCCATCTTGTGATCAGCCTTGGGCGAGGCTCTCTCCAAATCTTAATGAGACAAGGAGACATTGCAAATAGAACTAGCAAGAAGGTCACTAAGGGAGTGATCTGCCATTACCAAAGAACTGAAAGAAGTTAGCACTTGAAAATGAGATGATGTATAAAAACAGAAATATATATTTCACCTGAAGTTCATGAGAACCATGTGCTTCATTATACATACATAAAATGAGCTATTAGTCAATTAAAACTTCGAAAAAGTGACCCGTATGTCATGATTAACAAAATCATCTGTATATAGGGTAATTAACCAACATATGGACCTAAAACTTTTGATAGGCAATTATAGTGCAATTGAGATAGCATTAAAAACAAAAGCCAAAGAGCAATTCCAAACTCTTTCTTTTAATCCCAACACAGCCAAAGTGCCAAAGCATCTCTAGTGAGATGGATGAGGCACCACTTACCAAAGGAAGGGTTGGGGTTTCGACTCATGTTGGAGTCAATAAATTGTAATTAAATTGGTTTCTAATAAAAAAATCCGATAGGTCAAACGTATTGCCCAAAGGCAATGAACATTGTTTTAGGGTGTGATGTCAACAAAATCGTAACTGAAATGTGCTCAACTAGGATGTCCCACTCATATTTAGGCAATAAAACTCTGACTAAGATAAACAATAAAGCAAAACTTACCTTAGGAAGCACAGCGAAAGATGATGATTCACCCACAAGCCCCCCGGTGAATGAAGCAGAAGATGCCGGAATGCTGAACCCCAGTTTAGTCAGCAAAACAGCAAGCACTTTATCTAAAATTATGTAGAACACCCAGAAATTCGGAGCCCAATACGCATGGCAAAGCCCCCTGCCGAAAGGAAACATGCGACTTAGAACTGCTTTTATCTGCACAGCATGCCTAAAATAATCAATGTCGATGAGGAAAAGTTAAAAAAAAAAACTAAGAGTTGTAAGTTATTATCTCATAGAAATGACAAGATGGTAGAGCCTCCTTTCTAGAAAATATGTTAACAGCACCATGATAATGCAAGGAAGGATGGTAAAGTTTAACTTTCCCGCAGAAAACTTAAAATCAAATAAAGTCTCATACATATTTGTTAGTCATCAATCGATAAATTCTTTCACAAGATCAATTGAAGATGTTGCTGCAGTTCATCATATAAGAAAATGGCATGAAGATTATTAAGCTATGCAAGAGATAGTGAGGTATATATTTATAGTTTGTACGATAAAATCAAAGGTTATCATAGAATCATAGTGTATAAGGTTGGTACAGTGGGCACTGTAGAAGTAAAACATCAAGGAAAAGCAATTGTCATAGAAGTATACAAGCATACAAGTATACAACAAGAAAAATCGCTGCAATAACTAGAGACAACTCAAGAGAAGCAAGAGAGTAAAGATGAACTATCCATTTCAAATCCTAGCGTCTGGCATCCTGCCCGGGCTTATTAACCAACTCCAACAAGGGAGCTTCAGAACAATGAATACTGCAGTGCAGATTTTAATATCCACTATAAGCCATTTATGAATTTAATAGTACCCTAGGAATCATATCTTTGTATCTTGTAAAAAAAAATTATAGCTTTGAAATAGCAGGAGCAAATCACAATTTGACCAATCAGTTATGGTTGGTCGGTGTCGAATGACACACACAGAAGAAAATTACAATTATCAAGCAACATAGAATCACAGGCATGCAAAAAAGGCTTGATGCAGGGTGTTCTAATTGAAAGGAGGACTAATACGAGATTAACTTTGGGTACCAGATCCAATCTGACTTAACAAAGAAATATAAACGCAAGAACAGAAGACTATTGAAATAACATGCGTTTCTTTCTACCAAAAAGATTCAAAGAGTTAATGAATAATAGCAAGCACCTGAAATGTGATTTTAAAGGATGTTATAATAAAAAGATGACAGCTAGCGAAAATTGAAAATTTGAGATTAAAGAAAACACTAAAATTTTAGGCTGCACTTTGTTCAAAATTTGATTTTTTTTTTTTTTTTTTTTTTTTTTTTTTTTTTTTTTTTTTGCTTGAAACAAAAAAAAAAGCAAAGGATTTGCATTTGTGAAAAATGTTATTGGTCCAATTTAACAATGGCTGCGAAAATGAAAAACACCAGAAAATGATTCTTCATTGGTCCCCAAGTTCTCCATTTTTAAGGAAAGATTAGCACGAAATGGTTTCCACAATTTAGAATCCTATATCAAATGCAGCCTCAGCCTTGGGTATTATTCATGTTTGGCTGCCACCCAGTAAAAGTAACAAAGACCGAATTCAATCGTATAGTCAAATCAAGCTAGTTTAAGAGTGGGATTGAGTGTAATCCAATAGAAATTAAAATAAATCAAAATTAAGAGCAAATTCTATAAAGTTGTCAATTGGACAGTCATGTTTAATAGGACAATATGTTGGTTAACTAGGAAAGAATACCGTTATCAACTAACCTAATGGACAGAACGCAATTGAAATATGCTTGAGAAATGGTAAAATCAGCTTCACTAGGAGATGAGCAACAACAACAAAGCCTCATGTCCCAAATAAGTTGGGGTCGGCTACCTGGATCGAACTTTTCCACTTTGCTCAATTTAATGAAGTTGATGACGTGCTTTCATAATCCTCGACATCCTTCCTGATTAAAGCATCCCAAGTTTTCTCAGGTCTACGTCAATCACCGCCGAGTTTCTTCAATTTGAACATTGTCCAATTTTCTAATTGGGTTACTTGCAGGTCATCTTTGCATGTGTCCAAACCACCGCAATCGTCTTTCCTCAATTTTTTCATCAATTGGCTCTACTCCTACTTTTCTTCAAAATTCTTGTATTTCTTACTATATCTTTACAAGGAGATAAAAATAAGCAGTTCAAAAACAACATCATTGTGAAAATGAAATTGATTATAATCATTGGGAGAAGAAGCACATTAGTTTACCTGTCCATAGTACAAGAATGGCCCAAAAGCCACCCCAAAAACCACACCAACCACAAACCCCATCTTCAAGAGCCTCCCAAACCCCTCAACCACCCCTCCACCACTCCTCCTCCAGCAATAATGCCTCAACAGAATACACAAAATACACCGGCGCGGCGACCGCAAACAAGTGCTTAAAACACAAGAGCACCGCGAAAACAAACCCCCCAACCAAGTCCCTCCCCTCCTCAACCGCCGAAACCGACACCAACAACCACCCAATCAAAAACCCATTATACTGAAAATGCACGTGATCGACAATCAACAGCCCGGGAGAGAAAACAAGGAGCACCCAGATCAAATCAGCCCTCCAAGAGTCCAACCCCAGCCCCGGCCTTGTGCGGAGTCTGGAGCAGGCGTAGAGGAGGCAGAGATCGGATGCAATGACGGTGAGTCTCTGGAAGAGGAGCGCGGTGGGGGCGGCGTAGTTGAGGCCGTTGTGGAGGTGGGCGATTTGGGGGTCGATGAAGGGGGCGAAGAGGGCGAGGAGGCGTTCGAAGTAGGCGAAGAGTGGGGGGTAGTCGAGGGTCCATTGGGAGGTGGAGTCGGAGTACCATTGGTGGAGTGGGAGGGAGGAGGTGAGGGCGAGCCAGTGCCGGTGGACTTCGAAGTCTGTGCTGTGGTAGGATGGGATTAGGAGGAGTTTCATGATGGTGGCCAGGGTGAACATCCATAGGAGCTTTTGGGGATTGGATCTCTCCTCCTCTTGTTCTTCTTGTTTGATTTGGGGTTCCATGGAGAGAGGGTAGGAGAGTTGGTTGTGATTGTTTGGCTTAATGGGAGTTTTTTTTTTTTTTTTTTAATTACTTAAATGGAAGTCGAACTTACGACCTCTTTAAAGAGTCTAAACCTTACTTTTGGCAGATAATGCTTCCACTATCTCACTAGAGAAAGCTTTGGTAAATAACTAAAGTTTATTTTTGACTACCCGATTTTTATTTTATTTTATTTTTGACACATTTTTATTTGAGTGGCTGTATTGGTTTTTTTTGGAAGTGGAATAGAGGTTTCATTAATTATTAATAGCATGATAATGGATCAAACATAGAATCAATTGCGCTAATAAGACCTTAGAAAATTGTTGTAATAAAAAATACATTGATTTGATAACCGTATCTATTATAAAATAATAACTAACTGCCTTGAATTTGGTTATAAATGCGACCACAACAATGAAACAATGTGACAAATCAAAGACTTTTCTCTACAATTATTAGGAACACACGACAATACACAAAAGGAACTATAAAAGTAACCCACTTCGAGAATCGACCTTGGGCACTACCTAGCCAAATGTCGCACATCTCACATCGAGATGTGCACGCACGCGTCTTGGTGTACATTGCACGCATCCGGATGGGTTAGTGCCCAAAGTCGGTGCCTAAAGTAGATTACTCTAGCAGTTCCTATACATAAACACCACTAGAACCACATAATGAAAAATGAAAGTTCTAGCAAGGAAAAAAAAAACTACATATTAATTGAAAAAATCGAAAGAAAAGTATCAACCTAAGAGCTGCACAAATCTACGAAATAATCATTGAGAAAAATGTATCGCAATAAAAATGGAACCAATCACCAACTAAGTGGGTGGTCAAATAGTTTGGTACGTGATAACGTTACAAGAGGGTGGGAGTTCGAGTTCGAGGGCAAGATAAGATGTGTCACACCTATGGGTGTCTCAAATGCATTTTTATATCATTTAAGATTTCGGCTTGTCCATTAGTCTGTGAGTGATATGCGGTAGATATTATGTGTAACATTATATTTGTGAAGTAGCGACAATTCTATTACAAAAGTGTGAACCTCTATCGCTAATCAATGTTCAAGGTGCTCCAAAAACAATAAAAATCCTTGATTTTAGGAAATTAACTACTATTTTAGAATAATTAGATTTCGTGGCTATAGCTTCTACCCACTTAGACACATAGTTTATGACTAATTAAATGTAAATATTTCCATTAGATTGTGGAAAGGGTCTCATAATGTCTATTCCCAAATATCAAATACTATGACGATCCATCCATTAATCTAAGGCACCGTCCGACCTAATCTCGTCATTAAGCCCTAATCTAGCCACAAAGGACTTAACAACGTATTAGTCAGCCTTTTCACCTTATTTCCTCACTAATTATCTTTTATAATAAGAATTATTCAGCGGAAGTCTTAACAAATTAGCATAAGTTATTAACATAAATCTTAAGTATGTGGAAAACCAGGAAACAAAGATCACATTCATCTATATAAATAAAACGGTGATAAACAATGTACTTACATGTGTCTGATCGTGTAATTATCTCATAACCCATATGTACAACCTAAAAGTATATAAAAGACATATATAAGTCATACAACAAAATCTCAACCTACAATGTCAGAAATAACAATACTCTAAAGGTTCAGAGGTAGTCCCCGATCTTCTCTTTGCCAGGTCTACTACTCGATGGATCTGCACCCACCGTCATAAAAAAGACAGTGAGTACAGTAATGTAGAAAGTAACACTGAGAGACATTTATCCACATTTCCAAACACAACAAGAAAATCATCTCACAATACATACATTAATTACACAACAATAATCATTGATACACGAACACATTATCAAACAATGTAGCATAAATACGCTATTCAAATGAACCATACATATTAAATTATGTACCTAACATTAGCCCAATTATTACCTTATTGATCACATAGACCTTGGGTAGTCACTTATTTAGTTGTACACATAGGCATTCTCCTTATTGGTTGTGAAACACGACATATCGACCTCGTGTAATAGGTCCGTTCATATAGTACTTCGGTATTACCTTAATTGGTCGCTGCTTAATCATTTCACACATTGGCCTAGATATTACCCTTCAGGTAATAGCTTATATATCATATTCTTGTTAGTTGTGAAACACGACTTATCGACCTCATGTAATAGGTCGACACACATAGTACTTTGTATTACCCTAATTGGTTACCACTTATTCATTTCATCAACCTATGATTTGCAATGACTATTAATAAGGCTCAATGGCAAACACTACAATTTGTTGGGGTTTATTTAAGAGAACTAGTTTTTTTTTTCTCACGGTCAACTTTATGTTGCGCTTTCACGTGCTACAACTGCGACTTGCATTAAAGTTCTTATTAAACCTTCTAATTACAATAACCAATCAAACACGACAAAGAACATTGTTTACAAAGAGTTGTTGTCACTCATGGATGCTTCTCATGCAGAATCACTTTAATTGAAATGTAAGTTTTTAACCAATTTACAATTACAATGATGTTTAAGTTTTCTTTATTTGCTATATTTATCATTCAAGTATTTAACGTGTCTGTTTTGTTGTATTTCTTTATTTGCTATATTTTTTTAGCTGATTTAGCATTCTTCTTGTGATGGAATCTATGAAAAAATTTGAAAATCTTTAACTCCATTTGTTATTGTGCTTAATTTTGTATTAAAACTTTTTGAGTACTGCTTAACCATTTTTAATGCATTTTTTATGCCTTATGTCAGATTCTCTGTTAAGTTTTGAAAAGCAGGAGTATTAATTACCTGTTCGTGACACAAAACAATAACAAACACATTAAATCTGCATTACCTTATGTTAAACAAGTTCCTTGGAATCTTCAATGTGGTTATATGTGAGTATTCATCCTAGATTTCTCCAAAATTGAGATAAGTTGATTCCTCTTTCATCCAAGAGTTGAACATCTATTACCATTTTTGATATGTATTTTCTTAGTCCTGCTCGTTAAATATTAGAGTGCAACTGCACCTTTCAACAATTAGTGTTGTAGGGAACCCATATATCAGTCTTTTGTCTTAATTATTCTAACAATAAATGAGTTGTTAGTTATGTTGTTGCTTCTTTTTTCATCAAATTGTGTTTTATTTTACTTTTTCTTGATTTATGGTTGGATTAAATGTTTTTTTCTAAAACATTCTTTCATTTTTCTTACTTTGGTTGAATAATTTAGATTTGTTTTGCAAACTTATTTGTCAATCAGTTTGGTGGTCATCATACTCCAAATAACTATAATGATGAAAATTCTGGATTGGTGGTCATTCAACCTCATCTTGCAGTGATGCTCACTAAAAGGTATGCTCCATGTTGGTCTGTTTGCTATATGTTTGATTGGTTGGGTACTTGAAAGATCTTGGATAATTGATAATGATGAACATCTTCTCAAAATAAATTATTGGATGATAATGTTTAACAAACTGCTAACTTTTCACCATATATCTTTCAGACATCCAACGTTGATAAGATGAAAGGTCTTATTGGCGTCTTGGTAAAGTAAGTCGCGCATTTGTTTAACATTAAATTATAATTTGGACATCATGATTCAAGAAAGAAACTTTAGGTGGCTTCGCACGTTTGATTCAAATCATCTGGTTAAACTTGCTCTAGCATAGTTTAAAATCTGAAGGCTAAATTAAATACTTGAATATGCTTCTTTTTGCATCAATTTGATGCTTCATTTTCTTTGAAATGTTTGTGTAACGACCCACTTTCCAAATGGACCGCCACGGGGGTCAATGCAGGCCCACAACCTGGCCTACCAACGCCAAGCTGTGTCCCACATGCCAACTCATCCACCATTTAATCATTATTAACCTTAAATGACAACAATTTATTGTTTAACTTGTTAATGGTCTCAAATCATTTGTCTATAATATCATCTTAATCCCAAATAAACACAGCTGGAAGTCATGCAATTAACTCTGATACCTAGTGTGGAAAACTCATATATCATCATAGATCAAATATGTACCTCAATGTAACATAATATCAATAGTATAGAGTCCCGGTGTCTCACACAATCCCAAATCCCAAAATAAAACAAAATATGTATATACAAACGTACAAGCTCTGGCTATACGTCTCTATATTCCGGTAGCTTGCTCTTGCCCCGGCTCGTACTAGGATCTGCACTCAAGCCATCACAAAAAGACAGATGATGAGTCCAGAGTGAGTATTCCCAAGGAAATTAAGTGAGCAATACTGAGATTAAATACTGGAATTTAAAGAAAACTATTAAATAAACATGCGGGAAATATAAACAAGCAACTATGCTCATCGCATGCATATGTAATAGTGAAAGCTCAAAGTGTGTGTTCCTAGCCCCTAGGGTCAGACTAGCGCCATACTTCGGACTCCCAAGCACTCAAGCAAGGCCAGTATCTGGATCCGCTTGGTGGTCGGTGTGGAACCTACGACGCACCCACACGTGCCCGTCATAACTCTCAAGTAGCCCTATTCACTGAGATGGCACACGTGCTATGACCTAGTGGACGTACACACAGAAATGGCACGGAGGGAGAGCCTCAACGTCCGTCCATTATAACATACCAGGAATAGAGTAATGAAAGACATAAATTGAATTCAAAACGCAAAATTAAATATTGCTCAAGAAATTTTAGTTGGGATACTACACACCTCACACCGCACTCTGTGTCCCGTCACTAACCCCCGGTCCGGCTCCGCCTAGTCCCGGATATCTCAAATTATAGCCCGTAATGACCTATGTCCATGTATCATTGATGTTAAGTCATTTGTATGTGTTTTAAGTCATTTCACACCAATTATGTCAAACCAGGGGTGCATTAACACGCTAGGTCTGGGAATTAGCGCGCTAAATGTCCAGCCCGTTAGACGTTCTTTGCCCAGATGAACATTAGCACGCTAATTTTTTGTCTAGCGCGCTAATTGACATTAGCACGCTAGATTCTGCGATTAGCGCGCTAATCGCGTTCTCGATAGTAAAACTGCCAAAATTTCTGGGTTTTCTTCTTCCACAACAACCCAACAACAGCCACAACACCAACAACACTTCAAAACACTAGAAACACATCTAAACAACAACCCAACAACCTCCAAATCTTCACCTAAAACCTCTTAAACTAAGATCAAAAGATAGAGAAAGTGAAGGTGTAAGTGATTCTCACCTTGCTTTTGGTGTTTTCCCACTCCAAGCTCCACAAATCATCAAGTTAAACCACTAAAACCCTGGTTTTTCTTCCTCTCAAGCTCGGATAAGATGTGAAGAGAGAGAAAAGGTGGTGGAACAATAAGTCAATTTGACTTATATATGTTAATTTGTCATCATCACTCATTTACACATCTCAAGGCCATCACATGGACCTTATTTGCTACATTTCTAACCTCAAATGACTCCATTTGTGACTTTGATGACACACTCACCCTTGTATTTAACTCACAAAGTGGCCTTTCGAGTGTTTCAACGTACGGTTTCGCGTCCCAAATCACGACATACGCGTACTACCATGCCCCTAACCACCAATTAGGCATTCCATATTACTTATTTAACCAATTTTATTCATTTTATGTGTATTATTTCCCCCGGCCTCGTGTTAAGTCAGTTAGACTACCCGGTACCCACGTCGACATGCATATCGAGGCGAATACGTAACACTCAGGTCTCGCACGTCAAATGTAATATACTAACACACATTGTGATGCCATATACGCTATTTCAATATAAACATCACAATTTAAACAATTCAGCACATAGAAGTACTATTTACTTAGCTCCAGGCACGCACAAGCCTAACTGCGGGTCCCACGTGCATCTGAGATGTCCGCCACGTCTGCAAACACGTCATAAATAACGGCGAATTATATTCAGGCCGTTACAATTTGTCTATTTCAAATGACATAGTTGTTTATTTCTTGTAGTACTACAAAATCTACTTGAATATTTTGACGGTTCCTTTATGTATCATTGGGTATCTTATTCCTTAGATAACTTCCATGTTTATTTATTTATTCTATAGATTCAGTACCCTGCATTCATTTTTTAAACCATAAGAGAGAGCCGTTGGTGCTAGATATTTCATATATACGAGTTGAAATGTTGGAACAAACGTTTATGTCCTTTGGTTTGTCCGCCCCCTCTTCTCTCTGCTACATTTTTTTCTGAGGCCGCGTCCTTTTTCTTTTTAAGGTTACTAATAACATACAAAAATTTCTTTATATTTCTAATTGTCTTGCTATGCTAAGAAGCACAACCCAAGTGTAAAAAGTAACACAGATAAATAGCATGAGTCCAATGAGCCTTTATTTTTGTGTTTTACTACAATTGCATAGTAAATTTGATTCTTTTCAAAAGTTTATGCTAACTTAAGTTATAAAATGTCTATTTACATTCTTAAAACTATTGACATCAGTACAATGCTAAAAAAATAGTTCATTACAAATATAAGAGAGTGAATTGGCATAGGACGGAATTGCCTAGAAACAACAGTAAGGAAGATTGATAACACCAGCAGGTTATTATTATGCCGTAATTTCATATTATGGAGGAGGCATGGAAAAAATTTTATGCTACTTGATTCATTCATGAAAGTTCCTCTTTACCTATTGTATTTATTAGGTCTATCAAATTTTTTACCACAAGGTGAACCACAAATCAATCTAATTACCCTCATTTATTTATTTATTTATTTGTAATGAAGTTTTGTTTACTTAAATAATTTTTCAACTTCTTCTTAGACATGTTTCACAATAATTGAAAGGTGATAAAAGTAACTTTCTTATAAGTTCCAATATCGAGATACTTTTCCTTCCTTCTTCAATTGAGATAATTGCATTTTTTTCGAAATTTACATGGACTTCACTAGCATCTTATTGTTTAATCAGAATACAAGAAGAGGAAATGAGAAGCTTCATTTGTTCTTAGAATGTCAACTGCAATACTTAGCTTTATCCCAATCATTTGGGTTGGCTACATTAATTTTGTATCTCCATGCACATTCAATTATTTTTTACGATCATATACTTCGCTAAAATCGATGTTTCAAGCAATCAAGTAATGTATATATATGTAGCTAAACGAGTCTAAATTGTGTTTCAGTGAATAAGATCAACATACATAAGCTGATTCCAAGTATCGGGCAAACCGGGGACGCACCAATGGCTGCACTCCGTGCCCTTGTGGTCTTCGCTGTAGAGTGAAAGATGTGCATCTACTCTCATCTATGAAAATGTGGTAATGTCTAGCAAGTACACTGGCTTCTTTATCCTGCTTTTCACAATGTCACATTGCCAGATTGCACAAGTAAATATTTTTCTAATCTTCATAAGAAAGCAAATGCATTTCACCATTACTCTAAACATATAATAAAATTAGATAGCCAATTGTCCAATGTCTATGTTAAAAGGTAATAAGAACTTCAATAAAAAGAATCTGCAGTTAATTTATACATTGCTAAACTACAAGGTATTCATAAGCTGTTACATACTTTTAAAATCAAGAGCACCTTCATATAAATAGTTTATTCAGTCTCAATGTATTCATTTGTAGTATCATACTGAAAGCATGCTTATGTATACAACGAATCTCAAATTTCCAATTTTTAACATGACTCTACAATTTTTTAAATGACTGCAATTTTTTAAAAAGAAATTTGACCCAATATATTTAGTTAGTTAACACCAATCTAACAGTTGAGACATGTATATAATACATGTCCTTTCAAATATAAATTTAGGATTTATGGAAGATTAGGATTTTGTATGGCAGGATTCTCATCTTTTTAGATCGCATCCGAGAATTCTAGCATTGGTTATTTATTTGGAAAATGACAATTTATTGATCCGTTGTTCCATCCATAAGCACAAGATTGCCATCTCTGTTAAGCATGGAAACTCCACTTGAGTTTATTGTTATTGAATTTTGTTATTTGTACATGACAATTTATTGATTCCTTCTCTTGTTCACTTTAAATGATTTTCATTAGTTTGTGGATTTGGTTTTCAAATGATTGCTACTTCTTAGTTATTACGTTGAGATAGTTTGATTAAAAGTGTACTATATGGTTCTCGTGCTTTTGGCGGGCGGTTGAAGAATGCTCAAGTTGAAATTGTTGCTATCTCTATTTGATATGATCGATTAATCATTCATCAACAAATATGGCCTTTAAATTTTCTAATTTTCACTTCTCTTGTTAATAACATGATTATTTTTCATTTTGTGATGGCAACACCAACCTTAATGGATGGAAGATTATGGTGTTCTTCGGGTTCAATGCAGCAATCAGGTAACCATTGGCATTGTGAAAATTAGTTGTTTTTGTTATCATATGTTTTCAAAAGTACTAAAAATATTTCTCTTATGCTGCCTTCCTACTTAGTGTGAGGATTTCAAACGACCTCGGATCAGGAAGGTCGAGGGCTGCTAAGTTTGCTATATTAGATTTTTTTTTCCCAACACCATTGACTTTTCTGATTATAGTGAGCTGGAATAAGACACTATTTCAATTTGTTGCTCCCTGATTTTCCTTTATTTTTCCTTTCATTTTTCGAGTAATATTTATGTTGTATTTGTTTTATTTAGTCTCTAAGGTACATTAAATTTGTTGTAGGTATTAGGCTTACAGTGCTGTCATAACATTTGGAAGATCTTGTTGTTAAGATAAACATCCACATGGTTCTATACGATCCTTATAATTCTAAAAAAGATAAGAATTTGCTCAAATTTTTATTAAAACAATTGGTCTTATCATATATATTTCACAAGTACAATCTCTAAAAAACAACATTTTTATTATTTCATCTTCATTTCTTACCATCGAGAAGTAACAAATTGCTTGGACATTGCTGATTGGTCTATTCTTATTCAATATCAATGGTGAATCATGATTCATAGGCAGTAGCTAGCTAGGGTGGAACTGAAGATGCTAAAAGAATAGGAGATGCATTTGCACATGCTTTCTTGGCTCTCATGGCAAGGTAACTTTGAAATAAAGAATTAATGAAATAATCTATTGAGCAGTTCATATATAGGTACTTTTTTTTTCTGGTTAGAGTTACTTTATAGATGAGAAGAGTTTTCCTTGATCAAACCACACCAAAAAGTCTCAGACATCTGGTTTGATGTACTAATAAGTAAACATGCAATCATTTGATTCATTTGTCACTTGCATGCAAGTATATAATGTATAGCGCTAAGAAGTGACTGTTGCCCAAAATAGATGGATTTATCCACAAAAAGTAACAAATTAGCTAAGTTAGCTTTGGCACTTTGTATTAGGTGTGGGTTTCCTTACTTCTTTAGGGGCTTTTATAATACATTAACTTGCCTTCGACATGTTACAGTTCAACAATTGTTTTCAATATGCAGTTCTGATGTCATATATTAAATTTTTTTTGTAAGAGCTGTCATATATTGAATTGGAAAAGCTCTGTCTCAGATTTCTTATGCCTCTTTTAAGCTACACAAGTTGAGACTACAATTCCGACTTCTTTGTTGGGGTTACTCAACAAGAAAGTAACCCCTTCAACTCGAGAGACAGATGAATAAAATCCACTAAGCCACGAACAATGCACCAAATCAATCACACCACAAAGAACACAAGATTTAACGTGGAAAACCCTCCAAATCAGAGGAAAAAACCACGGGCCAAACTCCGAATAAATCCACTATATGAATAAAGAGTACAAGAATCTCAATTGAGGAAAATACAATATAACTCCTTCAAAGAAAACTTAAATGGTCACACCAAGATCTTGAAGAACTCCACCCTCAAATTGTACCCTTTCTTGATCACCAAGAAACCACCAAAGACTTCGCCGCGAGTCTTGATTCAAGATCTTGATGTATCTTCAATGTAGAGAAAATTGTTGTTGCATTCACCGCCTTGAACGCACAATCTAGAAGAGAGAAGGAAAATTACCAAAAAATACAAAAGCTGGCTGATTAGAAGAAATCCCCCAATTCGTTAATTAACTCCAATTTTCTTTCTTATTTTTTCTCTCCAAGATTCCTATTCCACAACCAATTCGTTGCTTTATGTGTTGGACTTTTCCATTTTGTGTGGGGCCCACACAAAAACAAACAATCTCCCCCTCCAACATATGGGGAGATCTCAATCATATTTGATGCTCAATAACAACTCAGCCCCACCAACTTGGTGCAGGACTGATGCTTCTCACGAGTCACCACCTTCGTCAACATATCAGCTGGATTCTTATCAGTGTGAATCTTCTTCAGACTCATCTCATGATCATTCACAACTTCTCGAATCCAATGGTATCGGATATCAATGTGCTTAGTGCGGCAATGATAAGTAGCATTCTTGCTCAAATCTAGAGCACTCTGACTATCACAGTTCACTGCATACCCATCTTCTTGCTTCAACCCCAACTCTTGAAGGAATCTCTTCAACCAAAGCATTTCTTTGCTTGCTTCAGTTATAGCAATATATTCTGCCTCTGTCGTGGACAAAGCAACACACTTTTGCAATTTTGATCGCCAAGATACACCCCCCCAAAAGTGAACACATACCCCGAAGTAGATTTTATGCCATCAAGGTCACCTCGCCATATCCGAATCGTATATCCCTCCAAAGTAGGTTTCGAGCCCCCAAAACATAAAGACATCTTCGAAGTACCTCTTAAATATCTCAAAATCCATTTCACTGCTTCCCAATGAACTTTTCCAGATTTGAGAGAAATCTGTGACCACACCAATCGCGTGAGCAATATCTGGTCGGGTGCAAAACATCGCATACATCAAACTCCCAACTGCAGAGGAGTAAGGAATATCTGACATCTCCGCTATATCGATAGAAGTAGAGGGACATGATTTCTTGCTAAGCGTGAAGTGATTAGCAAGAGGTGTGCTAACCGGCTTAGCATTGTTCATATTGAATCTGCTCAAGACTGCTTTCTCAACATACTTTTTCTGATGACACCCATAACTTTTTGGATCTCCTCGTCACGAATGATCTCGCATGCCAAGAATCTGTTTTGCTTAGGCCCAGTGTCTTTCATATCAAAAGAACTAGATAATTCTTTCTTCAAGTTTCCAATCAAGGAAACATCATGCCCCACTATCAACATATCATCAACATAGAGCAACAAGATCACAAGCTTCCCATCTCGAAAATTTCTTGAAGTAGACACAATGATCTCGCATCTGTTCTAGTGTACTCTTGACCCATCATGAAAGAGTCAAATTTCTTATACCATTTGCCTTGGAGCTTGTTTCGGTCCATACAAGCTCTTCTTCAACTTGCAAACCAAATGTGTTTTTCCCCATTACTTCAAATCCTTCAAAGTTGATCCATATAAATCTCTTCCTCCAAATCACCATGGAGGAATGCGATCTTCACATCTAACTGCTCAAGCTCAAGATCCAAGCTAGCAATCGGACCCAAAATCACTCGAATAGAACTCATCTTCACAACAGGGGGAAAAAATCTCATCAAAGTCAATTCCTTTCTTCGATTGAACCCTTCACTACCAAACGAGCTTTATGTTTTACTAGATTATCTCCATTTGTCTTCAACTTGTACACCCATTTATTCTTCAAAGGTTTTCTACCTTTTGGAAGTTCCACCAGCTCATAAGTATTGTTCTTCTTCAAAGAACTCATCTACTCCTGCATTGCTTTCATCAATTGAGCTTTGTCTTTGTGAATCTGAACTCCCTGAAAGCTCTCTCGCTCTCCCCTCTTCTTTTGTAATTGTAACATAATTAGAACTCGGGTACCTAGTAGAAGGAAGCAACCCTTCTCGGACCTTCTAAGTGAAGGTTCAACTAAAGTCGTTGGTGGAGGAGTTTGCTCCCCCCCTCAAACATCATCAACCGGTTCTGCACATCAACCCCATGTTCTTCAAATGAGTCTCCCTCATGTGTGGCATCGATAATGGAAGAAGACTCCAATCCAGAAACATCATCATCATCAACTATGATTTTCTTTGATGTCTTCAAATCTACTATGGTCTCATATTCATGAAAGGCCACATCCCTGGACCTGACAATCTTTTTCTTCTCTGGATCCCATAACCTATAACCAAACTCGCATCTCCAAATCCCAAGAGGATACACTAAAGTTCTATCATCAAGTTTCGTCTCTGCTCCTTAGGCACATGCATAAATGCCTTGCATCCAAACACCTTCAAGTGAGAGTAAGTAACATCTTTCCCGCACCAAACTCTCTCTGGAACATCAAACTCCAATGGTCTTGAAGGAGAGCGATTCATCAAGTAGCAAGCGATCGAGAGCCTCACCCCAAAACGACTTGGGCAACTTAGCCATTTTTAACATACATCACTTTATCAAGGATGGTTCTGTTTGTTCTTTCAAAGAACACCATTATGTTGAGGAGTACACGAACAGTCTTCTCATGTCGATTCCATGTTCGAGCAATAATTCTCGAACTCCTTTGAAGTGTATTCTCACCGTTATCACTACGAAGGCACTTCAAAGATACGCCTTTTTCTCGTTCCACCATCATATGAAACTTCTTGAGGTACTCAAGAACCTGACATTTTGTTCTCAACACAAACACCCAAACCTTCCGTGAAACATCATCAATAAAAGTAACAAAGTATCTGCCACCTCTCATAGTTTCCACATCAATGGGACCACAAACATCAGAGTATACTAACTCAAGTAAATTTCTTTTTCTTTCAGATGATGAAGAAAAAAAACTCTATGTTGCTTACCGAATAAGCAATCATCACAAGGGTTCAAATATTTACCTTTGGCAAAGGGAATGTGAGACTTCTTTGCCAACACCTGCAACCCTTTCTCACTCAAGTGACCTAGCCGCCTATGCCACAGATCTGGTGAAGAATCATCTTCAATTGCGTTCAGGTCACCTCTGACGGTCTTCAATTGAGTCTTGTAAAGTGTATAACTCAATTTTCCTCTAGCAACAACAATAGAGCCTTTGGTGAGTTTCCACTCCTTGCCCCCAAAGATGTTGTAGTAACCATCTAGGTCCAAAGCATGAGTAGAAATCAAATTCGACGCAGATCCGAACATGTCGCACATCTTTCGAATTACCGTGCAACCAATATTTTTCTGCACACAGACATCTCCAATGCCAACTATATCTGCAAAACTGTTGTTCCCCATCTTTGCCTTACCAAAATTCCCTGCTTGATAAACAGAGAATAAATCCTTCCTCTAAGTAGCATGGAAGGATGCTGCGGAATCAACAACCCATTCACTATCTGTATTAGTGACATGACCTTGATCCTCAACTAAAGAAAGCACAACCAAGTCTTCAATTGCATCTGATATAGCAAACGTAGTATTCTGATCATTCGCTTTATTTTGATTTTTCTCATCATTCTGTTCTCTTTTCCACACTCTACAATTTTTATTTATGTGTCCTTCCTTGCCACAATGATAACAAGAGAATTTTCCTTTTCCTTGAGACTTGCCTCTAGATTTACTCCGCCCCTCGGACCTCTACACCGACTTCGCCTCTATGTTCTCGGTAGTAACAAGAGCTTGTGAAGTTTCAATGCCTTTATCCTTTCTCCTAGTCTCCTCGTCAAAGAGACTATCCCGCACTATGGATGAAGACAAGACACCGCTTTGAGCAGAAATTACTTAGAGACACCACCAAGGTTTCCCGAACTTTTCGGCAACGAGCTCAAGAGTAAAAGTGCTTGTAACTCATCCTCAAGCACAATCTTCATAGCACTTAATTGATTGATCAATGCTTCGAAATCATTCAAGTGCTCTATAATCGATCGCCCATCTTTGTACTTCATATTAATAAGCCTTCTAATTAGAGAAGCCTTGTTCTGAGCCCCCTTTATCTCACACATATTCTGCAATTTTCTCCACAACTCCTGTGCATCAACCTCTTTGCTGACATGGTGATAAATACTGAGATCGATCCACTTTCGAATAGTCCCAGCAGTTTTTCGGTGCAACTTCCTCCAATTAACATCAGATATTTTCTCTGGCTTGTTTTGTTCAAATTCAATTGGATCAAATAAATCCTTGCAATAAAGATGATCTTCCATCATCGGTTGCCAAATTGAATAATTCGTAGTCGTCAACTTGACCATATTGCTTGATTTATCATCATCATCCACCATCTTGATTCCCACAAAGATTCTCGGAACACGAACTAACCGCGGCTCTGATACCACTTGTTGGGGTTACTCAACAAGAAAGTAACCCATTCAACTCGAGAGACAGATGAATAAAATCCACTAAGCCACGAACAATTCACCAAATCAATCACACCACAAAGAACACACGATTTAACGTGGAAAACCCTCCAAATCAGAGGAAAAAATCACGGGCCAAACTCCGAATAAATCCACTATATGAATAAAGAGTACAAGAATCTCAATTGAGGAAAATACGATATAACTCCTTCAAAGAACTTAAATGGTCACACCAAGATCTTGAAGAACTCCACCCTCAAATTGTACCCTTTCTTGATCACCAAGAAACCACCAAAGACTTCGTCGCGAGTCTTCAGATTCAAGATCTTGATGTATCTTCAATGTAGAGAAAATTGTTGTTGCATTCACCGCCTTGAACACACAATCTAGAAGAGAGAAGGAAAATTACCAAAAAACACAAAAGCTGGCTGATTAGAAGAAATCCCCTAATTCGTTAATTAACTCCAATTTTCTTTCCTATTTTTTCTCTCCAAGATTCCTATTCCACAGCCAATTCGTTGCTTTATGTGTTGGACTTTTCCATTTTGTGTGGGGCCCACACAAAAACCAACATTCTTGTCATACGAGGTAACATATTCAAAGGACACAGTGGGAAGGATTTCAAAATTTGGTTGGAAACAAGCCATTCAAATCTGGAAAGGAAATTAGTCTTCTTATTATACCAGCTATAGAAGAACGTTCATGTGTAACTAATGTTAGAGCTCTTTTTATCTTGATTTAGTTCATGCAATAGTTTGTACTTGTTCTCAAGCCTCTTTTAATGTTTTTTAAAAATGGATCATTTGCCTTCACGCTAAAAAAGATTTAAAAGCACCATAGTAGACGAAATTGTCAATACATTTTCGTTTTGTTTTGAACCAAGTTAATCACAAGAGAAGAACTTAAATAGGCCATGACAAAATATGGAGTTGTTGACGAAGCATCTATTAACAAATCATCAATGATGTTTTAGACAAGGTAGATTATAATAACCTCTACAATTTAATTAGACATGGGTTTTCGCTTATTCTTACTCCTAACATAAATCTTTATACACATTTTCTATGTAGGATGGTAATATTAATTAAAAAAATTTCGTAGCAATGATGACAAGAGGTATAAAATATCCTGATGTAAAGGAAAAATGAGAGCTTGAAGATGCACATGATAGATATACTTCATATGTACGAAAAAAAAACACTTCATCGAAACAAATTTTTAGTGTGCTTACCACAAGTGCTCATTTAGATTTTCTAATTTTCTCAAAAATAGCTACAACTGATTCCTCTCTATATCTTGTTCATATCAATGTAAGACACTTTCAACTATGTCTGAAATTGTGCATGCCACTTTCAACTATATTTATGTTTGGATTTTATATTACATAGTTTGTTCAAACTCATACAAATTATTTTAATTTTAATTTTATATTCAGTTGCATATTAAATTTACATTATTTATTTCTTTAATTAAAATACCGCTCGAAGCTTGGGGGTTAGTCGTGCGTAACACGTTCATGAAACTAGTATATATATATATAAAGGAATACTATAGTTTGAATTAAATAAAAATTATACATAGGATTCACCTCGAGATGCATGTTACGCTAGAGTCGAGGAAGTGAATTGTTGGATCGGTGGTGGTGGAGGTTGGTATTTGAGATGCCTCGTGATGCGTGCCATCTAATTTTCAAGAAAATTAATATGATGTTAAATTTTTTTGGTTGTCCTCAAGATTCGTGCGGCACAAATCTCGAAAAAGTTTAATATTAATCAAAACTTAAGTTGGTTAAGGAGATGGGTTAATTGATAACCCCAAGTTCGGCCTTCGAGATACATAAATACGTATCTCGAGAAGGATCAAAACTAAAAGGCAAAACATTAGATTTGCCTCGAGATTCACGAATCACAAATTTTTGTTTTTTTTTCATCCCCAAATCGACCTTTTCTTTTGTCTTCAAATCAAATTGTAACTCTCAAGAAGATCTTATGTATATCTTCTATTCAACCGATTCCTCTCTGTAAAACAAAATTTTGATTGAGAGAGAGAGAAAGAGACTTCATATGAATATTGTATCATGTTGAAAGCTTGAATTGCATGCTACCATTTGATACGTTTTAAGGGGGTGCATACCATGGTCAGAGAGAGAGAGAAAATGCAGAGGTGATTGGTTGTTGATTGTGTATATATATATATATATATATATTAACACTGAGGAGATGAAGACGAAGAGCAAGGTAAGGTTATTGATCGTTGTTGTCATTGTTGATGGTTTGTTGTTGTTCTTATGGGAAGTAGAAGGCTCAGACGAACAACAAAATTTTTTCATTCACATCTTATCTTTACAATTTTGAATTTTATTAATAAATTCTTAGAAATTAATTCCCGAAGGAACAAGACGACTATATATATATATATATATATATATATAACACTGAGGCGATGGGAGAGTCGGATCTCGTATTCTCCGAGACCCAAAGAGTCGAGAGCGGGGGTTTGATCTCCAACCCCAGTTCCATTAAATTTTTTTTAAAAAATAAAATAAATTTTCGTAAAGAAAAAGGGTCGGGTGAATCGGGTCAGTTCGGCTTGGTTCAGCCGAACCCGGTTCGACTTGCCATCCCAAATCAAAATAAGAAAAAGAGAGAAAAGAAAAAAAGAAAAAAAAGGAAAAAAATTAGAAAAAATTCCAGAAAATTGAGAAAAATCTTGAAAACTTATATTTCGATAAAAATAAATAGAAGTTGATGAGTTTTTATGAAAATAAAATATTCGGGATTTCGAGCGAGACTTTATACGTGGTTTTACCTCGAAAAATGTTAAAATGGTCGGATTAGCCTAAAATTTAATAAATTGGTTCTGGATTCGATTGGGAGTGGCTTAGGGGTTCTAAATAATAAAAATTGAATCTAAATTGATGATAATTGGTTTAATTTAAATTCTTGGTCAACGGGGAAAGGTTTACAAATTCTGAGAATTGCGTAAGTCGATATAAAGTTTGAAAAGCTCGGTACAGGAATGCGGGACTCTTATTTTTATCAATTATGCTACGTAATTAGTATAATTAGTTCATTTAGCATTATGGATAGGGAATGGGCCAATGTACTGTGATTTGAACTGTTTAAAAAAAAATTATCCGGAAAGAGGCACGACGGGCGAATCGGACTGAAGTGACGATGAAGATGATTGGCAAGCTACCGACACCTTCCCTTCAGCTACTTTGAGGTACTCGATTGTTGCTTTCCTATTGTTGTATATCAAAAAGTGAATTCGGAAAGGGATGCGACGGGTAATTTGACTGAGGTTGACGATCGAGGTATTGAGAGGCCAACCAATACCCTTCCCTCATATTCCTGACGCTAATCGAGTGCTACTTTCCATTTAAGAGCTAGTAGCTACGTTACGCTTGATTACACCACATAAATCACACATCGACCAACGTGTGAGGTTCTTTGGACTGTAATTCAGGGTAATGGGAGTCTAAAACTCTTGTTTGGAATGCAAAGAAATAAAAAAACATACAACTCACGAGTACAGTTGCAATTGACATGCGAACTTGCATTCCTTTATCTATTGTTATATCATTTTTAATACCTAAGTAGATATGTTTCGGATGCATATTGTTATTCATTTATTCATTAATATTAGTTGATAATTGATCGATTTACGAGCATCACTTACTGAGCAAGTTGGAGCGCTCATTCCCAAATTAACATTCCAGGTTGTTGACGTGCTCTTCGACTCAGGAATAGAAAAGATTATGAGTCCATAGTCATTCTCTATAGTGAAGTGAGTTCCCTGCTGTTTATATATTGTATTGAGTTATTACTTCATAATAAAAGGGTAGGGATATGATTTTATGACTGAGATTTATAACGATTTTTGTATATCATATATTTTATCCAAAAAGTTATAATTCCGCTACGTTTTTATCTATTTATTCGATATACGATATACTATTTCGTGATTATCAGGTATGAAAAACAGCTATACTATTATTCTAATTGAGTCCGGGGGGTGTACCAAGGTTTAATTTAGAGTTTCAGGTGGGTATTGCTCTAATTGGAATAGGGGATGCTACAATTCAAGCATATCAAAAACTGAACAGATGTCACAAATAGCATAATTAGTTCAACCCACCTTACTCGTCTTTCTCTTCTCGCTGCACTTTATTGTATGTATTGTCTCGAAAGCCACTATAATGTTATCCACAATTGCGCATCCATAAACAAAAGCAAATTGATTTTATGATATAATGTTAGGGACCCATCTCTTCAACCTATTTGCTACTTTTTAGCCATGAGCTTATACACTACATTACACAACGACATTGGTCAAAAGTCTTTCATACACTTTAGGTCGTCACCCTTTGGTATCAACACAATGTTTGTGTTATTGACACCATTGGAAAATTAGAGATTTCTCATCCAGCCTATACAATTATGAACTACTTCCGGGCCTAATAAATATCAAAATCTCTGATAAAAACTCGGTTTAAAACCATCGGGGCCTAGTGATTTATCCGGATTCATTTGAAATAAAGCTACACGAAACGCCTCCATCGAATAAGGCGCCATCAAATCAGAGTTCATTTCACCTCCAACTTTCTTATTCACTAAATTGACCATCGATTAAAAGTTAACATGTGTGAACTCGAAAAGCCTCTCAAAGTAGCCGAAAACTTCTTTATGAAAACCTTATGCACCATCAATTCTCAGTCCCTCATCGTTCATCAAAAATTTAATCTCGTTCACCCTCCTTCTCTGCTTTGCCGATGTGTGAAAAAATTTGGTGTTAGAGTCACCCTCTTTGAGCCACAATCTCTTTTATCTCTGTCGTCAAAAAATTTCTTCTTTCATTAGGATCTCACTTCGTTCTCCACGGGCTGATTGAAATATTATATTTACCCCATCTGAATCATCTTCCAATAAAATTGGATTCTCCACTTACACTCCTTAATACAGTCCGAGAAGCGCCTAGTGTGTTTCCTCCCCCATTTGTTGAATGCATCTATGACGACCCCTTCTTCTAAACAGGTCACCGCCCGACCTAATCCCGTAATCAAGCCTTAATCATAACCACATAAGACTTAATTACGTATTAGTCGCTTTTCGTCCCTATATTCCTTAAAACACATGTTCATATATTATTAGATTTCAGAGTTAATTAAAACTTTTTATCAAAATCCTTAAGTGTGGAAAACCAGGAAAATATAACATCACATGCATGTATAAATATATGAGTCTCAAAAATAGGGAATTATACACTCAACCCAATGTACAACCCAAAATGTACAGTAAAAACGTAAGCAATAATAATACAACAAAAATCAAGTCATACAAAATGAGATAGGAGAGTCGCTTAAATGCTCAGAGAAAGTTGTCGATATTCTCCTTCCCCGGCTTGTTGCTGCTCGACGGACCTACACCTACACCGTCACAAACTAGACGGTGAGTATAGTAATATTTAAGTAATAACTGGAGAATTATATGCCACATTTCCAAAATATAAAACATGTATTTAAAAGCATTAAGTAGCTAAATAATTGTTGAAACAAGTAATGCAAGTAAATACCACAGTTAAGAATGTATAGACTGACACAGGCTAAGTCGAGATGATCTACGTCCGGTCATCGGTAGTGAGAACTATCACCTAACCTTTCCCACTACTATATGGAGTTGCGCTCAACATATTCCACACAAAAAGTGGAGCTGCGCTCTACTCATACAAATCATCTATCTCATTCTTGCCGATCACCCCGAGTCCCATAACTCGTTTGCCGCGCAAGTGTAGTGGTGAGTGCTCGGAACCCCGATAGACCCATATCCCCGTGAACCGTGCATCTCTCGTGCAATGGACACTAAATAATCCCTACTTTAGTTTTCAAAGACAAATAATTCCAAATCTCTAGGATTCCAAAACTAGATAGGCTACAAAGCCCAAAGGAATAGAACACAAGTCTAATCAAATCCAAATTATCCCAATAGCATGTTTTTCATCAATTCTTTATCAAAAATGACATCAAGAGTAGGAATTGGAATCAATGAAACATTTCACAAGGCATCATGTCACATTATTCAATCATGAATAGACACAAGAACAACATAATGTGAGATTACAAGTAGCAATGTCTACAAATAGACCATAAAATAATAAGAATGAATGAAATGAAATATAGAATTCTCACAGCTTTACTTACAATTCACACGCTTGTCTTAGCCTATCCGACATTTCGACACTCGAAATGTGTTTCCAAACTCTGAGATCTCCCCTTAGTTCCCTGGAGTTGTTTGATAAGTTTTAGAGTGAGTTTGGACCCATTTATATTGTGTTTAAACCATGTTTGGACTTTGCTGATTTTTGTACTAACAAAGGCGAATTAGCGCGCTAGTTTTCAATATTAGCATGCTATTTCACATATCTAGCGCGCTAATTAACATTAGCGCACGAGATTATCGATCTAGCACGCTATGCGCAGCAGAACCCATAATTCTGCACTTCGAATTCTAGGTTTTTGCAACACATAGGCCTTGTTTTCGCCTTAAGGACCCTCATACACATTACAAGAGGTCCCTAACACCCATCCCAACACAAATCAATAACAACGACATCAAATTCATGAAATCACAAAGTGAATGGTGTGGAGAAGTTACCTAGCATGATGATGATCTTTTTCCTCACCAAATCTTTAATGGTTCTCTCATCTTCTTCACCAAATCACTCAAGAAACTCTCTCTTCCTTCTCTTCTCCTCCTAGCAACGATTTGTGATGGAGATAAGAAATGAAAACTTGTTGACTTATATGTTCATTTGACTATATTAGATATGTTTAAACCTTAGCCATTGATCATTGTGTGCACACGTATCTCGAGGTTTATCTCATGGACCACCTTGTCCCACTTGTCCCTAAAGTCACCATTGAGTGACTCCACATGTTCATACCTCGTCTCATGATGGGTGTATACATGTCTCGATGCACATCTAGTGATTCTTGTTTTATTTCACCAACTTTAGGCACATTAATGTTTATATTAAATGTGACCACATTAAGCCTCTAAAGCCACTTACAAAACCAACATTAACTCAAATTAATTAAGCTTACCCCATATGCCGCTACCTAGATCTCACGTCGACACGTGACTCGCGGTATGTCCCCGCTCGTCTCGATACCTATACACCCGTATAAAATTGACTTAATCGTCTATACATATACAATACACTAGGTATACATCACAAAAAATATAAAATATACCTCGGCCCTTGCCTCGGTCAATGGACATATCATGGTGTGGGTCCCACAATACGGGTCGTTGATCCTGTTTAAGGAATTAAACACACTTAGAGAGTTTGGGTCGTTACAATTCTTTCCAACTAATGAAAATTTCGTCCTCGAAATTTAAAATTCGAACTAGGATTTATACCTGACTCGAATAGGTACGAAAACTTATCTCGCATGTAGTCTTCCCGTTCCCAAGTGAGTTTCGTATCATCGTGAAATTGCTACTTGACGAGTACTTTTGGAATAGACTTGCCTCTCAAGTTTTGTACCAATCGATCTAAAATCTGCACAGGCAGCTCCTCATATGAAATATCTTCACTCAGGTCTATCTTACTTAAATCTACAGTCGAACGATCACTTGCTCTCGACTCAGCTAATCGAAGCATGGATATATGAAAGACTATATGAACTCATGACATCTGTGGAGGTAACTAAAGCTCATATGCAGCCTTTTCGAACCGTTTCTTAATCCTGAAAGGTCTGATAAATCTCGGTGCAAGTTTACCTTTCACACCGAACCTCTGAAGACCTTTTCGAGGGGAAACTTTTAAATATACAAAGGATCCCTTGGTGTACGTAAGATCACTGCGATATCTGTCCGCATACTTCCGCCGTCTATCCTAGGCTCCCTTGAGTTTCTGACTAATCAGTCGTACCTTCTCCGTGTGATCAACAACAATCTCAGACCCTACGGTCTCCCGGTCCTCTAGCTCAGCCCAACACGATGGCGAGCGACTCGGTCTACTATATAAAGCCTCAAAAGGCGCCATCTCAATATTGGCCTGATAACTATTGTTATATGCAAACTCACTCAATGGTAGGTACTCCTCCCATGATCCTCTAAACTCCAAAACACAAGCCCGCAACATATCATCGAGAACCTGAATCAATCTCTCAGTCTGCCCCTTAGTCTGAGGATGAAAAGCCGTACTACATTGTAGGCGCGTACCATACTGGTCCTGCATACTCTGCCAACCCAGAAAACTCCTGATCTCAGTCACGGAAGTCGGTGCTAGCCAATCCATAATTGCCTGAATCTTAGCTGGATCCACTGATATTCCTGCTGCTCCGACAACATGCCCCAGAAATTTGACCTCTGATGACTAAAATTCAAATTTACCGAATTTGGCGTACGGTCTATGCTCCCTCAAAGTCTGCAACATCTTTCTGAGGTGCTGCTTGTGATCTTCCCTCGTTTTCGAATATATCAATATATCATTGATAAAGACTATCACGAATCGGTCAAGAAACGGTTTGAAAACACGATGCATCAGAGCCATAAACACTATTGGAGCATTGGTCGGCCCAAATGGCATGACCGTGAACTGAAAATGTCTATATCTCGTGCTAAAAGCTGTTATGGACCTATCCTCATCCCTGATCCTAAGCTGATGATACCTTGATCGCAGGTCTATCTTGGAGAAAAACTGTGCTCCTCTTAGTTGATCAAATAAATCATCAATACTCGAGAGTGGATATTTGTTCCTAATTATGACTTTATTCAACTGTCTATAGTTGATACAAAGTCTCAAAATACCATCCTTTTTCTTCACAAAAATGACGGGTGCTCCCAATAGCGACATAGAAGGTGTAATGAATCCCTTCTGTTCCAAATCCTGAAGCTGAGTCTTCAACTCCTCTAACTCTCGTGGTGCCATCCGGTACGGTGGTATGGAAATCGGTTTAGTACCTGATACTAACTCAATAATGAAATCAATCACTCGCGGCGGCGGTAAACCAGGTAAATCCTTCGAAAACACACCAGGAAACTCTTTAACCACCGGTATATCCTCTAGCCTCCTCACTAGTCGCAGGTCGACCTCTCGTACCTACTGTCCTCGCTGAACTACCTCTATAGGTTAACGTCGGATGCCTTGGGATCTCAAATATTAATGTCTTGCTGAAACAGTCGATATGGGCGTGGTATGCTGCTAACAAGTTCATCCCTAAGATCGCGTCGAACTCTAAAAATTCGAGGACTCTAAAGTCAGCAGGTAGCTCTACTCCTTCTATCTCGACCAGACATCCCTCAATAACACTATTAGGGTAAACCCTATCCCATGCTGTAGTACTTAAAATCAAATGTATGCTAGCCTAACAGGTGTGGCGGCCCTCGCCGCCCCGGGGTGACGTGTCTCCGTCTGCTCCTTGCCAGCTGGCCCTACTACACGTGTACGGCACCTGCCCGTCCTATTTCTGTCTCGAAATTCGTATCCATTTGTGTGTACATCGTATAAATGACATATTCAACGGAAGTCGTACATAAATGCAAGAAATATTAATAGTCAATTTAACAAATCCTATTGTGGAAAAAAACCCTGAAAAGTACTCCGTATAGAGGTAGACAACTGTACCATATAAGGTATCTATGTACAATGACATGTTACTCCCCAGTTCCCAAAAGAATCAAAATAACAAAACAAAACACACGTACAAGTAATCCTCAACGGTAGGCAGTCATGGGTAGTCGCCTAAGATCCCCTTGCCCTTACTTGTACTCGGATATGCACTCTATCATCACAGAAGAAAATGGATGACGAGTCCAGTCAATAAAACCCCAAGGAACTCCTCCGAGCATTCAAATAAACAAGTGGAAGTCAATAAATACTATTAAATAAACATGCGAAATGTAAACAAACAACTGTAAGTAGGGCATCGCATGCATAGATAACAATAAAGTGCAAATGTATGTGTCTGTTCCAGTCAGACTAAACCATACTTTGGAATACCCTTCCAGGATCCCACTAGTCGGCGCACCCAACTAGCTATCACCTGGTCCCTCTCGGTGGCCGCCGTAGACCTACGACGCACCGACACATGTAACAGATCATTAGCTCGGGTCGTTATCCACCGAGAACTCCTGATACACATGCTATGATCTAGAATGCATAGACACACAACGAAAAATCCGGTCGGAGTAACTCAACCAACCGTTTAAACAATGACAAGATATAAATGTAATAAAGACCACAAGGAATATTGGAAATTAATGGAATATGAAGCGAAATAAATACTCATAGTTTTTCAATTGGATTTTACAAACCTCAAAACACACTCCAATACCCCGTAATCAATCCCCGAGTCCAAGTCCACTGGGTCCTTGGTCGCCAATTGATCAATCGTGTCAACCTATGTCCGTTTATCAATAATTTCGATTTAGCATGACAATTTATGACCATTTTTTTAAGATTTTAGGCCAAATTACCTATTTCGCGCTTTTCGAGGCAAATGCCGTGCAAAAGTCGCGTATGACATTCCTACATATGTTATTTTTCATAGAAATTCATCAATTTCTATTTATTTTATTGAAATATAATTTTTCAAGATTTTCCTAATTTTTTTTCGAAATTTTTCCCAATTTTTCTTTCCTTTTTTTTTTTAAAAAAAAAGTTTGGTTTGGGTCGGGTCGGACCCGGTCTTAGCCAGTTCTGGGTGCGGCCCAGTGGAATGGTGCATACGCGCGTGTGCATCCCAAGTCCCTGGTTTGATCGGAATTTTTTTTTTTAATTTTTTTGTTGTTGTTTGGTTTGGGGTTGCTCTCCACCCCAACCCCAGTGGAATCGATGGCAGGGGAGATGCCCCTGCCATCTCCACCCCCCGAGCTCTCGGCCATGGAGGCCGAGCTCCTCGACCACCATGACATCAACACTACACACAACGACATCAATAACGACTTACCTCGTTCCCGGCTTCTCCACCCTCTTTTCTCTCCTTCCCGGCTTCTCCTTCTCCTCCTCATCCTCTCCGTTTCCTCTTCTTCTTCCTCCCGATCGGTTTTGGTGTATGTGTGTGCATGAGAGAGATAGAGAGATGTAAGTGAGAGAAAAGGTGGTGGTGAAGTATGGATAAGTGATGTTGACTTCTTTCCTTGACTCCAAAGTGTGACACGTTTGGGACACTCGCCCGTGTTTTACGCACCGAAATGCCATTTTCGGGCGTTTCGACTACCAGTTTCGCGTCCAAACCGCGATATACGCGTACCGCCACGTCACTAGCCACCTAATATCCATTCCATATTAGTTACTTGGCCAATTTTCATGTAATTTGTTTGTTTTAGTTTCCCCGACCTAATATTCGGTCCCGTCAACTACCCGGTACTCTCGTCGATACGCATATCGAGGAGAATACTGTTCACACAATCTCGCACGTATTATTATGCAACATACACACATGCGATGTATTTCAATCAGGGGTGGCAATTCGTATCAGCGAGTCGTAAACGTGTCGAGTCGTAAACGTGTCGTGTCTCATATAATGCAAACCCATTACATGACATGTTTATTAATCGTGTTAATCGTTTTCGTGTCTAAGTGGGTCGTGTGTTAAACATGTCGTGTAATCGTGTCATCCACTTATTAAATGTTATATTTAAAAAAAATTATTTTATTTAAACTTTTATAATTAAGTTACTATTTTTTAAAAATATATCTAAATGATTAAATTCGAACAAACATACTAAATAACCAATAAAATATGATGTGGTTGTATATAGTCGTTAGTTTTACTTTAATTTTTCATTCAAGTCTTTATTACTCTTAAAAATAAAGCAAAAATGACTCGTAATAATAACATAAACAAAATTATAAGAATCATCTAAAAAATATCTAAATTTTAATTTGGCGAAAAGTTTTATTTTTCTTAATAAATAATTATTAATAAAATCTAAAACATAAATAATATATTAAAAGTAAAATGAATATTTCCTCTCAAATATAAAATAAAATATGATAAAAGATGTCTATAAATAAAATAAATAAATCATGCTATTAACATGCATTCAAATAAGTGAATTTTGTATCAATCTATTTATTATACAACATTTATTATTTATACATTATTCTTTAATCGTGTTAAGCGAGTCATAAACGAGTTGAGCAGGTTGACATGTTAATGACTCGTTTATTAACCGTGTATAAACGTGTTAACATGTTTATGACCCAGACCCACTTAAGTCAAACCCACGACATGTTTATTACGTGTCGTGTCGTGTCGTGTTAATCGTTTCATGACCCAAATTGCCAGCCCTAATTTCAATAAATTGCACCGCAAATAAGCATTTAACACACAATACCAGAGGTACCTTGGTCCCTGTGTGTCTTAGCGTACCGCGGCGTCCACGTAGATCCGAGCTGGCGTCCACGTCTGTAAATTCGAGATAATTAACAACATTAATAAAATGGACCGTTACAGTTCTTCCCAACTAAATAAAATTTCGTCCCGAAATTTAATGGTAACTAAATTCCATACCAGAGAATAGCTGAGGGTATCGAGTCCTCATCGTCGACTCGAACTCCCAGGTGAGTCCCTCCGTCCTATGATGCTGCCAACGAACTAGGACCTTTGCGAGTTCCCTGTTTCGGAGAATCTGTACTCGACGGTCAACAATCTCTATCTGTCTCTCCTCATAGGTCACGCCAGACTATATCTCCACCTGTCCCAACTCAATCGTCGGTCTCGGCCCTGACCTAGCGAGTCTCAACATGGAAATGTGAAATGTCGGATGAACCCCAGCTAACTCGGCAGGTAACTCCAACCGATATGCAACAGTGCCTACTCTTTGTGCAATCCGGTATGGTCCAATGTATCTCGGCACCAGTCTCCCCTTAATGTCAAATCTCTGTTGACCTTTTCAAGGAAAAACCTTTAGATACACCATATCGCCCTCGTCATAGCTCAGACCCTCGCGATACCTATCCGCGTATTTCTTCTGTTTATCCTGTGCAGCTCACAGCTTATGACGAATTTGTCAGATTTTCTCTGTGTAATCAACAAATATCTCAGGCCCTATTGTCACTGTATCTTCCTGCTCTGCCCAACACGCAGGTGATCTACAGGGCCTCCCATACAGTGCCTCAAATGGTGGCATGTCAATGCTCGCCTGATAGCTGTTATTGTATGCAAACTCAAACGGAGGCAGATAATCCTCTCACGAACCCCCAAACTGTAATATACAAGCCCTGAGCATATCCTCCAAAATCTGGATCAGTCGCTCTGATTGTCCGTCGGTCTAAGGATTATAAGCCGTACTAAACTGCAACCTGGTGCCAAACTGTTCCTGCATTGCCTCCCATAGTTTCGAGGTCAATCTGGGATCTCTGTCTGACACAATGGAAACTGGCACCCCATGAAGTCTAATTATCTCCCACTCAAACAATATGCTCGGCTGGGGAAACATGTGTATCATCGAGATTGGAATGAAGTGAGCCAACTTCGTCAGTCTATCAATCACTACCCAAACTGCATCGTGACGCCTCGATGTCTGCGGTAGCCCACTAACAAAGTCGATAGTGGCATGTTCCCATTTCCACTGTGGAATGGGCAACGGCTGTAATAATCCACCGAGTCGCCTGTGCTCAGCCTTCGCTTGCTGGCAAATATGACAACTCCTAACGTACGCACCAACGTCAGCCTTCATCCCTGACCACCAGAATAGTCGCCTCAAATCATGGTACATCTTGGTCCGACCAGGATGAACTGTGTAACGTGACCGGTGTGCATCTTCCAGAATCCCATCCCGTATCTCTTGATCCGCAGGTATCCACAATCTCCATAGGTATCTTAAACACCGATCTGTGGTTTCTGCTCAATCAGTGCATTCTGGATTCCGTGACAAAGCACTGACCCGCTCATAGAGCCCATCAGCCCTCTGACACTCGGCAACCCGTTCAATCGATACGGTCAGTATCCTCATCTGACAACAAATGTGATGTTCCGCCGTAGTCGGCAACTCGGCCAAGCATATAACTGATGCTGCCTGTAATAAGACATGTTCATGTGTCATCTGCTGCAGAACAGTCTGACTGTTGAGTCCACTCATGATCAATGCGTTTGCTACGACGTTCGTTTTGTCAAGGTGATACTCAATAGCGAAGTCGTAGTCCTTCAGTAACTCCAGCCATCTCATCTGGCCATATTCATATCCCTTTGCATGAAGATGTAACGTAAACTCTGATGATCTGTATACAACACGAATCGCTCTTCATAGAGATAGTGCCTCCAAGCCTTCAATGCAAAGACGACCGCTGCAAGCTCCAAGTCGTGCACTGGATAATTTCTCTCGTGGGGTCTCAACCGTCTGGAAAGATAAGCAACTGGTGTACCATCCTGCATCAACACACATCCAAGACCAATGCCCGACGCATCTGTATATATTGTCAAGGTCTAGCCCGGCTCCGGCAATGTCAATACTGGTGCAGATGTCAATATCCGCTTCAATTCACAAAAGGCATGCTTACACTCATCTTACCAGTCAAATCTGACATGTTTCTTAGTCAGTCTAGTCATCGGCGCTGCAATCGAGGAAAATCATGCACAAATCGCCTGTAGTATCTGGCCAGTCCAAGGAAACTCCGTATATTAGCCACAGACTCAGGTGTCTTCCAATCAATGATCGGCCTAATCTTTTTTGAATCCACTAAGATACCCTGCTCACTAATGACATGACCTAAGAATCTCACCGCACTTAGCCAAAATTCACACTTGCTAAACTTGGCGTACAGTCGGTGCTCTCTCAGTATCGTCAAAACTGTCCTCAGATGTCCCTCGTGATCCTCATGAATCCTGCTGTAGATCCAGATATCGTCGATGAACACGATGACGAATCTGTCCAAATACGGCCTCATGACCCTGAGCATCAGGTCCATGAAAATCGTTGGAGCGTTCGTAAGCCCAAACGGCATGACTGTGAACTCAAATAACTCGTATCTCGTGCTGAAAGGGATTTTCTGGATATCCTCTTCTCGAATCCTCAACTGGTGATAACTTGAGTGAAGGTCAATCTTTGAGAAGAATCTGACACCTGTCAGTTGATCAAACAGATCGTCAATCCTAGGAAATGGGTAATGATTTCTCATAGTTACCTGATTCAGCTTCCTACAGTCGATGGACATCCTCATCGTACCATCTTTCTTCTTCACAAATAGTACTGGAGCTCCCCAAGGTGACATACTAGGGTGAATGAAACCCTTCTCCAACAGCTCATCCAACTGTCGTCTCACCTCCTCATGCTCCGCTGGTGCCATCCGGTAAGGTTAACTGGTAATCGGCTGCGTCCCTGGTATCAGCTCGATTATGAACTCAACAGCTCGTGGCGGTGGCAATCCAGGTAAATCATCTGGAAATACATCAACAAAATCCCTAACCACTAAAACGTCCTCAATTCGTACCCCCGTCCGAACCTCCGGCTCAACTATCGCCGCAAACGCCTCCATCTCCTGCGCTGTAGCTCGTTGGCCTCTCGTGATGGGTAAGTGAGTTGCTGATCCAAGTAATACGAACTCTGGAATTCCAGGAATACGAAACTATATCCTCTTGTCGTAACAGTCTATCCGTGCATGATAGGATGCTAACCAATCCATCCCGAGTAGTGTGTCAAACTCTAAGTACTCCAATACTCGAAGATAAGCTGGTAGCTGATGCCCCTCCACCTCTATCATCACGTCTCTACATATTCGGTTAGGGTATATCTTATCCCCAGCAGCCGTATTGAGGACAAGATGTGGGTCTAGTGTCTGTGTAATTAACCCTAACAATCCAACAATACGTCCGGCAAGAAATGATAACGTGCTACCAGAATCAAACATAGCATGCATAGGGCGACCAAATATAAGTAAAATACCTTCAACGAGCTGCCTAGTCGCCCCGCTATCTGGCTGTGCTAACGCATGCGCTCTATCTCTGGCCTGGTCTGACTCTCGCCATGGCGATAGTGGTACCTAGTAGTCATCCCTTAAGTGTCCCCACTGCCCACACCGGTGACATCTACGGCTCTCTAGTCTACCCGTCTATCCGTCTCCAGATCTCGGACCCTGACCCCGCTCAACCAGACCCCTGTCATGTCCCTCATGATCTCGACCCTGACGGTACCCGTGTGGCTGTGACCTCTGCCGATCCACTGGTGCTGAGTTGATATCATGAACTGGCTGTGGCTCTTCATATCGGAACTGAGTGCCCTGATACTCGTCCCGGCGACCCCTCTCCCGTCTATCATCTCTCCGGCCTCTATCCGGACGATCCATCGGTCTCTTCTGCCTCTGATTCGACCCAGAACTCTGCCCTGACTGTACCTCCCTACCAGTCACACGTCTGCAAGCCCTCTACAGTATTTATGTCTCATAAGCCAATGCCCTGTCAAAGATCTCCTGCATAGTCATGGCTCCGATCGAGACAACTGCTGACGCAATCCTGCCATCAACCCCTCCGGTGAAATAATAGATTTGTAAGCGCTCTGTCCCGGCGACATCTAGAGAGAACTGAAGCAAATGTCGGAACCTCTCCATGTACTGCATCAAGGTCCGATTACCCTGTCTCTATGCTAGGAACTCCTCCCTCAGTCTCAACCTAACCTCCATAGGTATGTACTGATCGTAGAATAGCTCCCTAAACTCAGCCCATGTCGTCGGTTCCGGATGAGTATCTGTATATGTCGTCCACCAGAGTGCCGCATGCCCTATCAAACAGGCTCCAGAAAGTTGTGCATGTACAATCTCATCGTTCCTCATCAGCTTATGGAAACGCTGATGGGACACTACCTATCTCCTTGCAGCCTCGGGGTCACAGCCGCCGTAAAAGAATCCAGGCTGGAACTTCAAAAACTCCATCAATAACTTCGCATCTGGGGCCAGTACGAATGTCGATGTAGTAATCGTATCAGCAGTGGGGGTGGCAGTAGCCCGGTCCGTCGTCGTGAGTGGAGGCGTAAGTGTCGACGTCTCCTAAGGAACGACAAGTGCGGTAACTGTCTCTGTGGGTGCCTCTGCCGCTACCCCCTGAACTGGTGTCTGGGGTACCACCTGAACAACAGCTTTCTCCGCCAGTACGGTCACAGCTACTGACTCTCTAGTTGAAGTGAGTGCGCCAAGATCTGCGATCTCGCTTTCTCTAATAGTCGTAATACCTCGGTCATCTGTGTCTCCTGGGCCGAGAGTCTATCCTCCACACTCGCCATAACCGGGACATCCCTAGCCGCATCGCTAGTCTGTCCAGTCTCAAAAGGCGTACCAGACTGTCGGTCCATAATCTGCATCGAGAATGTGCTCCGGATCAGTCTTGAAGTATATACGTATATCATATAATAAAATGAAAATATAACACACATATAAGTTCTAACTCTACCCACCTCACATCACTTCCCAACTAATGTTCTAAGGCAATAACTTCGGGTTTCCACATCTAAGTTTATTGACTAAGTTTTATTGTCTTAGAACTTCCTCTTTGTCTTTGATACAAACTGTGGCGGCCCTCGCCGCCCCGGGGTGACGTGTGTCCGTGTACTCTTTGCCAGCTGGCCCTACTATACGTGTACGACACCTGCCCGTCCTATTTGTCTCGAAATTCGTATCCACTTGTGTGTACAACCTATAAATGACATACTCAGCGGAAGTCGTACTTAAATGCAAGAAATATTAATAATCAATTTAACAAATCCTATTATGGAAAAAAAAACCCTGAAAAGTACTCCGTATAAAGGTAGACAACTGTACCATATAAGGTATCTATGTACAATGTCATGTTACTCCCCAATTCCCAAAATAATCAAAATAGCAAAACAAAACACACGTACAAGTAATCCTTAACGGTAGGCAGTCAGAGGTAGTCGCCTAAGATCCCCTTGCCCTTACTTATACTCGGAACTGCACTCAATCATCACTAGGGGTGGCAAAAGTGTTTCAGACCCGTTTGTCCGGTTTTGTCCGAACCCGTTTTAAACGGGTTCGGGCAATATTTTTGTAAAAAACATACGGGTCTGGACAATATTTTGTGTCCGTTTAAAAATACGGGACCGGGTCCGGACAAAAATTTCAAAAAAACGGGTACCCGTTTAGTGATTAATTTGAAGGGCATATAGGTAATCTCACACTCCATGTCATCAAATGATTCCAAAATCCAAACGGACCAAACCCTATGTGTAATGTGTATCAGTGATTCAGTGTATAGCTTTTAACTTTCTAAGCCTTTTGGAAATTAAAAAAATTGTGATGTTATGTATTTATTTTTTGGTAATTAAATGTTAGGTGACTTGTAGACTTGTAATTGAGGTTTTTTTTTTAAAATAATTGATAAATAAAATATTTAATCATATTTAAAAATAAAAATCGGACAAAACGGGAGCCGTATGTTTTACAAAAATACGGGTTTGGGCAAAAAAAAGTGCCCGTTTTAAAAACGAGAACGGGTCCGGACACTAAATTTAATCATTATAAGGAGGGGGTGTCCGTTCCCGTTTATGTCTGGTCCCATTTTTTTTGCCAGCCTTAATCATCAGAAGAAAATGGATGACGAGTCCTGTCAATAAAATCCCAAGGAACTCTTCCGAGCATTCAAATAAACAAATGGAAGTCAATAAATTATGTTAAATAAACATGTGGAATGTAAACAGACAACTGTAAGTAGGGCATCGCATGCATAGATAACAATAAAGTGCAAATGTATGTGTCTGTTCCAGTCAGACTAAACCATACTTCGGAATACTCTTCTAGGATCCCACTAGTGGGCGCACCCAACTAGCTATCACTTGGTCCCTCTCGGTGGCCGGCGTAGACCTACGACGCACCGACACATGTAGCAGTTCATTAGCTTGGGTCGTTATCCACCGAGAACTCTTGATACACATGTTATGGTCTAGAATGCATAGACGCACAACAGAAAATCTGTTGGGAGTAACTCAACCAACCGTCTAAACAATGACAATATATAGATGTAATAAAGACCACAAGGAATACTGGAAATGAATGGAATATGAAGCGAAATAAATACTCAGAGTTTTTCAATTGGGTTTTACAAACCTCACAACGCACTTCAATACCCCGTAATCAATCCCCGAGTCCAAGTCCACTGGGTCCTTGCGTGTCCACCTATGTTCGTTTATCAATAATTCCGATTTAGCATGACAATTTAGGACTAATTTTTTAAAATTTTAGGCCAAATTGCATATTTCGCGCTTTTTGAGGCAAATGTCGCGCAAAAGTCGCGTCCGACATTCCTACATATGTTATTTTTCATAGAAATTCATCAATTTCTATTTATTTTATTGAAATATAAATTTTTGAAATTTTCCTAATTTTTTCGGAACTTTTCCCAATTTTTCTTTCCTTTTTTTTTTTAAGTTTGGTTTGGGTCGGGTCCAACCCTGGACCAGAATTGGTCCAGGCTCGGCCCAGTGGAAGGGCGCGTACACGCGTGTGCATCCCCTCCACCCGATAGGAAATTTTTTTTATTTTTCTGTTGTTGTTTTGGTTGGGGTTGCTCTCCACCCCAACCCTAGTGGAATCGATGGCAGGGGAGACGCCCTGCCATCTCCACCCCTGAGCTCTTGGCCATGGAGGTCGAGCCCCTCGACCACCATGACATCAACACTACACACAACGACATCAACAACGACTTACCTCGTTCCCGGCTTCTCCACCCTCTCTTCTCTCCTTCCCGGCTTCTCCTTCTCCTCCTCCTCTCCGTTTCCTCTTCTTCTTCTTCCTTCCGATCAGTTTTGGTGTGTGTGTGTGTGTGTGTGTGTGTGTGTGTGTGTGTGATGTAACTGAGAGAAAAGGTGGTGGTGGAGTATGGATAAGTGATGTTGACTTCTTTCCTTGACTCCAAAGTGTGACACGTTTGGGAGACTCGCCGTGTTTTACGCACTGAAATGCCATTTTCGGGCGTTTCGACGCCCGGTTTCACGTCCGAACCGCGATATACGCGTACCGCCGCATCACTAGCCACCTAATATCCATTCCATATTAGTTACTTGGCCAATTTTCATGTAATTTGTGTGTTTTAGTTTCCCCGACCTACTATTCGGTCCCGTCAACTACCCGGTACCCGCGTCGACACGCATATCGAGGCGAATACAGTTCACACAATCTTACACGTATTGTTGTGCAACATACACACATGCGATGTATTTCAATAAATTGCACCGCAAATAAGCATTCAACACACAATAAACTATCGTACCTAGGTCCTTGTGTGTCCTAGCCTACCGCGACGTCCACGTAGATCCGAGCTGGCGTCCACGTCTGTAAATTCGAGATAATTAACGACATTAATAAAATGGGTTGTTACAACAGGTTTCAACCCTAGGATGTCTACCATGCGACTAGCAATAAAAGATATGGTAGAACCAGAATCAAATAAAACATTCAAATCTCTACCGTAAATGGAAATCGTACCCTCAATACGACCTCGTGTAGTTTCGGCATCTGGCTGGGATACCACGTGAACCTCCTGTCGTGCCTGCTGTGCATACACTATCGCAGGATGCGGGCACTCTCTCACTATGTGTCCGACCTGTCCCCATGTATAGCATGTCAATTGTCTGTGCTGACCGTGAGTCTGAGACTGGCCTTGTGCCTGATACTGACCTTGTCTTTGCGACTGTCCTGGTCCTTGTCTAGTATCTCAGCCTCGTCCTCTACCTCGGCCTTTGCCACCCTGCGACTGCTGCCGTTAAGCTTATGGGGCGGGAAGTGCAGGAACAACGGGAGCTGGTAAGGCTAGTCTGATGAGAAGTGGCAAGGGAGGTCTTCCTAAAGTGCTCGGTGCTAGAGCAATGGATGATACAGGAGGCACGGTTAGTGGGTGAGTGGTTGTCCCCGAACCCTGAGCACATATGTTCCATCCTCTTGCACCCTTACCCCTTTGTCTTCGTCTCTCATACTCTATAGCTTGCTCTGCAGATAACACTGGACCCGGTGCTCTGCCATCAATGACTCTGCCCAGATAGTATGTCTCATGTGCTATGGCTCGCTCGTATATCTCAATGAGTGTCTTAGTGCCTGAACTGATGATATAATAGCCAATGTCTGGCCTGAGTCCATCACCGAAATGGTACGCATCCTCGGACTCATCTCTCACCAAGTCCCCAGCAAACTGGCGCAGATAATCATATATGTCCATGTACTGCATCACATGCTCCTCTGGTCCCTATCTCAACCTCTTCATTCTGAAGGTGGAAAGTACTGTTGATAGAACTTCTGCTTAAAGAAAACTCATGTCTCAAACTCTCCGTGAGTGGCCACTGTCATCCGCCACTACACGTCGGCGTCTCTTTCAAGAGTGTACGATAAGATCTCTGCCCGAATTATATCATCGATCTTCAGTATCCTATGAAGCTTTTCTTGAGACAATATCCATTTCTCAATCTTCTGGAAATCTCGTACTCCATCAAAATAGACTGGTTTGAGTCTGATGAAATCCTTCACCAGCTGAACTTCAATAGAAGTGCTGGAGGATGTGGGCGTGGGAGACGGTACTGCCTCAGCTGTCTCCACCATTGGTGTGGTCACAGCTATCGGCGCTGCTAAAGTTGCAGTAGGAAGTACGGGCGCCTAGACAGTCGGTTTAGCAGTCGTAGGAATTGATGTCAATGCTGGCGGAGCAAAACGAGCTGTCATCATAGCGATGAAGTCAGTCAACTGCCTGCGCTATTACTCGGTCAGAAAACCTTTGTAGATCCTCCGCAATAGTAGGAGGCTGACTGCCACTAGGCTTTGCATCTCATCCCCCTCGTGTATCAGCCATTGGGGTCTACAATGGATAGCTAACGCGAATCAGCTTCTACGTGACATAACGCATACATATATACATATACATACAAAAATTAACAAATACATATAAGAAATGCCCATCTCACTTTCACTCACTTCCCAACTAATGGTTTTTAGGCAAAGGTCATTTGGTCTCCACAACTAAGGTTTGTATTTTATTCATCTTGTTCTCTAAACCTATGCTCTGATACCAACTGTGACGACACCTTCTTCTAAACAGGGCATTGTACGGCCTAATCCCGTAATCAAGGCTTAATCCTAACCACATAAGACTTAATTATGTATTAGTCAGCCTTTCGTCCCTATATTCCTCAAAACACATGTTCAAATATTATTAGATTTTATAGTTAATTAAAGCTTTTTATCAAAATCTTTAAGTGTGGAAAACCAGGAAAATACAGCATCACATGCATGTATAAATATATGAGTCTAAAAAATGGGGAACTATCCGCTCAACCCAATGTACAACCCAAAATGTACACTAAAAACATAAGCAGTAATAATACCAGCAAAAGTCGAGTCATACAAAATGAGATAGGAGAGTCGCCGAAATGCATAGAGAAAGTCGTCGATCTTCTCATTCCCCGACCTGCTGCTGCTCGACGGACGTACACCCACCGTCACAAACTACACGGTGAGTATAATAATATTTAAGTAGTAACTGTAGAATTCTATGCCACATTTCCAAAATATAAAACCGGTATTTAAAAGCATTAAGTAGCTAAAGAATTGCTGAAACAAGTAATGCAAGTAAATGCCACAATTAAGAATGTATAAACTAACACAGGTTAAGTCGAGATGATCTATGTCCGATCGGCGGTGAGAACTAACACCTAACCTTTCCCACTACTATATGGAGTTGCGCTCAACATATTCCACACCAAAAGCGGAGCTGCGCTCTACTCATACAAATCATCTATCTCATTCTTACCGATCACCCCAAGTCCCATAACTCGTGTGTCGCGCAAGTGTAGTGGTGAGTGCCGGAGCCCCGGTAGACCCATGTCCCCGTGAGTCGCGCATCTCTCGTTCAATGGACACTAAATAATCCATACTTTAGTTTTCAAAGACAAATAATTCCAAATCTCTAGGATTCCAAAACTATATAGGCTACAAAGCCCAAAGGAATATAACACAGGTCTAATCAAATCCAAATTATCCCAATAGCATGTTTTTCATCAATTCTTTATCAAAAATGACATCAAGAGTAGGAATTGGAATCAATTAAACATTTCACAAGACATCATGTCACATTATTCAACCATAAATAGACACAAGAACAACATGATGTGAGATTACAAGTAGCAATGTCTACAAATAGACCATAAAATAATATGAATGAATGAAATGAAATATAGAATTCTCACAGCTTTACTTACAATTCACACGCTTGTCCTAGCCTATCCGACCTTTCGACACTCCGAAATGCGTTCTTAAACTCTTGAGATCTCTCCTTAGTTCCCTAGAGTTATTTGATAAGTTTTAGAGTGAGTTTGGACCCATTTATATTTTTAAACCATATTTGGACTTTGCTGATTTTTGTACTAACAGAGGTGAATTAGCGCGCTAATCTTGATTAGCGTGCTAGTTTTCAACATTAGCGCGCAATTTCACATATCTAGCGCACTAATTAACATTAGCGCACGAGATTATCGATCTAGCGCACTATGTGCAGCAAAACCCAGAATTCTGCACTTCGAATTTTGGGTTTTTGCGACACAGGCCTTGTTTTTGCCTTAGGGCCCCTCAAACACATTACAAGAGGTCCCTAACACTCATCCCAGCATAAAACAACAACAACAACATCAAATTTATGAAATCACATAGTGAATGGTGTGGAGAAGCTACCTAGCTTGATGATGATTTTGTTCCTCACCAAAGCTTCAATGCTTCTCTTATCTTCTTCACCAAAGCACTCCAGAAACTCTCTCTTCCTTCTCTTCTCCTCCTAGCAACGATTTGTGATGGAGATAAGAAATGAAAACTTGTTGACTTATATTTTCATTTGACCATATTAGATATGTTTAAACCTTAGCCATTGATCATTGTGTGCACACATATCTCGAGGTTTATGTCATAGACCACTTTGTCCCACTTGTCCCTCAAGTCACCATTGAGTGACTCTGTAACGGCCTGAATATAATTCTCCGTTATTTATGACGTGTTTGCAGACGTGGCGTACAGCTCAGACGCTTGTAGGACCCACAGCTAGACCTGTGTGTGCCTGGAGCTAGGTAAATAATACTTTTGTGTGTTGAATTGATTAATTTGCGATGTTTATCTTGAGATATCGTAAATGGCATCACAATGTGTGTTATTATTGTACATTTGACGTGCGAGACTGTGTGTTAAGTAGTCGCCTCGATATGCGTGTCGACGCGGGAACTGGGTAGTTAAACCGACTTAACACTAGGCTGGGGGAACTAATACACATAAACTGCATAAAATTGGTTGAATAATTAATATGGAATGTATAAATAGTGGTTAGGGACATGGTAGTATGCATATGCCGCAGTTCGAGGCGAGAAACTGAGCGTCGGAACACCCGAAAATGGACTTTTTGAGTGAAATACAAAGGTGAGTGTGCCAAAGGTGTCCAAATTGGAGTCATAAGAGCTTAGAAAGGGAGCAAATGGAGTTCATTTGATCTCCTTGAGATGTGTGAGTGAGATGAGATGTCAAACCAACTATAAAAGTCAACATTATCTCATTCTCCACCACCTTTTCTCTTTCCTCTCCATTTCATCCGAAAATTTGAGTGAAGAAGCAAGGGTTTGGACTCTCAAACTTGATGATTTGTGGAGCTTGGAGTGGGAAAACATCAAATCCAAGGTAAGAATCACTTACACCTTCACTTCCTCTATCTTTTGATCTTACTTTTGTAGATGTTGGTGAAGTTTTGGAGATGTGTGAGTTGTTATTTAGTTCTGTTTCTAGTGTTTTGAAGTGTTGTGGCTGTTGTTGGGTTGTTAGAGGAGAAGAAAACCCAGAAATTTCGGTAGTTTTACTGTCCAGAACGCGATTAGTGCGCTAATCGCAGGATCCAGCTCGTTAATGATAATTTGCGCTAGACCAGAAAATTGGCGCGTTAATGTTTGTCTGGGCTAAAAACTTATAACGGGCTGGGCATTTAGCACGCTAATGCACCCCTGTTTTGACATAATTGGTGTGAAATGACTTAAAACACATACAAATGACTTAATATCAATAATACATGGACATAGCTCATTATGGGTTGTAATTTGGGATATCCGGGACTAGGCGGAGCCGGACTGGGGGTTAGTGACGGGACACGGAGTGCGGTGCGAGGTGTTTAGTATCCCAACTGAAATTTCTTGAGTAGTATATCCTTTTGTTTTTGAATTCATTTCCTGTCTTTCAATACTCTATTCTTGGTATGTGTATAATGGACGGACGTTGAGGCTCTTCCTCCTTGCCATTTCTGTGTGTACGTCCACTAGGCCATAACATGTATGTCATCTCGGTGAATAGGGCTACCCGAAAGAGTGATGGGCACGTGTGGGTGTGTCGTAGGTTCCACGCCGACCACCAAGCGGATCCAGATACTGGCTTTGCTTAAGTGCTACTCGTCGGCAATAGTCTGTTGGGAGTCCAAAGTATGGGGCTAGGAACACACACTTTGCGCTCTCACTATTACATATGCATGCGATGAGCACAGTTGCCTGTTTATATTTCCCGCATGTTTGTTTAATAGTTTTCTTTAAATTCCAGTATTTAATTTCAATATAACTCACTTAATCTCCTTGGGAATACTCATTCTGGACTCGTCATCTGTCTTTTTGTGATGGATTGAGCGCAGATCCTAGTACGAGCCGGGGCAAGAGCAAGCTACCGGAATACAGAGACGTATAGCCAGACTTGTACGTTTGTATATACATATTTTGTTTTATTTTGGGATTTGGGATTGTGTGAGACACTAGGACTCTATACTGTTGATATTGTGTTACATTGAGGTACATTTTTTTTATCTATGATGGTATATGGGTTTTCCACACTAGGTATCAGAGTTAATTGCATGACTTCCACTGTGTTTATTTAGGATTAAGATGATATTATAGACAGATGATTTGAGACCATTAACAAGTTAAACAGTAAATTGTTGTCATTTGAAGTTAATAATGATTAAATGGTGGATGAGTTGGCATATGGGACACAGCTTGACTTTGGAAGGCCAGGTTGTGGGCCTACATCGGCCCACGCGGTGGTCCATTTGGAAAGTGGGTCGTTACAGACTCCACATGTTGACACCTTGTCTCATGATGGGTTTATACGTGTCTCGATGCACATCTAGTGATTCTTGTTTTATTTCACCAACTTTAGGCACATTAATGTTTATATTAAATGTGACCACATTAAGCCACTAAAGCCACTTACAAAACCAACATTAACTCAAATTAATTAAGCTTAAGCTATACGCCGCTACCTCGTTCCCACGTCGACACGCGACTCGAGGTACGTCCCCGCTCATCTTGATACCTATACACCCGTATAAAATTGACTTAATCGTCTACACATATACAATACACTAGACATACATCACAACAAATATAAAATATACCTCGGCTTTTGCCTCGGTCAATGGACATATCACGATGTGGATCCCACAGTACGGGTCGTTGATCATGTTTAAGGAATTAAACACAGTTAGAGATTTTGAGCCGCTACAGCATCATCACATACCCCCAATCTAATAGTTAAATCACTATGGGTAGTTTTTGAGCTCCAAGCTCTTTCGCAACTCATCGCAAGTCGTCCTCCCTAAGCCACACATTTTCAAAACGAAAGCCATATGATTCATAACTCTTGGGATGGTACACTGCAGTATGATGGGACAATGATCCGATGTCGAAGCCACCAGATTCTTTACCAACGTATCGAGGAATTTTTGAAACCATAGTCCCGTAGCCAGAGCCCTATTAAGCCTTTCCTCTACAAAATCTTTCGACACTCTACCACTCTCCCAAGTGTAGTTATAACTCGCAAAAGGGACATCTTAGAGTTTGGAGCCCTCCGCTGCCTCACGAAAGCCATTAAGGCGCCACTCGGGTTGCATTGCTCCACCCATTTTCTCACTGTGCGAGAGGATATCATTAAATTCCCCGAAGACACACAATGGAAAAGTCGATTGCCTGGCTAGAGCTTTGAGAAATTGCCAGGCACTTCATGTCCTATCCATCTTGGAAAACCATAATAGCAAGAAAGGCGCCACTCTGGCACTTTACATTTATTAATAATTGAATCAATGTGGTTACTAGAAAAACCACTTACATAACACATATTTTTCTTCCTCTACAGTACAGCTAGACCCCTACCTTTTCCTACTCTATCAACTACGAAACACCGGTGTTTTTCCAAAAGTATGATTGTTTTACAATTTATTTCACAAAATAGGGAGGTTTTTTTTTTTTTTTTTTTATCACGAAAGTAGGCAATAACGCCTTCTCAAAAGGCGTTATTGGGGTGGATGTGGGTTCGTGGTGCTGACTTGGCGATGACGTGGCGACGTTTTGTACAAATAGCGCCTTTTGAGAAGGCGATATCTGTACATGTGGCCGCCGCGTAACCGCCACCTCAGCGCCACCTCAGCGCCACCTCACATAGTTTAATAACGCCTTTTGAAAAGACGTTATTAGCCAAAGTTGCGTTTGTGAGGTGGCGCTGAGGTGGCGGTTACGTGGCGGCCACATGTACAGATAGCGCATTCTCAAAATGCGCTATCTGTACAAAACGCCGCCACGTCACCGCCACGTCCGCGCCACCTCACAAACAAAACTCGCCTACGTCACCACAACGTCATCGCCACCTCACCGCCACGTCAGCAACTGGACTCGATTTGTCCGCCGACACCGCGAGTCGCTGGACCGCGTCGTCGTAGTCGTATTCGAGCGATCTCGACAATTACAACCAAAGGAGTTTATATTTGTATAAAAAAGAAACAAATTTTGAATATATATATATATATATATATATATGTACATTGGTTTCAACCTTCAACTTTCTTTTCTAACCTAACTAATCTAACCTAACTAAACTAACTAACTAACTAACTAACTAAACTAAACTAAACTAACTAACCTTAACTAAGGGAACCAAACCAAACTAAACTAAATAACTAACTAACCTTAACTAAACTAAATAAGTAACTAACTAACTTAACTTAACTAACTAACCTTAACTACCCTAACCAAACTAAACTACCTAACAAAGTAAACAAACTAACCTTTAACTAACCAAACTAAACCAAAATAACTAACCATAAGTAACCTTACCAAACTAAACTAACTAACTTAACTAACTAACTAACTAACAAGTAACTAAACTAAAGTAAACTAACTAACCTTAACTAACCTAACCAAACCAAACTAAACTAAATAAGTAAGTAACCTTAACTAAACTAACTAACTAACTAACTAACTAACTAACTAACTAAAGTAAATAACTAACATTAACTAACCATAAATATTCTTAAATAAACTGGAGTAAACTAACCTTAACTAACCTAACCAAACCAAACTAAACTAAGTAACTAACTAACCTCAAGTAAACTAACTAACTTTGTGCATGACATTGTGGTGTTTTTTGTGTCGAAGTTCAATGAAGACCGTGACGATTCTCACACAAACAACAAAAAATAGACTAACTTAATTGCAAACTAAACATACTAACTAAATGAAACTAACCAAATTAAACTAAGTAACCTTAACTAACCTAACTAACCTTAACTAATCTAACCACGTAAACAATAAAAACTAAGTAAACTAAAATAACTAACTTAACTAACAAAATAAACAACCAAAAAACGATCCACGTAAACTACGAAACGAAACTAAACAAACATCCAAGTAGCTCGAGAGTTACTTGTTAACAACCTAACCACACCGGTTCTATGCGAACTAAACTCGACTAACCTAACCTAACCTAAGTATGTAAACTAAATTAACTAAACTACACTAACGAACATACCCTAACTCAACTACACTAAAGTAAACTAACCTCAACACCTAAACTAAACTAACTTAAAGTAACTAAGATAATTAATCAAACCAAACTAAACTAATATAACCTAACCACCGATACCTAACTAACTAAGCTAACCACTTAAGTTAAATTAAACAAAGAACCTAAACTAACTTAACAAACTAAACTAACTATTGAAGAGTAATCACATATACGACATTATAATAATATAGAAAACATGAGAAATAAGTTTATTGAATGAGAAAGTTGTATACACGTACTTCGTTCACCCAAATCAGTAGCTATCTACAAATCACCATGACTTGAAGAAAAGTCATCATGCAGTCTATTCCTGCGGTTACGTTGACGTTGTTGCTCGGTGATGCAAACCGACGTACTTTTGTCTAGTTGGTCGATGTGTTTGTACATCCGGTTGAGGTTGTTGAGGTAGCTGGTCTTGCATTGAATCACGTCGAGTAGATTCATGCGTTTCCTCCGTGCTTCACTCGACTCACCTCTCATCGATGCTCCCAAAAATTGGAGGTGGAACCATCCCAAAATATTGGCTCCCCTGTATGGGGTTGGGGAAAAGGAATATGAGGTCGCGGCATGGTCAACAAGTTCATGAAAGAGGGATCTCCACCATATGGCATATTGTAAGTATGAGGAGTAGGAGTATATGGACTAGGCATGTACTTGAGGCGATGATGGATACATTTGAGGATGAGGCATTCCATGGTCCACATATGAAGACGACGGCTCAGTGCGTATGGATCAAAATAGTAAGGAGGAAGATTCACGCTCGGCGGCACAGGTACAAACATTTGAGGTTCTTCTTTGGGGTGGCGACGATCGTTGGCTACTCTCACCAACAGTCTGTTCTCTACTCGCTCTCGAACGAGATGAACGTGCTGGAGGAGATCGTCTGCTACTCTCTGCAGCAATCTCAGTCTGAGTAGATGGACGTGGTGGACGAGGACGCCTGGTGCGTTCCCGCACAATCTCTGGTCGTGCTCGTCTTCTTCTCACCTCTATGTTTGGTTCGGCCTGATCGTCTTCTTCATCGTCATGTTCATTATCCTCATTAATGTCTTGCTCGACGTCAATTCCGTCATGCGAAAGAGTAGACCTTCGCCTTTTGTCTTCGTCTAAAATTTGAATCCTTTCATCAAGCGCAGCAAGACCTTGCTCGTACCCATCCTCGATAAACACTCGCCTCAGTCGATGCACCAAGTTACGCTGATATACAAAATATAAGAGGTCAGAGCACGCAATATAAGATATTAAATGTTCGAGGAAAATAAAGAGTTAGAATATTACCGAGTAGTCACGTAACACCCGTCGTGTCCAATGAATCTCCTAGTGACCGAGCGATACCACGTCATGTAGTCTTGGTGATCGTGGCCTTCATTAAGTGCCGCTGTGGCAATGGTGTCCCCACGATTCTCCCACATGTGTATATAGCTTGCATGGAAGGTCACCCAATTTTCATGATGATGTCCACGCAATTCGAGGCGGTGCAGTTGGGCGTCGTAATCACAATTAGGTGGCACCACTTGTACCATGCCGAATTGTCTCATAACCCTTTCTGGTCGATGCCACTCCACAATGTGGAAACAAATAAGGGGACACGTCGAGAGCCAACTTCCGTGACCATTTGTACAGTAATCGGGAAGAGACCCCATGAGTTATGCATAAGGTTGCCAGACCACATCATCCTCATGCCTCTGCGAGTCGAGTGCATCACGGTAAGCCGATACGACGTGCGTCGCACTTTGTGATACCGAAAATGCATCGAGCCATCTGTGTAGAAGACAATAATTTAAGATAAATGAAATTGGACAAGATTTTTATGCAAATTAATGACAAATCGACTTTCATACCTGTGTCCGAGTGGAACGTCCATAAGCATATTTTGTCCATCCACGCCGCTTCGCCTTGAGCTCTAGAAACACGCAGCGCCGCGGTGCTATGAATGGAAATCATGTCACATGCCCAAAGTTGTAAAAGAATTGACGCGCCAAAACCTCATGTGCCCTCGCGCGAGATCCGCGACACAACTCCCCGTACAAATAAGCCAAACAAGCACTCCCCCAACTATATTGTCCAAATAGTTGAAAATCCTCCAAAGAATGGTAGGAACATCAAATGGACGAATCGATTAGACTTGTCGGCGAAAAGACAACCACCGATGAGTTGTAGTATGTACGATCGAACGTAACGTTGGACCGACTCCTCATCGCTATCATCATCTATTGATGGTACGTTACGCTCAAGCCATTCGACCTTAAGTTTACATCCAACGACGTCATCTCCACCAGGAGTTCGTCCAAGAAGCCTCTCACAGACATCAACATAGTCTGCGTCCGTCGTTCCCGTCACATGCATACCTTCGATAGGTAATCCAAGCTGTACCTGCACGTCTTGAAGTGTAATGGTGCACTCCCCACAATGCATGTGAAATGTATGCGTCTCAGGGCGCCATCTCTATACAAACGCAGTAATCAAAGCCCAATCAAGGCTGAAAAATGCTACCCGAGATATCCCATATAACCCACTGGAACGAAGATATGGGATCATCCTAGAATGATACTGCATCGTTCGATCAACGACCCCACGTCTTCGACGTACACGCATTGTTTCGTACACCTTGTATTTGATAGTGTATTAATGTATGTTTTTGATACATTATTGATTTAAATTTGACGTATTGATGTAAGAAAGGTTACCTCGCCCCTCATGCTCGCGTTGATTTGTGTGTAGATTGGAGTTGCAATAGTGATGGATCGAAGGTCCTGGATCCATTGTAGTACAACTACAAATAATGTTAGAAAAATAAAATGAGTGTTGTACGCAACCAAACGATAAGTAATTAATAAATGTTCACACAAAAACACACGACGAAAATGCTCATAAGCAACATATGTACGAACTTAAGTTACTTCACACAATATACAAAATCGACTATAGGTTGTCATTGGATGGTTGAGGTCTCCTTGGACAATTTTTTTGTTATGTCCTTCTAAACGACATATACCACACCGGTTCTTCCTAGTTGGTACTGTTCACGGTCTTTATTTGGACATGTTGTTTTCTATGTCCTTCTTGATGACAAATCCCACATCGCAAAGGTCTTTGGACATTAGGAAGATCCATCTCGGTATGTCTACGCGATCCCTTAGGTCTCCTCGACCACATCTCTGCGCTGGGGGTCGGGTATGATTTTCGTCCCAAAAGTCGGCCAATACTTCTCATCTGGGATGGCCTTGAATTTGTACGAGTAGCACTGTGCGTACACATCTAACCTATAGTATGGCTCGATGAACTGCGCGTAGCTCACTTGAATCAACGCACATGATGCTAACACGTGTGAGCAAGGGAAACCAAACGACTGCCATTTATTACAACTGCACACCCGTGTGTTGTTGCCTTTATGCATGCGATCTCCATGTCTTCCAGTCTGCACTTGGAACTCACCAATGTCTCGATTGATCAACGTGACGTGATGCCTCCTTGCGGATTTCTCATATTTCGCGAGTTTCTCCATGACATATTCCGTGTACACTTGTCCTTTTGAGATTGCCGCATTGATTTCCTGGTTGCGTTGATCGTGGTACGTCACCAATCTGTAGTATATCATTTGAGTCAACGCAGTAATTGGCAAGAATCGAGCACCCTTCAAGACCCCGTTAAAACACTCTGCAATTTCCGATGAAACTCTAGTAAGTAATATTGGTTCGTCGAATATTTACTGTATTATAGTGCAAAGAATAAATTGTATTTTGTACTTACCAACACCATTAGAATTCATCCATCCGTACCGCATGCCTCCGTCGTGCGATTGGGTCCAAAGTTCTTTGGGGATGACATTGACATATTGCAGGCATTGTGGCGTTCGTGAAGATAAGTATGTGAAACGCTCCATGCACGCAATAAATTTTCGTTCTTGATGTTGAACAGCTGATCGACCAAGTAGTACTTTCAGGGGGACAACATTTTTGAAGTGTGTGCCGAAATTACTAAGCAAGTGTCGCAAGCAATAACGGTGGTACCCTTTCGGGGGACAAAAGCCGTTGATTGGGATGTTGACCGCCTCCAAAATGCCAGGGTGACGATTAGAAATAACGCATATCCCTTCTATATCAGTCACGTGTTTGCGCAGCATGCGCAAAAACCACCCCCATGAATCAGTTGATTTGGTTTCTGCAACGGCAAATGCAACTGGTAATATGTGACAATTTCCATCAACAGATAACGCAATCATGAGCTTCCCACTGTATCTGCCATATAGGAATGTCGCGTCAATCTGAAGCGAGGCCCGCAAAACTTGAAAGCATGTATTGAAGCTTCAAATGCGAAAACCACACGACGAAATTGTGGAGACGCGTACTTATTTCATCATCATGCCATTGTCTCATGTGACCACTCGATTCTTGTCCCCGACTCTTATTCATCACCGCATGCCCAACCATCTTGGTAATTGAGCGTACGACTCATCCCAATCTCCAAAAGCCCATGCAATTGCTTTCCTCTTGGCATCCCACATTAGCTTGTAGCTGACTTCGTGTCCATATTTTTTCTTTATTATTTCTATTAATGTTTTGATCGTGACACGTTGATCGGTTTTGACGACGCTTTGGATCTCTCGCGCCATCATGTTGGCGTCAAGTTGGGCATGACCACGTTCTACGTTGGGATTAATACACGTGCGCGGTACGTCTAACTGTGTTATCTCCCATAATAGTGTTTTCTTTCGGAAACATGCGCGAAGACGCCACATACACCCGTGTTGTGGAAATCTGCACTTAATCGCCCACGAAGTTGTAGTCGATTCCATCACATGGTATTGACAATGTCTATTAACATGCCACACTTTAACGGCATGTTGTAAATCGTCTTTATTGTCAAAACACATCCCTATCTCCAAATCGAAGTTAGGGATGTCCCCCAAGTTTGCTTACGGGAATGTTGGGTCGCAGCTTGAATTAGCCACCGCCCAATCGATTTCGTTATATCCCGGTATTGGTTTGTGAACTTCATCGTCACTAGCTTCCTCCAACATAATCTCTTCATCGATAGCAAATTTCTCATCATCTTCGACATTCTCCGCACCCGAGGATCATATCTTGGATCATCTCGTGCAAACGTTAACGTCATCCCAAACCGCAACCGATGGAACTTCTTCGTTGTGATGCGTTTCCTCATCGCTTTCGTTATTTTCTTCGTCGTTATCGTCATCGTCGGTATAGGCATTATTATCTTCATGTAATGGAGCAACGAACCCCTCTTGCGCGACCTCATCCGGTGGGGATTGCATGTGCGATCTGTCCATGTCTAGTAAGTCTCGTGCGTCGGCGTGCTTGCTACGTTCGTCAAGAACTTGCGAATGAATCGTACGATTTTGATTTGAGTCAACCGACTCAAATGTTAAATATATATCAATCGTTGCGGTCTTTGGTAATTTGTCCACCGTATCCCACATCAAGTCGAAGTGTGTCGCATCATTCAACAACACAGGAACGTAATAATGTGAGCCTTCGGGGAGAGGCATCATGTGGCGATAAGTCATATGAACTATAGTATCCGTCGATGAGATAGGGAACGCGTTACAAACGTCATCAATCATTTCACGTGCACTAGACCCAAACTTCACCCACAACACTACTGATGGGGGTGAGCTGTACGCGATGCCATTGACCCCATTAACAATGGAGCCGTACGCATATAATAGAATAGGGATGTTTCTTTGTGACATGCCCTACATAATGTTTTGGAATTGGATGTAAAGATGTTACAGACAATTGCACAAATTTGTTATGGGAATTAGTTGACAATCATGTGGTGATAAAGCGCAATCGAACTTTCTGATGTAGAAGATCGCAATAATAGCGCAACTACAGAGCATACTCATTCTTTCGCACTTACATTTTCTGTGTAATAACGTTCAATAAATAAACATATCAACCGTTCTTCATAAACAAAATACATATGTCCCTATATATCATGCAAACCATAACCTAACCTAAATAAATTATTATGAAAATACTAAATTAATGAACTTACTTGTTTCCTCCGCTTTTCCTCTTCAACGAAATATTCCTGCAATAACATTGTATTTTTGTTAGTTTTGAACACAAAGAGTATAATAAATCGGCTATAACAAAACTATACATAGCATATAAAAGTAAACCTTTACCCAAATAACGAGTCATAACCTGACCTAACCTAAGTCAACTAACAAACCTAACCTACTAACAGTAGTTACCTCAAATTGCCAAACAACAGAAGTTCAGTAAACTAATCACAGTTAACTAAACCAAATAATAAATGAAAACAAACCTCAAATAACTTAACTAACTAAGTTAGCCTAATCTAACATAAAATAACCAATTACCCGCGGGAACATAACAAAGATGATATATTTAGGATAGAGTTTGACTATATGTCCTCAATAATGTTTTGAAAACGTAGATAGAAAATAAGACAATTTTCTTTATATATATATATATATATATATATATATGCTCAGTTAACAACATTAACCCATGAATTCTACAAACCTAATTAAGGAGCAGTACCAAGCTAAAATTACCCAACAACAGACCTTAATTACACTAATAACAATTAACTAACCCAAGTAACCGTAGCAAACATGTACCCAAATAATAATTGAAAACTAACCTCAAGTAAGTTAATTAACTCACGTAACCTGATCTAAAATAAATTACCCAAAGTGTGTGAACCAATCGTAACCTAAAATAACCTAATAAAACATAAACATATCCAAAAAAACAAAAACACAAAAGTGTGGATGTGTTCATGAAACTTAAGTGGATCGCAACGAATTCAAAGTCTAAATGAGCTTAGTCTACTATATATATGGATTCAAAAATTTAGGGGCTTTCCTTAACATAAAATATAACATATATGTTTGTGGAGTTTTGTGTATTGGAGGTAGGTGCATCATGGGGGGAATCATGCGTTGAATCAGGGATGCACATGATTGGTCGTGTTAAAACTGACGACTCTCTATTACTTTCAGGTCATATAGTAATTCTAGCTTCTTATTAGCACGCATGCAGTTAGGTGTAATTGCGATTCAATATTGATTTGCGAATTAACAACACCTATGTCTCTATATATTAACAATGTAAACAACCTAAAATATACTAACCTAAACAAATTTGGCAAACATATCTTGCAACATTGTGATAACTAAACAAACTACATTAACTAAACTAACTTACCAAAATTAACCTAAATACCTCAACTACCTAAACTAAACTAACCAAACAAATACATAAACTTAAACTAACTTAAACAAACTAACTAATCAAACTAACTAAACTAACTAACCTTAAGACCAAAAATAACGCAACTTAATTGACTTAACAAACTAAACAAACTAACTAAACTAAATTAACCAAACTAAACTAACTAACCTTAACAAACATAAATACATATAATAAACTAAACTAAACTAAACAAACTTAACTAACTAAACAAACTTAACTAACTAAACTAACCACCAATACCTAAACCAAACTTCTAACCTAAACTAACTAAACTAACTTAAACAAACTTAATTAACTAAACATACCTCCTCCTTCGGTAAATTAACTAAACTAACTTAAACAAACTAAATTAACTAAATTTAATTAACTAAACTCACTTCAACAAACTAACTAAACTAAACTTAACTAACTAAAACAAACTAAGTAAACTACACTTAACTAACTTAAACAAACATAATTACCTCCTCCTTCCACTCCACTGCCGGATTCTCTGTGTATATGGCCGCTGCCTCCGCTCCTCCTCCCTCCGCTGCCGCCGCCGGAGATCCCTCCTCCGCTGCCTGCTGGGCCGCTGTTCTTCCTCCACGCACCACTGCCACGCTTGCCTCCACGTACCACTGCCGCTGCTGCAGCTGAGAGCCGCCGCTCCTTACTCCGGTGACCCCGCCGCACCTCCTCTCCTCCGTCTCCGCCGCGCGTATGCACCGCCGCCACTCAAAAATCGCAAAGATGCGATCGCGTCCTTCTTCCTCCCTCCTCGGTCTCTCTCTCCACGGATCGCTCCCACCCTCCCCTCCTTAAATAGCCGCCCCACCCCACCGGCCACGAAACCCGTGACCTACCACCCCCTACCCCCTACCCCTACCCTCACGGGAAAAAGTCGAAACCGACGCAGAGATTCTCTCGTCGGTTTGCTGAAAGACGACAGCTGGGGTGCGATAGCGCCTTTTGAGAAGGCGCTATCCGCGCCCCATTGTCACGAGTTTTCCCGGTCCACGTGGATCCACGTGGACCACGTGGACCGGGAAAACCCTTCTTTGTCCACGTGGACGGGGGAAACCATATGTTGTCCACGTGGACACTGATAGCGCCTTCTGCGGCGCTATCAGTGTACATGTCCACGTCGGTCCACGTGGACATGTCGACGTGGACGTGGACACTGATACAGTGTCTCCACAAAAAAAAAAAAATTTGGCCACGTCATATGCCACGTAGATGACGCCTTCCCACAAGGCGTTATTGCCTACTCCCCGGAATAAAAAAATGTTCACCCTTAATTTCTTCATTAAAACTAAATACATGTGTACTTTGGTGAATTTTTCACGAAACACCCCTCAAAACGGAGTTTATTCTTTACTTTTTTATAACTTTACTTCTAAAGCAAGAGTTTCACAAAGAAAAATGACATCAAACCTACAAGATTTAACCAGTTCTTCTATCATCAACGCTGCCCGAGGGTTGATGAGCCCTTGGTAGTTCCAACTAAAGCAATTCATGACTCCCGGCTGGCCTGCTCCATAGGTTCTGCCGATAACTTATCCGACTCAACTGGAGATGCAAGGTTTCTACCCTCCCCACCTTGAGCAATGATGTTCCTCTGATCTGTCCCATGAAATAGAGAAGTTGTTACAGAATTACTTGGGTATGCTAGAAAGCACACATTCGTATCATCCATTATGTCCAGGCCCACAGTTGTAAGATCCATATTAGTCAACCCGTTAATGCACAACTCACTAGTTTATATTTCTTCGCCCACCAGCTGTATGATATTCTCCTTGATTACCTCACCAGACTTCGCCAAGATCCTCGAATTCAAGCTAGAATTTGAGTTTTGAGAATCTTTCGCCCATCGATTGTCGTCCAAACCTTGTCGGAACCACCTCTCACTGCTGCGGTGAAACCCCCTGGAGGACACCTTATGCCAAACACCCCATTCCTTTTGGAGGCCGGAAATCCGAGAATTTCATAAACTTGGTTAGGCGACTAATTAAGTATTTTCGGATTTTATTTGGAGTATAAGTATCCGATGCGGGACCCACATATTTTGGACCAGAGATCATAAGGTATATTTTATTTTTTTGTGTTGTGTGCTTAGTGTGTGTATTATATGGTATTTCGTCGCGAAGTCGAGGTGTGTTGATGTGTATCCTCAATTTGTCGTAATTGGGGTTGTAAGTATGTGTTTGAAGTGCACAAGTGCAATAAAAATTACTGGTCGCTCGAAAACTAATAAACAAGTGCTAAGTATCACACTAAGATTTTGCCTCGATTTTGCGTGCAAATCATGATTGGTGGCAGTGTAAAATGAAAACAAAGTTAATGCGCGAGTTTGCCTCGAGTTTCGTATCGATTGGCAGTGGTCGAGGTTGAGATTAAGTCCAAATTAGTGCACGTTTGGCTAAGTATGGAAGAAAATTGTTCGTAAGATTTTGGTATGACGTGGACAAAGTTAAGATTTTTGGGATTTTAGCGTGATCAAAACTACTGTTATGGACATTTTATGAAGATGAACTATTTTGTTAAGAGTTTGGTTCAATTTGGTGAAAAAGATGATCGAAAACGAGCACCGAAAGTCAAAACACGTCAAAATATAAATTTTTAGAATTAATAAATAAAAAAAAATTAAGTTGTTGACATGCAGATGATGTTATATATATAAATATATAAAAAAAACCAAATGAAATCAATTTCAATCAAAATGTTCAACATAACGTTTAGATACGTCGATACATAAACCTCTCAATTCGGTCTTTCGCACCGCGAGCTTCTGACGTTCATTTTTTGCCCGATTTCTTTCTACAACATTGTAGAGAATCGCGAGACGGTCAGTTCGACCTAATTTTTCGCGGTGAAAATGAAGTATTCAGCCCGCAATTTAGTAAATACTCAATTTTCCTCAATTTAATTTGAATTCCCGTTATTTCTCAATTTCTTTCGCAGGGTTTTGATGGAAATTGGTAGAAATAATTGTGAATTTATGTACTGGGTTTATTTGGATCAATTTGGGATAAGTTTCACTGGCATGAGTTAGGTTGTTGATGAATTGAACTAATGCAATTCAGTTGATAACTATTTTGGAGATGTTTTTATCGTTGATATTGATTTATATTAGGTTTCTGGATGAATTGATTATTGGTTTTAACCCACTTTGACTCCACGGGCTGTGGAAATATTTGGATGTTGGTATTAAGTGGTTTTATAGTGTTTTTTTTGTCAAGTTTTGAGAATTTAATTATGAAAATATTGTTTTGGAGAAGTTTTTCAGTTCAAAACAAATAAATTTTGCCTAGTTAACAAGCTACATTGGAAAATTTATAACTTCTCCATTAATGATCCGATTTGAGTGTTCTTCGAGTCTATGGAAAGTACGACATGAGTACAACAAGTTCCTTTTAGGTCATCCTGACAAATATTGAGGTTTTCAAGGTTAAAAAGTTATCCCAAGTTGGCTAGTTGAAATCCAATTGAAACAATTATATAAATTAATATTTTTGGAAATTGTTTTCAAGCATATTTTAGCCCCAGTTTTTATTTGGTTTCATGATTTGGTTTTACTTGAAGTTTAACCCGTAATATAATTGGGTATGTAAGGAAACTATTGGAACCATTTTCAAGGTGATCAGACGCTCCGAGAACCCCAAGAATATAGCTCAAAATTAGTTAATTGTAACTAAACTCTACAGTGGTGTTTGCTATTTATGGAATTTATCTTTGTACCTGCATTTGTGTTTAGTTTGCATTATATTTCGCATTTTTCTTGGTCATGCATATATGTCACCCCGGATAGAGTTGCCCCTGCTTCGGTCGTAATAGTATGAGGTGCTCCACTCCAGACTAGACGTACTGCAGGCCTCTAAAGCGGGTAATGTCGACTCCGAGGTAGCATTCGTTGAACTCATATGACTGTTCTAGGTTCATTGGAGTGATCCCGCTTGTTTTAAGCTTAGAACAGGAAATAAGAGATCCACGTTGTTATATAAATTTGTTGTCATTTTGAAATGCAATAACATGTATCCATGTATTCAGACTAACATTTGCAGGAGTATAGAGTAATGTAGGAGTTTACTTACCTGACATCTTCGAGTTGTTTTTGATGATATCGGATTCTCGGTGAAGATGAGAAAGAATGGGCAAGACTCGAAGACCTTCGTAAATGTTTTAAATTCTTAAAGTTTAATTTTCTCGTTGTAATCCTTTTATATATATTGTTTTGGGCTTTGAAGTGAGTGTAGGGCGTGAAATACTCTCAGATAGGTTATAAGAATGTCAGACCCAGCTAATTAGGGCATCTGACCGACCTAGATTACCTTAACTCCTTGATAATCTTGCAGCCTACACCTCTCCATCAATAAACAATGAAGATTAAGATCCTATTATCATCAATTATAAAAGATTTATTAACCACAATCGATTCTAAAGTGAATCTTAAACCTCAAAGCTCCGTAAAAAAATTTCGACACCACCTTCGCTATTTTTAAGCCTAAACCGAAAAATCCGGCCTTCAAAAATCTTCAACAAAACCTGTTCGGCTTTGGTGAAAATGTCGAAGGACTCACAATCCACCACATAACAATATATATTGCATTTATAAAAATTATTTATTCATTCTAACTTGTTTCAAATTTTCAAAATCCTTAAACCCTTTACCTTAGTTCCACAACATTCCATTTCGTCCCAACATAGTTCCAGTCGTTCCAAAATATATCATAATCACACTCAAACCAAAAATCTCATTTATAAAATTTATTATATTAAAAAAAATACAAAGAGATAAAAAAAACTATCAAGTCATAAACAGTCGGAAAGCTTTCCCTTTCCCTTGTCGCCGCTAGAACCTGTCATTATCCAATTATAAAAATTTGATAATGTCAAATAAGTAAATCTCACATTATCCAGTACACTGTTAATAATTAAATGCATAATAATCCAAAAGATTAAACAAGAAATATAATCCAAGGAGTTTAAATACAACCATGAATCCATTTTGTTTTTGTTATCCGACCACAATCAGTTGATATCATCCGAAAGTGGTAAGTAAACAATAATAAGGACTCATGCGCGGGGAGAATAACCAAACGAGTCTCGTCCCTCTAGACTCTAGGAGTATGATCTGGTTCAACGTGATCTAATGATAACCACGTGATGCAAAGTATCATTGACTCCAGCCCCTCAAGCATAATATAATGTTCTACAACCTCGATATAGACACTATAAGGAGACTCGTAACACCTTATCCTCCCAAATCGTGTATGCATGTACCACAAAAATGCAATATCAAGGATCAACGCGATTTATACGAAAATATATCATACAATGTAAAGGTTATTATGAGATTTACTTAACCTTACAAAACACCAACTTCGAGCTTGATTTTCGGGGTTCCCGGAGCATCGGATCACCTTGAAAATGCTTCCAATAGCTTCTCTGCATGCTCAATTATATTTTGGGTTAAGCTTCAAGTGAAACTATATCACGAAACCCAATTAAAACCGCGATCAAAGTACGCTTGAGAACAGTTTCCAAAAAAAATGATTTATATAACTGTTTCAACTAGCTTTCAACTAGCCAACTTGGGGTAACTTTTTAACATTGAAAACCTCAATATTTGTCATGATGACCTAAAAAGAACTTGTAGTACTCATGTCATACTTTCAATAGAGTCCGAGTACATCTAAATCGGATCACTGATAGATAAGTTACGAATTTTTTCATATAGCCTGTCAACTAGGCAAACTTTACTTATTTTGGACTGAAAAGCTTATTCAAATCAATATTTTCGCAATTAAATCCTTAAAACTCGATAATAAATGCCACGAAACCACTCGATACCAACACCAAAATATTTCCACAGCTCGTGGAGTCAAATTGGATCAAAATTAATAATCAATTCATCCATAAACCAAATAGAAATCAATGTCAACAATTAAAACATCTCCAAAATAGTTATCGACTGAATTGCATTAGGTCACCTCATCAAAACCCTAACCCACGTCGGTAGAATTTATCACAAATTGACGCGAATCAATCCAATATACCGATTAACAATAATTCATACCAATTTCTATCGAAACCATGCGAAAGAAATCGAAAAATTGTGAGAATTCAAATTGAATTGAGGAAAATGCCCTGCATTGAGAATTTACCGAATTGCGGGCTGAATACCTCGTTTCCACCGTGGGAGTTTAGCTTGAACTAATCGTTTTACGATGCTCTACAATTTTGCATTAAAGAAACCGAGCGAAAATCGAACGTACGGAACTCCGTGAGCGAAAGTATCGGCGGAAGGGTTTAGGGTTCAAACGTTCTGTTTGAATGTAAAAAAAAAAATGAATCGATTGATTTTTTATTATATTTATATATAAATCATCAGCTGCTTGTGAACAGCTTAATTTTTAAAATTTATTAATTTTTAAAATTTATATTTTAACGTATTTTGACTTTCGACGTCCGTTTTCAATTCGATTTTTCATCAAATCGAGCTAAACTCTCGATAAAATAGTCAAATTACAACGTCTAAAACACTTATTTTGGTCCCGTCAAAACCCCAAAAATCTTAATTTTGTCAATGACATACTAAAATCTTCTGGATCAATCATCTTGTCATACTTAACCAAACTTGCACCAATTTGAACCCAATCTCAACCTCAACCACTGTCAACCGACACAAACCTCAAAACAAGATCTCGCACAAACTTCGTCTCATTTCACACTACATTCGATCCTGACTTACACGCAAATCGAAACGTGTATACACCTCACCAACAACCACTAAATCGTCCATTATTTACTTCCTCGATGATCACACTATGCGTATCTCGAGGCTAATCCAATGTATACTTTTATTTGATCTTAAACTATAGTATTCATTTATATATATTTATATATAAACTATATTATATATATATATTTAAATATATACACACCTATATATTTTTCGCGGCTATAACTTCGCCACGTACGCCCACGATCAACTTCGGGCGTGCACACTATTGTACTGTGACGACCCCAGTTCCCACAAACTGGGCCCCGCCCAGCCTAAGCCCACATGGACCCCCGAGCCAGTCTCGCAAGGTCAACGCAGGCCTAGTCAGCCTTCTTATACCATTTCATCGTTAGTTTTGTATTTTAATATTAAGTTATTAATTTTACAAGATCTAAATTGGTATGCAGCGGAATGAAAATAAACGAAGCAATTTAAATAAATCTAAAACATGTAAAATGAGACAACCTATGTGTGGAACTCTGTAATATATATCATGTATACATACGGCTGCAAAATGAGCATATACATGTTTCTAAGTGTCGCTCAACCCCAATATCCTAAAGTTTTACAAAAAACATCAAAATGTATATACATATTACAAAAACATACTGTATCGCAAAAGTATGAGCCGCTCCGTAAGCCCTCAGAGGTTGTCGTCAATCACTGGCTCTTTGCCCTTGCTAGACGAGGGCCTGCAATTGTCACCGCGAAATGAGACAATTTTAATGAGTAAATCCAGAGGAGTCTCAACAGTACTTCAAGAATTAAATAAATAGTCGATAAATCATGCGGGAATATAAAAGGACATGAAATAAAGTAAGTGCATGATAAATAGACTGGAAATAAAGGCAATGAAAGGAGAGTGTCGTGGGAAACAAAAGAGAGAAGCCAAGTGGTATGGTTCAAAATTGCAACAACGCCAACACATTCAAAATTGTCGTGAACGTAGGGGTATCAACGACGCCCCGAGTATCTCACCTCCTGTCCACGACCCAAATTTAGTAACCTCTGTATGGTTTCGGTTGCGAATCGGTCGCCATACCCAGAAGATTACATTCCTGACTCACTTAGCCCTCGGACACTCTAAGTAGGAATGGAGTTTCATAAATGGGCATAATTATAGAAATTAATTCAAGAAGTAGGAAAGAACTACTGATAATGCTCATACTGGTTTACTTACAAATAACCATGTAAATCGCCTAGTCACGTATGTCGCTCGACGTACTCAAAGCCCGTAATATCATCTCGCATTCGACGCGTCCGAATTCCCTAAATTATTTCACGATTTCTATTATACTCAATTACGAGTTTTATTCATACTTTATTTTGGTTATACACACGTTATGAAGTCGATCTCGATGCGAATCACCTTATAAAAACACTTTTCAATTGTTGCACATATTTCGAGACAAATTTCCAATCATGGTATTCACGATTGGGCCCCAACACCGATTCGACAAATGTCGCATCGGTAGTTTAGGTCCGTAATTTTCGATGCGAAAATTCAATTTAAACATTAATTTATTTGATCCTATTTTCTTTCCATTAATACCACAATTTCTAAAAATATTAGGTTTTCAGGTTATGACCGCATTAGCAGCGTCTTGGGTCGAGTCGAGTTAATTGGACTTCGGCTCGGCCAATTCTCTCGAATTTGGCTTTTATTCTTTTTCTTCTTGACCAAGTAATTATTGTATTATCTTATTTTATTGATTATATATAAAGTATACTAATACATATATATACACATATATAAATGTATTAGTATTGCATATACATATATATATATATATATATATATATATATATATATATATATATATATATCTTTATATATATATATTACTATATACTATACATTCACGTTGCCTATATGTATGTATATATTTATTATTTTTTGTTATTATTTATTTTATTCTTAAAACCAGCACGCATCTCGAGGTACTTTCAAGATGCATATAATTTCAGTGTACCTCGAAGCACTCTCGGGATGCGTGTAATTTCAGTGCGCATCCCGAGGCGACCATTTACATTGCGAAATTGACATGAAATCTCGAGGTATACACGCACACACTAAACTCACCTCTTATTACTATGCACACACCATCTTCTTCAATTAAACCCACGCAACAATGGTGCTTACCTCGGTCAAGGAGTCGCCCGAGTGGGGGTGGTCACTGGCGCCGAGAGGGGAGCCGAGAGTGGTGGAGGGGCGTCATCGGCGACGGTGGTCGCTAGAGCCGCAAGGAGGCCGAGTGGGTGGTGGTGTGGCCGAGAGGGGTGACTGATGGGAGTTGTGAGTGGTGGAGGAAAGTAAAAAGAAAGATGGTCGCTAAGGGCACCCCACATTTTCATGAAGGCACCCAAATTATTTGTAAAAATTCCAAAGAAATCTGGAAAAGACCATTTGCCCCCGTATATATAATGATTCAAACCCCACAAATCATTTTGACAAAGAAAAAGGGCACCCCACCACCAAGCTTGAATCACAAAGCCACATTGCGTTTGGCGAGCGTTTATCGATTCTTGCGGATTAACATCATCCGACAGCGATGTGACAATGTTTGACAACCATATGATGGTTTCTTAGAACTGTTTAGTTGGGTAAAGCGTGAAAATGATGATTTGTTTGTCAACGTAGGGTTTGGTAATTTCCTTAAATCCGAACTTGTTTCCACTATATAATGGAGGATTGTCTTGCTACGGTGCAAGAGGAGGTTGAACTTGAGGTAATTTTGCGAATTTATTGTGTTTTTTATGAGGTTATCCGAAGTTTCTGTCGATGTGCGCGATTGTTTCGGCCTCGCAGGACCGAGATATATTGAAATGTCTCGGTCATAGAGGACCGAGCCTACTCTAACCCACTCGCCAGTGTACAACCGAGAGTAAGAGAAAATTCTCGGTTGTACACCACCGACGCCACATTACTTATCACTAATTGTAGCTCTCGTCATGTCTCGCCGAGATAACCAAGTATTCTCGGCCATGCGTAGCGAGACACCGTGAACTCTTCCGGCCTTCGTGGCCGAGACTGCGAGTTCCCAAAAATTTAGCTTCTGTCTCGACCATGCTTGACCGAGACAGTTAACACAGTCTTTGGCCTGTGTGGCCGAGAACCGCGATTTCCCAATTTTTTTACCATTCTACAAACCGCCACACACACATTACAACTACTATACCAAATGTAACTTAATTATACTATAAACGTAACTTCAAACGATCGATTTCGCGCAAAATCTGTGTGTTTGACGATCTTCAACCGAGCCCTAATTTGGAGACAAAATCGGCTCACACCTCGACCCTACGAACTTCAAAAAAACTCGTACAACGAAGGAGAAACACAAGGGGAGACACGGGAAACACGATTTCGAGGATTCCTCTCACAGGTCGGTTCAAAAGAAATGGATTCTTCCACAAGATTTCGGTGAAGGTGGTGGTGGGGGTGGTGGGGTGCAAGAGTTTTTTGCACGAGGGGTATTTTGGGTATTTCGGGTCTAATTTTTGGGTGCCCCAGGTAAATTGGTTTGTGCCCACATTAACTGGGTGCCCTCATTAAATGGTGGGGTGCCCTTAGCGGCCCTCAAAAGAAAATGAGAGATGGAGGAGTTGTTTTCCGCTAGAGAGAGAATAAGAGAGTGAGATTGGTTTGAGAGGAGAGAGAGAGAGAGCACGTGAGAGGAGAGGGAGTGATTGCTAGGATATGAGAGAGAGTGTGTGAGGTGTCAAAAAAAATGTGCCGCTAAGGGCACCCCACCATTTAATGAAGGCACCCAAAGTTTTTGTAAAAATTTCAGCAAAAGTGGAAAAGACCATTTTGCCCTTGTATATATATTGATTCAAACCCCACAAATAATTTTGACAAAGAAAAAGGGCACCCCACCACCAAGCTTGAACCACAAAGCCACATTGCGTTTGGTGAGCGTTTATCGATTCTTGCGGATTGACATCATCCGACAAATGATGTAACAATGTTTGACAACCATATTATGGTTTCTTAGAACCGTTTTAGTTGGGTAAACCGTGAAAATGATGATTTGTTTGTCAACGTAGGGTTTTGTAATTTCCTCAAATCCGAACTTGTTTCCACTATATAATGGAGGATTGTACTGCTACGGTGCAAGAGGAGGTTGAACTTGAGGTAATTTTGCGAATTTATTGTGTTTTTTATGAGGTTATACGAAGTTTTTGTCGATGTGCGCGATTGTTTCGGCCTCGCAGGACCGAGATATATTGAAATGTCTCGGTCATAGAGGACCGAGCCTACTCTAACCCTCTCGCCAGTGTACAACCGAGAGTAGAGAAAATTCTCGGTTGTACACCACCGACGCCACATTACCTATCACTAATTGTAGCTCTCGTCATGTCTCGGCCTAGATAACTGAAGTATTCTCGGCCATGCGTAACCGAGACATTGTGAACTCTTCCGGCCTTCGTGGCCGAGACTGCGAGTTCCCAAAATTTAGCTCTGTCTCGCCATGCTTGGCGAGACAATTAACACGATCTCGGCTTGTGTGGCGAGAACCGCGATTTCTCAATTTTTTTACCATTCTACAAACCGCCACACACACATTACAACTACTCTACCAAATGTAACTTAATTATACTATAAACGTAACTTTAAACGATCGATTTCGCGCAAAATCTGTGTGTTCGACGATGTTCAACCGAACCCTAACTTGGAGACGAAATCGGCTCACACCACGACCCCACGAACTGCAAAAAATCCGTAAACCGAAGGAGAAACACAAGGCGAGACACAGGAGACACGATTTCGGAGATTCCTCTCACTGATCGGTTCACACAAAACAGGTTCTTGGAGTCCAGGCGGAGAAGATGGTGCTGGGGGTGGTGGGGTGCAGATGGATTTCCACGAGGGGTAGTTTAGGTATTTCATGTCTAATTTTTGGGTGCCCCAGTAAATCGGTTTGTGCCCACATTAACTGGGTGCATTCATTAAATGGTGGGGTGCCCTTAGCGGCCCTAAAAAAAAATAGAGATGGAGTTTAGATATGAGGTTTGACTTTTATTTTGAATTGTGTGGATGTTGTGTCCTCGTTCCATTGGTCCACATCAAACTTAATCAACACCAAGTTGTATTATATATCTCCCATATAAATCACTACACCAAAAATTTTAAACCACTTATTATATTAATTAATCATTTTATCAAGACTATATGACATATTTAAAATTAATTAAAAACTATAACTTTATAAATTGTAGAGCACATTAATTTAATTCAATTAATTTATATAGTATCCTATCTATATAGCTAATTTAATGTGTTATACTACTATAATCCAACTTCGATGTTCAATGTTTGACTGAGTGTTCTGCGTCGGATTAGGTCAAATGTCAAAATCTTCCAATTAGTGTGTAATTCGGATTTTAATTTTTCGGGTCGTTACATGTACATCACACGCGTGTCACCCTCGACCCCGTGTGTCACTAAGAACCTATCAGAACCCACTTAATTAGGTATATGACCGGCCTAGATTACCTTAATCCACTGATAACCTAGCAGTCTTAACCTCATCATCAATAAATAATTAAAATCTTATCAGAGTATTTATCAAATATTATTCTAATTCAACCATAAAGGGATTCTAAAACGAATCTTGTACCTCAAAGTCAGTAAAGATTAATTATATAATCTTTAAAAATTCGTAAATTTTTTTTTTCGCCAGCATCACCTCTATTTCTAAGCCTACACCTGAAATCCCGGCCTTTATAAATCTTCAACAAACCTACTCAGCTTGGCGAAAATGCCGAAGGACTCACAATCCACCTCATAACAGTATATATATTACGTTTATAAAATCATTTAATCATTCTAACTTATCTCAAGTTCTCAAAATCTTTAAACCATCATTACATTATCCCCACGGCATTCCAATCCGTCTTAAAACCATAAATTCAATTCCAATCATTCTCAAAATCATTTTAACAGTTTCAAAAGGTATCCTAATCTCACGCGATGTGGCAGCCCCAAATCCCGAGGTCGCCACGTGGAGTGTCGCTGCCCCGCAGTCCTGTCAGATCATTGACCCATTGGGTCCTACGCGCCACTAACGTCATTTGCTATAACACGACTACTCGATATGCGTGTTAACTCATTTCGTTAATCAATTTAGTTAGACAGTTGAATCATTTTTTAGCATTAAAACAGCGGAAGTCTTAAATTTAAAGCAAGTAAAACAATTAAATTCATCATCATATAAAGCATCATTTATAAGAGCAACTTCTATTGTGGAAAACCCGGGGAAAGTACTCTGTATATAGGCGACAATACTAAGCAGTAATATATACAAGTACACTGTCTATCCAGTCTCCCATTACCCAAAAGTAAAGCAAAATATCAAAATTGCACGTACTAGTGGGTCCTCGACCGCGGGCAGTCAGATGAAGTCGCCAAAATCCCCTTGCCCTAACTAGCACTGGGATCTGCACTCGACCATCACAAAAAGCCAGATGGAGAGTACAGTTAGTAAGATTCCAAATGAAGTACACCGATCATTAATAAGAAAATAAATAGATACCAATAATCATGTCAAATAATCATGCGGAAACTAAACAGGCAACTGTGCTAATATCATCACATGAATAAATAACACGAGAGAAACAAAGTGTGTACTCGTCCCGGTCAGACTAAAATGTACTTCGGACCCCCGGGATCCCTTCGGTGGGTGCCCCCACTTCCTTTCACCTGGTTCCTCGTGGTGCGTGTCCGACACGTGCACCCTTAATGCAACTCGGGTTGCAATTCACCGAGTGCCTGATCACACGTACTACAGCCTAGTGTGCCATAAGTACACTACGAATATCAGGTGGGAGTAACTCGACCACCAACCCAAATGTATCACGGAATAGAGTGCAATAACAAGGAATTGGAAATCAACGAAGGAAAAGTAAACTCTCGGTAACTTTCAGATGGATTCTTACGTACCTCAAAAACGACTCTGAAGTTCCACTATTGTTGTGTCTCGTCGGGGATCGATCGGTCCGGCAATGCGCCACCGCGCCGTTGCTCCACGTCGTTCACCGCGCCGCTGCCGCTGCCGCCGCCACTGTCGCTCCTCCTCGCCGGCGTCGCTTTACTTCTCACCGGCGCTGCTGCTTGCGTCGCCGCAGCTGCGCCACTCGTCACATCGCCCTGCTGCTGGTCGTCCGCGGCTTCGCCTCAAACCGCCCGCTGCTCGCTCGCCAGCCGGGACTTCCGTCTAGCTAGAGCCGCCGTCCGCGACCTCCGCGTCGCCCTCGAACCGCCGTCCGCGCTGTTGAGCCTGCCTCTGCCGGAGCTCCGCCGCGCTGCTCCCCTCTCTCTCTCTCCGTCGTCTCTCTCTATTGCCCTCTCTCTCTTCTCTCCCATCTCTTTCTCTCTCTTTCTCTCCCTCATCCGATCTTTCTCTCTCTTTCTCTCTCTCTCTCTTATCCATTTAAATGCAAATATATATATATATATATATATATATATATATATATATTTAATTATCTACTCGATTTTTGTGTCCGAAATAAACCCCGAAAAATACCCCGTTTTTGTCAAAAATTGACGAAAATACAATTGCACTCTGAAATACGGGAACACCGCGTCTAAACCTTAACTTGACCCTATTTCGCGTCGATTTCGATCCGGATCACGAAGAGTGGGTCCCATGTACGACCCTAAAATGGCACGTGGCACGAGTTAGATTTTTAGGTCGTTACAGTCTTCCCAACTAAAAGAAAATTTCGTCCTCGAAATTCAAATTTAATTAAATCTTTACCTTGGAACAAGTGGGGGTATCGCCCTCGCACGGTAGACTTTCTCCCCCAAGTGAGGCCCTTCAAAGGAGAAACCTTCAAGTAAACTCAATCATCCACTTCAAAACTCAGACCATCGCGACACTTGTTCGCTTACTTTTTTTGACTATCCTGAGCAGCCTGTAACCTTTGACGAATCAACCTAATTTCTCTGTGTGATCTACAACAATCTCATGCCCAACAGTAGCTACGTCATCGGGCTCTACCCAGCAAACTGGTGATCTGCATGGTCTCCCGTATAGCGCATCGAATGGTGGCATCCCGATACTAGCTTGATAGTTATTGTTGTAGGTAAACTCACAAAGTGGCAAAAACTCCTCCTATGACCCTCCAAACTGTGGCACACAGGCTCTGAGCATGTCCTCAAGAATTTGAATAAGTCTCTCAGACTGCCCGTCAGTCTTCGGATGAAAAGCCGTGTTGAATTGCAATCTGGTACCATACTACTCCTGCATGGCCTGCTAAAGCTGCGAAGTAAGTCGACTATCTCTGTCTGACACTATAGATACTGACACTCCATGTAGTCTGATAATTTCTCGCTCGAAGAGCGTGCTCAGCTATGGAAAGCTATATTTCATGGAGATTGTGATAAAATGCACTGATTTCGTCAGTCGATCCACGACTACCCAAATGGCATCGTGCTTGCGCAGAGTCGTCGGCAACCCACTGACGAAGTCCATAGTTATGTGTTCCCATTTCCACTATGGGATAGGTAGTGGCTGCAATAGTCCCCCAGGCTTCCTGTGCTCAGCCTTAACCTGCTGACACACCTTACAACTCCTCACATACTGGCTAACATCTGCCTTCATCCATGGCCACCAAAATAACCGTCGCATATCATGGTACATTTTGGTCATGCCGGGATGCACTGTGTACCTGGATCTGTGAGCCTCTTGAAGAATACCATCGCGTAACTCTGCCACTGCCGGAATCCACTATCTACCTCGGTGTCTCAAACACTCATCAACGAACTCACGCTAATCTGGGTAATCTGGACTCTGTGCCATGTCCCTGAAACTCTGATACATCACATCAGCTCTCTGACACTCCAAAACGCGCGAAATAGATATTGTTGGTACTCTCATCTGTCTGCAATTATGTGCCTCTGCAGCATCTCGAACCTCTGACAAACTCATAACTACTGCCGCATCGAGTAAACCAAACTCGTGGGTCATCTTGCAAACTATTGTCTCACTGTCTGGTCCTCTCTTGCTAAGGGCATCTGCTACGACATTCGCCTTCCCAGTGATACTAATATAAGTGTTCATATAAAAATTCATCTTTCAATGGTATCGGGGGTTCAAGATCTTCACATATTTAAACATATATGTAGCTTATTGAATAAATAAACACACAAAATGTGATTGAAACCGTCCTTGATCAAATGAAAAGATCATTATTTTAAGGTTTGGAACGGCATATCCCAAATAATTTCTATTACCAAATACTGTGGTATATCCCAAACTAATACATTTATAGTCTCAATTTTTTGAAGCCTTAATGGTTTCAATTTCAATCCATCATATTATTTTGGTTGTAGGCTTGTAGCGTTACAGTGCGTGAATATATATAGAGAAAACACACACACACACAAAATAAAATAATATATATATATGGATATATATATAGGAAAATCTTAAAATGACACCCCTAATTATGACACTCCAAGTGATACCTCTATGACGTGGCGGGCGAGTTTTATGTAAAAATGTGACGTGGCATGTTGGCCCACATTCATTAGAGTCGTCGTGTGCGCTTCAAGATACACACCACGCGTGTTATACACTAGAAACTATTTTGCGCATACTCATTTTTACGTGAGACCCGTCCGCCACGTCATAAGGGTGTCACTTAATTAGGGTGTCATTCTAGCATTGATTTTCTCGCACTTAAGTGAGGGGTAGGATGGTAAAACATAAAATAAAATTTTGAATGTGACATGATGACATCATTAATTAAAGTATAATTTGTATTTTCATTTTTTTGCTATTTTTAGGTTATGTTTTTAATTTTTGTACAAATAGAATTTTTGGTTTTTAAATTTTAATTTTTAATTTTCGTTTGTTTTTGCAATTTTTTTTGTTATGTTTTTAATTGTTATAAAAATATGGTTTATGTTTTTCAATCTTAATTTTCTAATTTTCATTTTTTTGCTATTTTTAAGTTATGTTTAATTGCTATACAAATAGGATTTTTGGTTTTAAAATTTTTATTTTTTAAATTTTTTTTGCTATTTTTAGGTTATTTTTTAATTGTTATACAAATAAGATTTTTGGTATTTAAATTTTTTTTTTGAAGTTTTCTATTTATTAGATACTATATACTACGTACACGATATGTTAGATTATTTAAAAAGCAATTAAGTTATACATATTTTTTAGGTTATGTTTTTAATTGTTATACAAATAAAATTTTTAGTTTTAAATTTTTTCTCAAAATTGTTTGTGAGAAGCTCTCACAACGCGACATGTGGCGCTGTGAGAAGCTCTCATGACAAGTGGCATGATGATATCATAATTGGTTGGGTAGCCCAATTGTATGATATTAAATTTAGGAGTAAGTGGTTATGAGCTCAAACCCGACTATTTCTATGAAATATTGTAAATATTTAATGTTTTGTGTAGATTTAAAAATATGCATAGTGTTTGCAAGTATTATTTTTTATTAATTGTTGATGGATCTAAAAAGAGCGACTTTGAATTCAAATCAGAGATTACATAATCATTTTTTTACATTATTTTTTAAAATTTTTTATATAATATTTTGATACTTAATCTTGCTCGGGCTTCCGACTAGTTAAAAAAAAAGTTGCACATGCTAAAATATACCCACATTTGAGCTAACTTGCGCCTCTATAGCCAAACCAAATACCCCAAAACTCCAACATACACACAGCAGCTCTTCCCCATATTTCTCCCCTTCGACTCTCCGCCACCTTCTTCACATCTCCGTGTCCGATCCAGCGATCCGAGCGACCAAATCCCCGTAAAACCATGCTCCGCCGCGCCTCCAGCACTCTCCTCCCCCGCGCCGCCACCGCCGCCGCCACCTCCGCGGCGATGAGGGCGCCGGTGCGGCCCTTATCAAGCGGCCTGCCGGTGGAGCAGGCCGTGGACTCGGCGTTCGTTGAGGCATGGAAGAAGCTGATCCCCAACATTGAGCCCCCCAAGACCCCTCTCTCCTTCATGAAGCCACGCCCTCCCACCCCCTCCGCCATCCCCTCCAAGCTCACCGTCAACTTCGTCTTGCCTTACCAGTCCGAGATCGCCTCCAAAGAGGTCAGATTGCTCCATTTCTCCATTCACTCATCCATTCATTTGATTTCATTTGATTTGGTTGTGATTTAGGGTTAGGGTTTGTGTTGTGTTGTAGTTTGGTCCTTTTTTGTGGGGGTTGTGGTTGTTGGATTGTCGTGCTGTGTGGGCGAGTGGTGAATTGGGAATTATGAGGATTGGAAGCGCGAAAACTCGATTCGGATTTCGTGGATTAGACGAGGCGCTGGTCGTTAAAGGGGGGAAAGAATTCAAAGAAGTAGCTTTAGCTTCACAAAGAGTGAAAATTGTAGTCCAATTGCTTGCATTAGAGTCTCGAGCAATGCGGTTTGTTATTAAGTATTAACTTTCAATAGGATCGGGACTCAGAAGTTGAATTAGTTATGGGGAGATTGGGTACCATGCCACGCCTATTAGTTTTGATCTTATTTAAGCATTTGGGTTTCTGCGGTGTAATCACTGTTAATTGCGTGATCGAAGAGTATCTGCTTGACATGTTGTATTGTAGGCATAATTAGACTACATTTTTAGGTTTAGGGTTAATCTCAAGGGATTGGGAGGTGCCAAGGCAATGTTTTCAATGCAGCGAGGCGGTGTTAGGCGGTTTAATCCCGCCTAGTTGAGGCGAGGCCTAGGCCGGTGAAAAAATATTTACTTAGTCCCCCTTAGGAAATAATTTAATTTATTTAGAGATCCATCAACTGTAAGGGGCATACTTTCTCTCCTACACATTCTCACTACCATATTTTCAACTCCACACTTTTTCACACATATTGAAATAAAAAAATATTTTCAAAAAATAAATAAATTTCAAGAAAATAAATAAATAAAAATCATATTTTCAATAAAAAATATTGTTAATAATTATTTTCAGGCTCACCGCCTACCTTATTAAGAGCTAAGCGGGGAAAACACTGTGCCAAGGTGACCCTAATGCGACGTGATGCCTAACGATTAAAAAATATTCATTTAGAGGTCTTTGAGTGATTGATCTTTTTATAGTTCCCTGCCCAGTAATAGTTAAAATTGTTGACGTTCAATATATATTTCAACAATATAAACTAGAAACGCTTCAAATGGATTAAACTCTTGACTTGAACCTTTAAGATTTTAGAAGAGTGACATACACACAATTAATTTGTATTTCTTATTCTGTTCAATTTGAGGATGGTAGAACTTTTAAATAATTTATTGAACTAAAAATAAAGAAAGAAGTATCACATGCATTCAAATTTCTGAAATCTCTTAGAGTGAAAAGCCTTTTATTTTAGCAACGAGTAACAATTCTCTAGGGTTGAAAAATACTTTCATTCAAAAGAAATAAGGTAAGGTAAACTCTAACAATCTCTTTATAACTATTCAGACATATCTAGTCATCATCTAGTCATTGTTCACATGTGCGCCTACGTGGTGTCTGTGTAGCTTAAACTCTAACAATATTTCTTGTATATTATTTGGATATTTATTCTAGATCACACAATCATGAACACTTTAGAGTTTTGTTCGCCAATCACTCAAAGTTATTATATATTTTTTCAACCTTATTTGGTTGAACATATTATTCATCGAACATAGCACGTTTGTACTATATGAGAGAAGGACTATTGCAGTAAATTGGAAAATGATAAGGAAACAAAAGTTTTAAATTGCTCACGTACTCACAAGCATAAAAGGACATGAATTAATTGATGTGAAAATGTGTTACAAGAAGAAGCCCAAGAAAGCAAAGAATTTGAATGAACATGTGGACTGTAGGTAAATTATGATGATATTGACTTTCAATGTTTTAGGGAAAGAGAAAAGGCGCCTTAGGATTGGATAAGCTATTGTGTATGCAAGAGCATCTTATAAAACAAAGGGATAAATTTATTTATCACGTATCCGTATTATGACATCGGAGAAAACTTTTCTCTAGCTTTTAAGAGTGTTATATATATATATATTCTTTCAATTGTGAAGAAATTACACTAGACCAAGGAATTATTAATTTGGCGTTGTAGTACTCTCTAACATCATGTCAAGTTTTAGCATTTATTCATGATTATGCTTTGTAATTTCTATGGAGAGTGGGTTGCTAATTTTAAGCAAATGGATGTTTTATTTGGGGTTTATCCTTGTATATATAGATTTGTATTGTATGAATTTAAGATCGCGATACGAGGATTTACAGAGATGTGCGGATTCAACTTTATCGGTTTTGGCGTTTTACACTTATACATATTTAGGTTAATTTGGATTGATACCTACCCCATTAAATTGAAGTTGGAGGGACAAAGTGGAGCGCAACAAGTGTGATATACTAGTGATATATCCCTGTTAAACTAAAAGGAAAACTCCTTAAGACTGCTATTCTGTTGTGCTTTATGGGACCGAATGTGAATATGAGCAGCATCTCGTCTAAGATTAGAAGTGAAACCTCTTGTGAATGTATTTAACCTAACTGAAAGATTGTTGCTCATAAATCATTTGTCATCAATTATATATCTACGTGAAGGACCCATCCACCTTAAACCCACATCTCTTTGCTTTGGTCAAGAATGAACTCACTTGACATAGTCTAAAGAATTATACCATAATGAAAGCTCGTTGCAGAGACATTGTTTTGATAGATGAAACAAGATATAGAGTGAATAAGAAGTTAAAACTTTAGAAGAATATGTTAAAGTCTAAAGACTTCAAGTTAAATAGAACTAAGACCGAGTACATGCATTTTGATTTCACAAATAACAGTGATTTAAGATAATGGTGTAGTAAACCTAAAAAAAAAAAAAGATAATGGTGTTGTACAACTAGGAGAAGTAGAAGTTTCAAAGGTGATCGGTTTTAAATATTTGTGTGATCAATTCTATTAAAGAACACCACACGGTGAGGATGACATCGCACATAGAATTAAAGTTGGATGGAAAAGTGGAGTACAACTAGTGTGATGTGTAATTGAATATCCCTATTAATCTTAAAGAAAAATCTTTAACATATGCATTAGTGGAGATGCATAAACTAGGAAAGGTTCGGTATTGTGGATGTGTTGTTAAAATTGTGAAAATAGGATAAGAAAATGAAGATCCAAAAAATTTGGAGCAACACCAATAGGTGCAAAAACTAGGAAAGGGCCGGTATGGTGGTTTGGAATCTTTGGATATATTTCTAAAGATGACCTACAAATTCCCTAGTTAGAAAATTTGAAACAATGAAAATTAAAGAATTCAATGATATAGGAATAGAACTAATGCTGCGTTCGGTTGGTGCAGCCGCAAAGTGGGGCTAGTTAAGTGCCGGGTGTGTTGGTGTCGAATTTAGACAAGAGACTTGTTCGGTTGAACCTACTTAAAGGGAGCGTTACTCACCTGCAATTACGTAAATACCCCTGCCGCACTTCAACTTCTCCAAATTTTAATGAACTGACAACAAAAGACTTGTGTAACAGCCAGTTCACAAAATTAATGCAAACAACTGAGTCTTAAGAGGGAAAATTGCTTAAAAGATTAATGGTGGATTTAGATCTCGTAATAAAAAGAACAACAAAAGAACTTTTTTCATGGCGGATCTAGATCTCAGAAAAATTGTTAAGCTTCAATTAAACAAAAGATACATAATCTCATGAAAAAAAAAAAAAAAAAAAAAAAAAAAAAAAAAATCGATGACAGAGCTTCAATGATGGATCTAGATAGGGTGTCTTCAATGGAGCAATGAAGATGGCCCTGCTGTGATGAAGATTGGGCGTCTTCAGTGGGGCGATGAAGATGGGGAGATAAGGATGGGCGATGAAAGTGGGGTTAGGTCGTGATGGTAAAATTGGCATTTTCGCTCCAACGATATTGGCCTTCACGAAGTGATTGAGAAGTTATCTGGAGCGAAGCTAAGCTAACACCCCCAACCGAACACACCATAAGATAACTTGGGATGCATTAATTATGAAAGCGTATCATCAATTGCATTCAATCCAATTTACAATTCATCCATGTAGCCAACCCGACTAATATGGGATTGTTGTTAATGTTGTTTTGCTTTTTCCTTCATGTTGTTACTATCAAATAAATTTAAGATTAATCCATGACCAAGCTCTAATTGTCAGTTGAACATCTAGAATCCTAGAAAAGTTTATATTAATATAAGTATCTTTCTGATTCTGTAACACTGACTCTTATTCTTTCGTAAGTTCTCTTTTTTGCTTTGATCCATGGATTAATTAATGTTAAAAAATGATGCTTTTGTTGTTTTCTTTTCATCTCATGCAATATGGACCATGGAATTGTTTTGATTCTCGAGAGCAATACTCTGATAAGTTTCATCCCTCCATCTTTGCTATTATTTCTAAGGGTGTGAAATGCCGTATGTGCTTAATTTTTTTTTTCTTCAGTAAAACCTTTAGACCAACCCTTCCAGTAGTTGATTCTTCTATGTTGCACGTGAACAGCCGCATTCGAGCTTTGCAATAGGAGTATTCACTTGATTTTACTGAATTTCGATGCTTGTTCTTCGCATTTTTCTTGTGAAATGGTTAGGATATGAAAATATTCTTAGGAAAGAAGCGGCGAACTACTTTTAGGCTACTGAGGTTAAATTAAAATTTCATCCGTGCCTATTCAGGCCAATGTTGGTGCAAGTCATTCGGCCATTTTCAACTGCTGTCCTCAAATTCAATGTCTAGTTTAGAGACTAGAATGTTAATTCCATCTTGTGCTTATTGAGTGAAATGTTAATTACATCTTGTGCTTGTTATCATTCTATTTCAGGTCGACATGGTCATTGTACCAGCAACTACTGGTCAGATGGGTGTTCTGCCAGGACATGTAGCCACAATTGCGGAGCTCAAGCCTGGGATCCTTTCAGTGCATGAAGGCAATGATGTGACCAAGTATTTTGTTAGCAGTGGGTTCGCATTCATCCATGCAAACTCCTTTGCTGATATAGTTGCCGTTGAGGCAGTGCCTGTTGACCGAATTGACCCAAACCTGGTCCAGAAAGGGCTTGCAGATTTCACACAGAAGCTTAACTCTGCCTCAACAGACTTGGAGAAAGCCGAAGCTCAGATTGGTATAGATGTTCACAGTGCGCTCAACTCTGCTCTGACCGGCTAGTGTTTTTAGTGCTCTACGCCATCTAGATTTTGCATTTGTGTTCTGTTGCTATCATCTGCTGCCTGCTCTTTTCAACAACTCTTGAGGAACTGGAACTGCTACAAAGTCTGCTGCCGTTTTTTTTCTTATGAGGGCCACAAGTCCTCTTTCTTGTTCTGTGTTTTGCCATATTTTTAGAAGGAATAAGTTTCTAGAGATGGAACTCTTGAATATTCATTTCTTGTCCAGCAGTTCTTCTCCTGGCAAATATTTTGGCCGTCTTATGGTCTTGTTGCATTTCTTTGAAATTCTCCATACTATTCAACTGACTTATAAGAAGACTTGAGTTTTCCCTGCTCAGTAGAGTCCAATTTATGTGGTGAGAATTATGTGTGGCTTCTTGTTATCAGTATAATGTTGACTGAAGCACTTCACGGTTAAGAGACACAAAGTAAGAGGGAAAAGAAAAATAAAACAAATGGTTCTTCTTCTGAATACAGTATATAGACCTCGAAAAAAATTATATATATGATAAAGCTATATGTTTTGCGCAAAGTTGGTTTTCAGCACCGAAGTTATTTTGAATGCAGATCATCAGTTCTTATAAATTAAGTTCTATTTTATTTTTTTTTGGCTTGGCACTATCATGTCTTATGCAAGCTCATTATCCAACTCGCAATGAAATCTCTTTTCTTATTTTCAGATCATCCGAGTTGTAGGAATTACATAACAAAGAAAAAAATATCAATCCACAAGGTGTATTCCCTTTGGCTATAAGCATGGTGCAAATAGGATCAGTAACATCTTTTAGTGCAGTACATGGTGGGTAGTACGGGGGCATTATTCCCTCCTCTCTTGTACTCAACTGTGATAGCGTGCAATCATTATAAAAACAACAAAGTCACAGGCCACATCAGCTAGGTACTCAAATTAATTCAACGAAACATTTTCCCTTAAAAAAGGTTTGCAGGTATAATTTGACCGGTAATAGGACCAGTAATATCCTTTGTATAATCTTCTAAACATGTCAATAATTTACTGACTAATATTATCTTTTAAATTTTGGAGAGCTCAACATTAGTTTACAGTTATGATGCTACAAGTACAATATACAAAATTGGCCCTTTAGCAATGCTTCATACACAGCTTACTCGGCTTCGGCTTCGGCTTCTGAATCCTCAGTTTCACTATCCACATATATTTCTGCATCTTCTCCATCGCCCAAGGTTTCTTCTTCTTCTCTTTTTCTTTGCTCCGCTTCTATCTCTCTCTCGAGTGCTCGAGCCTTTGCTTTCTCTAGTCTTAAACTAACTGCATCCCATGAAACGAGCTTCTCCATAAATATTGAAATGTAATCAGGTCTGCGGTTCTGCAGGAAGATATACGTTGTTAGAGGATCATCGTTGCGAATAGATAGTGCACTCTGTAGTGGTTGGGCAGTATTTGATGCATAACAGACTACAAAGACTAACGGAGTTGAGTCGAAGGAGACAAACCTGATAATCAAGGTAGTATGCGTGCTGTCGTGATAGTCACAATTCCAACAAAAAAAAAAAAAAAAAGTTAATAATGATCGATACATGATATCGAAGATTGAAAACAGATAGATAAAATGTCTATTATAGAAATTATAAAAAGGGAGCATATGTTACCTCCCAAACATCGATAGTAAGGAGTGCCTGCAATGAACAACAAATTGTGTATGAGATTCACAAAAATTGAAAGCTTAGTACATAGCCTCAATCCCGAATTAGTTGGGGTCGGCTACATGGATCAAACTGTTCCATTGTCCTCAATTTAGTGCAATTGATGGTGAGCTCATCTGGTAAACGCTGAAGTAGCTAATAGTGATGAGGCATAAAACACTATACCCAAGTTGCATAACGGAACTCTTTATGTCTGCTCTACCACAAACTTTTGTGCACAAGCAAGGCATGCTCATTGCTTTAATACAAAGGTTAAAACAAAACATCTTGAATAAGTAAACAGGTCTAGCTTAACGCTGGAGTTCAATGATGAACTTACCGAGTAATCCCAAACTAGAGGGTTCACGGCGTTGGGGCTCTTCAACACCACAAGCTTCTTATCCTTTTCTGATGGAAAAGGATTAACTGCATTTCCCACATCAAGAATATTCGCCTTATCTGTAAAGATTGAACAGAAATAATGTTCACTTCAAACCAAAGATGGGCTAGATAGTTCAGTAGGAGAAATGTTAAGTTTCAGTAAGTCTCAAATTAGAAGGAAAAGAATGTACTCACAGCAAAGCCAAGCCCAACCAGAACCAAACTGTGTTGCCGCAGCTGTCTTGAGCTCTTTGACGAGTTCTTCAAAAGAACCAAAATCTCTCTCAATCAATTCAAGAAGTTCTCCAGATGGCTTTCCTCCTCCATCTGGTTTCATGGATTCCCAAAAGAAATCGTGATTCCAGACCTGCCAATAATTCAAAGGGAACATTGTCGAACACCACAATCATTGCACGAAATCGAAACCAAATTCTAAGCTTTTATTTTCCTTGACAAGGAAAAACAAAATCCCCTAATAAGAAAGCATGCAAACATAGGACACTAGGCTACAAAAGCATTCAATATTAGTAATCCAACTCCAGTTCTTCTCCAATCCTCACATAAAGACAAGAAGAACAAAATGATTTTCCCATGTCCGTCATCGAATTGCAAACTCTCAAACCTCCATTACCTTCCTACTTCTCTCATCTAAGATGTGACGGTTCCCTTTTAAACATAGATGTAAGACCAAATCCTAAACTAAAGTAGCTCAATTGCACATGGCGAAGCTAATAGCTAATGAGACTTGTTGTCATTGATGATCAATAAATTACTGTTTTCAAAAGTGTCCTCAATTATCAGTTGTGAAATAATAGGGGCAATGAATCTAAATTAAACGTGAGCATACCTGCGCAGCATTGTTGAAAGCAGGGAGGGTATCGCCCTTGTTGTACGTGGCAACAACTATATCTTCTAATGCCATTCCATCCAACTCAGTTCCAACTATCTGCTTATTAAGGTTATCAACATAAGCCCTGTGGTGCTTTCCCCAGTGATATTCAAATGTTTCGCGGCTCATATGTGGCTCTAAAGCATTCTGTAAAATCGCAATTTCACAAGAAAAATTAGTACACAAACTTCTTGCAGCCACCAATTACTTAGAAACAGCGACAACACCGGCAAGAGACAGGAGGAGCGCAAGGTCTTACGAGCGGGTATGGAGGAGGCTTCAACTCCAATTGTGCAGTTATCAAAGTCTGATATCCTTTCCCGGAGCATTTTCTCTGCAAAATGAAAAAAACAATCAATCTTCTCCTAACGCCTAATCTACGACTAACTGTATACGAAAGCATGAGCAAAATCGAGAACATTTTCACGACGTATTAAAAGACTACGAAGCTGAAACTTTCGTTGTGTAGTCCTTCGAATGAGTACACAACAAAGCATGTATAAAATAGCGATCATTTATTTTCATAAGTAATTTTTTTTTTTATATTCGTGGGTATCCAAGCGAGCCTGACTATTCCCACGAGAACCTAATGCAATCGACCCGAGCGTACCACAATGGCTCAGCCAATCTTGACACAGTGGGGAATTGAACTTGGGACCGTGCGCCTAACCAACACAATCCCAACCTCGACCTTACCGTTGGGCCAACCCAACCAATCCGGGTTATTTATTTTCTGAAGTAATCAGAAACTAAGGCACTGAAATTGTTGATTTTGTTTTTGAGATTCACTCAGTCATTTCTACAAACAAGTGGGAGACAATCATTATTAAATATACAAATGCATAAAGTGGTAACCTTTCCTATCTAGAGTTAGACACTTCAACCAAATTGAAATAGCAGAATCCATTCACCCATCAAGTTACATTGATTGCAACAACTCCTAACTCAACAACAACAAAACCCCGGATCAAAAAAAGTCGCGAAATCGACGATAAAACCGAACAAGAAGCGACGAAAAGCACAAAACAATCAGAATCTAAACCACCCATTAAAATAATCCACATAAATCAATCAAAACAAGAAGGACCTGCCTTGGGTACTCTGAATTGGGAGCATTGAAGAGCAACCCCACCTGTGAAATCACAAACAAAACCCACCCAATAGTCAGTAATTCATTAACAATGTTGTTCTCACAGAGATTAGTGAAGTGGGTGAGAGAGAGGGAGTGACCTTGAAAGGGAACAAGTGTGGAGGTGAGGGAAACAGAGGAAACAGAGGATTGCATTGGTTTGGGTTTTGGTTTAGCTGAGACCGAGAGAGCGGATGAGGAATGTATTACAATGGAGGAACGCACGCGTGGTACGCTTTGATAAGAGTACAATGAATGGTACGTAGTAGTACTGGGACTGAGAGATTGTAGACAGGACTTGTAGTACAAAATTGTACTCCAGAGCAGAGTACTCTGTTTTTTCTGTTTTCTTGGGAGAAAAAAGAGCCGATGCTACTCCTGAAACAAAAATAAAACGGTTGTAAATTGGATGACCCTTTAACCAACTTTATGAATGATCACATTGTCAAGCATGACTCTCACATTGAATTGTAACATCAAGCATGACTTCTACATTGAATGTAACTTGTACACTCTACATAACTTGTATTCAACTCCAATGTATAATCACTTATCTATGTATTGTCATGTAACTTGTAATCTTGTATGACATGAGACTTTGGTGTAACTTGCACACTTTGTGCAAGCACTTGTTCTCATCATGACTAAGGACTTATATAAGGGGGTTCCTTCACTTGTAAAGAACACACTAATGTATGAATGAAATCTCTACATTCTCATCTCTAGCTCTCTTCTCTCTTGTCTCATCTTCTCTACTTATTCTAGTAATTTTTAGTTTATGTCTTCTATGCTTAAGTCTCTAGTAAGTCCAACTTAAGTTCAAGTTGGCTTACAACTTAGTTTACAACACGTTATCAGCACGAGTTTGCTCTAGCATTAAGGAGATCTTGAAGTTCAAGAAAGTTTGTTAAGGAGACAAAGCTAGGAATGTATAACTTTTGTTATTTAAATAAGTTCAATTTATTTCTATATTATCATGGTTGCTTCCTTTTATTACATGCATCACTTCTATATGCATACTTTATTCATATACTATCCATTATAACGTTACCGATTGCGAAAGTATGCTTTGTAGTTGCGTCTTGTACGATCTTCTACATCAGAAATCAAAAGTCAATGTGTGACGTATAGTTTTTCTCTTGAAACTACAAACGATTAGTTATTGCTTTATTCTTGATTTTATAATACAAATAGTAGTATGAATTTGAGTTGATAGTGGGTAAGCCTTGTCCCCGGTAAAGCTAAACAATGAATGGGAGACGGGTTATCCCGTTCGAGGAGGCATGTTATTAAGTAGACTTTGTCTCACCACCCAACCTGGAGGTTGTCCCACCAACTCATACGAATAGTACATTTTGTTTATTAATGAATCAAGTTGTGATCATATATTTAATCATATGTTATGTTTTTTACATAAAAAGAGAAAATTAATTTATATTACATTTACTTTCAAAATATTAGTCAACCATAGTTGAATTTGTTGCCTTATTATATTACCGACAAGAATTACTTGTCATGACAATTAGATACTACAATTTGTGAATAAAGCATATATGCAAAACCGTGTGTTATACACAATCATTCGCCAATTTCTCTTTAGAGATCTGTATATATCTTTTCACCTTATGGAGTTATTATGGAGTTATATATATACCAAAAGGGTAATGCTCCAAAAGCTCAAAATGAGCGGTTGGGTCTCAAGCTACAAAATTTAATCAGTCAAATATTAATATAATTCCGCAATTTGAATTACATCTATGTTGAGGCTATGTGGAAATATGACTGATGAGACAATAAAAATAAGGTCACGTGGCCCGCCTCGATTTATTGCTGCAACAAATATCGAGTGCGCACGTCAATCCAATAAATATTAAAGATTGATTTCTTGTCTCATGGTAGCTGAGTAAAATAATGAGATATTATAAATATAATATCGCTCTCGTCCAATTGGTTCAGCTTCAAATTAAGAAGCATATGTTGCATATTATGATCATGATCATGATCACAATAAAAAATTTATGGACGTGGAAAAGATGAAAAGATCTGGTAAAGGTCGTATTAACAATTCCACTAAAAGTAGGAATAAAAGTCGCACCACTAGAATGGGCAAATAATTATTGACAATGAGCGCTCATCATTGTGATATTTTTCGTCACATATGAAAGATTATTTTGCCAAAAGATTGTCATATATATATACCCAAATATTTTTATGACCTTACCATGCCTTCAAAATCAAAGGAAAAATATTATGAATTTTATCATTGAAAATGGCTCGATAAAACAGACACATCAACATGTGTTTAAATCGTGAACTAAATATGGGCGATGAGTTTATGTCTTGTGTATCGTACTACATGCATGTACATTATAATATAAAAGTGAATATTTCTCGAATTCGAACTTAGCGAGGCTAATGTTCGGGCAATATCCCAGACAACAATTTTATTGTTAATGTCTTGTTCGAAGAAGTCTACTCATAATAATAGAAAATTTATCTATATGAATATGATTTAATCTGAGTATAATATTCTCGCTTTAACTTCGGAATATATAAGGCACATTAAAACGAATGTTGTCATAAATCAAATGACATTCATAATGTGGAAAGATCTATTTGATTATCCATAATCATCAATAATGCGAAAATATCGTAAATTCGCACGGACATCCTTTATCGAATCGGTTTTTTTTATCAGCTGGAGATTATCTCAAGGAAAATCAATAGGAGACTTATATTGATTTAACTCTCCATCAATCATATTATAAGATGCATTGGATCCCTAATAGAGAATTTGTTTATAGCAAATTTTGCTAATTGTCACTTTGATGAAGCAATTTTCCCACCATTAGGGGGAGATATAAGCCAATTCAAAAGGAATGACATGAAATTGCTTGAAACACATCAAATTGCATTAAATTTGTTTTATTATGATCCATGTATAAATTAATATGAACTCAAAGTTCAAAGGATCATTCAGTAGCAACAAGTTATGAATCAATTACTTGATGCAAATACTATACACAAAAGAGTGACAATTATATGCTTCAGCATTAAATGGTTCATATAGAAAACGATGTCCATGTGCAACAAAATGCACAAGATGCCTCACCCATGTGAACATGAGGGGGAGAATCAAAATGAGTTATTGGTTAGTGTATTGCACTTTTTTTCCTTTGCTATGGTTTTATCCCACTGGGTTTTCCTAGCAAGGTTTTTAATGAAGCAATCCTAACATTATTATACTCCATATAAAAAAATAATTTATGAGAGCAATGTACTCTTTTTCCTATACTAGATTTTTTTCCTACATGGTTTTTCTAGTAAAGGTTTTAATGAGGCATATATATATTCTCTCAAAGTGTATCAATGTGTTGCACTCTTTTCCTTAACTATGATTTTATCCCACTGGGTTTTCCTAGCAAGGTTTTTAATGAGGCAATCAACAATATTATACTTCAAATCAAGATTGACGAGAACATTGTACTCTTTTTCCTATACTAGATTTTTTCCCACATGATTTTTCTAGTACAGGTTTTAACGAGGCATATTCTCTCAACAAGTGTCATCCAATAGGGAGTGTTGTAAATTGGATGACCCTTTAACCAAGCTTATGAATGATCACATTGTCAAGCATGGCTCTCACATTGAATTGTAACATCAAGCATGACTTCTACATTGAATGTAACTTGTACACTCTACATAACTTGTATTCAACTCCAATGTATAATCACTTATCTATGTATTGTCATGTAACTTGTAATCTTGTATGACATGAGACTTTGGTGTAACTTGCACACTTTGTGCAAGTACTTGTTCTCATCATGACTAAGGACCTATATAAGGGGGTTCCTTCACTTGTAAAGAACACACCAATGTATGAATGAAATCTCTACATTCTCATCTCCAGCTATCTTCTTTCTTGTCTCATCTTCTCTACTTGTTCTAGTAGTTCTTAGTTTATGTCTTCTATGCTTAAGTCTTTAGTAAGTCCAACTTAAGTTCAAGTTGGCTTACAACTTAGTTTACAACAAAAACTTACATTTTGACACTTAAGGTACATACCGTTTGAGAGTTGTTCGATATGTTTCATGATGCGTATAGTACATCATTCGATGCCCATTGTAGTATTATTTGCAAGTAGACAGGAGGTAACAACATCTACAATGGTAAATGTGGATTGTAGCCGTGGATTCATGTTACGTTATAGCATCTCCAATGGTTACATGGATTTAGACCATGGATTGGTGCCAAATTATGGATGTGGAGAGGATGTCTATCCTATCTGTCTGTAATGACCCTAAAATTTAACTCGTGTCGCGTATCATTTCAGGGTCGTATATGGGACCCACTTGTCGTAATACGCATGTCCAAATATCGGGAGTCGACACCCAGGTATGCTATTTTTGTTTGATGCTTGTATTATTTATTATACAAAAGATTGAACAATTTAAACTAATTAATTTCAGAAATGTGCGGGTAAGGTACACGCGGGGCATATCGGTGTCGAGACGAGCGGAGACGTACCTTGAGTTGCGTGTTGACGCGGGACCGAGGTAGCGGCTTATGGGGTAAGTTTTATGTGAGCTAATTTTGGTTTTATACTAGCTTTAATGTGGCCATGTTTGATGTGAAATTAAGTGGGCCTAAGTTAGTGAAATAAATAAAATGGCCACACGATGTACATCGAGACACGTAATGACCAATCTAAAGGCCAATGGAGTGAATAATTGATGTCACTTAAGCATGACTTGAGTGATAATTGTGCGAAGGTGGTCCACTAGACACGCCTCGAGATACGTGTGCACACATGATCAATGGACATGGTTCAAACATATCCAATTAGTCATATAAGCTTTATAAGTCAACATTGATCAACAACTCATCATCAAAATCGTTTGTGCAAGGAAGAAGAGAGAAAAGAGAGGTTGTTGGAGTAATCTTGGTGGAGGAGAAGAGCTTCAATTCACTGAAGGTTTGGTGAAGAAGAAGAAGTTCATCAAGCTAGGTAATTCTCCACTCCATTAACATAGTCCAACTGAATTCATGAAATTTATGTTGTAGGATTTGGTGTTGGGGGTTGATGTTGGGGACCTCTAGTAGTGTGTATGAGGGGTCTCAAATTATTAACAAGGCCTATGTGTAGCAAAAACCCAGAACTCGAAATGCAGAATTCTTGGTTCTGCTGCGCATAGCACGCTAGGTGGAAATCTAGCGCGCTAGATATTAGAGGTAGCACGCTAATGTTTAAATTAGCGTGCTAATCTTGACTAGCGCGCTAGAGATTTAAGGTAGCGTGCTAAAGTTGGAATTAGCACGCTAATATCAGAATTAGCGCGCTAATTACCCTGACAGTACAAAAATCCGCAATTATCAAAAGTTCCTTAAACACTCTAAATCGATGTAATACCCCAAGTAAAGGTCCCAACACACTCAAAAACCTATAATATGATATCATGAATCTAAGGAAGAGCTACGGGATTCTAAAACGCGTTTCGGAGTGTCGGGAGGCTGGATAGGCTAGGAACAAGCTTTGTGATTTGTAAGTAAACCAGTTAGGAAATGCACAGTATTTCATTTTAAGCTAATGAATATTGTTGTTCATTGCTTTGTTATCTATCCTTGGAATTCCATTCTGATTGAGTTGTCCGAGGGCAAGTGAGTCAACGGTGATCCTTGGAAGGAGTGGCTGGCTGAGGTAACATACCAGAGTCATGACCTCGAGATGCACTGCACTGGATACTGATTCTTAACGGGGTGTGAGTTCTTAGATTGATTGTCCCATGAAGTCTCATTATCTTATGGGTTTAGGGCTTGTGAGTGTACCAAGTCCTAGAACCCGAGTCTTGATGGTTTGCCAAGACTCAACGACCTGTTGGTCGAGACTACTTGCACCTCTCTGTTTACATCCATGGGCACTCATGTATCGATTGCTTTTGATTTATTTATTGTCTTTTATTTATTCATGCGTTCTTATATTTTTTTTTCTATCTGCATGAATATGGACTGCTTCATTTATTTTGAAATGTTGTTTAGTATCCTACTGGCGTTACTTACCTGGACTCGTTATTCTCGTGTTTAACTGAGTGCAGATCCGCAATCGAGTAAGGAAAATGGCCCATACTAGAAGATCTATTGTGAAGACTTTGGAGCGGCCTTCCCTCTCACATTTTTTTGTAGGTTTTATATTATTTATGTACATTGTTTTTGTCACATGGGGTATATGGGTTTTGTGAGATACTTTAGGATAAGTATATGATATTATTTCTATCTCCTATGTTTATTATACACGTTGACTAGAAGTATGCAGGGTTTCCACACTCTAAGTTGTCCTGACTGATTTGTGTTGAGTTGTTTAGATTTGTTAAGTTGAAATCACTTCTCATAAACTTTGATAACTTACAAATTTGAATAACTCACTATAAATGTTAAATTTCGCTGCCTTAATGGAAAATAGTTAGGAAGGTTGATTAGGCTTGCGTTGACGTCGCGAGGATTGACTCGAGTCCAAGTAAGTTTAGGCCGGACGGGGCCCAGTTTGGGTTGTGGAACTGGGACCGTCACAGTTGTATCAGAGCCAAAGGTTTTACGTCTAACATTAAACCACAACCGCCATAAGACACAAATCAATAATAGCGTAAGGATAAGGTTGGAACTTAAAGTGGAACCTTGTGATCTTGACTTAAGTCTTAGTTGGAAAGTGAGAGAGAGTTAAGGAAATTAAAATCGGACTATTTGAGCTATTTGATGTGTTGTATATTATTAGTATAAATAGTTATATCATGATCGAGAAATCGCCTTCTTTGCAGATGGCCGATCAGCCCGAGATCAGCGATACCGGTCCAAGTGACGTTTATGAGAGGTTAGATGAGATGTCCCAGCTGGTCACCTCACATGGCCAACAACTTCATGAGATTCTCGAATTGTTGAGGGCACAGGCTACACCATCGCCTTCTACGTCTCAGCCACAACACCACTCACTTAGGGTGGGAGTGCATCGATAGTACAGGCCACTGTTATGACTCTTATGGCGCCGACCAGACCTGTGACTGATGAGGGGGTACAGGTTCAGGTTGAGAGAGTACTAACTACGTCTGATACACCTACGCCTGATACACCAGTCGAGGATACGCCGAGCACGCCCACTGATGCGAGTACTCGAGCGACGGCTGAGGCGAGACAGTCTCGTGAATTTTAGAGAAATCACCCGGAGAAATTTTATGGGGGTACGGATCTCGGAGCAACAGAGAAGTTCATGAGGAGTCATGAGAAGATCCACGATGTCTTGGCTACACCGGATCACATGAGGTGAACATCTCATCAGCTTTGTTGTTTGGAGAGGCTGATGTTTAGTGGCGTAGCATGGTGGCTACGAATGGGAAGCCCAAGGACTGGGCTGAGTTTAAGGAGAGATTCAATCAGAAGTATTTCCTTCCTTCGGTCAGGAACATGAAGAGGACCGAGTTTCAGAACATCCGACAGGCTATTGACGAGATAGTGATGCAGTATATGGGCCGATACTTGCGGTTGATGGACTATGCCGGAGGCACAACTGATATAGACGCCGATCAGGCCTACTATTCCATGAATGGTATATTGAGTGAGATCGGGTCTATGGTGGTGACCACAGCTCCGAGAACTTTACAGGAGGCCTATGAGAGGAGTATGACCAGTGAGACATTTTTGAGCATGCGCACTAGTACGGTAGTCACGGCTCCACCACCATCACAGTCAGATGTCAGACAAGGAGGTGACGGGATGAGGGAGAGACCTAGACAGTGGAGGTCAAGTGGACCGAGCTTAGAGTGTGGGATCTGTTGCATCTCCAACTATTACAGCGCGTACTGCGCCAACACCATCTGCTCCAGGCCGGAGTTATATCAACACACCACAGCTGCCGGCACCGTCAGGTTCTCAGTGACAACAGTATTAGAGGGTGGAGGGCGGTGGAAATGGCGAGGCGAGAGGTAGTGCTCGGCGGTAGAGGTATGGACGGGGACATAGTGTTCCATCTGGATCAGGATCTCAGCGTACGTGTTGGGAGTGTGGACAACCATGTCATTTCGCCGATCGTGTTCGTCAAGTCAATGAGTCCACGATTGCGCAATCCATTGCTACTACCCGTAACCTGATTGAGGGTATGCTTTATATTTGCAGTCGTTTTATGTACACTATGTTAGATTTTGGTTCTACAATATCTTTTATTTTCGATCGCATGGTAGATGAGTTGGGTTTGAAACCCATTAGACTATAGAGACCCTTGATCCTTAGCACGGCTGCTGGGACAAGATTTACCCGAACTTATTATGTGTTAATTGTTCGGTAGAGATAGAGGGTCATGTTTTGCCAGCAGACCTGAAAGTGTTGGAGTTCCTAAAGTTTGATGCATTGTTGGGCATTGATTGGTTGAGTGCTCATCATGCACAAATCTATTGTTTCAGCAAGAGAGTTACGTTTCAGATTCTCGGATATCCCGAGTTCAGTTTTCAGGGGACTTCGAATAGTTTACCTATTACTAGAGGCAGAGTAGCTTCTAGCGTAGAAGTCAAGACATTTGCTAGTGTTTTGAATACGACGGAGAGGGTCGAGACTAGGTTGGAGGAGGTACCTGTTGGGTGCGAGTTTCCAGATGTTTTTCCTATTGAGTTACCAGGATTACCACCGCCTAGGGAGATTGACTTCATCATTGATTTGGTCCCGGGGACCAAACCTATATCTATTCCGTCGTATCGAATGGCTCCGAAGGAGTTAGAGGAACTGAGAAGACAGCTTGATGAGTTGTTGGAGTTAGGTTCATATACCCGAGCATGTCACCTCGGGAAGCGCCAGTCTTGTTTGTTAAGAAGAAAGATGGCAGTCTGAGATTATGCATTGATTACAGACAGCTCAACAGGGTGACAGTGAAGAACAAATATCCACTTCCTCGCATTGACGATTTGTTCGACCAGCTGACGGGAGCACAATGGTTCTCGAAGATTGATTTGAGATCAGGGTACCATCAGCTGAGGATTAGAGCAAGGACAGGGAAAAAACCACTTTTCGCACTCGATACGTGCATTATCAGTTTATAGTCATGCATTTTAGGTTGACTAACGCCCCAGCAATGTTCATCGACGTGTTGAGAGAGTACTTGGATAGATTCGTTATTGTGTTCATCGACGACATCCTTATCTACTCCAAGACTCGTAAGGATCACGAGGAGCACCTCAAGATGATTTTGCAAACTTTGAGGACGCATAGACTATATGCAAAATTCAGTAAGTGTGAATTTTGGCTTACAGAGGTCGGATTTCTTGGGCACATCGTCGGAGCCAGCGGAGTGTCAGTGGACCCCGCTAAGGTCAGAGTTGTGATAGATTGGCCTACACTGCGATTGGTGACAGATATCCACAGTTTCTTGAGGTTGACAGTCTATTATAGGCGTTTTGTTCAAAACTTGTGTGGATTTGTGGTCATCATATTGAAGTCTGATGCTCCAATTGGTAGAAGAGCTAGATTGTCCATTGGATGCGAAAGGTATGGTGCATTTGCACCTAAGATGTCTAAGGCGAAGAAGTTGAAGTTGGCTGCAGAGAAATTGTGTAAAAAAGGATGAGGACGAGGCTGAGCAGAATCCTAAAGAGACTGCTTTGAAGAAGTGTGGTTGTTTATTCAAGCTTAATGTGAAACATGCATTAGATGATAAGTGGCATGTTACAGTTGTGTGTGGGGTTCACAACCACAAGTTCTCAAACAATTTGATTGGCCATGCATATCCCGAAAGGCTTACCAAACCGAAGAGGGTGATTCTAGAGGATTTGAGCAAGACTAATGCAAAACCTAAACACATTCTTGCTAGCAATAAGGACAAGAATCCGGATAATGTGATTGTCATCAAAACAATCTACAATGAGAGAGCCCGATTGAGAAGGATTAAAGCTCAAGGCAAGACAAAGATGCAAATGTTGTTTCAAAACTTGGATGAGCATGGATATGTTGAGCAGCACATGTGTTTTGAAGGATCGGACATGTGAGATCCGAGCATTTCATAAACTTAATTAACGACTAATTAGGGATTTGTGGAATTTAATGAGAGTTTTGATATCCGAGGTGGGACCCATGCATTACGGATCGAAAATCGTAAATTAAATATTATTTTTAAATGTTGCGTGACTAATTGATGTAATATATTATATTCGACGCCATATCGGGTCCATCCACAAAGGTTTAGAGTCGCGGTGTCCGCATGTTTCTAAGTGCGATGATATACTTATAGGAAGTATAAGATATGATTATCTTAAAATTAAGAATGATGTTAATACCATTTGAATTAGCAATTCGGGAAGACCTATTTTATAATTGTTGGTTGAATTCATAACCAAATGCAGGTGGTTTCCGAAACAAGTCTCAATAACGAAAAAGGAGACACGTGGTTCTAAAATTGAACTTTGACTTGAAAATCACAATGAGATTGTGATAAATTCAGTCAAGTTGTCTAAGTTGGATTCCATGAAAATAAAACACTTTGAAGCAAAGTATTGTTTTCTTCTCGAAAAAAAAAAAGTTAGAATTAAACTTTGTTAACACAAAATTATGTGTTGTTATAAAACAAAGATTTATGTGTTAGAAGTGAAGGTGTTAGGAAAACGGTTTAATAATAGCTTGAATTAGCTATTAAACATCAACACAAATGATTATGTTTTGAAATTCAAAGTACTCAATCATCACTTCTAACGACAATTAGTTATGACTCCTATCACTACGATTAAAATATAACAAAAGAAGTGATAGATGTATTTATTGAGAATGAATAAGTGATTTATATGGAAGACATTATGAAATTCCATGTATCGAGAATTTCCATTACTATGACTTAAGGGATTGAAATTGTATCCTTTAAAAGCTTATTAATGTAAGATGATTACTAGCTTGGAAATTCAAATTCTTCTATATCTTCAAATGAAAAAAAAAGGAAAGGTGAATTCATCAAAAGTAATTTGATGAACAATAAGAAATAAAGTAAGCTTACATAGTCTCTTGAAAAGTACCAAATTTCTTTTTGAGAAAAAGAAAAGTTGGGAAATCTGAGACTAATAAAAACAAATTAATACAAAAACAAACAGTTTAACTCTTTGAGTCGCAAAATATCTCTATTTCGAATGAAGTTTAGCCAATGAAAACTTCAATTGATTAAATGATCATAAGAAGTTGTATTATCTTTAGCTAAAATTTCGAAAAAAGAATATATATAAATTACTTTTCTAAGTCAAGATTAAGGAGCTGTAAGTGATTTATGTGTTGATCGAAAGTGTCGTGGTAAGTTTGTAAAGGGATTAAGGATGAAATAAATGTGAAAATAGCTAAGATTGACAAAAATTGAACGGAATAGACTCTCGGTATAAATAAAAAATAAAATGAGACGTTGAGATGACTTGTTACTGCTGGAAGTGGCACTAACGGACTCCTTTAATCAAGGTAAGGCACTGGAGTAGTTGTGTATGACCAAAAGTCTGAGTAACTCCGTTTCAAAATCACGATTCATTCGTAGCGTAGAAGACTGGTGTAATGCATCCACTTTTCTTTGAATAATCAAATGAATTAGTGAAAGTCGGAATAAAAGAGTCTATGATGTTTCGTTTGAGTCAGTTGTATGCTTAAGTATAGGCAATTAAATGGTCAAGACATTCTCACATACGCATGATGTTTCGTTCGAAAGTTTTAATCAAAGTAATATACAACTGATATTAGTGAAGATGTTGTATATCGATTCAAATATAGTGCTACATCACCTGATTAGTCAGTGATGAGATTTTAAAGCAATAGGTTATTTTTAAATTGGAGTTGATGTAAGGTACCTGAATGACGATGAAGATACAAATGAGAAATAAAAAGTGAAGCACGACTTACAATTCAGTTAGTCAGTATGGTCCCTAGTGGTTTGAAATACTGAATAGAGTACAGTGTATCTGAGTAGATATGTTTGAAGAATTAAATATTCTTCCAATGTAAAATTGGGTAGAGCCAAAACATGTATTGAAAAGTGGTGAAAAAAAGAAAACATATTTGTAACTTGTAAGAGATACAAGTTAAAGTTTATACTGTGAGTATAATCAAGAAATATGTTGATCCTTATCTAGAAACATATATCTACTCAAGTTAAGGGAAATTGTCTCTATTCAGGTAATGAGTATGGTGAACAGTAAATGATTGAGATTGAGATAATGAAAATCTTAGTAGTTGGAGAAATGTCAAAAACAATGCGATTGCATTGATAAATGTGGAAACTGAAGTAGTTATAAAGATAATTTGAAAGTAATTAGTGGATAAGTGAATGAAATGAGGTTCTTGGTGAACTCATAGATAGAGAAATGGGGTTTTGACCAGTCAAATAGAAATTTAAGTGAATTGGCTGACGAGTTGGGATTGGTAATTGCTTTCTATTCCACAACATAAATAATATTTTGAGTAGATACTTAGAGAATGAGTGGGAGTTGCAAGATGTGTTAGGTTTCATTTTCTGATCGGATTGTAATTAAATATCTATATTCATGGGATGACTTATGTAAATTCAGGTTTCTGTTGAGAAAAACTGGAAATGGTGATGGATTAGATAGACACGTAACTCTGCTTAGTATCCAATGTTTAGCTCAAATATTATTTACATCACTTATATGTTTAAACTAATGATAGCCTAAGAATTGATCTGTCGACAGTTCAAATAAAAAGATGGTCAGTGATCAGAAAGTAAACTGAGATGTGTATACTAGAGCTGGGTGAATAGGAAATAATTATCAACGTTTTGTGGAATAGTTGTTTAGTTAAGAATGAAAATTGTTTTATAAAAATCAAGATATGCTAGATCTTGCTATGAATTGATTCTTAAATGAGGTTCAATACGTGAAATATGAAGTACAACAAGGTTTCTTAGATATTCCACAAAGTTGATTGTTTAACTCATCAAAGATTCATAAATTGTCAGGATTGACAAAGTTATAGAGATAACTTTTCATTAAGCCAAGATGTGGGAAAATGAAAAATTAAAATGGTTTTGATCTCTACCACCGAGTTGTTAAATACAACGAAAGTGATTGGGTCCACTTAATTATTCACCTTGGAAAGGGTTTACAGGTTTGGATTCAAAAGAGTTGTTTATGAAGGATTATTTTCTCTTATCTCTTTTAATTCAGTAACCTGTAAGATCAAATTTCGAGGACGAAATTTTTAATTAATTGAGAAGAATTGTGAAATCCGAGCATTTCACAATTCTTAATTAACGACTAATTAGGGATTTGTGGAATTTAATGAGAGTTTTGGATATCTGAGGTGAGACCCTTGCATTACGGACCGGAGATCGTAAATTAAATATTATTTTTATGTGTTTCGTGACTAATCGATGTAATATATTATATTCGACGCGAAATAGGGTCCAGATAAGGTTTAGACACGGTGTCCGCATGTTTCGGAGTGGATGGTATTTTTGTCGATTTTTGGCGAAATTGGGGTATTTTTCGAGGTGAATTGGGTTTAAAAATGAAGAGATAAACATGAAAAACTAAAAAAAAAAAAACAAAATAATATAGTGAAATGACCTTGGAGGGTATTAGATTTGTAAAGGCTTGGATAATAATATTCTCCGTCGTTACTCCCTTGCAACCATCTTCTTCGCCTCGACAGTACTCACTGTCTCTCTCTTTCGACTCTCCTTTCTCGAACCCCTCAAGTTGCTCTCTTTCCCTCTTGGCATTCTCTCTGTCTCGGCTCTCCCGCTCACTCGTCTCTCCCTCACGGTCGTGTTAGCTATAGGTTCGTTGTTTTTGGTTTTGAGTTTACTCTTTCAACTAGGTAGTTGCAATAAGACCTATTCTTTAGGGAAGATAAAGTTTGTTTTTCATCTACTACGCTATAGGCTTGTGAAGCGTAGATTTGTTATTTTTCTTTTCGGTGTAAAGGCTATAAATAGCCATTGATTTTGTTGAATAGAATAACACATTTCCTCAATTCAGTATCTAAGCTTTCTAAGTTCTGATTTCCAACATTTGGTATCAGAGCTTTTGAAAGGGGCCTGATTAAATAGGAGTGTGAGAGTGAGAGTGAGTGAAGCAATAGGAGTGTTAGAGTGAGTGAAGCATGAAAACCTCAGAGAAATTCTTAATTCCAAAATTTGATGGCCATTATGACCATTGGTCGATGTTGATGGAAAACTTCTTAAGGAGCAAAGAGATGTGGAACCTGGTGGATGAAGGGATTCCATCACCAGCAATCGGGACTTCATCAGCAAGTGAGACGCAGAGGAAGAGCGTCGAAGAAGCTAAGCTCAAGGATCTGAAGGTAAAGAATTATCTGTTTCATGCAATTGAAAGAGAAATCATTGAAACCATTCTCGACAAAAAGACGTCGAAGGCGATCTGGGATTCAATGAAGCAGAAGTACCAAGGATCCACCAAGGTGAAAAGAGCACAAATTGAGTCATTGAGGAAGGAGTTTGAAATGCTGACTATGAAGGAAGGAGAAAAGATCGATAGTTATTTTGCACGAACTCTGACAGTTGTGAACAAGATGAAGGTGAATGGTGAAACTGTGCAGCCAAGCACAGTGGTGGGTAAGATTTTGAGATCATTGACTCCCAAATTCAATTATGTTGTCTGTTCAATTGAGGAGTCAAATGATCTAGATACCATGACCATTGATGAGCTCCACTGAAGTCTGTTGGTTCAAGAACAAAGAATGTAGGGGAGTCTGGAAGAAGAACAAGCCTTAAGAATCTCTTATGATGATAAGCCACGGAGAGGAAGGGGCAGAGGCTCATTCCGAGGAGGTCGAGGTAGAGGACGAGAGAGAATGTCTCAAAACAAAGCTACTATTGAATGTTTCAAATGCCATCGGTTGGGGCACTATCAATATGAGTGTCAGTTGGGAGAAAAATGCAAATTATCTTTGAACTTGGAGAAGAAGAAGAGCTTCTATTGATGGATTATGTCGAATTCCATCAAACCAAAAGAGAAGAAGTCTGGTTCCTTGACTCTGGGTGTTCCAATCACATGACTGGTAACAAAGAATGGTTCTCGGAGCTGGATGAAGGATTTCGACAAACTGTGAAGCTTGGTAATAACAGCAGAATGGCAGTGATGGCTAAATGAAGTATTCGACTTCAAATGAATGGCATTATTCAGGTAATTTCAGATGTTTTTTATATACCTGAATTGAAGAGCAATTTGTTGAGCATAGGACAGCTTCAGGAGAAAGGTTTAGCTATTCCAATTCAGAAAGGGACTTGTAAAGTCTATCATTCTAGAAGGGGGTTAATTATGCAAACTAATATGAGTGGAAACGAATGTTCTATCTGTTAGCATCCATGGCAACCACAAATTCTTTGTGTCTTCAAGTGAGGTTTCGAAAAAGAATCACACTTGTGGCATCGTCGCTTTGGCCATTTGAATTATCGGGGTTGAGAACACTTGCATCCGGAAAGATGGTAGATGGTGTGCCACTACTCAAAGTTCCGAGAAATTATGTGAAGCTTGTTTGGTTGGCAAACAACACAAAGAATCTATACCAAAGCGAGTTCATGGAGAGCATCAAAACGACTTCAACTGGTGCATTATGATCTTTGTGGACCTATTCAACCGAGCTTCAACAAATGGTAAACGGTATTTCATAAGTTTTATTGATGATTTTTCACGTAAAACCTGGATTTGCTTTTTATATGAAAAATCGAAGCTTTTGTTGCATTTAAGAATTTTAAAGCATGTGTTGAAAAGGAGATTGGTGCATATATAACTTGTTTGAGAACAGAGATAGAGGGGGTGAATTCAACTCCAATGAATTTGGAGAATTTTGCAAATCTCGGGGTGTAAGTAGGCAATTAACATCGACTTACACTCCACAAAGAAAACGGCGTCGGCGAACGGAAGAAACAGAACCATCATGAACACGATGCGCTCAATGTTAGCGAGAGAAGAAAGTTCCAAAAGTTTTACGGCAGAAGGCAGTAAAGTGGTGTGTGCACATTCAAAACAAGTCTAAGCTGCGAGTGAAAGAAAAAACTCCAGAAGAAGCATGGAGTGGTGCGAAACCAAGGGTGGATTATTTTCGGATCTTCGGGTGTATAGCTTATGCTCACATTCCAGACCAAAAGATGAGTAAGTTGGATTCCAGAAGTACAAAGTGTGTGTTCTTAGGTGTTAGCGATGAATCCAAGGCCTATAGATTGTACGATCCAGTCACTAAAAAGATTATCATCAGCAAAGATGTTGTATTCGAAGAAGAAGAAAGTTGAGATTGGGGCAGAACTGAAGAAGAGTTGAATGTAGATGTTCTAGATGATGATAAAGAAAGTAGTGTAGAGCATACTGAGGAGAACGATATTCAGAATGTCACAGGCAGCAGCAGTTCAAGTAGCTCAATTCCAAATGAAGTAAACTTGCAAGACGTTGCAGTTGAAGGGAGGGATGAACGAATCAGAAAAAGAACCGGTCTGGATGGCAGATTATGAAACTGGTGAAGGGCTTTCAGAAGAGGAAGATATGCTTGCAATGATGATGGCAACCGATGATGATCCAATTTTATTTGAAGAGGCAGTAAAAAACAAGAAGTGGAGAGAGGCGATGGCAGCATAAATTCAAGCTATAGAGAAGAATAAGACTTGGGAATTGACGGATCTGCCTAAGGGTGCTAAATCAATTGGAGTTAAGTAGGTTTTCAAGACCAAACTTAATGAAAATGGTGATGTTGAAAAATACAAGGCACTACATTGGTAGCTAAGGGGTATGCATGCTGTGACGTCATGGTGTAGACTTTACTGAAGTATTTGCACCAGTTGCAAGACTCGACACCATTCGAGTAATTCTTGCAGTAGCAGCACAGTATGGTTGGGAAGTCTTTCAACTTGACGTGAAGAGTGCTTTTCTTCATGGTGAGCTCAAGGAAGAAGTGTTTGTGCAACAGCCTGATGGGTTTACTAAGAAAGGAGAAGAAGGAAGGGCTTACAAATTAAACAAAGCTCTAAATGGCCTTAAGCAAGCACCAAGGGCATGGTACAGCAAAATTGAGACTTATTTTCTACGTGAAGGCTTCGAGAAATGTTCAAGTGAGCATACTTTGTTCACTAAATCAGTTGGAGGTAAAATTCTGATAGTAAGTCTATATGTAGATGATTTAATTTTTACTGGAAATGATATGAGCATGTGTAATGAGTTTAAAAACTCAATGATGCTGGAGTTTGATATGTTTGATCTGGGAAGAATGAAGCATTTTCTTGGAGTAGAAGTGTTGCAGAATTCAAACGGTATCTTCATTTGTCAAAGAAGGTATGCAAGAGAGGTATTAACAAGGTTCAAAATGGCAAGTAGTAATGCAGTAAAAAATCCAATTGTTCCTGGTACAAAGCTGTCAAAGGATGATGGAGTAGCTAAAGTTGATACAACTTTGTTCAAACAAGTAGTTGGGAGTCTCATGTACTTAACTGTGACTCGTCCCGACTTAATGTATGGTGTAAGTCTCATTAGTAGGTACATGTCTAGGCCAACCATGTCACACTGGTTGGCAGCCAAGAGGATTCTAAGGTATTTGAATGGGACAACTGAGCTAGGCATTCTTTACAAGAAGGGGGAAGGCAGTTCAAAGGGAGAAGGCAGTTCGAAACTCTTGGCATTCACGGATAGCGGATATGCTGGTGATCTTGATGATAGGAGGAGTACTTCTGGATATGTGTTCAAAATAGGATATGGAGCTGTCATGTCATGTCTTCAAAGAAACAACCGGTGGTGACTTTGTCTACAACCGAAGCTGAATATATTGCAGCAGCTCTTTGCGCGTGTCAATGTTTATGGTTGAAAAGAATTATGGGAAAGATTGGAATGGAGGAGAATGAAAGTATCATAATTCAATGTGATAATAGCTCTGCCATTCAGTTGTCTAAGAATCCAATTTTTCATGGAAGAAGCAAACATATTGATGTGAGATTTCATTTCTTGAGGGACTTGGTGAATGATGGTGTTGTGGAATTGAAGTATTGCAGTTCTCAAGAACAAATTGCGGACCTGATGACAAAGCCACTTAAGCTTGAGCAGTTTGAGAAACTTCGTAGCATGCTTGGAATGGTGAATGCATCAGAAGTAAGATAAATACAGATGTTTAGCTTAAGGGAGGGAATGTTAGCTATAGGTTCGTTGTTTTTGGTTTTGAGTTTACTCTTTCAACTAGGTAGTTGCAAAAAGACCTATTCTTTAGGGAAGATAGAGTTTGTTTTTCATCCACTACGCTATAGGCTTGTGAAGCGTATATTTGTTATTTTTCTTTTCGGTGTAAAGGCTATAAATAGCCATTGATTTTGTTGAATAGAATAACACATTTCCTCAATTCAGTATCTAAGCTTTCTAAGTTCTGATTTCCAACAGGTCGTGCCCTCTCTACCTCCCTTGGTCTCGGCTCTCCACTCTCACCTCTCTGGACAACCTCTCGGTTGTGGACTTGAAGAAGAGAAGAAGTGCATCACTTATTAAGGTGAGTTTTGAGCAATCCGAATTCGATTCATAGTTATTTCATTGGATTTTATGGTGGTTGAATTGTTGTTAGTGTTGTTATTCAAATGTTGATTATGGTTTGGGGGGTTAGGAAACAGTAGATGACGATGGGGAAAAGGGGAATCGGTGCCGGTGATATTGATCTTGATATGTTGTATCTTTTCAAAGTGATTTGATCAATTCGAGTTGAGTTAAAGATCAGTTTACAATCCATTCGAATGAGTTTTGATGAATTAAATCAATGAAATTTAATGTTTGAACTGTGTCGAGGTAGGAAAAGTCGGTCATGGTTATTTTCTTCAATTCTTGGTATTTGGTGATGATCTTTGGTGGATTGGTACTCCATATAACCTATCTTTATTTCGGATTTTCGGTTTTAAGGTGGGGTGAATGTGCTTGGAGTTTTAGAAATTCGAATTAGGGGTAGAACCTAGTTTCACACTGCTCAAAAGTCCAAAATTTTGGCTAAGTACAAAAAACTGCTTGCGAGCAAGCAAGTGGGTCGATAAGTTGAAGTATCAAAAGATATCCAAATTACGTGGGGTTGAGCTTATTTTAACCCTTGTCTATCATATTTTATAGAATGGAAAGGTACAAACTTAGAATCATTTGTTTTGATAGTGAAATAGTGGTGCAAAGGTAGCCTGCGAGCCACTGTCAAAATTGTAAACAATTTCGACAGATGCGAGTAGTCATGTTTGACGAATAATTCAAAGACCTTATAGATGTCCAAAATGCTTGGGAATAGGTTTGTTTGAATATTCTTGGTCATGCATACATGACATCCGAATAGAGTTGCCCAATGGGTCGGGTAATGTCGACTCCGGCGTAGCATGCATTGGACTTTCATTACTGTTTTAGGTTCATTCTTAGGTTGGCCAACCTGTTTGTGAACCTTAAATAGTAATGAAAGGGTTTCACGTTGTTATATAAATTTCTTGTTAATTTGGAAATGCAATTACATGTCATGTATCCAGACTAACATTTGCAGGAGTACAGAGCAGTGTAGGAATTTACTTACCTGACATCTTTGAGTTGTTTTTGATGATGTCAAGAACTCAATAAAGACATGAAGAACAAACAAAACTCGAAGATTTGGTGAATTTTTTACTTTCTTAAAGTTTAATTTTCTTGTTGTAATCATTTTATATATACTATTTTGGGTTCCGGGGTGAGCGTAGGACGTGACATACACTCAAATAGGTTGAGAGTCTCCTAATTTGATATATATTGTGAATCAGGGGAGCTGTGAGTCCTTCTAGGCTTCTCCCCAATCTGCTGTCTATTAGGTGATTTTCTCGGCAATCCACTTTTAGGGGAGGTGCTGCCGAAATTTTTACAAAAATACGGAGAATAGTCCGTATTATTTCCTAATTTGGTCCAACTAAACGACTAATGAATTTGGGTTGTAATGAGGATAGCAATTTATATTTGGAGCTGTTTAAGGATTGAATTACGAGTCATTTCGAGGTTTGAAGTTAATTGTATGAGTTAGGAACCTAATTAGGATAATTAGGTTAGATCAGGGCTTAGTGAGACGGGCCCTGACAGACATCATCAAGGGCTTGTTCTTTGCTCACCCTACTTCCTTGCAGCTCCTTCGCTGCTTTCCTCATGTGTTGATTATGGACTGCACCTATAAGACTAACAAGTTCAAGTACCCATTGCTCGAGATTGTCGGCGTCACTTCCACTAACATGACTTTCATTGCGGCGCATGCATTCTTAGCCAAGGAGAAGATGTCTGACTATGAATGGGCGTTGAGGCAGTTATGGGATTTATTAGTTGGGTGGACACAGCTTGGGGTGATATTGACCGATAGAGATCAAGCTCTTATAGGGGTAGTTGAGGAAGTCTTCCCAAGTTGCACACACTTACTATGTGGTTGACACGTGAATAGAAATGTCCATGCTAGGACAAGAGAATTATTTTCTAATCAAACGGACTACGACATATGGTATGGGAGGTGGATGGATGTCGTACAAGCTTCAACAAAATTATCATACATGGGTAGGGTTAAGGAGCTTAAAGAAGAGTATAGAGGAGTTCCTGGTTTGAGAGATTATGTCCGGGACACGTGGTTGTGTCATGAGGAGAAATTTGTTGATGCATGGACGGATAAGGTCTTGCATTTTGGGAATGCAACTACTAATCGGGTGGAGGGTGTGCACTCTACTTTGAATAAAGAGTTGGGGACTTCGCAGGGGTACTTTGGGGATGTGCGGAGGTCCATACACATAGTTCTTGAACACCAACAAAGGGCAGTCAAGGCTTCATTCAACCGGTCCATGCATCTCGTTGCACATCAGTATGAACACCACATTTTCAGCAGCATTATTGGGTTTGTATCTCGGTACGCATTGGACGAGTTCAACAAGGAATTGAAGAAGGTTACTGATAGTGTTGGCCTCGATAAATCTCTTTGTGGATGTGTGTTAAGGGCCACACATGGGTTGTCGTGTGCTCACGAGCTTGCAATTCATATGTTGGAAGGTAGCCCAATTAGTCTTGATGAGGTATTACCATATTGGAGGAAATTAAACATGAAATTAAATAATTTGTGAATTATTGTCTACGAGAACAGAGCACTGGAAAACAAATGTACCAAGTCTACAAAATTTCTTCAAAAAAAGCAAACCCCTAATTTATTTACTTAGAAGAGACTGGGTGTAGAAATCTGGCGAATCCATTCATGGTGTAGCATCCTTTCGAGCTGAACCCTAGACAACCCAACAGTCCTTGCGTGTACAGCAAGAATGTCCTCTTCTTCATCTCCCCTGCTTGAGCTCTGTTCACAGTGTAGTGAATCTCGTGAGGCAATGAAGGTCGACTTCTTCGCTTCGTCACGCCATTGGCTGGCTTTGAAGAAGCAGTAGATTTCTTCGTAGATAAGAGTTGATGGAGTTGGTTTTGGTTTGTGCGTTTGAGATGATGAGGGTATACTTGTAATTGTTGCTCACTAAGGTAGGCTTACATAAAGACGGGGGAGGTGTCTTTAGGTAAGAATGAGAATGAGTGCTTTGGTAATACCAAAGTCTTAACTAATACTCAAAGCAAACATGACTCTTATCTTTAAGACTGGGTGTAGCTAAGCTAACACTTCAACCAAACAAGCCCCTAATGACACTTTAAGTGACATCCTTGACGGACGGGTCCCACGTAAAAATGATCGTCGCAAAAATAGTTTTTGGTGCATAACACGCGTGGTGTGTATCTTAAAGAGCGCACGACGGCTCTCATGAATGAGGGCTAACATACCACGTCACATTTTTACTTGGGACCCGCCTGTCACGTCATATAAGTGTGTCACTTGGGGTGTCATTGGATGTGTCATTCGTAGCATTTTCCATGTTTAAATGGGCTATGGACAACAATTCTTTTGCAATTACCACCTGTCCTCTAAATTTGAGAAATCTGATGCTTATTAAACATGTAAGTCGACACGAGCAACTCATTTTTGTTGAAATAGAAGCAGATTGGTTCATCAAACTTAATCGTGATGGAGTTGTTGGCAAGCATTTTGGATTTGGTGCATTTATATTTACTTCTGAACATGCTCCTAATACTTCATTTCTTATTGACGAATTTGGTCTTGTGGTGGCCCCGCGCCCTGAGGCCGCCGAACGAGCTGCTACGCGGCTCCTGCAGCACTATTGACGTCTGTCGGCCACGTCAACGCTCCTCGATGTGCATGCTATTCATCGTATTCTATATATTATTTGCCAATTATTTGATATATACATTAAATTACATGTATGGCTTGTGTTTTTTAGAGTTTCAAGTAGGTAACCAATAAATTTATAGAGGAAGTCTAAAAGTACATAAACATGGATTTTCATTTGATTCGGCCTCGCAGGCCGAGAGTTGTAGAAACGTCTCGGTCGACATCCACCGAGACTTCTTCGTAGTTCACGTCATCTTTGTGAACGAAACGAAGTCATAATCTCGGTATGGAACGACCGAGACAATTCTGTAGGTCTCGGTTGGACATGAACGAAACTATGCTTAGATTCTCGGACCTGTACAACCGAAAACGTGGTTTTTTGGGTTTTTTGGTGAATTTACTGTGCATTTCGGTTGATCATAATGTTACAATGTTTGTATTGCAGGTAATGTCGGTTTCTACTTTATTTCCAGACTACAAGGATTCGTTTACACCATGTAGGCCATTCTCATCTAGAGAAGCGGCAATTTCATGGCTTCAAATGATAGGCCGGGAGAACAAGTTTGTGTTAGTGACGAAGCACTCTGATGCCGGAGGGATTAAGCGCAGGGGAAGGGTGAAACTTGCGTGTGAGAGGTTTGGTACATATAGGGGAATGTCACAAAGAGTTGGGAAGGGTAAAACGGCCAAAATTGCTTTGAAAGCAAGAAATGAAGAAGAAGAGGAAACGGGGAGGACTCAAACCGGTACGAAGAAATATGGATGCCCTTTCCTTATTAACATCAAGGAAAATGCTGACTCTTTGTGATATGTCACTGTCATATGTGGGAGGCACAATTACGACCCCGCGAAAAACTTGGACGACCACTCATATGCCGGAAGATTGGATAAGGGGGAGAAGGAGGTTGTAGTGCAGATGACAAAGGGTAATGTGAAGCCAAGAGACATCCTCAATACGTTGAAGCAAAGAGATGTTACAAACGTATCGACAATGCGGACAATATATAATGCAAGACAAAAAGTCCGAATTGAGGATGCGGGTGGGAGGACTCAAATGCAACAACTATTGCACATATTGGAGAAAAATAAGTGGATGTCGTGGCATAGGAAGCATCCCGATACGAATATCGTCACTGATTTGTTTTGGTCACATCCTGATTCAATCAAGTTGTTAAGGTGTTTCTCATCGGTAATTTTGATGGATTGCACTTACAAAACAAATAGGTATCGAATGCCTTTGTTGGAGATAGTTGGCATCACTTCAACGCATTTGACGTTCTCCGTTGGGTTTGCTTTCATATCATCAGAGAGTCATGCAAATTATGTTTGGGCACTTGACAACTTGAGATCCATACTGGATGGGTGGCCTAAACCTGACGTGTTTGTTACGGATTGGGACTTAGGCCTTATTAGTGCCATCGAAGAAGTATTCCCATCATCGTCTCACCTTCTTTGCTCTTGGCACATCAGCAAAGTAGTATTGGCAAAGACTAAGAAGATGTTTGGGGATAACGAAGGATTCGCTCGTTTCATGGATAGGTGGACGAGTGTGATGTATGCTAAGTCCGAGGCCTTATTTGAAGTTAGGATGAATGACTTGTGTTGTGAGTTCGGGAATGTGATGATTACTTGGATAACACATGGGTAAAGACGTACAAGGAGAAATTCGTACAGGCCTGGACAAATCGAATTATGCATTTTGGGGAAACAACAACACAGAGGGTTGAGTCTGCGCATTCCACTCTGAAGCTACATCTTGGCAACAGTCAGGCAAATTTTGAGACTTTGTGGAATGTGGTTGATGGCATCCTTAGGATCCAACAAAACAACATCAAGGCATCATTTGAGCTCAGTTTGAATGTGGTCCAACATGAATATTTCGATGAGTTATATCGCCGATTGCGTGGTTATGTCTCTTAACGGACGCTTAAGTTAATTCGAGATGAATTGGAACGTGGAGAGGATGTTGGACACGACTCAACTCGTTGTGGTTGCGAGATACGTACCACACACGACCTTCCTTGTGCCCACGAGCTAAATTTTCATAAATTTGCTGGGTCACCCATCCCTCTCGAGGACATTCATGTGTACTGACGAAAGTTGAGTATGATACCTGAGAATCCTGTGGATCGGTCTGGGTACAATGTGCACGATGAGATTGAAAGAGTCATGCAAAAGTTTCATGCTTGCACTGAAGAGGACGATCGCATCAGGATTATTCAGCAGCTCAGGGAGATTAGTCGACCTTTATCTACACTGGGAGTGGTGCCACCTACGAAAATAAAGACAAAGGGAAGGACACCGGGGTCTTCAATCGGGTGTATGTTGAAAAGGGGAAGTAAGACAGGATCAAAGAGAAAACACGATGAAGACGATTCTTCGACGATAAGATTGCCTAGCGGATTCGAGTACGTACTATCAACATAAGAGGCTTCTAGTTCGAGGAACTAAAAAAGTAAATTTGGGCCTAAAATGCGTTGTACAAGTCGACGCACTCAAAGTGCATCTAACATGGCTTACTCTCATTGCATAGAACCGGATTGGTTGCCATATGTTGAAAGCACTATCGATGTGCTAGGCGATGGAAATTGTGGATATCGGTGTGTTGCCTCCGGGCTAGGACTTCCCGATGTAGACGCTTGGATGATAGTACGTAGAAGAATGTTTGATGAGATAATCGGGTATGAAAACCTTTGGCGGGAAATGCTTGGAACGAGTTACGAGAATGTCAAGACTGCCGTGCATTGTCTAGATAATAATGTTGGTGCCTCTTTGGAAGAATGGTTGACACTTCCAGACATGAGATTGTTAATATCAAATGCCTTTAATGTCATTCTAGTAAACATCTCGCATGGTAGTGCCTCGACATTTCTTCCTCTACGTAGTGCTCCACCGGCGTCGTTACATAGCAGACTTATCATTGCCATGATTAATGAAAGGAATATCCATTGGGTTAGGGTAAGTTCCTAGACTTTTTTGTGAATTGGGCTATTTTCATTCTTAATCGGGTATGTGACAATGGGTTCTCTATTGTATTTTTGCCTTTGACAGGTGAAGTTGAATGTTAATGCACCGATGCCATCCTTATATCCATCGTGGGAACGATATGTTGAGGAGTGCGCTAAAGGTTAGCGTGATGGATTTGTCGTTCGTGAAATCGTGCCAGTCGTACCTTCTGAAGAAGGAGTTCTATCCGTGGTAGATTTAGATACTCCATAGCGATCGAAATGTGTTTGACGAAATACCAACAAACGTGTAAATATTATTAACTCTGACTATGTAAAGTGATGTTGTCAATAATTTATGTTATATATCTAAATTGATGTTGGTACTATGTTATGGTTTGTAAAGTGAGGTGGGTACAATGTTATGGTTGTCATTCGGTATGACAAAGCCGAAATTGGTCTCTGTTTGGGATCTACATCACTCTCGGCACGTACCAATCGAAAAACATGAGAAGTTCTCGGTATTCTGCGACCGAAAACCATAGAAACTTCTCGGTATGCAAAAGCCAAAAGTAGAGGAGGTTTCGGGGTCTACATTACTCTCGGTTATAAGTCAACGAGTATCAGGTGAAGATGTCGGCGGGACAAGGCCGAGACGTATCAGGATATGTCGGTTGTGCAGGGCCGGGAACTTTACCTTGGTTTCGGCCCTGAACGACCGAGACCACTTTCCTTATGCAAAACTTACGATCAACCGAAATGAGAATCAATGGAACATAACTCAACTCCAAGAACAGCACCATAGCATCGAAACAACCAAATATTAAGCGAGAAATCAGAATAAATGGAACAGAAGTAATACCATAAGAATAACCATGTCGCACTTTGCATATAATGAACATATTCATGCCACATTTTCCACATTTCAATACCCAAACATAACAAATACAGTTTCATTACTCCATTGAACAGAAAAACAGTGCCAAATGTTCCATATAAGTTTCAAGCCACATGACCCATTCAAGAACCATTCAACAAAACATAAACTAATTGTTCCTCAATTCAAGAAAAACTCAAGCAACTACAGAAATGTCGATGTCGCTGTTCCTTCATTCCTTTGGCTTCTTGAAATTCTTTCGTTGGTATTCCTTGCTATGCATTCTCTTTGGGGGGCGAGCAGCGACCGACCCGGGTGGTGCATTAGCCGGGGTGGAATGTGTAGCAGTGTTATCGTCTTTGGGGCCGTCTACGGCCGCTTCGGTAGGGGCTGATGTGTCGGTTGCGCCGGTTGCGGTGGTGGGTGTCGTAGTGGTGGTGGTGGGGCCGAAACTCCTCCCCGAAAGGAAATTGACGACGTCACTCGCCATTTGCCTTGCAGACTCCAACGTACACAACTCCGGCGGCAATAATTTCCACCTTAACGCTGCGTCCAACGCCCGCCTATTACGCTGATGAAAAGAAAGTTAAATCTGTTAATGTAATACATATCGGCATTTAAAAGAATGGTTGGCTAACACTTCTACATAATAGTTATACCACATTCAATACCTCAAGTAGCTCATTGTCAGCGATAATCGTCGCAACCAAGTCGTCATCGAAGTACCTCGGGTTGGTGATCAATGGGTGAAAGACTTTGAGGAACCAATGTAGATAGTCCGGTGTAGCCAGAAACTCGAACTCTGCCTTCTCATCGCGCACTTCGGGGGCCAACAAATGGTTGCGCCAACGTTCCCAATTGTCTGCTTGGAAACCATACTTGACCGAGTATTTGAGTGCAGAAGGGTCTCGATGTGTTTCCAATGGCCGGTACAGAGGATCTGGTATAGATTGCACGTGGCCAAACTGCCTCAGAATCCTCTCCGGATGGTAGGGCTCCACCACATCCATGTACTTCAGTGTGCCACTGTAGAAGGCCATCGCGTGCACAACTCCATTCTCCCTGTGATTAACATATGGGTCCCAAGTAACCTAATGAAACGTAGACAACCATAATTAGTAACCATAAACTAAATGCAACATTTAGTTTCAAGAAGGGTGTAGTATCTCACCTCGCTTAGGCGCAACCCGTCCAATGTTCGCCTAATGGACCCAACCTTGTCAAGATTCATCACTAGAGGTGGGCATCGGTTTCCCTAAAACCGCCCAAACCGTATGGTTTAGTTTGGTTTTTAAAACTCACGGTTTGGGGGTGGTTTGAAAAACTTGAAAATCGCAAAATCGCGGTTTGGTGGTGGTTTTCAATTCTGAAAAACCGCGGTTCACCAAACCAAACCGAGGGTAATTTGGTAAATTTATTTAATTCACATTTTAAAACCTTAACCAATATAAACAACTTAACCTTAACCAATATAAACAACAGCCGTTTCATTTTTCTTCTCCATCTCAAGATCCTAAACATATTCGCCTCCACCAGTTGAGGCCATCCGTTGATGTCTTCCACTAGTCGTCGTCACTGCCGCTTCCCACCAGTCGCCATCGCCATCTCCATCTCCTACCAGTGATCTCTCAGTGCCGCCTCCCACCACTGTTTTTTTTTTTTTTTGGAAAACATATAACAAGAAAAACCGCGAAACCAAACCGACCAAACCGCGCAAACCGCGGTTCGGTTTGGTTGCGGTTTTGGTGGTTCGCGGTTTGGTGGTGGTTTGCAAAATGACCAAACCGCAAACCCTCGGTTTGGTCGCGGTTTTGTGGTTTTCACCACCAAACCACGGTTTGCCCACCCCTATTCATCACGGTCTCGTGCTTTTGAACCCATCTGCAGACACGAGGTTGCACGTAGTCCATGTATTTTGCATTAGGTGTGGCGAGCCCAAACTTGAAATGCTCGTACACCCATCCCTGCAAATAGATACAACGCTAGTTAGAGAAAAAATGCAAAAATAAATAGTAATTACTCAGAAAAGAAGTCTAGTCGATTTAGTAAAAAACCTCAAGTAATGTGAGGTAGCCGGCAATTTGAGAAACTTGTAATCTGGTGGCAGACCCCAAGTGTCGGTACAAGTACGCTAATGCAGCTGCACCCCATGCATAGTTTCCCACGTCGTCCAAATCTTCAAGAACCTTCAACAACACAATGGATACCCGAGATCCACTCTTATCCGCAAAAAAGGTGCAAGAAAGTAGGTACAACAAGTACGCTCGGGCTGTGCATTCCATAGGAGGATAGTTTGTGTTCCTCGATCCCGCTTTGGGGCACCATCGACTTTTCAGCCAAGCTTTTTGCACTGTCAGCCCCTTGCTGATGTTCACTTCCTTCTCAACATCTTCAATGCTAACCCCAAGTAGTTTCAACACCAGCTTAATTGCATCCGAGCGAGATTCGTCGGTGTACCTCGCAAAGTTCTCAACTGCCACCACCTTGCCCGTGACAGGAATGTTCAGGAGCATGCTCACATTTTCCAAGGAGATCGACATTTCACTGAATGGTAAGTGAAATGTGTTCGTCTCCGTCTGCCAACTCTCCACAAAGGCAGTGATAACCTCCTTGTTAGCCTTGCGGTATGAAGCGATCTATCGTATTCAACCCGAGCGCTGAATAATCCTCTCGAAGGCCCGCGGTGTCGGGGTGGCACGGCCGTAAGTCCCATTCTTGGATCCGAGCACCGTGATTGATACACTTGAGTGTCGGACGATGCTGCAACAACAAAAAACATTCCGTCAACTTAGTGAAAACCCAAAATTTTAAACTACTCCATACAAGGAGAAATATATGTACCTCTTTGCTCCAAATCGCTAATGCGACATGATCTTTAAAGCTCTTCAACAACGATCCATCTTCGGGACCACCGGGGAAAGGAGCACACATTTCCCTCTGCCCATGTGACTCTCCCTCATTATGGGCACCTCCACCACTATTACTCCCACCCACATTACGATAACTACTTGTGGTGTCCGCCGGTGCTGATGAGTCACTACTACTAGACTCTGACGCATGAGCCTCATCTTCGCCTCGGGCAACGACAAGATCTGAGTGTCGCTGCGCCTCAATGTTTGAACCCTCATCGTGCAATTCTAATTTCTTCGCACGTCATCCACCAATCTTACCCTTTCCCTTCAAATCCACCTTCTCTTGCTATTTCTCTTTCCGATAAGATGTCGTCAGGGGTCTCCGTCCGCCTCGCCCACGGTTACCCCTCGACACCTCAATACCAACCTCCTCCCTAGTCACCGGGGCTTTCGAACGAGCCATACCTGAGAAGACTACAACATGTAAGCGTCTGCCGCACAAACAGAAGAGAAATATAAAAAAAGGAGCAAAATCTTCCATTTCCATAGTCTCGGTCAAGCAGGTCCGAGAAAAAAATAAAAATCTCGGTGACACATGACCGAGATATCAATATCAGTCTCGGTCATGCACAACCGAGACAATTTCTAATTTCTCGGTTATACATCACCGACATGAAATCTAATTCACACTTCGAATTACTCTCGTGAAATGGTACCCGAGAGCACTCACAGCGTTACGCTACCTAACATAATAACACAATTACAATTTCGGCGACGCGTGACCGATATACCCGAATCAGTCTCGGCCACTCATTGTCGAGACTATAGTGTCTCCTCTCTGGCCGAGACCCACGAGTCCCCAAAAACTTCCCCTACGTCTCGGCCATGCTTGGCCGAGACTAAGCTAGTTTTTTCTGGCCTGTGTGGCCGACAACCACGAATTCGCATTGCACGTACCATTGAATGCACCGCTACACAAACATAACAAATAATCGACCAAATGCAACTTAACTAGACTATCGAGCCCATTAACCTTTAAGTTTTATAGAGCATCAATCGTACTGTATAAAACATGGAATAGAGTACACTATATATAAGGCGACAAAAGTAAATATATACAAGTACAGGTGTTTCATAAGTCTCCCATAAACCCAAAATATATAACAAAGTACCAAAATAAACACCAACGAGTAAAGTAAATACATACAAGTACGGGTGTTTCATAAGTCTCCTATAAACCCAAAATATATAACAGGTCGAGATAGACGCCAAGAATCCCCTTACCTTTACTCGTAGAAAGATCTGCACTCAGCCATCACAAGAAAACAAATGACAAGTCCAGTGAGTAAAATCTCAAGGAAATTCACTAAGCATTCATATAATAAAGTAAAGGAAATCCAATAAATATTATTAAATAAACATGCGGAATGTAAACAGCCAACTGTAAATGGATCATCGCATGCGTAAATAACAATAAAGCGCAAACGTGCATGTATGCCCGTCTCGGTCAGACTAGACCATACTTCAGATACCCTCCTCAGGATCCCTCCAGTGGGCGCACCCAATTGTCACATCACCTGGTCCTCTCGGTGGCTGGTGTAGATCCACGACGCACCGACACATGTACCGATAAAGTAGCTCGGGTCGTCATTCACCGAGGACTCCTGATACACATGCTATAGTCTAACGTACTATAGACACACAATGGAATACTCGACGGGAGTAAACTCAACTAACTGTTCAAACAGTGACACAAACATAGATGACCGAAGTAAATAAGGAATATAACAGAATGCATTGAACATGATAGAGTAAAAATAGTAATGAAAGCAAGTGAATACTCAAGTGACGTTCATTTGGGTTTTACAAACCTCAAACACGCGCTTCGATTCCCGAAAACACCCCGATCCAACCCCCTCACGTCCCTGACTATCGTACTATAGTCCCTGAGTCCCCGGATCAATTTCAAGTGTTTTAGATTGATTATGTAGCATCCCCTAACCAGATTAGGGCGATACCCGACTTGAAACCCTAATTAAGCCCAGATTACCCTTACTAGACTTAATTAAAGTCAGCAGCCTTACCACCTTCACCTGATAAGTACTACTGTATATCAATTATCGATTAAAACAAATACGGTACGCAACGGAAATTTAAAACCTTTTTCGATAATCAAAATAAGATATACAGTATTTAAAACAAAATCGGAATAAACCATCGGTTATACAAAACTCCCATCTCATATGATATTACAAAATGTAATTCAATACAATATATAAGACAATGGAAACTCACTACATAGAAGAGAAGTTCATGACTCCTAAAACTTCTCCATCCCGTAGTCGTAGCGCTCGTCGGATCTACCTGAAATTGTTAATTGGGGGTGAGCGCTCCAACTTGCTCAGTAAGTATGGATTCACATAACCATCAACATTCCATATAATATTCAAAGGAAACATGCAATAACAACATGATCCAATAATATCTAACAAGAATATGGAAAACATATAGTTCAATACATAAACGGATGCAAAGCTAATGTTTTGGATTAGTACACTGTGATCCCCATTAGTTTATAAAAATTAGGGTGATTACCCACCAGCGCTATTAGTGCGATTGCTAGACCAACACATTGCGCATATGTGCTCTCTAGCCCATCCACTAATGCCCAATGGTGGATCTATCCGAAGCCCCCTAGTGTGTATGTAATCCATACAACCTATCGAATTGAGTATGAGTTATATATAGGTCGGGAAGGGAACCCATCTCCTATAAACCTATTCTCAAAACCAAGAGTTATAGCATGGTCACATTACACACCGTTTTTCGTTTATTGAAAACCACCACAGTGTACATCATCCATCATTTTATTCCTACAACTACATGAGCTAAATATACTAAATAGCCAAACAATATTGATAAATAAGCGAATCCATACTTACCTCGGGTATAAGTCTCCGTCCAATTTCCTAACCTTTCGGTCCTCTCGCATTTTCTCGGTGTTCCTCAATCCTATCATCAACCATTTGAGATGAAAATAGGTTCAATACAATATAGGTAGAACCCCTAGACTAGTCCCTAAGTCCCCGGACATTTGGTGTAAAAATAAGCCAAATGAATGTTTCCAGAGCAGGATTAGCGCGCTAATTCCCTGCTTGAACCTCTTGTTCGTCATTTCCTGCGCACCTAGCGCGCTAATTATCTGATCTAGCGCGCTAGATCAGCAACAGCAACGTTCTGCTACAACTCCAAATCCTCCAAAAACGCCACCAAATGATTCCCAACAACCACAAATCATCTACAATAGCTCAAATACAACCTTCTAGTGAGGTGATGGACTATAATTGATCAACAAAACAGCTCAAACAACAACGATCCTAGCATCACCTACGATTCCAACTTTGATAAACACCCAATCAAAACATACCTATGTGATGCTCTCGAGCCGTTCTACTGATTAAGCTCCTCAACTTGGCTCGAATCGACTCTGGAACGACCGCCCGTCGCGCCAAAACCGGCCGAACCCTCCCAATTGATCGAATGAATTGATAACTATTGATTTTATTATATATATATATATATATAGATTCCTCGAGATACGCATCGCGTCATGTCGAGATTGATCGAATCGTTGATGTGTTAAAGTGACATGCGCTATCGTGACACGAAATTTGACACATCTGTGACTTCCGCTTCGTTCGCGACGATCAAATGATAGATATAATTTCTATTTTCTTAATTTTCCAATAAATATATATTCATATATATCCTTATATATATAAAATATATATTTCATGTTTATCTCTTGCGATAAAACCACCGGACATGCCTACGTGTAGCCACGAGCGTGCACATCCTTGCCACGTCTCCCTCGTCGCTCACTGTGTATTGTTATTTCATATTTATCGTGTATTTTTTCCCTCGTATAGGCTTGTATATTCCACATTATATACACAACCTATTTATAGTTTCATTTCACAAACCAAACAAACATCATACATCATGCAAATGCACACACACGCTAATCGAGGTATGTCGAGCTTAATCACGAGCCTAACTCGATTATTTAGGATTTAGATTACCACTAATCACCAGCTTAAGGTAACGGGTCGTTACAGATTATAAGTATTAAAAGTTAAGTGTGTAGGTCGAGTCTTCAAAATAGCCCTTTAAGTTCAGTGATATCTGCCATTAGCGCGCTATGTAGAGATAGTGCATTGGGGAAAACCCCTAGCACGCTAGTGTTTTCAGTATGAAGAACACCATCACGCCCAACACGGATAGCGCGCTAGCTACCCTGTTTAGCGCGCTATCTGCGTCGAAGGGCAGAATTCTCAACTCAAGAATGTTGTCCCCAACTCCCCAAATAGTTTTCCCAACCTTGTCGACCCATTCTCCACTTGATGGGGACTAAAAAAAAAAACATAACAACATCAAAAGAACAACAATTAGACCAAAATTATCAAATTCATGTATTCACTAATTTTTTCCAATTTTACTAAACCCAATTTCCATCAAAATTAGTTTAAAATTTTTTTTTTTGTAGGTGTACTTAGCTTAATCACCTATGAAGATCACTAGAAATACAGAGAATTCAAGTGTGAAATTCGTTTTATACCAAAAACCTCAAATTTTAGCTCATTTTCATGGAGAATAGGTAAAGAAGATGATGATTACCTTTGTGTTTAATCTCTCAATTTGATCTCAAATCCTGAATTCCAGCTCTCCATTGCATCATAAATCCTGTTCTCTTCCAGATTTGCATGTGAATTGTGAGTGGGTTGGCTAATAAACCATTAAGTATGGTTTTTATAGTGTTGGTTGTCATCAAACACAATCGCGTATCTCGAGGGTAATCTTATGGTTCTGTTTTGAGCTGTCCAACACTACATCATGACTCTAATATGACACTCATCAACCTAGATAAACCTAAGTAGAATCATCCCAATGTTAATCTATGGTGTAGGTAATTTCTCACTAAGTATAGGAAAGAAAAATAAATCAAATTCTTTAATCCACTAATTTAAGTACACCCTTGATATGATTAGTGTAACATATTACTAATTTAACCTAAGTAGTGGTCCCACAAACCCTCCACTACCTGGCACCCGGTGCCCGTGTCCCAGCACGCATTCCGAGAAAAGTACTCGTCACACCAACTCGCCCGATAGCAACGTACACACATGCGATGTTACACAATAATATAATGCTTTTAAACATCGCACATAAACAACCATCATTCACAAATAATATATTCCATCAATTCTCGTGTCTGATTCAACCAAGTTGTCCACGTAACGCCCGAATTAAGACCGTTAATCCTCGAGATTAACACTAAATCTTAGTTTAATTAATCTGGGTCGTTACATATCTACTTATGTTTTATGAGATGCTAAAGATTATTCCAAAGGACAATGCACATACTTTAATTGAAGAAATGTCTTAGAGAACACTTAGTTCTTGGGTTCTCTTATTCATTGGGAATTTAAAGCCTCTTGCTTGGGGGAAGAATGTGAAGTTTTCTCATGGAGTATTTCTTTATGCGGTGTACTTGGATGATTGTGGTATCATTATATGCGTGTTACATAAAGTCTTTGAAAAGAGGAAGCAAATGCTTACTAGGTTCCGATTGGTGATTCATGGAAATCTCTCCCTAAATGGACTTAATTCAGATGTCTGTTTGAAGTCCTTCCTAAAATGTGTGATATGCGAGTACTTGGTGGAAGCTTTAAGTATGTTGGCTGATGTTCATGATCTTGACAAGCATGGTGTGTGTTGGAACTTTGTAATTATTGATGGCATGCATACTGATTGCTTCCTTAAAGAATTGCAAATGCTTGATTTTGAGTTGGGTGAAGCAATGACTGCTTGCAGATAAGGTGCAGTGGATTTAGCAAGATGGGCCTAAGTGGCATTAGTTTAAGACTAATTGGGAGGTCTTTGAAAATTTTAATGACTTGAATCATAAGATTGTGTTTTCGGGAACCATGTTGTTCTATAGGATTGATACGAATGCAGTGATATTGAGTCATCTACATATAAGATGTGTCTTACATGCTTGCTTGTTTATTACTGCAATTGAGAAATGCAAACATGGGTTTCTAACTTGATTGTGCTTCTACTACTGGTCAACCTCTGGGACATATATCTTGGGTAAGGTGTAAGCATTTTTATAGTTTATGGGTATGATAAACTTCCTACAAGAAGTTTTAATGGGTGGACAGAATTCTACTACACTTTTATAGTTCTCCAAACTTCATTTTTTGCTAGTTCAGAGGCTACTTTTATTTGGTTTGAAGTTCTAGTTGTGCAGGAGACAGTACTTGACAAGCTCTTATTTTCATATTGCCTATTGAATGGTTGGGTTTCAGTTTATATGCATATGAGTTCTCACAGGGACACTAGTATGATTGATCAAATAGTTGTCGACTTCTTCATGAACAACGCCCACTTTGGAGCAGTTGGAAGACAAATTTTCTTGCGTGCAGGACTTGTTATTCGCCAATGATTGTCCACTTTCCTTAGGATTTGTGTTTGAATCAGGGCGTCCCCCAGGAGTTTCTTTAAGGGTTACCAGACAACATTCTATGATGTACATGCTTGATTATGCTTCCGCTACGGGTTGTGCCCCTTACCCTACTCCTTGATGATTCTACTTCAATTAATCGCTCGAGGTCGAGCTCTTTTTAAGAAGGGGAGAATGATTTAATAAGAGGGGGCGCTATGTGCACCCCAATTGTTTATGAGGGCACTCCAAAAGTGTACCAATTTACATGCATTTTGGGGTGCCCTTATAAATAATTGAGGTGCACATAGCAGTGCTCTTTAATAACTATGTAGGCCTAAGTTGAGGTATCCCGTATCATGATTTATTATATGATAGGGGTATATTAGTCTTTATGTATTAAGGTTTCTCTATAAAAGGTGTAAACACAACTTGATAGTCAACTTTTTATTAAAATGAATCAAAATTGAGTATTGAACCCTGGATTGGGTGTTCTTTAGTTATCTTCTTCAGTGTTCTTTCATTCCAAAAAACTCTTTGCATCATACACATTCCCACTGTAGACCTTTTCTTTTTTATCTTAATGGCAATTTAATCCTAGATGGCATACATTGACATTCAATCAACATTCCATTGGATATGTTCTAAGGTTTTGAGCGGACACGCAAGGTGGGGCCGGGACTGGGATTGCTCTCGCCTTGCAGGGTTTCCCCACCTAGTTGTGGCACACTCCCCGCCTCTGACTCTGTTTCTTGCATAAAATTCTATATATTTTTTTTAAAATTTTTTACTAAGAAATTATATAATGGTACAACATATACAACTCTATTCAATCCCTTTAACCATAAAACACAATTTTTACCATTAAACTATTCCTACCATATATATCTATATTGTGTCATAATAATATACTATATAAAATTATATTTAGAGCATGATTAAAATATATTTGTTATACCAATTTTATAAATCTTATATAGCTAATTTAGTACAATATTTTGTGACTCAATCAACATTTTTTTGTAAATAAAAATAGCCTCGGTTAAATTAATCTTTCGATTCGGGAAAATAGTTTCTCAATCAACATAACAATGTAAAAAATAAAAAAAAATTAAATCAATCTTTCAATTTGGGAAAATAGTTTCTTAAAAAAATAGAAATTGAGAAAGCAATTGAATGACAAAAAGATCAATGAATTTTTGTTCACCAGGACGCGGAGGACGAGGACTTCAATCTCCACTTCGCCCCTACCCCACTTGCAACCTTCTAACACCCAACTCTATAAAGAACGAACTCATCACCTCACCTTAACCTCTATGAGATTTACAGGGGTGTATTCAATTGAGATTTTAATAGACTCTTGGTTACTTTTATTGACTAAAAAAGTTTAGGGGTATTCAATTAAAACTTTTAGAGAGTCTCTACAAGTTTGGTGTATTCAATGTGAACTTTTAGAGACTTTTAAAAAGTCTTTAAAAGTTTTGGGGTATTCAATTAAAACTTTTGTAAACTCTCTAATTGTAAGGGGTATTCAATTTGTTTAGAAATTTTGTAGATTTGTGAGTTTGGATGACTTTTGGAGACTTTTTACCTAACCCTATATATGTTGAAAGTCTTCTCCATCTCTTAGCCTCCACGAGAAACTTTTGGAGACTTTTTTTTTTCTTCTTCGTCGCCTCTCTCTCTCATCGCGAAATCTCTCTCGCTCTCTTTCTCTCTCTCGGTCGTCTGCTCTCGAATGCTCATCTCTTCACTGTTTTCCATCACCACCACTAATTTCTACATCTCTAATCACCGACCAACATCAAACATACCCTCATCAACCATAGCCCTAAAATCCACCATCTCCGTTTGTTTACAACACCTACTCTTGCACCAACCACTATGGACAGTTTTCTTAGTCCCACTCTTCAGGTAAATCAACAGAGAACACAATTTAGAAAGGATCGATAAGAAGGAGACAAACAAGCTAGAGCTAAACAAAGAACCTCCCATTAATTTTTAGGAACATTATGTTGGGAAGTGGACAAAGCTTGAACCGATGCTAATGAAATCTACTTTGCACGGTTGTCTGACTAAGCCCCTTCTCAACTCTGAAATGGATTTTTCCTCTCTTGATTTGTCGAGCAAAACCCACAACCGATATACATGTTGTGGGTGTCCGAATGCAACCATAGCCAACCTCCCCCCTAGTCAAGTCATCTTCTTCCTCTCTCTCTGGTTCGACTGTCTCGGTCTCTTCGATTTTTTTTCCTTTCTTGATTACTTCTTTCCTTTCTCCCTCTCCCTCAATCACACAAACACCCACACATACACAATTATATTACATTGTACATTTGAGTTCCTTCCAAGTGCTTTACTTGTCCCAGTATTAGTCTTATACTATTGAGTTGAACCTCACTGAGTACTGATTGTGTGCTTATATGGGAATCTCATGCTGTTTGAGACATAAAGGATCAAAGCTTACCCAACTTGCCAATATCAAGAACCCCAAAAGTTCTATAGAAGAAACCGAAAGAATCAATGTTATTAGATCACTCAGCACTTCTCTGATGAACTTTGATGAGTCCAATTCAGTGAAACCTCCTATTGAATCAAGTGGGTACCCAGAAAACAATGTGAAATCATGGACTTCATTGATATCAAGGACTGCAGTGATGGGTTCAAATGACAGGGCACTTGCTTACTTTTCACAGATGAGGAGAGCTGGTATTGAGCCCAATGAGAGGACTTTCTCAATCTCACTTGGTATTTGTGGAAATTCACAAAGGCCTGATGTGGGTATGAGCTTTCATGGCTTGGTTTTGAAGTGCGGATTGCTTAGACAACTCTTTGTGGGTAGTGGGTTGTTGACAATGTATGCTAAATTTGATCATCTCGAACAAGCCCGCCGAGTGTTCGATGAAATGCTTGAAAGAGATTCTGTTTCGTGGAACTCTATGATTTCGGCTTACTGTCAAAATGGATTATTTCAGGAAGCCATAGATGTGTTCTGCTTGCTGTCTAGTAGTGCTAGTGATTGGAGAATGTTGGTGAATAATTTCACATTTGCTACTATGTTCAAGGCTTGTGCCGGAGTTGGATGTAGTAAAATTGGTAAATCGGTTCATGGTTGCGTGATTAAATTCGGGTTTGATTCGGATGTTTTCGTTTCGGGATCGGCAGTTGATATGTACTCGAAATGTGGATGTTTGGATAAAGCGCGGCGGGTTTTTGATCGGTTGGAAGAACGAGATCTTGTGGCTTGGAATAGCATGATTACCGGTTATGCTCAGAATCTTTTTTCGTGGGAGGTTATTGAACTGTTCCGGAAGATGCAATATGAAGGCTTTTTGCCAAACGAGACTACATTTTCTTGTGTTTTGAAGGCGTCGGCGCTGATCTCAGAGAGTTCTGTTGGTAGATGTTTCCATGCCAAAATTCTAAAATGTGGAGTTTCATCTGATGTGTTTGTAGGGACTTCACTCGTTGATATGTATTCAAAACATTTGCGGATGGAAGATGCTGAGAGAGCTTTTCATGAGATGACGATGAAGAACTTGGCCTCGTTCAATGTGCTAATTACAGGTTATAGCTTGACTGGAGGATTGAAGCAGTCGCTGATCACATACACCAATTTGCTTTCAGATGACTTGAGACCAGACTACTTCACATTGACGGGCCTTTTCTCCTCGCTTACCGTGATAGGCACTTTGCGAGAAGGACTGCAAGTTCATGCCCACTCCATCAAACTTGGTTTAGACTCTAATGTGACTGCTGGAAATTCTCTAGTAAATTTTTATGCTAAGTGTGGCCTCATGGAGAGTGCAACTCAGGCTTTTTATTCATTGAAGAAACCCAACTCTGTGTCTTGGGCTGGAATAATATCAGGTTTTGCACAAAATGGCGAGGACGAGAAAGCACTAGAATATTTTTGTGAAATGTGCAAGTTGTCTGAGAAGCCAGACGAATTTTCCTTCACTAGTGTTCTCAAAGCATTGGCCTCTGGAGCCCTCATGGATCAGGGAAGGCATATACATGCCTTCGCAATCAAGATGGGACTGGAACTCACTGTATTTGTTGGAACTGCGCTTCTTGACATGTATTCGAAATGCGGGATGGTTGAAGATTCCGATAAAGTATTCAAAAATATGTCCGAAAAGAATGTAGTTTCTTGGAACTCTATGATAACGGGTTATGCTCAGAATGGATTCACTAGTAAGTCATTGACACTCTTCGAGGAAATGGTCAAGTCGGATATGATTCCAACTAGTATTACATTCACTGGCCTTCTGCTTGCTTGTAGCCATGAAGGTTTGGTTGAAGAAGGAAAACGATATTACAACTCTATGGTCTCTGATTACCGAATCCCACCGTCAATAGAACATTGTACATGCATGGTTGACCTTCTAGGACGCGCAGGACAACTTGACGACGCAGAGAAATTTATTCTGAACTCTTCATTTTTCCAAGAAGTAGGTCTTTGGAGATCATTACTTGCTTCCTGTGGAGTTCACAAGAATACAGATGTCGCAGTCCGAGTTGCAGAACAGTGCCTGAGATTAGAACCTCACGACTCTTCTACGTATGTCATACTATCTAATATTTATGCATCTAAGCACTTATGGGATGATGTGACTAGGATAAGAGATTTAATGAAAGATATTGGCATTGAGAAGGAGCCTGGGTGCAGCTGGGTTGAGGTAAGAAATGAGGCAAGTCCATCTGCTCTAGAGGGCAAATCAGTCTCCACAGGTTGACGAAATGGAAAAGCTTTGTCATTTTTATTTAATGGTAAGTGACTACGGCTTCGAGCATAGTCTTTAACTCTGGAGGTTATGCAAGCAAAAGAAAAGGGTTCGTTACTGGCTCCAAACCTCCGAAAAATTGCAACAGAGTGATGGATGGTTTGCGTCATTCCTTCTGCATCATTAACCAGAGTCTCAACTTGGTAAGTATGGCTTTATCTGCTAATTGATTTGTTGAAGATTACACATGTTTGTTGACCTCTTCTTCATGCAGGGACGGCATTATTTAGATCGTTATTGGATTAATGTTCTTCGTAGTGGAGCACAATGTAAATTGAGTTCTTACTACCTATTGGCCATTCTTCCCTTGAGTGAAACCTGATGGATGAAATTTTAATTTAGATCCGATCTCAATCATCTATGTGGTTGAGCATCATTTTGATTGATGGCAGAGAGTACGAGAAGTTGAATTTTGGTCACGAACAGGTATCATTTTGTCTCGCTCAAAGCTTTACAAGAAATTTCAATCAATATATGTCTTTATACTGCTTCTATCATTTGTCTTTGCAATACAACTAATTAGTTCTTCTTTCGAACGAGACGTTAATTTTGAATTTAGTTATTCTAATGTAGAGAAATTCTAGAGGTCTTTATTTGTGAGGCATTTACAGCATGGTTTTTGGTATGACATCTTGGCTTTCAATGCATCAATGAGCTCCACAACACGAGGAATGGTTACATGTTTCATGACCTATAAATATTTTCCGTCTGTCCCTAAAACTTGCTATAATTATTCTTGAATCTTTCTAGACTATATGGCAGTCAACATTTGGGAATAGCGATGACGTTACCTCTTTTTTTGAGATGGTGTTACTACATTTTGCGTAATTTTTCAGGTCCGACTTTATTGTTCTTGAATCTTAATGGCATATATATAAAGGTAAGGTTTTGTGAGCTTTCATATTGATTCATGCTGATGTTCATGCCATATTCAAGATATAAGGAAGTACTGCATGCATGTGTGAATTTGCTTTGCTATTTAGCAGATGTTGCATCCTACCTCTAATATTTGGACGTCATGAAAATTATTTTGCAAGACTAAGCAGATGATATGTTTCTTTCCTGCAGCTGGGGTCATCTGCAATACGGCATGAGAGCATTAATTTCAATACAAGATCGTGATAGAATCACTGACAGTCTCAGTGCCTACATCTGCGTAGCCTTATCTGCGGCAAATACGTCGATGGAGAAATGCAGTGAGAGTTGAATACCATGGTGGTATGTTAAGGTTTTTTGACACTGATGCAGCAGGAAGTGTTGGTGCATTTTAATAGTTGCAGTCACTGATTATTTACATCATGTTATAAATCAAAATTTGGAGAGCAGGGTTTGCTTCTCGCCAAGCTAGTTTGATGCATATATAATCAGATCAGCGAAGAATGATTGTATGAAGATTTTACATTATCTGATCTTGCGGGTCTAAGTGAATGTTAATAGTCAAAGTGAGAATAAGCCAAGTAATTTGATTAACTATTACTTGATATGCAATGAAGTATCAGTCCATGTCTATAAGCTTCTCAACTCCAAATATTTGCAGGGTTCAGTGCGAAGTTTCAAAGAGCAAGAGCGTGATGTGTTATCAGTTAATTAAGACTTCATAATTAAGTATATAAGTGTGGATCTCCCATCTATTAGTAGGCTTGCAGGGAAGTGCCGTGGGCAAGCCATTTGAGAGCGGGCCAAAATTAACAGTGAGGAAATGCACATTCATCATAAAACTAAGCAATTGTACACACGTTGGTCTCTGGTATAGGAAACCATACAGACGTAACAGACCTCCATGAAAATAATTATGGACGATGCACTGCTTTAGTAAATACATTTGCACGTATACATTTTGTAAATACCTGTAAGATTAAGAAGCCAATGCTCTTATACATAACCAACACATTGAGCAGCTCTATAAATTACAACCTTTAATTTATCAGGAATTAAGTGGTATCAGAGAGCAGGTATCCGAGTTTGCGACTTCATGATTCGTCTCATTGAATGTTTCTGTTGCTTTTCTTTATCGCCGAATTTAGATCCGTATGCTGCTCACGACTAGGAAAGGTACACGATATGTTTGTTGTCAGTCAATTAAACCGTGTATGTTATGTCATAATTTTGCTCTATGTCTCCAAGGGCACCCGCCTTCAAATGCTTGCTCCAGTACATCTTCCACCCGTTTTGCGAGCAGTATCTGTGAGAATAATTACAGATATTAGAATCTTGGGTCATGACAGAACTTTTCTAAATTAAACTATGACGAATCCAAAATTCTATAGTTGGTTTTTTTTTCGTACTGTACCAATTTTATGAATTGTTTTTGGACCGACAAAGCAAACAGTACACTAGTGCAGAAAAAGGAATCTCTTAATACTGGGATAGGTATTTTTTATTTTTTTCATGAGGAGTTTATTTTTATTTGGGAGGGAAGATGATAATCTAACATTCTATGAGACATACATTTGCTACATAATGGTGTAGATTTGATTGAAATATGTGGACCCCCCAATTTTAAGGGAATCTACACCATTGTGTAGCAAATGCATGTAACAAAAGAATGTCAAAAAATTATTTTCCTAAGTTCTAAGCCCCAGAAAGGGTGGATCCACAATAAGCACTGGAACCATTCTTATTAGTTCTAACGATTTTTTATTTTATATTTTTTTTGTCAAATAGTAGTTTTAACGATTCTACTTAACTCAATTCAATTAGCATATTGGTACAAATCTCTGGTAAAATTCAGTTCAATTGGGCTCTAACATTAACAGATGTAGATTGAGGCCTTTTGCCATTGGTCACCATTATTACTGTTGGAGATGGGCGGACCAAAAGTTAGTCCCACATCATATAAGTGCGACTTCATAATAGTAACCTATATAAGTGTAGATCTCCCCTCAATTAGCGTCGAGGTCTTTTGGAATAAAACCCAACAACTGTGAGTTGAAGATAGTTAAGTTGAGGACAATATAAGTACTTGCGGAGAAGCGGCCGGGCAGGCAATTATTAAGTGGGAGAGTTCTCCAAAATGCCAAGGCAAGTTAGAGAACCCACTCCAAACTTATAAGCCATATTCTTTCTCTCAACTAATCGATGCGGTATTATTTCCTCATCTCCAACAATTATCACATCTATTTCTAATATTTGGTTGTTGAATATCGTTTTTCTGTTCAAAGCCCTCACTAACGCCAACCAAGTTGCAAGTATAAAACCTTGTGTCATTCCTTGTGTGGCTGCACAAGGGTACACTTGCAATTCCCAAATTGACCTATGGACATGACTAGCATGAGCTCTACGAAATTCACCAACTTAAGATAAAATTCTGAAGCAAAATTACCTCCAGGCTGGCTAGTACAGGTGCTGGTACTTCGACCAAATCTTTTAAGTTTCTCTCTGGTAATATAACTCTTTTGATCCCATAGCGATGAGCAGCCAAAATCTGCAGTTTCAAACGAATGGCATTAAGTGAAATATTGTCCTAATTCAATAATCCTCATCAATCTGAAGCTCCATGTGATGTGGATGACACCATGTGCTCCACTTTCAATCACCCAAAACCAATATGCGAGATGAAACATAATTGCATGACCAAATAAAATGAAAGCTCAGAACCAGAAAAAAAAAAAAAAAAAAAAAAAAAAAAAAAAAAAAAAAAACCAGAACCAATGAAAATGAGTGTGTAGGAGAAAAGAACACACCTTGTCCTTGATTCCTCCAACAGGTAAAACAAGGCCCCTTAAAGTCATCTCTCCAGTCATTGCTGTGTCTGCTCTTACTCTCTTTTGACTGAACAGTGAAACGAGAGATGTTACCAGAGTTACTCCTGCTGAGGGCCCATCTTTTGGTACAGCTCCTGCGGGAAAATGAATATGAATATCCCGACCCTCCATTAAATTACTGGCAGCCATGAATTTCAAATCTGTCGCTCTTGCTCTCACCTGTTTCAAAACAAATTGAGATCGATATAAATATGCAATGCCTCCAGAACCAAAAAAAACAAGAAGTAGAAAGAAACCAAGGCTTTCCGCATTCTTTTCTTCTTAAAACATTTCTACAGTAAATTCATCAAATACAAGTGGCCTATATTAAAAAAATTCTGTGCATACAAGCACTAGTCTAAAAGTTTGCCGCTGCACTGGGTTCACCATGAAGTAAATTTGAAGATGATCAACTATATGCACCTTAGATGAGAACGTTAGAGACTATACATCAGAATATCACAAATTAGCGACGTGTGGATGCAGATGTAATGCAGCCACAGTAGGAGGGAATTTAAGTGGGAGAATAAGAAAAAGTGGAGAAAAGATGAGATTTTTTGGATGATAGGAAAGACACTGAGCCCAATTGCAAGATAGCAAGCACAGAAATTAGTCAAAGACATATTGCGCCCAGTTGATGGAATCTGTCTACATAATTTAGTGAAGGACTTCCAAAGGCACCAGTTAGTCTGATTAAATTTTGAAGTTAGCCGAATAATTATATGTATAAAAGTTAACAGAATGTCTTTCTTCAAAGACCAAGAGAAAGAAGTTAGAGAGAACAAAATAGACAATTGGATACAATAATTAATGTAAGAAAATGCAATGAAAGATCCATGTTCGCTAAGGGCCAAGGGGTGAGATCATTAGCAAAATAAGTGAACCCTGGTAAAAGAATAGCTAAAGAGATGCAATCTAAAAAGATACATGAAGAAATAATGAAGCATACCCATGTTAGAGCAATTTGTGCTGATTCTTTAATCACGTCACCGAGTTGTCCAGTCAGATGCAAATCACCTTTGCCGACTGTTGATGTGGCCTCAACAAACTGAACCTCTCCTCCAAAGGTGGTCCATACAAGTCCAATAGAAACTCCAGGAGTAGTAACTCGTTCCTCAGTTTCCTTGTCATCATATCTTGGAGGCTGCATTCAAGTATCAACAGATTATAATAATCTACTAAGCATAATGAGAAACTCAAATAGGAAATAAAGTACAATAGAAAATACACTTGGGCTGAATCTTAAAATTGATGCAGTATGTGAGGCCAAGTTACTCATTAGTTGAACTCATTAAATTATTCAACGGTTGAGAGGCAATGACATGCAACTCCAAAATCCCAACAGAAAGCTTCACAAACATGATAGGCATGTATATTCTGAATTCTTCTGTTCACCATCCACATTTTAACAATTAAAGCTCATATCTAGAAATAGCCATATTTGTCCAACTGACACAAAGTACTTTCCAGCCAATAAATCGTCAAGATCAGGATAGTTGTGATTGGCAAGCAAAACTTACTTACTAGATAAGTATTCAAATCTACAAGTCCAATTCCACCATCATACATCGGCCTTTTCAAGGACCAAGAAGTACATTTACCAATAGAAAATTTTATTTACAAAAGACTTACCCCTAGAATTTTTTCCAGCATAGCTTCATCAACAACCAAAGCCGAAGTGTTCCTAAGAGCGTTTGTTATTTCACGGTTACTCATCGGAATCACTTCCATTTCTACTTCAGCTCCATCAGCAAGTCTAGTATCCAACATTGGTGTAGCCAATTGTTGTACATCTTTACTTAGCGAGACTACTTTTTCTTGCTCAGCAACTCTAACAGCAGCTGCTCGAGCCAAGGCAGCTAAGTTCCGCTCTAGATTTCTGACACCAGCTTCTCTAGTGTATCTCTGAATTACAAGTTTCACCATATCCTGAGACATTCATAGATGTAAGTAACAGGACTAAGAAGTTACACTCAGAGCAAAAAACATGCTTACAACTTAAATGATGCACATAATATAAATTATGGATTGAAATTACAAAGAACCATATTACCAAAAAGGGAAAAGCAGATGCTAGGAAGGAGCCAAAAGAGCAAGCAACACCACACTTGGATCTCAATTTAATGAATCAATAACCATAATATTTAACTTTTTGGGCAGGAATTCTTCAATGCAATTGCTTCAGTAGATACATCATGATGCAAATTATGAATCCAATTTGAATTCTCCCACAAATTGTGGTCTTAGATACAGAAAACATGCAGTATCCTTAAAGAATTATTTAAGGAACAATTTGGCCAGGTCTTCCACTGCCAATTAGTCAATAACAATAAAAGATGCCATTGAAATAATCTAAACAAAAATCTAGTACAAGAATGAAGAATGTAAACTAGTGAATCATCTGGCTTGCAGGTGCACTCCAAGTTGTTAATTAAAACCATTAGTCTACTTACTCAAGCTTAATATAAAGCAGCAGCAAAACAAAAACAACAAAGCTACAATCCCTAATTAGTTGGGGTTGGTTGCATGGATTAATCGCTTCCAATCAACTCGGTTAAATGTAGTTGATGGTGTGCTTTGATAAACTTCTAAAATCATTCATGATTAATGCATCCAAAGTTATATTGGGTCTCCCCCTATACCATTGAAGAATCCCTTCAGCTTCTATTTTTTTTCAATTTTTTTAACATGGGCATTTGCAAGACGTCTTCCAATGTGTCCAAACCACCACAACTGCTCTTTACTTTTTGCCTCTATTAGCGTTGCTCCTACTTTTCTTTGAATCTCTATATTTCTCATTCCGTCTTTATGGATTTTATCATACATCCACTTAAGCATCCTCATCTCAGCCACATTCATTATATGTATGTGTTGTTTCTTCACCGCCCAAATTCACTTGAATAAAGCGTAACTAGCCTAATTGATTGCTTTATGAATTTCATTTTAGCTTAACAAGGATATCAATCGCATATCGCACTCCTCGATTTCTTCCATTTGGCTTGAATTCAATGAGTAACGTCATCCACAATATGTCAATCTTTTGTATAATTGATCATAAATATCTAAAATAGTTCACCTTCAGAAGTTCCGCTTCTCGCTTCTACTCAGTTATCTTGCTCTCTACTATTCTGAGACTCATAGTGCATAATATTCGGTCTTAGTCCTACTCAAAGTGTTTAAACTCCACCGTATTCCTCCAAAGTTCTAATTTCCTATCACTTTGTTCCTTGTTTCCCGTATTGAAACAATACGTCTACAAATACCATATACCATGGTATAATTCCTTGAATATGCTTACTTAGTTCTTCCAAAAGGACCAAAACTAACACAAAGATATATGGGTTTCCTTTATATATTCCTCTAGTAATGGAAAACTCTTTTGGTGATATACCACGTGCACCCCTTTTCTATCTCATATTATCATCGTATACAGAAAAATGCCTCCATCGAGGACCCTCCTAGGATGAAGCCAAACTGAGTTTCCGATTTTGTGCTTTCCTTTCTCAATCTATTCTCAATTGTCATCTCCTAAAGTTTTCATATTATGACTCATAAGTTCAGTTCCTCTATAGTTTGAAAAGGTTTGATTTTCTCCTTGGTTCTTCAAAATTAGTATAAAAGTGTTTCTTCTGCAATCCATTTACATTTCTTTTTTTTTGTTAGTTTTTAAGATTTTGTTAAATAGTGTTGTCAACCAAGTCAATCCAATATCTCCAAAACTAAGCATTCCCAAACTTATATAGGAATTTCGTCTCATCCACATGATTTTCCTATTTTCATCCTTTTCATGGCCTCACCAACTTTGGGATTCCTAATAAAGCACGTGTAGTTTAAGTTTCTTTGTTGACGCAAGATTTTATCCATTATGATAGCTACCAGGTTATTGTTGAATTGACATATCCTCTCCATTTACACATTTACACAGAATTCAATATGTACTTAAAAGAACTTGCAGTCAACAGCCAAGACAAATATTACGTGTTTAAGTACCAAGTCATTATATGGGTCATATCTAGCGCAATTTTATTGTATACAATGTACAACCATTTATTTAAATATCTCTTTCAGTCACTAGTCTGATCTTAAAGCATTTGAAGTGGCAAACTTTCAAGGTTCAGAAGGAAACTCAACTGACCCAAATTCTTTTCTCCGTAAACAGTTGGATTTGCTTTGGCAAATTATTTCTCAGATGGGCTTAACAACTGATAAATTTCTCCTAATTAATAAAAATAAGATTATTTTATGATCTGATCATGTGTATGGATAATAAAGAATACTATTGATCGTGAAGTGGTAGACATGTTTTATTGTTATATACTTCACAAAGACAACAATCCATCAATCTAGAGAACACATGAAAACAACACGTGCTAATAGCAATACAAAAATTAATGCCTGATACAATATGGGAAAGAGCAAGAAAAATGGGATACCTCAGGAATCTGAAGAAACTCAGAGTTTAGTCCATGCTGATCCAAGACCCGAGGTATTAAGTGCTCCATGGCGATTTTCAGCTTCTCATCAGGGGTATAACCAGGCAGTTCAATAACTTCCATTCGATCAAGAAGTGGTGGGGGAATAGGCTGAATTCTATTCGCAGTTGCAACAAATATCACCTTTGAAAGGTCAAAGGGAACATTCAAATAGCTGTTGATCTTTGGTTAGGAAAAACCATCATATAATATAGGAAATTAAAAGAAATTTTTTAAGAAGAACGTTGGATAATTTTGCAGAACATCCATGAGATATTAATTGCATATAGTTCATATTTTCCTCTTATCTCGATTTACAGAAAAACACAGATTGTGATCCAAATAATCAACAATTCTTAATGAGGGGTTACCATCTGATGTTGCAGATTTGTAAGATGTCGACCAAATAAATTCATTCGATTAAAAAGCTGAAAACTCAAGTTCATGATCGTAGTTAGATCGATGAGGTGCCAAGACTACGTGTTTTTAATGTTAAATTTTACCATATATGTTTCTGCATCACCAACAAATCAAATAAAGAACAATAAGAATGTTCTGGTAGACACATTAAGGGGAAAGGACCGCCAAAGTAGGACAAATTTCAAGTGAGTTAATAATCATGCAAGGATAACGAAAAATGTATTAATAGACCATCAAATAGTAAGATAGGAAAAATATTAGCTGGATTGGGAAGTTGGATACTGATCATTAAAGCTTTTGTTTTGCTCAGGATCAAGCACTTCAAGAAGTGCTGAAGCTGGATCCCCGCGAATGTCAGAACCAGTTTTGTCAATCTCATCCAGCAGCATAACTGGGTTGTTGACAGAGACGCGCTGCAATATAAACATGATATAAATTTAAATCTAAACGTAGACTAGTTAACAAAGAAGATAAAAGTCTGGACCAGCCAAATGGAAATACCAAATCGTAAAACCTGAAGTTAGCTATCATTGAGACTTTAATCAATGCAAACCCCAGCAAATTATTGGGATAGCCACAAAATCAAAGGAGAAAACAAATCATGCACGGACAAGAAAAGGGATACGAACGAATAAACTGCAGCAGAGAAAACAATCCTTTGAACGATAAATACAAAATTTGTCTCTCACCAGTAAGAATTTACAGTGAAAATTATGATTGATTTGGACAGTTTGATGAAGCGTGAATATAAAAGCAATAAAAGCAATTTGAATCACCAGAATTAACAGAGATACGTTTGTAAGAAGCCACTTCATTTCAGGCCCCTATTAAAATCTAGTAACAGGACACAAAGATACCAAGAAAATTGCAAAGCCAAGGCCAGAAATTGACAGAGCTAAGAAATTGAGCTGTCACATAGCAACAGATGCAGACCAAGCTGACTGAGACCAACTACGAATTAAAAGAGGCATTATTTGCTTTAACATATTGTAAAGTGATTTTCCACTTCCTAGTTCCCACCTAGCTTTGGGGACGCATTCAATAGAGGCTGGAAGAAGATTTATCAAAAAATGATTATGAAACCAGGCAGACCACTAAAATCAAGCAGGACATTGAAGGTGGACATCCATCTAGATCAACTAGACGTGCATTCTAGTGCAAGACACTAGTGAGTAGTGACTATTGAACACTAAAATACTATATGCCTTACATAATCCTCAAATGTACTCGGTAATGCATATGCCAGTGCCATAGTAGAAATATTCAAAGGATGCAGTTTGAACCTTCAATCCTTCAACAAGGCGTCCCGGCATGCTTCCAATGTATGTCCTTCGGTGTCCTCTAATATCAGCCTCATCCTTCACACCACCCAATGATATTCGCACAAATTTCCTGTTAAGAGCAGCTGCAATGGAAGATGCTAAAGATGTCTTGCCAACACCGGGTGGACCTACAAAGCACAATACAGGGCCTCTTGCATCTGGCTTAAGCTGCACTTCATAAATATACGTCAGCACGACATCATCCATAGGGGAAAATTAGGATTTAAATGATGCTAATGAAATTTATTGAATGAGAAAGTTTTCAACAAGCAAACAACCTTACGAACTGCCAGATATTCAATAATCCGTTGTTTGACTTTGACTAAACCATAATGGTCATTATCAAGACGCTCTTTCGCAGCTTTAAGGTCCAGTTCATGTTCCTCACTAGATTTTTCCCAAGGTAGATCAGCTAGAAGCTCCAGGTAGACACGTGAACTACTATATCCAGGTTGCTGAGGTTGCATTTTTTTCAATCGCCTGGATGACAAAAATACAAATCATAAGAGACCATGTCACCCAATTTCCAGAACATGGAGAAACATGCATTTGAAACAAAGGCCCAACGCAGTATTAGCTCAGATTTCTAAAACGAGCATACATTAAACAAAAACCGCTACTGATAAATCTTAGAATATATGTCAGAACCCAGCAACATAATCTAAGAAACTTACACTTTGTGCTTATAGAGTAAAAAAATAAAAAATCAACAGCCTTAAATTCGCTTTCGGTTACATGGCATATATTAATATACATTCGCTGATTTGCAAATTCAAGAATTAAGGTAAAAATTTATAACAAGGCTCTCTTGGGTAAATAATATTTGATCACATAGTATGTAGTCGATCCCACCTAATTTGGCAATATTATTGTTGATATAATTTTTAATTGCATGTGTATGAATCTTAAAAAAAGCTGTTCATAACTGTCTGTCCTGAATTAAAAATGTGACTTTAACACTTCATTGATTCGGTTCCCAATTTGATTGCTAAAAAACTATATACTTAATTCTTATTCCACGCTAACAAGCACGGTGAAAAGCCTCATGGGACATTAAAGATCTCAAATAATAGTGAGAAGAGATTGCAAAACACATCAACACATTAAATGACCCAAGAGCTCCTTTTTTTATTGAGGCTTTCTCCTAAATCAACATTTACCTTCTTTTATAGGTACAAGTTCATGGATAATGAATGCAATATCCTATGCCAACCAGTGAAAAGCCCCTGTACCCATTATGGAAGCCAATTTGAGCTAGAATAACACATAACAGCAAAATGCATGGACAAAGGGGTGACTCAACTTCTCAGAACGTGTTTCAAGGTGTGCGAACACCTACAGATTCTTTGACCAAAACAAAAGACACCTACAGATTCTATAAACACCATTGACTCCAAAACTATATTTGGTACGATTTAAGAGAAAACAAAATGGGCACGGTAATGACCACTACCAAACAGGCCATGCATAGATACAGAACACAGTGTATTCCACCATTGAGAATGTTTCTACTTCTGATATCTCTTCTATTAATAGTAGCAAAGATATACCTCAACTCCCTTTGCGCATGCTTCCAAACATTTGGGGGCATTCCTGCGCTTTGCATCTTTCTCTCAAGCGCAACAACATCATCTTCATCATCATCATTGTCACCGAGTTCCTCTTTTATAGCTCTCATCTGGACGCATCGTCCAAAGGAAAAATACACTAAGTAAGGGAATTAGAACCGCATAAGAAATCATTTTTTTTTTCTGTTTCTCTTTTTTTTTTTTTTTGAAATGAAACAATAGAAAAATATATCAAGTAACTGACCCCAACTAATTTGGAGTGCCTCTGCACTAATCCTACATTTTCTTAGTCAGTATTCCTTTATAAATATATCTACGAAGAAAAACAAGTGTTGAGCAGGAGAGAGAGAGAGAGAGAGAGAGAGAGAACCTGTTGACGCAGAAGAAATTCCTTTTGTGATTTTGATAATTGTCCTTCAACCTTTTGTGTAATCTTTTCTGCTACACGAATTGACTATCACAGCATAAAAACAATATTTTAAAAAACTTCTCATTTGTGCATATTCTGATTACTATGATAAAAGGAACAAATAATGCATAACCAAATATAGAAGTTGATTCACAATGCATCTTTTTTGTCCAAACAACTTACCTGCAAATGTCTGTCAACAACCTCAGTAGCTTTTGAAAGTCTTACTTTTAGATCAACAGAATCCAACATGGACAACTGCTCCTCAAAGCTTATGTCAAAGCTGGCAACAAAAATATCAGCCAATCTATGCACAGGGACAATATCTAGAAGTTCTTTTGTCCTCCCAACTGTTTTTTGCTTCTGCAACAAATATGAAGATCATATGAGAAACATTATTACGAATTCAATAAACATTGATAGTCAAATACTACATATAATGGTTGGTAAACCAAAAGATAGCAATAACAATTCAACAAAATTAATCAAGACTAAGATATAAGCATTCTTTGAGTGTAGAATAATTAACAATCAACAGAAGGCATTGCTCACTTTGTGTTTTTTAGTGAACGATATATTTTCTTGTTTTTCTTCAAAGTAATTTTCTTCCCTGATCAGCCTTATACGAAAACATTTTATGGACAGACGAAAAGTTCATTTTACTAATGCTATTAATGCAATTGACATACTTTGACCATCCAAAACAAACATACTCAATCCCTCTTAGAAAAACCAAGAGATCAAAAGACTTTGGTAAGAAAAACATTGAGAGAGAGAGAGAGAGAGAGAGAGAGAGAGAGAGAGAGGGAGATATAGAATAAACAAAAACCAAAAGAAGAAAAAGAAAGTGGAAAAAAACACAACAAAAAAGATGTGGGGTTCCTTTATCCATTCTCTTTCAACGAATGGATCACATTTTTGCTCATATTTTAGGATAATGAAATGTAACTGGTACTTGGAAAAGGAAAAACATTATGTTTACACCATACAGCACAACACCAAGACTTACTCGCACAGACATTTTGCATTAGGGTCCAACAATTTTTGTATTGACAATTCGGAAGAAATGTTTGAAATACTTCGGTTCAGATTTCTCCCCACTGGAGCAACCTCTCCCTCTTGTGAGACTTATTGTAGTGATGCTGTAGCCTTTATAATCGGATGGTGAAAATGGAAGAAGCAAAAATTTTCATGATAGAGTTTGGTCCAACTCTTCCATTAGTTAATGATCGAAAGGGCTTGGCCATATCAAGAATAATTTCTAAACACTAATGTTTACCTGCTCAAGAACAGAGATTAGCTCCATAGCAGTAGCTTTGAATTGCCGAGAGAGTGATATGAGATCTGGGTCTTGCTCTGCGTGCTCTATCTCTAATTATATGAAAAACAAATAAAAGAATCTTAATACTGCAGCACCCAAATAATGTAAGGAAAAATTAAAAAAAAAATGCACACGATAACAAATTACTGGGGACGAGTTAAATGAAAACATTCCTTGACTTTCACCCACATCAAAATATTATTTTTTAATAAAAAGACCAACTTCATCATTAAACATATCTGTATAACTGCTCACCGGCCTTTGTCATCTCAAGACGGGAAACCCGAGCAGTGTGATATGTCCCCCTCACACTAAGTTCTTGAACACTGAATCGGCATAGACCTTCAAGAACAACCACATATGTAACCCTCCCACTTGGTTTTTCCACTCCTCTAGAGAGATGCAAAGCTCTGGCGGCCACTCCTCTAAAATGAAAAACCACAAACTACAATTATTATAGAATAACTTGCGAACCAAGCATTAAAAAAGACAAGATCTAAATAGAAATTCTAGCCAGGGATCATGAAGAAAACATTTAGAACTACAGCAAAATTTACCTGGTATGCCATTGAATTAACTCCTGCTGATTTTTCCCATCAAGCTTATTCGAATCCGAGGTAGCCAACGGAATTTTGGGGGTTCGCTCCCCAGAATCAGTCGCCACGCCTTCAATCACAAAGAAATAAACCAATCGTCATGCACTAGTCCACACAAAAAATAACAACGAAAAATATATCAATTGCCACTCACAAATTCAGACAAAAAAGTAATGACACAAATGAATTCATCCCAACCGCCTTTTTTGTAACAGTTTTTGCACCATTCCTGCCGCGGAACAACAACAACATAGCCTAAGTCCCAAATTAATTGGGGTCGGCTACATGGATCAAACTATTCCATTGTGCTCGATTAAGTGCAATTGATGGTGAGCTTTCCATGCCATTCAAATCCCTCCTAATCAATGTGTTCCAAGTTAACTTTGGTCTACCCCTACCTCGTCGAATTTCTTTAGTTTCTATTGAGCCAAGTTTTTAAGTGGGCACATTTGTAGGTCGGTCTTTGCCGCGGAACTGAAAGCCTAATTCAAACAACCCAAGACTAAAAACCAACTAGAGGAATTCGAGTTGCTTGCGGCAATCTCAGGTCCAGTTCCCCCGCTGAGTCAAAATTCACCATGGCCTGGTGGGAATAGGAATAGTCATGCTCGCCTGGATGCCCACGGATATCTAAGTAAACAATATCTATCAATTCCCCAAAATTACCTGATGAGGACAACATAGGAGTAGGAGCTACGGATGCCGCCTCCGCCGCGTCCCGAACCGGCAACACGCCGATCAGCCCCTTCTCCTCCCTCTGCCACAGCTCTTGCTCCACCAATTTCACACTTGAAAGAGAAAAAAACAAGATTATTTTACAGGATTATCATCGTAAATCAACCTAAAATCCAATTTTTGAAGAATACGCAATCGAAACCTCGACACGAACGCAATCCACAATTTTAACCTAAAATTCAATCGAGTGATGGAATTCACCTGCTTGGCGAGGTGCATCTGATTCGGATGATGCCGCCGGGGAGCAAGACCTTGTTCTTGAAGGGAAGAATCGCGAGTCGACTCGGCAGCTCCACCGATTCCGCCATGTCTAGAGAGAGAAATAGGGAGAGAGGGATTTATAGAGAGAGAAAGTCAGAGAAGCGAAGAGAGAAGGCGAGAACAGTAATATGAACTCAACATCAAAAAAAATATCAATCATTGTTTCTTTTCTCTCTCTCTCTCTATAAAGTGTTGGTGTGCATCACTATGTGCATCGGACGGATGCGGATGAGTGCGGGTCCGTCCTCCGTGTTCGGTGAGCCACAATAGCATCTAGATTTTGCTTGTTTTTGTTCTCTTTCTCCGTCTATGTTTCCTGATTTTGTATGTATAAGATTAAAGAGCGAGGGAGTTGCTGGCCGTCGGATTTCCAGATAAGGTGGCCACGTGTCGAGAGAGTACCGGTTGACGCGTCGCTGGCGACGTTGGCCCTCTTAATTATTTAAGCATACATGCCACGTGAGAAAAACTTTGAATAGTATCGTTGTAGCACGTTTATAAAATTTGAAGTTAGGGGAGTTTCAAAGTGATATACTGGAATTTAAAAATTTTGTAAGGTACAGATTAAATAAATTGTTTCTAGTACTTTTGACAATAAAATCATTTTCACGTGCTGTAAATAATTTAAGCAATTAAATTAGAATCTTAAGGGCTACAAAGGCATTAATTAATGGCATGGTGAGCGATTTTTCAAGTGAAATGGTGGGGGAGTTGCTCGAGGTGACTTTCGAGTTGGTAGGGGTGGGTCGGGTATTTAAGGAGGGGGGGGCGAGGCCGGTTGAAGGAGAAAGTGTGGGCTGGTGTTGGCGAGAGAGAGGAGGCGACGGTGAGGGATTTGGCGAGAGATCGACCAACAGTGAGAAGGAGGAGAGGAGTTGACGGAGCGACGGAGAGGTGCGAAGCAAGGAGCGAGGCGAGTGCGCGGATCGACCAGCGATGGTAAGAGAGAGATCGACCAATGCGAATGGCAATGGCGAAGAGGCGAGGTGCGCGAGCGAGGCGAGGGTGCGCGGATCGACCAGCGAGGGGGTGCGCGAGCTCATGCGAAAGGGAGCGCTTGAGCGCGGCCGGGCACAAGACGTCCCAACGGAGGAGAAGGAGGAGGAGGTTAGTTAAGTTTTGTTAAATAGTTTAGTTAATCGTTTTTTGATTGTTTGTTTAGTTAGTTAAGTTAGTTTAGTTTAGTTTAGTTAGTTTGATTAGTTTAGGTATTTAGGTTAGTTAAGGTTAGTTAGTTTAGTTTGGTTAGTTTATTTTAGTTAGTATGTTTAGTTTGCTAAGTCAATTAAGTTAGTTTATTTTTGGTCTTTAGGTTAGTTAGTTTACTTAAAGTAGTTTGTTTAGTTTATTAAGACGGTTAAGTTAGTTTAGTTTCGTTTAGTAGTTTAGTTAATCGTTTTTAGGTAGTTTGTTTAGTTAGTTAAGTTTGTTTAGTTTAGTTTAGTTTAGTATAGGTATTTAGGTTAGTTAATGTTAGTTAGTTTAGTTTGGTTAGTTTAGTTTAGTTAGTTTAGTTTAGTTAGTTTGTTTAGTTAATTTCGTTAGTTTGGTTATTAATGTTTGATTACTTTACTTTAGTTTTGTTGTTCGACAATTTGCGGTCAGTATAATTTAGTTTTGTTGGGTTCGTTAGTTTAGTTCACATAGTTAGGTTATGTTAGGTTATGTTATTTAATTTGCTTAGTTATGTAATTACTAGTTTTTTAATTTTCTTAGTTAAGCATTTCAGTTGAAATTAACAATGGAACAATTTCGAGGATGCAGTTTCCACTTTCACTTTTGTTTGAGAAATGCAGTGTTTACTTTTTATGTTTGTTAGCATTTTTTTAGTACTAGTAGTTCAAATGTTATTCTATCATAATATCATTTGCTGAGAAAGTTAATTGAACCACTTCTCTATATAGATTTAACTTTCAATTTCTGGTGAAATGTTGTGGTTGTTTATGCAAAAGATTGACCAAGAAATTTTACTTCTCTTCTCTGCCTTGTCATTTTTATGTGCATGCCTTCATGTTTGTCTACAAAAGCACCCTTTTTTAGAGAAAAGGAAATAGTGGCTTCACAACTTTTGAGGGACTAAAGGGATTAGCTTATGTCTGCCCACATTTTAAAATGAGAATACCCTTCAAGCAATCTAGATATAAAAACATTATGAATTAGCTATCTGTGTAAATAACATAGTTAGGTTAGGTTAGGTTAGGTTAGGTTAGGTTAGGTTAGTTAGTTAGATAAGTTACTTGAGTTTAGTTTAACACTCATTACTATAAAGGTTTACTTAGGTTAGTTAGGTTAGTATGTTTGATTACTTTACTTTAGTTTTGTTGACGTGGAACTAACAAAAAAAATGTCAACAAGCGGATTGTTACGTTGAATACAACAAGCGGAGGAAAATAGTAAGTTCACGAATTTGGTATTTTTCATAATTATTAATAATTGTTTGTTATAACATTAGTTATAACATAATGTGTGAAGTAACATAAGTTCGTACATATGTTGCTTTTGAGCATTTACGCAGTTGTTTTTGTGTGAATATTTATTAAATACTTATCGTTTGGTTTCGTACAACACTCATTTTCTTTTCTAACATTCATTTATAGTTGTACAACAATGGATCCAGTCCTTAAGATCCATCACTATTGCAACTCCAATCTACACACAGATCATCGCGAACCTGGAGGGCGAGGTAAAGCTGTTTTACATGAATACGTCAAATTTACGGCAATAACGATCAAACTCATACATTACGACCTTATCAATTATAAGGTGTACGAAACAATGCGCGTACGTCGAAGACGTGGGGTCGTTGATCGAACGATGCGGTATCATTCTAGGATGATCCATATCTTCGTTCCATTGGGTTCTATGAGATTTCCGGGTAGCATTTTTCACCTTGATTGGGCTTTGATTATCTGCGTTCGTAGATGGTGCCCGAGATGCCCATACATTTCACATGCATTGTGGGAGTGCACAATTACACTCCAAGACGTGCGAGTTCGGCTTGGATTACATATCGAAGGTATGCTGTGTGGGGAACGACAGATACAGACTATGCTGATGTCTGCGATAGGCTACTTGGACGAACTCCTGTGGGAGATGACGTGGTTGGTTGTAAACTTAAAGTCGATTGGCTTGAGCGTAACGTACCAGCTATAGATGATGATAGCGATGAGGAGTCGGTGCAACGCTATGTTCGATCGTACATACTACAACTTATCGGTGGTTGTCTTTTTGCCGACAAGTCCAATCGATTCCTACATTTGATGTTCCTACCATTGTTGGAGGATTTCCAAGTAGCTGGACAATATAGTTGGGGGAGTGCATGTTTAACATATTTGTACAGGGAGTTGTGTCGCGAATCTCGCGCAGGGGCACATGAGGTTGCTGGCGCGTCAATTCTTGTACAACTGTGGGCATGGGACAAATTTCCATTCATAGCACCGAGGCGCCTGCGTGTTTGTAGAGCTCAACCGCGAACGGTGGATAGCCAAAATATGATTATGGACGTTCCACTGGGACACATGTATTAAAGTCGATTTGTCATTAATATGCTAAAAAATCTTGTCCAATTTCATTTATCTTAACTTATTGTTTTCTACACATATGGCTCGATGCATTTTCGGTTTCGCAAAGTTCGACGCACGTCGTATCGGCTTACCGTGATGCACTCGTCTCGCAAAGGCATGAGGATGATGTGGTATGGCAACCATATACTGAACTCATGGGGTCTCTTCCCAATTACTGTACTAACGGTCACGGTAGTTGGCTTTCGACGTGTCCCCTTATTTGTTTCCACATAGTCGAGTGGCATCAACCGGAAAGGGTTATGAGACAATTCGGCATGGTATAAGTGGTGCCACCAAATTGTGCTTACGACGCCCAACTGCACCGCCTCGAATTGCGTGGACATCATCATGAAAATTGGGTGACTTTTCACGCAAGCTACATACACATGTGGGAAAATCGTGGGGACAACATTGCCACAAATGCCACTTAATGAAGGGCACGATCATGAAGATACATGACGTGGTATCGTTCGGTCACTAGGAGATTCATTGGACACGACGGGGCGTTACGTGACTATTCGGTAATCTTCTGACTCTTACTTTTCCTCGAACAGCTAATATCTTATTTTGCGTGCTTTGAGCTCTTATTTTTTGTATATCAGCGTAACTTGGTGCATCGACTGAGGCGAGTGTTTATTGAGGATGGGTACGAGCAAGGTCTTGCTGCGCTTGATGAATGGATTAAAATTTTAGACGAAGATGAAAGGCAAAGGTATACTCTTTCGCATGACGGAATTGACGTCGAACAAGACGTAAATGAGGATAATGAACAGGAAGATGAAGAAGACGATCAGGGCGAAGCAAACATAGAGGTGAGAAGAAGACGAACACGACCGAGAGCGTGCGTGAACGCATCGACGTCCTCGTCCACCACGTCCATCTACTCGGACCGAGATTGCTTTGCAGAGAGGGTAGCGAGACGTTCTCCTCCAAAGACGTTCATCTCGTTCGAGAGCGAGTAGAACAAAGACTGTTGGCGAGAGTAGCCAACGATCATCCCCACCAACTCATTCTTCTCATGGGTACATTCCTGCATCGTCCACACCCCAAGTAGAACCTTAAATGTTTGTACCCAGGCCGCCGTTCGTGAATCTTCCTCCTTACCATTTTGATCCTTACGCACCTGGGCCGTCGTCTTCATATGTGGACCATGGAATGCCTCATCGTCAAATGTATCCGTCACTGCCTCAATACATGCCTAGTCCATATACTCCTACTCCTTATAATTACAATATGCTATATAGTGGAGATGCCTCATTCATGAACTTGTTGACCATGCCGCAGCCTCATGTTCCTTTCCCCCAACCCCATACAGGAAGCCAGTATTTTGGAATGGTTACACCTCCTATTTTTGGAAGCATCAGTAGCAGAGGTGAGTCGAGTGAAGCACCAGAGGAAGAGCATCAATCTACTCGACGTGATTCAATGCAAGACCAGCCACCTCAACAACCTCAACCGGATGTACAAACACAATGTCCAACTAGATAAAGAGTACGTCCGGTTTGCATCACCGAGCAACAACGTCAACGTAACCGTCGTAATAGACCTGCATGATGAGTTTTCTTGATGTCATGGTGATTTGTAGATAGCTTATATTTTGGGTGAACGAAGTACGTGTATACAACCTTCTCATTGAATAAACTTATTTCTCATGTTTTCCATATTTTTATAATGTCGTATCTGTGATTACTCTTCAATATTCCATAACAGAAACTCATCACTTGAAAGATATATATATCTCGAAACATTAGAATATTCGAACTTATAAGAGTAATTTTGCAGTAGAAAAGGATGGTGAGGTGCATTAAATGAGAGAAAAGCGGATGGTGAGGTGCACTAATCGCAGTAAAGGTATAAGCCAGTTTTTTGCAGTGTGGTTGATATGTTTTTTTAAGATTGACTTTTTCGTTAAAGCGCCTTAAGTAAAAGGTGGGGTGCGTCTAGCTTCGCTCATGTGCTTTCGTATAGATAGGATTTGTGTATTTTTATGTTGTTTTTGTTAAGCTCACATTCAAGGAGGAGTCCTACACGTATATCAGTAACTGGCATAAATCGTGTTTTGATATGCGTGCGATGTACTTCACGATACGTATCATGCACATCTCGAAGAGCATCGCACGTACAGATGTGTATTTTGACGTGCGCGTAGACTTTTCCTTTTTCAATAGGCTAGAGTATAGCTAGACCTATCGGTTATGCTGAAAAAAAATGAGAGTAGATAGCAATTCGCAAATCAATATTGAATCCCACGCAATTAGACATAACTGCGTGCGTGCTATTAAGAAGCTAGAATTACTATATGATCTCAAAGTAAAAGAGAGACGCCAGTTTTAACACGGTCAACCATGTGCATCCCTGATTCAACGCAAGATTCCCCCCATGATGCACCTACCTCCAATACACAAAACTGCACAAACATATATGTTCTATTTTATGTTAAGGAAAGCCCCAAAATTAATGAATCCATATATATAGTAGACTAAGCTCCTTTAGACTTTGAATTCGTTGCGATCCACTAAAGTTTCATGAACACGTCTACAATTTTGTAATTTTTTTTTTGGAGGGGGGAGGGCTTCTCCATGGTAAAAGTTGATTCTTAGGTTTAAACGTAGAGTATAAGAATTGTATTAATGTGAACAAATTGTGTATAATAGGGTGCTCTTATTTATGGAGCTGAACAAAACATAATTAAAATGAGGGTAGTGCTATTTGGGCTCGTTAGTACAAACTCAAAACTTTTTTTAATTTCAAATACATCATCGAGTAATAATTGAAGCAACCATGATCACTTGTAAAATTCCTTTGATACCCTTTGAAAATTTACAAAGATTTTAAAAACCTCCATATGAGTCGGACTCATGAGTCAAAGTGGATTTGTTGTTATAATAAAGAAAGTTTTCTAATACTATCTAATACCAAAATATAACAACTATGTAAATACCTAAACTATGGAAATATAGCAACTACTATAATTTCCTTAACATAATGTTGTCCCATTAATCACCATAGACATGTGTCCCTAATTAGACAACTTTTTCAAATAAATTGAACTATTAAGATTGTGCACATTCATCGTAACCGAGTTGCGGCCGGATTGGATGGTCAACTTTACAGTGCAACGGATGGATGAATCTCGAGAGCTTTTCTCAATGTCCATCTGAGCTAGTACCGGCCAGTCCTTATATAAAGACGATATAATGAAAGTTTCTTTCTCAATGATGTGTCTTTTGTAACTAGGCAGCTACACCTCATTCTTATTAAAGAAAAAGAATTGAGATTGGTCACGGTGAATATAATTTCTGACTAAAAAACCAAAATGGATTATTATTAATATTTATAATAGCTACCTCTACTAATTTGACACGTATTAATTACTTCTTTCTAGCTAGGTGAGGTAGTAACAAATTTGATAGCTTCAGTGCTATTATAGACAAATTTTTTTTTTTTTTACAACTGTAGACACACCATATTAGATTTTGGGGTCTTAATGAATTGCGCAAACCATCAAACCCTAAAAAATAAACTAATTAAGAAGAATAATTGGCATGAACTAGGTCAAGCCTAACTAAGGAGGGTTGGGAAAACTTAAAACAAAAGCTTCATCGATAGCCTACATATATAAAAGTAGAACATTCTAATTAATTAATTAGAAGATTCGAACTTATAACCTTAAAGAACTTCAATTAATTAAGCAACTAGTAGCTAGCTACGTCCTAACCAATGCATGAAACCCAGAGTTGGTTCATTGACCTCCAAGTTGGTTGGTGCTTTACATATTTATTTTGTACTTTTAAGAGTCTAGGGTACGGTATCCAAGTTCTTGAAGTGATTGACTTAAAGTTTGGTGCTTATCAATACATTTAATCAATCTTATTGATATTATAATCATTTAATTGAAGAAAACTCTCAAGTCGAATCATATGAAATAATATAAATAGAAGGACTTCAATGTGAGTATGGCTAGGGCAGAGCTTTACCAAGTTAGGTGTTTTTGTAATTTGTTTTTACACCTTAATTTACTGCAGCTTTTTGAGGTTAAAAGTAATTTCTTTTGTAAATGATCATATGGAGTCTTGGCCTTTGCCATCTATAAATTTGAATTGATTGCCCCAAGGCCTATATAGAACTAAAATATATGGTTAGTTGTTTTATTTTACATTTTAGCAGTAACTATTTGGAAGTACTGCAACTACTTGTGTGCAAATTTACTTTCCGTAGCTTGGAAGTGTCAACTTCAGATTTTTGATATTTTGTCACTAATTTATGAGAAAAAAATTACAAAATTACTTTACCTTTTACTTTAAACCCCGAAAAATAAGTGTGGTTTTTTTTTTTTTTTTTTTTTTTTTCTAACACTGGGCTATGTCGCCTTTTCAAAAGGCGTTATTGGCTATTTTTGAAGTTTGTGAGGTGGCGGTGAGTTGGCGCGGCAAATGTATAGATAGCTCCTTCTCAAAATGAGCTATCTATACAAACCTTTACAAATTATGTCCCCCTATGCCCCGCCACCTCACCGCCACCTCACAAACTTCAAAAATAGCCAATATTGGAAATTTGTGAGGTGGGGGTGAGGTGGCGGTGAGGTTGTATGGATAGCGCCTTTTGAAAAGGCGCTATCCATACAACCTCACCGCCACCTCACTTCCACCTCACAAATTGCAAAATAGCCATACTAGTTTTATTGTAGGTACACCTAAGTTGTTGTCTTACATGTTCATGCATAGATGTCATGCATATGTACGAACAAATTTAGGGATGTGCCCTTAGGGTATTGATCGAGTGATAAGTTTGTTCTCTAATATGTTGACCAAGGGAGATGTATTGAGTTTGAAACTTGCGCCCTTAATTTTTTCCTTTGATTTCTTTTTTGGGGTTCCCCGATGGGAGGCAACTAAGGACCCCTGAGAGATTAATCGAGTTCACCATCAGTCTGGTATTGGCGGTGGTGGCTCAGATAGATTAACTATCCAAAAAAAATTAGGGATATCAAGATGATTCCAACATACAAGATAACCATGCAATGATCAATTGCGAAGATGTTAAAGACGGACTTAGTGTAAATTAATATCTATATATTTATGTAAGTATTTTTTTTTTGGGTTCTCTATATATTTATGTAATAAATTGGCGGAATATGTAACCCTTGTTTGAATAGAAAATGAATGATGATCGTTTATAACACCCTCCAAACTTTTAAAATTATATTATTATGTATACTAGTTAATCAATTATATATATATGAATTATGGACCAAAAAATAGAGAGACATAAAATGTACGTAGGTAGTTAAATTTAATTTCTACCAATAAAATTTACATACATAATTATCTTAAAGGTAATACTTTTTAAATTTAATTTATACATTTTCCCTTCATTCCAAACTCTTTCAAAGAAGATTTGTTTATTTCAACATTTTTACCTTAAAAATGTTGTGATAAGTTGGTTTGTTCTCTTGAGTTAGGAAGAAATTAACGTGTCCTTATTTAATTAGGCTTCATAAAAAAAAATTAGCCAAAAAGGATCCATTATCAACTACCTAATGGCATTTTCGGTTCACAAATCCAACTATCCTAAGTTCATGGGATTAACTTATACAAAGGATTGTGACTTTGATTAACTGATTAGTCTCGAGTTGGTCACTTGTTCGATTAGGCGTCTTAACAATATGATAACATGTTTTTGGTGCTGGTGAAATGACTTACTCCCCCATCCCTTATACACCACAACAATGATGATTGAACTTGGCACTAGTTAAATTGTATCATTTTATGTATTATGATCGACTATTTATGTGTTCTTTGTTTGCCCTAATTGCTTGATTTGAAGTGAAGTGGTGGTTTTGTTGGAGAAGATAAAGCTTATGAAGGCGAGGTTGGAGAAGATAGAAGTCGAAATTGAAAAGTTGAAGATCAATTTAAAGACAAAAGAGAAAAAGGAAAAGGTTGAGGTTAAGAGTATGAAAAAGAAAATAAAGCTTGGGAAGGCGAGGATGGAAGGTGAGATTGAGAAGTGAAGAAAAAGGATGATGACACCAAGGAGAACACGGATACGAAGACCACCACCAAGGCTGAGAGGCTAAAGCTCTGCACTTCTACCAAATCATCAAGGGGGGTTTAGGCGTTGAATCAATGAAGAAGATCTAAAGATGTATGCAATAAAAGAGGAGCATTTTCGCCAAAGAATATGAAGTGAAATCCCTAATTTTGGGTTCGCAGTCGATAGGCACATGCGATTTCTTTCGTGTATTGTTGGGTTAAGTGAGGGGTATTTTTGCCATAAACACACTCTCACCATTCGGATTAACTATAAGGAGCCCTAAAAAAAAACATGGTTTAGTTTAGTCACCAGTATATGTTATTAAGTAGTCCGGTGGACTAGTTAATCCTTCAAAGTGAACACTAGATTACTCAATCCAATGTGGCTAATCCGGTCTAAGAAGGTGAAGCGAACAGGCCTAAAAATCTTATTGTAATCTATAAATGGATACAAAGTTACTAATATGTTTCTTTTCTTCTAGATTCTTAAGGGCGTGTTAAAATACATACTTTTTCTATATATTAACCACAAACAGTCATTATTAGAGTGCCATTATTATATGCATATTACATGCAATGCTACCAACCAATTGGGTGGTCCAATGGCTTAGTACGAGATTTAAGAATAAGAAGTCATGAGTCTGAACCCCAATGAAGACGAATTGTTTCTTTCTTATTAAGAAAAAAATTATTCTAGTACTATAAGAAATATTAAATTACCAACTAAGTGGTTGTCTCACTAGTTTTGGTATGTGTTTACTTGGTTAAGAGGTCGGTAGTTCGAACCTTACGATGGGCAAGTTATAGTTTCTTTCTTATAAAAAAAAAATTGAATTTGTTTCCTTTGTTGTTGTTGTTGTTGTTGTTGTTTATAACGTAGGTTATATCGATGTGATTCACTAGGTTATATCGATGTGATTCACTAGGTTCTATGTAGGTTATATTAGGTTGACGAAGCTACTAAGGGCATGGGCAATGGTTGCACCCAACATAAGTTTAATAGTATAAAAAACACATGCCACATCATCGATCTATTATACTTTTCACTTTTTTGACTTTTCTCCCACAATAGTTAGAAACCTATTATTATACACAAATAAGACCCATAATTATGTCACATCTTCTATTTCAAAAATAACTAAATTTGCCGAGAAAATATGAAAAAAATTCACATTTATAAAAAAAAATCACTTTAGGGGGCTCACAGTAACATCTTTTGTTGCGGGACGTTTACTCAAAAATAAATGCCCCAAAAGGAACATACCCTCGCCATACATCTAATAGACCCCATATAATACCCCGTTGCTCATGCCATAAGTCTCACTACAAACCCACCGTTATCAAAATAAAAAATCTTCGACTACAAACAACTTCTTTTTAAAGCAATTTTTTTAAGGAATTTGAAGCCGATTTTTAGGTTATGTAACGGCGCCGGCTATGTGTAACCCACAAAATTCTAAGGGTAAGCCATTTGATAAGTGCACCCCATCGATTGTTAAGGGTGCCACCTAACAAATTTTTTCCCCCGAAATGCCCTTGAATATTTAGAAGGGCACCCCACAACACAAAAATCAAAAAACCCGAATTTTAAATGAGCACGAACCCTAAGTTCTTGATTCCAGTGATTCGTGGATGGGAAAGAGGCGGCGGACCACGAGCCCTGCAACTCGAATTTGTGGACGGGAAAGTGGCGGTGGAGCTTGTTTGTGCAGTGGTGGTGGTTTCGATTTAGGTCTCATCAAGATCGTGTTTGTAAGGTGACATTTTTTGTGTATTGTAATGTTATTCACGAAGTTTGTATTTTGTATGCATTTGTTCTTGTTTGGGGTGGAAGTGGAAGGGAGTTTCGTCTTGGCCTAGGTCTCGCTTTTGGTTCGGTCACATAGGTTCGAACATAATCTATTTGCTCGATTGTAGGTGACCGATCAAATCTATTTTATTTGGATTTAGGGTACCACCATGTTATACATCACTCAATGAATTTTAGTTCTTGTGTATGTGTTTGTTGTTATTTGTTGTCGAACTGGATTGTCCGTTTCGTGCCCAAAATTTGATCGCCTCTAGTTTGGTCACACAATATCGAATGAGATGGTGTTGTTCGGTTGTGGGTGACTGAACATTACGTTATTTGTCCAACGGGAAGCACTGTCGGCAACAAAGAAGATGATGACAACTATAATGTGAGTTGTCTATTGATTTTCCATGATTTAAACATGTTTTTTTTTCTTATAAGTTAAAACTTAAATCATAATAATAAATTTGGGCTCATTCATGTTCTATTGTTTATGTAACGAGTACGACGTGCTGTGGATGTCATGATAGCATGGAAAGCATTGCCGCTGGGTCAAAGAGATTGGGCATCCACAGTGAAGATGGCGGACAAGATGCTAAAGCACCTCACGATCATTGGTGCTCCTGCTCCGTCTGGCACGACCACATCTTTTGACACCCAGTCCTAACGTGCAAGCAAACCGATTGAAGGTGGTTCTTCAAAGCGTAAGGGAAAGACACCGACTACTTCACAATGCTCGGGCAAGAAGAACAAGAACTAAATTTTCTATTGTGAAATATGTATTGACATGTTTTTTTGAATTGTTAAGAATTGATTTTTTGACCAAAAACTTGTGAGTTAAATTATATGGATGAATACTTTTGTATAGTTCTCATGAAATGTTTTATTGAATTGCGTATAATTGATTCAATTGGGGATTGCCTTATGAATTGAATTTAATGAATGCTTACTTTGGTTTACTTTTAATGTATTGGTTGAGTGTGGTATATTTATTGATTTGGAGTTGATCCAATTTGGCTATTTTAAAGGAAAACTTGGTCGTTCGATTATATAGGATCGAGTGAACATCGATTGTTCGGTCCTGCATGACCGACTAGTGTTATAGACGCTCGTCAATACATAACTAGACAAAAGGGGCAGTAATGTGAACTGTTCGATCGATTGTACATTATCGAACAAGAAGCTACTATTCGGCCATGCCAAACCGCATAATTGGTGTTCGCTCAGTACTACACTACTAATTGAAATGTGCACTAAATATATATGCTTTTCAGTCGGTCATACACGACCGAGTGAACACATTTTGTACTATCATGTTGGGGTATGTGCCCTAGGTCAATTTACAAACATTATTTATCTTATATTTTTAATTAATAAAATAGAGGTTTTCGTTTGTTGTTTTATTATTAGTGATTGCATGTTTACATTATAATAAGATCCATGGGTATTTTATTGAAATATCCTAAATGTCCATAGTCGATTATTATACTATGAACTATAATGAATTAAGACTAGTGTAAATCTTGATTGATGATCATGTGATGATCATGCGTATAGGGATACGAACCGAAACCATGAGTATTTGTTAAGGAACAAGGTACTAGACCGACCCGCTATCAGAACACCATATGGATTAAGTCATAAGTGTTACTCATGATAGATATATCATTTAGTCATTCGACTTGAGATTACCATAGACTTCAATATTATGAGCATGGTAATTTGACATAATCAAACGTTATCTTTAACCGGACGATTTTAAAGATTTTGATTGGTTACCATGTGAATAATGTGTGAAGGTGTGTAATCGAGATATAATTTGTCTTTCTCATATAGAGAGATATCAGTGGACCTCTCGATATGCTAGACTGTTAAATGGCCAATTCTAAATGAATTGATATAATCAATGTCACTTGGATGTTTTCAATCTACCTAAAGATCGAGACTAGTACGATTAAACATTAAGGGTGACTTTCAATGTCTTATATTTAATCAAAGGATATCGCACAACAAAATGATATGATGTATGTTATTGATTAAGTTGTATCGATTTTGATATTCATGCTACTTGCGTAGTCATAATGTCTTGCTAGAGACCGCTTATGACTTGTGTACCAAATGGTTTTGCTTTATTGCCAATGTCGCATGAACCTATTGGGTCGCACATAAAGAATAACTTTGCACAATTTCAATTGGTCCGGATTAATGAATTTTATATGATAAAATTCATGACATAAAAGCTCTTACAATTTGTTATATGATAACTTATTAATATGGGTATTTATGTAATTTGATTGAATTGCCTGAATACAATAGTTGTATTACAAATAGGTTTTTTAAGAGAGCTTATCTACACATATGAATAAAGGTTGAAACCATGAAAATGAATATGACTTTCGTTTTTCCTATTCTCGAGTTCTCTGGATTTTGGGAGAGAAAGAAAAATGTTTTTAATCTCTCTTGGAGCTAGAACTCCAAATTTTGGTCACCGTTTATGTATGGGTTTTTGATAGAGGACGCGCATTTGAACGTCTTGATACTCGAACAATCAGAGAAAGAAATCACGGATTAAGGTATAGTTTACTTTTGTAGTTCTTGTTTAGTAAAACTTATTTTCGATCCTATTAGGGTTTTTCAAAAACTATTTTGAATTTTCCGCAGTTTATGAACCCCAAAACCCAATAGGTCAATCACAACCAAATGCATTTCATTTGTTCGGTCTTGTATGACTGAACTAGAGATAAATTCTTCTTGTTTAGTTAGTTCGGTGAGAGCCGATCGCTAAGCGTGGATGGCTTAGTCATTCATGACCAAATAGATAGGCGTAGGTCGGTTAGTGATGAGTGACCTATATGTATTAATACTTATTTTCGGCTTGAATTAATGAATAGTAATAGAAAACGACATCATTAATAGTAATCCACTTAAGTATGTAATATCATTCATAAACATGTTATAAAACGACAAAATGTCATCCAACTATATGTCATGTAACGATGTACAAAAAAATGACAATTACAACGAGATTACAAATATTTTCGTGTAAGTAATGTAAAAAAAAAAATTGTCTACTTACAAAAAGGGCCTTTCACACACTTCTATTAACTATATATGTACAATCAAGGTGTGTCCAAGTCAATAGCAATAGAAGTCCCATCTTGAGAATTAACAAGTGTCGGTGGGACTTTCCAATTGAAGTTCTCACTCCATGTTAACGCCTCCGGTTGTATATTTTTTTGCCACTCTAGATAAAATTGAGGAAAAGGGAATCCGCCTTAAATAACACCTATAAAAGATATATGAACATGTTAACCAATGGTAATGAGTTAACAAGTATAAATAGGAATACAAATAATTGATGACCTTACCCTCATAAAATGATTGTTATTAACGTATATCATCCCAATTACAACTCTGTCACCCAGTCAATCCGGTGGTGCGTCCTTAAGTGGAAGGAATGTCATACTACCTAAAGGTAATAGAGACATTAGAATGACACGGTAACATATAGCAATCACGAGACTCAATTCAGGCATACACATCCACTTGTCAAATGGAGCATCCCTAATATCATCGTAGTGTTGCACGATAGTAGAATGGTCTCATAGTGATCCCCATCGAGGATTGTGTGCCAAAGATTTTAGTGGCCATGAAGCTCCCAATACATATCATTTCGATTTGTTTTCATGCATCTTACTCGTTATGTCCAAGACCGGCTACAACGACATGGTATCCACAATTACCATCTCTCATGACATCATCAACCCTCTCAATGTGATGAAGCCAGTCTTCAGGGGCTACACCATAATAACCATCCATATACATAGCATGCATTAGTGTACGTGTTCTATGAACCATGTGTGGATGAGTGACTTCTTTGGTATCATTTCTTTTACAATCACATTCGATTTAACCCACCCATCCATTAGGTAATTAAGATTCTTCAATGCCCAAATATAGTTATTTTTCGTTTCTTTTGATATAAATACAAATCCATCAGCGAACATGAGCTTAGTTGACGTCACACCAATGATCTTAAACAATGGCATGCGATACCTATTGGTTTTGTACGTACAATCCATAATCAAAACCAAAGGAAAATATTGTAGTAATTGATGGAGTCAGGATGAGCCCAAAACAAGTATGTCACAATGTCAGTTTCCACATGTTTCCTATGCCACGAGAGAAATCATGTGTGTCCAGCAAATACATGAGTTGTTGCATTTATGATCTTCCTCTATCCTCGGCCAACCTTTATTTTTGCCTTTTTGTATATCGTGCGCAAAGTTGATGAATTATCTTCATCATTTTCTTTAATGTGTCCAAAATCTCTCGGGGCTTATGTTTCCTTACATCATTTGTATGACCATAACATGCTCTTCTGGAACTAACCGACCGGCGTATGAGTGTCCCTCCTTATAACTACCAATTTTGTGGTTATGCAGCCCACACACCACTGTCACGTGCCATAAACGGTCTTCATGTTCTTTATGTTTATTGCAAATAGACAACCACATTTTTTGGTGCCAAGTTTTCTCCTTGATGTCCCTTTAAAATCCCTCCTTTGTCATCTATCATAATTTTTTTCTTAACAATTATCTTTTCTTTAATGACTTTCATTTTTCCAACTTTTTAGGCGTCATCTATATAAGTACCGAAACTCTCACACGCCATGTTGACCCTCCCCAGACGATGACCATCACTGTAACGACCCAAATTAATTAAATTAGGATTAGCATTAATCTCGAGGATTAACTGTCGTAATTTGGGCCTTACATGGACAACTCGGTTGACTCGGACACGAGAATCAAGAAAATATGTTATTTGTGGATGCTAGTTGTTTAGGTGCAGTGTTTAATATCATTATATTATTGTATTGCATTGCATGTGTGTACGTTTCTATCAGGTGAATATGTGTGACGGGTGTTTTTTTCGAGATGCACGCGTAGGCACGAGCACAAGATGTCGGGTAATCGGGGGTTAGTGAGACCACTAATGTGTCAAAAACGAGACTAAATACTCTAACCACATGAATTTAAGTATCTAAGTTTTAAATTTAATTGATATGGATTAACGGAACTATAGTTTGGACAAACAAATTGGAGGCCATTGATTTGTATAGAGATGATGAAGATGTGTAGAAATCCTAGGCTAAATAGTAACTAGTGAGTGGAGACATGTATTTTTCATGCGGGACATGTGGCTTTGAGTGATGACACATGTATTAGTAATTAACTTAGTCAAATTAAATATTATCTTAATTAATCAAGTTGTTAATCTAAGTATATACAAGACAAACTTTGATTTTCATTCAAACAAGAGAAGGAAAATCGTGATTTGTGCAAATAGAGCTAGAATATGCTGAATTTTTGGGACTTCAAGAGTACCTAGCTTGGAGGATCATACTACAAAGGATTTTAATTAGCTGATTTCATGTTTTTCTAAGGTTAAAGAGGAATCATATACATGCCATATAACATTGGTTTCAAAAAATTTAAGCCAAACTTGCTAGTAGAATCAATTATATTCATGAAGAATTAACCAAATCTTGCAAGGGCATAACTCCTACAATACTTATCGGATTAAGTTGATCTTTTAGTATGTTGTTGTTGGGTACGTCAGATGACTTATGACTAAAAAACCACGAGTTTTAGAGCTATATACTGGGAAGAAATGATTTTTACAATCTTGCTGGTCATATTCATTTTAAATTTGAGTGTTTTGGTAGAATTGCGATATCTTTTTCATTTTAAATCGAAATTTTACAAATCGACCTTTTCAGAAATCTAAGATAGAGGCCAACAACTTTTCTCTTTGAAAGCTTTGAGATTTGACTTTTTTCATGCCTAACAATGCGCTGCAACACATAATCGAAAATGAAAATCTATTAATCTTTAGAGATTGTTTTGAAAACTTGACCTACACACTCAACTTTAAATACCTATGATTGATCTAAAACACTTAAAATTGATCTTATGGGACTCGAGGACTATAGTACAATAGTCGGGGGCATATTGGGGTCAGATTAGGTATATTTGGGACTTCGGAGTGCAATTTGAGATGCGTGAATAATTTAAGAAACACATCTTAAGTATTCAATTATTTCAACTGTTCTATCTTCTGTTTCTTTGATATTCATCTCCATGTTCTATCACTGCTTTGGTTTAGTTTAACAATCGATAGTTTTTGCTCACAACTAGGTTTATTTCGGTGTTGTGTTGTACGGGCTCTAGTACGCTAGACTATAGCATGGGTATCAGGAGTCCTTGGTGAATGACAACCTGAGCTACTTTTTCAAGTACATGTGTCGGTGCGTCGTGAGTTTATGTTGGCCGCCGAGAGGACTAGGTGATGGGCCAGTTGGGTGTGCCCATATGAGGGATCCTGAGGAGGGAATCCGAAGTATAGTCTAGTTTGTTACGCGTGACATAACTATTTGATTTTCATTGGTGTTATTTACGCATGTGATGACCTTAAAGTTGCATGTTTATTTCAGCATGTTTATTTAACATTATTATTTGTTTCTCTATTATTAAATGCTCGGTGGTTTTCTTTGGGGAGTTTACTCGCTGAACTTGTCATCTATTTTTGTTGGGATGACCGAGTGCAGATCATTCGATGAGCAAGGGCAAGAAGGTTTTAGGCGATTACCTCAGATAATTGTTTCTACACCAATTTGTGTTTGACTACAATATGTATATATTTACTTTTGTTAGGTTTTAGAGACTGTAGAACACTGAATACAAGTATATGGATCTTTTATTGTACTTATTCCGCTTTTGTTATATACATGGTATTATTTTGTCGAATCTCTCACTACTTAGGAATTATAATAATATGCGAAAATACTCATATATTTGAAGACTTCCATTGTAAAATTGTGTCATAACTTAATAGATTGACTAACTGGCTAATTAAAGCACTAATAATTACATGAAGAATAATTAGCTAAGCTAGGGTTTATCGTAAAATATGTAAGAAACCAGTTAGGTCGCGGGGCTTCATAGATAAACAAGTCACGACGTAGCAGGGCTTGGTGACGTATGATGCGGCATGGCAGTGCCTAAGGTTGCCTCGGGATTTGGGGCCTCCACAATCACCCCTACATCAAAATTCTTTGTGACAATAACAAAACTTTTACTGGATCCCTGACTTTGAACTCATTTAACTGAGTCATCCCTACTTAGAAATGGGGCATTAGGGATGAAGTCATTAGTGTAGTCCATAAAGTCATAAGAAGACAATATTCCCTGTAAAATGGTAAATCACGTCATCACAATCGACCTTCAATCAATAACCATAAAAATAATGAAATTGTATGGCTCGGTCAGATCCGACCGAACAAAACCTTTTGTTCGGTCACATCTCACCGAGTGACACCTATCTGGTCGGTCGCTCGAGACCGAACAATAGGCATGTGCTCGGTCTTGTGTGATCGATCCATATGACACTCAACATGAAAGAAATATACAAAAATGACTAAAACGAAGGAAAAATGAAGAGATACCTCACCGTCTTGCACATTCACACCCCTTGACGCTCATCATCCATTTTGTAAGGTCAAGAGGCACCAAACAACAACAACGAACAATGCACTACACCACAAGAAAATTTGTACGAAACTTTATTAAAACACACCAAAAATACTTTCAAACCATCAAATCCATAAAAAACATGAAGAGATCGACTTTTACAATCATAGTGGCCTTAAAAATGCAAGTTCGCGTCGCCGGTGGTCGCCGATGGTCGGAGGGGATCGTTGGAGGCAAATGTTGCTTCTTGTAAGGTGGATAAACATGAGAGAGATGAAGGGCATATGAGTCATTTTGGGAGTTGAGAGGGGTAAATAAGTCATTTCATTTAGGGGAAAATCTGGAAAGGGTGTGCAAAAATTTTAGTGACTTGCCCTTAGCTTTTGGTGGGGTGCACATACATAGCCGACGCTGTAACGGCCCGAAAATTTGACTTGTGCCACGTGCCAGGTCAGGGTCGTATGTGGGATCTACTCGTCGGAATACGTATGTCCGAATATCCAATTTGAGATTATAATGCTAATTGTTGAGCTGTTTTACGAGTTGGTATACGCGAGAAATTTGGTGAGCCGAAACACGAACGGGGACGCGTCTCGAGTCGCGTGCCGACGTGGGACCGAGGTAGCGGCTTAATGTGGCTATAGTGGCTATAGTGGTTTTAATGTGGTCACATTAAAAAATATACATTGGATGCGCCTCGTGATGCATGTGGCGCGAGTGTCGAGATTGTGAAATGAGGTGGTAGTGGTGTGAATATTTGTGGCGCCTCAAGATGCGCGCTGCCCAATTTTCAAGGAAAGCATTTGAATAAATATGTTTTTGATGTGCCTCGAGTTCCGCTCAGCACGAATCTCGATGACACATTTGATTTGAAAATAAATCGAAAAGAGAGAAAGAGAAACGACGAGAGGAGAGAAGAGAGAGAGAGAGAGAGAGAGAGAGAGAGAGAGAGAGAGGGAAAGAGAGAGAGAGAGACGGCGGCGCGGTGAACGGCGTGGAGCAACGGCGCGGTGACGCGTTGTCGGACTGATCGATCCTCGACGAGAGGCACGACTTCGACGAAGCTCGACGACGCGATGGATACAAATGGATTTTGAAGGCCATGGTGAGGTTTACTTCACCTAATTTGGTTGTGATTTGAATGACTTAAGTAACTTAATTGATATAAATGGACACCAGGGACTTATAAGGCAATAGTCGGGTGTCGGGTGCGCAAATCGAGGCGTGAGCGAGACGTCTTGAAGACGATTTGTGATTTCTCGAGGTAAGTAAAACCAGCTAGGAAATGCACAGTAGCTCATTTTAGTTTATATTTTATTGATGTTGCATTGTGTCATTTTCTTGGAATTCCCACCCACTTATGAATGTCCGGGCCAGTGAGTCATACTCGTGTCTCTCGATTGGAGTGGTTGCTTGGCTTGCAACCGGCCATGACCTCGAGTCACTTGACCCCGACCCTGTGGCACCCGCATTCGGTGGTTTTGGACTACTTGGGCACCTCTCTATTGTTTCATTTGACACTCAATTCTCGTTGTACTTTCATTGTTTTTACAGTCTTATCATCATGCATTCCGTACAGTTTTATTTCTATCCGCACGACTTTTAGACTGCTTCATTTATTTTGAATTACTGTTTAGATTTTATTGGCTTTTACTTACCTGGGCTCGTCATTCTTGTGTTTGACTGAGTGCAGATCCACGGTCCAGCAAGGGGAAGGCTCCATAGCTAGGTGATTCTTTTGTACTAATAGATATATTTGTTTTAAAACACTGGGAGTCGGGTTTTTGAGAGAATTTGAGCATGTATATCTTTCGTTTACTCTCCTCTAAATGTTTATTGACGATGATATACATATTCGGGGTTTCCACACTCTAGGTTGTCTTAACTGGTATCTTTGAGATTTTTCAACTATTTTTGAGTTATTTAATGTATTAACTACGCCGCTAAAATACTAATACCTTAACCAAAATATGAATTTACGTATAATGATGGATTGGAAGGCTGACTAGGTCTGCGTTGACCTTGCGAGACTAGCTCGGGGGTCCACGTGGGCTTAGGCCGGGCGGGGCCTAGTTTGTGAGAAACTGGGGCCGTCATAGACGCCTCATATAGTAATCGTGATTTTTTTTTGGTGTACTTGTATGGTTGCTCTGGTAAAGGCAATTTTTATTCAGTTTTGTTTTGTACTTTCTTTTTTCATCATTAAACTTATGTAGTATTCTAAAACAACTTCATACCATCTTTTCCTTGAAAAAGAAAAGTTACAATACCAACTACTAAAAGTGGTGTAACTGTGTGATTCTATGACAACACAAAAATGTTACAAGAATACATAATCTAACAACAATTTTTTTTTTTAAAAGGGATGCTTTAATTTCACTTCATTTCATGTCTCAACACCTTATTGTGACGAATCATCAAGGAAGTCCCAAAATCACAGTCACACGAATACACCCAAAAGTATGTTAGAGTTGTAATATAAATTAGTTTCGTGTTTGTGTTTGTTTTTTATTTGGACTTTGAGTTAGTCTATGAGTTGGTTTAGGATTTCCTAGTTGAATTAGTTTTTAGTTTATGTGAGTCTATAAATTGGTGATGTAAATAACAAGTTTATTGAGATTTATACAAGTGTGTCATTGTGGTGTCTCTAAACCTAACAAAGTAAACAAACTACAGAGAAAATAAAAACACAAGAATTTACGTGGAAAACCTCAAAACCAGGGTAAAAAATCACGAGCAAGAAATAAGACAATCCATTATCGATATCAGCTTAGTACACAAAGGAAAACCCTCCTCTACCTAAACTCCAGATAGAAACCCCAACAAGATTCGATCTCATAGTGTTGTGTAGTCACTCGCTAGCCCGTACACTACAACAAAAACTCGACTCTCACAAACCCATCAACAGTATATGTTACATACCCACTTAACAAAGTCCGCACGTTCAACATCCTATGTTCAATCGCACACACTTACCTATATTTATAGCCATACATAACATATGTACATGTAATTCAACACTAACATTAACTCCTAATTGGACACCAACATTAATGTGTTGCATGCAACATTTTGTATTATATACAAACTCCGATTACTAATTAATATCATGTATTACCACTGTGTATGCATAAATTCATGTAGGACACTAATTTGAGTCCAACTCAAATTATAAGTTTAAGCCACTTGATTCAACGCACCTAAATACTTATATATGGTAATAGATTTAGGGGGTGTATTCAATGAGACAAATCCATTAATTTTTTTAAATGATGGATTTTCATGGATTTCATGGAATTTGATGGATTTGGAAGGACTTGATTCAAACCTATCCAAATCTCATGGGTAGGGTTGAGATTTGGTTATGTGTATTTTTTGAATAGAAATTCACTAAAATCTATTAAAATCCGCTTAAATCTTAATGCAGTTTAAAAATTGAATACACCTAGACTTTTTAGAAATCTATTAAAATTCATTGAAATCCTAATTGAATACCCCTTGATTTTTCAAAAGTCCATTAAAATCTTTTTTTTTTTTTTTGAAGACAAAGTCGAGGATTTTATTAAGAAAAATGCTAGAATGACAACAACAAAGTCATACCACAAGACACATTGGCTCACAAGAGTCATCCATGTGACCTCGACCCGCATGTTATGCATCAAGATTTGTGTATGCCCGCACCTCGAGGTGCACATGGATGGCTCTTGTAAGCCAATGTGTATTGTGGTGTGACTTTGTTGTTGTCATTCTAGCACTTCTCTTTTATTAATGGTTGAAATAAGCAATTACAATTGTTGAAGTAGAAATGGAACACGAATCGGTCCAATAGCTAGAAATGTGTTCAACACGGGCCATATGAGCCAAATTAAATACAAAGATATATATGCCCCTTAATTAATAATTGAGAATTTGCTGAAAAAAATAATTTATATTCTTTTGTCCCGCGAAAAAGCATAGTACTTTACGCAAAAATGTAGTCTTTGTTGGAACAAAAGCTTCAGGACAGAGAATGCAAGTTGAAAATGGGGAAACCAAACAAAGACTTGAGGCGCGTAATCGCTCTCTTTTAGACAAGATTTATCCATACCGGTTGAAACCGTGTATACACAATGGGATTAATCGAAACTTGCCTTCAAGATGCAACCAAGTCTCTAATGGTTGTTAGATGATGTGTGTGTAATGCAACTCTAACCAAGAATACTCTTTGAAGAACTTTTGAGAGAATGATGTTATGACTCAAGAACACACTTTGATTCAAAAATCATTTGTGTTTCAATGTTTCTCAATGTTTTAATGTATCTCAATGTTACTCGATGTATTTAGTACGTACTAGATCCCTTTGATTTATAGAAAACTAGGGAACTTAATGTCTATCCACCAAGAGGTGAGTTTTGGTGCGAATTGGTGCAAAGAAACGGACAAAAACGAACCAAATTAATTATACCCCAAAACACGCACCTATTTGTTCTGGGTGTTGTGGCGCCGATCCGGCCCTTCAGCTCCCAAAACAATGATTTTTTTTTGTGGATGGCGCCACAGTGCTAGACACAGAACCTTCTTTTTTTCAAATCCAACAATTTCCCCCCATTTTCAAATTATACCGACATATAAATTGAAAATTACACTTAGAAAATAACACGACCAAAAAACATATAGCATCATTCCGAAATCGATACATAAATGAGAAGTGTCTTTTGGAATTGAACTTCTCACTTAGTGTAAACACTTCAAAGTTTTATCAGGTACTATGGTGAATGTATCTTGAACCAAGAACCCTTGCGACAAAACTGGAAATATCACGCATACCAATTTCATGTAAGTAAGAGTGTTATGTTGATTGCATATTATGGACTTGTGCAAATCCTGCCTTTTTTGAGTGCTCTAGAGTCGGTTAGGCTCATAAGAAGTGGCCACACTTCTACATCAATATAGGTAATTCTACTTAAGTGAATCTGCAAGTCACTCTATTCGACTTATTAAGACTCAATTGTCAAGCTCCATCATGCAGAACCAACAATAGAACCAGGAATGGACCTTTTATAATATAATTTCTCTAGTGTTCCGTAATCTTCACTTGACTTGTTAGTACCACATTGAACTTATTCCGTATTTTCAAGAATTAAGTTAGGTTCGCATCAAGTGACGATCGAAATTAGGCAAACCTAAGTCCTATTCATTTTGATGTCTGAGACACCATATCTTTAACAAGACCCTTTGTTAATGGATCCGCTAAACTTTTGTTAGATTCCACTTAATCAACTGTGACAACCCAATATTTGAGTAACTTCATTAAAAGATTATGTCTTAGACTTACATGTCTAAACTTTCCATTATAAGTCTTGCTTGCGACCTTATAAAAAGTTGCCTTATTATCACAATTGATCATTATATCTGGACATGACTTGTTCCATAATTGTATTTCCCATTAATAATTTTCAAAGTCACTCTGATTCCTTGCCTTTGCTAGGGCATTAATTTATGATTCAACTATGAATCATTGTTTCTTTGGGCCCCCATGAAATAACCGTTCTTCCTTGCATATTAACACCTGAATGGATGTAACTCTTGCAATTGGTACTCGAGTATCAAAGTAATCAATGCCATATTTTTGTTTGTAGCCTTTAGCCACCAAACAAGCTTTGAACTAATTATTTATAGTTCTATTAGCATTTAATTCCCTTTGAATACTCATATGCTCCATATTTCCTTTAATCTTGGTAAGAGATCAATAAAATCCAAGTTTAATTCAATAGAATTGAACTGATCATTTCATCATTGATTGCTTCTTTCCGAAAAATAAAGCATCCCTTGATGAAAAATTATGTTGAAACGAAACATGATCACATTTCAAATTAAGGACAAATCTCATTTGTTCCTTAACTTCCCATATGCTTCCTCAACCAAATAAGTTAATTTAGACACAAAAATTTATCCATCCTTTGTCTTTTACTTCTCATTACTTTATCATTCTAAGTATGAGGATTCCTTGTTCATTAGAAGATTTTGAAACTAAATCTTCTAGATTCTGTGACTATGTCCATTAGAAGAATCTCGACACAACTCCTCTAGATTCCCATGATATGATTTCATAAGCATTAATTGCAAAAACTATATATCAAATATAACCATATATATATGCAATATCCTTAATATAAGGCACATCCTCAGTTTGTATAAGATATTTAATTATCTATCATCCTCAAAAGCTTATGAATCATATTAATTTCAATGATATTGATGCCATGCATTACAACAAGACTCAATATTAATGTCATTAGAAGAAAATTTGTGAAAAATTCTTCTAGATATTCGGGATTGAAATCCTCATCCATATGCTTTGAATATACTTAAATCAAAGAATCCAACACCATCATATATATGAACATATGTGCAGTATATAACATGAAGTATTAAAATACTTGCATCAACATCAATGTATAACATGTATATATATTATATCACATGCAATAGTTTAATACCTTTTCATATACCTTAGCAATGTTTCTATGTATAACTACCCATCAATAAAACTGAATTGCATTAAAGCACTTATGATGCTGGGGTCATTCCATGATCAAACAATATGCATACGTGTGATTATATAAGATAAGCGAATTGTGTCTTCAACACGTGAACAATCACCAAATTAAATAATTAATGCATCATATCTCATACTTGGATCTATAAATCTCGCTAGATCACAAACCTTAACAATCGATCCACTATTTCTTTTAAATCATCCGAAGTTGGTCCAAGCAAGCGCATCATCAATTATGTACGCAAACTTTAGAGATGTGAGAAAGAACATCACTTTCTCTTGCCATCAAGTGAAGTTGACACCTTCAAATCACCATTCTCATTCGTTTGCATAATTCCATCCGAAGTCGAAGAAACCATTGTTGAAGAACTCTTGTCTAAAATTTGTTGAAACAAAAGCTTCGGACAGATAATGCAAGTTGAAAATGAAGGAAACCAAACAAAGACTTGAGGGCGTAATCGCTCTCTTTTAGACAAGATTTCTTCCTACCGGTTGAAACCGCATATACACAATAGGATTAATCAAAACTTGCCTTCAGGATACAATCAAGTCTCTAATGTTTGTTGGATTATGCGTGTGTAACACAACTCCAACCAAGAACACTCTTTGAAGAACTTTTGAGAGAATGATGCTATGACTCAAGAACACACTTTGGTTCAAAAATCATTTGTGTTTCAATGTTTCTTAATATTTCAACGTATCTCAATGTTACTCGATGTATTTAGTACGTAGTAGATCCCTTTGATTTATAGAAAACTAAGGGACTTAGTGTCTATCTACCAAGAGGTGAGTTTTAGTGCGAATTAGTGTAAATAAACGGATAAAAACGGACCAAATAACACTCCAAAACTCGCACATATTCGTTCTAGGCGCTGTGGTGCCGACCCGACGCTTCAACGCCTAAAATAGTGAATTTTTCTATGGCTGGCGTTGAGCATGGCACCACAGCACTAGGCTCAGTGCCCGGGCGCCATGGCTGGGGTTGAGGTTGGCGCCACAATGCTAAACACAGAACACTTTTTTTTTCAAATCCAACAATCCTTCATCAAAAAAATTACAGATTATAGCTGCTACATTATAATTAATATATAAAAGCTTTTTAAGAGAGAACTATATAAATACTTAATGAATCAAAGGAGAATTAATGAAAAAAAAAACTAGATTAATAAAAATACTAATGGATAAAGGAAATAAAGGTAAATGATCTTATACACAAAAAGAATAACAACCTCTAAATTAATGGTGTCAATTTTTCGGGTCTGGACGAATCTGGGTCCGGGCCGCCCTTGATATATATGAGCATTTGCATTGTTCAGACTCGACCCGGTTGTAAATTCGGACAAGTATGCCTTGCCCAGACCGGTTTACTTTTAATCTGGATTATCCAAATGTCTGCATTTTGTAAAGTTGCATTTAATATTTTGAATTACAAAACATAATAGTGTTTTTTTGTCAAAAAACAATGCATAATGTTGTCTCATGCAATTTAGCTGAGTCTCAAAACTAAAATAATACATTTCTATACAAGCTATATAGTTTCTTTTATTTTTATTGTTGTTTTTGTGAATTATGAAATGTATGGAGGTATATTTTCAAAATAAAATAGGTATCTTATGAAATTCGGGCCAGGTCAAGGCTTAATGGGTCTTGTCCAGACCCGACTTGAATTTTAATTTGGACATTAAAGCCTTGTCCAGACCAGGCCCGCATTTAAGAAAATATTGTCCAAACCCTTTTTTTTTCTCGCCGGACCAAATTGAGTTGGGGGTCGAACAAAAAATTGACACCCTTACTCTAAATCCATCAAATATATTATAAAACTAAAAAAAGAAAAAGCAAGCAAAGTCACAGTAGCATTGGTAATGACAAAGGTAGGTCAGGAATTCATACTCTCCGACTTAATTATAAAAAAGGCAAGAATGATTGTCTATAAATTAGGCCACAAAGGCTACTAGCCTTATGGTATAAGAGAAAATATTTAGTTTTTTTGTTTTTTTTGCCATAGTGATTTGAATCGAGGTATTCCTCGTTCAATCGGACAAACATCTATTACAAATAGATTTTACAACAATGAAGCACAGAACAAATTTAAAAATGCGCACAATATAGTGTGACCTCAACCTTAACCCTACAACAGGGACAACTACCCCAATAACGGGGACAACCATTGTAGGTGAAAATTAATTTTAAACTAAATAAAAAATATTAGAGCATAACCCACACAAAAATGAGATAGACCAAACTTAGCCACTTCAACGACAATCGCCACCGCCTAATACTACCCATGATTGCACCACTTCGCATGAAACGGAGACCCAAACCCATTTTATCGACTTCCTTCGTGTAGATCGACCCCTAGGCAAAAAACAACATGCATTATATGGCTACTAGCCTAACTAGTGTTGTCAAAGGGAGGAGAAAAGAGAAGAAATAGGAAAAGAAGAGGGACAAAAGATGAGGAGATGAGGGGATCGAGGGGTGATAGATCTAGAAGGGCGAACTATGGAGGGAGGGGAGGAACAATGGGAAGAGGAAAGGGAGACGCTGGGGACAGAGGGAACGGGTGGGAGATAGGGGAGGAGTGGGAAGGCATGAGGGTGGGAGGAAGAGGAGGACCGTAAGCGAGAGATGGGGGAGAAACGGAAGACGAGAGATGGACAGAGAGGAGAACAAGGAAAGAGAGAAGATGGGAAGGGAAAATGGAAGGGGTTTGGATTTGTGGGAGAGGAGGAGGAGGGCGCGGCGAAGGCAGCACCGACCCCCCAAGCTAGATCTAGCGGATAGGGTTTTTGGATAAGGAGTGGGAAGCGTGCTCAATGGGTTGTCAATATATATATATATATTAATATATATATTAAGGCCTCGTTTAGTCTATTTTTGTCAATTTATTGGTGAATTTTTTTACGGACGGAGATAACTTCTTGGAATGAACTCACAGTGCAAGTTCATATTTCATGTTTGGTTCAACTTTGAACTTACAAGGAAGTTGAAAATTTTAGAAACAACAAAACGTGAGAATTGACATAAATACCCTTCAAACATATTTTTAAGATGAAAAAACTATAATACATTATTATTTTCACCAAATGTATTACTATTTATTTATTCAGAAATAAAAAAACTTTAACTAAATAACAAGCTTAAACTATTATTTACAGAGACACTAAACACCATTAAATAATTATAAATACTTTTATAATTGTTTTGAAAAAATATTTTATTAATTATTAATAATAAACAAAATAAAATACGACTAATGATAATTTTTAAAAATATTTATCTTACTTGAAAAATATTTTTTATCAAAACTACTTTCTTTTATGAGTTATTTATTTAATATTTATATTCATGAATTAATAACATTCGAGTTCTTTTAAAAAGAATAAAACATTTTTAAGATTAAAAAAATAAAACACATTAAAGGCAATAAAAGAACCAACATAGCACTACACTAATGGAGATTTATGAGGGGCAGTTATGTCAATATTCTCTAGGGAGATAACTCCTCCAGGGGGAGGGGAGTTATCTCACACCTTTGGGTGTGACTTGAGATAACTTGCAAGGAAGTTGAGACAACCAAACAAGATAAGTACAACTCTTGCAAGTTATCTCCGCAGAGTTAACTTAACACCTAACCAAACAAGCCTAATTAAATGCATGATAATTAACATGTACATAAGTAAATATTTTTTTAAAAAAATTACATGTAGTGATATAATGTTAGTTTTTGCATTATTAAATTGTTAATTCGATCGATTGAAGGTACGTTGATAGTCTAATTAAGTTGCATTTGGTACAATATTTGTTATTTTTGTGTAGTTTGTATTCAATGGATTGTTATTTGCAAACTCGTGATTCTCGGCCACACAAGAAAGAAATAGTTTATACAGTATCGGCCAAGCATGGTCGAGACATAAGGCAAGTGTGTGGGAACCCTCATACACATTAGTAGTCGAGCTTAAACTCGGCCATTGTTAGCCGATATTATTCTTATGTGATATTGTTTTAGGTAGCGTAACGCTGCAATTGCTCTCGGTCACCACATCACGAGAGTAATTCAGAGTGTATAGGTGATTTCATTTCGGTGATGTACAACCGAGAATGAAATTGATTTCTCGGTTGTCCATTACCGAGACTAATTGTGTTATCTCGGTCACGCGTCACCGAAATTCTAATTGTTTTCTCAAACATGCTTGACTGAGACTATAGAAATGGAAGATTTTGTTCTTATTTTTTGAATTGTACTTCTATTTCTGCTCCAGGAGCTTACATGTTGTATTCTTATCAGGTATGGCTCGTTCGAAAACCCCGGTGACTAGGGAGGAGGTTGGTGTTGAGGTGTCGATGGGTAACCGTGGGCGAGGCGGCCGGAGACCCCCGACTGCATCTTATCGAAAAGAGAAAGAGAAGGTAGATGTGAAGGGAAAGGGAAAGATTGCTGGAAATCGTGCAAAGAATTTTCAATTACACGATGAGGGTTCCAACATTGACACGCGTCGACAAAAAGATCTTGTAGTTGCCCGAGGCGAAGATGAGGCTCATGCATCAGAGTCTAGTAGTAGTGACTCATCAGCACCGGCAGACACCACAAGTAATGATCGTAATGTGGGTGGGAGTACTAGTGCTGGAGGTGGCCATAATGAAGGAGAGTCACAAGGGCATTTGGAAATGTGTGCTCCTTTCCCCGGTGGTCCTTTAGATGGATCATTGCTGAAGAGCTTTAAAGATCATGTCGCATTTGCGATTTGGAGCAATGAGGTATATAAAGTTTCATTGAATGGAGTACTTAAAAACTTAGGGTTTTCATATAGCTGATGAAATGTTTTTTGTTGTTGCAGGATTGTCTGATATTTAAGTTTTTTGTTGTGTTTTTCATTAAATATTTGACTGTTGTCTATGTTTTGGTGCTATTGTTAGTATTGAGATTTATTTTCAATAATTCTTGTTTACATACATGTTCATTTTGTGATCAAGAAAATAGTCTCGGTTATTCAGAGACGAGACCGTGATGAAATTATCGGTGCCACACAACCGAAACATTCCAAAAACTCTCGGGTATGTAACTCTGAGAGTTTTCTATGAGCATCGTTGACTTCTATCCGAGAGTTAAGTAGACAACGAAATTTAATAATGTCTCGGTTATATGCGAACGAAAATATCCATCACAGATCGGTTAGTTGGTAACGAAAATAATGCCATAATATCGGTTCCAGCATACCGTGAGGAGACCTAATTGCATGAATTATTATATTCTCGGTATGTGGTTACCGAGACCATGGTGAAGCTCTCAGCTGTGTCATGTCGTGACCTAGTAGTCTCAGAAAGGTATCGACCATAACCCACCGCAACTACACTAATAAACTCGAAAGTGTCTCGGTTATGCATGAACGAAACTAAACGTTTAGTTTCGCTTTGGAGGAATCGAGAATTGTCCAGTTGGGTCGTGCATGGGTCAACGAGTCGTATCTGTAAACCAACAGATTACATAGCGAAACACTTCTCTCGGGAGTGTCATACCGAGAATGTTGGATAATTTTCGGTTATTGAATGCCGAAACGTATGCGTGAGTCACGGACCGGCTTTGCCGAGAGTTAATTTTTGCAAAATTAGAAACCATAACATATCAATATTACCTAACCTTCTTGTTTACAGTTACAAACTTTTATAACAATTACCTTTGATACATATTTATTGAACACAAAGATTCTAGACACATTGAAGTCTACACATCAAAACTTTAAACGTTAAACACGATTATTTATAACTAAGGCGAAGCTAAATCTACTACGGAAAACGTGTCTTCTTCAGAAGTTACAACTGGCATGATTGCTCGAATTATGAATCCATCACGCCAACCTTTAGCGCACTCCTCAACATACATTTCCCACGATGGATATAATGACGGCAGCAGTGCATTCATAATCAAGTTCACCTGTCAAATTCAAAGTAGAACAAAAAACTATTATCATATGATCAGAAGATGAAAAAACACAATTCACAAAAAATTGTACAAACTTACCCTAACCCAATGGATATTCCTATCATTAATCATGGCAATGATAATTCGACTATGTAACGATGACGGTGGGACATTACGTAGAGGAAGAAATGTCGAGCAACTACCATGCGAGAGGTTTACTAGAATGACATTAAAGGCCGTTGATATTAACAACCACATGTCTGGAAGTGTCAACCATTCGTCAAAAGAGGCACCAACATGATTATCCGGACAATGCACAACAGTCTTGACTTTCTCGTAACTCGTTCCAAACACTTCCCGCCAAAGGTTTTTATACCCGATTATCTCATCAAACATCCTTCTACGTACTATCTCCCAACCATCGACATCGGGAAGTTCAAGCCCGGAGGCAACACACCGATATTCACAATTACCATCGCCTATCACATCAATAGTGCTCTCAACATATGGCAACCAATCCGGTTCTATGCAATAAGAATAACCAATCTTAGATACACTTTGGGTCTGCCGACATGTACGACGTATTTTAGGCCCCACTTTATTTTTCTTCTTTCTTGAACTAGAAGCCTCTTCTGTCGATAATACGTACTCAAATCCGCTAGACAATCTTGTCGTCGAAGTATCGTCTTCATCGTGTTTCCTCTTTGATCCTATCTTATTTCCTTTATTCAACAAACTTCCAATTGAAGACCCCGATGTCCTTTCCTTTGTCTTTATTTTTGTAAGTGGCACAACTCCTAGAGTAGATGAAGGTCGACTAATCTCCCTAAGCTGCTGAATAATCCTGATGCGATCGTCATCATCAGTGCAAGCATGAAACTTTTGCAACACTCTTTCAATCACATCGTTCACATTGTACCCAGACCGATCCACAAGATTCTCTGGTATCATACTCAACTTTCGCCAGTACACATGAATGTCATCGAGAAGGATGGGTGAACCAGCAAATTTATGAAAGTTTAGCTCGTGTGCACAAAGAAGACCATGCGTGGTACGTATCTCACAACCACAACAAGTAGAGTCATGTCCAACATCCTCTCCACGTTCCAATTCATCTCTAATTAACTTAAACGCCATTTGAAAGACATAACCAAACAATCGGCGATAAAACCATCAAAATATTCATGTTGCACCATATTCATACTGAGCTCAAATGATGCCTTGATGTTGTTATGTTGGATCCTAAGAAGACCATCAACCACTCTCCACAAAGTCTCAAAATTTGCCTGACTATTGCCAAGATGTAGCTTCAGAGTGGAATGCGCAGACTCAACCCTCCGTGTCGTTGTTTCCCCAAAGTGCATAATTCGATCTGTCCATGCCGGTACAAATTTCTCCTTGTAGATCTTCACCCATGTGTTATGCAAGTAATCAGTAAGCCTTCACATGACCGAACTCACAACGCAATTCATTCATCTTAAGTTCTAATAAGGCCTCTGACTTAGCATACAACACACTCGTCCACCTATCCATGAAACGAGCAAAACCTTCGTTATCCCCAAACATCTTCTTAGTCTTGGCCAATACTACTTTTTTGATGTGTCAAGAGCAAAAAAGGTGAGACAATGATGGAAATACTTCTTCGATGGCACTAATAAGGCCTAACTCCCGATCCGTAACAAACACGTCAGGTTTAGGCCACCCATCCAATATGGATCTCAAGATCTCAAGTGCCCAAACATAATTTGCATGAGTCTCCGATGATATGAAAGCAAACCCAACTGAGAACGTCAAATGCGATGAAGTGATGCCAACAATCTCCAATAATGGCATTCGATACCTATTTGTTTTGTAAGTGCAATCCATCAAAAGAACCGATGAGAAACACCGTATCAACTTGATTGAATCAAGATGTGACCAAAATAAATTAGTGACGATATTCGTATCGGGATGCTTCCAATGCCACGACATCCACTTATTCATCTCCAATATGTGCAATAGTTGTTGCATTTGAGTCCTCCCACCCGCATCCTCAATTCGGAATTTTTGTCGTGCATTATATATTGTCCGCATTGTCGATACGTTTTTAACATCTCTTTGCTTCAACGTATCGAGGATATATCTTGGCTTTGCATTACCCTTACTCATCTGCACCACAACCACCTGCTCACCCTTATCCAATCTTCCTGCAAATGAGTGGTCGTCCAAGTTTTTCAGCGGGGTCGTGATTGTGCCTCCCACAGATGACAGTGACATACCACAAAGAATCAACATTTTCCTTGATGTTAATAAGGAAATGACATCCACATTTCTTTGTACCAGTTTGAGTCCTCCCCGTTTCCTCTTATTCTTCAGTTCTTGGTGTCAAAGCAAGTTTTGCCGCTTTACCTTTCCCTACTCTTTGTGACATTCCCCTATATGTACCGGACCTCTCACAAGCAAGTTTGACCCTTCCCCTGCTTTTAATCCCTCCGGTATCAGAGGGCTTCGTTACTAACACAAATTTATTCTCACGACCAATCATTTGAAGCCATGAAATAGCCGATTCTCTATATGGGAATGGCCTACAAGGAGTAAACGCATCCTTGTAGTCTGGAAATAAAGTTGAAACCGACATTACCTGCAATACATACATTGTAACATTACGACTCAACCAAAATGCACAACAAATTCACCAAAAAACTCAAAAAACCAATTTTTCGGTAGTACAGGTCCGCGACTATAAACAAAATTTCGTTCAATGGCAACCGAGACTTACGAAATAGTCTCGGTCGTTTATACCGAGACTATACAATTTGTTTCGATCACGGCATGACAATTTAAAGTATGGAATAAACCATTACACAAGAATTTTAAAAATTAATAAAATATGAAACCTATTAATTTAATAATGCAACAACCAACATATCACTATAGATATAGCTCTGTGCCGGCCTCCCTCTATAGTCTATACCAATCCTATGTAGGTAAGTGTAGTAGTAAGTACTAATGATATAATGCTAACCATTATCTTGACGTATTAGTTGAAACTTATTAATTTGTTATTTATAATTTAGATATTTATATGGTCTTAAGTTGAAATTATATCTTGATTTTGCGAAGCATATATTATGTAAGGTGGGATGTGATTTTTGTCGATTAACCAGCCCGTAATTGTGGACCCCACCACAGTATCTAAAAAGAAATACTAATAATATCACAGCTAGATTATTGGACACAAGGTTTTTCTAGAAACACTATCTGTATTATTGCCAACCAAAATAAGACACGTCGACAGTTATGACGTGCCAAGACTCTTTAAGTAAACGTCACGGTAATGTAGGGGTCGTTGCTAGTTGACTGTGCAACGACCATATAATATGCACATGCTCAACTTGTCCATTCATGCCACCAACTTGACCACAAAATATCAAGAACCAACCATAAAAAAAAGACTTAAGACTATATAAAGTAATAAATATTTTATACCTTTTGAGATGGGATCGCGCCAACAGTCAACAATGCTATGGTAGATAATGTTTTGTCTTCAACATCGCCAATTTTGCCAAATTTTATGGTACGTTTTTCAAACTTTACCAAGGCATCTCCCATGAGAGGAATGAGGCGCCATTTGCTCAAAGTTATTAAAAAATAAAAATAAAATTGTTTCAACTTGTTTCAACGCTTCAATATTTTAGACTCGAGGTACCTTGATGTATATACATCGACGTGTTTTAATTTTAGTTTTAATTTTAAATTAGTCGATCGGGTTAATTAGCTACAAATCGAGATCAAACTCTTCAACTCCTCTAAATTTAATGGAGCTGATTATTTTTAAAATCTTTCTTAATTATTTCATTAGATTTGTTACAAATATTTTTTTTTTTTGTTCAAGTTATTCAATAAGAGTAGTTCAAATAAATGACAAACATATACTAGTGTTGATGTTGGGCCGGGGCAGCAAATTATTACAAGAAATTTATGACTCCTGACAAATTAAAATTAGTGATCTTTTTACTAGAAGATGAAGAAGATCTAGGCAACCATATAAAAAATGTAAGTCCCGCATACGTTTAACTTCTAAATCTTCTCAATTACTATTACGTTTTTTGCCAGAGTTTGTTTAAGTTGTTGTAGGGTTGTTTTCCCCTTAGGGGTTGTTTTTTTTCCTCATGGAGGTTCCTCTTCCCTTTTGTTAGGACTTTCGTCTGTGCTGGCCGACATTTTCCCCCATCAATTGTGCCTTATAAGCATATGATGACGGGTTGCAATGAGGCTTTATCTTGCCTCCTTTATACTCGTGAAGACCATGCTTCTTTGTTCTATTTATCAATTAATGTAAGGGTTCTCATATTGCACTTTGACCCAAATAAAAAAAAAGATTATTAATTTCTTGAAGTATGGCCTTTTTTTGGTGCAAGTGAACAAGGAAGGAAGACATTATGGAAAAAAAAAAAAAAAGAACAAGGAAGGAAGACGTATATCCCACATAACATGCTTTGCCTTTCCTAGTTAATTAGGATGTTTGTAGTGTCTTGACTATTATTAAGTCTTTAATAACTTTAAAATTTAGGTCAAGAATCTGAACTCAATAAATAGAAAAGAGACCACAAGATGATAGTTGTTGTTTTTTTTTTTTTTCAAAAAATAAAGTTTTTTTGGTCAAATAAATAAAAATAAATAAAATAAAAGTTAAGAAGAAATAAATTATTTTCGTACTCAATCTCACTCAAAAAAAGTTTAGTAGATATTTTGGAAAACCAACAAAACATTTTGGAACATATAAGGCTGTGGTTGATTTGCTATTGGAAACTTGAGAGGTCATTTAATTTCAAAAGGCCAAGGCATTGCTCATTCAATTTCAAAACACGAGAGAAGCATGAAAATTTGTCGAGAACTTTTGTTGATTTTGATCTTTATCGATTGTGATATTATATAGCATTTATTACGCATTTATACTTTTGCTTTCTTAGGGTATTAGCTAGGTATAAATAGTACTTCATTTGGTCATTTATACAAGTTGTTTAAGGTAAGGACACAAAAATTAAGACATCATTAATTACGAGTGTAATTTATGTATATGTCTTTTGACATTAAATGAATTGAAGAATCATAAATGTTTGAATTGTACAAGGGTAAAATGAGTAAAAATGCAATAAATACACTCTTGAATTTCAAAACGATTTACATTTTTGAACAAAAAGTTTTTGCTATAATGACTTATATAAATGACCGGAGGGAGTAATGTTTAAAGGACGACCCCTTTACATGATTAAACTAATTACTCATACTGAAAGGGGGTTATGTATGGTCCTTTTCAAATTAACAGATTTTATCGCGGTATTGTCAAGTGTCAATAACATTCAAATTGTTATTGAGGGGCCGAGAATAAACCCCATAGATTATAGTTTAGGTCACGTTGTTATATAATTAGATAAAGTTGTTCAATATTATCGACATAAAGGAGGGTATATATACAAGGTTAATTAACGTATAAAGAAGCCATTAGCAAGAACATGGATCTTCTTGAAATCAACAAGAATTTGATGAGGATATATATAGGTAGACCTTAATGCTCCTTTTAGAAAATCAATTTTCTTTTCTTTGTTACATGGCTTTCAAAAATAATATATATATAGTACACATGGTAATGATTTAGTTGAGTGTAAGGTAATATAACAAAGTAAATTAATCAAAATGGACCATTATCAATAGTGGTAAGAGATATGTGTGAGTAAACTTTATAATAATTAAAACCAAAATCTCATATAGAGTTTACCGATTTATCAATTAAACCATTCACTAATCCCCCACATAAGAAAATGTAAAGTAGGACATAATAATAACTTGCAAGAATGCGACTCAAAAAGCAGTTGGGGGATTGAAACCCTAGTTTTATTTTACGAAAAGTGATTGAATTGAATGTACATTTAAACTTTCGATACATAGGCCTCGTTTGGTTTATTTTTGCCAACTTACAGTACGAGCTAGGGGTGGGCAAGCCGAAGTTTGGTAGTGAAAACCATCAGACCACCACCAAATCGAGGGTTCACGGTTTGACCATTTTGCAAACCACCACCAAACCGCAAACCCTCAAAACCGCAACCAAACCGATCGCGGTTTGCGCGATTTGGTCGGTTTGGCTTTGCGGTTTTCCCGCGACACATTTTCAACAAAAAAAGTCACACATTCCATACATGTCCATCAACAAAAACATATGTCCATATATGACCATCCACCAAAAACACAATGAAACACATGAACTCAATCAAAATTATGAGTATAAGTTCATTTCAAAACTTAAACAACATGAAAAGACTTCAACTCTATTCCATTTCATTCCAAGTTTGGGGGTGGTTTTGCGGTTTGGTGTACCACAATTTTCTATAAATGAAAACTGCCACCAAACTGCTAGTTTAAAAAATCAAATCAGACCATGTGGTTTGGATGGTTTAAACGGTTTGGGCATTTTGTGGATTCCACTGCCCACCCCTAGTGTGAGCAGAGTTAACTCCTTGAAGTTAACTCATAGTGAAAGATCATATTTTCATGTTTGGTTCAACTTTAAACTTGCAGGGAAGTTGCAAATTTTTAAATAATAAAATATATGAATCGACATAAATATTCTTCAAACAAAAGAGATGAATATGGGTAATAAAATGTAATTAATGAGGGGTAATTGTGTCCACAAACTCCTGAGAGATAACTCCCCTGGAGTGGGGGAGATATCTCAGGGGAGTTATCTCTCACCCTTAGGTGTGAGTTGAGAGATAACTTGCAGGAAAGTTGGACAACAAAAAAAGATTAGTTCCAACTCCCCTCCAAGTTATCTCTCGGGTGTTAACTCTATCCATAACCAAACAAAGCCATAATATATTGCTTGAAGTGCTCGAGATCTCCGTGCACGCATCTCGATGCATTATCTAAGCTCCAACAACTATATGCTGTCAATGATGACTTTATACTTTATTTTAAAAATGATTTAGATTTATGACTTGAAACAAACAAAATCACTCCTATTAGTTAATTAGCATCGTTTTGAACCCTCCAAGGGCCAAAAAGAAAAAAATAAAATAAAAAAATCATAAAAGCGAAGTGAACAATAAATACCAAACCATATTCAATACTGCCAAGAAAATAAAGTTTCCATCTACAAAGTAGAAAGGCGAAAATAATTTTCGTGCTAGGGACCAATCGCCAACCTAGAGTACTTGCTAGATGTAAGAATGAACAAACAAAATAAACATGCAAAAAAGAAAGACTATAACTTACTATATTTTTTTTTAATTAACCGTGGATATTCAAACATTTGTCGGACTATTCTCATGGCCCTTAGGATTGCAAAAAGAGAACATTAATGACCCGACATTTAGCTATCGTCGAGAATCGAACTCGAGAGCGTGCACCTATCTCACACAATCTCGCCCGCCTTCATCCTTACCACTAAGCCAATTCATCAGACTTAACTTACTATATTTTCTACATGAATTTAGTAGTTATTCTACAAGCATAGCCATCTAAATTTATTTTCCATAATATTATATGTATACTATATGTATAGACTATAGTTAAACTGATTGAAGTTGATATCTTTTAGAGGGGCACTACATTGAAGTTTTTTTTTTTTTTTTTTTTTTTTTTTGGGTGGGAATGAAGTTCATATTGAAATCTATTGAATAAGTGTACTAAGTTGTGACCACATCACTAATAATTAAGTGATATAATTGTAATGGTATATGTGTGTGTGTGTGACGACTTTAACAGTGTTCTCGTATTCTTGGGGCTCCTATTGTGAGATTCAACAACAACAACAAAAATTCTTAATCACAAATTAGTTAAGAATTACTATATGAATCAAATTCTTCGTTTAGTTAATGCTTTTAATGATGAACTATTAAAATCCTTGATTTGAGTTTTCACTTTCTTTTTCTTTTCTTTTTTTTTTTTTATTGAGGAAATTTAAGTTTTCTTTATCATTGTGTTCTAAGTTATCAAAAGTCTATTCTTAAATATATTGTTGAATTTAAAGATTACTCGTGATTTACAAAAAAAAAAAAAAAAAAAAAACACTCCAGGACTTGGTAGGGCCAGATCTACATGTGACTTGCCCTAGGCTACAGCTTGGGCTACAACCTATAGCCCAGGGCAAGTCACATGTATTCCCCTATCTATACATAGTTTAGCTTTTCAAAAACATTAAATTTATAAAAGCTAGCCCATCTCATGAAGAAGATTTTTTAGACTTAGCTCACCTCAATTTAATTTTAAAAAGATTTTAAAAAGAGAAAAATAAAGTAATTTTTTTGAAGAGAAATTTCATTAATCATTCATGGCTCAATACAAGACTAGAAATAGAATCAAATACATTGATTCGCTAATCCTATTTGTTCAAACAAACTGCCATTAATTTGACTGTAAATGCGAAATTGAAACAGATTGACAATTATGGACTGCTCTGTACAACTTAGAAACTCATAACAATACATAAAATTACTAGAACCACAAAACGAATAACGAAATTTTCTAACAAGGAGAAGACAAATCAAAGACTTCCAACTATGGAAGAAAACTAACTATAAAATAAAACTAAAGACAAGCTCAATTCAATGCCGCACAAATCCACACAACACTGTTGATAAAGATGCACCACAATAAGGATGGACCAATCTCCAAAAATCTGATTAGATCTGTTGGTTATTGTTTGAACAAAATGCAAAAGGGATTTATTTGGAATCACCACTGACCGCAAAGGAGGATCGGCGGTTGTTCAAGAACAAAAATCACAAAAGTGAATCAAGAAGAAAAATTTTAAGGTTCTGAAAAAAAAACCCAAGTGTACATTTTTTCTGTTGGAATTTCCTTTGATGGGTTAAGATCAACGATTTTTGTATAGATCTTCGTTATAACTTGCTTAGGCAAATGAATGATAGCGTGACGACCATTTCTTTAAAACAAGGCACCGCCTGGCCTAATTCCGTAATTAAGCCATAATCCTAGCCATATAGGACTTAACTACGTATTAGTCAACCTTTTGTCATAATCTCCTTGTTATATATGTTCAGGATAAGTAATACACATGTTACATTATTATTGAGTTTCAGAGTTAATTAAAACTTTTTTTACAGTTAAAAATGCTTAGCGAAAGTTTTAACAGTTATGTGGAAGCAATTATTAAAAATCCTAAATGTGGAAACCAAGAAACAACATCACATGCATATAAATATCATAAGGATGATAACACAGTAAGCTAGTCAAGTGTCAAGTCGGGGAACTAACCGCTCACCTAATGTATAACCCAAAATGTATAGAAAAGACATAAAGTAAATAATACATCAAAAGTCTACACCTACAAGATAGGAAGTAGAAAATCGCTGAATGCTCGTAGATAGTTGCCGATCTTCTCCTTGCCCAGCATACTGCTCGATGGATCTGCACCCACTGTCATAAAAAGGACAGTGAGTATAATATGTAATAAAGTAATTCCTGGATATTCTTATGTACATTTACAAACATAATCAACTGGTATTTAAAAGCATAAATATAGTGAAGAAGTGCATAAATGGAAATATGCTAGAAAATACCACAGTTAAATAAAACGAGACATGATATAGGCTAGGTAGTAATAATCTAGGTCCAGTCGGTCGTGAGTCCTATCACATAGGCCTTTATTCCACTATCTCAGAGTAGAGCTATGGTCTACACCTCTATCGAAGGTCGGAGCTGAGCTCTACAACTCTATAATCATCCATATCTCAATCCTCAAAGGCGAAGCTAAGCTTTATGCATAATTAAATCATCTATTTACACATACTTGCCGACTACCCCGGGTCTCATACCCCGTGTGCCGCACAAGTTTAGTGGTTAGTGTCGACATCCCCGGTGGTCTAGTAACCCCGTGTGTAGTGCATCTCATAATCATGTAATGGCCCCTAAATTCTACCACTACTTTTTAATTTCAAGAAAGACTCGCATTAAGGATTTCAAGACATTGCAATATGCTTCGAAGCCAACAATCATAGAATACAAGTCCATATACACTCCAATTTCATTACTCTTATCATAATAACATGCTATTCTCGATCGCATTTTTATCAAAATAGTAAGAAGGACATATAACACGAGAATATAGTCAATGAATTCATAAGCAAGTGATATCATGATAAGAACACCTATATAGTGAGTAGAATATGAAACGAGTTCATGATATCAGATTTCAAGGCATTTCATAGTCAAATAGACTGTAAAACATAGCATAACTGGAATTAGATGTAAACAAGAACCTCGACATGATTACTTACAATCATGAAATGTATTCCCTAGTTTAACCGGCCTCCCGACACCCCAAAACGAGTACTCGGACTCCCGAGACTATTCCCTAGTCTCCTGGTATCATTTAGTCTGTATTATAGTGTGTTTAAACTTTTGGTTTGGGTTTTAGGCTAGGCTAGATAGGTTAAGTGTGTTTTGAAAAAATGCAGATTTTTGTGCTGTCAGAGCACCTAGCGCGCTAGGTAGTTTATATAGCGTACTAGTGATCCTTTTAGCATGCTAGGAGTTTTCTCTAGCGCGCTACACGCGTGGGAACCCAATTCCGCAACCAAAATTCAGGGTTTCCTCTCGGGAATGACCTCCTCCAAAGCCCTGGATCCTCGTTCTCCACCACCAGGGATCCGTAACATCATCCTCTATCAAACATACACCAGACACTTCATAAAATTCATCAAATTAAACATGCATATTATTGGAAAGATCAAGAACATCCAAAACTTGTAAAATTTATAACTTTGTCAAAAACAAAACCAATTTTCAAAATTCTTGATAGCCGAAATATTAGAAAATCTCAAGAAATCCAAATATGCAAATAGATTTTGAAAATAACACCTCTTGAACACTGATTTTTTAGAAATTCACTTTCATTGGAATGAAACCCAATTTTAAGCAAAACTTGAAATCTTGAAAATTGAGCTTAAAAACTTAAACCAAAGCTTCAGTTTGAACAAATTTGACACATGAAATGTTTTGAAAACTGATTAAATGAGAACCCCTTTGATTTCATACCTACGACTCATGAAAATGAAAACATAGATGACTAGATACATTACTAAAGGTGGTATGTTGCTATCTACCCTTGAATTCTATTCTTGATGATGAGATTCCCCTATCGAACACCTCAATTCTAGTAACTAATCAACTCAGAATTTCCTCTCTTTATGAATCTAGATGATTTATAGCCATTAATCTTAATATGCACACGCATCTCGAGACTAATCTAATGACTTTCATTTTGTTTCAAATCCACTAACTCCCCACTAACTCACCCTTGCTAACACCAAATCATACTCCATTGGTCTTTTGATGTGTCTACATGTATATTGAGGAACATTAATGTTTATTGTTTTATTATGCTAACTTATGTTATATTTATGTAATTCAAACTGTAGGCACATGGATTTAACAAATTTAGCCACAATAACTTAAATTAAATCTTATCTCACCACTCTCTACCCCGGTCCTACACCAACACGCATCTCGAGGCATATCTCTGCACACGTCTCGACATCTATACACAACAAGTAGATGTAACTTAGTAGTTTACGCATGTACGATACACTAAGAAATCATCACGCAAATGTAACATATACCTCGACAACGTGTCTCGGTTAATGTGCGTATCACGATGTAGGTCCCACGTATGACGACCCCTTTTCAAATTAGGGCACCGCTCGGCCTAATATGGTGCCTTAATCTCGTCATGTAGAACTTAACAATGAATTAGTCGCCTTTTCCAAAATCTTTCTTTTTACTAATTAATTAATTTTTTTTTATAAACTTAAAAATTATTCAGCGGAAATCTCGACAATTTAGCGGAAGCTTTTAACATGATGCCTAAGAATTATGGAAAACCAGGAAATAAAGATCACATGCATATATATATAAATGAAACAGCTATCTTATATCATCACGTATCTGGTTAGGGTACTATCTCTCAACCCACTATATATACAACCTTAAAAGTAAATGGAAGACATATAAAAGTCATAAAACAAAATAAAAACCTACAAAATTCGGTATAGCAGCAGTCCACTGGGTCAGAGGTAGTCGTCGATCATCTTTTTGCCTGGTCTGCTACTCGATGGATCTGCACCCACCATCATAAAAAAGTCGTTGAGTACATGAAAGTAGAAAGTAACACTGAGAGATATTTGTTCACATTTCCAAATTTACAAGAAGTATCTGAAAGCATAATAATAACAACTATGTTGAAAAGAAACCATAGTAAAATGTACTTCACTTAAACAATATGAAACTGACATTTGGCTAAGTAGTAATGAACTAGGGCCGGTCGGCAGCGAGTCCTATCATAATGCTTTTTTCCACTATATAAGGATGAAGCTGTGCTCTACATCTTTGTTGAGGGTCAGAACTGAGCTCTACGCCTCTATAATCTTTCACAAGTGTCAGTCACTTGTGATATATGCATGTACTTGCCAATAACCTTAGGTCCCATACCCCGTGTGCTGCGCAAGATAGTGGTGAGATACCGATCACTCCTGAAGTCTAATGACCATGTATCGTTCCATCTCTAGTCTAGTGACACGATTTAGACAACAAATTAATTGCATATCTAATGCACAAAGGAATTTATATGTACGATACGATCAAATATCTACCTAATAGCATGCCATTTCATTTGACCAAGTATAACAATAATTAAAATTGACATAGCATATGATTTAGAGTCAATGAGACTATTTAATCATTAATCAATACCATGATAGCAAATCCATGAAATGAGAAAGGAAACAAGTCATGGTATCTAGAGTACAATAAGCAAATCAGTCCAAAGGACTGGAATTGAATGACAAAACAAGAATGAAATGTAAATAAATATCTGTGATATCCGAGAATTTTATAAACTTAATTAGGTGGCTAATTAAGTATTTTCATATTTAATTTGGAATTTAGGTATCCGAGGTGGGACCCACGTGTTACGAATCAGAGATCATAAATTTTAATATTATTTTTGAGTGTTGTGTGTCTATTTGATGTATTATACACTATTTCGATGCGAAATAGGGTTAAATGGAGTGTATACGCAGTGTCCGTAAGTTGCGGAGCGCGTTGGAGAATTTTCTTTAATTTTGGTAATTTCGAGGTTTTGTCTCGAGATACGTGCCGACACGAGTTTCATAGAAGTTTAAATGTCGACCCGAGCAACTGTTTCGAGTTTCGCAAAAAAAAAAAATAAGTAATTTTAAAAATTTGAATTTTGGACTTTAAAAGGACTAAATGAGTCGGCATGGGTCCCACACCTTGATTTGCATGCGAGACCAGTTGTTTGGAAGTTTTGGAGCGCTTTGGTAAATTCTCCAATTTTTGGCAAAATTGGGGTATTTCTCGAGATTTGTTTGGACATAAATTAAAAAATAATCACGAAATTAAATTAAATAATAAATAAATTGGTAGACGCCTAGTGACACGCGGGGTAAGGGTGACACGCGTGAGACGTATAATAGTGTGCACGTTCGAGATTGGTCGTTGGCGTGCGTGGCGAATTTATATCCACGAAAATACATAGGTGTATATGTATTTATATATATAATATAGTTTATATATATAAATGGATCTTATAGTTTGATTAAAAAATTAAAGTATACATCGGATTCGCCTCGAGATATGCGTAGAGTGATCATTGAGGAAGTAAATAATGGACGAGTTGGTTGTTGTCGGTTAGGTGTATACACATCTCGATTTGCGTGTAAGTCGGGATCGGAGGTATTGTGAAATGAGACGAAGTTGTGCGAGATCTTGTTTCGAGGTTCATGTCGATTGACAGTGGTTAAGGTTGAGAATGGGTCCAAATTGGAGCAAGTTTGGTTAAGTATGACAAGAAGATTGGTCTATAAGGGTTCCGTATGTCATTGACAAAGTTAAGATTTTTGTAGTTTTGGTGTGACCAAACTAGTGTTATGGACATTTCATGATGATGGACTATTTTGTTGTGAGTTTGGTTCAATTTGGTGAAAAATCATATAAAAAACGGCGCTTGAAGTCAAAACACGTCAAAATAGAAATTTATGGAATTAATAAATAAAAATAAATTAAGCTGCTGACAAGCAGCTGAGGGTTTATATATAAATAAAGAAGAAAAAATCAATCGATTAATTATATACATTTCAATCGAACGTTCCCTAAACCCTTCCGCTGATTCCTTCACTCACAGAGCTCCCTACGTTCGATTTTTACCAGATTTCTTTTTGCAAAATTGTAGAGCATTATGATGCGGTCAATTCAAGCTAATTTTCACGGTGTAAATGAGGTATTCAGAGCGCAATTTGGTAAATTTTAATGCCGGACATTTTTCATCAATTCAATTTGAATTCTCGCAATTTTTCGATTTCTTTCGCGGGGTTTTAATATAAATTGGTAGAATTTATTGTTGATTGATATATTGGATTGATTTGCGTCAATTTGGGATAAATTCCACCTACGTGGGTTAGGGTTTTGATGAGGGAACTAATACAATTTAGCTGATAACTATTTTGGAGATGTTTTAATTGTTGATATTGATTTATATTGGGTTTCTAGATGAATTGATTATTAATTTTGATACGATTTGACTCCATGGCTTGTTGAGATATTTTGGTGTTGGTATCGAGTGGTTTCGTGGTGTTTGTTGTCGAGTTTTGAGGATTTAATTGCGAAAATATTGATTTGGAGAAGTTTTTTTAGTTCAAATAAATAAAGTTTGCATAGTTGACATGCCATATGAGAAAATTCATAACTTCTTCGTTAGTGATTTTATTTGGGTGTTCTTGGACTCCATGGAAAGTAGTACATGAGTACTACAAGTTTTGTTAAGGTCATCATGACAAATATTAAGTTTTTCAAGGTTAAAAAGTTACCCCAAGTTGGCTAGTTGAAAGCTAGTTGAAACAGTTATATAAATCAATATTTTTGGAAAATGTTCTCAAGCGTACTTTTAATCGCATTTTCATTGGGTTTCGTGATATGGTTTCACTCAATGCTTGACCCAGAATATAATTGAGTATGCAAGAAAGCTATTGGAACCATTTTCAAGGTGATCCGACGCTCCGGGAACCCTGAAAATTAAAGTTGAAGTTGGTTGTTTGTAAGATTAAGTAAATCCCATGGTAACCTTTACATTGTATGAGTATTTCTCGAATATAATTGCATGCACGGTTTATCGCTGCATATTTATTAATCATGCATTCATGGACACGAGAGGAAGGAGGCCTTTGGGGGTCCCATTGTGTTCATTGGCTATATGTGTGGTATGATGAACACCGTGGTGCTCTACGACTGGAGTCACTGATCATTGTTGACACTTGTTTCGTTTTATGATGCTGGCCAGGATCATACTCCATGGAGAGTCAAGGGCGTGGCTTCTCGAGGGACTTCCTCTCAAACTCATGAATCTTTATTACTGTTTACCCACCACTTTTGGAAAGACGTCTTTTGATTGCGGTCGGTCAATAAAAACGTGATAGATTGCATACTTGTATATTTATGATTCATTGCGATATAAATGTTCATTTAAATTCTTGGAATACAACTTATTTGATTATTACAAGTGTATAGGATAGTGTGGGATTTACTTATTTGACATTATCAAATTTTTATAATTGAATAATGACAGGTTCTAGCGGCGACAAGGGAAAGGGGATGCTTTCCGATTATATGTGAATGACTTAATTCTTTTCTCTATATATGTATTGGTTTTTGAATATATTATATTGTATAAATGGTTTTATGGGTTCGAGTGTGATTAGGATTTCCTTTGGAATGCTGCGGAGCTAAGATAATGAAGATTTAAGGATTTTGAAAATATGAGATAGGTTTGAATGAATAAATATTTTTTGTTAATGCAATATATATTGTTATAGGTGGATTGTGAGTCCTTCGACATTTCCACCAAAGCCGAGCAGATTTTTTTGAAGATTTTTGAAGGCCGGAATTTCCATTGTAGGCTTTAAAAATGGAGGAGATGATGTCGAGATTTTTCACGAAATTTCAAAGATTATTTAATGCAATTAAACAAACTTTAAGGTTTAATATTCATTTTAGAATCCTTAATGGTTGATAATATTTTATATTTAATGATCACAAGATCTTATTCTTAATTGTTTATTTATGGAAATGTTAAGGTTGCTAGATTATCAATGGAATTAAGGTAATATAGGCCGATCACATGCCCTAATTAGGTAGGTTCTAATAATATCTCAATTAGTTTACTTACAATCCATACAGATTTCCTAGCTAATTCGGTCTCTCGACACCTCAAAACTCGTATCCAAACCCAGAAACTATTCCTTAGGTTCCTGATATTATTTAATATGTTTTTGAGTGTGTTTAGATCTTAAGTTAGGGTAATGAACTTGTTTATAGTGTTTAAGTTTAAGTTAGAAAATTTTGATCTTTGGGTTGTCATAGCACCTAGCGCGCTAGTGACCTTATTAGCGCGCTACTCAAATTTAGCGTGCTAGTTGGCACATCTAGCGCGCTATGTGTAGGAAAATCCAAAATTCTGTTTTTGAATTCTGGGTTTTCTCTACACGTAGGCCACCCTAACACTGTGGGATCTCTTTCCTCACCTACCAGAGACCCCAATACATCATCCACAACATAAAAACAACCATATATCATATATTTCATAAATTCATCAAATTAATTAAGTTACTAGTATAAATAAACTTACCTAGTTGATGAAAACCTAACTTGATCAACTCCTCCTAAATCAAATTCATCAAATCCTTGCTGATCTTTTCATTCTCTGATTCTTCTTCTCTACTTTGCTTAGCTCCCAAGTAATAGAAATGAAATGGTTTGGTTTGCATGAGTTGATCAATCCAATCTTCTATATTAAGATAAGATTGATTATTAGTCATTGATCCTAATGTACATATGTATCTCGAGACTAATCTAATGGTCTTAACCTTGACACATTTTCCACTAACTCCCACTATCTCCATCTAGTTAACACCAATTTGAAACTCAATTGGTCTTATGATGTGCCAACACGTATCTCGATAATCATCACATGACTATTGTTTTAACTTGCTTAACTTAGGTTACATTTAATATAAAATCAACCTTAGCCACATTAATAATACTATATAAGCTATACTAGGCTTAAACCAACTTACCACATCACTCTCTACCCCAGTCCCATGTTGGCACGTATCTCGAATGGCATCTCCATTTACCTCTCGACACCTATACACAAGTAGGAGTGACTTAGTAGTTTACACATATACAATACACTCAGCATACAACAAATATAACATATACCTCGGTCATTGTAACGACCCAAAATCTCTAACCGTGTTTACTTTCTTAAATAGGCTCAACGACCCGTACTGTGGGACCCACACCGTGATATGTACATTGACCGAGGCAAAGGCTGATGTACATTTTATATTTGTCGTGATGTGTGCCTAGTGTATTGTACATATGTAGACTATTAAGTCAATTTTATATAGGTGTATAGGTATCGAGACGAGCGGGGACGTACCTCGAGTCGCGTGTCGATGTAGGACCGAGGTAGCGGCATATTGGGGTAAGTTTAAGTTATTTGAATAAAATGTGAATTTATGTTGGGTTAATAAGTGGCTTTAATGTGGCCACATTTAGCTAAGTATTAAATGGCCTATAGTTAGTGAAATAAAACCATATGCACTAGATGTGCATCGAGACACGCGTTAACCCATCAAGAGGGCAAGTGTCAACTTGTTGAGTCACTTACAATTGACTTGGGGGACAAGTGGGACAAGGTGGTCCATGAGATGAGCCTCGAGACACGTATGCACACCATGATCAAAGGGTAGCATTTAAACAAATCATTATAGTCAATGTGTGTATAAGTCAATGAATTGGTTTCTTATCCTTACCAAAATCGGGAGGAGAAGAGAGAAGAGAGAGTTACTAGTGTAGGAGAGGAGGAAAAGGAGAGACACTAGAGAAGATCAAGGTGAGTGTGGTGTTGTTCAGTTGATGTTGTTTGTGGTTTGTTGTTGGCGAGGAGGAGCTTGGGAGCTCGGACGAACTACAAACGCAATTCGTCCGAGGAAGGAAACGACTCGGAAGAGTCATCTCCCCTCCCCAAACGAGATGAGGTTGGATCTCTGACCCCAGCTCGTGAAAAAAAAAATTTCCATCAACGAACCAGGGAGTCCTTGGTTCGTTGAGGAAGAAAGGGGGCACAAGCACGGGCCGTGCATGTGCACCCCTTTCCCTTGTTGGGTCGGGCCAGGGGCTTGGGCCAGGGTCGGGTTCGACCCGTTTGGGTTGACCCAACCCAAATAAAAAAGAAAAAAAAAAGAAAAGAGGAGAGAAAAAAAAAGAAAAAGGGAGAAAAAAATTCCAAAAAATTAGGAAAAATTTCAGAAAAATTATATGTCGACAAAATAAATAGAAAGTAATGAATTTCTATAAAAACAAAATATTTGGAATTTCAGACGAGACTTTTACGGGGGTTTTACCTCGAAAAGCGCAAAATGGGCGGATTGACCTAAAAATTGAGAAATTGGTCTCGAATTCGATTTGTCCTAAATTGATAAATTATTGAATGTTAGGGAACTAAGGGGAGAACTCAAGAGTTTGGGCACGCATTTCGAAGTGTCGAGGGATCAAATAGACTAGGACAAGCGTGTGACTTGTAAGTACAACTGCGAGAATTTAATATTTCATTTCATTCACCTTTATTGATTTATTGGTCTATTGGTAAACATTGTTACTTGAAATCTCACATCATGTTGTTCTTGTATCTATTCATGAGTGAATATTGTGACATGATGCCTTGTGAATTGTTTCATTAACTCTGATTCATACTATTGATGTAATTTTTGAAAAGAATTGATGAAAAGCATGCTAATGGGATAATTTGGATTTACTTGGACTTGTATTTGATTTCCTTTGGGCTTTGTAGCCTAACTTGTTTTGGACTCCTAGATTATTGGTATTATTTGTCTTTGAAATTAAAGTAGGGATTATCTAGTGTCCATTGCACGAGAGATGCGCGGTTCACGGGATTATCTAGGGATTATCTAGATCATTGGTATTATTGGTCTACCGGGGTTTCGGTACTCACCACTACTCTTGCGCAGCACACGAGTTATGAGACTCGGGGTGGTCGACAAGCATGAGATTGATGTTGTATAAGCGTAAAGCATAGCTATGCTATTTGTGTGAGATATGTTGAGCGCAACTCCATATAGTAGTGGAAAAGGTTAGGTGATAGTTCTCACCGCCGACCGGGCGTAGATCATCTCGATTTAGCCTGTGTCTGTCTCTACATCTTTAACTGTGGTATTTACTTGCATTACTTGTTTCAACAATTTATTTCGCTACTATATGCTTTTAAATACTATTCGTTTATTTTGGAAATGTGACATAAAATTCTCCAGTTATTACTTAAATATCAGTATACTCACCGTCTAGTTTGTGATGGTGGGTGTAGGTCCATCGAGCCGCAGCAGACCAGGGAAGGAGAAGATCGACGACTTCCTCTAAGCAGTTCGACGACTCTCCTCACTCATTTTGTATGACTCGACTTTTGTTGTATTATACTGTTTATGTCTTTACTGTACATTTTGGGTTGAGTGAAGAGTTTCGTATATATATATATATATACGTGCATGTGATGTTGTATTTTCATGGTTTTCCACACTTATGAATTTTGAATCATAACAGCTTCCGCATAATCTTTCAATTACATATTAATAAGAAATCACATGAAAATGATAATGGAATTTGAATTAACTTTAAATTGAATAATATATCAGTACATGAATTTGGAGGAATATAGGGACAAAAGGCTGACTAATACGTACTTAAGTCTTATGTGGTTAGGATTAAGGGTTAATTACGGGATTAGGCCGGGTGGTGCCCTGTTTATAAGTTGGGGTCGTCATAGTCATATTGTAACGGCCCATTTTCCAAATGGACCGCCACGGGGGCCAATGCAGGCCCACAACTTGGCCTACCAACACCAAGCTGTGTCCCACATGCCAACTCCTCCACCATTTGATCATTATTAACCTCAAATGACAACAATTTACTGTTTAAATTGTTACTGAACTCAAGTCATTTGTTAAGATCATGTTAAACCCAAATAAATCACAGCGGAAGTCTTTTAACATGACTATCATCATATAAACATTAAAAGTCATGCAATCGACTCTGATACCTAGTGTGAAAAACCCATATATCATCATAGATAAAAAATGTATCTCAATGTAACAAAATATCACAATATAGTCATATTGGATCACTCACAATCCCAAATCCCCAAATATAACAAAATATGTATATACAAACGTACAAGTCTGGCTAAACATTTCAGTATTCCGGTAGCTTGCCCTTGCCCCGGCTGGTACTAGGATCTGCACTCAAGCTATCACAAAAAGACAGATGACGAGTCTAGAGTGAGTATTCCTAAGGAAATTAAGTGAGCAATAGGGAAAGTAAATACGGGAATGTAAAACAAAACTATTAAATAAACATGCGAAAATAAAAAAATAGGCAACTGTGCTCATCTCATGCATATGTAATAGTGAAAGCTCAAAGTGTGTGTTACTAGCCCCTAGGATTAGACTAGCGCCATACTTCGAACTCCCAACAGACTACTGCCGGCGAGTAGCACTCAAGCGAGGCCAATATCTGGATCTGCTAGGTGGTCGGCGTGGAACTTACGACGCACCCACATGTGTCCGTCACTCTCTTGGGTAGCCCTATTCACCGAGATGACATACGTGCTATGGCCTAGTGGACGTACACACGAAATGGTACGGAGGGAGAGCCTCAACGTTCGTCCATTAAACCATACTAGGAATAGAATATTGAAAGATAGAATATGAATTCAAAAGCAAAAAGAGATACTGCTCAAGTAATTTTAGTTGGGATACTACACACCTCACACCGCACTCCGTGTTCCATCACTAACCCTTGGTCCGACTTCGCCTAGTCCCAAATATCCCAAATTACTGCCCGTACTGACCTATTTCCATGTATAAGTGATTTTTAGTCATTTATATGTGTTTTAAGTCATTTCACAGAAATTATGTCAAAACAGTGGTACATTAGCGCGCTAGGTCTGGGCGTTAGCGCGCTAGATGCCTAGACAATTATATGTTCTTCATCAGGAAGAACATTAGTGCGCTACTTTTCTGTCCTAGCGCACTAATTGTCATTAGCGCGCTAGATGACCACATTAGCGCCCTAATCGCGCTGACAGCAACCAGCTGCAAATTTCTGGGTTTTCCAACAACCCACCAAACCAACCACAACCACAACAACAACAACACAACTTCAAAGCACTTTAAACTCATCTAAACAACAACTCGACATCACCAATATCTCTCAAATTAAGATCAAAAGATAGAGAAAGATGTGGTATGTGTGGTTCTCACCTTGCTTTTGGTGTTTTCGCCCCTCCAAACTCTACAAATCAGCAAGTTTGATCCTCTAAACCTGGTTTTGCACTTCGAATCTCGGATAAGATGATGAAGAGAGAGAAAAGGTGGTGGAAAATGAGTCCACTTTGACTTATATAGGTCAAATGTCATCTCCACCCACTTACACATCTCAAGGCCGTCCTAAGCACCTCATTTGTTTCTTTTCTAACCTCAAATGACTCCATTTGTGACTCTGATGGCACATTCACCCTCGTATTTAACTCAAAAGTGGCCTTTTGGGTGCTTCGACGCCCGATTTCGCGTCCCGAATCGCGACCCGAATCGCGACATACGCGTACTACCATGTCCCTAACCACCAAATAGACATTTCATATTAATTATTTAACCAATTTTATTTATTTTGTGTGTTTTAGTTCCCCTGGCCTAATGTTAAGTCGTTAAACTACCCGGTATCCGCGTCGACACGCATATCGAGGCGATTACTTAACACACGGTCTCGCACGTCAAATGTATTATAATAACACACATTGTGATGTCATGTACACTATTTCAATATAAAACATCACAATTTAAACAATTCAACACACAAAAATTACTATTTACCTAGTTTCAGAAGCGCACAAGCCTAACTACAGGTCTCACGAGCGTTTGAGCTGTCAGCCACGTCTGCAACCACGTCAGAAATAACGACGAATTATATTTAGGCCATTACACAAATTGCCTCGGTCATGACACGTATCTTGATGTAGGTCCCATATCATGGGCCAACGATCCTGATTAAAGAATTAAACTAGGATTTACAAGTTCAAGCCATTATAAATCATCCTAACTAATGGAAATTTCGTCCTCGAAATTAAACTTCAATTAAAGTTATACTTGACTCGAAAAGGTACGGAAGTCTATCACCATATAGTCTTCTCACTCCCAAGTGAACTCCAAATCACCATAAAACTGTCACTTGACTAACACTTTCGGAATAGACTTGCCTCTCAAATGTTATACCCTTCGGTCTAAGATCTGTATTGGCTGCTCCTCGTAAGATACATCATCGCTCAGGTCAATCTAACTCAAGTCAACCGTCGGTCGTACGCCTGCATTCGAATTAGCTAGTCGAAGCATAGAAATATGGAAGTCTGGATGAATCCCCGACATTTGTAGAGGTAAATCATGCTCATAAGCAACCTTTCTGACCCGTCTTCTAATCTTGAAAGGCCCGATAAATCTCAGTGCTAACATGCCTTTCAGACCAAATATGTGAAAACTCTGTGACATTCAAAAATTTTATAAACTTAATTAGGCGGCTAATTAAGTATTTTCATATTTAATTAGGGATTTAGGTATTTGAGTTGGGATCCACGTGTTACGGATCGGAGATAATAAATTTTAATATTATTTTTGTGTGATGTGTGCCTATCCTGGAGTATTAGACACTATTTCGATGTGAAATGCGGTCAAGTGGAGTGTACGATGTTCGTAAGTTTTGGAGCCGTTGGGGAATTTTCACCAGTTTTTGGTAATTTTGGGGTATTTTTTTGGAATTTAATTTGGAGTTAAAAATAAGAAATAATCATAAAATCAAATAAAATAATTAATAAATTGGTAGGCGCCTTGTGACACGCGGGGTCGAGGGTGACACGCGTGCGAAAATACATAGGTGTTTACATATTTATATATACTAATTTTCATAACGTGCTCGTACGTGCGGTGCACGTGCTACACACACTTAATATAAATTTTTTAATTAAAGATCAAATAAAATAAAATTAAGATAATATTAAGAACAAATTGACAAACTATAAAAATTGATATAATAATAGCAATAGTATGATGCCAAATAAATTTTAGAGGTGACAATAAAAAATCCGAATTCAATTGTTAAAAATTAGTACTATATATTTAAAATTGAAAAAAAATGTGTTTATCTCCTAGTAAAATATCATATATATATATATATATATATTGTTTGTGACTACATAATAAGTTGTTGTGAAATTTGTACGTGATTATCATTATGATTAAAAACTTGAAACTTGTTTATGTTCTTGAAATTTTTTTTTTTGATAATTACGAGTATCTTTTTAGCCCATTCTTTCTTTCATTCGATTAAAATTGAACAAAATTTAAACAAATAATTTTTTTTAAAGATTCGGAAAGACATTTTATTTCTTAAGGCTTTCGTCACTCTTATTTAATTGATTAAAGTTATTATTTTACAAATTAACTTATATTTTTTTTTCGAGAAAACAAATTCATCTATGTTAATTACTTAAATAATCAGATGGAATTAGAACACGTTTTCGACAAAGCAACTTCATTTATGTTAAATACTTAAATAATTAGCTAAATGGAATTGGAACAAGATATGTAGGAAAATCATGAAAAGAGGTTTGATTAATTGAAGTATATAATGTTAAATGTTCATCCATGTTCAATACTAAAAGTTATTCTTTTATTTTTGAGTTAAAATAAAATTTATTCTAATAGACTTTGTACATGTTTTTATTTTATTTTTTATTTTTTGATAAGATGACTCTAAAAGTATCAACCAATATCCCCTTATAAAGCGAATGAAGACATAAAGACAAAACAGAGGCCAAGAGAAGTAGACCAAAAATGAACATGAGATGGAGAAACATATTACCTTTATTGGCGTCAAATACCGATCTCAACAATTTGAGATTGGCTACATGGATCAAACTATAATATTGTGCTTCATTTAAAGAAATTGATGGTGAGCTTTCCAAACAAATCAAAATAAATAACACTAATGACACCATCTGTTCTTGAATGGGGCGTTAAGAATTATTTTTGGATAGGAAATGCCTAAAAGATCAATCATCACACATCAACTAAACCAACAACTACATATATTACCCAAAAACTCATTCAAGCACTTGAAGAATACATGCACTGTGAGAGGCCAAAACAATAATGCACCAAAAATTATTGCGATAACATTGAAGAATGTGACTGACATTAATATAATAGTGGTCACACCTATAAAGGTCGATCCTAAATTAAAGATTGTAATAGGCCAAAGAAAATTCATATATATTGGAGGCTCACCCAATAGACCCAAGTGCAGAACAAGTACAAAGGCAACCCCAAAATTAGGAATGTTAAAAAGGATGATGTACCGAGTCCATGATTGCAGACCCAAAACTGCTAAATTGAAGAGTCGATGTGAGCAACTCTAAGAAGAAACCAAGATAGAAAACCAACTAAAACACAATAAGTTTTTTTTAACCTTTAATCGATGAAAAAACAAGCATGATCTCATACTTTTCATTGACATTTGTGTTTAGCAACCAAAATGTGTTGAAAATAATCTATTTTAAATACGTGCAATTGCATCTTCATCAATTCATTTCCAATCTCAAAACATTAAAAAACCTTAGAGCCTTATAACTGCAATGACAACAGTAGTTTCAAATGTTATAAATATTGTGGTACCTTTCCAAAAACATCTAGCAAAAGTGAAAAACAAAAGAAAAACAATCAACTCCAGTATTAAGAATTGATTATTAATTTAAACAACAACAATACCAAATAATCAATTCCAATATATGAGAAAAGCAACATGGATGGAACAATTAAAATAGCAAATCGATTACATGACTTCTTTTGTTATGGTGATCATCTAGTCAAAATATGAGCCAATTGATCATCTCCTCTATTTTTTCTCATCTTCAGCATTTATACATTGTACATAAAAGAAACACAAACGAAAAGGTGAGCGTAGGATAGTTGAGTCATGCTAATTTCAACACTATCACTATGGACAAGATAATTTAATAGGGTAGCATGTTATCATCTATTTCTTTAACTTAAACTCAAGGAAACATAGGTACATTGACAACCTTGGGCTTGTCTCTGTAGATCAGCAGCAGCATAACATTGAAGCATACAAGATCTTCAAAATGGGAAAGCAACTCAACACAAGTCTTCAATTCCAAAGCTCGACTTCAACCCCAAAAACAAAAATATAATTACAACATCTTTGATAAGTCTCATCATATTGTAAAAAACTTCTCCAAAGACAACCATATAAGTCCCTGAAGGTGAATACAATACTGAAGTACTTCAAATATTTATTGGTTCATTTCCAAACAAAATATGTCATTCTTGTATAAACTAAAAAAACTTCTACATGTAGAATCAACGAATCTACTCCTAAATATGAAATTGAGTGAATGGACTTGTATGTTGTACCTATAAACAACAAGAGTACTGGCAAGAAAAAGGAAAAAATAAAGAAAGAAAGAAATGAGCAAAAACAAATAAATGAAACACATAAGTACGATAATGTAAACGACATACAAATGAAGCTTTGGTAATTGGCACCACGAGAATAAGGTCTCAAGAAAACTTAAAATTGTGCAAGTGATACCCGATTGAAGACAAGGAGTTAAGCTTTATAATGAAAACAAGATACATGCATTTCATCAAACTCCTTTTGAGCAATATGTTTTCCTACCATGCCTTCTTAGATGAAACCAAGTCTTACACTATCAACATTTATTATATCAAGAAAACTAAAACTTCAATGCTTCGCTACCAAAAAGACAGAATTCTAGAGAAAGAATACATACGATGCTTTTATTATAGTCACCCTTAACTTGAGGGTGATGAAATTGCTAAAAATCAGAGCAACTATTAAAGGTCACTTTCACAACATATTCAACAGACAAAATACTACCTCTCAAAATTCATGATCCAACCTAATCTAGACGATACCAACGTATACCCAAGACCTTTGCTTTATCCATATGAACCAGTATGTGCTACAACCATCCTACATTGCTCAAACCAACTCTCTCGCTAAATTCATTCAGAAGTCTCTTCAAAAACTTGATATAAATTATAAAATGATGATATGAATATGGTGATTCATGATTGGAAGGGTCACCCTTAAAAAATCTTCTTCAAGATAAGACATATAAAAAAAGAAAGGAAGGTTCCAAGCACAGGTTTGGCTTTCAAACAAACATAGACAGACTATAAGGGCTAGCGAGAGATTGCACACAACAATCACACAATGTTATGTATAAAAAAGCCCAATTTAAGATCAACAATTGTACAAAACATAATTGAATCATACATGGTTGGATAATGTTGGGCAAGTAATACCAGAGAGAGAGAGAGAGAGAGAGAGAGATTTTATTGATGGTTGACTGGTTGAGTTAATGAATTCAAGAGATTGCGTTTGTGTAGGAACCAGATAGGTGAAATACAAGATTCGAAATGACACACGAAAAAAGGAAAAATCGATATTTTAATATGGTCCACATTGGTGCTTTTAATATAGTAGTAGATATATAATATAGTTTATATATATAAATAATCTTATAGTTTAAATCAAATAAAAATAAGCATTGAATTTGTCTCGAGATACATGTAGCGTGATCATCAATGAGTTGAAATGATTGAACATGTTGTTGAAGAGATGTGTCCACGCATCGAGTTGCGTGACATCCAATCTCAAGGAAAATCAAACGTATGGTGTTCTTAAACCATAAGATCTACCTCGAGATACACATTACGTATCTCAAGGAGATCAATATGATTATCTTTTTGACAGCCACAAGATTGACCTCAAGATACGTAATACGTATATCAAGGAAGATCAAAAGGAACATATGTAAATGAATCATTAGATTTGCCTCGGGATTCGTGCGATGCAACTCTCGAAGAAATCAAATATATATCTTTACAACCAAATAAAACCAACACCGCCTCATCAATTTAGTTTTGAGCAAAACATTGACCTCGAGATATATAGTACGTATCTCGAGAAAGATCAAATTTATATTATGGAATGGAAATCATTAGATTTGTCTCGAGGAAATCTAAAATATATGTTTGCAAACGAAACAAAACCTCCTCCCATGTATCACAAAATCGTGTGTGTGAGAGATCGATTGAAACAGGGGATATCGAGAGGAATAGAGGGAGAGAAATCAAGATGGAATCACGGTGATGAAGATCGAAGGCGAGTTATGTGTTTGTGTTTTTGTAGATTGATGTCACAATAGTCATTATTGGTGGGTGTCGTTGATGAAACTGTTGATGTTTGTTTGCGGTTGTGATGTTGTTAATGGAGGTTGGAGAACAAGGAGATGGAGAAATTCGACTCGTCCGAGGGAGACGATAGCAACGAAATAGTCTCCCCTGCCCAAACGTGATTCGAGGTTGGGTTAAGCCCAACCCCAATCGAAAAATTAAAAAAAAATCTCAACTATTGAAATAGAACATGGCAGCGAGGAAGAAGATGGGTTTGGTTCGGTTCAGGGTCAAACACCACCTGAAAAATATATAAAAAAAAAATGCTGAAATTGGAAAAAAAATTCAAAAAAATGAGAAAAATTTAGATACATATATATTTGAGCCGAATAAATTAAAATTGTGGGTTTTTTATGAAAGACAAGGATTTTGGAACTTTTTCGAGGATTTATGTCGGGGATTTTGCCTCGTAAAGCATGTTACGAGACCGAAAATACCCCAAATTATGAAAATTATTTCAAAGTCTAGTTTAGGTTAACTTTTGATTCTAAATCACAATTTGAAGTCAAAATTGGGATCCGAGATCCGAGGAGTTGATTTGGGGTGAATTCGGGGTTTTCGAGTCGAGGTAGGACCGATAAATATATGAAAAATTGAAAAAAATAACTTAAGCCTAGATAACATAATTTTCGATGCCGAACAATAATTTTGAGTCAAAAATGAAATTCGGGCATCAAAGAATTTATTTTGGAAGTATTTTAGGGGTTTCGGGACGCGATTGGGTCAATTAAATTGCAATTAATTGGGAAAATTATAGAATTGTTATGAAAACTTATAGGTCGTATAAATGAATTGTAGGACCGTAATTGGAGCCCCGTGGAATATTTTATTGACTCGAAGCACGAAGAAGTTGCGATATCGCGTTTGTAAGGTTAAGTAAATCCCATGGTAACCTTTACATCGTATGAGTATTTCTCGAATATATTGCATGCACGATTTATCACTACATATTTATTGATCATGCATTCACGGACATGAGAGGAAAAAGGCCTTTGGGGGTCCCATTGTGTCCATTGGCTATATGTGTGGTAGGATGAACACCGTGTTGCTCAGCGACTGGAGTCATTGATCATTGTAGACACTTGTTTAGGATCGGTTGTTTTTGTGATGCTGGCCAGGATCATACTCCACGGATAGTCGAAGGCGTGGCTTCTCGAGGGACTTCCTCCCAAACTTATGAATCTTTATTTTTGTTTACTCACCGCTTTTGGAAGAGGTCATATGATTGTGGCCAGTCAACAGAAACATGATGGATTGCATACTTTTATGTTTATGATTCCTTGCGATATTATTGTTCGTTTAAATTCTTAGAATACAATGCATTTGATTATTACAAGTGTACTGGATAGTGTTACTTATTTGACATTATCGAATTTTGATAATTAGATAATGACAGGTTCTAGTGGCGACAAGGGAAAGGGAAAGCTTTCCGACTGTTTGTAACTGGTTTAGTTCTTTTCTCCATGTATGTATTGGTTTTTGAAAATATTATATTGTATAAATGGGTTTTTGGGTTCAAGTATGATTAGAATCTCTTTTGGAATGGCTGGAATGATTTTGGGATGAATTGAAATAATTTTGGAGTTAAGGTAATGCTAGTTTAAGAATTTCAAGTATATTTATATATTATACTTTATTTGGTCGGAATTCTCAATAATTATGATCCTATGTATGTGTACTATACTTTTTATAAATTTTTTGAAAAGAATTAAGTGGAAAAAAATATTTCTCCTCGGTGATTCTTCGCAAACTCCCCCGCGGGGATTTTCATTGGGGAATGAAATGGGGAAAAAAATTTTCCCATGAGGATTCTCCATCCCCACGAGGATTAGGCGAGGATGGGGATGAGGATGAAAATTCATCCTCGCGTGGGAATGTGTATGAAGATGGGGGGATGAGTTTTTAAGCGAGGATGGAGATATAGATGGGTCCCCATCCCCTACCCTCCCCATTTGCATCCATAATTTTGATACCTTAAATCAAGTTAGAATGAATATATAATTTAGTTGATGCAATATATATTGTTATAGGTGGATTGTGAGTCCTTCAGCATTTTCACCAAAGCCGAGCAGGTTTTGTTGAAGATTTTTGAAGGCCGAGTATTCCATTGTAGGCTTAGAAATAGAGGAGGTGCCGTTGAAAAATTTTTACGAAATTTTGAAGATTATTTAGTTCATCTAAATGAACTCCGAGGTTTAAGATTCACTTTAGAATCCTATGTAGTTAATATAGTTTATAATGGATGATTAAAAAATCTTAATCTTAATTGTTTATTATGGAGAGATTAAGGCTGCTAGATTATCAAGGGATTAAGGTAATCTAGGCTGGTCAAATGCCCTAATTAGGTGGGGTTTGACAATGTTGGTATTAGAGCCTAGGATTCCAAATGAATCTTGTTGATTGAGGATAAGTGAGTAATTAGTAGGGAAGTAATGCGATGAAATAGGGTTAAAAAGTTTAATTTTTTTATGAATTATGTTATATTTGTGTTGTATATATGTATTATCGCTATATATGCGATTAAAAGGTTATTCTCATTATCCCTTCGATATTTAACTTCTAAGATACGATGAGTAAGACTTGAAACGGATAATGAAAGAGAGGATATGCTTGTAAAACGAAATTGAACTTGATTGGATGTGAAATGGACTTGTGAAGTTCAAATTCACAAATGTGTTGTAAGTAGTTCGTTAACAATATAACAGATGAAAGTATCAGTAAGGAAACCAATAGGAGATTGGTTGGAAATGAAGTCCAAATGATTCATGCACGTAAATACTGAACATGAATTTCTTGAAAATCGAAAGTATCGAACTATTACAATTTTTAAATGCTTAGGAAAATATTAAAATAGACTTAAGTTAAGTCTTAAGCGATTGAGAATCGTTTAGAAAACGTAATATGAATTTGAGACTTTTGGGAAGCACAAGATATGGATATCTTGGGTTTTAGAATAAGATTAGTACCCGTTGCACGGTTAACTTGGGGAGACCTATTGTATAAAATATTGGTTTAATTCATAACCAATTGAGGGTTGCTTCTGAAAATAGTCTCAACAAGAAAAAAGGAGACACGTGGTTATCAAAAACGTAAAATAAAAATTGATTAAACAAATTGAATCTTGACTTGAAATCACAATGAGATTGTGATATGATAAGTCAGATTGTCTAAGTCGGTTTCTATGAAAATAAAATACTTTGAAGCAAAGTATTGTCTCCTTTTCGAAACAAAACAAAAAGCAAAAAATAGAATAGAACCATGGTTTAGAACAATCAATTGACTTCTATATAGAAGTAATGAAAACTTTGATTATTTATTACTCAAGTTACTTCTCCATAAGTGACGTTGAGTATAGTAGTTCTATGAATTAAATAAAGTACTGATAAGACAAATTAAAATACATAAGTTGGAGATAATCTTTGTTAACACCAGATTAAGTGTTGTTATGAAACAAAGATTAACAAAAAATCTCTAACTTGAAAATAAAATGTAGTGATAAGATCAACATGTTAGAAGTTAAGGTGTTTGGGAAGTGGTCTAATAATAGCTTGGATTAGCTATTAAAAAATAACACAAGTAATTGTGTTTTGAGATCAAAGTACTCGGTAGTCTATTCTAATCAAATTAAGTAATGATGTTTATCCTACGACTTAAAATACAAACAATGAAAAGATAGACATATTGATTGAGTATTAGTAAGTTATATAGGACGTCAATATGAACTCCTATATTGGGAGAATTTCTATTTGTAGGACTTAAAAGATTGAAATATTAACCTTTAAGAATTTGATTAGTCATTAAGTTAATCGAAGTTTGAAAATTCAAATTCTTCTATCTCTTCAGTTAAATAATAATGGAAAGGTGAATTCATCAAAAGTAATTTGATGAATAATAAGATACAAAGTTATCTTACATAGTCTCTAGAAACGTATCGAATTTTTTTTTTTAGAAAAAGAAAAATCGAGAAATCTGAGACTAATGGAAACAAATTAAGGCAATATCTGTATCAAATTAAGATTAGCTAAGGAAGACTTCGATTCATTAAATGATAATAAAAAGTTGCACCGTCTTTTGCAATATTTTCGAAAAGAGAAGAGATATAAACTACCATCCTAAGTCAAAACTAAGGAGCTATAAGTTCTTTAGGTGTTGAACATAAGTTGTAATAAGTTTGTAAAGGGACTAAGGGCAAGATCAATGTGAGAATAACTAAGATTGACAAAAACTGAACGGAATAGAATCAATATATAAAACAAAATGAGATATTAAGATGACTTGTGACTGCTGGAAGTGACCCGAACGGACTCCTTTAGTCAAGTTAAGGCACTGGAGTAGTTGTGCATGACCAAAGGTATAAGTAACTCCGTTTCATAATCACAATTCATTCACATCGTAAAAGATCGGTGTGACGCGTGCATCCATATTTGAATAATCGAATGAATTGGTGACAGTCAGTATAAAAGTGTCTATGAAGTTTCGTCGAAGTCAATTGGAGGCTGAAGTATAGGCAATTAAATGGTCAATATATTCTCACATTAGTATGAAAATGAAAATTTCAGGTTAACGTGTCCCAATCAAATTAGAATATTGAACTATAAGTTTGATGAAATTTAATATATCTTCACAAGGATCTTATAAGGAATCAAACTTCAAAAATTGAAAGTTTTGAACCAAAGTAGTGTACAACTAATATCAATGAATATATATTGTACATTGGTTCAATTGTAGTACTACACCTGATTAGTCATTAGTGAAATTTGAAGCATTAGTTATTGTAAATTGGAGATGATGAAAGATGCTTGTATGTTGGGGAAGATATAAATGAAATGAAGAGAAATGCGTGATTTACACCTCAGGTAGTAAGCTTTATCTCTGTTAGGTTAGGAATGTTGAATAGAGTACAATGCATCTGACGTAATATGTTTGAAGAATTGAATATTCTTCAATTGTAATTGAGTGGAAATGAAAAAGAGATAACATATTTATAAACTTGTATGATATACAAGTTAAAAGTTATACTATGTGAGTTTAATCATCAAATATGTTGATATCTTTGTTTAGAAACATAAGCCTACTCAAGTTAAGGATAACTGTCTCTATTCAGGCGATGAGAGAAGTTGGAGAAGAGTAAATGATTAAGACGTGAGTTTGTGGGAGATCTCAATAAAAATGAAAGGAATGAGGTTCTTGATGAACTCATCGTTGGAGAATGATTTGACGAAGTTAAAAAAGTCGATAATTTTCTAACCAATCAAAGAAGAAGTTAAGTGAATCAGCCGACGAGTTAGAATTGGTAATTGCTTTCTAGTCCACAATCTAAATAATATTGTTAGTAGACATTTAGAGAATGAGTGAGAGTTGCACGATGTGTCAGGTGTCTACTTTTAATCGGATTGAAATTAGAGATCTCTTGTCATGGGGTGGAAAATGTATTATGAGATCTATAGTCATGAGATGACTTGTGTGATTCCAGGTTTTTGGTGGGGAACGCTGGAATGGTGATGGATCAGATAGACACGTAACTTTACTTACTATCTAATGTTGTGCTCAAATATTATTTGTATCGATATATAATTTTAGACTAATGATAGTCTAATAATCAATCGGCTGATAACTCCAATAAAAGGATGATTAGTGATGAGAAAGTAAATTAGGATGTGTACCCAAGTTTGGGTGGATATGGAAATAATTATTAACGATTCGTGGAATAGTATTAAGATTAGAATGAGAATTGTGCTACGAAAATCAAGATAGGCTAGGTCTTGCTATGTATTGATACTTCAATAGACTTAAAGGTATGAGATGAGAAATGAAGTAAGGTTATCTGATATTCCACAAAGTTGAATGTTTGACTCGTCATAAATTTACAAATTGTCAGAATTGATAAAGTAACGGATATAACTTTTCATTAAAGTATGGTTTATAAATGAAAAGTTGAAATGTTTATGATCTCTACCACCGAGTTGTTGAATACAACGAAAGTGATTGGGTTTACTTAACGGTTCACCTTGGAAATGGTTTTATAGGTTTGGATTAAAAACGTTATATATAAAGAATCATTTTTTTCATATCTCTTTTGGTTTAGTAACCGGTAAGTTTAAATTTCGAGGATATAATATAGTTTATATATATAAATAATCTTATAGTTTAAATCAAATAAAAATAAGCATTGAATTTGTCTCGAGATACATGTAGCGTAATCATCAATGAGTTGAAATGGTTGAACATGTTGTTGAAGAGATGTGTCCACGCATCGAGTTGCGTGACATCCAATCTCAAGGAAAATCAAACGTATGGTATTATTAAACCATAAGATCTACCTCGAGATACACATTACGTATCTCAAGGAGATCAATATGATTATCTTTTTGAATTATAATGTTGACCACAAGATTGACCTCGAAGATACGTAATACGTATATCAAGGAAGATCAAAAGAACATATGTAAATGAATCATTAGATTTGCCTCGGATTCGTGCGATGCAATCTCGAAGAAATCAAATATATATCTTTACAACCAAATAAAACCAACACCGCCTCATCAATTTAGTTTTGAGCAAAACATTGACCTCGAGATATATAGTACGTATCTCGAGAAAGATCAAATTTATATTATGGAATGGAAATCATTAGATTTGTCTCGAGGAAATCTAAAATATATGTTTGCAAACGAAACAAAACCTCCTCCCATGTATCACAAAATCGTGTGTGTGAGAGATCGATTGAAACAGGGGATATCGAGAGGAAGAGATGGAGAGAAATCAAGATGGAATCACGGTAATGAAGATCGAAGGCGAGTTATGTGTTTGTGTTTTTGTAGATTGATGTCACAATAGTCATTATTGGTGGGTGTCGTTGATGAAACTGTTGATGTTTGTTTGCGGTTGTGATGTTGTTAATGGAGGTTGGAGAACAAGGAGATGGAGAAATTCGACTCGTCCGAGGGAGACGATAGCAACGAAATAGTCTCCCCTGCCCAAACGTGATTCGAGGTTGGGTTAAGCCCAACCCCAATCGAAAAATTAAAAAAAAATCTCAACTATTGAAATAGAACATGGCAACATAACAGGAAAAAGATGGGTTTGGTCCCCAATCGTACCGAATCGGTTCAGGGGTCAAACACCACCTTAAAAAATATAAAAAAAGAAAAATGCTGAAATTGGAAAAAAATTCAAAAAAATGAGAAAAATTTAGATACATATATATTTGAGCCGAATAAATTAAAATTGTGGGTTTTTTATGAAAGACAAGGATTTTGGAACTTTTTCGAGGATTTATGTCGGGGGATTTTGCCTCGTAAAGCATGTTACGAGATCGAAAATACCCCAAATTATGAAAATTATTTCAAAGTCTAGTTTAGGTTAACTTTTGATTCTAAATCACAATTTGAAGTCAAAATTGGGATCCGGAGATCCGAGGAGTTGATTTGGGGTGAATTGAGGTAGGACCGATAAATATATGAAAAATTGAAAAAAATAACTTAAGCCTAGATAACATAATTTTCGATGCCGAACAATAATTTTGAGTCAAAAATGAAATTCGGGCATCAAAGAATTTATTTTGGAAGTATTTTAGGGGTTTCGGGACGCGATTGGGTCAATTAAATTGCAATTAATTGGGAAAATTATAGAATTGTTATGAAAACTTATAGGTCGTATAAATGAATTGTAGGACCGTAATTGGAGCCCCGTGGAATATTTTATTGACTCGAAGCACGAAGAAGTTGCGATATCGCGTTTGTAAGGTTAAGTAAATCCCATGGTAACCTTTACATCGTATGAGTATTTCTCGAATATATTGCATGCGTAGTATCTCGCTACATATTTATTGAATATGCATTCACGGACATGAGAGGAAAGAAACCTTTGGGGGTCCCATTGTGTTCATTAGCTATACGTGTGGTAGGATTAACATCGTGGTGCTCTTCGATCGAGTCACTGATCACTGTAACACTTGTTTAGGATCGGTTGTTTTTATGATGTTGGCCAGATCATACTCCACGGATAGTCGAAGCGTGGCTTCTCGAGGACTTCCTCCCAAACTTATGAATCTTTATTTTTGTTTACTCACCGCTTTTGGAAGAGGTCATTTATTGTGGCCGATCAATAAAACATGATGGATTGCATACTTTTATGTTTATGATTCCTTGCGATATTATTGTTCGTTTAAATTCTTAGAATACAATGCATTTGATTATTACAAGTGTATTGGATAGTGTTACTTATTTGACATTATCGAATTTTGATAATTAGATAATGACAGTTCTAGTGGCGACAAGGGAAAGGGAAAGCTTTCTTATTTGTTTGTGCTTGGTTTAGTTCTTTTCTCCATGTATGTATTGGTTTTTGAAAATATTATATTGTATAAATGGGTTTTTGGGTTCAAGTATGATTAGAATCTCTTTTGGAATGGCTGGAATGATTTTGGGATGAATTGAAATAATTTTGGAGTTAAGGTAATGCTAGTTTAAGAATTTTGATACTTTAAATCAAGTTAGAATGAATATATAATTTAGTTTATGCAAAATATTATTATGGTTGGATTGCGAGTCATTTGGCATTTCCACCAAAGCTGGACAAGTTTTGTTGAAATTTTTGAAGGCCGGGTATTTCGGTGTAGGCTTAGAAATATATGAGGTGCTATCGAAAAACTTTTACTGAATCTCGAGGATTATTTAGTTAATCTAAATGAATTATGAGGTTTAAGATTCACTTTAGAGTCCTATGTGGTTAATATAGTTTATAATGGATGATTACTAGATTTTAATCTTAATTATATATTGATGGAGAGGTTAAGGCTGCTTAATTATCAAGGGATTAAGGTAATCTAGGCCTCAGATGCCCTAATTAGGTGGGGTCTAATAGACTCTTTCAAGGAGAAATCTTTAAATATACAGAGGCTCCCTCGGTATACGTAAGATCGCTGCAATACGTGTCTAGCATACTTCTTCTACCTCTCTTGGGCCCCTTTAAGCTTATGGCAAATTTGTCTTAGCCTCTCCGTGTGATCAACAATAATTTCAGGCCACACTAACTCCCGATTCCCTGACTCAGCCTAACCAGATGGCGAGCGACACAGTCTGCCATATAAAGTCTCAAATGGCGACATTTCAATGCTAGCCTGATAATTGTTGTTGTATGCAAACTCACACAACGATAGGTACTCCTCCCATGATCCGCCAAACTCAAATACACAAGCTCTGAGCATATCCTCGAGTACTTGAATCAACCTCGCAATATATGCATAAGTTTGAGGGTGAAAGGCTGTGTTGAACTGTAGGCGCATACCATACTGTTTTGCATACTCTACCACATCCTGGACGTGTACATAACATCTTTTTCTGATTGGATAGTCAATGGTACCCCTTGCAGTATGATAATAATCCCTCTCAAACAATATACTCAACTAGTCAAATGTGTAGTGAGCTACAATTGGTAAGAAATGGGCAAATTTTGTCAATCTGTCCACAATCACCCAGATAGAATCGTGTCGTCAGGCAGTCTTTGGCAATCCCCTGATAAAGTCCATAGCTATGTCTTCCCACTTTCATTGCGGAATGGGAAGCGACTGCAATAATCTTCCAGGTCTTTGATGCTCGGCCTTCACCTTTTGGCAAATCCCACAGTTCTTGATGAACTTCGATATGTCCGCTTTCATCTCAGGCCACCAAAAATATCTCCTCATTTCATGATACATCTTGGTGTTGCGTGGATGAACAATGAACCGAAAATGGTGTGAACCTTGAAGAATCTCATCTTTCAGCTTTGCCGCCCCCGATATCCATAATCTGCCTCTAAATCTCATACACAGATCCATCGTCTCCATCCACTTAGTACAATCAATACTCTTTGCTAACTTACTAAACCTCGAGTATATAATGTCAACTTTCTGACTCTGACATTCTCTATGTAGACACTATCTATAGCCTCATCTGTGCACAAATCATCACCCGAGTGTCGGTAGGAATATTTGACTGAATCATCATCGTCGCTACCTCGAGTAATCCATACTCATACGTCATATGACATCTAACAACCTTGGCATCTCCAGTTCAGTATCATACTCAGCGCATCAGCAGCTACATTAGCTTTTCCTGACTGATACTCTTAGATAAATGTCATAGTCATTCAGAAACTCCAACCATCTCCACTGTCTCATGTTCAGCTTTTTCCATGTCAGACTCTTATGATCAATGTAGAGTGTGTACATCTCTCCATACATATGATGTTTCCACATTTTCAAAGCAAATACTAACGCTGCCAACTCTAAGTTATAAGTGGGATAATTCTTCTCATGTATCTTCAACTATCTGGATGCATAAGCCTTCGTGCCTCTATCCTGCATCAACTCGCAAATTAGACCCATATGAGAAGCATTTGTATATATCAGAATCTCTGTCAAGCCTTTGGCAACACCAAGACTGGTGCAGTAGTCAACAACCTCTCCAGCTGAGCAAATGTCTCCTCGCATTCCTCAGACTAATCAAATCCGACGCTACACGGTGGTATAGAAATAGGCTTGGTCATGGTACCAACTCAATAATGAGATCTATCTCTCTTAGCGGTGGTAAACCAGGTAAGTCCTCCAGGAACATCTGAAAACTAGAACACAACCAGAATCTCATCAAGTCTGGGTCCCTAGGTCTCTACTACTGTGTATAATGATATCAGAGTCTCCATCTCTCCACTAGTCGCAAGTCAACCTCTAGTGCCCTCAACTCTCGGTGTACAACCAATATATGTGAACATCGGACGCCCTGGAATTACAAATATCACTATTTTATTGAAACAATAGATATGAGTGTGATACACAGCAAGCCAATCCATCCTTAAGAATGCATCGAAGTCTAAGAACTTGAGAACCCTAAAGTCTGCAGGTAACTCTACCCCGCCTATCTCTACTGGACATCTCTCAACAAGATAATTAGGGTAAAACCTATCCCTTGTTGCAGTACTAAAAATCAAGTATAAGCTAACCCTAACTGGTGTCAATCCTAAAACATATGGAAATTGTACCCTCAATGAGTCCTCGTGTGGCATCGACATCAAGCTGTGCTACCATGTGTACACCCTATCGACTCTACGATGGAATTACGGCTATTGGTTGTGGACAATCTAGGGATGCAAATTGGTAGGATAGGGGATGAGGACCTCATTCTCATACCTATACCCACCAAAATATTCTCACCCATATCCTCATACCCATTAAATCCCTATGGGTAAAATATTTTACCCATTTTATTACCCATTAGGGATACCCGTAGGGATTTTCATAGGGATTTTTTGCGGGGATGGGGAATCCCCGTGTGAAATTTTTTTCCCCAATCCATTTTGCATTAGAGATCCTCGCAGGGATTCTAACAAAATTGTAGCAAATAAGTTATCAAATATACATACATAATAATTAGAACTATAGATATTTTCAAATAATACTTATACGTATAATATACATATGTTAGCTTAAGCATATTGTAATATGATATATAATTGTATATATAATATTTAGTTATAAATTTTTAATATAACTAAATATTAACAAATATTATATTATAAAGAGTGATCATATAGTTGATCAACGTAATTTGAGAATTTAGAATTTGAGATTAAGGGTTGAAGTTTTTTTTTTTTTTTTTTCGCGAAAAGGGTTGAAGTTTTGGTGTGGTTGATGATAAATATATATTTTTTTCTCTCCCAACACTTAAAAGTTAATAAGAAATAATGTTGTGATACAAAAAAAAAATAATGTCAATAACTTACAAATTCATAACATTCATATATAATATCAACTATATATAAAGTCAATAACACTAAGGAGCCCCCAAAAAAATTAGGAGGATTCTATAAAATAAGGTTTTAAAAATTTTCTTATTTGATCTTATTTTTTCAGTACTTTTAATCATAAAATTCTAAAATATAAATATAGTTGCAAACAATTCAAAACAAAACATGTAGTTTTTAATTAACCAAATAAATTAAAATTATAAATCTCATTAAGAGGTTTTTTTATATGTATGAGTGTTTCGGAGTGGAAACTATGTAATATTATGTAATATTTATATATAAATATCATATGGTATATATATAAATAAATATCATATGTTGTATAAATTGATATATGTGTATCCTCATGGGTAGATGGGTATCCCCGTGGGAACTACACGAGGGTATCCCCGTGGGTATATTTTATTAACCATACCCGTACCCATACTCGTGTGGGTATGAGATTTTGTACCCATCTCCACCCCATCCCCATTTAAAATCTCCATACCCGTATCCGTTAGGGTAAATCCTCATCTCCCGTGGGTATTACCCTACCGTTTTGCATCCCTAGGACAATCTCTAATCACATACCCAACCTAACCACAACCGAAGCAAGTAATCGATCTATGCTGACTTTGAGTCTGATTCTATACATGTGTCTGCCTCGACCTCTAACACCCTGCTACCGCTGACGAGGCACTAGTGGTGATGGAAGAGCTGGCAAAGTAGTAAGAGCTGGCAATGCAGGTCCGACTGGTGGTTGCAAGGGAGGTCTATTACCTATAGCCTGTAATGGAGTAGGGGGTGATACATAAGGTACAACTATTGTGACTGTCCCTGATCCTTAAGAACCTCTCTTCCATCTCCTCTGTCATTTGTCCCTATGTTTCCTCCTCTCAAATTTCGCAGTCTGATCCGTTGACAATGTTGGTCCCAACGATGTCCCATCAACAACTCTACTCAGACTAGGTCTCGCGAGAAAGTGCACGATCGTAGATCTCACCCAAGGTCGTAGCACTTGAACTTACCACATAAACTATTATATCTGGCCTCAATCCATCTCCAAAATGATACACATCGTCAAAATCATCTCTCACTAAATCCCTAGCAAACTGCCTTAGATAACCATATCTGTCTATGTAGCTCATCACCAACTCATCACTCCCCTGTCTAATATTCATAATCTCATTCCTCAACCTCTTCATCACCGCAAGCGGAAAGTACTGCTGGTAGAACTTCTTCTTAAAGGGATCCCAAGACTCAAAGTCTCCATAAGAAGCTATTGTCGCGCGCCACCAAATATCAGCGTCTCTGTGCAATGTAGACGACAAAATCTCAGCTTGAAATCTGTCCTTAATCTTCAAGTGTAGCATCCCCTAACCAGATTAGGGCGATACCCGGCCTAAAACCCTAATTAAGCCAAGATTACCCTTACCAGACTTAACCAGAGCCAGCAGCCTTACCACCTACACCTGATATCCATTACTGTATATCCATTATCGATTAAGACTAATACGGCACGGATCGGAAATTCAAAACATTTTTGATAATCAAAATAAGATATACAGTATTTAAAACAAAACCTGAATAACCATCGGTTATACAAAACTCCCATCCCGTATGATATTACAAAATGTAATTCAATACAATATATAAGACAATGGAAACTCACTACAGAGAAGAGAAGTTCAAGTCTCCTAAAACTTCTCCATCCCGTATTCGTAGCGCTCGTCGGCTCTACCTGTAATTGTTAATTGGGGTGAGCGCTCCAACTTGCTCAGTAAGTATGGATTCACATAACCATCAACATTCCATATAATAGTCAAAGGAAACATGCAATAACAACATGAAACAATGATATCTAACAAGAATATGGAAAGCATATAGTTCAATACATAAACAGATGCAAAGCAAATGTTTTGGATTAGTACACTGTGATCCCTATTAGTTTATAAAAACTAGGGCCGATTACCCACCAGCGCCATTAGTGCGATTGCTAGACCAACACATTGCGCATACTTGTTCTCTAGCCCATCCACTGATGCCTAATGGTTCTATCTTAAGCCCCATAGTGTATATGTAATCCATACAACCTATCGAATTGAGCAGAGTTATATATAGGTCGGGAAGGGAACCTATCTCCTATAAACATATTCTCAAAACCATGAGTTATAGCATGGTCACATTACACACCATTTTCCGTTTATTGAAAACCACCATAGTGTACATAATCCCCATTCTATTTCAACAACTACATGAGTTATATATACTAAATAGCCAGGCAATATTGATAAATAAGCGAATCCGTACTTACCTCGGGTTTAAGTCTTCGTCCAACTTTCTAACTTTTCGGTCCCTAACTCTCTCCCGATTAATCAACACCTATCATCAACCATTTAGGATCAAAATAGGTCCATTATAATCTATTAGGAACTCCTAAATCAGTCCTAAGCCCCTTAGTCAAATTTCATGAAAATAGAGCATTATTATTATTTCTGGCCCAGGATTAGCGCGCTAATAGGCAGGATTAGCGCGTTAATCCCTGCCTGCACACACTGTTCATCGTGCAAAACACAATTAGGGCGCTAATCGCACTAGACCAGCAACAGCAGCACGTTTTGCTCATTCCAAATTTCTTCAAAACACCTCTAAATCGATCCAAACCACCACAAACTTATTTCCAATAGCTTATAAACATCAAATATGAGTTGAGGGACGAAATTAGATCAACAAAATAGCTCAAACAACGATCCTAACATCACCTACGATTCCAACTTTGATAAACACCCAATCAAAACATACCTATGTGATGCTCTTGAGCAGTTCTACTAATTAAGCTCCTTAACTTGGCTCGAATCGGCTCCCGGAACGACCGCCCGTCGCGCCAAAACCGGCCGAACCCTCCCAAACATTCTCGTTTGATCGAATGAATTGATAACTATTGATTGTAATTTCTATATATATTTTCCTCGAGATACGCATTGTGTCATCTCGAGACTAATCAAAAGATATATATTTTCTATTTTCTTCATTTTCCAATATTTATATATTCATATATATCCTTATATATAAATATATATATTTCATGTTTATCGCCTACGTGTAGCCACGAGTGCGCACATTCATGCCACGTCTCCCTCGTCGCTCACCGTGTACCGATATTTCATGACTTATCGTGTATTTTGTGCATTATAGGCTTGTGTATGATTTTCGTATTATACAACAACCTATACATGAATCATTTCAACAATACAAACAGACGCTATACATCATGCAAACGCATGCATACGCTAATCGAGGTACACCGAGCTTAACTACGAGCCTAACTCGGATTAATTAGGATTTGGATTACCACTAATCCCCAGTCAGCTTAAAGTAATGGGTCGTTACAGTCTCCTCAATTTGAAAACAATTTCATCCTTGAAATTAAAAAAATCTGAAATTAATTATAGTTTCGAAGAAAACTGGAAACTGTTCCTCGTACTTCTGTTCTCAGGTTAGTTCCTCATCTTTGTGAAATCACAATTTCACTTTAACCAAAGTAATCTTTTAGGTTCTCAATTTATGAATCTTATAATCAAGTAACCTACTTGACTGCTCTTCATAAACTAAGTCTTCCTACAGATCACATTCATTCCAACCAAACCTTGGAATGAACTGAGTCTCCATTCTACTAAATATTGACTTATGGAAAACATTATGAACTTCGATTTAACTGAGGATGCAACTTTAACCTGTAAGTAACAGGACCAACCCTTTTCCTGTACTTTGAATGACTTAACGTACCTTAAAGTTATTTTACTTTACAATCCAAATATGTACAACTCTTTCATAGGTGAGACTTTCAACAGAACCTATCTATCCTTTGAAAGCTCCAACCACATATGATACTTATCGATGTATCTCTTCTGTTTCGATTGTGCAGTAGTCAAAAGCTGGTGAATCTGCTACATCTCCTCTGCGTAGTTCTAAATCAACCCATCTCCAATAAACTTGCATCTCAACCCCTGTCCAGGCACTTCGGTGAATGACATGGTTGACCATACATAGTTTCAAAGGAGCAAACAAACTTCCACAGAGAAATATATCTCTTCCAGTTATATCAAACTTCAAGATACAAACTCGAAGTATATCCTCTTGCATTAAAATCAATTACTTCGACCACCAATTGGTCTGCTGATGATATACCATACTGAGGTTAGGAACAATTATACAGCTGTCACAGTAATTCACTCCATTCTCTGGACGTGAATCTCAAATCCCAATCCGGAAATAATCGACACTGAAGCACCTTAAACTCTAATACCTCATTTATGTATATAATACATAACCAGTTAAGAGGATTTCACATCAAAACTAGCAAGAAATACGCAGACACCATCAACCGCAGAACTACAATTCTTCACTATATTATGCTTATACTAACTCAGAGATAAATTGGAAACAAAATCCACCAATCTTTGTTCCCATTTCCATTCAGGAATAGGCAGCGAAAACTGTAAGCCTCTCGGGTTTTTACGCTCAGCCCTAACTTGCTGACATATATCATATCTCTTTATTATCTCCACATAATCATTTTTCATCCCAGAGTAACAGTAAATAATGGCGCCTCATTTCATGATATTCCTTACTGCTATCTGGATGAATGCGGTAAAAAGATTTATAAGATTTCCATAGCACTTCCTGCCTTACCTGATCATGAACTGATTCTATAATCTATCCCCGAACCGTAACGCACCATTATCCGAAATTGACTAATCAGGATAATTTTCACTAGTTGTTAACCTCTAACGCTCTATATAATCCTGATTAGCTTTCTAACAATCAATCACCACTGCATCATCTCCAATTTAATTTAAATCTGAACTCAAAAGATCATATTAGTAGCTTTGCAATTAGCTCTCTCAGTTGATGAGGTGTCAGCTAAACTGACACAAATCATCATCTTCGTCACTTTTTCATGAAGTCTAAACTGAGAAGCTCTATCAATAGCTGCATTTTCTCCATCTATTGGAATTGCAATTGTATACTGACAGTTAAATATATATATTATTCAGGCTCAACCCAATTTGTATCTTGACTTCTTGTCCCCACACAGACTGACAACGAAGTGAAGCATACAAATTCTCAAGGTAAATACCTTAACATTATATATAGCCTGCTAAACTTAACCCCACAGAGCTCACACAATAATTATTTCTTCTAGTAACTAATATTTTCCAAGTCATCAGCTTAGAAATTTACATTCTCTAGAAACTAAACCCGGCCGCAAACATATTGTGCGAAGATTGAGCCGTCCAACTATTATACATCTATTCCCTTCTAAGAAGCAGACTTTCAGTTCCTTACTGAAATAATAATACTTGTTCTCTCTAACTCTCTACCCCTCTGAGAAACAGACTTTCAGTTCCTTACTGAAATAATAATATTGGTTCTCTCTAACTCTCTACTTTTCCACACCCATATATCTCGCTTATTTTTCCACGAGAATTTAAATCACCATCCTGGTAAGAAATTTCAAATTCTATCAATTTTATAATTCCATTATCACTAACCTTCAGTTGTCACCACAACTTTCCATCATGAATTATTGAGCATGACATGTCATTCATATAGGCAAGAACAATACACCCCTTCAGGTTAATATTTTTAAGCTTCTACCCGCTGATCTATCTCATGTTTCATTCCAGGTCGCCAACCATTCATTTTCTCATCATAATGAATTTTGGAATTCACCTGAATAACTTCCTTAAATAAATCAATGAGATTTTCCCACCATTCTTGCCTTGCTTTCTATTTCACGTTCTCAAAACTTCCTTACATGCTCAATGTTCAGATTGGAGATTATCATTTTCAACATCAATAATTAGTAGTCACTCTTGACCTACTAGATAATCTCAATCGATCTCCTCAATTCAATTCATCACTCAACCAATTGTATAAGCTCAGCTCTCATCTGAGCTCTAAAGATCAGACTTATAGTTATCAGTCTAGCATACTCAACTAATGATACGCCTGCGTAGGACTTTCACTTGGTCATCAGTAAACATCTCTCTTAAGAGCTATTACTTAGCAGCTTTTGTCATAATTATAGCCACTATCCTTTTCTTAATTCAAGGCATTATCAACATACTTACCTTGATTATTGACATTCCAAAGTGAATTCCTAACTCTTAGGACTTGTCTGTCACTCTGATATCTCTTCATGTTTCAAACTTTCACAGTTTGAAATTCACTATTTTTAATCTTACACCAGTCCACTGGTGTTATGTTTTCAGATTGTCTTTTAATGATTCTTCTGAGATCTTCATTACTCACAAAGAATAAGTAAAAGAATTCTCCACAACCCTTCTTTTACTTTACAAGTGATGTCTTACTGTAATTGGTACAACAACCAAATAATTTCCTTGGGATTATCAATCTCCAGTAGTTCTCCTCCCAACTCAAGAACTATAAATATATATAGTTGAAAGTATATATTACAATTTTGCTTAACGATATCATCACCCATCCTTACCTAAATAAGAAGTCTTAGGGCAAACCTCAAACCTCTTCCCTAATTTAGGTATTGTCGAGCAAATATTGTAACCATACTATACTTCCACTTTCCTCCAAGGCATCCTTGCATCGTATTTCAAATTTTAACAATTTCATACTTGAGTTAATTGAATGAATTACACAATGATACTACAGATCCTTTGGATCAATCATTTGTAATATCCACTTATTTCAAGCTTATTTTCTTCATTTTATCTTTATGTAGTTAACTCAAGTTCTTTTCTTTTTACCTGTGTGATGAATGTAAGACAATCTCATACTATCTCAATTACAGTTAAATCCCCGATTGTTAATATTCAACACTCATTTGATTAACTAACATTTGAAACTTAGCCCTTGCACTTGCAAAATTCTGGTCTAAACTAATTTACCGTTACTAATCCACAATTATATACGGTACTTGCTCGTGCACTCTCTAAGTTTTCAACAATTTCATGTCATTATTGATAGCATAATAACAACTTCTTTATCATATAGGGTTTTCTTTCCTTTGACATCCTTAATTTATGAATCATAGGATGAGTTCTAATAAGTTCTAGTGGGTTCCACCATCCACTTAAAATGATCCAGTAACCCCCTGATATCATTTTATCATTATATCCCTAATTCTGGTCATATCATTGTGACAATCAAATCTCAACTACCTCTTGAGAACCACTGATTTCATTTTTTTTCGTAGAATGAGTTGTCAAGTATGAGTAATGAATACTCATTTACAACTACTACACATTATTCCTTGGATTCCTCAAATCCTCAGATTCATTGACCATTCATTCTCCCCAATTTAGACTATACCAGTCTAATAGATCAGAATAGGATATCTTACAAACTCACTGCTATGTTCTGGATTACACTTTCTTTTATTATCTGATAAACCACTTATTATTCCAATATGGATTCACACCATTACTGGAACATCTACTTCATAGAAACTTATGAAGTATAACTGCATTAGTGGTTTCCTAAACTCCCTTAGGCTTTTACCATTTAACCACTAATTTATTTACTAAATGACTTCCACTACCACCTTACTAGTCTCAATACTAGTATTAATCATCTCTCAAAGTGGTTCGCCACTTTTGAGTTTTACCCTGAAAGTCATTCAGTACTCCGTTCATTCATAATTTCCATTCTTCTACTACACATCTCAAGGTCTTAATCCAATCGATACTTCTTATTGACTATTATTATCTAATAATATCAGTAAGAAAAAATACCATTATTTCAAACTTATTTTCTTCATTTTATCTTTTATCCAGTTTTCTTATGTCTTTCCTTTTTATCTCCCAGAGGTTAAGACTCTCGGAGCTCTTATCTCAAACTCCTTCTCATATAATGAGAAATAGATGGACTTTAACCATCTTATTATCGTTCAGAAAAGACATGGCTCTTATATTTATCCCTTATATATAATATACACAACAAATAACATATCTCGGTCTTTTATATTTGGTTTACCCCCCAAAATCATGACAAAAACCATTTATCCAACCTTAAGCTTATCCACAACTCGAGACAACTCTCAGAGTCGATAAACTTAGGTTCTATTATTAGGGTGATCAGAATACTTTAAACTTTACAACATGTTGTTATTAACTTCGAACACCATCCAAAAGTGAATGTAAAGTCAAGGCATTGTCCATGATACCCAACTGTATCACTATTAATGCTTTATCTCATAAGTGATAACCTTAAACTCTGAACCTTACTGTAAACCAGACTTTTGGACTTATGCTGTAACTTAGGCTGAACCTAAGCTAACCTTCATGCTTTACAATGTTAAACCTTGGCTTGAAACCAATGGCTCTGAACTTAAACTATATCAGAGTTATTCCTACTAAAATCAAGGAATAATCAAACCAAGCTTTAAAAGCCTTTGCTCTGATACCAAACTGTAGCATCCCCAAACCAGATTGGGGCGATACCCATCCTGAAACCCTAATTAAGTCCAGATTACCCTTACCAACTTAACCAGAGCCAACAACCTTACCACCTACACCTGATCTCCATTATTGTATATCCATTATCGATTAAGACAAATACGGTACGCAGTGAAAACTCAAAACCTTTTTGATAATCAAAATAAGCTATACAATAGTTAAAACAAAACCAGAATAACCATCGGTTATACAAAACTCCCATCCCATATGATATTACAAAATGTATTTCAATACAATATATAAGAAAATGGAAACTCACTACAGAGAAGAGAAGTTCAAGACTCATAAAATTTCTCCATCCCGTATTTGTAGCGCTCGTCGGCTCTACCTGTAATTTTTAATTGGGGTGAGCGCTCCAACTTGCTCAGTAAGTATGGATTCACATAACCATCAACATTCCATATAATATTCAAAGGAAACATGCAATAACAACATGAAACAATAATATCTAACAAGAATATGGAAAACATATAGTTCAATACATAAACAAATGCAAAGCAAATGTTTAGGATCAGTACACTGTGATCCCCATTAGTTTATAAAAATTAGGGTTGATTACCCACCAGCGCCATTAGTGTGATTGCTAGACCAACACATTGCGCATATGTGCTCTTTAGCCAATCCACTAATGCCCAATGGTTCTATCCTAAGCCCCCTAGTGTGTATGTAATCCATACAACCTATCGAATTGAGCAAGAGTTATATATAGGCCGGGAAGGGAACCCATCTCCTATAAACCTATTCTCAAAACCAGGAGTTATAACATGGTCACATTACACACCGTTTTCCGTTTATTGAAAACCACACAGTGTACATAATCCCCCATTCTATTCCAACAACTACATGAGCTATATATACTAAATAACCAGGCAATATTGATAAATAAGCGAATCCGTACTTACCTCGATTTGAGTCTCCGTCCAACTTTCTAACTTTTCGGTCCACAACTCTCTCCTGATTAATCAACACCTATCATCAACCATTTGAGATCAAAATAGGTCCATTATAATCTATTAGGAACTCCTAAATCAGTCCCTAAGCCCTCAGTCAAATTTCATGAAAATACAGCACTATTATTGTTTATGGCTCAGGATTAGCCCTAATCCCTGCCTGCACACACTGTTCGTCCTACCAGCACAATTAGCGCTCTAATTGCAGATCTAGTGCGCTAATCGCACTATACTAGCAACAACAACACATTCTGCTCATTCCAAATTTCTTCAAAACACCTCTAAATCGACCCAAACCACCACAAACTTATTTCCAATAGCTTAGAAACATCAAATATGAGTTGAGGGACGAAATTAGATCAACAAAACAACTCACAAAATAACGATCCTAGCATCACCTATGATTCCAACTTTAATAAAAACCCAATCAAAACATACCTATGTGATGCTCTTGCACCGTTCTACTGATTAAGCTCCTCGATTTGGCTCGAATCGGCTCCCGAACGACCACCTGTCGCGCCAAAATCGGCAGAACCCTTCTGAACATTCTCGTTTGATCGAATGAATTGATAACTATTAATTGTATTATATATATGGATTTCCTCGAGATACGCGTTGTGTCATCTCGAGACTAATCAAATGATATATATTTTCTATTTTCTTCATTTTCCAATATATATATATTCATATATATCATTATATATAAATATATATATATATATATATATATTTCGTGTGTATCGTCTCCGATAAACCCGTCGGACACGCCTACGAGTAGCCACGAGCGCGCACATTCATGCCACGTCTCCCTCGTCGCTCACCGTGTACCGGTATTTCATGACTTATCGTGTATTTTGTGCATTATAGGCTTATGTATAATTTTCGTATTATACCTCAACCTATACATGAATCATTTCAACAATACAAATAAATGTCATACATCATGCAAACGCATGCACACGCTAATCGAGGTACGCCGAGCTTAACCACAAAACTAACTCGGATTAATTAAGATTTGGAATACCACTAATCTTCAGCTTAAGGTAACAGGTCGTTACATCAAGACTCTATGCAACTTCTCTTGAGACAAAACCCACTTCTCAATCTTCTCAAAATCTCGCTGACCATCAAAGTAAACTAGCTTCAGTCTGATAAAATCCTTCACCAACTGAACCTCTACTACCGAGCTAGAAGATGTAGGAGTGAAAGATGGTGTATAAATTGTCTTTATGACTGGTGCTATCATTATAGGTATAGTTTGTACTACCGGAGGCTGCGCTCGATAATATGGGAGCGGTAGTGGGGGCCAGTGTCTATGCTGGTGGAGCGTAGTAGTAGTAGTAGTAGTAGTAGTAGTAGTAGTAGTAGTAGTAGTAGTAGTAGTAGTAGTAGTAGTAGTAGTAGTAGTAGTAGTAGTAGTAGTAGTAGTAGTAGTAGTAGTAGTAGTAGTAGTAGTAGTAGTAGTAGTAGTAGTAGTAGTAGTAGTAGTAGTAGTAGTAGTAGTAGGGACCGGTGTCTGTACTGGAGGAGCAAAACGTGATGTCATCATGTCAATGAACTCAGCTAACTAGTGTCCTTGAGCAGCTAGTTACTCGGTTAGATGGCCTATTAAAACATCATCAGATGGAATAAGAGGCTAGCTGCCACTAGCATCTGCATCCCTGTTATCATGTGAATCAGCCTGCAACGTCTACAAGTTGATAGCAAACGCTAATCGGCTACTACGTAGAAAAACCATATATATATATATATATATACATATAGAAACTAACATGTACATATAAGAAATTCCCATATCACTTTCACTCACTTCCCAACTAATGGTTTTTAGGCAAAAATCATCTGGTTTTCATAACTAAAATCTATGTTTCCTTGCTTAAATCTTATTTGAAAGTTGGGCTCTGATACCACTTGTGACAACCCCTTCTCAAATTAGGGCACCGCCCGCCTAATCCCGTCATTAAGCCCTAATCTCGCCACGTAGGACTTAACAACGAATTAGTCAGACTTTTTTGAAAACCTTTCTCCTTACTAATTAATTAATTTTTTTGTAAACTTAAAAATTATTCATCGAATTATCAACAATTTAGCATAAGCTTTTAACATCATACCTAAGAATTGTGGAAAACCAGGAAATAAAGATCACATGCGTGTGTATATATATATATATATATATATGAAATAACGATAATATATCATCATGTATCTGGTCAAGGTACTATCTCTTAACCCACAATATATATAACCCCAAAAGTATTTGGAAGACATATAAAAGTCATACAACAAAATTAAAAACCTACAAGATTCGATATAGTAGCACTCCACTAGCTCAGAGGTAGTAGTCGAACTTCTTTTTGCTTGGTCTGCTACTCGATGGATCTACACCCACCGTCATAAAAAGGACGGTAAGTACAAAAAAAGCATAAAGTAAAACTGGGAGACATTTGTTCACATTTTCAAATATTCAAGAAGTATTTGAAAGCATAATAATAACAACTATGCTGAAAAGAAGTCGTGCTAAAAGATACTACAGCTAAACAATATGAAACTGACACTTGGCTTAGTAGTAATGAATTGGGGCAGGTTGGCCGTAAGTCCTATCACAATGCCTTTTTAAACTATATAAGGATGGAGCTATGCTCTACATCTCTGTTGAAGGTCGGAGCTGAGCTCTACGCCTCTATAATCTTTCATAAGTGTCACTCATCTGTGATATATGTCTTGCCAACAACCTCAGGTCCCATACCCCGTGTGCTGCATAAGATAATGGTGAGGCCCTGATCACCCTAAAAGTCTAGTGACCCTCGTGTGCCCCGCCATCTCTATCATGTCATGGTCCTAGATATAAGAACTACTTTCATTACTTAAGAAATGACACGTTTAGGAATCTAACAAAGTAATTGCATATCTAATGCATAAAGGAGTTTAGATGTACAAAACCATCAAATATCTACCTAATAGCATGTCATTTCATTTGACCAAGTATAAAAATAATAAAAAATGACATAGGATATGATTTAGAGTCAATGAAACTATTTAATCAATAATCAATACCATGATAGCAAACTCATGAAACGAGAAAGGAAACAAGTCATGCTATCTAAAGTACAATTGTCAAATCAGTCCAAATGAATGGAATTGAATGACAAAACAAGAATGAAATGTAAATAAATATCTCAATCAGTTTACTTACAATCCACGCAAATTTCTTAGCTAATGCCGCCTCTCGACACCTCAAAACTCGTATCCAAACCCCGAGACTCTTCCCTAGGTTCCTGATATTATTTAACATGTTTTTAAGTATGTTTAGACCTTTAGTAAATGTATTGAACTTATTTATAATGTTTGAGTTTAAGTTAGGAAATTCTGATTTTTGGGCTGTCATAGCACCTAGCGCGGATAACATGATTACCTTATTAGTGCACTACCTCTTCTTACTAGCGTGCTAGTTGGCACATCTAACGCTCTATGTGCAGGAAAATCCAAATTTTGCACTTTAAATTTTAGGTTTTTTCCGCACATAGGCGACCCCAACACCTTGAGATCTCTTTCTTCACCTACTAGAGAGCCCAAAACATCATCCATAACATAAAACAGCCATATATCATATATTTCATAAATTCATCAAATTAACTAAGTTACTAGTGTAAATAAACTTACCTAGTTGATGAACACCTAGCTTGATCAACACCTCCTACACCAAATTCACCAAATCCATACTGATATCTTCTTTCTCTACTTTGCTTAGCTTCTAAGTTATAGAAATGAAATGGTTTAGTTTGCATGAGTTGATCAATCCAATCTTATATATTAAGATAAGATTGATTATTAGCCATTGATCCTAATGTACATATGTATCTCGAGACTAATTTAATGGTCTTAACCTTGACACATTTCTCATTAACTCTCCACTATCTCCATCTAGTTAACACCAATTTGAAACTTGATTGGTCTCATGATGTGTCAACACGTATCTCGAGAATTATTATATGACTATTATTTTAACTTGCTTAACTTAGGTACATTTAATATAAAATCAACCTTAGCCACATTAATAATAATATATAAGCTACATTAGGCTTAAACCAACTTAACACATCACTCTCTACCCCGATCCCACGTTAGCACGTATTTCGAGGTGCGTCCCCACTCACGTCTTGACACTTATACAAAATTATGATTGACTTAGTAGTCTTAACATATACAATACAATAGTGATACATCACTTAAATATAACATATACCTTAGCCACATTGCTTCCGTCACGACACGTATCTCGATGCGGGTCCCAAGTCACAGGTCATTGATCCTGATTAAATAATTAAACCAGGATTTAGAAATCTAGGCCATGACGACCATGACACTACGTCATAGGTCGGTGATCATGTTGAAGGATTAAAACACGATTAGAGATTTTCGGCCGTGACAGATAGAGTTTGGAGTATGCAAATTGAGTTTGGGAAATGATTGAGTTTGAAGTTCGAGAACCAATACTTTTATAGGAATAAATTATGTAACCATTACTAAAAATTTAAAGTCTCATTAACTCTTATTATTAGTTTGATTAGGTGGAAGGAGCAACAGCCTAGCTAGGCACTAAATAAAGATTATTCACTCTTTTTAATGAGCCACTTTTGCAATCTTAAGTATAAGCCCATTAAGGATAAAATGGTTGTGAATGTAATGAAATTTTTGTAATGTTTGGGCTCCAATTTTGTTATGTTTTATTGATTTAATTTTAAATTTCATCAGCTAAGAGGAAACCATTACATTTGAGTTCAAAAGTCACAAAAAATCAAAAGTTACATTTTCTTTGTAACGGTCCATTTTATTAACGCTGTTATTTATTGCGTACTTTCAGATGAGGACGCCAGTTCAGATCTACATGGACGCCACGGATAAACTAGGACACAAGTCGACCTAGGTGCACTAGCTATTTGTATATTGATTGCTTATTTGCGATGTTTTTTATGATTTTATTCGTTAATACATTACATGTTTGTGTTTGTATTGTTGTATCTTGCGAGATTGTGTGACGGGTATTCACTTTGTAATGCATGTCAACACGGGTGTTGAGTAGGCGAACTACATATACACTAGAAAACACGATTAATTCACGTTAAGATGACTAGTTGATCAATTAAAATGGGTAATATAACCATAAATTAAGTCAATTTAATCGGAACAATAGTTTATGACGCACATCGGGATGCGTGCAGAGACGCAAGGCATCGGGTACCAATAGTTGAGGGTTGGTGAGACCACAAACTTGTTAATAAAGGAGTCTAAGTACACCAACCATAATTAATTGTATGTCTAAGTTAACTATTTAAATAGTTGAGTTTAATTTTCCTACAGTTAGAAAGAAATATTTTAAGTCATGGATGAACATTAAGATGATCCTAGATTGAAGAAACTAAGCAAGATGTGTCACTTATTTGTGTCACTGCTGGACAACCCAATAGAGGACCATTAGATTGACCTCGAGATATGTGAACACAATTGATCATAACATAACATATAAATAACAAATAAGTGGGATTTTCTCATCTCCACTATCACTTTCTCATGCAAATCAAAAATTTGGAGAGAACAACAACAACATTTGATGATTTGGAGAGCTGGAATTGAGGATCGAAGATCAAATTGAGAGATTAAGACACAAGGTAATCATCTTTATCTCACTAAATTCATCAAAATGAGCTCAATTTGGGATTTTTTGGTGTCAATTCGAGTTTGAGGACTAGATCACTATTTTTAATGAATCTTTGATGATTTACAAGTCTAATTAACATTTCCATTAAGATTTGCTAACTTATTAGGATGAAAATTAGGTTTTTTGTGAAATTGGAAAAAACTTGTGAATGCATGAATTTGATAATTATGATTGAATAATTGTTGTTTATGTTGTTGTAATGGTGTTTTTGAGTCCCCATTGAGTGGAGAATAGTTCGACAAGGCTGAGAAAACTATTTGGGGAGTTGGGGACATAATTCTCGAGTTGAGAATTCTGCCATTCGAAGCAAATAGCGCTTTAGACAGGGTGGCTAGCTCGCTATCCGTGCTGGGCATGATGGTGTTCTTCATATTGAAGAACACTACTGCTAGGGGTTTTCCCTAGCGCGCTATCTCTACATAGTGCGCTAAGGGCCCAACCTAGCGCACTAATGACATATATATGTTAAACTTAAAGGGTTGTTTTGAAGACTTGACCTACACACTTAACTTTTAATACTTATAATCGATCTAAAACACTTGAAATTAATCTCAGGGGACTCAAGGAATATAGTTTGATAGTCGGGGATGTGACCGGGTCGAATAGGGGTGTTTTCGGGGATCGGAGCGCGTGTTTGAGGTTTGTAAAACCTACAGGAACATCACTTGAGTATTTAATTATTGTTTTTATATTTTTTTATTCATTCTTGCATATTATTCTATTCCACACTATTTTATACAATCGGTTGAGGTTCCTCCCCGATATATTCGTTATGTGTTTATAGCACGCTATACCATATCATGTGTATCAGGAGTCCTCGGTGAATGATGACTTTAGCTACTTTGTCATCACACATGTCAGTGCGTCGTGGGACTAGGTCGAACGCTGAGAGGACCAGGTGATGGGCCAATTGGGAGTGCCCACTAATGGGATCCTGGGGAGAGAATCCGAACTATGGTCTAGTCTGACCGGGACGGGCACACACGTTTACGCTTTATTGTTATTTACGCATGCGATGATCCATTTACAGTCGTCTGTTTATATTATGCATGTTTATTTAACAATATTTATTAGATTCCCTTTACTTTATCATATGAATGCTCAGTGAGTTTTCTTGAGATTTTACTCACTAGGACTCGTCATCTGCCTTTTTGATGTCGAGTGCGGATCCTAGTACCAGTAAGGGCAAGAGAATCCTAGGCGACCTCATCTGATTGTCCGTCGTTGAGGACCTACTAGTACGTGTTCATTTTGATATTCTACTTTATTTTAAGTATTTGGGGGACTAGAGTGGCATTGTACATGTATGTATATATATATATATATTGTCTTATGATATTGTCGCCTATATACATAATACTTTTTCGAGGTTTCCACAATAGGACATGCTCATATGAATGATACTATATATTATGATGATCTTTATGCTTTACTTACTCTAATTAAGATTTTCGCTGCTTATTGTTAACTTGTAAAACACAAACCACTAGCACGACTAGAAATAACTTAAGAAAAATATGAATAACTGATTAACTAAACTAATAACACATAAGTGGACATGAATATTGAGACGTGAGATGGACGGGCAGGTGCCAGACACATGTAGCTGGGCCCACCAGGCGAGGAGCACACAACACGACAACACCTCGGGGTGGCCTCGGGGCACGGGGCCGCCACATGTTTTACTAACTTTCTTCATCAGTTGATCTCCTTAATTATTTTACATGAATGAAAAGTTGAAACATATAAATATATAAGTAATAATTAGCTTTACAATTCAATAAATGTATATGTAAAATTATTGAAACGTATGCGTGCCATGTGCTCTCCTTAACAAATGGCACATACCATATATATAGATATACATTGATGAAGGGAGTTGAAAAGTCACGAAAAAAAATCAATTGTTACATTATCTTGACTAACTTCCGCCATCATTTGCTTTCCTTAATTGTTTTTCATGAATGAAAAGTTGTAACATATATATGTAATATATAGATGTGTTGTCTTAAATGTATATGTAAAAGTATTGAAATGTATGTGTGTCATGTGCTTTCTTTAATAATTGGAACACACCATATATATATATATATATATTGATTGATGAAGGGAGTTGAAAAATTGTTTGAGTTGAAAAGTCACAAAAAAGTTCATACGTTACATTCTCTTGACTAACTTCCGCCATCATTTGCTCTCCTTAACTATTTAACATTAATGAAAAGTTGTTACAAATATATGTAATATATAGATGTATTGTCTTAAGTGTATATGTAATATATATGTAATGTATATGTTACAAAACCAACATCTTGGGCATGCTACATGGCGTTGTGAGAAGGCTCGAGAACACCACGTGGCACACCCAAGATTTTGGCTTAATAGATATATAGAGGCCACGTCTCAAGCTTACTTTAAAATTTTTATGGTAAAAAACCCTCCCTCCATAGTAACACCTTTATTTCCGCAATTGATTTTTGCGAATGATGGCATGAATCAAAGTATCCTGCAATAATACATACAATTAATAAATATGACTACTTTCTTGAAAACATTTTAGTCAAAATGAAAAGTGAGTATATATACTTATGTCTTCATTAAACAATATCAAGTCCAAGGTTAGCAGATTTCCATTGGTCATATTGATCCAAATTTGACATAGTCGTACCCGTATGTTGTAATCATCAATCGATGGGTTAAGATCAACGATTTTTGTGTAGATCTCCATTATAATTTGTTTGGGCAAATGAATGATAGAGTTTGAAGTATGCAAACCAAGTTTGGGAAATGATTGAGTTTGAAGCTCGTGAACCAATACTATTTATAGGAATGAATTGTGTAATCAATACTAAAAATTAAAAAGTCTCATCAACTCTTATTGTTTGAATGAATAGGTGGAAGGAGTAGCAGTTCTTACTGGCACTAAATAAAGACTCTTCAATTCTCTTACGGAGTCAATTTTACAACCTTAAAAGTAAGCCTATTAAGGATAAAATGGTTGCGAATGTAATGAAACGTTTGTAACATTTGAGCTCTAATTTTGTTGAGTTTTATTGATTTAATTTTAAATTTCATCAGTTAAGAGGAGTACATTACATTTGAGTTGAAAAGTCACAAAATATCAAACGTTACATTCTCTTGACTAACTTTGCCATCATTTGTTCTCCTTAATTGTTTAACATGAATGAAATATTGTAACATATATATGTAATATATAGATTTGCATTTCAATAAATGTATATGTAAAATTATTGAAATGTTTTGTGCCACATGTTCTCCTTAACAATTGACACATACTATATGTATAGATATAGATTGACTAATGGAGTTGAAAAATTGTTTGAGTTAAAAACTCACAAAAAAAAATCAAACGTTACATTCTCTTGACTAACTCCTACCATCATTTGCTCTCCTTAATTGTTTTACATGAATGAAAAGTTGTAACATATATATGTAATATATAGATGTGTTGTCTTAAATGTATATGTAAAATTATTGAAATGTATGTGTGTCATGTGCTCTCCTTAACAATTGGAACATACCATATATATAAATATTGATTGACGAAGGGAGTTGAAAAATTATTTGAGTTGAAAAGTCACAAATAAATGCATACGTTACATTCTCTTTTCTAACTTCCACCATCATTTGCTCTCCTTAACCATTTTACATGAATGAAAGGTTGTAACATTTATATGTAATATATAGATATGTTGTCTTAAATATTTATGTTACGAAACCTACATCTTGGGCATGCCACATGGCGCTGCGATAAGGCTCGAAAATGCCACGTGGCACACCCAAGATGTTGGCTTAATAGATATATAGAGCCCAATTCTCAAGCTTACTTTAAAATTATTTATGAAAAAATCCTCCCTCTATTAGTAACGCCTTGTATTTCTGCACTTGATTTCTGCTAATGATGGCATAAATTAAAGTTTCTTGCAATAATACACACAATTAATAAATATGATTGCTTTCATGAAAACTTGTGTAGTCAAAATGAAAAGTGAGTATATATACTTACCTCTTCATCAAACAATATCAAGTCCAACGTTAGCAGATTCCCATTGGTCATATTGACGAACTCCCAAATCCGACATACTCGTACTCGTATCTTGTAATCATTCTTTAATGGGTTAAGATCAACGATTTTTGTATAGATCTCCATTATAATTTGCTTGGGCAAATGAATGATAGAGTTTTTAGTATGCAAATCGAGTTTGGGAAATGATTGAGTTTGAAGTTCGAGAACCAATACTTTTTATAAGAATAAATTGTGTAACTGTTACTAAAAACCAAAAAGTCTCATTAACTCTTATTGTTAGTTTGATTAGGTGGAAGGAGCAACAACTTTAGCTAGGCACTAAATAAGGACTCTTCACTCCTTTTAATAAGCTAGTTTTGCAACCTTAAGAGTAAGCCTATTAAGGATAAAATGGTTGAGAATGTAACGAAACGTTTGGGCTCCAATTTTGTTGTGTTTTATTGATTTAATTTTAAGTTTCATCAGTTAACAGAAGTGCATTACATTTGAGTTGAAAAGTCACAAAAAAAAATCGAACATTACATTTTCTTGACTAACTTCCTTCATCATTTGCTCTTCTTAATTGTTTTGCATGAATGAAAAATTGTATCATATATATGTAATATATAGATTTGCATTTCAATAAATGCATATGTAAAATTATTGAAATGTACGTGTGTCATGTGCTCTCCTTAATAATTTGCATATACCATATATATAGATATAGATTGGCGAAGGGAGTTGAAAAATTGTTTGAGTTGAAAAGTCGCAACAAAAAAATCAACCGTTACATTCTTTTGACTAACTTCCGCCATCATTTTCTCTCCTTAACTGTTTTACATGAATGAAAAGTTGTAACATATATATGTAATATATAGATGTGTTGTCTTATATGTGTATGTAAAATTATTGAAATGTATGTGTTCCATGTGCTCTCCTTAACAATTGAAACATACTATATATATAGATATTGATTGACGAAGGGAGTTGAAAAGTTTTTTGACTTGAAAAGTCACAAAAAAATTCATACGTTACATTCTCTAGACTAACTTCCGCCATCATTAGCTCTCCTTAACTATTTTACATGAATAAGAAGTTGTAACATATATATGTAATATATAGATGTGTTGTCTTAAATGTACATGTAGCAAAACCTACATCTTAGGCATCTCATATGGCGTTGCGAGAAGGCTCGAAAACGTACGTGGCACTCCCAATATGTTGGTTTAATAGATAAGTGTCAAACTACACATACCAAGCAAATGAATGGCTTACTAATTTGATATGGATCTAGTTGCTTGGGTAAGAGGCCAGGAGTTCATGGCTCAAAGTGGAGGGCCAAACCATCAATAACAATTGTTCAACAATTAAATAAATTAAACAAAAAAAGAACTTAGAGGGGGCCAAAGTAGCCCCTCTCTTTCTCTTATATGCATAACAATATATATAGAGCTACTGTTAGAAAACAATTTGGGGTAGGAGTCACTAGTACAAATGATCACTGGATCGGGGCCTGCTAGGCCCGCTCAACATGGATCAGAGTTCGTCTTATAAATGCAAGACAAGCTTAGCCTGGGCCAGAGGCCACCAAAGCCTGCCTATTTAACTGGCGGGCGGGGGTTTATGCTATTAGCCTAGGCTTGGCCCGTGCCCAATCTGCTTTGAATAATAATGATATTTTTATAAATAATTTGTATAAAAATTAATTCTAATTGTGAGTTTGTGAGGTTCGAACCTACACCCTTACGTTCATTTGAGTAAGTTCTAACAATTTCACTACCTACTTTTTTGTCTAAATTTTGAAACTTAATAAATATATTTAATTTTTTTAAAATAATAACAAGCCCAATTAGACCTTGAAAAAAACCAACCAGCCTATACTCGGCCCAATCCTGCCCAGACCTGCCCGTTGAACATGTCTCACCACTAAAGTAGCTTCATCTCATGATATCTCAGTATCATAAATGATAAGATATATTTCGTTTAAGTTTCAATTATATGAAATGGAAGCTGCACTAAATCGAATGCAATGGAGAAGAGCTTCATTCATTACGTAGCTGAATTAAGGCTTTGTTGTTATTGTTGTTGTTGTCATTGTTGATCTTGAACCAAAAATATTTTGGATTGATCTTGTCTTTAGTTTTATTTTATAGTTAGAAAAATAAAGTAAAGTTATTTTGTCGTTGAATGAAATATACATGCAAGAAAGGGAAAAGTACAAAAAGTTTAGCTAAATTTGTATTTGGTTCATTGCACTGGTGTTATGTAATTGTCATTAATTCTCTACCGTTAGTTCTTTAAATTTTCATATTCAATTATTTCTTCAACTAAGGACTTGGTGTACGGCTCAATTAAATCATATAGGATTTTACTCTAGGTTTAGTACTAACGTCCCTTATTTTTGTAGATATTGCTTTTCGTTTATGTTTTTGTCCACACCTGTTTTTAAGTTTTTATTATTTTTGAAATAGAAATGAAAAAGTCTCTTCCATGTAGTAGACTCAATTGCTTTTAAAATGTGGTGGTGGTCATTGTTGTTGTTGTTGTTGTCGTTTGTTGTCGTCATTGTTGTTGCAATGGAAATAAAGATAAAATGAGCTAGTTTTTTGTGAGGGCCTTATATTCCAATGCAAATCGGGCACCGCCACGTCGCCGGACACGTCACTAAGATGTCACATCACTACACGCTTATCGATGACAACCCGCAAGCTTATCCTTTATCTAAAAATTTATTTAGCCAAACTCAGTGATTTTCGAGTTATTAAGTAATTGAGTTCAAATATTTAGAAGCTAGATGTTTACTACAATTTGATAAGTTAATATCAGTTGATTAATTTAAGCAGAAGTTTTAAAACATGCATATAATAAATTTAGAAGATTTATGCATCGACAAATAACCTACAGTGTGGAAACCCAGCAAAAATATCATGCATATCATGTAAGTAGCGACAAAATATACAAAAGAAGTTAACATGCATGTATCGGATACACAAGTCCTCCCCAAAACTCATAAAATAGTAAATAAATATATACAACCGCCTACACAAAATCTGGTGGAGTCCTGCTGCCTCAGAGATACTCGCCTAGTACCTCCTTTCCTCGGCTCGATTGCCGATCTAAAATTTGCAACAATTGTTGTTGCCACATAGCAAAGACTATTGGGGAATGTGCCTAGGTCAATCTATAAACATTGTTTATCTTATAATTTTAGTTAATAAAATAGAGGTTTTCATTTGTTATTTTATTATAAGTGATTGCACGTTTAGCTTATAGTAAGATCTATGAGTATTTGTTGAAATATCCTAAATGTCCCTAGTTGGTCATTATACTAGGAACTATAATGAAATAGGACTAGTGTGAATCTTGATTGATGGTCATGAGATGATCATGCGTATATAGATATGAATCGAGATCATGAGTACTTGTTAGGGAACAAGGTACTGGACCGACCCGCTATGAGAACACCACATAGATTAAGTCATAGGTGTTACTCATGATAGGTATATTATTTAGTCATTTGACTTGAGATTACCATAGACTTCAATATTAGGAGCATGGTAATTTGACACAATTAAACATTGTCATAACCGGATGATTATAAAGATTGCGATTGGTTACCATATGAATAATATGTGAAGGTGTATAATCAAGATAGAATTTGTCACTCTCGTATAGAAAGATATATTAGTGGATCCCTCGATATGATGGACTGATAATAGCCAAGTCCATGTGAATTGATATGATCAATTTCACTTAGATGTTTTCAGTTTTCCTAAAGATTGAGACTAGTACGATTGAACATTAAGGGTGGCTTTTCATGCATTACGTTTAATCAAAAGATATCGCACGACAAAAGAATATGACATATGTTATTCATCAGGTTGTATCGATTTTGATATTTATGCTACTTGGGTAGTCATAATGTCTTGCTAGAGACCGTTTATGACTTGTGTACCAAATGCTTTTGGTTCACTGCCAACGTCTCATGAACCTATTAGGTCGCATATAAAGAATGACGTTGTGCAATTTCAATTGGTCCAGAGTAATGAATTTTTATATGATAAAATTCATGCATAAAAGCCCTTAAAATTTATTATATAATAACTTATTAATATGGGCATATGTGTAATTTACTTAAACAACTTAAATATAATAGTTGTATTACTAATAGGATTTTAAGTGATGGCTTATCTACACATATAAATAAAGGTTGAAACCCTAAAACGAAACAAGATTTTCATTATTGCTATTTTCGAGTTCTTTGGATTTTGGGAGAGAAAGAAAAACGTTTTCTATCTTTCTTGGGGCTAACACTCAAAATTGTTGTCACCATTCATGTGTGGTTTCCGATAGAGGACGGGCGCTTGAACCTCTTGGAGATCGGACAATCAAAGAAGGAAAACACAAATTAAGGTATGATTTTTTCTTTTGTAGATCTAGTTTAATGGAACTTATTTTTGATCATGTCGGGGTTTTTCAAAAAAATTTTGAGTTTTCCACTGCATATGAGCCCCAAAACCCAACAAAAACAACAAGGGGAATCTCAGTAAGTAAAATCTAGAGAAGTTCGACCAGATATTCAAGATATTCAATAAAAAGGCTACAATTCATGCCAAGAATTTAAAGGACGAAATAAGTAAATCGCGTGAAGATAAGTCGCAACCGAAGCAAAGGAACATGAGTGTGGGGTCACATTGCGCCGAATCGGAGGTCGAAGTCGCTAAACTAAGTGGGCCCTACGGCGAGTGACTTACACCAGCTCCCCACGATCGAATGGGAGTTATCCGGCGGCCGATAGTCAAACTACCATCCAATCCCTCTCGGGAAGGGGTTGATGATGGGAGTAAACTCACCGCCAATCCTTCCGAACCGTCCACGACATTTGCGGGAGTAACCTCGACCGCGGTTGCCAATATATGCACACTACTCAAGCAAACCCCTGGTAGCGAGTCTCGAGTGCAAGGATATGTCATTCCCGACCCCATCGACAAGCAACACAACACTCACAGGAAAAGAGTACAACATGAATGGAAATAATAGCACAAATCTCAAACGGAAATAAGCAGTGATATAAATGAATGCAAGCCGAAATTCTAATGGTTTTACAAACCTCAAGTGATCCAAATAACCATCTAAAATGTCTCGCTCACATCTCGAAGTGCGCGTCGACACCCGATTGTAGTCTCTTAAGCCCTTGGTGTTCAAATATATTATTTTAAATATTTTACGATCAAATTCATTGAGTTTATAGTGTGCGACCAAAAATAATTATTTTTTGTCCAAATATTTAGTGGCGGTGCGCTTTACGAGTTATACATGCACTAGGTGTGAAATCCCAAAACTTTCTCTAAATTCAATTTCCTACTCTTTTTTTCAATTTATTTATATTTTTCTCAATTTTTTTGAGTTTTTCTATAATTCTTATCTATTTTATCTATTTATTGTAATTTATTTCATTTAAAACTATATTTTAATTGATTTTAATTTAAATTTTTAATAATAAATAAGGGTGGGCACGCGCGTGCGTGCGAAGTGGCCCTCCCTTCCAAAGAGACGAGAAGTGACCCTCTAGAACAATACTTTCAAACTTTTTAATAAAAAAAAATCGACAAACACAACAACGACTACTACTAAACAACTAAATAATCAACAACAACAATTTTATTAACTAAACTTAAAATTGGTTGCATTTTTTGAAAAAACTAAAGAACACCAACCAAAACTCAAAAATTAGTTTGTTAATTAAATCAATGGTGTCCTTACACAATTTGAGTTCAATTAATTCATAGAAATCTCATTTTTAAGCAAAAAACTCACTTTCGATGCATTGAAAGCAAGAAATACCAATTATAAAGGGTTGAAATTTGTTACCTAAGGTTTTGCTTCCTTGATTCTTGCCTTTTTAGGTTGAATCTCCTCCAGATTGAGCTTTTAATCACACCAATTCCACCAAGATTCAAGCCCTTAACTCTTCACTTGAAATAAATCCAAAGCGTTGTTTTGCATGTGTTCAAGAACACATTTGTTTATATAGTTGGTTTTAAGTCGCATCTAGCCCTTCATCTCCTTTCACTTACTCATCTAGATGCATCTTAATGGTTTGAATTTAAAGAATCCATGCACCTTTAATGTCCACTAAATTTCTGAGGACACTCTTGATGGAGTCATCACAAAGGTGATCTAGAAGTCCCAATTAAATGTCTCAACTTAAGCTTTGTTATTATTTTTATTTTGCTTAGCCTAAATTTTTATAACTTTAGGCATATCAAAATAAATAGTTTAGTTTGTAAACATTACATTTATTTATCTCCATTGTCGACTAAGCTACCAACTACTTGGCTCCCTGGCGCCTCGCGCCAATGTGCATCTCAAGGCACACTTCAAGCTTTTATTTAAGTTTTACTTTGTTTAATTTAGTAACTTAGGCCTTATTTCGATAAATTATATAAACCTTAGCTTAGGGAAAATTAGTAGTAGCCTTACTAGTTCAACCTAGCTTTTATTTGCCTAAGTCCTAACCGTTCCATACCCGTGCTACGCGCAAACCAAGTTATCCCACACTCTCAATGCACAAACGCACAACTCGTTAATGGAAACTAACTAGTGCGACACAATTTATAAATAAATAATACATCGAAATAGCACGCATCACACAAAAATAACAACTTTACGTCGACTTTGAGCACGAGGCGTCAATCTAGTATAACACGACAACTGAATTATAGGTTGTTAATCCCTAATTAGAGTATAATCTCGATTTAATTAATTCGGGCTATCACATTTTTGGTGGTGGTTCAATTAGTAGATTGAATTGTACTTCAATTATACATGACATACTACGTACAATCGAGTCGAACGTTGTATTATATATAAAAAAGTTGTTTTCGTACCATAGAACAAGTAAGCTAATTTATATGTTATTACGATAACATTAGTAACTACATTATTAAGCTTATATTTTTATAAGAAAAAAATAATTAACACTAGCTACTATAAATATATGATTTTCTTATTTAAATTATATATATGGATATTCTACAATGGAGCTCAAATATATACCCATGCCATGGAACCCTCTCAAAATGTATTGTGCATTAAATGATTTGTACATTTATGACGCATCGATTAATGTATTGGATTAAAATCTAATGATTGTAAATAGTATACCCATAACATAGATAGGTATATATTTGATTCTCATGGTAGTAGTAGTAGTATATATATATATATATATATTAGATATTTGAGCCTAATACGGCTCTTGAATATCTTGGGTAGGCACTGTGACTGGCCACTAAGAAATTAACGAGGACCCGTTAGTCAATGAAGCAATGCGAATTCCAAAGTCAACGAATTAATGCAAGATCAATGACTTAGCAAATTGTTGAGGATCTTTATTTTAAGACTTCAACATGGTGTTTTTCAAAAAATAGGGCACATTTACATTTTATTTCAAAAAATAAGGTGGTGTACTTTTTTTTTCTCCAGTAAACGATAAGCAATAAGCATTTTCAAAAGGCGCTATCAAAGCCACTGGACTTTACGATTGACGTGGACTTTTACACGAGATATTATCCGTGTAAGGGTAGTCCACGTGGACCGGGTTACGCGGATATCGCTTTTGAAAAGCGAACCCGATCCACGTGGACCCGCCTACGTGGACATCGGCGACCGACCGAATAGCGCATATGGGTTGTACGGTTGTCGCCTCAACATGTGGTCATCCTACGTGGACATCGGCCCGACAGAATAGCGCCATGGGTTGTAAAATTGTCCGCCTCGCAATACGCGCGTATTCAGAACCGGTCCACGTGGTCATCCTACGTGGACATCGGCGACTAGCGCCTATGGGTTGTAGGTTGTCCGCCTCGCAATACGCGCTATTCCCGGGATACGTGCATGACGTTTGCATGGATTGCGCGTATTGCGAGGCGGACAACCGCACAACCCATGTCCACGTGGCTTTGATAGCGCCTTTTGAAAAGGCGCTATTGCCTACTCTGGAGAAAAAAAAAGTACACCACCCTATTTTTCGGATTTAAACTAAAAACATTAGTATTTTTGTAAAAAATTCCTTCAACATGCCGTTTCAGTATAAAATAAGACTTGATATTTTGCTTCTTCAGGTCTGTGTCCTTGTGTCATTGTCGGTATTTTCAAGCACAATATTGTTCTTGTTGTTGACTAGTATAGCAAAAAGCCTTAATTTAAAACTAACATGTATTTATAAAAACTCACAAGCACTTTTATTTAAGTCAAGAATGATGACATGAAACTGCTTACATACTTTTGAGAAAATTGGTTTCCATCATCTCCTCTGGCTCTTTGTAGTTGTTATATACAATTTTTTGTTGTGTACAAAGACTTCTTAGATTCCCTTAGACTCCTGAATGTAAACGATCCACCAGATTAACAAGTTCAAATATCACAATGACATCATTTTATAATATTATCACGCTGACTCGCACATTAACATAGAATCCTGTAATATATACATATAAGGTACTACTGCCATGGGAATCACAAAAATATATGTCATGGAATCTCATTTTTAACCATTGGATTCTAATCCAACACATTAATCTATAAGTTATAAATACACAAAACATTTAATGCATAACACATTTTGAGGGATTCCCATGTCATGAATACATATTTGAGCTCAATTGTAGATTTTCCGTGTATATATATTGTCCGGCCTCCAAGTATTGTGGGAAAATTAGAGTATGAAAATAAGTTTCTGTAGCAGCATTTCCTATTTGAATCAAAGTTGTTCAGTCGTTTGAACATGGAAACTGAAAGACCTGATAAGCATCTTTCTTTGACTGATAGCACTCCATAATTAGGAGCTAATATTTTCCCAATGGTGGCAAAATCCAATTTTGCTCAAAATTTGAAGAAAATTAGGTTCTAAGATCAGACTTGATAAAGTAACATAACAGAATTCAAAAATTAGCTAGGCATATGACACAAAGAAAACTAGATAGTAGAATGAGAGCTTAAAAATTTTTGTTCTTTTCTTTTTTTTTTTTTTGGCCAAATTGTTTAAAATATCTTAACATTTTACAACTTTTGTAACCTTTTGAAATTTGTTATTATATAATAACTTTTATAAATTATTTAATTTGTATCCTAAACTACCTTTGAGCTCTAAATTTGATGATGTGACACTTAAATAATGAATTTCAATCATAAAATTAGTAATTATTTTGATAATAATAGGTGACGAGTGGCTTTTTAAACCATATTTAAAGTGTCACCTCATCAAATTTTAAGTTAAAAATTGACTTGAGATACAAATCAAACAATTTAAAAATGTTAGGATATAATAACAAATTTCAAAAGGTTAAGATATAATAACAAAAGTTATGAAAGTTTAAGATATTTTAACCAATTAGGCTTTTTTTTTTTTTTTTTTTTTTTTTTTTTTTTTTACAAGAAACCAACAGCCTTGAGTCTTGACTCCAATATGGGTCGAACCCGCAACCTCCCCCAACTTTACCTTTGACAACTAATGCATGCCTTATCCAATCTCATCCGAGATGCTTTGGCAAAATCTTGTTAGTGCTTATGAAAGTAAAACATTTTTTCTAGCGACTCAATACCCCTTAAGCAAGGTCTTCAATTCGAGTCTTGTAGATGGAGCAAAAGTAAGCGTAGCGAGCGGGCTCGATCGTGCGTAGCAACTTGAAACTGCATTGCTTCATGGTGAAATATATGTAGGTCAGGTCATCAATACAGTTACAAAATTGTCTTGTATTTACAAAGATATACATATTTTTAAAGCATAGATTGACAGAAATGTAGAACCAAATGCCACATGAATGATCTTCAACCAAAAATACTTCCTCCGATTTAAGACTTCATAACAAGTTGGAGTGAGTACATATGTTCTCAACATGTATAAACTTTGTCTACAACAAAGCTTCTTGCTGTATATTTATTTTTAGTTTCAAAAGTTGGAGAAAAGAGGGTAAAAGCTACAACAACAAACAAAGCTAAAAAGAAAAGTAAAAACTATGACTATCATATAATGGTATGATAATAGGGCTTGTTGAAGCACGTTTTTCAGAGCAGAATCAAATAATCTTAAGAAAGCAGGTTGATTGGTTTACCCACAAGCCTTCTCCATGTTGTATTTGCTAGAGCTTGTGAGCTAGGTTGATTGTGAAGTACTCGAAGATCTAATCGAAGTTGTGTGCTCTCTTAGCCGAGCTGAGGGTATTGGACAGAAGCATTGCTATTGTCATTGGTCCTACACCGCCTGGAACAGGAGTAATGGCTGAAGCTACCCGACAGGCTTCCTCATAACAAACATCGCCAACTAAATGATAACCTCGGGGGCTTTCTGGATCCTGCAAAATAAAATAAGAAATCTGTTACTAACTCATATCTAGCTCTACTCTTATTATTAATGAAAAAAAAGGCTGCCTCGAATAGAGGGAGTTGCATTTACAATCTGTGACCCAATGTTATTAGGAATGATACATGGAGTTTGGAAAGCTAGGCAGGAAATTTAATAAAACATCTGGACTTCCAAAAAATATTTACGAAAAAATCATGCCCATCAATTTTGGTTAAATTCTACTCAACTCCCCACGGTTCAGTTCATCGAAATTCTATAAGTAACTAAGCTAATGTGTGAGGAACATCTTAAGCAACATTGAATACTAATCTTCAATTGAAACAAAGGAAGACAAAGTTAATGATGGAATCAACTTACATCAACTGGATTGATTCCGACATCAATAATTACGGCGCCTGGCTTTATCCAGCTACCTCTAACCATATTTGGTTGACCGGCTGCAGAAATGATTATATCAGCCTGTCTTACAATCTCCTCAGGATTCTTGGTTCTAGAATGGACGATAGTGACAGTTGCATCCTCCCTCTGTAAAGATTGTTCCAACTCAAAGTTAAAACATTGAAAAGAAATAAAAAAGGGTAACGTTCACATAAAGAAAATAAAGGTAAAACAGCATGAGATAATCAAAATAAGAAAAACGTACTTGAAGCAACAAGGCAGCCGGCATCCCAACAATGTTGCTACGACCAATTACAACCGCTCGCTTTCCTTTTATAGTGACACCATATCTATGCAACAAAACTATGCATCCTTTAGGTGTACATGGAACAAACATGGGCTCCCGACCACGCATTGCAAGACGGCCAATGTTCAAAGGATGAAAACCATCCACATCTTTGTCAATGGACACAGCATTCAAGACGTTCTCCTCATTCATATGCTGTTACAATAACAATGAAAACTATAAGATTCCTTCATTCTTGTAAATGTTTGTACTATTCATCAAGGTTTGAAACTTCAACTTCGCCTTGTAATTTGCTCATTTAAAATTTGAAAATAATTCAAGGAAGTTTAATTCAACGAGGGAAAGTAGTGCAAAAATTAATCAATGTATAGTATTCATAGAATCTTCCAAAATATGAAGAGGTCTTAAGATGTAAACCTAATGCGTAAACTAAGGTATTGAAATCTGACTTCCTAAAAGGGTAGACATTTGTCTCCCAGTTCAAAATCAATCTAGTTTGAGATTTGTTTCACGACCATGCTTAAGTTAACATTTTACAAGCTTTATTTATGAAGAACAAAGCACCAAATGCTAATCAAACTAATTTCTCCCCACTAAAGATATAAGGTGAATCTACATAAAACAGACTTCACAAATCTACCACTGGAAGGTAACAGTGCAAAATTTGTAGAGACTCCTAAGCATCCTATTTGTCTACATCAGAAAAAAAAAAAAAAAAAAATAAAAATGGGATACACACTTATTTCCTACGGTAAGATAGAAAACCTTTATACATTTAATAATAATTAACAACATCACGACACAAGCCTAGATCAATGTTTTCAATACTGCGAGTGTTAGGCGATTTAGCCCCGCCTAGTTGAGGGGGTGCCTAGGCGGGTGAAAAAATATTTAGTTAGACCTCCCTAAGAAATAATTTAATTTATTTAGAGACCCCACAACAATAAGGGGCATACTTTCTCACCTATACATTCTCACCATCATATTTTCAACTCCACACTTTTCCACACATTTTGAAATAAAAAATATTGTCAAAATAATAATAATAATATATTTAAGAAAACAAATAAATAAAATTTTCAATAAAAAATATTTTTAATAATTATTTTCAGGCCCACTGCTTGCCTTATTAAGGGCTAGGCGATGGAAACCCCCAAAGGGCCTATATATATTGTAATTGTGAAGTCCCACTTAACCAATCTTCGCACTATTTGTCTATCCGTATTCTTTAGCCAATTTGATTTTGAAATGCCAAAAGATTTTTTGATAACTAAGACATCAACATGAAAAAAGCAACAAATAAAATTTTCTTCTAAAAACCATTTCAGTGAAAATAAAAAATATTAAACGTATGTAGACAAGTGGCATACACGAGGTAGAGGTAGCTGAACAAGAATGCCATGAATAGAAGGGTCGTCATTGAATTCTGAGATATACTTGAGGACTTCTTGCTCGGTGGAGTCCTCCGGTAAACGGATTTCATAAGATTTAATTCCTACATCATCACAAGCCTTCTTTTTGTTTCGCACATAAGTAGCAGAGTCCTTCCTATCGCCAACTAGAACAACTGCTAACCCCGGAATCACACCTATAGCTTCCTTCATTCTAGATATCTCAGTACTGATTTCTTCTCTTATGTGCTTTGCAACTGACTTTCCATCAATTACCTTGGCACTAGTTTCAGCATTTGATGCCACTGGAAAAATGAAAAAAGTTAGAAAAGATGACACCAAATCCAATCGGTCAATATGAGCATTCTCTTTAAGACATAATTTAAACTTATTCATAACTGTCGAAATGTGGCAGTGAAGCTACCGATATAAGCATACAGCTTAATTCCATGTTGCAAATACAAAAAGTAAACTATAGAATCAAGCTAATGTATTGTACGATACAATTTTTTTATTGACAGGAACGAGATTTTATTTATTATAGCCTACTATTTACAATAGTTTGCAAATAAAATTCTCCTGGCCGTGTGCGAGTCTGCGGATCTCCGCCAGCACCAATATTATTCCCAACATAACCACCTTCAACTTTTAGGTGTAGGATTTTAACTAAAAAGGTCTCGGTCCTATTAAGAGGGAGATAATTTGGTATACTATCATGAAATTCACTATACAAAAGAATGATAAAGAATGCACTATACACTGAAATTCACTCTATCATGAATGTATGGATTTCTGTAATCCCTCCAACAGAGTAAATGAAAGGCCGTAGCCAAAAATTACTCTACTTCATTGGTATGGTACTTTAGCTTCAACAAGTGCATGTTTCAACCATATATAATTTGTATTTGTAGTATGTTTGTGTGACTTTGTGAAACTAAAATTCATATTTCTTATAATTAATGAGGGGTGTACTGTATCATGTATGCATTCTTATAATCGATCGCAACAATTTTTAACAGGGAATGGAATCACTACTGTCTACGACGAAGTTCAGGGTCAGAGAAGTCGACCATCCATGCCAGGTTCCTCTAATGAGATCAAGAACCTAGAAAATATTGGCAAGTATACCAAATTTTGTTCCCCTACTAGTAGTAGGGGACACCGAATCAACTAGGTTGAACCCGTGTTCCTGTGACCAAGGATATACCATGTATGATACAATTTAGTTATATAATAGCAAGGTTGAGTACCAGTTAAAGCCATGGGAGAAAATAAGCGGCGAGTGTCGATATTGAGCAAGGAAGCTTTAGGACCCAATCGAGCAATAGAAATCTGTTGATGTACATGAAAAACACTCCTTCTTATTCTGATTTTGTTTACCGGAATAAAGCGAAAAGCCCCCGCCGCAGTCGATGAAGAACAATCTGGAACTATCAACGTCGACGCCATTGTCACGATCTCTGCAACAAATAATACAAATTAAATTAACCTAGAACACTTTGACCTCCTTTTTAGATAATCAATTCATTCATTCGTTCTTTAGAGAGATTGAAATAAGAGTCTAACCAAAATTTAGAGTTTTTGCTTTAAACCACTTCGAACTCTTCTTCTCCTTCTGCCCTAATCTCACAAAAAACACACAAGTTACTCGGTGCTATATATAGTACACTATTTATTAGCCACGTGTTTTTTTATTACAAAAAACAGAGTGGCTTTTAGCGCTCATCTACCCCTATATCAAACTCTCATTTAATTTATAACATTTTTAAACTAAAATGTCTTCGGACAAAATTACATAAATAACTTCACGTTAAATTCAATCATGAATCAATTTTCTTTTTCTTTCTACATTTTACTTTCTAAATCCCTCATCAACTTTAGTTTTCAATGTCTACATTCTTCCTTGAATGATATCAACAACTTTTATCTCACTCACTACATGCACCTCGAATTAAAGCCACCCTTCTTTTTTTGCGCTTAATTTTATTATTTGTGTTGAATCTTAGCATTTAAGGATCAAAGAATCAATCTTGGAATGCAATTTAGAGCAAATTAAGGTAAGGGGAAGAAAAAGTTGATGTAAAAGAGTTTGGAGGTTGGAAATCACAAAGATGAAAAGTGAGATTTTTTTGGAGAGTGAAGGGGGCAAATATAAATTAAGAATACTTTAGAAAGTTTACTAACAATTAAGGGTGTGCTTAGAACATGAATTAACTTATTAGAATTATAAATAATATTAAATTAAATAAAGAGCTGATATAAGGTATATGGGTATTAATAGTCGCTCTCGAAAAATATTAGGTACACGTTTAGCAACTTAGCATAAGTAATACAAAACGTCTCTTTTTCATGCGTTTGCTGTTTTTTTTTTTTTTCTTGAGGAGAATTGTGTTCCACGTTTATTTTATTTTTATTTTTATTTTTGGGTCAAAGGACAAGGTCTTCTTGAGGTCATAATAAGGCTAATATATATAGGACCCTGCTATTCTAATTAGGAAAGACATAACAGAAACGACACTCAGCGCAACCCTTCGATGCACATCGGGATGCGTGCACGAAAAGATTATTTGTCAATTGAGAAATAATTTTAATTTTTTTGGGAAGAAATAATTTGTTCCACTCGTGATTGAGTCACTGAAGAAAAAAACTATGACCACCAGATTGTTGTTTACATCTTTTTCTTTAATTTTTTTTCTCATTTAACATAAACTTTCAGAATCTCAATTAATTATATTTTGCTCGAGATACGCACTACTGGTATCACAGTTGCTAATGCATCGAAGTCTATAGACTTTGGTAGACATACATGTGAATTTCATGGGCCTTGAGTTTTTGAACTTTTTTTTTTTTTTTTATGGTACGGAGTCATTTGGAATTTTGCATTTCCGTGTTAACAAGAGGGCCGCTAAGGGCACCCCACCATTTAATGAGGGCACCCAACTTATTTGAAAAAATTCCAGCAAAAATGGAAAATACCATTTTGCCCCTGTATATATATAATGGTTTAAACCCCACAAACCATTTTGACAAGGAGTTAGGGCACCCCACCAAAGAAAGCTTGAAGCACAAAGCGACGACCCACATTGCGTTTGGCGAAGAGCGATCGATTCTTGCTCGTCCGACAATGAGGTAACAATGTTTGACAACCATATTCGGGTTTTTTAGAACTGTTTAGTTGTGTATAACAAAGATTGAAAATGATGATTTGTTTGTCAACGTAGGGTTTGGTAATTTCTTCAAATCCGAAGTTGTTTCCACCGTATAATGGAGGATTGTAATGCTTCGGTGCCGAGGAGGTCGTCCTTGAGGTAATTTTGAAAATTTTGTGTGTTTTTTTTTGCATTATCCTAAGTTTCGTGCTCGGGTGCGCGATCGTTTCGGCCTCGCATGACCGAGATGTATGGTAACGTCTCGGTCATGAGAGGACCGAGAGAATGCACATAGTCACGATCCAGTACGACCGAGAGTAATGAGTAAATATCGGTCGTACGTAAGCGAGACTCGAAGAAAGTTTCGAACTGTACAACCGAGAACATGTTTTTTTGGGTTTTTTTGTGATTGTCTTGTACATTTTGGTTGATTATAATGTTACACTGTTTGTATTGCAGGTAATGCCGTTATCTAGTAATTTTTCAGACTACAAGGACACTTTTACACCTTCTAAGCCATTCCCCTCTCGAGAAGCGGCTATTTCATGGCTCCAAATGATTGGTGGTGAGAACAAGTTTGTGTTAGTAACGAAGCGCTCGGATGCCGGGGGCATTAAGCGCAGGGGAAGGGTGAAAATTGCCTGTGAGAGGTCTGGGACATATCAGGGACTGGCTCAGAGAGTAGGGAAGGGGAAAGCGGCAAAAATTTTAAAGAAATCAAGGAATGATGAAAAGGCGAGGAGTCACACTGGTACGAAGAAATGTGATGCCCTTTCCAAATTAACGTCAAAGAAAATGCTGACTCCTTATGGTATGTCACTGTGATTTGTGGGAGGCACAATCACGACACCGCAGAAGATTGGATAAGGGGGAGGAGGAAGTTGAGGATGCGGGGGAGGACTCGAAAGTGAGCGAACTTAGGGAGATTAGTCCACCTTCGTCTTTTGTGGAGTGCGAGCGGGAAGTAGAGGATGCTTGGTGGGAGGACACCGGGGTCTCCAATCGGAGGCACCCCGTGTCGGAGGCACCCCGCCTCCAATCGGATTTGAGTCCTCCCACTCCACAAAAGCTTCTAGGCGTAAGAAAGGCAAGGTTGTACAAATGCGTCGTGCCGGTCGACGCACGCAAAGTGGATCTAACATGGCTTATAGTCATTGCTTAGAACCGGATTGGTTGCCACATGTTGAGGCCATTATCGATGTCGTTTCCGATGGAAATTGTGGATATCGGTGTATAGCCTCTGGCCTCGACTTGCCGACGTAGACGGGTGGAGGATTGTGCGTAGAAGGATGTACGATGAGATTATCGGGTATGAAGACCTTTGGCGGGAAGTGCTTGGCTCGAGTTTCGAGACTGTCAAGAATGCGGTGCATTGCCCAGAGAAGCAAGAGGGGGCATCTTTCAAAGAATGGTTGACACTTCCATACATGGGATTGTTAGTATCCACCGCATTCAATGTCATTCTCGTCAACCTCTCGCATGGGAGTGCCTCCACATTCCTACCTCTACGTAGTACTCCACCGTCGTCATTGCACAACATACTTATCATTGCAATGGCAAATGAAAGGAATATCCATTGGGTTAGGGTAAGTTCTATGATTTTTTGTGAATTGGTTTGTTTCCCCCTTAATCGGGTTTGTGACAATATCTTCTATGTTCTATTGTTCACTTTGACAGGTGCGATTGCGTGTGAATGCATCGCGCCATCCTTATATCCATCGTGGGATCGGTACGTTGAGGATCGCGCCAAAGGTTGGCGAGATGGATTCGTTTTTCGAGACATCGCGCCCATTTGCAATCTAGCGATCATGAAGCCACCATACATGTTGTAGATTTAGATACACCGTAGGTTAAAGCTTGTACTTGAGACGGCTAAACATTTAGAAATTTTGCCAATTCATCCGAATGTTCTATGTACATGCAAATGTTGTCTTGTGTTTTGATTGTTGTTGTGTTTTGATTGTTGTTTACTTATGGATGGACCCTTTTTAGAGTCAGTTTGAATGTTACGGAGATTTATAATTAATTAAGTTTCGGTGCAAATTGTCGTGATGGATTTTCAATCTTGTATTGTTAGTTTGACATACAACCAAATTTTTTTCAAACTGTAATGTTCAAATTCATCCATTTCTGATGTCTCGGTCAAGCAGGTTCGTGAAACAACCCATATTTTCGGTCACCCATGACCGACAAGTATTCCAATATATCGGTCGTGTACAACCGAGTCCAATAGAAAGGTCTCGGTTGTACACCACCGAGATGGATTGACCATTTCAATTCGCCTGACTCTCGTCCTATGACGACCGAGCCTACTGAGACCCTCTCGGAAGTGGACAACCGATACGCGGTTAACTCTTCCGGTCTTCGTGGCCGAGACTGCGAGTTCCCAAACATATTAGCTTCTGTCTCGGCCATGCTTGGCGAGAAACAGATTGACACGATCTCGGCTGTGTGTGGCGAGAACCCACGATTTCCCAATTTTTTTACATTTGAAAAAACCGCCACACACACATTACAACTACTCTACCAAATGTAACTTAATTCGACGATCTTCAACCGAGCCCTAATTTGGAGACGAAATCGGCTCACACACCGGACCCTACAAAATGCAAAAAACTCGAACAACGAAGGAGAAACACACGGCGAGGGACGGAGAACACGATTTCGGGGATTCCTCTCACTGGTCGGTTCAAAACAAATGAATTCTTCCACAAGGAGTTCGGTGGACGAGGGTGGTGGTGGTGGTGGGGGTGGTGGGGTGCCCAGGGGTTTTGCACGAGGGTGGTGGGGTGCTCAGGGGTTTGCACGAGGGGGTATTTTCGGTAGTTCGGGGCTAATTTTTGGGTGCCCCAGGTAAAACAGTTTGTGCCCACATTAACTGGGTGTCCTCATTAAATGGTGGGGTGCCCTTAGCGGCCCTCGTTAACAATCAGCGTCCCTTTAATTGTGACGGCCTGGCTATGTGCATCCCACAATTTACCATGTGCAAACCACGTGTGGATGAGGGCACCCCATAAGCCTGTTTTAGTTCCCAAAATACCCCTGTCCTCACAATTTCGAAATCATTTCCCCCTCACTGCGAAGAAGGACAGAAACGAGTTTGCCCTAGGTTGATCTTCACACAAGGCAGTCGTTCCACTCGCATTCACTCAAGACGAGAGAAACCAGTTTGCACTCAAGAAGAGAGAAACCAGTTTGACCTAGGTTTCGTTCCAGGCGGTGGTCGGAGGTGGTTTTCTTGTTGTAGAAGTGCGTCACAGCCGGATTTATCTTCGCTTAAGTCGAGTGGAAGGTAAAATTTTTGTTTGGTTTTCGTTCAAATTTGTATTCTTATGTGTTTGTTGTGGTGTATGGTCAAATTTGAATGAGGTTATTGTTTTGATTTTTGAAACTAGGTCGAATACGGTTGTCGATTTGTACGTTTTATATGGGACTTGGTTTTTTTTCGTCGACTTTCCTTGTCTTGTATGTGTGGTAACTGTTTTTGATCAAACTCGATAGACGATTTGTGCTTGATCGATGATCCTCACTTGCTTTGTAACACAGACCGAATGAAAATGTTTTGTTCGGCTAACCCTGACCGAGTAAAGCATGTTAAGTTGTTTTTGGGTGAGCGAACTACACATGAAATATTCAACATGTTTTGCTCGGTTTGGGGTAACCGAGTTGTAATACTTAACTCGGTCCATGGTAACCGAATGACACTATTTATTTTGTAAATTGGTTGTCCGGTTACACTTGACCGAACCAAATATTTGTTTGACATAGGTTGTCCTATACTTGAATGTTGATGGGAAATGGTTGTATGTTCATTTTATTGATTTTTTGGAGTAATTTAAGGTTGGTTTTGAATCTGTTTGGTAATTATTTGATCACTTGTGAAGGTCGAGGACAAAAAACCCAAACTTTTTTCACTTGGTCTCAAGCTACCAAGTGATAATTCGTTGTTCGTGAGGTATGACTGAGCTATGACTTATGTATCGGTCATTGTAAACTGAACAATTGATATTAATTCGGTCATTGTCGACCGAATAGAGTTATTTTTGGAAGAATTATTCATATAATGATTGATTTTAATCCTTGGGTAATATATGTGTTATTTTAATAGGTATGGTACGTACAAAGACGATTGAGGTGCCCAAGAAGAGTGAACAAGAGAAAGAGAACATTGCAAAGAGTGAGCAAGTGGGGAGGAGAGCTCAAACGACATCTTACAGGAAAGAGAAGAAGCTGCGAAGAGGTGTGGGGTTAAGTAAAAAAAATTGTGACTTAAATGATGGAGTAGCCGCAACACAACCCTCGGATTTGGCAGGCCAACAATTGACAATTCGTATGAGTCAAGCAACTGCAGTGGAACCATCTTCATCTGAGGCAACTGAATCGGATCGAGGAAAAAGGATGGAAGAAGAAAGTGAAGAAAACACTGAACAAAGAAGTGAAAAAAGTGATGAAAACAGAGAAACTATAGAGAAAATGGAGAGGAAGGTGGAGAAGGAAGTGGAAGTGGAAGTAGAAGCGGAAGTGCAAGTGGATATTAAGATGGTTCCACTGAAGAAGAAGAGGAAGGAAGTGCAAGTGGGGGAAATGATGAAGAAGGTGAAGGTGAAGATGGAGAAGATTCCGAAGAAGAAGTGGTGGAAGTGAGGCTTAATGCTAAGGCCCGTGTGAAGGCTAAGTCGGGACCATCCCACAAAGTGGCGGCCGACAACAGTTCCAAACCCTTTCTTGGTGGGCCAATTAATCAGGAGTTATTGACGAGCTTCAACAATCATGTCACCGCCGCCATATGGAATAACAAGGTATATTTACGATATTTTACAATTAACAATAATCTCGCCTAATTGTAATATGAATATTTATTGATTTTTTTGAAGAATTTTAGTCTTAGTTATTTGTTTATGAAATTGTGACCAAAATTTTTGTGCTATTTCAGGAGCGACCATTACTTAGATGTCTGAATCATGGCTTCCAGTTGTTATAGTGGGATTTAGACAAGTGTCACCCTAACACCAGCTGACTAAAGAGTATTATTGAAGTGTCTGGGTTGAGCGCACTTTCCACTTGCTCCTACAAGCAGGCACAAAAGACGATTATATCGGTGTTTGTGATTAGGTGGCAACCAGAGACCAACACATTTTACTTCCCTTTTGGTGAAATGTCGATCACACTGGATGACGTGAGCATGTTGTTGAAGATTCCCGTGATGGGTAAAGTTGTTGAGTGTGACACTATCTCAAAGAGTGAAGCGGTGGAGTTGGTGAATTCGGCTCTTAATGTGCCGGAGAAGGAAGCTAAGCAGCAAGTAAACAAGGATTTGAAAGTTAACAAAGCCTGGCTGAAAGGGAAATGGGGATGTAAACCAACGTCGCCTTTGAAAGGGAAAGAGAAGAAGATTGTAACGGCCAAGGTTCAGTGCACTGCCAGAGCGTACCTTTGGTACTTGTTAGGATGCACCCTTTTTGTTGACAATACATCGACGTTGGTCCCTGTTAACCTTCTGAAGCTCGTGGAGAACTTGGATGAGATTCATACATATGTTTGGGGGGCTGCAGCTTTGGTTTACTTGTATCGGCAACTTGGATCGGCGACTCGAGTCAAAGTATGCCAGATTGCAGGATATATGACGTTGCTCAAGGTGTGTTTGGTATAAATTTGTTTAAATTGAGTTTTGGCAAAATTCACTTTAAGTGACTTTCTTTTTGTAATAGCTTTGCAGGGTTGGGTGTACGAGCATTTCGATATGCACATTCATGAAGCACGCCGGAACCACGGGTATGTTGACACCCTACCTCGTGTATCTAGGTGGGACGTGAAGGTAGAGCAGGGCCTTAATGTTGCACATGTCCAAAGGATACGCCGAGCCCTGAATAAACCACATTCGAACATGGTTTGTGGTGTCTCCCTAACTTTTACTTTTTTAAGTGGTTTAGATATGCACCTACTTTGGTATAATTGTTGATTGAATGTTAAAGACTTATGTCAACGGTTTTTTGAAAATGTTGTCAATCGAAAAAACGTTGTAATTTTTTTGAATGGTCTGTTCGGTTGATGGTGACCGAGCTAACACCAACTGCTCGGTCATCCCTGACCGAGTTAAATGTTTTAGTTCGACCAATGTTAACCGAGCAAATAGATCTTATTACTGCCTTTTGATATTGTTACCTTCATGTGATTTGTAGGTTACATGGGACCCGTATTCGACTATCCGGTCAGATGAGGATATTGTTGAGTCAGCTTTCTACAAGGAAACAATCAAATACTTCGGGATTGTTGAGTCATACAACCCGGATAGATTCTTGCGGAAAATGGGTCACGTGCAAGGAATCCCTAAAAAACCATACACTCTTATTCGAGCCCAAAGAGGGAATGTGGCCCAAAGTTACGTCGTTAAGTATAGTTTCCAACCTGAGAATTGTGAGTCTCGGCAAGATCATTTATTGGCGGCAAGATCGAGAGGACCACGCGCAACAGTTCCATGGGATACGATTCATGATTACATGGCCTGGTTCAATGACATATCACACCCATTCATTGAAAATCCAGAGAGGAGCACAGTCGGCAACGAAGAAGTCGACATCTATGACGTGAATTTTTTTATTGGTTTTCACAAATTATGTTTGTCTGAGCTTATAATTTGAAATGCACAATTTTTTATTGATATGAATCTTGTTCCATTGTTTGTTTAGTGTGTTCGTTGGGCTGTCGATGTCATAAAGCTTGAAAGGCATTGCCGCCTCGTGAATCCGATAAGGCATCCGAGGTCAAGATGGCGGATGATGCGCTGAAGCTCCTCACGATGTTTGGTTCTCCTATAGCTTCCCAACCAAAGAGCAAACCAGCTGAAGGTGCTTCTTCTTCGAAATGCAAGGCAACGCCATCAGGACCCTCACCTTTGATACAAAAGGGCGAGAAAGTGAGGAAATGAGTTGTTTTGAACAATTAAATACACTTGTGCCGTACATGATTTGAATTTAACAGTAACGAAATTGTTTTTGATTAGTTATATTTAAGTTGGGTTTATTTAGTACATTACGTTTAACTATATTTTTGATTGTCAATGTTCATTCTTTGGATTAAAATAACAGTAACTACGTTGTTCAGTCGGAACCAAGCGATTTGAGATCAATTGTTCGGTCACCAATGACCGACTTAATTGATTATATGTCGGTGAACAACGACCGAGTAATGTGCTATGTCGTTTAAACTTGTTGTTCGGTCACTGTTAATCGAATAATATGTCGTTATTCGGTATTCCCCTCCGAGCAAATAAACATCATTCGGTCAGTATAGACCGACTGACCATTATTGGTAAAATATATAAGGTTCGAACGGTCAGTGGCATCCGAGTATTTAGGTGTTTAGGCATATGTGGTCGACCGAACAGAACAAATATATATGGGATTGAAAATTGAACACAATAACAAAACATGTATTTCATTACTTGAAACTGCGTGTATATCAACAATTAAAACATCTCCAAAATAGTTATGAACTAAATTGCATTAGTTCACCTCATCAAAACCCTAACCCATGTCGGTGGAATCTATCCCAAATTGACACAAATCAATCCAATATACCGATTAATAGCAATTCCTACCAATTTTTATTGAAACCCTGCGAAAAAAATGGAAAATCGCGTGAATTCAAATTGAATTGTGAAAAATGCATGGCATTAAAAATTTACCAAATTGCAAGTCGAATACATCATTTCCACCGTGGAAATTTAGCTCAAATTGATCATATCGCGATGCTCTACAGTGTTGCGGAAAGAAATCGAGCGAAAATCAGACATCGAGAGCTCGCGGAAAGAAAGATCGAATTGAGAAGCTTAGAGACGAACAAACTGTTCATTCATTTCAATTAAATAAAAATTTTATTTGTTTTTATTTTCATTTATATATAAACCCACAGCTGCTTGTCATCAGCTTAATTTCTTTTTATTTATTAATTCTCGAAATCTCTATTTTGACGTGTTTTGACTTCCGGTGCCCGTTTTCAATCCTTTTTTCACCAAATTAAACCAAATTCTCGACGAAACAATTCATCCTCATAAAACGTCTATAAAACTGATTTTTGTCACAACAAAAATCTTAACTTTGTCCATGGTATACTAAAATCTTTGGGATCAATCCTCTTGCCATACTTCACCAAACGTGCACCAATTTGGATTCAATTTCAACCTCGACTACCGTCGATCGACACAAAACTCGAAACAAGACTTCGCACAACTTCGTCTTATTTCATGCTACCTCCAATACCAACTTACACGCATACCGAGGAAAATCCCCACGTCGGCTCTTTAAACCCATTTAAACTTCAAATTCGAATTTTAAACTTAATTTCAATTTTGACACGTATCTCGAGATAAAATCTTGTAAAATCTCGAATTTATTCGATTAACTTGAATTTCACAAAATAATATAATATATAGTACACAACATTAGGCACACATCATACAATAATAAAATTAATTAAAATCTTGATTTCACCGGTCTTTAACTCCCAACTAGCAGCCAAAACTATAATTAGTCTCTGTTAATCCCTGATTAACCGTCATTACCAATTTAAAAATTTTGGGATTTGACAATCTTCCCAACTAATAAGAATTTTGTCCTCGAAATTAAAATTGAAACCAAATTTACCTGGACTAAAAGAGATCCAAGAAATGCTCCCTCATATTCGTCTTTCATTCCCAAGTCAGCTCCGAGTCGTCGTGAAACTGTTACTTAACAAAAACAAGTGGAATCTCTTTATTTCGAAGCTTTTGGACCTTCCTATTCACAATCAATATAAGTTGCTCTTCATATGACACATTACCCTAATAATCAAACTGATTCAATTCTACTATGTGATGCGAATCAGGTTCCTTCTGCCAAAGCATCGACACATAAAATACGTTATAAACTCCTACTAATTGAGGCAAGACTACAAGTCTATAAGCAACCTTCCCAATCTGTTTCATAATCCAAAAAACTCTTATAAATCTGAGAGAAAGTTTTCCTTTTTAGTCCAAATCAGTAATGGCTTTTGCGATGGGAGACTTTCAAATACACCCAATCTCCTTCACCATATATTAGAAACCGGTGATATGGATCATAATAACTTTTGTATCTTTTCTGAACCTTTTTCAATCTTAGACGAATCTGATGTACAACCTCAATGTGATCTCCAACCATCTGTGACCCCAACTCTACCAAATCCTCCGATTCAACCCAACCGACAAGAGATCGACAAGGTATTTCATACCATGCCTAAAACATATTCATTTCAATACACGATTAACAACAGTTATTATAAAATAACTCACACAAAGGTATGTATTCTTCCCATGAACCTCCAACTCCCATTACACAAGCCTTGAGCTTATCTTCCAACACATAGATCAACCATTCAGTTTGATCATCCACTTGTGGATGAAATACAGTCCTGAAATGTAACTGAGCGTCAAGTTGTTCCTGCATGCTCTGCCACAACCCTGATGGGTACTGAGCATCACGATCAAAAATTATCATCGGTGACACTACAAACAAGCGAGTCACCTCTCACCTACACAACAAGCTCAGTTGTGTAAAGGTATCTGAAATGTACATAGGAAGAAAATGAGCAAACTTCGTCAGTCCATCAACAATAATTCAGATCGCATCATTTTTCCTCCAAGAAGTAGGAAGATCAATGAAAAATTCCATCATAATATGTTCTCATTTTCATTACGATATGAGAAGTGGCTACAACGTATCTTCATGTTTTTTGCCTATCGGCCTTAACCTATTGGCAAATCTTACATCTCCTCATATAATCACTCATGTCGACTTTCATCCTTGGCCACCATTACAATAGCCTCATATCATGACACACTTTGGTTCTGCCAAGATAAATGTTATATCTCGAACGATAAGATTCTCTTAATATCTCATCCCAAATCTCAGCCACCAACGAAATCCACAATCTGCCCCTCTAAGCCTTAAACTCTGATCCACAAACTCAGCCCAATCTGAATTATTATTTTCATCAGCAAACCCCTTAAACTTTTCATTATCCACATCACTTTGATAAAATTCATCATTTTTTGAATAGTGACGAGTTGTACTCTAAGCTGAACACAAGTCGGTTCATCATCAACCTTAAGAATCTCCGACAAGTCATGGCGATGGCTCTTTCGAGTAAGTCACAATCATAAGTCAATCGACTAGTTACACGCAGTATTTCAACACTCCTCATGCTCAGTGCGTTAGCAAAATCGTTAGCTTTACCCGATTGGTATTCAAGACTAAAATCAAAGTCTTTCAAATGTTCAACCATCATCGTTGTCTCATATTCAATTATGTTTGAGAGAACAAATAATTCAAGCTTTTATGATTTGAAAATAGCGTAAAACTTTCCCTATATAAATAGTGTTTCCACAGCTTCAAAACAAACATAATTGCCGCCAATTTCAAATCATGAACAAGATAATTTTTCACGTGAATTTTTAATTGCCGAGAAACATAAGTAATTACATTGCCATTTTGCATTAACACACAACCCAAACCCACTTTCGATGTATCAATATAAATTGTAAGACATCTCCTCCAGTTAAGGCAACACACGAACTGGTGCCGAAGTCAAACACTTTTTCAATTTTCCAAAACGCAGTATCGCATTTTTTTGACTTAACTAATGAAACAATTTTCTGAGTTAATTTAATAATTAGCGCAGCTCTTAAAAAATCTTATACAAATCTACAATAATAGCTTGCCAAACTCAGAAAACTCCGTATCTCCATCACAGTGATAAGTTCCGACTAACCAATGTAACCTTAATCTTGGCTGGATCCACCAAAATCTCTTTCGTACTAACAACATGTCCCAAAAACTTCACCTCAGACAACCAAAACTCACATTTGCTAAACTTGGCGTGCAGCTTATGATTTCTCAAATTTCAGAGACTAACTTTAAGATATTGTTCATGATCCTCACAAATCTTAGAGTATATCTAAATATTATTAATGAACATTATCACAAAGTGACCTAGATTCAACCTCAATACTCTTTATATCAAATCCACAAACAGCGCTGGAGCATTAATAAAGATTATTTATTCTGAACAGTTAATGTGTTTCACTGTCTATAGTAAGAGCCTCAAATTACCATCTTTATTTTTCACAAAAGGAACTGGCACCCCATGGCGACTTACTTCAGTTAAGAAGCCCTTTAACCAACAACTCTTTCAACTATTTATGCAACTCCTGCAATTCTTTCGGAGCCATCCTATAGGGCGGAATAGTTATTGGTTTAGTTCCAAAAACCAAATCGGTCACAACATAAATCTCTCTCGAAAATGGAATTCAAAGGAAATCATCAAGAAACACGTTCGAGAATTCACAACCATAAAAATTTCTTCTAGTTTAAGTTCTGATCTTGCCGTTCAGATCTTGCCTCTATACTATAGTTCCGGTAAGAGTTTTCATTTCTTTCCTAGTGACTAGTCAATCCATTATCAACAACACATCAAACTTCAATAACTCCAACACATAAAGATCAACAATCATCTCGTGTCTAGAAATCTCAACAACACATTTCTCACAAATAAAGTGAAGATCCACCTTATCCCCAACTACTATATTGAGTACAAGATGAATAGGGACTCACACTAGAGTTAAGCCTAACTCAATCACCACACGACCCCAAACTAAAATCGCACCTTCAATAAGATTATGATTTGCATCTGAATCTCATTCAGTCACCACCTGTACACTTTCTTGGATATGTTGTTGAGACTGTGACACACAAGATGACACTCTTAAGAGTTGTGGACACATATTCTTGTAATGTCTTTTCTTTCCATATCCAAAACACGTAATTGCACTCGAATTCTGAGGATAATCTCGAATAATGTGACCTTGTTTCTCATACCTAAAACACGTAATTGTAGGTTTATTGCCTACAAAAGATTCCTAACAAGATGTCGATCGCTGATTCGAGGCTTGTCCCCTCATATTCTCAACCCTTACCTTTATTTCTCTACAACTAAGGTGTACCTCTACAAGCTGAAGGCTAAAAAGTCTATGATCGAGTCTATCTTGAGCCAATTGATGTCAAATCAGATGGTTAATTGGTTGTACTCGAAAAAATATATGACGTACATATGATGAGATGACAGATATCGTAGGCGAGAACGATGGTTCACTCTTCTCTTTCTTTCGAGACTTCGTGTCAAACCTGAAAGGAAAAAAAAAAATTCTTACCCACAAAATCTAAGCCTTGTCCTGACTCCACGACACCCTAATATCATTATGATTCACGCTGAAAAGCTTATGTAGTCACACAAGCTCTAGCTCTATTTCGAACCTCTCGTAGTGTTCGGTTTATTCGTCGATATAATTCTACAAAACTCTTTCTATTTTTCCTCCCATGACATTCCATTATCCAAGAATGAATCAGTCTGAATCGAAAACTGTAACAACCGGTTCAACTATTGGATGAGCTGCAATGGTAGCATGCTCTTCCTGAGCGGCTAAAGTGACAGTATAAACATCTCGAACAACACAAACCACAAGTGCCCGAGTTGCCACATGTATTCGTAAGATATTCAACAACTCCAACATCTTCATAGCCAAGTTCTCAAACTTATTTGAATCCACACGTTGTGGATCCCTATTACCCTCGCCAGATCCCTAACCCAACTCTTAATGTCCACTTTAAATTTTTTGCAACTAAAAATTACAAGAAAAATGGTTCAGCGAGTAATATACATTGATATCTCGATAATATAAAACACGAATAACACATTTCATAAAGTTTTTAAACTTTTCAACTATGTTTTATCAAGTTACCTCCCAACTAATCACTCATTAAACCTCAAACAACAAAATTCTCTTAAATCCCTGGCTCTAATACCAATATTGTCAGACCCCACCTAATTAGGGCATCTAACTGACCTAGATTACCTAAATTCCCTGATAATCTAGCAGCGTTGACCTCGCCATCAATAAATAATTGAAAATATATCGTCTTAATTAACAAATATAATTCTTAATTAACCACAAAGGATTCTTAAAGTAAATCTTAAACCTCAAAGTTCAATTTGATTGATCACATTATCCTTAAAATTTCGTAAAAAATTTTCGATAGCATTTCCTCTATTTTTAAGCCTACACCGAAAAATCAGGCCTTCGAAAATCTTCAACAAAACCTACTCAGCTTGGTGGAAATGCCGAAAGACTTACAATCCACCCCATAACAATATATATTGCATTCACAAAAACTATTTATTCATTCTAACCTATCTCAGGTTTTCAAAATCCTTAAACTTTCATTACCATAGCTCCGCGGCATTCCAAATCATCCTAAAACCATTATAACAATTCCAAAGAAGATCTGAATCGCACACGAACCCAAAAACCCAATTATACAATATTTTATATTCAAAAATAATATATAAATAGAGAAAGAAACTGAGCAAGTCACAAATAATTGGAAAGCTTTTCCTTTCCCTTGTCGCTGCTAGAACCTGTCATTACCCAATTATAAAAATTCGATAATGTCAGATAAGTAAATCTTACACTATCAAATACACCTGTAGTAATCAAATGCATAATAATCTAAGGAATTTAAATGAACAATATAATTGAAGGAATTTAAATACAACCGAGAATCGATTCCGTTTCTGTTATCCGACCACAAACAAATGACGTCCTCTGAAAGTGGTAAGTATCAGTAATAAGGACTCATGCGTGTGGCGACCCTGTTGCCCCGGGGTGATGTGTCTCCGTGTACTCCTTGCCAGCTGGCCCAACTACACGTGTGAGGCACCTACCCGTCCTCTTCATGTCTCGCAAATCGTGTCCACGTATGTATTATCAAATTAATTAGTAGATTATCCTTATTTAATTAACTTATTCTTTCTGGGTATTTAACTATTTCAACTATTACTTAATTTGTAGTTTATTATAATGCTTAATCATACTAGTGGGTTGTTTCTTACAAGTTAACGTAAATCAGCAGAAGCCTCAATTGATACGATTAGTATAAGTAATTTAGCATGGTAAACATTATTCAAAAGAGCAAATCCTACTGTGGAAAACCATGTAAAGTACTATGTATATAAGTGATAATACCATAAACAAGGTATATTTACATGTACAGTGTCATCTCAAGTCTCCCAATACCCAAAATATACAAAATCTCAAAAATAAACACGTACGAGTAGGTCATCGACAGAGGGAAATCAGATGTAGTCGCCTAGGATCCCCTTACCCCTACTGGTACTAAGATCTGCACTCAATCATCACAAAAAAAGACAGATGACGAGTACTGTAAGTAAAATCCTAAGGAACCCCTCTGAGCATTCGCATAATAAAGTAAATGAAATGCAAGAAATACTGTCAAGTAAACATGCGGAATATAAACAAAGCAACTTAAATGGCTCATCACATGAATAGATAACAGATAAGCTAACAAATGTGTGTGCTCGCTCCAGATGGACTAGACTGTACTACGGGTCACTAAGTTCCCACCAGCGATCGCGTCCAACTGGCCCGACACTTGGTCCCTCGCCGTGTTGGCCAAATCCGCTGAGTCACCGATACGTGCACCAAGGACAAGCTCAGGTTGCCATTCACTGAGGGTCGGGTCACACGTGCTACACTCCAATGCATCATAAGCACACAATCAGGAAAATCCGGGGGAGTAACCTCAACCCATGTCCAAGTAACAGAATAGAGTAGTAGAAACAGCAAGAAAATGATGGAAATGAAATAGAAAATAGAATCATATACTCATAATTTTTTAGTTGGGTTTTACAAACCTCACACTGCTCTCTGACCTCCCCGGACTCCCGTATCTGACCCGACAAGCTCCCAGTACCGAGCTACGATTTCCCCAAGTCCCTGAAGTTAAATTTGTATAGTTTCAGGTTATGTCCTAGTGTTTAGTCATGTATTAGGTGAGGAATCACCAAAACAACCCTTAAAAATCCATTTTGATCTGCAGTTAGCTCGCTAATGGACATGTGTAGCGCGCTATCTGATGGTAGCACGCTAAGGGAATTATGTAGCGCGCTACTGTTCTTTAGGACGAAGAACAGTTAGCAACCCAGAACGATTAACGTGCTAACCGTTCTAGGTAGCGTGTTATCTGTGCTCTGGGATAGAATTCTTAAGTCGAGAATTATGTTTTTCTCCTTTCAATTGGTTACCCTATTGGTTTATACATGCTTCCCATACACAATTATCTTCAAAACATCAACTAAACACTTCCAAAACATTAATTTTAACCCAATTCTTTCCAAATTCATGCATTCACGCAACTTCCTAATTTCCTTAATATCATCAAATCTAGTTAAAACAGTGGGAAATCCTCTATGAATATGATCTAATAACATGTAATTCATCAAGATAACCCAAGAATTCATCGACCCAAACCTCATATTCGAATTACATCAAAAACTCTCAAAAACGGGTTCATTAGAAAGTGTGTTAGATGAAGAAGATGATTACCTTACTTACTTCCCTTAATTTGGTCTCTAAGGTGATGAATCTCTAGATCTCTTCTCTTCACTGAATTTCTCTGGTTTCGCATGTAATATGTGAATGGTTTGATAGGAATTTCACTAACTTATATATATATATATATATATATATATATATATATATATATATATATATATATATATATATATGTTTGGTTAAGATCAAGTGTGCGTACGTATCTCGAGGATTATCTTGTGGTTCACAAGCATGCTATCCTACACCCCCTGATGACTCCAATAGCACACTCCCTTCCTAGAGTAACTCAAAGTGATGATCTAGGTGTCCATCTCAAGGTCCCTTTTTATTTCATGCAACTATAGGCTTATTTATTCCATTAATGTCACATTATCTTAAGCCTTTTTAAAATCATATGGTTAGTATTTTATTTATCAAATTTAACCAACTCATGGTCCCATTAACCTTCGGCTACCCGATACCTGGTGCCCTGCGTCTCGACACGCATTTCGAGGTGCGTCATAGTCTATTGTTCGAATTTAATTTAATTAGCCTATGGTTACATTACCCATTTCAATTTGATTTCATAATCATGTTTCATGAATTTGTCGAGTTTCTCTAGTGTACCCGTACTTAGCCTCTCGATACCCGCGTTGACACGCACTTTGAGGCAACTACCCGTCACACAACCTCGCACGATATCATTATTCAACATACACATATGTGATGTATTTAACACATAATTTAATAAATTGCATTGCAAATAAGCAATCCAACACACAATCAGCTAATGTACATAGGCCGACTTGTGTCCTAGTCTACCCGCGGCGTCCACTTGGATCTGAGCTGGCATCCATGTCCGCAATTACCATATAAATAACGACGTTAATAAAACGGGTCGTTACAATGCGCGAGGAGAATAACCAAACGAGTCTTGTTCCTCTAGACTATGGAAGTATGATCTGGTTCAACGTGATCTCATGATAACCACGTGATGCAAAATATCAGTGACTCCAGCCCCTCAAGCATAATATAATGTTTTATAACCCCAATATAGTCTACACTATAAAGAGACTCGTAATGCCTTACCCTCCCAAACCGTGTATGCATGTACAACAAAAATACAATATCAAGGATCAATGCAATTTATACGAAAATATAATCATATAATGTAAAGGTTACTATGAGATTTACTTAACCTTACAAACAATTAACTTTCAGCTTAATTTTTAGAAATATTGGAGCGTCGGATCACCTTGAAAATAGTTTCAATAGCTTCTCTGCATGCCCAATTATACTATGGGTCAAGCTTTAAGTGAAACCATGTCACGAAATCCAATGAAAACCGTGATTAAAGTGCGCTTGAGAATGGTTTCCAAAAATATTAATTTATATAACTGTTTCAACTACTAGCTTTCAACTAGCCAACTTGGGGTAACTTCTCGACCTTGAAAACCTCAATATTTATCATTATGACCTAAAATGAACTTCTAGTACTCATGTATTACTTTCCATAGACTCCAAGAACACCCAAATTGGATCACCGACGAATAAGTTATGAATTTTTTCATATGTCATGTCAACTAAGCAAACTTTATTTATTTTGAACTAACAAACTTCTCCAAATCAATATTTTCGCAATTAAACCCTCAAAACTCGACAACAAACGCCACAAAACCATTCAATACCAACATCAAAATATTTTCACAACTCGTGGAGTCAAATTGGATCAAAATCAATAATCAATTCATCCGAAAACCCAATATAAATCAATATCAAAAATTAAAACATCTTCAAAATAGTTATCAACTGAATTGCATTAGTTCCCCCTCATCAAAACCCTAACCCCCTTCAGTGGAATCTATCCCAAATTGACGCAAATCAATCCAATATACCAATTAACAACAATTCCTACCAATTTCTATCGAAACCCTGCGAAAGAAATCAAAACATCGCGTGAATTCAAATAGAATTGTAAAAAATGCTCGGTATTGAGAATTTACCAAATTGTGAGCCAAATACCTCGTTTCCACCTTGGAAATTTATCTCGAATTAACCGTATCGCGACGCTCTACAGTGTTGTGGAAAGAAATCGAGCAAAATCAAACATCAAAAGCTCGCAGAAGGAAATATCGAATTGAGAAGCTTAGAGACGAATGAACTATTCGTTCATTTCAATTGAATAAGATTTTGATTTTTTTTTCATTTATATATAAACCTCGCTTAATTTCTTTTTATTTATTAATTCCCGAAATCCCTATTTCGACGTGTTTTGACTTTCGATGCTCGTTTTCGATCCCTTTTTTCACCAAATTGAACCAAATTCTCGACAAAACAGTCTATCTTCATGAAACGTCCATAACTCAAAAATCTTAACTTTGTCCATGACATACTAAAATCTTTGGGACCAATCCACTTGCCATATTTAACTAAACGTGCACCAATTTGAACTCAATCTCAACCTTGACTACAGTCAATCAACACAAAACTCGAAACAAGATATCGCACAATTTCGTCTCATTTCACACTAACTCCAATACCGACTTGCACGCATATCAAGGCAAATCCCCACGTCGGCTCTTTAAGCCCATTTAAACTTCAAATTCGAATTTTAAACTTAATTTCAATTATTTTTCGTAAAATTCGAAACAATAGTTCGAGTTGATATTTTAACTCTATCGAGACCCATTTCGACACATATCTCGAGATTAAACCTTGTAAAACCTCGAATTTATTCGATTAACTTGAATTTCACAAAATAACATAATATATACTAGGCACACACAACACAATAATAAAATTAATTAAAATCTGAATTTCACCAGTCTTTAACTCCCGACTTGCGACCAAAACTATAATTATTCTCTGTTAATCCCTGATTAACCTTAATTACTAGTTTAAAAATTTTGGGATTTGACACACAGTTACTATAGTTTTTGTAGTGGATTGCGGAACAAAAAGTCCCAATCTCATTCATTTAACACAATAGAAATAATATCTCTTTCTTATCCAAAAACAAAGTATTGAAAAAGTTGGTCTAGAAGACGAACCAAATGACAATCAATCTCTAAATGCTTTGTTCGTTCATGGAAAACAGAGTTGGCAGAGAGGTGAATTGCAGCTTGATTATCACACCGAAGAGGGATAGGAAGAGAAGTAGGAACACCTAAGTCTTTAAGGATGTAAGAAATCCACAACAATTCACATACTGTGGAAGACATACACTTATACTCAGCTTCAGCAGATGATTTAGAAACAGTAGCTTGTTTCTTTGTTTTCCATGAGATCAAGGAAGAGCCCATGAATACACAATAACCAGTGAGAGACTTCCGTGAAATAGGACAAGCAGCCCAATCAGAATCACAATATGCAACCAGAGGTAAAGCCAACTGAACAGGGAAGAACAATCCCTGAGAAGGAGTACCCTTAAGATACCGTAGAACATGAAGAGCACCAGACCAATGTTGTTCAGTAGGAGCTTGAATAAACTGACTTAATCATTGCAGTAGCACAGTAATGTCGGACGAGTAAACAAATCCCCACGTCGGCTCTTTAAGCCCATTTAAACTTCAAATTCGAATTTTAAACTTAATTTCAATTATTTTTCGTAAAATTCGAAACAATAGTTCGAGTTGATATTTTAACTCTATCGAGACCCATTTCGACACATATCTCGAGATTAAACCTTGTAAAACCTCGAATTTATTCGATTAACTTGAATTTCACAAAATAACATAATATATACTAGGCACACACAACACAATAATAAAATTAATTAAAATCTGAATTTCACCGATTTAACTCCCGACTTGCGACCAAAACTATAATTATTCTCTGTTAATCCCTGATTAACCTTAATTACTAGTTTAAAAATTTTGGGATTTGACACACAGTTACTATAGTTTTTGTAGTGGATTGCGGAACAAAAAGTCCCAATCTCATTCATTTAACACAATAGAAATAATATCTCTTTCTTATCCAAAAACAAAGTATTGAAAAAGTTGGTCTATTAAGTATGCTTCTATGTTTCTTCTTGTAGGTTTCCGGCTAATGAGGTGGTTTTTTCATATATATATGTTTTATGCATTCTCATTACTGCTGTTAGATTTTCGAGGCGTGGTTTTGTGCGACACCGTCGCTCTGCCCCTATCTTATGTCGATTAACACTGCTATGATCAGCTTGCAAAAACGTATGGATGGGTGGGGGTGGCGCATTTCTATGGTCTCCCTAGAAGTGTGCTAGCTTGTACATAAATGTATACATTTAGATGGGTTTTTGGTTTGATGGGAAGAGATCTTGGAGAATGCAGTTTCGCTAGGGCCCCTATGATCATGGAGTTTATACAAATTTTTGCCTTTGGATTACCAAGTGAGAGATTTTGTGGGGATATTCATAATGGGAAAAGAAAATGGAGTAATCGCGTAGTGTGAAGGCTCTGTGGGTGTTTCAGACAAAGCTAGTTGATGGACAAAATGGTTCCCATTCTTTTGCTCTTTTGCTTCTTTTGTAAATTCCTCTCTTTAATCTCAATTTTCGTACTTTCTATTATTTTGTATATATATTATAATAAACAGAGTCTCGCCTCCTTTTCTCCAAAAAAAAATTGAGTTTTTTTAAACCAACAAAGAAGAGCATCAATTGCTTCATTGAGACGAAAAAAATTGCGAACCTAAATTACAAGGTGACGAAAAAAGGAGAGGTTGCAGATTAAAGAAAATGGAGAGGTACAGTAGTGTTGGCCCGACACGTCTTCGTTAGTCCAATGACGTGGTCGAAAAATGCGAGCAGCAGTGAGTAATTGAGTTTTTTTTTTCTTTGATAGAGAAGCGCTGAGTTTTAATAAATTGAATAAGGAGACTTAAGAGAGGAAGAAGAGTCAATTTTCTTTTACTTGTAATGCTGCCGACTTTGTATGTTCGATTTGGTAAACATATTGTCGTGTTTTTTAGAATTAATTTTAATTTTTGGCAACATTTTAAAATATCTTTATTTTTGAAGGTATAATTGGTAATAGTCATTCACTTAATGGAAGGAAATCAAAAGATTTGCTCCACTATATATGGATCGCTGAAATAAATATGGAATTTATCATCATTGTTAATTAATATATTTCAACTGTTATATTTTTTATGTTCTTAATGGTGAGCAAGTTGAGTGGTGCAATACAAAGTCAATGCATTCACTACACAATACAACAAAAACGATGTACAAAACTCGAATCGCATTGCAAAATCATAAAACTGCCTTGCCCGCTCATTGAGAAACTTCCTCAAATTACCCGAATGCCATTTCCTTGATAGATTTGTGATGCACTTTCGCAACGACGAATCCGATGACTACCCAAATGCATTTGTCACAAGAACCTCCTCTATAGCATTCGAAGCTTCAACCTTTTTGCTACTCTCCAATTTCAAAAGATTCTTCGCCCTCTCAGAAGTATGATCCCAAGTGTTATCAGGACGGGGTGCAGCTCGGCCTCCCTTAATTCTAGACATCGAATTAAGACACTTAAAACAAATGTGGAGATTCATTCAAAAGAGAAAACATAATGCAATCCATTTTTCATCTTCACGATTTAGAAATTCTAGGAAAATTTGAGTGGATTCTGAGGTATCAATTAAGGAGGTAAAAAAAGCATTACCAATTATCTTCGACTTATGAATCCGTTCAGGAAAAAAGAACAACATCAAGACAAGCTTTATGTGCATTGTGTCTTCCAAGGGGAGAAGTCAGTTTGTCCAAAGAAATAATATTTCAAATTCAATTTTAAAAAAAACATCAAACTCGAGGTTGACAAAATGATTCATGTCTCACAAGTTTTTTAAGATTTTGTTCCAATGACTTCTTTTGCTCCAACTACTCACTTTATGGCAAATGAGCAAGGGGAGACACCGAGTCACGAGCACTTCTAGTCTTTGAGACTACACTACTGCTTGTGAGTTTGTCTCCCAAAGCAACATCACCATTGACTGAAAGAGAAATGTTTGTGTCTTCATCAGCTAACACTATTTCAACAGACTGCATTGCAAAGGATCAAAGTCGAGATTTCGCTGCATATAAATAAAGCACTTAAAAAGTTAAATGGAACACTATGTCTACACCACAATTAAAAAGGGAGCCATTTAGACTTTTGAGAACCATCCTATTGAAGCTCTGTGTTCGCTGAAGCCACCCAGCTGCTTGTAAGTTTGCCTTGCCTTCCCTCATTTAATTTCTAATAAAAAAATTAAGTAATTTATCATAAAAATGAAAGTAATGGTGAAAGTGCACCAATGGTAACTCAAAGTAATTAAACATAAAAGTCATTCCTTTTCTAAGTCCTTCAAAGTGCAAATCGCAGCAATTTATCTTATCATAAAAATTAAAGTAATTAAACATACCAAATCATTTTATAAAAATATAAAAACCAAATAACAAACCATCATAAAGTCCAACTATACCAAATCACACACCATCATAAAGTCTAAATATAACAAATCGCACACCATCAGAAATCAAAGTCACGTCCATACTACCAAAATGTAACAACCCATAACATGTTTGTAAAAAAGTTGTAAACTGCAAGTCTCCATAAACCATATTAATAAAAACTATAGGTTTGATATATGCCTCTGTGATATAATCACTCCAACCTCTTTCGCTTACTGTTTTCTGAAACGATATGTTCCCCTTTTTCGCACCTCTTCACCTTTTCTTTGTCTTAAGACGCCTCATTTTCAGTGTTTTCCTTACGTATCACAACAAAAGTACTCGAGCAACCTCCGATTTCACCATGTGTTCGTGGAAACCTGTAACGGTCCGCTTTAATTAATCCCGATTAACTGACAAATTACAGATTAAGATCCTAAGTTCAAACCCACGTGGACATCGCGGAAAAGTCTAGGGCACGCCTAACGAGGTGAAATTTGTTATTTTTGTGTGGCGAGTGTTTATTTATTTTAGTATTATTTAATAGTTCGCACCACGCTAATTGAGAATTACGCTTGGTCGCGTTGTACGCGTGTGGTGACGAGAGTGTACGACGTCGTGGTGTGCGCGTAATGCGGGTGTATGGGATAATATGGGATTTAGTTGTCACATCACACATCTCATCATATCACCTATCCAATCACCATACCTCAACCCATTCCCTTACTTTTCTCTCTCCTCTCCAAAGTCAACCAAAAATAAAAAATAAAAACAAAAAAACTTTCTCTCCTCACTCACTCTCCCTCTACCCGAGCTTCTTCCTCCCCCTCTCATTTTCATTTTTCTCCCCTATTTTCAACTTCTCACCACCAAGCTCTCCATCACTCTCTCAACTCGGTTGCACACCTCTCGCGGTGCTCTCTCCACTCGGCAACGCTCGCGAAGATCTCCGAATCGAGGTGAGTGTGTCAATTTTTGTTAACTTTTGTGGAGAAATTAGAGTTTAATGGTGTTGTTGTTGTTGATAAGTTGTTGGTGGTGGTGTTGTTGTTGAGATTGTCGTTGTTGTTGTTGTGCATAAACAACAAACAAAAAAAAGGAAGAAAATCATCGCTGCTATGCAGAGACGATTTGGAGAAGAATAAGCCAACAAAGTCGGGCTGGCACATTGCGCCCATGTGTGGCCATGGGCCTGGGCCGGCCCATGTCGACTGGCCGGGCGCCCAAGGTCCATGTGGGCCGGCTGCCGGCCGAGCCGGGCGGCACAGCAGCGGGCAGGCTCAGGTCGGTTCGGCCCAACCCACCCAAATTAATTTTAATTAATTAAAAATTTTAAAAAATTAAATCAAATACATTTTTAAATCAAATAAATATCAAGAAAAAAGGAAAAATAGCTAGAAAAATATGAAAAAAAAATCCAGAAAAAATATAAAAAGGTAGTTTTGAAGACTTTTGGGGCAACGACACCCCGGTATAACTCGAAAAGTGTGCCGAAATTAAACTTTTTGAAACAAAATCTCAAATTTTTTGTCACACATTACAAATTCTCTTAATGTAACTCTAAAATAACAAAAGTGGTATAATTGGATACCAGGAACTTAGGAGACTATAGTCGAGTATCGGGCGCGTATCTCGAGGCGTGAGCGAGACATTTTGGAGAGACATTTGCGATTGTTTGAGGTAAGTAAACCCACGAGAAAGTCGGCTTAGAATTTACTTATTTTCATTGTAAATTATTTATTTCACATTACTTTTTGCCAGTTCAGTTTTCATGTTTACTCTATTCCCGCGTGTGTCTGTGTATGGTCGAAGGGACGGTGTGACCTTTCCGGCTCTCTCGTTGATGATAATCCGATCGTTGCTATGGTGTTGGTCATACCTTAGACTACGCGCGAGATATCTCTCAGCGAGTCGATGATCTCGAGAGCGAGTTAACTTGAGGCTCACCTCCGTCACGATTTCCTCTCCTTTAAGGCGTTGGGCGGAAGTCTACCTTCCAACCAACGAGTTCCTCATTTCGACCGTGAAGAGGGGATGTGGATTTTCTCATCTCTAGGGCCTTCTCGGTTTAGTATTTCGTCCCAGGGCTCGACAGCTATACACCACACTCGCGTTCCATATTCTTGATTATCTCACGACTTATATTCATGCTTTACATTCATGTTCCTTTGCTTTATATGCATGAATTGTAGCCGTTTTCTTGGATTTCTTGTGAATACTAACTGAATTTCTCTAGGATTTACTCACTGGAACTTGTCATTATTTGTTGGTGGCAAGTTGCAGATCCTACGACGAGCCGGGGGAAAGCGGTGATTGGTGACTACCTCTGATTTGGATCGCCTCCACTAGCTTACTCGTAGGTGTTTGTATTTACATATACATACTTATTGGGATTCATTTTGGGAGACTTTTTCACCTGATACATGTATATTGACACCTATTATACATTTTTGTCGCCTTAACTGATATACATGGTATCCTTTTGCTGGGTTTCCACCCATAGGTTGTTAATTAATGCATAACTTGTTTACATTAATTATATGCATGTCATTAAGAGTTTCGCTATTAAAAATAACCTGAAAAGAATTAAAATAAACAAATTAAGTTGTAAAACTTCTTAACTTAGCATATTTCGATAGAATATTAATCTTTTAAAACAACGAAATTTACTAAGTTAGAATACAAGATGGATGGTTCGCGAGCCGTCATATACAGGTGTGCAGGTGACGTAGCATGGCTTGGTGACGTGTCCGGCGACGTGGCGGTGCCCGGTTTGCCTCAGAATTTGGGCCCGTCACAAAACCCCTGCAATTAACAATATCAACATATAACTCTCTAATAGAACTACGTAAGACAATTTCAAAAAAAAAATTGACATTAATTTACTTCACTTATCTTTCGATCTTTGTATCGGAGCTCCACTTCTTCATCTGGGATAAAAATTGTTTCGACACAATAATTTTCAAATCCCTCATTCCAATTTTTTTTGTTAATTCTTAAATTGAACACAAAACTTTTCCCAATCAATTTTTCAATTTGTGGAAGGACAGTGTCAGTTTTCGCTCCAAAGTTAACCAACTTGTTCAATATGGTGTTTATGAGTTTTTTCGCTACGTCATTAAAGAGTACAAAAGTAGTACCAGAATCATCTGACGCCGAAAAATGTATCTTGTACTGATCATCTTTTTTAAAAAATTTCATATATATGGCCAATTACTTAGAAATGCATATCTCATCCTTTAATTAAAATAAAAACGCATACCTCATCAAACGGAATTTACATTCCTTTCGAAAATCCTCAAACATGAAAACCAATTCCTGGCTTACCAGCTTCTTTTGTAAATGTTACATGAGATGTAACACCAACTAAATCGATCTTCAATAGCAGCTACCTTTGCATTGACTATGATAGTTTCAAGATTATCAAAATCAACTTCTAGAAGTTGTTATATTGGCAATTGATTTATAAACATTTGTTGCTTTATTGGCATAAGTTTCGTTGGTGTTTTTGGCAACATTTGAATTTCATATACGCTAGTCGAGAACCTGCAACCATAATCCTCGTAATCAAATGTCTAGAACGATCATTGACTATAGCCGTAGAGCACCACAATATTCACCTTATGCTTAACTTTAAAAAAAAAACGCAATAAAGAAAATATAACCTCTCAATCATTTCCTTCACAGCAGGAATGTCAAGATTAATATACACCTTAAAAGCACTTGTTATGGAGAGTACAATTTGACCTTTGAGCATTTTTACGAGGGTTGATGTGACAATCACAATGACAGGTGAAGTGTCACTGCGACAAATAGAGGCATCAAAAGAGTCTTTTGTCTTGCCCCATAAAGTAATTTGCATCCTATTAAGTCTACGAAAATTGATATGAAGGGTTCGATTTAGCAAAAGATTGATCATGAAGTTCGGTTAAAAAACACATTCCCTACTTACCCATTGATCATGATTTGGATGTCTCTTTTTTACCTACTGTCATTGGATCCTACTGTCTCTACGTCTCCTATACTTGATAAACAACTTATTATATCGACAACATATATAATGTAAATGATTAGTACTAATAATTAAAAAATGATAATTAACAATCGAAAAAAACATAATGGAAAATTAACTTTAACCTGTCAAAAATTTGTAATTGTTGACTTGCTCTTGAAGCACATCTTCATCAACAAACTCAAACTTGTGCTTAGAAGTCCTTACAATGTCATCAAAACATCTAATTATGCTTGTATGCATGAAATGTACCTTGTGCTCATTAGCGACATGATAGTACAGTCGGGTCCTCAAGCTTACTTTAAAATTCTTTATCAAGTAAAATCCTCCCTCTTGAAGTAGGGGCTTATATTTGTGCACTTGATATTTTCAAATTATGACATGGATCAATGTCTCCTGAAATACAAAGTACAAATTTGAATTAATTGTTGAAAAATTTTATAATAACAATAAAAACTCGAGTAAAAAAACTACTTACGTCAAAGAGTATCAAATCCAAACTAATAAGATTTCCACTATTCATGTTCGTTGAATTCCAAAGCCAACATAATCTTACTCGTATTTCAATATTATTATTCGAAGAATTCAGGTAAGAGATTTTCGCGTAAGTCGCTATCTTATAAAGAGCTGGAATTTAATAGAAAATATAAAGTTTCGTAAATATATATATATATATATATAAGCATGTGATTGCATATTTATCAAATCATATAATATGAAACTAAAAATAAACTTAAAAAATATGAACTATTGCCTAATCCAGAAATACCTACCTAAAAAATAGGAAAGAAAATATTTAAATAATCAAAAATAATATATACTATTGCCTAAATAAGCTCCACAAATGTCTACCTAAGAATTAGGAAAGAAAACAAATGGGTAAGTATGGGTAAGTAGGGATAGTTGAGGTGTAATTTATAATGTTCAATTTTTTTGTAACTGTAACTAAAAGAAAACAAATCAATTTTTTATATATAATCGAATGGTGAAAATGTTTAACTATGAGGCAATAATGAGTAGTAACAGATTTTTTTTTTCTATGGAAATGTTTAATTGGTAATAGTCATTCACTTAATGGAAGGAAATCAAAAGATTTGCTCCACTATATATGGATCGCTAAAATAAATATGGAATGTATCATCATTATTAACTAATATATTTCATATTATTCATAAAAACATAGGAATTTTGTATGGAAATGTTTAATTGGAAACAGTCATTCACTTAATTGAAGGAAATCAAAAGATTTGCTCCACTATATATGGATCGCTGAAATAAATTTGGAATGTATCATCATTGTTAATTGATATATTTCATATTATGGAACAATTAAGTAGGTGTTTTGAGCTATCTATATCTTAGGCACTATTTGATTGGACAGAAAAGGAAAATGTTCCAAGGGAATGACAAATTCCGTAAGAAAATGACATTTTCACATGTTTGGCAGCCGAAATTTTCTCGCATAACATTTTCTTACAATTGTCAATTTTTTATACTAAGACCCATATATTTTCCCACTTATTATGGGGGGCAAATTGAGTTTTCTATTGAGAAAATGTGAATCTCCATATTAAGACACATTAAATTAATATAATAATATATATGGTAAGTTTTCGTATTTGTTTGAAAAACTTCTTGTTGGAGAGTTTTGAGGGGAAAAATTCTTATATGTGCAATCAAACACATTTAAGAAAATTTTCTTTTGAACATTTGTTGGGGAAAACTTTTTTTAAAAAAATATTATTTTTCTACGGAACATTTTCTTTGTAATCAAACAGGGCCTTAATTAAAAAAAAATATATATATATATAGGAACGTTTCATATTATTCCATAAAAAATAGGAAGAAAACAAATAAGGAACAATTAACCTACCTATACCTTATATGAAACAATTAAGTTATAGTTTTAAGGAAGAAAACAAATATGGATTTATTTTTTTAATGAGGGAAGATTTTGGGGGGATATGCCACGTGGCATGTCGAGAGGGCTGGAAACTGCCACGTGGGAACCCCAAGGCCTTCCCTTAATAGATATATTAATATTAATATTAATGTGCAGAGAGATTTTTTTTTAGGCTTAATTGGTTAAGATATCATAACTTTTTGTTACTTTTGTTATTATATCATCACCTTTGTAGATTGTTAAATTTGTATCAGCATCTATGGTGATTTAAGAAAGTCACTGTTGTAGAATTTCCTTAAATATATATATATCAAATATGTAGATATAAGGGGGTGTTCCAAAACGTTTGCGTCCTTGATTGTATCAACTTTTTATTTTCGTTTGGACTTTGGACTAAGAATGATCTTTATTGGATAAACCCATTGATTTTATTTTATTTCTTGGCAATTAATGCTACTAGGGGTGGCAATTTAGTGTCCGAACCCACCGGTTTGTTTTGTCCGACCAAGAATAGAAAGGGTTCGGACAAGGCTTTGTAAATCTAGACTCGGTCCAGACCCGGTTCGAGTTTTAAATAGATTTAAAAAAAAAAAAAATTGATAAAAGAGGATATTATACACTTACTACTTATTTAATAGATTAACAAATATTAATTTACTCTAATGCATATAAAATTTAATGTATTAAATATATCTTTGATTGTAGAATCAATTAAATTTTATTTTTTTATACTTGAATAATTGTTTCTTGACATTAAATGTTTAATAGCATGAATTTGACATTGCTTTTCCAAATTACACAACATAGAATTATAATATGTGTATATTTTAATATTCGAATAAGCTTTTATTATAAGAAGTTAGTTTCAAGATTGCGATAAATCTGGACAATCGAACAACCCAAATTTTAAGCAAAACAGATCTGGACAAGCGAGTGTTGTCCGAATTTAAAATCGAGCCGGGTCCGGACAACGAATATACTTCTTTATAGTAGGAGTTGTCCAAACCCAGACCTGTCCATACTCGAATTTTTGTCATCCCTAAATGCAACATATAGTGATCACACTCACCTAACCACAGTTGTTTATGTAGCACAATGTTATTCACCTCGAGACACGTAAGCTCACAGTTAGGCGAGTGTAGTTAGGTGAGTATGTTTAGTGTAGCATTTCCCTTCTTGGCAACGATACATCACCAGTTGTTAAAAGTTCGCAGTGTAATGAATAGTCTCTTTGTATTGGTCCCTCGGTTCCAAAGCCTTCCAAATATGTTGTTGAGTATCTTGCACTAGTCCAAATCGAAGGTTCATCTTCACACTATATATTATATATTGTGACATTCTTTAGCTCATTTAGAGGAAAATTAACAAAGAAGTCTTTGACGCGACCAAAACCCAACTCGCAGTAGATTAGGAAACCATATATAGGGTCGCTAAAGCATTTTTGGTGAAATGATAGAGACATCACTTGTTGAAAGGTAAAGTTTGGGGAGATCGTGAGTTCGACTCTTACTAAAGTCAAAAAAAAAAAAAAGAAAAGAAACCATAGGGACATGTGTTGTTGTCGTCTCGCCAACATCAACAAGGGAGGGAGTGCAAAGTAAATTGATGCCCTGATTGAGGACTCCACCCCATTCTAACTTAGTTTCGTGTATATTAGTGTAGTCACATTTGTAGTTATCGAAATGTTATAGCTCATGTCCTAGTGCACTATGAATTAGAACACAAAAGTGTGATTTTATTTGGAGTGATATTGCTCCAAAATTTGTAGCGTCTATGTACTGTTGGATGTTTCTAGTTGAATGGAAATGCTTGTTCGGGTCTAAATAAACCTTTCAAAAGTTTTAGAAAATGAAAATTTGTGAAGCCTCCTCATTTCTGTTAATGGCTTTGACCAAGTCGAAGAAAGTTCGAAAATATTACATTTCGAAGTTCAGGTTTGACAATATAAAAATTCAAGACTTGAACTTAATTTGTTCAATACCTATTAAAATTGATTGGATTGATGTGCAATTTTTTTTTGTCTCTCAGTTGGTGTCCGGTACCAACCACACCGACTAATTTACGCCCGAGTACAATCGGACCTCATATGAGGGGGCGGCCCTCGCTAACTTAATTTTTTTCATTCACGTACGAGACTCAAACTCAAGACATCGCTTATGGGGATCAAGTTCTCTACCACTTAGGTCAACCGATTGTTGCTTGATGTGCAATTTAATACTATGAAATGAGAGTTTAAATATTGATGTATTAACTAAAATTTGAGTGAATTAATATTATTTTAACACTCTACTTAAGGAAATTCAAATTTCACGATGACAGAAATGCTCCCTCTCCCATCAATCGTGTGCTTACCTGAACCCAAATCATATATATATATACTAGTTTCATGTAAGTGCTACGCACGATCATGCCTGCTCGCTACGCTCGCATGGATTTATTTTTAATAATTTACAAAGTAAATATGAAATTGTAATTTAAATATAAAATTTTGACGAAATGACCAAATTATAAATGAATAAAGTAGATAATGAATATTTTAAAGTAAGCAATTGAATATTCGAACAACTTTATAATTGAAAAAAAAAAAACTACGGATCGTAATGAAAATTTAAATGAAAGAATTATATTCCCGCTAATGTTGATTTTCCATCAACATCATCCTCATCCTTGAAAGTTAAAAATTTATAATTAGTATACCAAATTACATGAGAGTGCTAGAGGTAAGAGATTGAAAGATTGATAAGGGTACATGAGAGAGAGAGAGAGAGAGAGAGAGCACAAATTTGGCAGTGAGAGAACGTCAGTGCGAGCAAGAGAGAGGAGGAAAAAGAGATTAAAGAATCTTTTTCTAGGAAAATCAAGATGAAAGGAAATGATGGATCTATGTAACGAACCTCAACTAATTTGAGAAGTTCAATATTGAGCTATTTTAAGATGGATATTGCGATTAAGTGGCATTGCAAAGGATAATTTCGACCAGTTATTGAGGTGTAACAGAGAAATAGACCATAGAGCCCTAGACACTTTAATCAAAAGTTGAATAGTAGCCATTTATACAAAACTTGACTTCTCTAGACATTCACTTGCTAAAGTAACCGACGTTACAACCAAACCACAATATCAATGTCCCTTAACCCAATTAAAATAGAAACTAAAAGTTGTGGACTGATGGTAACAAACAAGTTACATACATATATATATATATAATCACAGAAATAATTGTGCATAAATTAAAGGCATAGGCTATTCGGACCCTACTTTTTGCTCATTTTACCTCGTTTTTGAATTTTTTGTTTTAATCCCCTAGTGAAATGACTCAACTACCTCTCCATATAAAATAGTTTTTACTCGCACATACCCCACTCACCACCCTCACGCATACCCAATCACCCCTATCTCAAAATTGCATTCTCACCACCAATCCAAATCCGACGAAATCCAAGCAAAACCAAACCAATTTGATGCCATGAGTGCATATCATCTTTTTTAGTGTCGATTTTGAGTTTTTTTGGAGTTTTCTTTTATTTTTTGAGTCAATTTTGTTTGTGATTTTGTTGTTGAGTTTAGGGCTTCGATTTGGGGGTTAAATCTTGCATTTTGGGTACAAAGTCTCGATGAAATCTTGCATTTTGGTCGACACTTCTAAAGAGGTGTCGGTCACACATGGCCGACACCTCTTTACAGGTCTCGGCTGAACCCCTTCGTGACTAATTAAAACCAAGTTCACTTTGCATTATCGGTCAAAGTCGCGGATACCAGAGTCGGTCGTTACCTCTTTAGGGGTATCGATCAGAGTCGGTCGTTACCTCTTTAAAGATATTGGTCGAAGTCGGTCGAACCCCGCGAGCGACACTTCTTCACTTCTTGGACACAACGCAATTATATCCAACCTTGTTCAATGAAAAAAAACATTGTTACGACACTTGGTGACCTAGTACAAGTGCTTTACAATGACTAAAATCGAGAAATTGATAGGATTGAGGGGTGTTGGGATGAAGGTAAGAGATAAGGTAAACATTTGTTGAGGGTGAGGGTAGTTTTGGAATTATTTACAAAAAATAGGGGTAAAAGTAATAAAAAAATTCAAAAATGTGGTACAATGAAGTAACGAGGTAAAAGGAGCAAAACATGGGGTCCGAATAGCCGTTGCCAAATTAAATTCAGTAGGGATGACTCATTCTCCTAATGAACATACATGCCTCGAGTTTAGCACAAAAAGGAATGCCCTTATCTCTATCATATGTACCTTATAAGTTATAAGCACAATTTTGAAAGGGTGGCGCTATGTGCACCCCAATCATTACTCAGGGCACCCCATTTAATTCCAACACCACATGAAATAACTAATATGCCCTCCTACACAATTGAAGAAAAAAAATAGTTTGTTAGGGCACCCAGCCACATTTTTCATTGTAAAATAACAACTCCAACCGTTTTGTTATCTTCGACGACGATCGGACGTGACGTTCTTCGGTCAAATAGTGCGGACAAGATTTGTATGTACTTATTTGTTGTTGTTTTTCAATGGTTTTAGGCATGGGTATGTAGTGTGTGTTGGTGCGATGGAAATGGTTTTTGATTAATGCATTCGTGCCTCTTGATATGTAGGTTTCGGAGCGATTCGTGTGTGTTTAGTGTATAATGGATGCGCGAGACGTAATTGTAGACGATGCGAGACATTTGGAGGTGAGTTTTGTACATCCGAAGGTGTTAGGGTTTCAAATCACGGATAAATAGAGCCAGCACGATTGTTTCGGTTACACAGTACCGAGACTTTTCAATAAGTCTCGGAAAGTGGCAACCGAGCCTGAAGATGTAGTCTCGGGTAGTATAAACCGATATATAGTGATATGTTTCGATTGACATTGGTCCGAGACCTTTGGTTGAGTCTCGTTTACCCCATCCCGAGACATTGCATTATGTATCGGACATGCATTACTAAGACTTACAAATTTCAAGTATTTTTTCGTTGTGATTCTGAATTCTTACGAATTTCGCCATGTCTTTTACAGGAATTACCTTCGATAAGTGTATCATCGTCAAGTGCGCCATCAAGAAGTGTGCCATTTGCAAGTGGCTTTGAAGACTTCTCTAATATTTTTACACGAGAAGTACCTTTTGAAAGTAGAGCTGAGGCTGTCGCTTGGGTTCAAGCTACGGGTCGTGCTAGGAAGTTTGTATTGGTTACGAAGAAATCTGATGTTGGAGGGAATGGTCATAGGGGAAGAGTAGCAATTGCATGTGAGAGATCTGGGACATATAGGGGTGCTTCCCAAAGCGTTGGGGTTGCTAAAGCAAAATTACTTGGTAAAATATCACAAAATGTGATAAACAAAGAAGAAGAGGGGGACAACACAAGGCCCAGTACGGTACCAAAAAATGTCAGTGCCTTTTTCTTATCGAGATCAACAATTTATGGACTCAAAGTGGTATGTGAGAGTTGTAAGTGGCAAACTGTGACAGCCCCAACTACAAATAAGGGCACCGCCCGGCCTAATCCGTTAATTAAGCCCTAATCTCCCCTATAGGACCTAACAAGGAATTAGTCAGCCTTATTTAAACACCTACACACTTACCATTTATGATACCACCTATAGTTAACTTACTTGTTCTAGTGACTAACCTATGGTTGTCTATAAATCAGAGTTACTAAATTTTATTTTATTTTCTAACAAATTATTCAGCGGAAGTCTTATTTAGTTACTAGTGGAAATGAAATCCTAAGGCCTAACCTATTGTGGAAAAACCAGAAATAGTGATCACATGCATATATAAACAAAAATGGTGATATATATAACATGTGTTTATAGTCAGGTATTCCTATCACTCAACCCAAAAGTAAAAGCATGTACATAAAAATGTAATACAAAAGAATACAAAAAACGTACAAAAGTATGTCGTAGCAGTCCTCTACCGCTCGGAGGTAGTCACCAATCTTCTCTTTGCCTGTCTCTTTCTCGGGTGATCTGCACCCACCGTCACAAACTAGACGGTGAGTACATGAAATTATTTAAGTAATACTGAGAGACATCGATCCACATTCCCAAATAGGCAACAAGTATCAAATTGCATAATGTAAATAGAAACTATGTTGAAATAAACATCGTACAAAGAGATACTTGAGATAATCAAATATGAAACTGACTCAAGGTTAAGTAGTAATGGATTAGGGTGGTCGGTCGGCCGCGCGATCTTCATCACATCAGCCTTTCCACTACAATATGAGCTCTGCTCTATATCATTTTATTACACATTGAGCTCTATATCATAATTTCAAAAGGTCGTACGTACGATACGCCTTTTCTATTCCAAGTGAATTAGTCGTCACTGGAATGTATACTTGCTAACATACCCGAGTTTTAAAACTCGTCATGTTCACCCAAGTTATTCTTGCGCCAACAAACCCCGAGGTCCGGTTACCCCGTTCGAGGCACGTTACCTCGTGTGTCATGCAAGGTAGTGGAGAAATTCCCTAACATCCCGAGGCAAGTCTAGTGACCCCCGTATGAAAGCTGAATTTCTATCATCAAATGACCCTAACCACAAGAACCACTTTCATTTTCAATAATGACACAAAGATTGGAATCCAAGAGATGTAATAGCATACTAATGCACAAAGGATTTGAGTCAAAATAAACAAACTATCCTAATAGCATGCTATATCACTGACTTCCACACACAACGATCAACATGACAAAGTATATGAATTGGAATCAATGATATACAAAACATAGTATGCTATGAACAATATCATAAAATGAGCACTGAACAAGTCATAGCATATGGATTTCAAAGGCAATTCAGTTCGAATAACTGAGAATAAATAAATAAAGGGAATGAAATGTAAATAAATGTCTCAAATCAGTTTACTTACTTACACACAGCAATTCCTAAGCTATCCTTAGTCGCGTCGATGTACGCACCCCAAACCCCGTAATAGCTCCTCTACTGTCCTAACATTTGAAAATTTATCAATTTAGTGTTATTATTACTTATTCACAATTTATAAGTTGGTCGAAATCGGTCGAAATTGAGTTCGAGACCAATTTACCGATTTCGCGTTTTTCGAGGTAAAACCCCGGTATAACGTCTCGACCGACTCTCGAATTTTTCACTTTTTATAAAAATATTGTAGTTTTATTGATTTGGATCAAAAATATATTTTTTCCCATTTTTCTGGAATTTTCCTGAATTTTCTATAATTTTCTCTATTTTCAGGAATTTATTATATATTAAAAAACAGTTTAATTTAATTAAACAATTAAATATATTTTTTTTTGAAGTGGATCCGAGTCAACCCGGCCCGATCCAACCGGACCCGGAGTCCAGTCGACCGGTCCCCCGGTCGACCTGTCCCTCGGGTCGGGTCCGACCGACCACGGGTGGGTTCGGGTCGACCCGACCCGACTCCCATGGTCTCTTTTCTCTCGAGAAACAGAGAGCGGCGGCTCTGTTTCTTTTTTTTTTTTTGTGAGGCGTTGGGGTTGGCTCCAACCCCAACCCCAATGGGTTTTGATGGCAAGGAGATCCCCTTGCCATCTCTCCCGTTCCTCTCTCGGTCGGCCATGGACGTTCGACCCCTCCATGGCCACGACACCGACAACAACAAAATAAAAATCGACAACAACAACCAACAACACAACAACCGAAATCAACAACTCACCTTGCTTCGAGCTTGGTCGATCTCTCTCTCGATCTTTATTTCTCCTTCTTCCCTTTCTTCCTCTCGGTTTCGTTTTTCTTCATCTCTGTTGCTGTTGTTTGTTTTGTTTTGTTTTGTTTTGAATGAGATAAAGATGATATATATATCTAGCTATCTATGTGGCTACTTTCCCACCACAAATTCTATTCATTTAATTTTTTTTTTTTATATAAATGTAATTTAACTAGTTACACTTACCCCACGAGCTGCTACCTCGAGCCCACGTCGGCACGCGACTCGAGGCGCGTCCCCGCTCGTCTCGATATCTGCATACCCGTAAATGACTTAGTAGTCTACACATATACAGTACACTAGGCATACAACACACAAATATAACATTTACCTCGGCCACCGTGCCTCGGTAGTGACACGTATCGCGCTGCGGGTCCCACGTCACGGGTCATTGTGTCCTAATTAACGAATTAAACGTGGATTAATTATTGGGTCGTGACAATACTTCCCAACTAATAGGAAGTTCGTCCTCGAACTTAAACTAAACGAATTTAAAATATACCTGACTCGAAAAGGTACGGAAATATGTCTCGCATATAGTCTTCCCGTTCCCAAGTGAGTTCTGAATCTCTATGAAACTGCCACTTGACTAACACCTTTGGGATAGACTTGTTTCTTAACTGTTGTACCATTCGGTCAAGAATCTGAACTGGTTGCTCTTCATATGAGATATCCTCACTCAAATCAATCTGACTCAAATCCACCGTCGGTCTCTCGCCTGCCTTTGACTTAGCTAGTCGAAGCATCGATATATGAAACACCTGGATGAATTCCCGACATCATGGAGGTAATTCTAACTCATAAGCAACCTTTCCAACTCCGTTTCTTGATTTTGAAAGGCCCAATGAATCTCGGTGCTAATTTGCCTTTCAAACCAAATCGATAATGACCCTTACGAGGAGAAACCTTTAGATACACTAAAGCTCCCTCATCGTACGTGAGATCGCTGCGATACATGTCTGCATACTTCTTTTGCCTCTCCTGGGCTCCCTTAAGCTTCGCGAATGCATCTTACCTTTTCTCGTGTGATCGACAACAATTTCAGCCCTAACAAATTCTGGTCTTCTGGCTCAGCCCAACAAGATGGTGAGCGACACGGTCTGCCATATAACGCCTCAAATGGCGCCATTTCAATGCTCGCTTTGATAATTGTTGTTGTATGCAAATTCACACAACGGTAAATACTCTTCCCACGATCCACCAAACTCAAGTACACACGCCCTGAGCATATCTTCGAGAGTTTGTAGTAACCTCTCGATCCGCCCCATCGATCCCGAGGGTGAAAGGTCATGTGCTTTAAACTGTAAGCGTGTACCATATTGCTCCTGCATACTCCGCCACATCCTGGACGTATACATAGCATCTCTGTCTGACGTAATAGTCAAAGGTACTCCATGCAGCCTGATAATCTCTCTCTCGAACAATACACTCAGCTGGTCAAATGTGTAATGAGTTGCAACTGGTATGAAATGGGCAGATTTTGTCAATCTGTCCACAATCACCCATATGGAATCATGTCTATGAACAGTCCTCGGCAATCCTCGAACGAAATCCATAGCTATGTCTTCCCACTTCCATTGTGGAATGGGAAGTGGCTGTAGTAATCCTCCAGGTCTACGATGCTCTGCCTTCACCTGCTGGCAGATCCCACGGTTCTGATATACTCTGATATGTCCGCTTTCATCCTAGGCCACCAAAAATGTCTTTTCATATCATGATACATTTTGGTCCTTCCTGGATGAACAGTGAATCGGGAACGATGTGAATCCTGAAGAATCTCATCTCTCAGCTCTGCCACTGCCGGTATCCACAATCGGCCTCGAAATCTGAGACACTAATATGTTGTCTCCGCCCGTCAGTACATTCGAACTCTGCGCTAACTCACTGAATCTCGGATATAATATGTCAGCTTTCTGATCCTCTGACATTTTCTGAGTCGACACTGTCTGAAATCTCACTTGAGCACAAATCAGTACCTCTGTGTCATTAGCAATATCTGACTGACTCAGCCTCGCCGCCGCCTCGAGTAAACCATACTCGTGCGTCATATGACATCGAATAGTCTCAGCATTTCTAGTCGAATTCTACTCAGCGCATCAACAACGACATTTGCTTTTCCTGGATGATATTCCAGAGAAAAGTCATAGTCTTTCAAAAACTCTAACCATCTGCGCTGTCTCATGTTTAGCTCTTTCTGTGTGAAGAGATATTTCAAACTCTTATGGTCAGTATAGAGTGTGAACTTCTCTCCATACAGATAATGTCTCCATATCTTCAGAGCAAACACTACCGCCGCCAACTCTAAGTCATGAGTTGGGTAGTTCTTCTCATGTATCTTCAGTTGTCTTGATGCATAGGCCACCGTACCACTTCTCTTGCATCAATACACAACCTAAACCCTTATGAGAAGCATCTGTGTACACCATGAAACCCTTTCCAGCCTCTGGCAATGTCAACACTGGTGCAGTAGTCAACAAGTTCTTCAATTGAGCAAATGACTCCTCGCATTCCTCGACCACCACTTTGAAACTTCACGTCTTTCTCGGTCAACTTGGTCATTGGTGAAGCGATCTTCAAAAATCCTTCACGAACCTTCTGGTAATAGCCTGCTAACCCCGAAAAAACTCCGAATCTCGATTCCATCGACGTCGCGTGGCCAATCCAAAATCGCTTTGAATCTTTGTTGGATCTACAAAGAATACCTGCTGCTCCAACTACATGACCCAAAAATTTAACCTCAGACAACCAAAATTCACACTTACTAAATTTGGCATATAATATGTGCTCCATCAAAGTCTGCAACGTCTCCCTGAGGTGCTGCTCGTGATCTTCTCGAGTCTTCGAGTACACCAATATATCATCGATAAATACGATCACAAAGCGGTCAAGATATGGTCTCATCACTCGATGCATCAAATCCATAAACATGGCAGGAGCATTAGTCAAACCAAACGGCATGACTGTGAACTGATAGTGTCCATACCTCGTACTAAACGTTGTTATGTATCTATCATCCTCCCTGATCCTCAGCTGATGATATCCTGATCGTAGATCTATCTTGGAGAAAAATGCGCTCTCCCTCTCACTGATCGAATAAGTCGTCAATACGCGGTAATGGATACTTATTCTTGATTGTGACCTTATTCAATTGTCCGTAATCAATACACGAGTCTCAAGGTACCGTCCTTCTTCTTCACAAACAGACCTTGGTGCTCCCCATGGTGATATCGAAGGTGTAATGAATCCCTTCTCGCTCAATTCTTGCAACTGTTTCCTCAATTCTTCCAACTCTCGTGGAGCCATGCGGTATGGTGGTATAGATATCGATTTCGTACCGGGTACCAACTCAATAATGAAATCGATCTCCCTTAGTGGTGGTAATCCAGGTAAGTCTTCCGGAAACACGTCCGAAAACTCGCGCACAACCGAAATCTCTTCAAGTTTCGGTCCATGACTCTCTGTAACGGTATATACCGATACCAAAGTCTCCATCTCCCCACTAGTCGCAAGTCGACCTCGAGTGCCCTCGGCTCTCGGTGTACTACCACTATACACGAACACTGGACGCCCTGGAATCTCAAATCTTACTGTTTTCGCAAAACAATCGATATGAGCATGATATGATGCTAGCCAATCCATCCCTAGCAACGCATCGAATTCCAGAAATTCTAGCACCCTGAAATCTGTAGGTAACTCGACCCCGTCGATCTCTACTGGGCATCTCTCCACCAGAGAATTAGGGTACACTCTATCTCCAGCTGCCGTACTCAAAATCAAATGGACTCCGACACTAACTGGTTTCAACCCTAACATGCTGACCATGCGACCAGAAATGAAAGAAACTGTCGAACCCGAATCAAATAAAACATATGCTTGATGACTACAAATGGAAACCATACCCTCAATAAGTTTCGTGTAGCGTCTGCGTCGTCGGCTTTGTGTGCAATCGTATAAACGACCTCTCGACGCTTGTGGTGGAATCACTTGTATTGTTTGTGGACACTCTCGAATGATATGTCCCTCACGACCACATCGATAACAAGTGATCGCTTTCTCGGTGAACATGTGTCCGATCCCGGGCTGTGCGGATGCTGTCTCTGCCTGTCTCGAAATCGTCTCGTCCTCGTCCTCTACCTCTACCTCTGCCTCTACCACCATGCTTTCGCCGACGTGGTGGTGGTGTCTTGGTAAAGCTGGTAAAGTAGACGTAGTAGGAGCCGGGAAGTGCGAGTCCGACCGGTGGTGGTGGTACGGAGGTCTACCCACAATAATTTGCAAAGGTGTAGGAGATGCTACATAAGGCACAATTGCCCCCTGAACACCCATATCCCATATCCTCGGTCCTTTGCCTTTACTCTCCTCTCCTCCGTTCATACTCGCCATCCGATCGGGTGTCATCGCAGTACTAAGGGTGTCCCGTCGACCACTCGGCTCATATAATAAGTCTTGTGAGCAAGTGCACGCTCGAAAATCTCTCCCAGTGTCTTCGCACCTGAACTGACCACATAAAACCCAATATCTGGCCTCAATCCGTCGCCAAAATGATACACATCATCGGTATCCTCCTTCACAAGATCTCCGGCAAACTGCCTCAAATAGCCGTATCTGTCTCGGTATCTCATCATTGTCTCGTCGGCTCCCTGTCTCAAGTTCATGAACTCCTTCCTCAACCGCTTCATCACCGCAGATGGGAAGTATTCTTGCGATAGAACTTAGTTTTGAAGGCATCCCAAGACTCAAACTCTCCCTCAGCAGCTATCGTCGCACGCCACCACACATCGGCATCTCGCTGCAAGGTGTACGACGAGATCTCCGCTCTGAGTCTATCATCAATCTGCAAGACTTTATGTAACTTCTCCTGCGACAAGACCCACTTCTCAACCTTCTCAAAATCTCTCCGAGCGTCGAAATATATCGGTTTCAGTCTGATGAAATCTTTCACCAGCTGAACTACCGCTGTCGAACCAACTAATGGGGGTGTGGAAGATGGTGTCGGCACTGTCTCCACTGCTGGAGTTGCTAGTATCGGTGTCGCGGGTACAGTCGACACTACGATCGGTACTGTAGTCGTCGTAGGTCCTGTTGTCTGAGCTGGAGGTGCTGGTAGGGCAAAGTGGGAAGTCATCAGTGCAATGAAATCCGCCAGCTGCTGACCCTGAGCAGCTACTCGATCTGAAAGCCTCTGGAAATCCTCTGCTGATGGTATCGAAGGCTGGCTACCGCTCGCATCGGCATCATCTCTATCGCGTGAATCCGCCATCTCCAACAGCAAATGGAGAACGAACGCGAATCAGCTACTACGTGGATAACGCATATATACACATAACAAAATTAACATGTATATAATAGATATATCAAATCCCCAACTCACTGTCACTCACTTCCCAACTAATAGTTTCTAGGCGAGGATCATCTCGGTTTTCACATCTAACTAAGGTTTTCTAGCTTCTACAGTTTCACATCGTTTAGTTGTTTCTGACTGATCAAGGTACGCCGTTCACTACAAATTGTAGTTGTGGTATCGTATTGTAGAAACTCCATATTCTACAATCTTTGAGCTATGTTTTCTCAAAATCATAGCACTGATACCAATTGTGTTGGTATCATCTAACCTGAGACTATATAAGTAAGCCAAGCTTTATAAACCTTGGCTCTGATACCAACTGTGATGGTATCATATGACCTTAAACCATCGAGATCTCTAAACCTTGTCTCTGATACCAACTGTGACGACCCCAACTACAAATAAGGGCACCGCCCGGCCTAATCCCTTAATTAAGCCATAATCTCCCCTATAGGACCTAACAAGGAATTAGTCAGCCTTATTTAAACACCTACACACTTACCATTTATGATACCACCTACAGTTAACTTACTTGTTCTAGTGACTAACCTATGGTTGTCTATAAATCAGAGTTACTAAAAAAAAAAATTTTCTAACAAATTATTCAAATGGAAGTCTTATTTAGTTACTAGTGGAAATGAAATCCTAAGGCCTAACCTATTGTGGAAAAACCAGAAATAGTGATCACATGCATATATAAACAAAAATGGTGATATATATAACATGTGTCTATAGTCGAGTATTCCTATCACTCAACCCAAAAGTAAAAGCATGTACATAAAAATGTAATACAAAAGAATACAAAACGTACAAAAGTATGTCGTAGCGAGTCCTCTACCGCTCGTAGGTAGTCACCAATCTTCTCTTTGCACTGTCTGCTACTCAGTGATTCACCCACCGTCACAAACTAGACGGTGAGTACATGAAATTATTTAAGTAATACTGAGAGACATCGATCCACATTCCCAAATAGGCAACAAGTATCAAATTGCATAATGTAAATAGAAACTATGCTGAAATAAACATCGTACAAAGAGATACTTGAGATAATCAAATATGAAACTGACTCAAGGTTAAGTAGTAATGGATTATGGTCGGTCGGCCGCGATCTTCATCACATCAGCCTTTCCACTACAATATGAGCTCTGCTCTATATCATTTTATTACACATTGAGCTCTATATCATAATTTCAAAAGGTCGTACGTACGATACGCCTTTTCTATTCCAAGTGAATTAGTCGTCACTGGAATGTATACTTGCTAACATACCCGAGTTTTAAAACTCGTCATGTTCACCCAAGTTATTCTTGCGCCAACAAACCCCGAGGTCCGGTTACCCCGTTCGAGGCACGTTACCTCGTGTGTCATGCAAGGTAGTGGAGAAATTCCCTAACATCCCGGCAAGTCTAGTGACCCCCGTATGAAAGCTGAATTTCTATCATCAAATGACCATAACCACAAGAACCACTTTCATTTTCAATAATGACACAACATTGGAATCCAAGAGATGTAATAGCATACTAATGCACAAAGGATTTGAGTCAAAATAAACAAACTATCATAATAGCATGCTATATCACTGACTTCCACACACAACGATCAACATGACAAAGTATATGAATTGGAATCAATGATATACAAAACAAAGTATGCTATGAACAATATCATAAAATGAGCACTGAACAAGTCATAGCATATGGATTTCAAAGGAAATTCAGTTCGAATAACTGAGAATAAATAAATAAAGGGAATGAAATGTAAATAAATGTCTCAAACCAGTTTACTTACTTACACACAACAATTCCTAAGCTATCCGGCTTCCGTCGCGTCGATGTACGCACCCAAACCCCGTAATAGCTCCTCTACTGTCCTAACATTTGAAAATTTATCAATTTAGTGTTATTATTACTTATTCACAATTTATAAGTTGGTCGAAATCGGTCGAAATTGAGTTCGAGACCAATTTACCGATTTCGCGTTTTTCGAGGTAAAACCCCGGTATAACGCCTCGACCGACTCTCGAATTTTTCACTTTTTATAAAAATATTGCAGTTTTATTGATTTGGATCAAAAATATATTTTTCCCATTTTTCTGGAATTTTCCTGAATTTTCTATAATTTTCTCTATTTTCAGGAATTTATTATATATTAAAAAACAGTTTAATTTAATTAAATAATTAAATATATATTTTCTTGAAGTGGATCCAAGTCAACCCGACCCGATCCAGCTTGACCCGGGTCGGTCTGACCCGGTCCCCTCGGGTCAGGGTCTGGTCCGACCCGACCCACATGGGTTCGGGTCGACCCGACCAGACTCTCATGGTCTTCTTCCTCGCGAGAAACAGAGTAGCAGCTCTGTTTTTTTTTTTTTCTTTGTGAGGCGTTGGGGTTGGCTCCCAACCCCAACCCCAATGGGTTTTGATGGCAAGGGAGATCCCCTTGCCATCTCTCCCGTTCCTCTCTCGGTCGGCCATGGACGTTCGGCCCTCCATGGCCACGACACCGACAACAACAGCTGAAAATCGACAACAACAACCAACAACACAATAACCGAAATCAACAACTCACCTTGCTTCGAGCTTGGTCGATCTCTCTCTTGATCTTTATTTCTCCTTCTTCCCTTTCTTCCTCTCGGTTTCGTTTTTCTTCCTCTCTGTTGTTGTTGTTTTGTTTTGTTTTGAATGAGATAAAGATGACATATATATATATATATCTAGCTATCTATGTGGCTACTTTCTCACCACAAATTCTATTCATTTATTTTTATTTTTATTTTTATTTTATAAATGTAATTTAACTAGTTACACTTACCCCACGAGCTGCTACCTCGAGCCCACGTCGGCACGCGACTCGAGGCGCGTCCCGGCTCGTCTCGGTATCTGCATACCCGTAAATGACTTAGTAGTCTACACATATACAGTACACTAGGCATACAACACACAAATATAACATTTACCTCGGCCACCGTGCCTCGGTAGTGACACGTATCGCGCTGCGGGTCCCACGTCACGGGTCATTGTGTCCTAATTAACGAATTAAACGTGGATTAATTATTGGGTCGTGACACAAACACAACCATGGCACTGCGAAATACTTGGAAGGTCACTCATTCGCATGAAGACTGAATGAGGATGAGGCTGTTATTTTAGACCATATGAGTAAAGGCAATGTTAAGCTTTGTCAGATTTTGAATACTTTGAGGCAATGGGATGCAAACAATGCTTCAACATTGCGGACAATAAACAATGCACGACAAAGGAATCAGATTAAAGATGCCGGTATGAGAAGTGAAATGCAAAAACTCTTACACTTATTAGATAACCATATGTATTTATCGTGGCATATGAGGGACACTGAAACGAATGTTGTGACAGATTTATTTTGGGCACATCTGGACTCCATCAACTTGTTGAGGTGTTTCCCGTTCGTTATTCTCATAGATTGCACATATAAGATGAATACGTACCGAATGTCGTTGTTGGAGATTGTTGGGGTTACTTCCACATATATTACATTCTCTGTTGGGTTTTGTTTCATATCATCGGAGACTAGGGCCAACTATACTTGGGCATTGAAGATTTTGAGAGGTTTATTGGACGGGTGGTCTACACATAAGGTTTTTGTCACCGATAGAGAATTCGGCCTTATCAATGCAATTGAAGATGTTTTTCCCTAATCTTCTCATCTTCTTTGCACGTGGCACATCGAGAAGATGGTGTTGAACAACACTAAAAAGATGTTTGGAGAAAACGAAGGCTTCAAACTCTTCAGTGATAGGTGGACTGCTTTGATGTATGCTAAGACAGAAGCATCATTCGAGCTTAAGTGGAGTACCATGCGTGATGAGTACCAAAATGTTAAAGGATTGATCAATTATTTGGAGAAAACTTGGTTGCGGGATTACAAGGACAAATTTATATGTGCATGGACCGATTCAGTGTTTCATCTTGGAGAAACCACGACTCAGAGAGTTGAATCTGCACGTTCCACTCTCAAACAATATGTTGGCACTTGTATTGCGAACTTTGAGTCTTTTTGGAGTGTCATACATGGAATTCTTGACATACAACATTACAAGATCAAAGCCTCATTTGAGGTTAGTCTGAATGTTGTCCAGCATGGATATATGGATGGCTTGTATCGCCGTTTGCGGGGTTATGTCTCTCAGAAAGCGTTGAAGTTGATTCGTGATGAGGTTACACGTGCCGAGGATGTAGGGAAAAACCCGATCTTATGTGGTTGTGTGCTACGTACCAATCGTGGTCTTCCTTGCACGCATGAGCTTAACGGGCATATATTGGTTTAGATCACCTATACCACTTAAGGACATTCATGTTTTTTGGAAGAAGTTGAGTATGATACCCGAGAAAGAAAATAATGACTCAAACAAGCGGAAAGCCGAGGAAGATGACATGTCTACGACGAGAAATCCTAGTGACTTTGAGTTTGTACTCACAAGCGAGGAGGCGGCCAGTGCGCGAAGGAAGGGAAAGGAAGTGAAGCATAAAGTTCATCGAACACGAGGGGCATCTTTGGGAACATCTGATATTGGATTCATTCATACCATTTAGCCGGATTGGGTTCAACACGTTGAACGTACTGTCAATATGGATAGCGATGATCATTGCGGATTCCGTTTTATTGTCTCTGGTCTTAGATTGTCAGATGTGAACGGTTGGATGAAGGTCCGAGAAGGTATGGTTAGGGAATTGGAAAATCACAATGAGTTATGGAGGGATTTGCTTGGCAATTTTTACATAACGGTGAGACGGACCTTGGAATTTCGTGAAGGTATGGAAATGAGTTTAGACAAGTGGATGACCCTTCCAGATATGGGACTTGTAATCGCAACAACATTTAACGTTGTGTTAGTAAACGTGTCAAAGGGTAGTTGCATGTCATTTCTTCCCTTACGTGGTGCCCCCCGCCAACGAAGGATCGTGTAGTCATTGGCGTTACAAATGTAAACAACACTCATTGGGTTGGGGTAAGTTACTCATTTCTTATTATTTGTTAACTTGCATTGTGGTGGGTTACTAATTCATTATTGACAACATTATTTGTTTTGGACTTTTAATTGACAGGTCGTATTGAAGCCTAATGCATCGGTGCCCCCCGTATTTGTTGTGTGGAGGACATTCGCGGATGTTGATGCTCAAGGCTGGGGTATTAGCATTGACATCCAACCACGGGTTTCAGTTCCATCTTCGCAGCTAGGCACGCCCACAATTATAGACTTAGCGAAACCTTAACACATTAACATTTCATTGTTTATTGTTGGAGAAAAGCCTTTGTTGTATTCGCTGCTCATTATTGTTGGTTATCTCCCCTTAGTTGTAACAACTTCATGTTGTTTTTTTGTCAAATCCATGAAGTTGTAACAACTTATCATTTCATGTGAAATATATCAAGTTGTCACTTTTGATTCTATTGCATTGTGTACCAAGTCAAAACCCACAACTTAATTTGTACAATTGTGTACCAAGTCCAAAAACATAACACAACAATATAATCAATGAAGTGCTCTTTTAATATCATAGTGGGAAGTCCCCACACTTCGGTAGATCCCAATAATCATGTGAAAATATTGTCTCGGCCAAGCAGGTCTGAGAAGCATGCATTAGTCTCGAATACGCCCAACCGAAATCAATAGTCGAGTCTCACTCACCCTATACCGAGATTGGTAGCAAAATAACGTGCATAGGTTGCCGAGACCCTTTACAATCGGAATAAACTATGGTGCCTTAATCAAATCAGTTAAGGGGCCCAGATAATGTCGGTACCATATATCCGAAATATTGTACAACGATTCGGCCATGGGTTATTGTAATTTGGCATAATTCTCGGATGTGCATATCCGAGAACCTGAGTACGTACAATACGAATACAAGTTTCGGTGGGCTATAACCGAAACAAATTCACTTCTTTCGGCTATGCCTAACCGAGACGTTGTGATGAATCACAGACCTGCCTGGCCGAGACATGAAGGTCTCTAATCTAAAATCCATTTGAATCCATCGCGTCGTCGAGCTTCGTCGAAGTCACGACGCCTTGTCCACTGTTGTTGTCTCGTCGGGGATCGATCGGTCCGGCAACGCGCCACCGCGCCGTTGCTCCACGCCGTTCCCGCGCCGCGCTCTCTCTCGGCGTCATCGCTTCGCTTGCGCTGCGCCGCTGCGGCTGAGCTGGAGCCGCGCCATCGCCGTCGCCGCCGCCATCGGTCCGCGCTGCTGGTCTGCCGATGCACTCGCTGGTCCGCGACTCACGGGTCAGTCGCGTCGTCGCTGTCCATCCGCACCGCTGCCGCTGATCCCAATGGAGCTACTACTGCTGGAGCGGCGCTGCTCGACCGTCCCCGCCATCCGCCGCCACGGCTGCTCGCTCGCCGTTCGTCGCGTCGCGCAGCTCCCCGAGCCACGCCGCCTTCGCGCCATCGCGGTCCATCCGATCCGTCCACACATCCGCTAGCCGTCGTCTGCGAGCTCCCCTCTCTCTCTCTCCTCTCCCATCTTTTTTTCTCTTTTTCTCTCCCTCATCCGATCTCTCTCTCTCTCTTCGTTTCTTCTTGAGGAAGAAAACAAATGTGTCCTCGAGATTCGTGTGGAGCGGAACTCTAGGCACATCAAAAACATATTTATTCAAATATTTTCCTTAAAAATTGGGCAGCGCGCATCTCGAGGCACCACAAATATGCACACCACTTCCACCTCATTTCACAATCTCGACACTCGCGTCACATGCATCACGAGGCGCATCCAATGTATATTTTTTAATGTGACCACATTAAAACCAATATAGCCACTATAGCCACATTAAGCCGCTACCTCGGTCCCACGTCGGTACGCGACTCGAGACACGTCCCCGTTCGTGTTTCGGCTCACCAAATTCCTCGCGTACACCAACTCGTAAAACAGCTCAACAATTAGCATTATAATCTCAAATTGGATAGACCAACAAAAGAAAAAACATGTACCAAATTTTCGGGCCGTTACAGTGACTCTGTCAGCAAAATGATTGACACAATAAACTTCCAATTCTCTACAAATTAAACAAATAAAGTGGGCATACCACCATTCCAAAACCAAAATATTAGCAAAACATGTACCAAATAGTACTTAATCCACGAGTGCATAGACCAACAAAAGAAAAAATGCATTAAAATTAACAACAAATTGTACCAAAACAACATCCCATTCAATCACAACTTCAACAACTACTTAACCAAGTTCACAAATCCAACAAGTACTTAACCAAATTTAGACTTCTTCCTATCTTTGTCCCTAATGTATGTACGTTGTGACTTGGGTGGCTGGGAGGAACTTGGCGTGGTGGTGCTGTCACGCTGGGAATCCCTAGTAGGCACGGTCGGTGTCGTGGTGGTGGTGGTGGTGCCAAGACCCCTATCCGTCAGATAGTCCACCACATCATTGGCCATTTTCTCCACCGCCTCCATCTTGGCCATTCCCGCCGGCAAGTGTAGCCATGCTAACGTGGTGTCTAAGGCACGCCGATTATGTTGTTGAATAGAAAACCCAAAATGTCAATAAAAACAATACATAACACAAGAGTCGCAAGTTAATATTGAATCCGAGCCTTTTACCTCCAACAACTCATGGTCCGCTACTATATCATCGTCTCCATCGCCAATCTTCGGGTTCTCAACGATAGGATGCGAGACTCGAAGGAACCATGGCAGATACTCTAGTGTGGCCATGAAGTCGAACCTTGCTTTCTCGCCTCGGTCTTCAATTGCAAGTGAATGGGAACGCCACCTTTCCAAATTCTCGAGTACGAACTCGTACTTGACCGAGTACTTCAATGCAGTGCGGCCTCGGTTCCCTTCGAGAGGGCGATATGGAGTCGGTGGTATCCCTTGAACATGACCAAGCTATCGAAGGATCCTCTCTGGATGGTACGGCTCCACCACATCCATGTACTTAAGCGTACCAGAGTGGAAAGCGATGGGTAGAACGACACCGTCGGGCCTGACATCAGAGTATGGATCCCAAGTCACCTAAACCAATGAAGTCAACAACACCATTAAAACATACTCGTCATAAATTAGAATACCAAAAATAACCAAATCAATCACACACCTCACTCGACCGCAACGTCGCGAATGGCACTAACCTTGTCCACATTCGCTATAGTCTCATGTTTCTGTATCCATCTCGAGACCCGAGGGTGTATGGGTTCGAAATATTTCGCATTAGACGATGCGAGCTGGAGAGGGAAGTGCTCGTATATCCATCCCTAAATACGAATGACTAAATTTAAGTTAACTTAATTAAGTAGTAAAAACACAATTATAAGACCAAATCAAAACATAACAAAACCACAAGGAAATACAATAAGTATGCCCGTGCAGTGCACTCCACTCTCAAGCGTAGTACATACGAGAACCTTTAGTGGAACTACTATGACCCACTCTTATTAGTGAATTGGGTGGGCAAAAACGACTCTTCAAAGCTGCACCCAAGCTAGTCGCATCTTTACTACTCCCTCGTGTAGTTAACCTTTTCCTCTGCATCGTCAATTCCAACTCCAAGCAAGTTGGAAACAATCTTCATCGCCTCCGTCCGAGACTCCTCTGTGTATCGGCTGAAATTCTCGACCGCTACCGCCTTCCCAACCACGGGGATGCGTAAAAGCATGTTAACATCCTCGAGCGTGATGGGAGTTCACCATAGGTGAAATGTATTAGTCTCTGGATGCCACCGCTCCACGAATGCTGAGATAACCTCCTTATTTCCCTTCCTATAGGAACAGTCTATGAGTGGAACCAAACCAGACCTCTGAATGAATCTCTGTAGTGCCTGGGTGTCGAGGTGGCAAGACTGGAGATCTCACTCAGATATTGGGCCCCATGGTTTATGCACTTAAGCATCAGATGATACTGCAACAAAAAACAAGCCATTAGTAAATACATTATCATTTATAAATTGAGAGAATTGTTGCAAAATCAAATGAAAGTAAACACCGAGAACATACATCACCATCCCAAATTGATTCTCAACATGATCTTTGTAGCTCTTCAGTAAATACCCATCAATGGGACCACCGGGGAATGAAGCACATCGGTCATGCTCGGGCTCCACAACATTCCGACCGCCACCACCACTAGCTTGCCTTTGGGATGTAGTGGTTTCGGCCCCCGCTACTACTCCTGCTCCCCACGGGGACATTAGATGCCTCGGCCTCCACGCACCCCCGATTCGACGTTTGAGTAGCCGAGTAGCCGCTTGTTTCTCCTTCCGATAAGAATCGAGCCACTTTTCTTGGTCGGCGGGGCGAAGGACTAGTAGATGTCGTCGCCACCTCGGCCCGACGTTGTGCTCTTGTCGGCCCACCATCTACATCTTGCCTCGATACTGCAGCTTTCACTCTGACCATATCTGATTAGAAAATGAATGTTAAACGCATTTCACTGCTATTCAAAAAAATTAATTAAAAATAAAAAACACAATGTCTCGGTCAAGCAGGTCCGAGACAAAAAATCAACTCACGGTTAAGCATAACCGAGATCATTGTTACGGTCTCGGTGTGACATAACCGAGACATATTGGGTAGTCTCGGATTGTAGGTTCCGAGACCATAACAACACAATTTCCATACAATATTGTCTCGGTAAAGGCTCACCGAGACCACTTCAAGCGGTCTCGGTAGATACTAAACGATACGGGACTTATATGTCTTGGTTACCTTATGTCCGTGACAAGGGTTTTAGTCTCGACACCGTGTGGACGAGACTACATATGAACTAACGGTCCTGTGTGGACGAAAACCACGGGATTTGAGAAAAACACTTATTTCTCAAATTTCGATGGCATCCAACAATAATAACGAACCTAATCTAGGTAAAAATGAACTACAACACATACATACCTCAGATTTCCCCTCGATTACACGCAATCACCGAATCCAAACACGTCCACGAACCCTAACACCGCCAAGCACAAAAGTTGCCCGGTTAACACCCACACAACTCGCTAGATGGACCGCACGAATGGGAACGAGCTAGAAGACTAAGAAATTTGAAATATGGAGAAACGAAAATGTGGAAATACTTAGGGTTTCCAAAGCTTTTTGTTCAATCCAACCGAGGTGCTCAACGGTTACATCCAGGGTATTTTGGTCAAAATTGGGGGTGCCCTGACAAATTTCTTGGGTACCCTCGTAAATGGGGTGCCCTAAGTAATGATTGGGGTGCACATAGTGCCACCCTTTTGAAATGGGCATGCCCCATTAATAGGTGAACAACAAGAATTTCGCCTACTTTCGAACTCCTCAACATAGCAAATTAAACAACAAACACCGCTACTACAAGTACTTACAGCAAGACAATCCTGTGGTTTGGGATTCTTGGGGACAAAAGAGATCAAAATAATATAAAAATATATAAGGGCGCGTACACACAACATTTCAATACAACTAAAAGAAATCATTTAAACAACTTTTTTTTTAAAAAAAAAAACTTAAAGAAAGCAATCATTTTTTTGGACTATCAAGTATTTAGAAGTCCACCTAATTCTTTTTGGTTTGGCTACAAAGAGGTAAAATATATATTTAGGAGGCAACTCTATTTGTTAGGCCGAAATCGTAACATTGGCTCGAGGGACTAATTGTCAATTAAATTGAATATAAACTTTCAATTTTTTTAAACTCATATTCAATGTTAACACATCTGGTTCGGTCCCCCCATACATAAAATATAAAAAAATATTTGATCGACCTACTTTGGATCTCAAGATAGACGAATCTAACAAGTGAGCGTCGTTTGATACATGCATGATGCATCTCAAGGTGCATCGTGCAACACCCACTTAGTAGGTACGCTTATTTTGATGTTCGAAGTGTGTCAACCTAACATGTCCTTAAAATATATTAGTTCGAACCCGACGATAATAAAAGTTTTCTAGGAGCTAAAAATAAAAAGATAACGCCTTTTAGCTGGACGTTAATTTTCAACCCTTTGAAATTTTTTTGAGCGCGTTATAAGAAGGCGTTATTTGCAAAAAGCCTCAGTTAAAATCCTTTGCAAAAAGGCGTTTTGCGGTATTTTAGATACAAAATAACATCTACCGTATTCTGGGAATTAAATTATAAAATAGCCGTACAGCTGGAATTAATCCGAAACGAAACTATTTATCCGACAAAATTTTTGAACACAGATCAAAACAACGAAACATGGCGGCGGCGTCGTCATCGTCTCCGGCTCAAAGCACCACCAGCAACGACACCGCCACCACCACTTCCACCTCCGCCGCCGCCGCCGCCGCCGCAGCCGTGGTGGCCCTCGGCGCTGGCCAGACGACCGCCGCCTCCACCTCCTCCCCGACCCCCAACGCCGTCAACGGCGGCACAGCCGCACCGGCGCCCCCGAAGAACTTGCGCGGCCTCAACAAACCTAAATGCTCCAAGTGCGGCAACGTCGCTCGTTCCAGGTTAGTCTCAGAAACCCTAGTTGATCGTGCTCATGCTCGTGTTGTTTGATGATTGATGCCCTAGCTTTGTGTGTTTTTAGGGAAATTAGTGTTGTTTTGGAACCCTTGATGTTGAATTTCTTTGTTTGAAAACCTAAATGTGCAAATTCGGCTTGGAAGAAATGAAAGATGTATGAAAGATTGGAGTTTTGACCAGAAAGGTTGATCTTGTGAGGATGTTTGTACCCAATTGATCCTTCATTGGTTGATTACTAGACTAATGTGAGTGGAACTTGATTTTGCGAGTACTGGTATGGACGAAACGATCATCGAGGATTATGAGTTTCTGTTGAATAAGGAAATGGAAATGAGACTTGATGACATCGAATTATCGTTGTTTCTTGACTGATTCGTTATCTATTTATGGTTTGCGAGCTAGCTTGAGGTTGACCCCTCGACCTCCTTGGTAGTCTGAAGTCACAATGGTTTGGAATTTGGATTGTGACATGTTGTTGAGCTAGTGAGGGGGTCTTGTCAACCGGGTAATGAATTATAGATATTCTTGGATTGAATGATTGACTTGTAAATTGTAATGTGATGTAGTGGTTTGTTAAGACCTTTGTGTTGATGAATGATTCTACCTTTTGGTTAAGTGAGTGATCTTGCACATGGGAGCACCAACAGCAAGGTTAGGAAGCCAACTAGACTGGCAGATTATTGTAAAGTCAATGTCTTTATCTCGACAATGAACGTTGGGAATGAAAGTAGTTACAAATTACAATATAGAGTTCATTGTACCGAATGTACTTGTGATTATCGTAACTTAACTAAAATAATAGAGAACAGAGAGAGGACAGTTCGCCTTCTTAATAGAGAAGGTTAGGCCGTACTTCACAAATTGACTGGTCATCCATGGTGAGGCAATAGTTCCATGTGATGAAGTCTCGCATGCCATGCCCTATTTTAGACATCTCAGTCATTTCCAACACTATCGGCCACATCATTTCTCATCCCTCCTTCTCAACCACAATCAAAAGATCCTCGTCCATGATGATCAGCTTGCACCACATCCAATGTTGGTAACATGTATGTGATGATAACTTAAGCAAATAACGGTGCTTTTAAGCCTTGAATTTTATCAGTCACTATTTCCGTCTACTTGAACACACTACCAAAAACCATGTCTGTGCCGTTGAATATTTTATTTGGAAGTCTGCAATGTCTCGTGAGTATAATGTGTTAGTTAAATTAGAAACTTGCATCTTGGCTTCTCGTCAACTATTAATGTTAATTGGAAATAAGGAGATTATTACCATAAAATGCAACTTAAATGTTATAATCTACACAAATCTCAATTCTTGGCCAAGGGTCAAGCATGTTGGAAATGTGATTCAAATTTAAAGTTATGATTAGATATTTTGAAGTTTAGTTTGTGATTTAATTTAATGAGTATAGTGGAGTATGTGCAACGTGCATAGTGAGAGTAAGTTGTGTAGTGGTGCGGGTAAGTTATGGTAGTTACTATGTAATGGGTAGTACATGTAGCACTACTTTGTGTACATGCGTTGTTACAAAGTAGTGGGGCCATCATGGTTGATTAGTTAATTAAATAGAACACCTATATATAGGTGTGTAGCAATGCAATTGGATCAACGAAGCAATGTAATCCATCAATGCAATGAATGGTTTTTTATATGTGTTTTTATTTTTAGAAAATTTGAATCAAGAGGGAATGTTGGAATTTGTGATTCAAATTTAATGTATGCGAAGCATGTAAAACGTGTCTACAAAGTTAGATTAAGTTGAGTAAAATCACCCACTCTTATTAGTGCCTGTGATATATTTTTTAGCAAAATGACAAGGAAGTGCCTGTGGAGTTTTGGGCAGTCTTTTCTTTTCTAATCTGTAAGCAATCAAGATTGTATTATAGAAGATAATTTCGATACCAAGAATGTGAAATTCATAGCTTAATGCACCTACTTTTTGGTTATTTTTTCCCTTTAAGTTGATGTTCTAATTAATTTTTTTCTGTTCTTTTTTTTTTTTTTTTTTTGGACGTGACCAGAAGAGATAGGAACATGAGTTTTGTCTGAGTTTACTACTTAAGCTTATCGATCAAAGTTTTAATGAAGTTCATTTTAAGCGTGATTTTACTCTATCACGAAAACAAAAACAAAATCATAGATACGGACACTAGATCTTTTAGACAAAATAGAAATAGAAAAGGAAAACAAATACAAAGGGAGAAAAAATTCGTTTTGGAACATGGAACATAGGAACACTCATGGGGAAGTCAATAGAACTAGTAGATACCATGATTAGAAGGAGAGTCAATATTGCTTGCCTCCAAGAGACAAAATGGGTAGGAGAAAAGAGTAGAGAAATAGGATGCACAGGGTTTAAATTGTGGTACATCGGTATAGATAGAAAATGCAATGGAGTAGGAATTGTGGTGGATAATGATTATAAGGATAAGGTCGTAGAGGTTAAAAGAATGGGGGATAGATTGATTCTAGTTAAATTAATAATTGGAGACGAAAAAATTAACATACTTAGCGCCTATGCACCACAAGTAGGATTAAGCGAGAGCATCAAACGCAAGTTTTGGGATGATATGAATGGATTTATGCAAAGTATACCATTAGATGAAAAAGTTTTTATTGGAGGAGATTTAAATGGGCATGTCGGGGCAAGTAACGATGGGTTTGAGAGAGTTCATGGAGGTTTTGGTTACGGTAATAAAAATGAAGAAGGAGAATCAATCTTAGAATTTGCTTCAGCATACGATCTTGTCTTAACAAATACTAGTTTTAGGAAGAGGGAGTCGCATATAATTACTTTTAGTAGTGGTCATAACAAGAGTCAAATAGATTTTCTTTTAACAAGAAAAATAGATAGAAAAATATGTAGAGACTGCAAAGTAATACCTGGTGAAGCACTTACTACCCAACATAACTTAGTAGTACTTGATATTAAGCTAACACGACGACATAATATAAAAGAGTTAGCGACCCTAGAATAAAGTGGTGAAACCTAAAACATAGTAAACAAGTAGAGTTTAGAGAAAAACTACTAAAGGAAAATATTTGGAATCTTGACTTAGATGCTAATACAATGTGGCTAGAAATGAGTAGTTGCATAAGGAGAGTGTGATCAAACGTATTAGGTATATCTAAAGGCTTGGGACCACCAAAGAAGGAAACATGGTGGTGGAACGAGGATGTCCAACGAGCAATTAAGACTAAAAGAGATATGTATAGGAAAATACCTAAGTGTTAAGATGAAGATGTGTACAATCAATATAGAGAAGCTAGAAAACAAGCTAAAAAAGTAGTTAGTCAAGCTAAAACAAATTTCATGGAAGATCTATATACAAGGTTAGGTAATAGAGATGGCGAAAAATATATATATAGGCTAGCCAAATTAAGAGATAAAAAGAAACAAGACATAAGTCATGTAAGATGTATTAAGGACGAAAATAAAAAATTTTTAATGCGCGAGGAGGATATTAAGGAGAGATGGAGAAGTTACTTCGATAGTTTATTTAATGATGGCCAAGCTGATACTATAATAGATGAAAACCCACACCAAGAAAGAAATGTAAACTATACACGCAATATTAGAATTGTAGAAGTTAAAGAGGCATTGAAAAGAATGAAAATAGGGAAAGCATGTGGCCCAGATGAAATACTCATAGAGGTTTGGAAATGCTTAGGAGAAATTGGATTGACTTGGTTAACAAAACTTTTCAATAAAATTTTAAAATCAAAACGGATGCCAATGGATTGGAGAAGAAGCACGCTTGTGCCAATCTTCAAAAACAAATGAGACATTCAAAGTTGCTCAAACTACCGGGAGAATTAAACTTATGAGTCACACTATGAAACTTTGGGAGAGGATAATTGACAATAGGCTAAGGAGAGAAACAACAATATCAGAGAACCAATTTGGTTTCATGCCTGGGAGGTCAACTATGGAGGCGATTTTCCTTGTAAGACGATTGTTAGAAAAATATAAAGAAAATAAAAAGGATCTTCATATGGTATTCGTAGATTTAGAAAAAGCATATGATAGGGTCCCTAGAGATGTTCTTTGGTGGGTTCTAGAAAGAAAAAGAGTGCGTGTTAGATACATAGACACTATTAAGGATATATATGATGGAGTAGTAACGAGTATAAAGACATTCGGAGGAGCTGCAAAAGAATTTCCCATTACGATAGGACTACAGCAAGGATCGGCTTTAAGCCCATATCTATTTACTTTAGTTATGGATGAACTAACTTGACATATTCAAGAGGATATACCATGGTGTATGCTATTTGCAGATGATATTGTCTTAGTGGATGAAACAAAAGATGGAGTGAATAGGAAATTAGAACTCTGGAGGAATACATTAGAATCTAAAGGCTTTTTGTTGAGTAGGACTTAAACCGAATACATGCACTGTGAGTTTAGAAACACTAGACATCGAGATGACGGAGTGGTAAAATTAGGGGAAGTAGAAGTTCCTAAGGTAAACCACTTTAGATACCTATGATCAATCATACAAAATGATGGTAACATTGAGAATGATGTCACACATAGAATTCAAGCTGGATGGAAGAAATGGCGGAGTGCAACAGGGGTGATTTGTGATCGAAATGTTCCTACTAAGTTAAAAGGAAAAATTTATAGGACCGCAATTAGGCCAGCTATGCTATATGGAAGTGAATGTTGGGCGGTAAAGCAACAACAATTACATAAAATGAACGTAGCAGAAATGATGATGCTTAGGTGGATGTGTGGTAAAACTCGTAAAGATAGAATAAGAAATATAGAAATTCAAAGACAAGTAGGAGTAGCACCAATTGATACAAAGATTAGGGAAGGGCGGTTGCGGTGGTTTGGTCACCCGCAAAGACGGCCTACAAATGCCCCAACTAGAAAACTTGACTCAATAGAAACTGTAGAAATTCGACGAGGTAGGGGCAGACCAAAGTTAACATGGGATGCATTAATTATGAGGGATTTGAATGGTTTGGAAAGCTCACCATCAATTGCACTTAATCGAGCACAATGGAAAAGTTTGATCCATGTAGCCGACCCCAATTAATTTGGGACTGAGGCTATGTTGTTGATGTTGTTGATGTAGCTTCTGTCACCTACATCTTAATGTTTTCCCTTGCTTAGTTGCTTGCTTACATAATGAAGAAGCTTTCTGTCTGAGCCAACTATTTTGATTGCGCAGGTGCCCTTTCCAATCATGCAAGAGTTGCTGTGCAAAAGCAGAAAACCCATGTCACATACATGGTACGGAGAGTCTCTTGATTTATAGAAAAATAATTTATTCAAACTGGCAGTTGATTTATTAGATTTATAATGTCACATCATTGATCCGTCAATGTACCATGGGCTGAAACATTACAATGATATTATATATATATATATATATATATATATATTTGGATGCAAATTAATTGTAATGAATTGAACAGTGCATGTGCATATGTAGTTGACGATCAACAAACATTTTTGCGTTGCAAATCCTTATTTGATTGCTTAAGTTGATCATTTTATCCAGAGATTCCAAACCGATATTGTCAACACCTTGATTAATACCAAACTCGTTGATTGATGACTAAACTCATTACCTTTTATCATGGGTGTCTTTTAATACAAAGGATGAGTATTGTTGAACATATACCTGTTTGAATGGGGACTGAGGTTCGCTGATTGATGCAATATCACATTTCTGTTGTTAATATGCGACACAGTTATGCTTGGTAACTGACATTCAATCTTAACTAAACAAAAGAATGGACTTGCTCCCTTTTGTTTTTTTTGTTTTTTTTGTTTTTGGTTTTGTTTTTTTGTCAAAGAAAGGACTTCTAAGCTTTGTTAAGTTGGATCCAGCATTACATTCTTTTTTTTTTGAGAAGAATAAAGTATTACATTCTTAGTCTATAGGACACTAAGATTTTTATTTGCAGCAGTGTTTTTCAAGGATTGGACAGCAGATCGTTGTTTAGTTGGTGGCATTTCATCTAGTTGCTTTCTGATTCTGCTATGATGTTGTGCATGCAGTCATTTTATTTTTATTTTTTTCTAAATTTTACTATTGATATGATTGGTTTTTTGTTGGATTGTCGCAGTTCTGAAACCCAATGCAACTTTTCCTGACAAGGCACCACCTTCAAACTCCACTTTGTCAGCCCAGCAATCTTCTGATTTATCCTCATCAGGGTAAATTTTTCATATTTGCAGCTCTCATAACAATGTCTGTTTATTTCTTTTCTATGCTTCATCATTTGCCTTCAGGGAGGGGTGTGGTGAGTGGGAAATTCACTGCATTTTGGTTCATAATTTTGTGCGGAGTAATATTTTGTTTCATCTGTTAGCATGTATGTTTTGAGTCCAATAGGACCGGAACATGCTTGTCTTTTGGAAAGCCTCCAACCTTGTGATGGAGATGGTAATTTAATGTTTTGGTAATGGAGCCTTCTCCTAAAGCTGCATAGATCCTTCAGTGGATGTTGCTCTCTTGATTTTTCCCCTTTCAGCTGTTTTAAGTATTATGATTTAAGTGGAAGAAATTGAAGGTCTTGTTTTTTTCTTTTTTTTTTTTTAATACGAAAGAAACGAACCTATCTTGCCCTTATTGAGACTTGAACCCCCAACCTCTTACGCCAATAACCAAGGATTAGTTTCGCTTTATAATTCGTCATCTTGATAATCGGAACTAATTCGCAGAAGTTTAATTCGACGTGTAAAATTTTGGCAAAAATTCGCTAACTTAGAGAAGTTTAAGAAATTTTTATTTAAGTGGTCGATAAACTAAAACTCTTTTTATGAGATGTCAAAACAAACACAATTATGCATTAATACCTAAAAAATTACAATTTAATGGTTTTAAGTCAATTTTATTGGCACTAATCATGCATACTGTGTATGGTAGATCACTTTTTAGTGATAATAATTACGCTTAATTTGATTATCTAACCATTTTATTAATTGCACATTCACATAAGATTAAAATTATGAAACATGCTTTTTTATATGAGTCAGTATTCAAAGCAAAAGAAAATAACCATTTTTTGACATTATACATAAATAAAAAAAATTACTAACCGTTGTGGAGATGTGTGCAAAAGTGAATCTCGATGCACACATTGAATCTTGATGCAAAATCAAGGGATTACATGATCGGTGTAGATATGTGTGTACAAAAGTGAGTCTCTGAAATTCTCAATAACCCCCAAATGCCATCATCAATTACAACCCTCGTCCCTTCCGTCTCATGCACACTTATTCGATTTTTTTGACCGAAAAGTTTGCAATTTCTCCTTGTTTTTGACAATCCATATCAATTTGTATAAAAGTTGTCGATTTTTAACATAAACTTAGGCGAAGTTTTGTAGTTTTTAAACTAACCGTGAATTTCATTTCAATCTCTTCAACCTCGATAAAATTCGCCTAAAATTCGGCTAATTTTATCGAATTTCTCGTTCCTTGCCAATAACCACATACCAAATCATTGGGCTACCGGACATCTAGGGTTTATGGTTAAACTCTATTCTCTCCTCAGCTTTATTTCTCATAATTAATCTTTTATATCATTATTTCCCTGTTAGTTTTCTCCCTTATAATTGGTAGGAAAGGGATCAGTTTACATATCAGCTTTAAATTTCTTGCTTGTTAATAAGTGATTGTTGCTTGAAATTCTCTCAGGGCTTCGCTGAGGGTCTCTACACTTCGACAACTTTCTCAATTCCAAGGAGCCCAACTTCCTGTCCGCACAAAGAGGCCACTGACAAGAAAGGTGTGCATACACTTTGAACTCTTCATTTTTTTTTTTTCTTCTTCAAGGCTCAATTAAAAACAAAAGGGGAGTAGTTACGCGTTTTACTGGGGCAAGGCGGAGCGTAAATCTCTTGGTGGAATGAGGCTTTAATTTCTAAATCTGTCCTTGGAAGATATATAATAATAAAAATTTAGACAAGAAAGTAACAAAATTATAGACAATTATGTTTGGCATAAATGAGAAACAAATAGACGACAATAAGTAATTTGAATAGATGTGCGCATGTGGCATTCCTTCTGGTGTAGAAGTGCGAAGCAGTAAAATGATATAAAGTTGCCAATTGGTCAATCTTAGGGTTAATTACATAGATAGTCATCCAACTTTATAATTTGTAACACATTGGTCACTAAAGTTACGATTGTAACAATTAATCGCTCAACTTTAAAAAATATTTCATGAAAGTCACTCAGGTCACACTCTGATTAGAAATCCGGCGACTCCGCACAAGTGGCGCCCAGTTCCATTTCGCTGGCGGTCACTCAACTTTATGTGAGAGATGGTTCTAGCTTACGTGGCGATTCTATCATCTTCTCTCTTGTACAATTCTTTTAGGGCATCAACAATCTTTGTTAATGGAGGAAGATGGTGAAAATAATCAACGTGAAGAAATTAGACCTAGATGAAATGTGATTGAATAACGAGAAAAATAAGTCAACAATAAAAAAGAATTGACTCCATTGGATTTAACGGATTCTTTCCCACCTCATCTTCTACTTCTCTTCATTTTCTTACACAGAAATTTTGATGGTCATTCAACATTAGCTTTAGCCTTAGAGATCAATTATGAGCAAGCAAATTGATCAGGGAAAGCAATGCACTCAACTTATTCAAGATATAATTAAGTACCTAGTGGTGCAAATCAAAATGATAAAAGTAAAAAAGAAAGCAGATTTTGAGGCTTGAACTTCAGACTCCTCAAACTGTGAGGCTTACGCCTTGAAGACCATTGCCTTCAGCCTCAAGGCAGTCGAGGAAGGCAGCTCAAGCCTTGCATCTCGGGTGCTTTTTTTAAATTGTATTCTTTGCTAGTGCTAATCATCTCCTTCTGGTGTTCATATTATTCTGATTTTGTTTTTGTTTTCAGGATGCCGCTGCGATAAATCGGTGGAGATTTTCCAAATTGAAGGAGTTCAATGACAACAATATCGAAGCAGAGAATGATGCATTTGACCGCTATATGCAGAATGTTAGCTGGCTCGAGGAAGCATTTTCTGTCAATTCTTTGCTTGGAGGGTTCACCTCTGATATATCTCCTGAAATAGACCCATGCTCCCTCCCTGTTGATACAACAACAACAACGACAACAACAACAACAACAACAACAACAACAACAACAGCAAAGCCTCAATCTCAAATTAGTTGGGGCTCCCTTCCCGTTGATGATGAAGAAAATACTAGAAGGATGTTCTTATCACTGAAAGCACGTTTGAGATCAGACCCAAAAAGAGTGGATGCTTGTAGGAAAAGAATGAGAGATATAGTTGACCAGGGATTGTTGAAGTTGCATAAATGTGAATTCAAACAAGATGAAGTGGTCTCTGATGCAGATGATCTAAGTAAAGAGGTAAAAAAGCAGAAGAAGAAAAAGAGTTGGCGTATGCAAAAGCTGACTGAAGTAAGTGACCTCATGGATAAATTAAACAAGGCTCGAACTGACGAGGATTTGCAGTCTTGCTTACAGATGAAGTCGAGATTATTTGAGCAGTATGAACAAAATTGTAATAATGATAGTGCGTGTCTCGAGACATCCGAGGAGCAGACTGTCCGGGAGGACACTACGCCTAGGCAAGATAAGTGCCATGCTCAACCTGCTCTATATGTTACATCTGTAATCGGTCAGCCAACTCTTGATGCCATTGAGGATCATTTTTCATCGTCGACACAGATAGAAGATCTCTAAGAGGCAACTGCAATAGTCTCTAAGGAGTCATGTTTTGTGTAGGTTTTCTTGCTTGTGCCCAGTGACATGAACTGCGCGAGCAAGCATGAGGGATTTATCATTCTAATGAGACTCTGAATGACTGGAAAGCATTTTATGAATGTGCTGACCCCACGTTTGCATAGAAATTTTGAGCTGAATGTTAGGAACTTGATTGATTCTGATTCGGGCAGAGTTATCCCTTTCCGACTGCAAATTGTTTCTTGGTCCAACTATTGTGACTTTCTAGTCAGATAACTTGAGAATGATCTTCTGAATGCAAGTGAATATTTTTCTGATACATTTTCTTGTCCATGCACAATTTTTAGTTAAGTGTACTGTTAGCATTTCTCTTGCACTATCGTTTCAGCAATGCAGATATGTTGTGAATCAGAGTTACGTCGAGGAAATCATTACTATGAATGTGAATATCATGGTATTCTGCACATTTGCTTTGCGAACGAGTTGGGGTATATAGTAACTGCATTAATCATCGGACGCTAAATAATTGCTAGGTATTCAAGTTGTATGGCATCCTTCAGGTATCCATTCTTCTTTCTTTATTTACTTATTTCGTTGAATTCTTCCTGCACAAATCAAATTTGCATGTCGATAACTATCAGCAAAGCTGTATCGATTATATTGATTTTAGGTATAATTATTGGTTTTAAAATTTATTGTTTAGACTTCTTGTCACTGCTTTCTAATATTTCTTGTACTTATTTTGTTGTTTGTCCACTATTTTTCTTGTATATATATATCCTTCTATAGCTCTATAGCATTTGTTCAATTCTTTGACTAATATACGTTCAACCTCTCATTTCATGACCTTTTGTTTTTAAAGATAATCTTAAATGAGAGTCATTTCCTTGCAGTGAAAAGCATGATTGTTGCTTCAATGCAATGACTGGCATGTGTCGCATTGAGAAATATTGGTAATGTACTTGACATTTCTCAACATTTTGACCCGGTTTTAGTTTTTTGGTCTGCATTAAATCCAGCTGCCCCCAATGCTTAGATGGATGTGTGGTAAAACTCGTAAAGATAGAATAAGAAATATAGAAATTCAAATACAAGTAGGAGTAGCATCAATTGACGCAAAGATTAGGGAAGGGCGGTTGCGGTGGTTTGGTCACCTACAAAGACGGCCTATAGATGCCCCCACTAGAAAATTTGACTCAATAGAAACTGAAGAAATTCGACGAGGTCGGGGTAGACCCAAGTTAACATGAGACGCATTAATTAGGAGGGATTTGAATGGTTTGGAAAGCTCACCATCAATTGCACTTAGTCGAAGCACGATGAAAGAGTTTGATCTATGTAGCCGACCCCAATTAATTTGGGAGTGAGGCTATGTTGTTATTATTGTTTTTGTTATTGTTATTGTTGTTATTGTTGTTGTTGTTGTTGTTGTTGTAGGCTTAAATCTCATATGTATTGCATCAAGGGCTGCAACTCTTGAAACTGATTCAGGCTATGTATAAGTTATATGGTTCAAATATTTATTGGATTTGGCTTAGACTCCACCATTATCAAATTGGAAAATCACTATCTGGAGCTTAAAGAGTAGTGTAAGATCAGATAGGTAAAAACTTCTAAAGTTCAATGCCGATCTGAATCACTATTCACGAATTTCTCGTCATTTTACTTTGGAGATTCATTACCTTATTTATTGCCGAATATGATTCATTTGAGTTTTAAGTCTTGTGTATTAAAACATTAAATTGGAAAATATTTATTGGATTTGGCTTAGACTCCACAATTATCAAATTGGAAAATCACTTTCTGGAACTTGAAGAGTACTGTAAGATCAGATAGGTAAAAACTTCCAAACTTCAAGCAATGCTGATCTGAATCACTATTCACAAATTTCTCGTCATTTTGCTTTGGAGATTTTTTACCTTATTTCTTGCTGAATATGATTCATTTGAGTTGTAAGTATTGTGCATTAAAACATTAAATTGTTTTGTTGAGAAAGTAACAATAATCAACAGGTTTTCCCTAATCATGCCTTCAAACAATGTCACAACTCTTAATTTTGACCAACATTTTAGATTCGTTGACTGCCATTTCTGTGGTTTGACATGTATTATCTCTGGAAACATATTGTTCAAAGAATGCCCTATTTAAAGTGAATGGTAAACCGTGTTACTTCGACTTTTTTGGTTCAACATTTGGCCATGTTTATAATCCTAGAGGGTCTAATATCTTGGTTGGAATTGATTGCAGGATGCTGTCACAGTAACACCTTAAAGTCGCACGTCTACTTGGAGATCATGTTTCTACGCCAGGACTAGAACGGACAGATATTTTTTAATGCATGATCTTCAAGTAAGTAAGTCGAAGTAATACATCAATTTTGTGCGCTATAATAGTGAGTCATGGCCGCACTTTGCACCCACATCTTTCTTCACTCTCAGCATGTTCAAAACAATTTAAATGAAGATATCTTGTGAGATGATTAAGACTTGCTCCACATTATATTACATGACTGTCAATCACTTCATGGCCTTGACATGAAAAAACGATGGGAACTTAGTTTGTTTGTGCTGCTGGTGAACAGTCCAAACAAGAGGTCACAACTTTGCCTCGCAAGTCTAGCTGATTTGATCTCAAATTGACATCCAAATTCCAAAACATATGAGGTTACGAATTCAATTTGGCATCTTTACCTAAATGAGGATGTTTGGTGTGAAAGTTGCTTGAGAAAATCAAAATTTATTTGGTTTGCCTTAATGGGCATCTTTGGCTTGAAAGCAACTTAGGGAAGTGGATATTTCATGTGGTTTATCATTTTGTGCATTATTCATGGGGGTAAACCGACCTGTAATGATGGGCCACGTATACCTTCAATTTGTGGTAGACTGAGCAGAACCTTACCACCAAGTGGCTAGTTTGGCTGGTATAGATGCATGTTTCCTACAGCCTTGAAGTTGCGGTTGGTAAGAGTGTTGGAGACTTTTGTGTGGTTGATTTAGGTGAAGGTTTCAAACTGGTTGATTTTGTCGCAGTACTTTGAACAACTTGGGTTAGGATGTTAGTAACTATTGTCTTAGGAGTTGTCAAATTCGAGGTTTGTATAGTTGTCATGAAAAACCTCATGTTGTGGACTCGAGTTCCAAGTGTCGTGTGTTGTAAGCATGAATGTAAAACAAAATTGGACTATGTATATCTTGTGACAAAAGACTGAAGAATTTTCGTTAAGTTTTAAAAATCTTTGCACATTTTTAATTACGTGGTAATTCCATTAGTTTGACATGTGCTCAACTCTATTTGGAGTGAAGTGTTTGATTTTTTGCTGGTTATTTGACTTGTGATTTGAGATACTGTAAAAGCATGCATGTTGTCAATAAAAAAGGAAAAATCTTTGCAAAGTAAAAATGAAAATAAGGTTATATTGATGATGATAAATTTTGTTGTACTATTTTCTAATTTTTATGGTTCTAAACCTGGGTGGCTCACTAGTGGCTTGTGCAGAGTTACAAACTATAGAGGAATTTTGCCTCATTGAGGATGCAAAGTATCAGAATTGTTGGAATTGATGAATTTATGCATCCCATCATACTATACCAGCCTGACAACCTTTCTCTACTGTTAACTTTCTTTGCTTTTAAGTTCCTTGAACCTTGGCACATAAAATATACAAAATGGGGACAGAGCAGAGTCTATTCTAAGCACCGCTTTAATTTCTTTCTTTGTTTTTGATCTAAAGTTCAATGATCTTTGGTTCGAGAGAAGGCAACTGCAGACCATTTTGTAATTAATTTCTTATCAGAAGACATTGCATGTGATGATCATTTTGTTTCTTCAAAGTAGTACATTTGTTTTTAAAGTGTAATGAACATATGTATATGTCTTGCAAATTAAGAGTGCATGTTTATTGTTTAAGGCCCTTTTATGTTCATCTATTTTTGAATAGGAGAGCCTTCTTAATCTAGACCTAGCTTTGTTTTTTCCCTATAAGAAGGGAAGAGCAAAAGAATGTGTCATCCTTGAAAGAGACTCAGATGATGCACATGCAATCCATTATTGATTTTGTTGTCTATCTTCATTGGCTTTAATTAATCTCTTAATTTCATGTCTTTGAAGGCGATTCATGCATACATCCATATATTTTAATAGACCAAACCCATTATTTGGTCCTTGAACTTTGTGTTTTTTATGCTTTTAGTCCCTGAATTTTTATTATTATACATTTGATTTTTGAACTTTAACAAAGATCTATATTTAGTCCTTTCACCATTTTAAAGTGTTAAATTTTGCCAACGTAAGTAACAGAAGTGTTGCTTGACTAGTCAAGAAGTGTAAAATGGTTTATATTATTGAATCGAACGACTCGCATCGATCAACAAAAGTCCAAAAAAATTTAATTTTTCTCCAAAACATAAAAAACTCAAAATTCAGGTATCAAAAGCATAAAAAACTCAAAAGTTTAGGGACTAAATGTACACTAATGAAAGTTCAGAGACTAAAAGCATAAAAAATTCAAAATTCGAGGATAAAAAAATATGTTTTGCCTTTTTAATATTGATAAAAGAGTTCCACATGCTTTCTCTTAAGAAAGTTAAAATCTATATATGTGCACTGCAAAAGAAAAATCTTTTTTTTTTTTAAATAAAAAATATCTTCATTTCATTGAATACAGTTTTTTTATTTGTGTTGTGAAAATTCGGCATTGCGGCATTGCAAACCACCATTAATTTAATTTATTTTAATGGAAGTACTCATCTTAATTAAGAATATATATATACACTAGTTTTGTTACGTGCTTAGCACGAATGAGCCCGCTCACTACGCTCACGAAGTGAATTTAATTACAAAAATATATTTTTTTATTCATAGAAGTATGATTCCAATTTCTTAATATACATAAAAATATACGTCAATTTCATGGTAAAAAATATACATCAATTCTTGAAAACATAAATCTCATATGAATAATCAAAACAATGTAAGACAAGTCCCAAAGTCCCTACCAATTATCAATAATTAACAATTGAGACATTCAATGACTGAAAGCAATGTTGATTGAACATGAAACTCATAGTAAAATTATATCAATATTGATAAATAAAGTTAATCAAGATGTTTTCTAATGATGTTTGACATATGAGACTGTTGAGTTTTGGATGGCTACAAGCAACCTAGATCCAAGGAGATTGATGCCTCCAATGATGCGTTAAGGAGATTGATTCCTCCAATGATGCGTTAAATACGAGTGAACCACATGCAAAGTATTTTTTTTTCATGGAGAATTATTGTTTGTCTTTTTCTTTCCAGTTTAATGCCATAAATCTGAATTCAAACCAATGACACTCTTCAAGGTATATCTACATGCTGAGAGCTTCTTACATTCAATACAAATTGAAATTATCAGTTGATAATACATATTCAGATTTTAACAAATTAGAGACCTACCCTTACCCCTGCACAACCGCATAGACCAAGAAGAGAGAGAGAGAGAGAACGAGGACGTGAGAAAGCAATGTGTGTGGGAGCGATTTTAGGGAGATTGATTTCTTCGTGAGAGAGAAAATTAAGGTTATTAGGTGATAAGGGGTAAATGTGACATTTCATGTTACGAAGGAAAATTTATCTATTCGTGATTTTAATATATAAGTAGTATATATATATATATATATAAAAAGAAGTTATTTTAAGTAAGTTTGTTTTCTTTTTCTTTTTTTTTGAGAATCAATCACCTACTTCACAGAGGTAGGAGGATGCTTTTTTCACTGCACTAGAAGCCTAATTAGCATTCCCAATAAGTTATTCACTTAGTACACTAGCTTACTATACAATTTAATTTTAAAATGCTTGTTTATATATATATATATATATTAATTTTTACAAACATTATTTTTTTCATTTAATAGCCTGTAGAAATATCTTAACGTTTGCATCCTAATCCTAAAAAAGAATATCTTACTCGGAAAAAAATATCTTAATTAATTTAGACGTTGATAGATAAATAAAAACCTTTTTTCCGTTGTAAGTTATATTCTGTGGTGGTACACAATCAGTTTTCTATTTTGTCGTCTCAATATCAGCAAGTTGGACATCCAATTAACAATATTTTAACCTTCTCATTAACATCATAGTAAAATTTATCCTTTGATATCCAACATGTGAAAACTTATTATGAGATAAAATTTAAAGGTTTTGATGTATATTTGTGAAAATGTGCAAACCTTAATCAGGATATTAGTTTGAAAGAACTCCAAAACGCTAAAACTCCCTTTCCCCTTCTTTGGTCTCGGCCAAGGTTTAAGCTTTTGAACCACCGTCAATTTTGTATTTAGATCGATAGTGATTCTAGTAACTTCCTTTACCTTTTTATTTATCAAATAAGTCGCAAATCTCTTTAGATTTGAGGTGATAGTTCCATCCGTCATCAGATTCTTTGGTGCTTTTCGCTCCTCCTCCTCCTACTTGTGTACGTCTTTCTTTATTATCATTCACCTCTCCACATTTTTTTTATGTTGTGTTTTGTGCTCAAAATTGTTGGGTTGGTACTCTTCGTTAGGTTATTTTATTTAGGAAGATGCTGGGGTGACTTTTTTGTGTTCATTCTATACACATCGATTTGTGTTTCCACAAATATTGATGTGAAAATTAATGGGCGCTAGCAACCGAGTGTTCATTTTGGGTGTCCTGAAACGGGTCATCCTAATATTAATTTAGAGTCAGGCTAAACGCGCCCCACCTTTTACTTAGGGCACTCCAGCGAAAAAGTCAAACTTGAAAAAAGTCAATTCTACAGCAAAATGACTTTGTGATTAGCGCACCCTACCATCCTTTTCCTTTCGTTTAGTGCACCCACCATCATCCCTCCACACTCTTCTTGTGATTTGTAAGGCATTATCAAGTGGTTCACCTCGCAAGTCCAAATCTCCAGTTGGAGAGTCGATCAGAGCCCACCAAACCTCTAGTTGGAGAGTCGGTCGGAACCTACCGAACCTTTAAGTCGATAGTTGTCAACCAAATTTCACAAAAAGATTCGGTTTGACAAAACCGAACCTAGAAAGATAATTCTCAGCCACGCCGAACCTAAAATAGATATCTCGACCAAAGTTTTGGAGTCTCGATTTGGATGAAAGGGTATTTTGGTAAAAATGTTGGGGTGCCCTAATAAATTGAAATTTAAATTTGAAGTGCATTTAAAAATTAGGCGCCTTAAGTAAAATGTGGGTTGCGTTTAGCAAGACTCTTAATTAGTCCAAGCATTTCCCTATAATTTATCCTTGTTTAATCTACCTAATAATATATACCTGTATCTTGCAGCTAGCTTTAAGAAAGTGAAAGGTGCCCTCCTTTTTTGTGCGGACAAATTTCTTGTTAAACATTAAAGTTATGTTTACAGGGAACAACCTTTAAAGTATATATTGTATAGGCATGGTAGGGAGCTAGCCAGCTCCAACTCATGAAAAGAAAGATATTAATTGAGATTGTATGTTTGATTTTCTTTTTGGACTTTTGGAGATGCATGGTCATTGCACGGTGGGGTGATTGGGTCACTTCACCATCCCCATCTCACGAGTAGTCCCCAGCCTCCCTCCCACCTCCAACCAAATAACATTATGCACAAGTACCCACCAAAAAAATAAAGCAAATGTGTACATATAATTGGCTTTGTCAGTTTTTCTTTCTCTTGCATGATGCCTACTCTTTCCCCTCTCTTGTTCTCATCTTGATTAGCAAGTGACACACTCTTTAATTAATTAAATAAAGTTGATGGTAAGTGATTATACATGTGCATGACTAAGTATATTATGCTTTAAATTGAATTTGCATGTAAGCGTTTGATCCATATAACCGACCTTCACTGATTGTTATATATAAGTGAAGCTTAATTGTTGTTGTATGGACATATATTGATTGCCAAAAAAAATCCTTTTAAAGCTAAAATCTTTGATGGTTATTTTAAAATTTTTATCTCTATTCCCTCATAAAGTTCATCATTCAAACGCACTAGCTACAACTAATTTGTTTATATATGATGGATAACTAATTAATTCTTTTAACAAAAATTGCATTTGTATATGGTTGTAAATAGATTTTACCATTTATGTCCTCAAGAGGCGTGATGTAGTGGTAAAAAAATATACTTTAACTCTAATTGGGGCAGATGTCTTGACAACTACATTATATTTTCTTAGTTTTTCCCGGTGCGATTGTGAAGTTGGGGCGCCCGACTAACTCTCACGATATTAATCGAATCAAAGTAAGAAGGATCTCAAAAAGGTTCAAACAACTTTGGCACGATTATCAAAAAAACAAACAAAGAAAAAGAGCTTACCATTTGTCGTAAAAAAGATTTTACCATGCAACCAAATAAATTGTTAGTGGTCCCAAATACCTATATATATATATATATATATATATATATATATATATATATATATATGATACTTTTGTAATAAAAAAATTAAGTGGTTGCAAATATATAATACTAATAGTCACCTACATATGCCTATATATAGTATACTGTGTTAGGATGTGTCATGTGTGGTCCGTGGATCAAAATATAGTTGGGATGTGTCATGTGTGGTCCGTGGATCAAAATATAGTCTTCCATCGATTTTATTTTTATTTTTATTTTTTTGAGGATAAGAGACAATGCTTGAGCATTTTATTGATATGAGTAAAAAAAACTTACAACCCTAAGGGAATGTGTATCCTTAAACTCAAACTCACTAATAGAGTCGACTTACATTATAAATAATTTTGACGGGACTAAGGGACATTATTACATATTACATCGATTAATTATTGCTTTTGTAAAAAATATATAAGTGTAGTATATTTCTCTCAAAATATTACCAAAGCTATGAATTTTAAAGTGATTAAGTTGGAAAAGTTGGGGAAAGTAGTACTATCGGTACTATAGCAGGGTGATCCATTGGCCCATGCAATAAAGGTGTAAGGGCAGTCCAAACATATTAAACAACAATTATACAAAAGGCTTGATTTACATAAAAAAAAAGAAAAAGAAAAAAGACTTGATCAATATTGGCTTCAAATTATTTTTTTGTTACAAAATAATAGTCACAAAAGATGCAATTTGTAGTAGCAGTTCTAATAGTAGTTTTTTTATATGAAAGAAACTATTTTCGTTTTTTTTGCCCGGTGAAACTCGAACCTTCACCGCGCATTAATAATTTTTGAAAAAGAAAAGTGATAGAATGACAACGAAGAAGTCACACCGAAAGTCACATGCTCTATTTGAGCCGTCATGTGCACATCAAGATGTAGGCACACATAGATTTTGGTGCATAACACAAGAGTCGAGGTCGCGTGGATGGCTTATGCGGACCAATGTATCTTGAGGTGTGACTTAACAGTTGTCATTCTAGTATTTTCTTTTGAAAAAAGTTGAAAGAAGATTTCATAGTAATTCAACAACTGAACTCCTTAATTTACACCTCGTGGGCACCCATGAGTAAGTACCCACTCTACCTGTAGGACGCGAGTTCCTCCATCTTTGTGTTTCATGATTGAAACGCAAGACTACAAGAACAACAAGAAAACTAGATATTAAGATGTCGAGCCAGAAAATCAAGTTAAAATGCGTGTTTTTTTTTTTTTCGCTTCAATTTCAACGGGGAGTCGAATCTACGTCCTTTCCAAACTTTATTTTTTAGCAAATAATACATCGTCCATCTTATTAGAGATACTTAATTTGGTGTTAAAGGACGTGCTTTAAAACTTAAAAAAGAGTTTTAATAATCTTTTAATTAAATTAATTAATCACCACGCCCAAGGTGGTCAATTAGCTAGTTAGGAACTACATTTCTACTACTAAAATGATCATGAATGGTACCTTTTATCCTTCGTAATTTTGGTTACTTTATAATTACTTTTTAAATGACATGTTCGTTATAAACTTTGATTCCATGCATATATATTAAGAAGTAATCACAACTTATTGGTTGCCAGAGAGAATTGTCTTTTATAAGAATGATTCCTTCACATATATAATTTGCCCATACACAACAAGAGACAAGCATATCTTACACGGACCGCGGACCACCTATACATAGAGAGAGAGGAGAGCCAATACTTGTAACTCAACTTTCTTTTGAGCATGCCCGCATCTCTCACAAATCACAATCAACCATATTCAAGTGGAAAACGCGCTCTGTCGTCTCTTAAAAAAAAGAATGGAAAAATAGTTGTTTTGCATAAATTAAGCTTCATATGTATACATATGCAATGACAAGATTTTTTTTCCTATTTGAAAAGCTGATGATGATTATAAGAAGATTAAAGCAACAAATGTTTGGAACTAATTGTTGGAGTTATAATCTAAATTAGATTAGTGTTTGAGTTTGATTAGGACTTTGAGTTAGAGTATGAGTCTAGTTATGATCTCCTAGTTGGATTAGGAGTATGTTTATGTGACTCTATAAATTATAGTTAAGCCCCCACATTGTAAAAAAACGAGTTTATTAGAGTGATTAATAAAGTGTGTCATTGCGGTGTCTCTAAACCTAACATGGTATCAGAGCAAAAGTGAGATCCTGAGATCTGTGAGAGTGAGACCGAGATTTTAGATCTACGGTGTGAGACTTTGTTCAAGATCGAACAAAGAATTTGGGCTTCGCATCTATTGAGAGATCGAAGCGTGCCCGTTTCTTGTTTTGGAGAAGAAACGAAGATTTGAACAATTTGTTCAAAGTGTGTGCGACAGAGAGTTAAAATCAAAATTGAGATTTTTGATTTTCTTATTTGGTGTGAATTATGGCGACATCGGGGAATGGCCAAGTTCAACCTACTCTTCCAATATTCGATGGGAAGAAGTTTGATAGATGGAGCACTCATATGAGAGTCTTGTTCAGTTTTCAAGACTTGCTCACAGTAGTTGAAGATGGATTCGACGACCCAGGGGCCACCGCTACCTCGACACAAAAAGAGCTTCGCAAGAAAGATCAAAAGGCACTTTATTTTATTTTGCAAACGCTTGATGATGTGGCGTTTGAGAAAGTGCAACTGGCGAAGACATCAAAGGAAGCGTGGGACACTTTAGAGACGTCCTACAAGGGTGTACAGAAAGCCAAGAAAGTTCGATTGCAAACTTTGAGGCGATAATTCGAGTTGATCGAGATGGATGACTCCGAAGATATAGAGAAGTACACCATCGTGTTCAGACAATCGTCAATCAGTTAAAGATGAATGGCGAAGATGTCGCCGATCTCGATGTGAACGAGAAGATTTTGCGCACCTTGACCACGAAGTTCGACCACGTAGTAGCTGCTATTTATGGAGTCCGGACAGATTATGAGACCAAGTCAGTTGAAGAAATCATTGGTTCATTACGAGCACATGAGCAACGAATCAATGAAAAAAGTGAAAAAGTCAAGCCTACCGAGCAGGCATTGAAGACTACAGTTGTCCCGAAGCTAAAGAAGAATTATGGGTTTAAAGGCCATGATAAAGTCAACAACAATGGCAGAGGTCAGAATAATAATAAGCACTGGTGGGATAGAAATAAAGGTCGTGGACGAGACGAAGGTCGCGATCAACAGAGAAATCGGATTCAGTGTTACAACTGTCGCAAATTTGGGCATATAGCTAGACAATGCAGGATAAAGCAATCATCAGAGTCAGAGTTGGAGTCTGGGGACCAGACATATCAAGATGAGGAGTGTCATCAAACACTAATGATGGTTTCATCAGCCCAGAAGAATGCTCAGAGTAACATGTGGTATCTCGACAGTGCATGCTCTAAACACATGTGTGGTAATAGAGAATTTTTTGATGAGTTGGATTAGTCAACGTTGACAGAGGTCAAGTTTGTTGATGATAGGAAACTTCCAGTTAAGGGAAAAAGAAGAATTCTGATCCAGTTGGAGAATGGTGATCATCAGTATATTTCAGATGTGTTATATGTACCGACATTGATATGCAATTTGCTAAGTTTAGGGCAATTGCTAGAGAAGGGGTACAAAGTGGATTTCAAATATAGTCATCTCACTGTGTTTGACTCTAAAGGTATGACAATTCTTAAGTCTCCTTTGAAAAATAGGTTATTTCAGATTGAGATTAAGACAAGATCCTATCCGTGTTTTAAATCCATTGTTTCTGATGAGTCATGGCTATGACATCTAAGATATGGTCATCTGAACTTCAAAAGTCTGAAGTTGCTGACTCATAAGAATTTAGTGAAAGGATTGCATGTGATTCAACATCCAGAGCAATTTTGTGAGGGGTGTATTTCGAGGGAGCAACATAGACGAACGTTTGCTTCCAACACTCCAAGGCGTGCCAAATCTCTACTACAGTTGGTTCACTCATATGTTTATGGTCCAATGCGGGCGCTTCACTAGGAGGAAACAAATATTTTATGACTTTTATTGATGACTCGCAGCGGGATGATTTGGGTGTATACTTTAAAGAATAAGTCGATGCCTTTAGTTGCTTTCGAAGTTCAAGGCTACTTGTAGAGAAACAGAGTGGACGCTACATCAAGACTTTGAGGACGAGATGGTGGTGGTGAGTACACGTCCTCGACATTTTCAAAGTTTTGTGATCGTCATGGGATTAAACATGAGATCATGCCACCACGACACACCGCAAAAAATGGTGTTGCAGAGAGAAAGAATAAGACGATTATAGACATGGCTCATAGTATGTTGAAAGCCAAAGGTCTACCTGGTTCCTTTTGGGCTGAAGCAGTTGCATGTTCAGTTTATTTACTGAATAGGTCTCCCACAAAAGGTGTGTCCCATATAACCCCAGAAGAGGCTTGGAGTGGTTACATGCCAAGTGTCTAACACTTGAAGGTGTTTGGATCCACTGCATATGTACATGTTCTTGATGCTAACAGGAAGAAGTTAGATGACAAAGGCGTGAAGGTCATATTTATTGGCTATATTCCAGGGAGGATTGGAACATACAAATTGTACAATCCAGTTACCAATACAGTCATTGTTAGCAAAGATGTCAAGTTTGATGAGAAGAGTGCGTGGATTTGGGACATAAAAGGAAAGAGTATTGCTCAACCATCTACGATTAGATGTGAGGATGAAGCTTCCACTTCAGTTGGTATTGACGCTAGACCCCAGCGTACCAGTTGCAGACCACAGAGAAGTGTGGGACAACCAGCTCGACTTCAGGATTGTAAGATCACCCATGATATTGTCGTTGATGACAAAGGCAATCGAGTGCATTGTGCATTGTTCAGCATTGAGGAAGTTGTGCGAGATAGATGGCGGGTGAACGATAAAGGATGTCGTCGATGGAGGTCGAGATCTGCATTCGAGAGAAGATCAAGTGGAAGATCATGACAATCTGAATTATGGGGGGATGATGTTTTATTTTTTAATTCAGATAGGTAATTTAGATTATGGGGGGATGTTGGAGTTGTAATCTAAATTAGATTAGTGTTTGAGTTTGATTAGGACTTTGAGTTAGAGTATGAGTCTAGTTATGATCTCCTAGTTGGATTAGGAGTATGTTTATGTGACTCTATAAATTAGAGTTAAGCCCCCGCATTGTAAAAAAACGAGTTTATTAGAGTGATTAATAAAGTGTGTCATTGCAGTGTCTCTAAACCTAACACTAATAATATATTATCTACCAAAATAGCTAGCTAGGCGGGGACAGAAGGTGAAATTACTGTGCTAGGATTTTTTTTTGCTCTTTTCTTTGTTCAATGTTTAGCAAGAAATATTATTAAGTTTCTTAAAGTCTAATATGGTATAGAGCAGTCAATGATTGTCACACTGTTTTAATTTTACAGTCGCATTCATCATAATCAAATTTATGGCAGTTTTTTTGAACAAATATGATTAGCGAGTCAATTTACTTTTATTAGGGCAGTTGATTCTTTGTTGGATCATGGTAGAAACTACATCTTGTGTTCGCTAAAAAAAAAAAAAAAAAAAAAAAAAAAAGGAAAGAGAGACATCTTCTGTTACTAAAAATTGGGCTTTAGGAGGCCAACAGATATAATCCGGCCCATGGGTACTTTCCGGGGAATTCTATTTTTACTAAAAGAGAATAAAGACATGCATTTGTTACTCCATACCGAATCATTGAGCTAAGCGGTCCACTTGGTTGTCTCGCGGTAAGAACTTTTACAATTATATAGCAAAATTATGTCAACCATTCCTGTAACGTTGTGGAAAAGACGTCTCCGCCAAGGTGGCCTAGTGGTCAGGGTGTTGGGTTTGTGACCACTTTGGCACGAGTTCGACTCCTTGCCCTTCCATTCCTGGAAAGACTTGATAGGGGGGACGCATAGGGACATTGTTGCCTCCTCCAGGGATTAGTTAGGGGGCCCACTGAGCATGTGTCAGCTGTAGTAAAGTGGGACCAGCTAGATACCGTTGAGTCTGCTTGGAAACCATTGATGGTAAACGTTGTGGAAAAGACTTGGTCAGGTGATTGAGTCTTCAAAAGAACTATATATAGCAAAAAAAAAAAAAAAAAAATTGATGGTAAACTATATAGAAAATTAAATTATGTTTAAATTAATGTATATCTCCTAGCAATCCACTAAATTCAAAGCAATATTTAACATAAATAATAAAGATATGGGATTTTTCACACAAAAAAGATATGGGATTTGGCACGAGTTCGACTCCTTGCCCTTCCATTCCTGGAAAGACTTGATAGGGGGACGCATAGGGACATTGTTGCCTCCCCCAGGGATTTGGCACGAGTTCGACTCCTTGCCCTTCCATTCCTGGAAAGACTTGATAGGGGGGACGCATAGGGACATTGTTGCCTCCCCAGGGATTAGTTAGGGGGGCCCACTGAGCATGTGTCAGCTGTAGTAAAGTGGGACCAGCTAGATACCGTTGAGTCTGCTTGGAAACCATTGATGGTAAACGTTGTGGAAAAGACTTGGTCAGGTGATTGAGTCTTCAAAAGAACTATATATAGCAAAAAAAAAAAAACTTGGTCAGGTGATTGAGTCTTCAAAAGAACTATATATAGCAAAAAAAAAATTGATGGTAAACTATATAGAAAATTAAATTATGTTTAAATTAATGTATATCTCCTAGCAATCCACTAAATTCAAAGCAATATTTAACATAAATAATAAAGATATGGGATTTTTCACACAAAAAATGTGGAAGCACGTAGATGATTACTATTATTATTATTATTTTGAGCTGGATGATTAATAATTAATAGTAGTAGTAACTAAATTTATATTTACTATAGTAAATTTTTAATTTTCATTACTCCGGCTCAAATAATTTGCAGATATTAATGAGGAAAAAAAATCAATAACTGTTGCTGCAACTTTTTTTTTTTGTAAGAAAATGGTTGCTGCTACATCATATAATTATATATCAAATGTCACCATCGATCTCTCTCAAATCTCAATTTATACGAAGAATAAAACAGAGTTTAAAAAAAATTAATTTGGACCATTGGTTTTGAATCTATGGTGACTAGTAACCAAGGGCATGTGCTCAGCACGTGTCGTAATATATTAAAATCTAGGAATAGATCTCTATCCATTTAGATATGTACACACAAAGAGAGAGAAAGTGCATTGAGCGTTTAAAGAAGATAATTAGGGAGACAATTAAGGAGAAGTTTAATTTTAAATTTTCGAAAAATTGGGTCCGTTCTCAAAACTAATTATAACTGTATTTTGCTTCCATAAATGCCCTCAAGTTTCAATTGTCTATATTTTTTAGACCAATAAAAAAATGCATCTAAGGGCAATGTTGAAATAATGTTAAATTTTGGATTAATAGAAGGCAGGGAGGATTCGTATAGTATAGATGAATGAAAGAGCACACGCATGCATGCACGTTGCGCCTCTTTTTCCCTTTTGGTTGCATTGTAGGTTGTTTTCTTAATTTCCAATACACAGAAACTTATTATATAGTACTTTTTTTTCAAACTTTGATCAATTAGTGACACACGTGTGGGGCTACATATTCAGTCTGTATACATATATACTTAATTTACTCAATTTTGTTATATTTAATTTGAGTGGATATATATATGTCCTTTAATTTACTTTCAAATGTGGCACATTTATAAGGTGGGGGAAGAAGTAGTTCTTACTAGCTAGGAACGACGTATTTTTCTCCTATTACACAAGTAGGAGTTTTTTTCAACTTTATTTATGAAAAACACATTGTTTCTCGTCTTTTGTAAAGACTCACATCTTTGTATAAATTAGGCTATAATAAATAAAGTCTAGTTCCTATAAAAAAAAATTACTTTCAAATGCAGTGTCATATACTCATACATGTGACACAAATATACACGTAACAAATTAAGTCATATATATATAAATCCTTTATATATAGGCGTTGCTAGATATCCATCAAATCAAATCATGTATGTTTTAATTAATTTACACGATCGATTAATTTGAAGTACATCTCACAACACACAACGTACATACAAGGGGTTGTCCTTAATTATTTGTTGTGCGGCATGTGTCCCTTTTGACAACTACCGTCTCTCTATAATCTATATATATACACACTGTTACTATACATGTTAATTAATTGATTAACTTGCTGAAAAAAAAATTGATTAACTCAAAAGTTATTTTTTATATTATTTATTCATCTCGATCACACAAATATATAGTGTGAAATGCAATAATTAAAAAAAAAAAAAAACTCATGTCATTTTTCTCACCATTTAACGGGAAAAGCAATATATACGTATTGATGCATTGACGCAAATTTAATTTGTATCTAGTTGTTGATGTTATGAAAATGTAACTATGTATCAACATGAGTAAAAGATCAAGATCGATATTGCAAAAAATTACTATTTGAGCTCATATATATTATTGAGAAAAATGTATATTTTTTAATTTTCATTTTTTTTTTCCGAAAAAATATATTTTAACTTTTTAATATATAAGATTGGCTAATTTCTTTGGATTGAGTAGGAAAAGACATCTAAATAAAAGCCGTTGCTTTAGAATACATCATTGATAAGCACAAACAAAACTCACTTGTGTCTGGTCTCTTTTTTTATTTTTTTTAATAAGAAAGAAACAATTAATTGCGTATATATTTTTTTGATAAGAAAGAAATCAACTTCTCTCCATTAAAACTCAAACCGCTAACCTCTTACTCAAGTAGCTTCATGATACGAATTAAATCGCGAGCTGCCCAGTACGTACTGATTGGTAGCTTTTGACTGCATATATATTCGCCACCAAAGACTTTTTTTTTCCACATATGATATTTTGACATTATTTCATTACATACATTCAATACACACCTGATGTGGCAGCGACACCTCAGCTCTGTGGGGCCCACATCCAAACTAATGGAAGTCGTTAATGGACTTCTTCTTCTCCGTTTGTTTTCTGACGCGCACGTCACTTCCAGTCTTGTCTTCTATCAGTCGACTGACATGGAGATGTACTACTGACAGAGATGAAATTCTAAATTTTTTATTCTCTTTCTTGGCGGGAAGGAACAACTAATACAAACAAAAGAACGAAAAACATCATCTTCTTCACTTTACTTATCCTTGAAAAGTTCGCTCTATTATTTTCTGGCTTTTGGGATTGTTCAACAGTAGCATAAAGAGTTGGGGATTCCTTTATCGATGGTGTACTTGGTGTTGAAAGAGGTGCGGTGCAGAATCTAAGGAAGGCATTTGTGCATGAACCCGAGCTTCCCTATTGACATGTGTTCAACGAACCCACAAAGCCCCACCATCTTGCAATCAGAGGTAAATAACACTTACAATCTCACATATTGACTACTTTGTACCCATACATATTTATGTGTGTACGATGTTGTAATGGTCTAGGGCTTAGGGGACCACAAGTCGACTTAAGTATTTGGGGTTTGTAGGGTTGGTTGATAGCATTTACTACCTTCCTCCTAATTGTTTAATGAAATAGTAGGAATCCTGAATAGCATGTTTGGTGAATGTTGTGTGATTTTAACTGCTAAAACATACTATGTTTGCTTGGTGAATGTTGTGTGAATTGAACTGCTAAAACAACCTACTATACTGTGGTGTTGTGTCATTAGTTCTTTTGTTTTGTCATTGTTTTACGTTCTCTTTTAGGTAAATCCTCCATCGTTTATAATTGACCCAAACTCATGAATACCTAAGAATGTGGATCGTGATATAGAGGACACTAACAAGGGTAATGATGAAACAGATGAGAGGGAATTTTTTGCAAGAAATCCTCCAACTATGGGGATGAGATTTGATATTGCTGATAAAGTGAAGGCAGCCTATAGGCGATATGTTGCGAGTGTTGGATTTGGAATCAAAGCTCGTGCTTGATACAAGAGAAAGGACAGCTGAAGTTGTATGGAAAAACATCTTTACATGTGTAAAGGAAGGACAACCTAATTCAGTCGTGAAGTACTACATTGGCTTGCAATTACGATGTAAGGCACAGTTGGCTACAAGGTTGTGCATAGATGGCAAGTGGCACGTATAAAAAATAATCATATCGCATAATCATCCAATTAGTTCGTCAAAGTCAAGGTACTTTCATTGCAACAAGATGATGAGTTGTGCAACGAAAAATAATATTAGAGTTGAACGATAATGCGAGAATCTCAGTGTGTAAATCATTTATGACAGAGTCGGTAAGGGCTGGGGGAATCGATAATTTCATGAATGGAGAAAGAGATGTGCGTAATTATGTGAAAATAGCTCGGCACTTAAGACTTGGTACCGAAGATGCCGATGCCATATCTCATTACTTCCTAAAAATCAGAAATAAAATAGTAATTAATTTCATGTGATGAAGATTGGAAAGTTAGGCGAGTTGAGACATGTTTTTTAGCGGAGGATTCACGAGCAAGGACTAGCTTATGAGTACTTTGGAGACGTTGCCATTTGACACCACATACCTTACCAACAAGTACGAAATGTCATTCGCTCTTTTATAGGTGTGAATCACCATGGACAATCAGTGTTGTTAAGGTGTGCTTTGCTAGCAAATGAAACTTTTGAGAGTTATGAATGGTTGTTCTCTACGTGGTTGTCTTGCATGAGGAAAGAACCTCGAGGCTATTATTACGGATCAGTGTCCCTTAATCTGTAAGGCAATTGAAACGGTCTTTCCCAATACAAGACATAGGTTGTGCCTTTGGCATATAATGAAGAAAGTTCAAGAGAAGATTGGCGGCCTACATGATCGAGAAATGATCATATGGACTTTGAAAAAGGTAGTGTATGATTCTTTCACGGTTAAAGAGTTCGAACAATCATGGGCATAGATGATGGAGAAGTACCATTTCAAAGAAGCTAATCAGACATGGATAAATACCATATATGACTTGAGACATAAATGAGTTCCTGCTTATGTGAAAGATTCTTTTTGGGCAGGTATGTCTACCACTCAACAGAGTGAAGGCACGAATAACTTCTTCGATGGATATATTGAAGTAATGACTTCATTGAAGCAATTCATTGTACAATATGATCTTACGTAGCAAAGAAAAAATGAACTTTAAGCTGCTGCAGACTTTAAGAATTTTCATAAAGAGCGACCAACAGTTTCTGAGCTCTCATTAGAATTTCATATGCGTGAAATATACACCGACGGAGTCTACAAGAATTTCATATGCGTTAAACATGTACATATGAAGTTAGAGACATCAGTAGAAAGAATGCAAGGAAACAAGCACCCCAATGAGTATTCACAGTTTTGTATAATGAGGAAACAGAAGATGTGCATTGCATATGTCGATTGTTTGAATTTAAGGGGTTCTTATGTAGTCATGCTCTTTATGTGTTGCGTGATCGAGATATTATATATGTTCCCGATAAGTACATCATGGATAGGTGGCGCAAGGACTTCAAGCAAAAGCATGCGCGTAAGAAGGGTATTGAAAAGCTAGATTCATGTGATTCAACCGAGTTAGAATGATGTGATGCAATTGTCATTCGGTCTTGTAATATTGTTGACTTAGGTTCTAAGTCAACAAAGAAAATGAAGATTGTGTACGAGGCAATTGAAGCTTTGGAATAGCAGCTCGAGGCCATTATCGATGATGTGCCTCCCCCGATAACTGCTACTGAGAGGCAGTCAATTAAGAAACCATCCGGTGGACATCGAAAGGGGAAACCGCGATTCAGTCGCAATAAAGCTCCATCTGAGAAGAAGACCAACAAGAAGAAAGCAATTGGTGATGACTTAGACAACAACATCAACAATGAAGAACATGTGATGAAGCCAAAGAAAAAAAGGAAGAAGGTCACTGTAAGTATTTGGTTGTATGCAATACATAATTTTGCTTGAATATTGCATTGATTATGTTAGGCTAATAGGAATGTGTGACATAAAATGATAGACTAATAGAAATGTCTTCTTATTGTTCAGAGCATCGTGAATGTCGATGACGTCTACAGGGAACAACATAGTTATTATGACACTGTTGCATGCAACAACATATATGTGAGTATGAGGACCATGAATCAGCTATTACATTTAGCTTCAGATTTTTATTTACCTTAAACAATTCAAATGTCATTTAGCTATTCCATATGTGAGTATATATACCAATCACTCGATGAATTATTTGTCATACATTTTCATCAATTTCAAATGTCTATAATGAGTCCTCAATGTGCTAATGTATACAGGGTGAGTGTGATATTTATGCACAAGCCTTGATCGAGGAAAAGATAGGTGATGTCTTAGTGTTTGATAACCTTTGTCGGAACTTCCATTGGATTTACAGGAAGTTAGCAGCAACATGCATTAAGTCAATTTAATGTTGATATTTTGTGGAATTCTTTTGGGACAAATTAATAGTTCGATCCTCATATTTCTTATGTGGAGTTGCATGTGCTATCAGATGTAGCTATTGTACATTGACACTATATATTTTTCTTTTTGGAGCAACTATAAGATTGTATGATTTTTGGAGCAACGTAGTTGCATGCTTTTGTTAGTGTGTATTTGATCAATGATACTACAACTATATTTTCTGGACTAATTGACCATTTTTTAAAAAAAGAACTCTAAATTCTATTAGATAGATTGGAACACACGAAAAAATTTAATACAATTTTTTGTTGTTGAACTTTTTATTTCTGGACTTGTACTAATCGTGTACATATGTGTATGTTTGTTGATATGTAGACCATATATTTCTTTCTAGTGCAACATATAATAGAGTGTGAATAGCATATAAATATGTTAATTATGGACCAGTTCATCATCGACCAGCCCAAATGCATAAAAAAATTTAGATCATAGCAAGTCATATGCATGAATTCCATCAGATATAGTTCAACATATTTTACTTGCCATTGTAGCACCCATCATGGACAACCCCAATTTCACAAAAAAAAAAAAAAAATAGTTAATAGTTCAAATCATACCAAGCAAGTCATATGAGACCAATACAAGAACGCAATATACTGGTCCCTCAAAAAACATCAACCTGTTTAAACTGTATCATCAATAAACATAGCCCGAAATAATGAAAAGATATTGTTTTGGACTGAAAATCCTAGAAAAGTTGATTTCTCAGAACTTCTGGACTTCCCAAGCCCGCTTTTCGACCTCCAAGATCTCCTTCAACTGCAACCTCATTTGCGCAACTTCCTCATGAAGTTCCCTCATATGGTCATTCATTTTTTGTTCAATGTTTGTCAGGCGCCTCTCAATTAAGTTGTAGTTGTGCATCATGTTTCTCACGAATCGTCCTTCAACTCCAGTAAAAAATGCCTTATCGTCGACTTCGTTCTGCAACATGGGCTGTTTGACTAGGCTATGCTCCTCAGTTCCCATCGGGACTTCATCAACTGGTTCGACATTAGCTTTTTCATCATCAATTTTCTTTTGAGTGCCTTCAGCATTGCCTCCCAACTGTGAGACCTCACCTCCCATGGTAGCATCATCTCCTCCTAAGTCGACTACAACACCATCGAAGGCAATCATCTCCTCTTAAGTAAATCGCATATCTACCCACCTCTACATTGTCACCAGGCATTGGTGTTGATTGGCCTGTAATAGGAACTGATTTTGTTAGAGACAACTAATAAGAACTGATTTGATTAAGTTAAATTGAAATAGATTAGGATTAATCTTACCAGTAGTTGTTTGAGTTATTGGCATGTCATCCTCATAAGAGTTCATGTCTTCATAATCCTCATCTTCATATATGCAATCTTGCTCCTTATCATATGTGTCCTCAGAATCATCACTGTTCTCACTTCTAATCTCACTTTGATATGTTTCATCATCAGTTGTATCATGGAACAGAAGTGGTGGGGATGATGATTTATTCTTATTCTTACGAAAACTGCCCTTCCCTTGTAAAATAATCCACTTTACCATTGACTAACTCATAGTTCATTTTTGCCAATGAAGCCTCACCAATCAAGTTAATGCCACAACCATTTTCATTTTGAGGAGGAAAGGAAAGACCAACTGTGATGGCCACAACTACTAAACAGGGCACCGCCCGGCCTAATCCCGTAATCAAGCCTTAATCCAACTCACCCACGACTTAATTACGTTTAGTCAGCCTTTCGTTCCTATGTTCCTCTAAATTCATGTCTTGATCTATATTATCATTTCATATAGTTTAAAGATTATGTGGAAGCCATGATAATTCAAAATTCATAAGGGTGGAAAACCAAGAAAAGACAGTAGCACAAGCACGTATATATAAGGCACTATTCACTCAACCCAATGTACAACCTAAAATGACGTAAACAATAATAATACAACAAAAGTCAAGACATACAAATGAGTAAGGAGAGTCGCCGAACTGCTCAAAGGAAGTCGCCGATCTCCTTCCCTGGTCTGCTGCTGTTCGACGGACCTACACCCACTGTCACAAACTAGACGGTGAGTATAGTGATATTTAAGTACTAACCGGAGAATTTCATGCCACATTTCCAAATAAACGAATGGTATTTAAAAGCATAAAGTAGCAAAATATACCATAGTTAAAGATGTAGAGACAGACACAAGCTAAGTTGAGATGATCTACGTCCGATCGGCGGTGAGACCTATCACCTACCCTTTCCCACTACTATATGGAGCTGCGCTCAACATATCTCACATAAATAGCGAGTTGCGCTCTACGCTTTACAACATCAATCTTATGCTTGCCGACCACCCCGAGTCTCATACCTCGTGTGTCGCGCAAGTGTAGTGGTGAGTGCGAGAACCACGGTAGACCCATGTCCCCGTGAACCGCGCATCTCTCGTGCAATGGACACTAGATAATCCCTACTTTACTTTCAAAAACAAATAGTTCCAAAATTCTAGGATTCCAACACAAGTTAGGCTACAAAGCACAAAGGAAATCGAATACAAGTCTAATTAAATTCAAATTATTCCATTAGCATGTTTTTTATCAATTTTATTCAAGAATTTCATCAAGTGTAGGAATCAGAAGCAACGAAACAATTTACAAGGCATCATGTCACAATATTCATCCATGAATAGATACAAGAACAACATGATGCGCGAGTTCAAGTAGCAATGTCTACCAATAGACCAATAAAGAAATAAGAGAATGAAATGAAATATAAAATTCTCACAGTTGTACTTACAATTCACACGCTTGTCCTAGTCTAGCGATCCCTCGACAAATTCGTAATGCGTGCCCAAACGCCTGCGTTTTCCTCTTAGTTTCATAATATTCAATAATGTCTCAATTTAGGCCAAATCGAAATCGAGACAAATTTCTAAAAATTTTGTTTATTTATTTTGGGAACTCGGCCCATTTCGCGTTTTTTGAGGTAAAACCCCCGTATAACGTTTCTATTGATTTGGGTCACAAATATATTTTTCCCTATTTTTTTGAAATTTTCTTGAATTTTTTTCCATATTTTCTCTATTTGCTGGGATTTATTTATTAAAAAACAATTTAATTAATTTAACTAATTAAATAAATATATTTTTTATTGTAGTGGGTCCGGGTTAACCCGACCCGGTCCTCCTCGGGTCAGGGTCGGCCCGACCCAACCCGACGTACATGGGGTAGCCCGGGGTCGGGCTACCCCACATCTTCTTCCTCGCGTAAACCAGAGGTGCTGCTCTTTTTTTTTCTCACTGAGGTTGGGCGTCCATCCCCAACCCCAAGTTGGGTTCGTGTAGGGGAGACGACTCCCATGCCGTCCATTGAGCTCGGACGAACTGCCGTGGCAGTTCGTCCGAGTCTCCCACATCGGACCAACAACACCGAACACAACAACAACGACAAAACAACAACAACCGAAATCAACAACTCACCTTGGAGCACGGTCTCTCTCTCTCTCTCTCTCTCTCTCTCTCTTTCTCTCTCTCTCTCTCTCCCGGTCTCTCTCCTTCTTTTTCCTCTCGGCCTTTCTTCTTCCTCTTCTCTACGTTTTTTTTTTCTCCTTTTACCGACTTGGAGAGATAGGATAAGTTTTTTACTTAGGGGTTTAATTGACCCATATAGATATATAGATATATATTGGATGTGGATGTGGTTAATTTGCTCATTTCTTTCTTTTTTTCTAAATTTGATTTAACTAATTACACTTACCCCACGAGCTGCTGCCTCGGGCCCACGTCGGCACACAACACGAGGCGCGTCCCCGCTCGTCTTGGTATCTGCATACCTGTAAATGACTTAGTAGTCTACACATATACAGTACACTAGGCATACAACACAACAAATATAATATTTACCTCGGCCATCGTGCCTCGGTAGTGACACGTATCTCGTTGCGGGTCCCACGTCACGGGTCATTTTGTCCTGATTAACGAAGTAAACGTGTATTAATTATTTGGGTCGTGACAATATTTCCCAACTAATAGGAAGTTCGTCCTTGAACTTAAACTAAACGAATTTTAAAATATACCTGACTCGAAGAGGTACGGAAATATGTCTCGCATATAGTCTTCTCGTTCCCAAGTGAGTTCTGACTCTCCATGAAACTGTCACTTGACTAACACCTTCGGGATAGACTTGCTTCTTAACTGTTGTACCATTCGGTCAAGAATCTGAACTGGTTTCTCTTCATATGAGATATATTCACTCAAATAAATCTGACTCAAATCCACTGTCGGTCTCTCGTCTGCCTTTGATTTGGCTAGTCGAAGCATCGAAATATGAAACACCGGATGAATTCTCGACATCTGTGGGGGTTATTCTAGCTTATATGCAACCTTTCCAACTCGTTTCTTGATCTTGAAATACCCGATGAATCTTGGTGCTAATTTGCATTTCAAACCAAATCGTTGATGACCCTTACAAGGAGAAACCTTTAGATACACTAAAGCTCCCTTATCGTACGTGAGATCGCTGCGATACATGTCCGCATATTTCTTTTACCGATCGTGGGCTCCCTTGAGTCTCTGACGAATCAGTCGTACCTTCTCCGTATGATCAACAACAATCTCAGGCCCCACGGTCTCTCGGTCCTCTGGCTCAACCCAACACGATGGCGAGCGACATGGTCTACCATACGAAGCCTCAAAAGACGCCATCTCAATATTGGCATGATAATTGTTGTTATATGCAAACTCACATTACGGTAGGTACTCTTCCCATGATCCGCCAAACTCCAAGACGCACGTCCGTAACAACCTGTATCAATCTCTCAGTCGGCCCGTCAGTCTGAGGATGAAAAGTCGTACTAAATTGTAGGCGCGTACTATACTGCTCCTGCATACTCCACCACATCCTGGACGTATACATAGCATCTCTGTCTGACGTAATAGTAACTGTTACCCCATGCAGTCTAATAATCTCCCGCTCAAACAGTATACTCAACTGATCAAACGTATAATGTGCGGCCACTGGTAGAAAATGAGCAAACTTTGTCAGTCGATCAACAATAACCCAGATGGAATCATGTCTCCGGACGGTTATCGACAATCCTCTCACAAAATCCATTGCAATGTCTTCCCACTTCCACCGTGGAATGGGAAGAGGCTGTAGCAACCCTCCAGGTCTGCGATGTTCAGTCTTCACTTGCTGACAGATCCCACAGTTCCGGATAAACTCTAATATGTTCGCTTTCATCCCAGGCCACCAAAATTGTCTCTTCATATCATGGTACATTTTGGTCTTTCCTGGATGAACAGTGAATCGGGAACGATGTGAATCTTGAAGAATTTCATCTCTCAGCTCTGGTATTGACGGGATCCACAGTCTGCCCCTGAAGCGCAAACACTGGTCAGACGTCTCCGTCCAATCAACACAATCTGCACTCTGCGCTAACTCACTAAACCTGGAGTACAACCTGTCGGTCCTCTGACCCTCTGCCACTCTCTGTGTAGATACGGTCTGTACTCTCATATGTGCACAAATCTCAACTCGAGTTGCAGTAGGAACCTCTGCATCTTCAACAGGTGTCCTACTCAGCGCATCAGCGACTACATTCGATTTTCCCGGATGATATTCCAATGAAAAGTCGTAATCTTTCGGAAACTCTAACCATCTGCACTGCCGCATATTCAAGTCTTTCTGTGTGAAGAGATATTTCAAACTCTTAAGATCAGTAAAGAGTGTAAACGTCTCTCCATACATATAATGTCTCCATATCTTCAATGCAAACACAACTGTTGGCACCTCTAAGTCATGTGTAGGATAATTCTTCTCATGTACCTTCAATTGTCTGGATGCATATGCTACTGTACCAGTACCCTGCATCAACACACATCCCAGACCTCTATAAGAAGCATCAATGTAGACGGAAAATTCCTGTCCAACCTCTGGTAACACTAACACTGGCGCAGTAGTTAATAACCTCTTTAGCTAAGCGAATGCCTCCTCACATTCCTCAGACCAATGAAATCTCGCGTCTTTCTGAGTCAATTTCGTAATCGGTGAAGCGATTTTCGAAAAATCCTTCACGAATCAGCGATAATACCCTGCCAATCCCAGAAAACTTCTGATCTCAGTCACTGATGTCGGTGCTTTGGCCAATCGATAATCGTCTGAATCTTGGCTGGATCTACTGATATCCCTGCAGCTCCAACAACATGCCCTAGAAACTTGACCTCTGACAGCCATAATTCACATTTACTAAATTTGGCGTATAGTCTATGCTCCCTCAAAGTCTGCAACGTCTTTCTGAGGTGTTGTTCGTGATCCTCCCTCGTCTTCGAGTATACCAGTATATCATCGATGAAGACTATCACAAATCGATCAAAAAACGATCTAAAAACACGATGCATTAGATCCATAAACACTGTTGGAGCATTGGTCAGCCCAAACAGCATGACTATGAACTGAAAATGTCGATATCTGGTGCTGAAAGCTGTAATGGATCTATCCTCGTCCCTGATCCTAAGCTGATGATACCCTAATCGCAGGTCTATCTTAGAGAAAAGTTGTGCTCCTCTCAGCTGATCAAATAAATCATCTATCCTCGGGAGTGGATGTTTGTTCCTAATTGTGACTTTGTTCAACTGTCGATAGTCAATACAAAGTCTCAACGCACCATCTTTTTTCTTCACAAAAAGGACAGGTGCTCCCTATGGTGACATAGAAGGTGTGATGAATCCCTTATGAACCAAATCCTGGAGTTAAGTCTCCAACTCTTCTAGCTCCCGTGGTGCCATCCGGCATGGTGGTATGGAAATCGGTTTCGTACCTGGTACCAACTCGATAATGAAATCGATATCTCGAGGCGGCGGTAAACCAGGTAAATCCTCGGGAAAAACATCAGGAAACTCTCTGAAAATCGGTATATTTTCCACTATAAGTCCCTGACTCTCTGGTACAATGTACAGCGAAATCAACGCTTCCATGTCCTTACTAGTCGCAGGTCGACCTCTCATTCCTACAGTCCTCGCTGCACTACCTTTATAAATGAATGGCGAACGCCCTGGGATCTCATATATCACTGTCTTGCTGGAAACAGTCGATATGAGCGTGGTATGCCGCTAACCAGTCCATTCCTAAAATCGCGTCGAACTCCAAACATTCGAGGACTCTAAAATCGACAGGTAGCTCTACTCCATCTATCGCGACGAGACATTTCTCAACAATACTATGAGGGTACACTATATCCCCCTGCGGTACTCAAGATCAAATGTACGCTAAGCCTAACATGTTTCAACCCTAGAATGTCTATCATGCGACCAACAATAAACGATACGGTAGAGCCAGAATCAAATAAAACATATAAAGTGTGATCGCAAATAGAAATCGTACCCTCAATAAGACCTCGTGTAGCGTCAGCGTCTGGCTGAGCTACCATGTGAACCTCCTCTCGGGCCTGCTGTGCGTACATTGCTGCAGGATGCAGGCATTCTCTCATGATATGCCCGACCTGTCCACATCTATAGCATGTCAACTGTCTGCGCTGACCTTGAGACTGAGACTAGCCCCGTGCCTGATACCGACCCTCTCTATGCACCTGTTCCGGTCTCTGTCTCGTATCTCGGCCTCTGCCTCTGCCACGACCTATGCCACCCTGCGGCTGCTGCCGTGAAGCCTGTGGGGCGGGAAGTGCAGGAACTATAGGAGCTGGTCGGGCTGGTCTAATGGGAGGTGGCAAGGGAAGTCTGCCCACTGTGCTATGTGCTGAAATAATGGATGATATAGGAGGCACAGCCAGTGGGGGTGTAGCTGGCCTCGAACCCTGAGATCCTCGGTTCCATCCCCTTGTTCCCTTACCCCTCTGTCTCCTCCTCTCATACTCTAAGGCCTGCTCTGCAGACAATACTGGACCCGGTGCTCTGCCATCAGCAACTTTGCCCATATAATATGTCTCATGAGCTAGGGCTCGCTCATAGATCTCGGTGAGTGTCCTCGCGCCTGAATTGACGACATAATACCCAATATCGGATCTGAGTCCATCACCGAAGTGATATACATCCTCGGACTTATCTCTCACCAAGTCCCCAGCAAACTGGCGCAGATAATCGTATCGGTTCATGTATTGCATCACAGGCTCCTCTGGCCCCTGTCTCAAGTCCATGAACTCTCGTCTCAATCGCTTCATGACTGAAGCCGAAAAATACTGCTGATAGAACTTCTTCTTGAAAGCATCCCATGTCTCGAACTCTCCGTAAATGGCCACTGTCATACACCACCACACGTAGGCGTCTCGCTCGAGTGTATATGATGAGATCTCTGCCCGAAGTCTATCCTCAATCCTCAGTACCCGATGAAGCTTCTCCTGAGACAGGATCCATTTCTCAATCTTGTGAAAATCCCTGACTCCATCGAAATACGTTGGTTTAAGTCTGATGAAGTCCTTCACCAGCTGAACTTCCACTGAAGTGCTAGAAGATGCGGGTGTGGGAGACGGTACTGCGTCAACTGTCTCCACCACTGGTGCGGTCACAGCTATCGGCCCTGCTAAAGCTGCAGTAGGAAGTGCTGGCGCCTGGACAATCGGTGTAGCTGTCGTAGGAGTTGATGTCGATGTCGGTGCAGAAAAACATGCGGTCATCATCGCGATGAAATCAATCAACTGCTGGCCTTGAGCTGTCACTCGATCAGACAGCCGCTGTAAATCCTCCGTTATAGTAGGAGGCGAACTGCCGCTAGGCTCTGCATCTCCTCCCCCGCGTGTATCAGCCATCGGGGTCTGCAATGGATAGCGAACGCGAATCAGCTTCAACGTGACATAGCGCATAAGTAGATATATATAACTAGCAATTAACAAGTACATATAAGAAATTCCCAGTAGAATCTAAACAAATTCAAGATAAAATGAAACAGATCTAAAAGGCATGCATGATAAACGAAAGTCGTATGGAATGCATGATCATGAGACTTGTAAAACAATGAACGTACAACGAGAATGAGTGTCACAAGAAACAATAAAGAGAGGTGCCCAAGTAGTCTAAGACCACCGAATGCGGGTGCCACAGGTCGGGTCGCAGAGTCGCGCAACGCCAAGCGACTCGGTCATCGGATGCGGCATCGCCGTACCTAAAATGTCGCGAATGAGGGATATCAACGGCGCCCCGGATAAAGCACATCTCATTCCGAATACTGTGACTCGAGGTCATGGCCCCGGTGGCGAGCCGGCAACCACTCCAATCAGAGACACGAGTACGACTCACTTGGCCCTCGGACACTCATAAGAGTGAGAATTCCAAGAAAATGACATGATTCAACATCAATCAAACATGCAAGCTCAAATGAAATACTGTACATTTTCTAACTGGTTTACTTACCTCAAAATTCATATATCACCATCAAGATGTCCCGCTCACGCCTTGATTTGCGCACCCGACACCCGACTATACCTCCTAAGTCCCATGGCCTTCAAAACCATTTGAATCCATCGCGTTGTCGCGATTTCGTTGAAATAGCGCATCCGACCGGTCGACAACGCGCCACCGCGTCGTTGCCGAAATCGCGTCGCCGCCGGAACTGCTCCGCTGCCGGACCGCACCGCTGCCGGAGTTCGCTCCGCCGCCGGAGTCGCGCCGCTTCCAGCGTCCTCCGTGACATCCGCTGCTCGTCGTCTTCGTCCACAGCCGCGACCGCTCGCCTGGGCAGACGCTGCTGTCCGCGACCTCCGCGTCGCCCGCCGCCATCAGCCGCGCTGCACTGCTGGTCCGCGGCTCACTGGTCGGCGTTGTCGTTGCTGCGTCGCCGTCGACGTCCGTTCGCGCGTCTGCTGGGCGTCGCTGGAGCCGCTGTCTGCGCAGGCGCTGCTGCCATGTCGCTGCTCCAAAAAGTTGTGCAACATGCATCACTGTATTCACTCACTTCCCAACTAATGGTATCTAATGCAATGGGTATCTTGGTTTCCACAACTAAGGTTTGTATTTTATGCATTTTGGTCTCTAAACCTATGGCTCTGATACCAACTGTGTTGGTATCACATTGCCTTAAGCCATATAGTTCTCTAAATCTGTCTTTGATACCAACTGTGACGGCCCCAACTACTAAACAGGGCAGCGCCCGGCCTAATCCCGTAATAAAGCCTTAATCCAACTCTCCCACGACTTAATTACGTATTAGTCAGCCTTTCGTTCTTATATTCCTCTAAATTCATGTCTTGATCTATATTATCATTTTCATATAGTTTAAAGATTATGCGGAAGCCATGATAATTCAAAATCCCCAAGTGTGGAAAATCAAGAAAAGACAGTAGCACAAGCACGTATATATAGGACATTATTCACTCAACCCAATGAACAACCCAAAATGACGTAAACAATAATAATACAACAAAAGTCGAGACATACAAATGAGTGAGGAGAGTCGCCGAACTGCTCAAAGGAAATCGCCGATCTTCTCCTTCCCTGGTCTGCTGCTGCTCGACGGACCTACACCCACCGTCACAAACTAGACGGTGAGTATAGTGATATTTAAGTACTAACCGGAGAATTTCATGCAACATTTCCAAATAAACGAATGGTATTTAAAAGCATAAAGTAGCAAAATAAATTGCTGAAACAAGAACTGCAAGTAAATACCATAGTTAAAGATGTAGAGACAGACACAGGCTAAGTTGAGATGATCTACGTCCGGTCGGCGGTGAGACCTATCACCTACCATTTCCCACGGAGTTGCGCTTAATTTCACATAAATAGCGGAGCTGCGCTTTACGCTTTACAACATCAATCTCATGCTTGCCGACCACCCCGAGTCCCATACCTCGTGTGTCGCGCAAGTGTAGTGGTGAGTGCCGGAACCCCGGTAGACCCATGTCCCCGTGAACCGCGTATCTCTCGTGCAATGGATACTAGATAATCCCTACTTTACTTTCAAAAACAAATAGTTCCAAAATTCTAGGATTCCAACACAAGTTAGGCTACAAAGCACAAAGGAAATCGAATACAAGTCCAATTAAATTCAAATTATTCCATTAGCATGCTTTTTATCAATTTTATTCAAGAATTTCATCAAGTGTAGGAATCAGAAGCAACGAAACAATTTACAAGTCATCATGTCACAATATTCATCCATGAATAGATACAAGAACAACATGATGTCCGAGTTCAAGTAGCAATGTCTACCAATAGACCAATAAAGAAATAAGAGAATGAAATGAAATATAAAACTCTCACAATTGTACTTACAATTCACACGTTTGTCCTAGTCTAGCCGATCCCTCGACAAATTCGTAATGCGTGCCCAAACGTCTGCGTTCTCCCCTTAGTTTCCTAATATTCAATAATGTCTCAATTTAGGCCAAATCGAAATCGAGTCAAATTTCTAAAAACTTTGTTTATTTATTTTCGGTCATTCGGCCCATTTCGCGTTTTTCGAGGTAAAACCCTCGTATAACGTTTCTACCCATTTTCTTCACTTTTTATGGAAATCTCAAATTTCTATTGATTTGGTCAAAATATATTTTTCCCTATTTTTCTGAAATTTTCCTGAATTTTTTTTCATATTTTTCTCTATTTTCTGGGATTTATTTATTAAAAATCAGTTTAATTAATTTAACTAATTAAATATATATATTTTTATTGTAGTGGGTCCGGGTTAACCCTACCCGATCCAGTCGGATCCGGGTCGGTCGACTGGTCCTCTCGGTCGAGTCGGCGGCCGACCCGACGTACATGTCGGGCTACCCCCATCATCTTCCTCGCGTAAACCAGAGATGCTGCTCTCTTTTTTTTCACTGGGGTTGGGCGTCCATCCCCAACCCCAAGTTGGGTTCGTGCAGGAAATACGACTCCCCTGCCGTCCCTTGAGCTCGGACGAACTGCCATGGCAGTTCGTCCGAGTCTCCCACCTCGGACCAACAACACCGAACACAACAACAACGACAACATAACAACGATCGAAATCAACAACTCACCTTGGAGCTCGGTCTCTCTCTCTCTCTCTCTCCCGGTCTCTTTCTCTCTCTCTCTCTCCCGGTCTCTCTCCTTCTTCTTCCTCTCGGCCTTTCTTCCTCCTCTTCTTTGCGTTTTTTTTTTCTCCTTTTACCGACTTGGAGAGATATGATAAGTTTTTGACTTTGGGGTTTAATTGACCCATATAGATATATAGATATATATTGGATGTGGATGTGGTTAATTTGCTCATTTTTTTTTAAATTTGATTTAACTAATTACACTTACCCCACGAGCTGTTGCCTCGGGCCCACGTCGACACGCAACACGAGGTGCTTCCCCGCGCGTCTCGGTATCTGCATACCCGTAAATGACTTAGTAGTCTACACATATACAATACACTAGGCATACAACACAACAAATATAATATTTACCTCGGCCATCGTGCCTCGGTAGTTACACGTATCTCGCTGCGGGTCTCACGTCACGGGTCATTTTGTCCTGATTAATGAAGTAAACGTGTATTAATTATTTGGGCCGTGACACCAACATTAGAAAGAATTATGGCCAAATGATTACTATATGGGAGGGAAGAACGAGGATCCACACTTGCACTAAGCATGTACGAGACAATGATCAATCTTTGCCCCAGTTAACACACACCAAACTAATAAAACATCATAGAAAGTCATACATGTTATGGACCTAACTCTTGGGACCAAGACATGGGTGACTTGCTTGTGTACAAGTCACGCTTTAATAGTCAGTTCATTAAGTAGTGGCTTCCTAGGTGCACTTATATCAGTACGGTCAGTCAACAGATTTGTTGCTTTCAAGAGATAAAAAAACACCAACCTTGGGCCACCGATTTGATTCAAAACAACGAAAAGAACCCTTAAGGAGGTTGAAGGCCTTCCTAATAACACCAGTGTTCACCTTAAACACAACACTATCTATAGAACTATGCAACTTTAAAGGATTTTTAGGGTCCTTACAATGTAAATTAGCGTAGAAAAGATGAACAAACCTCTCAAAAATTGAATCCCTTGTTGCCACAAACTCCATCCAGCCAAGACGCTCGAACAACTGCCTGACCCTCACGTTGATGCTATCGAAGTACTCAAAGTCCAACCTCCTGGTGTACAAACATTCTCGCTTAATGAAACTTGTATGCAAGTTTGCCAAGGCTTGTCTGCATCCTCGTAAGTCGACATCTCCAACACGATCATCATCTTCATGGTGATCTGGAATGACGAATGGGGTGGACGAGGTAGTAGATGGGATGGTGCTACGAGCCTTGTTTCACAGTCGAGCACTTTTGTGGGTTTGTATTGAATGGCCAACCTTCGACTTCATAGCCCTTGTCCCCTCCATGGCATTCTCGCTACTCTCATCAAGTTCGAGCCTCTTCTTTGAGGGCTTGTTCAATGAAGTTGGGTATTTTTCCATAACAGCGTTTGTTTTCACCATCGAATACTCATAATGAGAGGGCAAAAAGGACAATGAGTTTAGCTAGGGTTTAAAGAGGGACTACAACTACGTGAGTAAGAGAGCTCAATGTATATGGAGAGTTGTTTCTCTTACGCATGGAGAGGTGCCCATTCATGAGTCATAATGACATCTCGAGAAGATGGACTGGCGCGACGGCTCCATCAAAGACATATCCCTTCAACAATCTCTCCATAGATCTCTCGAGATGTTTAACACGTGTATGGTCAATCGGCCAATTTTGGTCAAATTATTTAAACTTTATTTTTTCGAATATCCAAAATTCTTTTCCGCTATTTTGTTCGACAGTAAACTAAAATATTTTCCATTGAAGAACCCTAACGTTGAATGTATGAATTAACAAAAGCAACAATTTAAAATGCAATATTATATGATTAACATGACATTGAAGCATATCAAACCATAATTCCCCAACAAAAGAGATGGAAATCCAGATGTCCATACATTTTTTTCAAAACGAAACCCTGATTGCTAAAAAAGCCCTAATCTATAAAGGTAAACCCTAATCGACGACATGAAGGAATATCAAAAACAAAAGCTTACAGCTTGCCTTTCTCCAAGCTCACAAATTTGATGGTCATTTTAGACTTCACCTCCACTCCACCACCCTCTCGGACTGCAACATGCAAACCTTCCTCGAACAAGCGAGTCATCTCTCGAACTCGAGCTTCCATGTCCTCGATTACATTTGTGCTGTCACTTCGCTGAGGTGTGTCCATTTTACAGGGCACTCTACCTGCAGCTGCACGGGGAATAATCCATCTGAAGTATAGATTACATCCTTCCCTGCTACACCTAAAGAACAGCCGACCTTTGTTGGGTCCATGTTTCTTGACCCTCCTCCTGACAATCACACCAAGTAAGCAACCATGACAACTTCTTCTTTTAGGACAGTCAACATCAACTTGTTCAAATCTTCCACAGCTCCAACACTCAAACTCGCTTGTAAATACCATAGTAGTAAGCTGCAACTTCTCGATAAAGGAGAACTTTATACCTTAATGAAGGAAAATAAAGCAAAACGAAGGAACGAGTTTTAGTTTTGTTGTCTTGTAAAAGAGACCCGGACGAGATCCAAAAAATTTTAGAATTTTCATCTTTGTCAACAATACATCTCCATGTCAGTCGACTGACAGAAGACAAGAATGGAAGTGACGCGCGCGTTAGAAAATAAACGGAGAAGAAAAAGTCCGCTAACGGCTTCCATTGATTTGGAGGTAGGCCCGACAGAGCTAAGGTGTTGCTGCCACGTTAGGTGTGTATTGAATGTATGTAATGAAACAATGTCAAAATATCATTTTCCTTTTTCCACTTCACTGTAGCTTCAATGAATAGTATAAAATACTTTATCATAATCAAAATATCGATTAATCAATGAATTAAATTACTTTATTTAATCTTTGTTGATAATTTCACTAATGTGAATTGAAAATGTATATGATCTCTCTCTCAAGTCCTCAACGATTGTGAATATGTGGTTCTTGTTTTGTTGATAAATGCATTGCTGATCAGTTTTTTTGTTTTTGTTTTGTTTTGTTTTGTTTTGATTTTTTATTTTTTTTTTTTTTGTTACAATCAACTCTTGTTGTTTCTCGAGACAATAAGCTCCTTATCCCATGTGTTGATGCCCTAAAAATCAGTTTTCTCTGACGTTTGATCAGAACATCTAGAGCAACTCAAATTATTAATAAATGCCCACTCTGATGCCCCTGCATGGTTGGTTGTGTGTCTGGGCCATGGATGCTACCTATCTAAAAAAAAATTTATAGTTAGGGGCACCCCTACTTTGCTTTCGTCAACCACACAGTCTGATTGTAAGTGGCACGAACATTGGGCTTGCCCGACTTAGCAAACACCACTAATTAGGCAAATAAAATATTAATTGGTAGTAAATTTAATTGTAATGAGAAAGATTTAAATAACATACTTTTGATATATACATTTGTTAATTGTTATACAATGGCACAGCATGCGCACCGTGCTTGTGAGGATCTTTCAACCTACATCGAGATACGTGTGTGCATATTTCAATGTATATGGTAAAGATGGTATACCAAAAGTATAATCACTTCTCCATTATGCATCAAGAAGACGTGTGCACATGACTTGACCAATTAAAGGACTGTGACAATTATGCCAATTAAATAGATGTCAAAAATGCGTCGCCCTATTATTTTGCATTTGTTACAAGTCCGTCTATATATAATTTTTGGGTCGGTCTATACATATAGAAGGGCTCTAAAATTAATCCTTAATATTTCAACATTTTTTTTTTGAAAGAAGATGTTATATATTTATCGATAATACCAACTAATCAGTTAGCCCAATTGTTTGGTATGGTGTTTGGGAGTAAGAGGTCTTGAGTTCAAATCTTGATGAGAATAATTGTTTCTTTTTTTTATCAAGAAATAATATATATATATATATATATATATATATATATATATATATATATATATATATATATATATATATATATATGTATTGATAATAACTCGAGAATTAATATCAAATACACAAAAACCACTTGTATAAATATATAACTAAATGCATGCATGTTTTCAAAAAGAAAAACTAAATGCAAGCGTCTCTAATTATGCAAAACATTGTTATTGTATAACCAAGTAGTTGACTGGTTTAATATGAGGTTAATTACTTATGTAAGAGGTTTGAGGTTTGAGGTTTGAGTCTTAATGCACACAAGAATATTGTTTATTTTTTTATTGAGGCCTCATTTAATTACAAAGAAAATGTTTCATAAAAAAAAAGTTTCTTAAGAAAGTTTTTCTTAATAAATGTTCAAAGAAAAAAAAAATTTATATATGTTTGATTGCACATAAATAAAAATTTTCTCTCAAAACTCACCAACAACAAGTTTTGAAATAAATATGAAAACTGCATTAATTTTTATATTTAAAATATAAATTTAATGCGTCTTGATATGAAAACTTACATTTTCTCAAAAGAAAACTTAATTTGCCCATCGTAATAGATGAAAAAAATATACGGGTCTTATTATGAAAAATTGGCAATTGTGAAAAAATGTTATGCGAGAAGATTTTTGTCATCAAACGCATGAAAATATCATTTTCCAAAGAAATTTTCTTTGAAATATTCTTTTTTAATGTCCAATCAAACATGACCTAAGAAAAAAAAATTATGCAAATTAAACATTGTCTATATTTCAAGTATATTCAAGGATACCGAAAGGGTGTTTAATAATTAATAGACTGTGCCGTGTTTATTAATTTCCTAAACAAATATATATACCTAGCTAGCAAACTATTTAATTCAGGAATCATGCATACAATAATTTTATTTAGTTATTTAATTAAACAAAATTGGTGGCCTTTCTAATTAATTTTTATAAGACTTTATTTTGAAGTTGATATCATAATCAATTGAGTGGCTCAATAATTTGGTATGAGATTTAAAGTAAAATGTTATAAGTTCAAACCTTGGTGAATGCAAAAGTTGTTTCTATCATATCAAAAAATAAAAAATAAGAAAAATTTGAAGTCGATATCCTTTACATATAAATATTAAATAATTAGTTCCCTTTATCTCTAATTTATGTATTGGGGCGAGTGCAAAAAAGTTGAATCGTGACGCATGGTCTAAATACAAGACTACACCCAATATTAAGTGAGTGGTACCTAGCTATAAAACTATAAAGTCCCTATATATATATATATATATATATATATATATATATATAGGATTTGAAAAATCTTAATTTGCACTGGTTTTATTTTATCTACTTTTAAAACTCGCTTTTCTTTTATAGAGTTCGTCTAGCTATTTTGGGCTCATTAAAATCAAATCAATTTAACACCTAGTCTGTGGCCGGTATAGCTAGTACATAAATTTTGAATCAATTTATGGAGTGCGACGCGCTTTCGAGTACTCTACTTTTGAAGCCTTTTGTTTTTTGTCAAGTGAAATTGCATTGATAAGTGAGAACTCATACATCCATGAAAACAATACAAAGCTCTGTCTCCACGAGAGAAATCGAGGTAGTAAAGCCCCACCACAAGCCCCACCACACTCCACCTTCGACAGCCAATAAGACATGATTGATGGAGAGGAAAGCCGGACATAACCGAAAGAAAGCTAGATAAAATCGGAGAAAAACCCTAACAAAAGGGAAGGGAAGACATCCTCCAAGAGGGACAACAAACAACAACAAAAAAACCTCACTAACATATAACAAATCTCAACAGTGGAGGCAACATCCGCACCGCCTGAAGCCCCACACCAACCGGATCTGGGAGCCTAGGGCCTGAAGAGGCAAGGTTGAGAAACCCTAAGCACTCACAGCGAGAACTTAAGAACACCAACCAGTACTTTTGAAGTCTTATTTCTATGAGAAATGCTACGTTTTCGAACCCAATCTATGATATGCTGATTTCGCCTCAATATTACATCACTAATTTTACAATCATTTGCACTATTTTTTTTTTTTTTTTTTTTTTTTTTAACTTCGAAAAATGTTTGCGTTACTTGATCTGTTTATTCATATTGTGCATTGAATTAAAATATAAAGAATGTGTGCAGTCTCAAACAAAGAAGATGGAAAAGACATGCAAAAGAAAAAAGAAATATCATTTTAAACCTTAATTAAGTTATTATTAATTTTTAAAGCTTTGAGATTGAAGATTATATACAGAAACATATATAATATATATGTGTTTCATGTTATAATATATAATTAACATATAATAATCATTTTAAGCTACTAACTAATTTGATGGAAATTAATTATATAATATTTATATATCATGAAAGTTTATCAATGGTTCTCACTCAAATCTATACATACGCTACGGTTATTTGTTACCACACCAAATTTTTGTAAAAATTCAACAAAAATATATTAAATATTAATAGCATGAGTAGTTAATTTTCTTCTCATTTTAGTTCCTATAGTAGAATTTCTCCAATATATATATATATATATATATATATATTTTTTTTATAAGAAAGAAATAATTAATTGTTTCCGCCAAGGTTCGAACACATGACCTTTTACTCTCAAATACCATACCAAACCATCGGGCCACCTAATTGGTTATATCTTTTTTCTTTTGGCGATCATTGGATATATAATAGTATTAATTGTTATATATAATAAGAGGAAAATATGTGTAAAGTATTTCATTTTACGATTAGTATAGATTTCTTAAAGTGCCTATACGTATTAAGAAGAAAGTAAGCACACCACTAAGAAACATACCTATCGGATGGCATAAATTAAGGATATTGTGATGCTCTATATATACCTAACCATGACACCTATTTGTAACAAAGAAATGAAGAAAACAAAATTCCCCATCAAAGAATGCATCAATAATTTGGCCCACCACAATGGTGGTTCGATCGTTGAATTCGAAATTAAAGGAGAAAATAATAGCTTTTGACTATAACAATAATCCAGCTTGAATATATGGACGGATATGATGTAATCAATGATGTTAATTCTTAATTAGCATGCATGCTTTATGCTAGTTAAGATCAGAAGAAACTCGAAACCCTTCAATAATAGATTTCAAAACATGCCTTTCTTGACCAATTAATCGTCCATTGATGGAATTCCTATACAATTAGTAGTAGTTATAGATTGATTTGCTTTCACACAACACCAATTAATGCTTCAAGTGACTGTAATTGTAATTAAGGAACATAAAGTGAAATTTTACAATTTCAGTTAAACTTTTTTTGGTAGAAATTAATTTAGTGAACTTTTTCACTTATTTTAATTTGATCTAGCTACTCTTTTGAGGTATTGAGTGATCTATTGGATTCAGCATTATGAAGTATTCACTATTTTGCATTTGCGATCATAATTGCTAGTTCATTCCTTCTTTTCTCACCAGGAACAACCTTGCCATCTTAATTTTATCTTTTCAATTACAAGCTATTACAATGAGCAATTGTCTCACTAAAGTCCAGTGGATATACTTAAAAGTTAAAGTAGTTCACCAATCGAGAGTGGTAGGTCACTGGTTTGGTATAGAGTCGCTTGTGTAAGAGGTTGTAAGTTTGAACTTCAATGGAGGCAATTAAGTTGTTGTATATTAAAGATCCATAGAGATAACTGATAGGTGGCCAAGTCACAACAAACTTATATAGAGCTTATGTGAGCTTAGTGAACCAGAACAAGTCGCATAGCTACTAAGATCGATTAATTCTTAGTGGACCTGAATTATTTTATTAATATAAATATATAATTTTAGCATTTATTACGTCATGTATAAAATCCAGACTGTATCCTTTCCCGCGGATGACCTTGCTTGCTACTCTTACTACGACAGTTACAAGTTTGTAGGATCAATAACTCTCAATAAATCTTATGTTTTCTTGATACAATTGTGAATACATTTTGTAATTGGGTAGTGCTATTTGGACTCGTGAGTCCGACTCAAAACTTTTTTTAATTTCAAACACATCATCGAGCAATTAATGAAACAACCATAATCACTTGTAAAATTCTTTGGATATCCCTTAAATATTTACAAAAATTTTAAAAATCTCTCTATGATTCCGGACTCATGAGTCCAAGTAAATTTATTGTTTGTAATTATTGATATGCTTATGAGGAAAATGATTGGGCGCCTGTTTTGGACATCGAAATTGACACCTAGCTAATTATTAATTGGTGTTTATTGATTTGTGCATCGATATTTGTGCTCACACAAATTAGTATGTATCGAAGTGACACTAAAAACTAAGTGTACATTTTGAGTATCTAAAATGGGTCAACCTAGTACTATCGTGGTTATTAATATATATTACCAGTCTTGCTCTCCATCACCTTTGTAAATTACTATATAAATATTTCTGTACATGTAATTGTATACTCTATAAATATTTCTGTTATGGTGAAATCTTGCAGCTCACAAGTTATTTCTCTATTATTAATTTTACTTCACCTCATTGCAATAGCTAGAAAAGGTCTTAAGCTGCGAAATTGTTTGCAGCTAAAAGTTCATATTTCGAAGCAAAAAGTTTTTAGCCGCGAAAAAAATAAAAATTGTAGCAAGTTTATTACCTAAGCCCCGATGCTAAAGGTATTACGTCACAAATTTATTAATTCGCAGCTAAGAATAACATTTAAGTGATGAAAATATTTCACAGTTAAATAGGAAAATTAACAACGAAGTATAATTTGCATCTAAACGCATCATTTTTCCATCTCACAAACGTAATTTTTTTTTTTTTTTTTTAACAATATCTTACAAACATAAAGTTCGTGATAATGATAATCTAATCCTATAAGATAGTGCATGGTAAGACATAATGAACCAAATAGGCTATATAAGTTTACCGAGGGAAGATTGTTTAATTAGATTTTTTAGACTCCAAATCTTGATGGTTTAGATTGTTAGATTAGATCTTAATTTAGCTTGGCCTCAGCTCATATCACTCTTTTTTTTTTTTTTTTTTTTTTTAAGTAATCCTACCTAATTAATCAGTATTGAAATTAACCGGACGATGTGCGTGCCTCAAGCAAAGCTCTCTCCTTGTAAACAAATACCCTACATTGTTGTAACCCAAAAAAAAAAAAAACCTACATTGTGAGTTACGAACGGAAGTAAAAAAAAAAAAAAAAAAACATAATTTAGATCCTCTTTGGCAAATAAAAGAATTTATATGTCAATTGAATGTAATAATAAACATAAAAAAGAAAAAAAAAAACGGAAAAATACCACCAACAATGTACAAACCCTCTATTAAGCCCCACCACCCAAAAAAAAAAGTATCATGTTTTACGTTCTCATTTTTAAAATTAGTCTCATCACTTCCACATTTCTTATTCCCCATCTTTTCCTTTAATTATTTTTACCTTCCATCATATATGTACTTCTTGGGCCCAACCACATTGGGCCTGGGCCCAGGCCCATCAAGACAAGAACACTTCGACACTGGTGGTTCTGCGAGTGGCGCACCGAGGACACGTGTCGGCTACAGCATTGCAAGCCATACACAGCGACAGGTGGCGACACGGCAACAGCACAACCGACGCCGCTCTGGTCCGACACAATCTACACGCCGGCCCGACCGCGCTCGAACCGGTCCGGTCCAACCAGTCCACCCGGACCGGATCGACATGCGCCGACTCGGCGTCCTCGGCTTCACACTCCTGTTTCTTATCCTGCGCACCCCCAACACCCGGCGCGGCGCAAGCCATGGCTTGCTGGAGCTGACCTTGGAGTGCCGCCGCGGCGACCTCGTGGGCCCGAGCCTTGGACTGCCACGCCTGCGCCTCGGCTCGAAGCTGCGCCACCCGGTCCTCGAGCTCGGCGTGGCGACGGGCCACCTTCTCGACTTCCATCTCCTTGTCTCTGAGCCGGCGCGCCAAAGAGCCTTCCGCTGCGCACAGCAGCGCACGGTAGTGGGCCTCCCTTCTCTCCGCTAACGTGCGCCGGAGGTGGTCGCCCTGTTCGAAATTTAGAGTTGAAAACCACTGAACTTGGAAATTGAAATGAAAATGTTGTTGTTGTTGATGATGAAATGGGCTTACCTGGGCTTGGAGGAATTGATCGATTTCGTCTCTTTGTTGCTTGATTTGTAAGGTGAGGTCTTCTGAGAGGATTGATGATGATGATGGTGATGAGCAGGATGAGAGGATTAATGAAGAGGGCAGTACAATATTCTGTTGTTGTTGTTGTTGGTCTCCAAAGGATAAACGAAGTCCCGTTGACACACCATTGGCCTGTTGTTGTTGTTGTTGTTGTTGTTGTTGTTGTTGTTGTTGTTGTTGATGGTGGTGATGGTGGTTGTGGAGTTGGGCGAGGTTTATCAAAGTAGGTTGAGGAGGCTGAACAGAGAACCAATTAATCGGTGCCGCCGATGAACCTCCACCACCAACATCTCTGCCTCTCTTCCTAGAATTAGCCCCCACTGCATACATAATAATACACAAACCATTCAATTTCATAATCAATGACCCCATAATTGAAACCAACCCATGACTGCAATCTGCCACCGCTCACCTCCATTGCCAAACAAAATCGGATTGGAAGAGGAGTCCAAAACCCCCCCTGCTGGTTGTTGTTGCTGCTGTTGCTGCTGCTGCAGCTGCAGCACAGAGTAATCATTATTCCCCATCACCGTACTGCTCTTCCCCTCCTGCCCATTTCTACAACAATCACCAAAACCACAAACCCCCCCTCCCCCATCAAAATCAAACAACAAAAACTATTCAATCAAACCAATAAATAACCTCACAAACTCAAACCACCCATGAATCCACATATACCTGTTTAGAAGCAAAATGTTTGATGGGTATTGGGCTTGGACGGCCATAGATGGTGATTAACAAATAAAAGAACAAGGAAGGTGAGTCAAAGAAATGAAAGAAATGAAGAAATGAGGAGAGGAATGAAAGATAGCTAGGAGTATATATTAGAAGCAAGCAAAAGAAGGTAAGAAATATACGGAGATTAATTATTTAGATTGGAATGGATTGGGAGAAGAGGGAGCGATTTGGGTGCACGACAATTAACGTGTACACACGGAGCGCGTGCGTGCGTGAGAGAGAAAATGAGAAATAGAGAGAGAGAGAGATGCCCCCAAAGAGGGGCGGACTATTCAAAGAAGGCAGAGAGAGAGAGAAGGAATCGCAAAAGAAAACGAATATAAATGAATGAAATATGTGCCTCCTCTACCACCACTTCTGGTGCTAAAACGTGGTGGTATCTGTTTTTTTTCTCTTTGGTTCCACCAACAGCATTACATCAACCACAACGAATCAGTCCAAGAGAGACCACCTTATTCCTCTCCACTTCCTTTGCTTGCCTTCCTATCTTTCTCATCTCTAGCTCCCTCTCTCTACCCAAAAAAAAAAAAAAAAAAGAAATCAATTTTAATTTCCCAAGATACTTTTTTTTAATTAGGATCACTAATTCACATTGATTAAATTATTAATTCCTGTTTGGGGATGGAGGAAAAAAGGATTAAATAAATGGGGACTTGGAGGGTTTCTTGGTGTTTGTTGGTTGGGTTTCTCTCTTAACCATATGGGAAGTGTCAGCTTTTCTTTTTTTTTGGTTGTGAAGAAGAAATGTAATTAATATTCTCAATGTTTGTTGGGGTTGAGTTAATCTTAGCCTCAAAGATTCATCTTTCATCAATCTCAACAAAGTTATTATATAAGTTTTTTTTTTTTTTTCTTGATTTGTATTTAATTAGTTTCTTAATTGATGATTAATTTGTTGATTAAACACATAAGAAAAGTAAAATATTTAGAGAATTGTAAATGGATTTTATTTTATTTTATTTATTTGGTTTGAACTTACATGGGTTGAAGGTTTGATAGCTAGGGACCAAATGCATAAGCCCAAAAAATCTCAAAATCAAGTTGCATATATGCATCTTAACTTCAGAATATTTGGAGAATCATAAATTGATTTTCTCGAATTCTTTTATTTAATAAAAATTGAATGACATTATTAATCTTACCTATCGTTTTTATTTTATTTTATTTTGAAGTGTTTCGGGTAGATTTTACTTGGTATTCAAGTTTAATAGTTCCAACAACACTCTTTTTTCTTGTTCAACCATTCCTTTTCTTAGAATATAAAGAAAACAATGGTGGTGAAGAGATGACACAGCCATCAACTTAGCTAATTGCTTGGTTATTCAATTTAGTGGTTTCTTTTTCTTCTCCCATTGTTTGTCCATTTCATTCTTATTTCAATTTCAAGGCCACCCAAATGACAAGTATGCCCTTTCCCTCTTTTTTAGGGGAGTATAAAAGTTTTAGAAGTTTTTTCTATTTTTTATTTTTTTAATAAAAAAAACCAACTTTTCTTTCTCCACTGTAGGACTCAAAACATCCACTCACTTGCAACAACACCACATACCAAATTATTAAGCCACCCGATTGGTTGGTAGGTTTTTTCCATTTTGTGAATTCTTTGTTAGTTATACAACTAATACATTGTCTTTCAAAAGAAAAATGAAGGAACAATACAAGTATACGGTCCTTTTAATTTTTTTTAGGTTTTCCACGTGTATTATTTTAGCACCAATCACTCATCCGTGTAGGCATTATCAAGCCTCTCTACACATTTTGCAAGAAGGGGTGTTAAATTTTCGGTCCGGACAGGTCCAGGTCCAGTCCAGGTCCAGGTCCAGACGACCGACCTTTGCTATGAATGATCATTTGCGTTATTCAGACCCGAGCAGATTGATTTCAAATTCTGACAAGCGTGCCTTGCCCAAACCCAAAATATTACTTTAAATCCGCATTGTCCAAATGTCTGAATTTATCAAGTTTTTAAAAAATTATTTTACGTTTAAAAGCTTTTTTAGTTAATAAAATCATTGTAACGTAATATAATCATCTCTGACATAATTTTTAAAAATAATTTTTAAGTTGTATTTATTATTTTAAATTACAAGACGTAACAATATTTATTTTTTTTTGTTAAAAGTCAAAACGCATAATGTGGTATCAAGCAATTTAGCTAATTCTCCAAACTAAAATAGTGCATTTCTATACAAGCTATGTACGTGGTTTTTTTTTTTTTTTTTGTTGTTTTTGTGAATTATATAACGTAGGAGGTATATTTTCAAAATAAATAAAAATTGGGGAAAATGCTAAAATGACGCCCCAAAATGATACTCTAATTAGTGACACCCCTGTGACGTGGTGTGAGGGTCCGCATCCATGAGAGTCGTCTACGCCATTCGAGATACACACCACACGTGTTATGCATCAGAAATATATTATTTTGCGCACACTCATTTTTACATAGAGCCAGCGCGCCGTGCCGCACCACGTCACAAGGGTGTCACTTGGGGTGTCATTTGGGATGTCATTCTAACATTTGCATAACTCAAAATCGAAATCCGGGGCCGGTGAGCTGGACAAAAAATTGACACCCCAATTTGCAAGACTCAAAATCGGAATCTTGCATTTGCAAAACTCAAAATTAAAATCTCACTTATGGAGAATTGAAACCATTATCACTCAAACTAACTGATTTATTATTGGTACGACTCTTTTAATTAATTACTTAAATACGTACATTTGATATTTTGGTGCAACTGTCATTTGCAATTTGTTTTAGTGCTAAAGTTTCTTCGTCTCCAAGTACTTTGAAGCTAGGTCAGGCCTCATCTTAGGATAATAATTATCCAACTTTTACACAAGAGATGGAATAGAGCTAAGAAAAGAAAGGCATTCCAATATGCTTTGAATGGAGAGTTGAGTGAGAACTCATCCTTCACCAAATGACATGTGATTAGCATATTAGACCAAACCTAATTCTAAAAGTCCAAACACACTCGCTTAGACACCTGTCTCATCTTCTTTTGAATTGATGGAAACAAACCCTAAGTTCAATATCTCTGAATTGATGGCTTTTGGTGTGTTTTATTGCTTGACCAAAAGACAAACTATATATGCATTCGTAAACCATTAGTTAGTGTGAATTTAAGACATTGAGAATGCTAATTAAAATGATGTTTTTGATATTTGTAAGATTCATTGTAGACTTTGCTATAGCCTATATATATTATCATAATTGAGCAAGTAAGATACGCAATTAATTAAATAGCTTGCTTAAGAACACAAAAGGCATATATGCGTATAATTAATATTATTACTTTTATATTAATAATTAATTTAAATTTTTTAATTTGTTATATACGAAGATAAAAATACGTATCTATCTAGACTGATCGTAGCCAAATAAAATTGTACCGTTTCATAGAATTATTTCTTTCATATGGAAAATGTTAAAATGACAGTTCAACCGACACACATGTGATGTAGCGCGCAGGCCCGTATTTATAGTAGCCGTCATGTGCCTTTCGAGATATACATCACGCGTGTTATGCACCAAGAACTATTTTTGCGTACACTCATTTTTATGCACCGGGATGTCACTTGGGATGTCATTAAGGGTGTCATATTCTAGCATTTTCCTATTTCGCATATCATCATAATTTTTTATTTTGAATAATATGTCAAGGAGGTGCGTGTGTGTTATGTTTGATATATACCACATTCAATTTAATGTCAATTGATGAAAAGTAACTTAGTATTTATGAAATTAATCCCTCTTAATATGCAAAGAAGAATTTACTTTTAATGGAGAGATGACAAAAGAAAGGAAGAAGAGAAAACTCATTCAAAAAGGTGAAATAGATTAAAGAGGAAGAGGGAGAGGTGACATGCATTGATGGGTTTAGGAAACAATTTGTCTTTGCTTAGGACCCACTTGGACGGCTTCTTGTAATAATCACTTATTGAGCAAACTGGCCTATATAGCTATTCCAATCGCTACTCCATACATGCACCTCACAAAATCACAATGTCCATCCCCACACCAAATCCCTAACTCAAGACTACATATATCTTTTTTTCTTCATCTTCCATCATTTCATTTAATTATTATGATGTGAATTATGATCAATTTTTTATTTCCTTTTATTGCATTAGGTATATCTAATATATTTAATAAAATGAGTATTATTTATAAGAAGACTAAAGATTCTGCAAAAAAAAAAAAAAAAAGAAAAGAAAAGAAAAAAAAAAAACACTACACAATTAATCTTGATGGCAATTAAGGGTTAATTCAATAGAAGATGTTTTACTGTGATATAATTTTAAAATCTTCACTCTAACAGGTAGAAAACTGAACTCTCTACTTATGACCAGTCATGAGGTAGATCATGAGATAAATAAAGACCTTAGATAGTCATGATCATTTCACACCGTCTAAGAAAAATCATTTTTTGAATAATTAATGTGAAATCTAATTATTAAACACTAAAAAGAAAGCTCTATGAACGTGCCACTTTTTCAAGCATTTTCACACTCTCTTTCATGGAAATTAAGGTTTTTATTAATTTTATAGAAGTTGTTTTATTGTGATGTAATTTTAATTACAACCAACCAATTAAGCGGCCTAATGGTTTGATACAGTAAGAGGTCACATGGGTTCGAACCTTGAGGCAAGTAATTGTTTCTTTTAGCTTTCTTATAAAAAAAATATAATTTAAATTACACCAATAGGTGAAAAAAAAAACTCTTTGAACAAAAAGAAAAGAAAAAATAAACTCTTATGGTCACGAGTCAAGATGAGATAATTAAATACCTTAGCTAGATATGATCTTTTCACACAGTATAAGAAAAATAATTTTTCTTAATTAATACGTGTAATATAAAGTACTAAAAAGAAATCTCGATCAATGTTGGCCACATTTTCAAGCATTTTTTTTTATAAGAAATGTTAATGTAGTTTCTTAATTATCAAACAATTCTTTAATCATTCACCAATCAATTGGGTGGCTCAATGGTTTGATACGGTTTGAAAGTAAGAGATCATGAGACTCCAGTGGAGGCAAGTTGATTCTTTCTTATAAAAAAAATACTATCATTTAATTACTTAATGGATAGTGAGTATCAATAATCTTAAAAATATTTAAGGCGACAAACTTGTTATATATCAATTGCATTAAAAATAATTAATGTAGGCACAATCTCGGTATTTACAATGCTATATATGTTGTTTAAGTTTCTCTTCCTTATTTTATTTTCAGTTTTTTTATTTAATGAAACATCGACCGGTTAATAGACCATTAATATTATGGATTAAAAGTGATGATGCATGCATGCATCCATTAACCATCAACCACATCCTATAAATAGTTCAATATCTTAAAATACTTCAACAATTATGTACTTATAACAAATTAATGATTGATCCAGCTATGTCAAAACCATCTCTAGTGAAATGGATGCGACGAACATCACTTGTCATAAAGAGGCAAGGCTTCGAGAGGTCTTGAGTTGGGCTCCCGCTAAAAAAAAAATGATCGAGTTGCAAAATCAATCAAAATCGTTGCTCTTGGACATTGAGACTCCCAATTTCGACGAGTTCCCACATTTTCTCGTGAGTTCTACATTATAAAAAAATAATAATATATAACCAAAATATGTGAATAAACTATTGCTCGTTTGTAATTGTAATAAAAAATCATTTCATTTTTATATAATTAAAAGATCATATAATACTCATTACGTGTATTTTTTTTCAAAACTAAAATCATTGATTCCCAATAATAAGCTATATATTTTCTTGAAACAAGAAGCATATGTTGCTTGTATATTTTGTTGATGGATTGGTATTTCTTTAATCCTAATCCATCCATATTCTCTCCCCACTTCATTGACCCCTCCAAACAACTCGATCTCATCGATCTCTCCTTTTCAGTTTCTCTATATTAATATTATATTATAGGTACATTAGGTTTTGTTATTAATTAATGGGTTTTGTGCACCAATATCAACAAGGGCATGCACCACCATTTTCAATCCTCACCTCCACCATACTTTTTACAATGTGCACAGACCTACCCACCACTTCTTCTATCACGAATCATAATTTCTTCACACCAAAAGTAGCTCCAACCCACCCTCTCTCTTAATCACAAAAGATTAGAGCACCAAATTCTCACCTTTTCCTTTCCTTTTTTTTTCTTTCTCTGATCATACCAGCTCTGATCTCTATCCACCTTTAATTATCTTTTTTTTTTTTGCTAGTGTTGAAATGTGTGTTGTATATCTTATCTCTTCATGGGCTTGACATGAGCTAATGAACAAGTTGGTGACTTTCTAGCGTTTGCTTCGAATAAGTCTCATTTTTTGTGCTTTGTTGTCATCCATTTAAATTTTATTACCCAATGTGTCATCACCACAAAATAGACAAAGTCGGTGTTGGAAATTATATATTATTACTTTTTAGTTTCTACCATTGGTTTAATTAAAACTGTGTGTGTGTGTTTTTTTTTTTTTTTAGGGTAATTGAACGTGAGTACTCTTTAAAGTCTTTGGGAAAAAATATTACTTACTATATATATAATTATTCCCAAGATATTTAAAAATTATAATGGTATAATATTAGGTAATTAATGTATATATGTGATCATCACATGTTAATTAAATTTTGCTTTCTTTTAATTGAGTATTTTGTTATCTATGTACATATTATATATACATACATACATTGTGATTGTACAATATTGCATGTACACAAGGACTATTAGCATGATGCATATCGTTTACTGATTAATTGGTACACAGTGTTGTAAATTGGATGACCTTTTAACCAAGCTTATGAATGATCACATTGTCAAGCATGGCTCTCACATTGAATTGTAACATCAAGTATGACTTCTACATTGAATGTAACTTGTACACTCTACATAACTTGTATTCAACTCCAATATATAATCACTTGTCTATGTATTGTCATGTAACTTGTAATCTTGTATGACATGAGACTTTGGTGTAACTTGCACACTTTGTGCAAGTACTTATTCTCATCATGGCTAAGGGCCTATATAAGGGGGTTCCTTCACTTGTAAAGAACACACTAATGTATGAATGAAATATCTACATTCTCATCTCTAGCTCTCTTCTCTCTTGTCTCATCTTCTCTACTTGTTCTAGTAGTTCTTAGTTTATGTCTTCCATGCTTAAGTCTCTAGCAAGTCCAACTTAAGTTCTAGTTGACTTACAACTTAGTTTACAACACGTTATCGGCACGAGCTTGCTCTAGCATTAAGGAGATCCTGAAGTTCAAGAAGGCTTGTTAAAGAGACAAAGCTAGGAAGGTATAACTTTTGTTATTTAAATAAGTTCAATTTATTTCTATATTATCATGGTTGCTTCCTTTTATTACATGAATCACTTCTATATGCATAATTTATTCATATACTATGCATTATAACGTCACTGATTGCGAAAGTATGCTCTGTAGTTGCGTATTGTATGATATTCTACATTAGAAATCAAAAGTCAATGTGTGACATATAGTTTTTCTCTTAAAACTACAAACGATTAGTTATTGTTCTATTCTTGATTTTATAATACAAATAATGCTATAAGTTTGAGTTGATAGTGGGTAAGCCTTGTCCCTGGTAAAGCTGAACATTAAAAGGGAGACGGGTTATCCCGTTCGAGGAGGCATGATATTAAGTAGACTATGTCTCGCCACCCAACCTGTTGGTGGGACAATGTCTCGCCACCCAACTTGTCCCACCAACTCATACGAATATTACATTTTGTTTATTAATGAATCAAGTTGTGAATATATATTTAATTATATGTTATATTTTTACATAAAAAAGGGAAAACTATTTTATATTAAATTTATTTTCAAAATATTATTCAACCATAGTTGAACTTGTTGCCTTATTATATTACCGACAAAAATTACTTGTCATGACAATTAGATACTATAATTTATGAATAAAACATCTATGTAAGATTATGTTGTGTTATACAAAATTTAAATCATTTGCCAATATCTCTTTAGAGATTTGAAAAGTGAATATTTCACTTTATATAACTTTTCACCCTATGGAGTTATAAATATATAAATACCAAAAAAGGTAATGCTCCAAAAGCTCAAAATGAGCGGTTGAGTCTCAAGCTACAAAATTTAATCAGTTAAATATTAATTATAATTCTACAATTTTAATTACCTCTATGTTGAGGCTATGTGAAAATATGACTGATGAGACAATAAAAATAAGGTCACGTGGCCCGCCTCGATTTATTGTTGCAACAAATATCGAGTGCGCACGTCAATCCAATAAATATTAAGGATTGATTTTTTGTCTCATGGTAGCTGAGTAAAATAATGAGATATTATGAATATAATATCGCTCCCGTCCAATTAGTTCAACTTCAAATTAAGAAGCATATGTTGCATATAATGATCATGATCGCAATAATAAATTTATGGACGTGGAAAATGTGAAAATATCAGGTAAAGGTCGTATTGAGAATTCCATTAAAAATTGGAACAAAAGTGGTGCACCACTACAAAGGGCAAATAATTATTGACAATGAACGCTCATAATTGTGACATTTTTTGGTCATATATGAAAGGCTATTTTGCCTAAATATTGTCATATATATACCCGAATATTTTTGTGACCTTTACCATGCCTTCTAAATCAAAGGCAAAATATTATGAATTTTATCATTGAAAATGGCTTGATAAAACAGGCATATCGACATGTGTTTAAATCGTGACCTAAATATGGGCGATGAGTTTATGTCTTGTGTATCGTGCTACATGCATGTACATTATAATATAAAAGTAAATATTTCTCGAATTCGAACTTAGCGGAGGCTAACGTTCAGGCAATATCCGGTACAACAATTTTATTGTTAATGTCTTGTTCAGAAGAAGTCTACTCAGAATAATATAAAATTTATCTATATGAATATGATTTAATCTGAGTATAATATTCTCGGCTTTAACTTCTGGAATATATAAGGCATTAAAACGAATGTCGTCATAAATCAAATGACATTCATAATGTGGAAAGATCTATTTGATTATCCATAATCATCAATAATACGCAAATATCGTAAATTCGCACGGACATCCTTTATCGAATTGGATTTTTTTTATCAGCTGGAGATTATCTCAAGGCAAATCAATAGGAGACTTATATTGATTTAACTCTCCATCAATCATATTATAAGATGCATTGGATCCCTAATAGGAAATTTATTTATAGCAAGTTTTGCTAATTGTCACTTTGATGAAACAATTTTCCCACCATTAGGGGGAGATATAAGCCAATTCAAAAGGAATGACGTGAAATTGCTTGAAATACATCAAATTGCATTAAATTTGTTGTATTATGATCCATGTATAAATTAATATGAACTCAAAGTTCAAAAGATCATTCAGTAGCAACAAGTTGTGAATCAATTACTTGATGTAAGTACTATACACAAAAGAGTGACAATCATATGCTTCAGCATTAAATGGTTCATATAGAAAACAATGTCCATGTGCAACAAAATGCACAAGATGTCTCACCCATGTGAACATGAGGGGGAGAATCGAAATGAGTTATTGGTTAGTGTATTGCACTATTTTTCCTTTTGCTATGGTTTTATCCCACCAGATTTTCTTTACAAGGTTTTTAATGAGGCAATTCAAATAATATTAAAACTCTGTATCTAGATTGATTAGTGTATTGCAATCTTTTCCTTTCGCTATGGTTTTATCCCACTGGGTTTTCATAGCAAGATTTTTAATGAAGCAATCCTAACATTATTATACTCTATATATAAAAAAAATTATGAGAGCAATGTACTATTTTTCCTATACTAGATTTTTTTCCTACAGGGTTTTTCTAGTAAAGGTGTTAATGAGGCATATATATATTCTCTCAAAGTGTATCAATGTGTTGCATTCTTTTCTTTAGCTATGGTTTTATCCCACTAGATTTTCCTAGCAAGGTTTTAATGAGGCAATCAAAAATATTATACTACAAATCAAGATTGACGAGAACATTATTGTACTCTTTTTCCTATACTAGATTTTTTCCCACATGGTTTTTCTAGTACATGTTTTAACGAGGCATATTCTCTCAACAAGTGTCATCCAAGGGGGAGTGTTGTAAATTGGATGACCCTTTAACCAAGCTTATGAATGATCACATTGTCAAGCATGACTCTCACATTGAACTGTAACATCAAGTATGACTTCTACATTGAATGTAACTTGTACACTCTACATAACTTGTATTCAACTCCAATATATAATCACTTGTCTATGTATTGTCATGTAACTAGTAATCTTGTATGACATGAGACTTTGGTGTAACTTGCACACTTTGTGCAAGTACTTATTCTCATCATGACTAAGAGCCTATATAAAGGGGTTCCTTCACTTGTAAACAACACACCAATGTATGAATGAAATCTCTACATTCTCATCTCTAGCTATCTTCTCTCTTGTCTCCTCTTCTCTACTTGTTCTAGTAGTTCTTAGTTTATGCCTTCTATGCTTAAGTCTCTAGCAAGTCCAACTTAAGTTCTAGTTGGCTTACAACTTAGTTTACAACGCACAATACCTTTAAAAAGAAGTTTAGTAAGTACGCAATTCAAATAGCTCCTCAACAGTTTTTCAGGGCGGATCCTGTCATTTTAGGTCGGGCTATTTGACTTTCTTTAAATAATCTTTTTTGGTAACACTTGGTATCTAAACTAATCGATTACTTTGAGCTTGAGCCACAGTCGACTCATAAGTCACTTTGAGTCTCTAAGTGGATACTCGATACATGAGGCTCAAACTCAATACTAGCTAATACTCGAGGGCCCGAATGTTGACCCACTCAAATCATGCGTATGTTGGTTCTTCCTTAAATATTAATCTTTCACGTACATGTTTGCTAGAATGTTATTATAATTTTATATATACATATTAATATATATGTACCTATTTGATAAAAGAACATGTATATAGTTTTTTCTTTTTTTGGTGCAAAGGATGGTTGTATTAAAAACTTAGCGTCTTAAAAGGACGTCCATTACATCACCCAGAAGAACATTACTTAAAAAAGGGGGAGGTTCATCAAATAAACAAAATCGAGTTCCGTGTTCTTATGCGCAATTAGCAAGATGATCCGCACACATGTTTCCTTCTTGAAGTGTATGTTGGATGCGAACTTCCCAGTCCCGGTTAAAAAAAATTTGCAATCCTCGAGCAAGGTCGCCAGATGATGAAGTTCATTAGTGATATCCTTCAAGAGGAGGTTCACGGCCACAAGAGAGTCAGATTCTACTTGAAGTTTAGGAATTTGTAGAGCTGTTACCACCTTTAGGCCCTATCTAATTCCCCACAGTTCAGCCACATAATTTGAAGCCAAACCAATGAAGCCAGCATAGCCCTTGATCCACCTCCCCTCATTGTCTCGTAATAAGCCCTAAACGATGCAGTCCCAAATTTCCTTTATATGCCCCATCCGTATTGAGCTTAATCCAACCTATCTCAGGTTTAATCAGTTAGGTTTTGGGGTTCATACGCAGCGGAGATTACAAAACAGTTTTGACAAAAACCCCAACAGGATCCGAATCTAATTCCATTAAAAACGTTTAAACCATGAAAAACTTAATCATACCTCAATCGCAATATACCTTTCGGAAGGTTGATCGATCTCTAAGGCGCTGCCAACGACGAACGCCCTCTATCAGCAGTCCACACACGAACGGCGGCCGAGATTTGAAGTGCTAGCTTCGAGAGAATACCAAACCTTTTTGTTTCTCTCCAAAACGATCCAGAGCATACCAAAAACCATAAGTCGTTTCTAAAACGAAAATAGAATTTTGGCCTTTTTTTCTTTCGTACCTGTGTTCTAACTTAAAGCGTCTATTTATACAACCCTTGTATATAGACGGTTAAGTAAATTACACATATACCCTTACTTAAAGAAGTACAAGTGTAATACACCACAAGGACGTTTTCGTCATGAATTTTATCATATAAAATTCATTTTTCTCAACCATCTTAAAATCTCGCAAAACCATTCTTAGTGTGCGACCCAATAGGCTCATACAACGTTGGCGTGTACCAAAACACATTTTGGTATACAAGTCATAAGCGCCTCTAGCAAGACATTATGACTACCCAAGTTGTACGAATATCAAATCGATACAACCTAATCAATAGTGTATATAACATCCTTTTGTCAAAGGATATCCTTTTGATCAAACATAAGGCATGGAATTGTCATCCAACATGTTCAATCGTACTAGTCTCGATCTCTGGTAGATCGAAAACATCCAAGTGACATTGATCAATATCAATTCACTTAGACTAGGCCTTTTAACAGTCTAACACATCGAGGGATCCACTAGATATCTCTCTTTATATGAGAGGGACAAATTATATCTCGATTACACAACTTCATCACATTGCTCACACAGTAACCAATCACAACCTTTATAATCGTCCTGGTTAAAGACAAAGTTTGATTGTGTCAAATTACTTGTGTTCCTAATGTTGAAGTCTCTGCAATCTCAAGTCAGAGGACTGAAAAATATACCTATCATGAGAAACAACTATGACTTAATCCATGTGATGTTCTCATAGCGGGTCGGTCCAGTACTTTGTTCCCTAACAAGTACTCGTGATCTTGATTCGTATCCCTATACGTATAATCATCATATGATCATCAATCAAGACTCACACTAGTCTTAATTCATTATAGTTCCCAAGATAATGATCGACTAGGGACATTTATGATATTTATGTAAATACCCATGGATCTTATTATAATATAAACATGCAAATTAATTATAATAAACATCAAATGAAATCCTCTATATTATTAACTAAAAGTATTCATAAAGACAGTTAATGGATTGACCTAGGGCACATGCCCCATCATCTCCCATTTGCACTAGGGCCAATCATACATGCATCTAATGCCTAATGATCTAACATGACCATCATGTTTTGCTTGTGGAAGAGTTTTTGTCAATGGATCTGCAACGTTGTCTTCAGTAGGTACTCTGCAAATCTTTACGTCTCCCCTCTCAATAATTTCTCTGAGGAGATGAAAACGCCTGAGTATATGTTTGGATCTGTGATGTGATCTAGGTTCCTTGGCCTGTGCTATTGCCCCGTTATTGTCACAATACAAACAAACAGGGTTAGCAATACTTGAAACCACACCTAGTTCGAAATGAACTTTTTGATCCAAATCGCCTCCTTTCTTTGCATCGGACGCCGCAATATACTCGCTTTCATGTAGAATCCGCCACGATCTCTTCTTCGAACTTTTCCACTTTCTTGTACCCCCCATTCAAAGTAAACACATATCCAGATTGCGATCTAAAATCATCTATATCGCTTTGAAAACTTGCATCTGTGTAACCATTTACAACTAGATCATTTTCAAAACCTCCATAGACCAAGAACACTTCCTTAGTCCTTCTTAAGTACTTAAGGATGTTCTTTATCGCTATCCGGTGACTCTCACTGAATCTGATCGATATCTCGCTTGTAGTGCTCAAAGCATATGATACATCGTGTCGAGTGCATAACATGGCATACATGATAGATCCAATAGCCGATGCATATGGAATCTTATTCATACGGTCTCGCTCATCATTTGTCCTAGGACATTGATTCTTGCTGAGACTTATGCCATGAGACATTGGCAACAATCCTCTTTTAGAGTCTTGCAAACGAACCTATTCAAGACCTTGTCTATGTAAGCACTCTGACTTAGACCCATTAGCCTCTTAGATCTATCCCTATAGATCCTTATCCCTAGGATATAGGTTGCATCTCCTAAGTCTTTCATTGAGAAACACTTCCCTAACCAAGACTTGACATTCTGCAATGTTGGGATGTCATTTCCAGTGAGTAATATATCATCGACATACGATACGAAAAACAACTACACTCCCACTGACCTTCTTGTATACACAAGGCTCATCTTCGTTCTTAATGAAACCAAAATCCTTGATTGCTTCATCAAAACGAAGATTCCAACTCCGAGAAGCTTGCTTTAATCCATAAATGGATCTTTGAAGCTTGCATACCTTCCTAGAATTCTCAGGATGTACAAAACCTTCAGGTTGTGTCATATACACGTCCTCAAGCAACTTTCCATTAAGAAATGTTGTTTTTACATCCATTTGTCATATTTCATAGTCATAATATGCAAAGAATGGCAATTAAAATTCTTATAGATTTAAGCATGGCTACTGGCGAAAAAGTTTCATCATAATCAACACCTTGAGTCTGCCTGAAACCTTTTGCTACAAGTCTTGCTTTAAAAGTATGCACATTGCCATCCATGTCAGTTTTCTTCTTGAAAACCCATTTACATCCAATGGTCTTACCACCTTCAGGTAAATCAACCAAGTTCCAAACTTGGTTATCATACATGGATTGCATCTCGGAATTCATGGCACTTAGCCATTTATCTGAGTCTGGTCCAGACATAGCCTCCTGATAAGTGGTGGGCTCATTTTGATCCATAAGCAACACATCACGACTATCAGTAATGAGAAATCCGAATATCTCTGGCTCATGTCTTACCCTACCAAATTTACGTGGGCCTTGTGTCACTTGCGGAGGTTCAACTGTTCGAGAATGTTGTTGAACTTCCAAGATGAGCGGTGTTCGTGTTTATCTGTGATTCTTGAACTTCTTCAAGATTTATTTCTCTCCCACTAGTGTCTTTTGAAATAAACCGTTTTTCCATAAAGGCACCATACCGAGCAACAAACACTTTATTCTCAGCGAGATTATAAAAGTAATATCCTTTTGTTTCCTTAGGATACCCCACAAATAAACACTTATCAGATTTAGGTGCTAGTTTTTCTGAGACTTGTCGCTTTACGTAAGCCTCACAACCCCAAATCTTAAGAAAAGACAAACTAGGTCTCTTCCCGTACCATATCTCATATATGTTTTATCAACCGCTTTAGAAGGAACTCGATTTAGAGTGAAAGTTTCAGCTTTGTAATGCATAACCCCAAAAGGATAATGGAAGATCTCGCATGACTCATCATAGATCGAACCATATCTAATAAGGTTTGATTTCTCCTTTCGAAACTCCATTCCATTGTGGAGTTGCTTTGGTGGAGTCAATTGGGAGACAATCCCACAATTTCTAAGATGATCATCAAATTCTTGGCTTAAATACTCACCACCTCGATCTGATCGAAGTGTTTTGATAGTTTTACCAAGTTGATTCTCACTTCATTTTGAAACGTTCAAACATCTCAAATGATTCAACTTTATGTTTCATAAGATATACATAACCATATCTCTTTTGAAATCATCGATAAATGTAATGAAATCGATAACCTCCTCTAGCCATTGTGTTTATAGGACCGCATACATCAGTATGTATTAGACCCAATAAATCACTTGCCCTTTCACTGTGTCTAGTAAAGGGACTTTTAGTCATCTTGCACAGTAAACAAGATACGCACGTTTCATATGTTTCTAAATCAAATGAATCTAGAAGCCCATCTTTATGGAGCTTCGTTATGCGTTTCTTGTTTATGTGCCCGAGACGATAATGCCAGAGATAGGTTTGATTACAGAAATGACAATTTTCTTCCTTTTCTTTTGGGTGTTTTGAAGCAGGAACAGGACGGGGCTTGACTTGTTCCATAGGCTTTGCGACAGTTGCAGCAACAGCAATGTACCTTGGCAACTCTAGCCTTGCCTTTGCCTTTCTTCTTCATTCCCTTTCCCATTTATACCATCAACATATTACTAGAGGGTTTCTTGATATTTTGTTCAGCAGTTTTGAGCATCAAATGCGACTCTGAAATTGATTTCTCCATATTATTCATATTGTAGTTCATCACAAATTGTGAGTAACTCTCTGGTAATGAATTTAGGATCAAATCCGTAGCCAACTCTTGGCTTATGGGAAATCCGAGTTTATCAAGCTGGTCAACATAGCCCTTCATCTTCAGAACATGAGGACTAACTGACGCACCCTCAGTCATCTTGCAAGAATGTAGGTTTTTGACTGTCTCGAACCTTTCTTGCCTAGCTTGCTGTTGGAACATTTCCTTCAGCGTTATAGCCATGTCGTAGGCTTCCATTAGTTCCATGTCCTTCTGAAGTTCAGGGAACCATAGTTGTCAGCATAATACATGAAACATCAATATAATTGTTGACATGCTTATTATGCGCATCCTTCACAGCTTTCGTATCATTGGCTGGTGGGTCCTCAGGGATTGGAGCATCCAGGACATACTACTTGCGTTCATGCTTAAGAACAATTCTCAAGTTTCTGAACCAGTCAAGAAAGTTAGTCCCAGATCGCTTATCCTTCTCAAGGATGGATCGCAGTGACATGGGATTATTGTTACTTGAAGAGGCCATTGATCTACAATAAAGATTATGCAAAGTTTATTTTAGTATAGAGGAATAGACTCCCACTAAATTAACAACCCTCCTAAAACGTACTGTTTATTTAGGGGACTAAAATCCATATTTCACATAATTCTGTGACAGCTATTTCATGAAACACAGAACTAGATTATTTAGGTAGGTAACAGTTACCAATTACATCTTATGTAATTTTTAGATCCTTTTATGAGATATGAGACATCTTATGTCTTAGCATGTTTTTATCTCATCATTTGCCTAAAGCTCAAAACTATTTTGATGGCTTTATTAAGTTGGACCATTTTAAACATTAAGGTAACTTTTTTACTTGTCTCGCCAAGATAACACAATACACCCAAATATGGTTTGAAACTATATTAGTGTGATCGAGGCCTTGACAAGTGTTTAAAATGGATGGCACGAGACTTAAAATTTAATAAAGGGATTTTATTCAGTTTTAGTGATTTTATGTAAACAATGAAATATCATATATTTTATTGATTTGTTCAATCACTAAACAATTTGGAATTTTTTTTTTTTTTTTTTTTATACTTTTCACTAACAAAAGAATTTCCGTACGCTAGGATTAGTTAGACGGCGGTCCCGCCGCCATTGGCGGCCGATGAGACGGGGTAATAGTGGGCAAGGCGCCTGCCCCGTTTTTTTTTTTTTTTTTAAGACAAATCTCAATTTCAAAAATTAAAATTCGCTATAGAAAATCATAATTTTTCGCTGATTTTATTATTATAAATTAACCCCTTAATTTATCCGAAATTAAGTCAATTAAAACATTTTAATTAACCCGGGCCCACATCTAACTAATCATCTTATCCTAATCCAATTAGGACTTTAGATATTTGAATCCTAGCATATCACCAATAACAAACTTCTCCATATTTATCTCCTATCCAATAGGGATAACGAAACCGATTTTGCTTATATCTCCTAATCTAATTTGTTATCTATCTTTATCAAATAGAAACTTCATAACAAAATAGATATAACAAGATAAATAAATAATTTCGAAAATTAATTATTTATTTTGGATTTAAGATATTTGAATCCTAGTATATCACCACTAACAAGATTCTTGATATTTATCTCTTATTCTAATTTGTTATCTATCTTTATCAAATAGAAACTTCATAACAAAATAGATATAACAAGATAAATAAATAATTTCGAAAATTAATTATTTATTTTGGATTTAAGATATTTGAATCCTAGTATATCACCAATAACAAGATTCTTGATATTTATCTCATATTCTAATTTGTTATCTATCTTTATCAAATAGAAACTTCATAGCAAAATAGTTATAACAAGATAAATAAATAATTTCGAAAATTAATAAATAAATAATTTCGAAAATTAATTGCAATTTCTGTCTTCATCCAAATAATCACAAACATGTAATTGAATCATGAACTATTATCCCAATCGAACCTAATGGTGTCATGGATCATAGAACACGAAACTCAATTCATTAAAATTATTCAAATTAACATAACATGGTTACTAGCATGTACGAAACTAATTTCAATTAAATCACGAATATATGTATCATATACACAAAACATGATAATAAATCTCACAAAAAACTTATGTATATCACATATACATCAACTATTAACATGCTTTCAATCATATATCATGTATATATCGAAGAAAACATGCAATGAGTTTAATGGAATCAAACTCAAGGCTCGATACCACTTTGTTGGGTTTTGGGGTTCATACGCAATGGAGATTACAAAACAATTTTGACAAAAACTCCAACAGATCCGAATCTAATTCCATTAAAAACGTTTAAACCATGAAAAACTTAATCATACCTCAATCGCAATATACCTTTCGAAGGTTGATCGATCTCTAAGGCGCCGCTAACGACGAACGCCTCTATCAAGATCCACACACGAACGGCGCCGAGATTTGAAGTGCTAGCTTCGAGAGAATACCAAACCTTTTTGTTTCTCTCCAAAACGATCCAGAGCATACCAAAAACCCTAAGTCGTTTCTAAAACGAAAATAGAGTTTTGGCCTTTTTTTTTTTCGTACTGTGTTCTAACTTAAAGCGTCTATTTATACAACCTTGTATATAAACGGTTAAGTAAATTACACATATACCCATACTTAAAGAAGTATAAGTGTAATACACCACAAGGACGTTTCTGTCATGAATTTTATCATATAAAATTCATTTTTCTGAACCATCTTAAAATCTCGCAAAACCATTCTTAGTGTGCGACCCAATAGGCTCATACAACGTTGGCGCGTGTACCAAAACACATTTTGGTATACAAGTCATAAGCAGTCTCTAGCAAGACATTATGACTACCCAAGTTGTACGAATATCAAATCGATACAACCTAATCAATAGTGTATATAACATCCTTTTGTCACACGATATCCTTTTGATCAAACATAAGACATGGAATTGTCATCCAACATGTTCAATCGTACTAGTCTCGATCTCTAGGTAGACTGAAAACATCCAAGTGACATTGATCAATATCAATTCACTTAGACTATGCCTTTTAACAGTCTAACACATCGAGGGATCCACTAGATATCTCTCTTTATATGAGAGGGACAAATTATATCTCGATTACACAACTTCATCACATTGCTCACACAGTAACCAATCACAACCTTTATAATCGTCCGGTTAAAGACAACGTTTGATTGTGTCAAATTACTGTGTTCCTAATGTTGAAGTCTCAGCAATCTCAAGTCGAGAGGACCGAAAAATATACCTATCATGAGAAACAACTATGACTTAATCCATGTGATGTTCTCATAGCGGGTCGGTCCAAAGACTTTGTTCCCTAACAAGTACTCGTGATCTTGATTCGTATCCCTATACGTATAATCATCATATGATCATCAATCAAGACTCACACTAGTCTTAATTCATTATAGTTCCCAATATAATGATCGATAGGGACATTTAGGATATTTATGTAAATACCATGGATCTTATTATAATGTAAACATGCAAATTAATTATAATAAACAACAAATGAAATCCTCTATTTTATTAACTAAAAGTATTCATAAAGACAGTTAATGGATTGACCTAGGGCACATGCCCCATCATAATCCATCTAACCCAGCGAGGGAACTTGCTCTGTGCAGCCCCCTGTCCATAAAAAGCAGCTTGGAGTGCAAGCCGTAGCCTTTGCCAAATAAAAAAATTGTCCATCTCAGAGATAGTCCGCCTTTGGATAACTTTTTGATTACGAAAACACCAGAGACACCAAATCATGGCCAAGAATTTCAAATTCCAAGCGTGGGAAATGGATCGCCCATTCTTTTTTCGAGCCACAGAGGTAGAGGATCAGAGAAAAAAGATTAGGGAAAGTTAACACCCAAGCATATGACCCATAAAGTACGCGCTTTAGGACAGTTGCGTAGTAGATGAATTATATCCTCTGGACTTTTATGGCAACTCTGGCAGTATGGAGAATCCGCCATTCCTCTGTCCCATCGAAGCTTCTGAGTGAGAAGAAGATCGTGGAATACCAGCCAAAGGAGGTACTTGAACTTATGGAGGCATTGCAGGGACCATATCCAAGCCCAACTCATTGGACTATGACTCTATACTCCATGGTGAGTTTATAAGCTGATTGAGTTATGAATTTTCCATTCGGGGTTTCCGCCCAAATCAGAGTGTCTTCGCCTCACTTAAGGAAATGGGGATTCCTTGAATAGCCTAGCTAATTGATGCTGGGATAGTAGTACGAATCAAGGAAAGGTCCCAATTCCCATTCTAGATAATATCATCCACTTTAAGATTAACATCCTCCGAATAGATATCCATAACCAGCTCACTAAGTGGGAAGTCCAAACACCAACAATCGTTCCAGAGGTCAACCTTCCCGCCATCGAAAATCCTCCACTTAAGTCCTAGTTTCAGAACTTGAACCCCATATTGAATGCCCTTCCACATAGCATAATCAAAAGTTTATTTTTTTGTTTAAACATGGAGCCCTGTCGAATGTACTTGGCAATAAAAAAACGTAACCAAACCGCCTGATCTTTTTTCAAGATCCACTAGGCCAGATTTGCCAACAAAGATTTGTTTGCATCCTGCATTTGGCGTACTTCTATGCCTCCCAGTTTTTTGTTCAAGCAAACATCCTCCCATTTGACTAGGTGCATTTTACGGTGCTTCGGCGACGACCCCAAATAAAGTTCCTTGTGATCTTGTCAAGCTTTTGGCATACATTCATTGGCAATTTCACACACTGCATTGTATAAACTGGAATGGCTGAGAGCACAGACTGAGCAAGAGTAGTTCTTCTGGCCATATTGAGAAGGCTCCGTTTCCACCCTGTTAATATATTCTCCACTTGACATAGTAGAGGTTGGAACATCCCTTCAGACAATCTGGAATAAAAAAATGGATGCCCAATGCAAATACTTCCCTAGATTTGTGGTCAGCTGGATTTGGGCCATATTGCTAAGTTTCCTTGCTTTACTCCTCGGATAGTTGGGCGAGACATATAATCTGGACTTCGTCAAGTTTATATTTTCTCCAGAATCTCAGCATAATTCATCAAGCAGTCCAAAGATAAGACGAATCTGTATCCTTGCTGCTTTCCCATAAAATATGAGGTCATCCGTGAAACACAAGTGATAAACCCCTTCCCCTTCACGTATCAATTGAATCAGTTTCCAAGCCCCTTCAGCCACTGCATTCATGATTATTTGAGAGAGGCGTTCAATGCATAGTATGAATAAGTAGGGTGACATCGAATCCCCTTGTCTCAGTCCTCGCCTAGCTTGAAATTTTTTTGTGGGCACCACATTCCACAGAATCGAAAAAGGTTGGGGACCGTACACGCCACATGATTAGAGCTATTAGTTTTGAGGGGAAGTTAAATTATCTTAACGTATCCTCAAGAAAATCTCAAGAGATTCTGTCGTATGCCTTCTTTAGATCCAACTTAATGGCCATAAGGCCTCATCGCCCTTGCTTTTTTTTCATTGTATGTAGCACCTCCTGAGCTAGTATAACACTATCAATGGTGCTTCTTCACGGGATAAAGCTGTGTTGAAAGTTTCCAATTAGTTTGAATAAGTAAGGGCGTATTGACAATCGACTTGGTGAGGACTCTATAGGCAACGTTACACAGGCTGATTGGGTGGAATTGTGATACCAATGATGGATTAGATAACTTAGGAATAAGCACCATATGAGTCTCATTCACCCTAGGATCAAAGGTTAGATCCAACTGAACTTTAACTATAAACTTAAACAAAAAGGGACATGTGACCTCCCAATTTTTTTGATAAAAACCCATTAGTAGTCCATCACGCCAAGGGCTTTGAAGGGTTGCATCGAGAAGAGAGACGATCAAACTTCATTCATAGTAACCATGTTTTCCAAACTGAGCAATTCCACATCCGAAAGGGTGAACTCGAGTGGGGATCGTCGAATTTGGATAGGATTGAAGGGAGCTGCTGAGTCGAGTAACCTCTTGAAAAAGGTACCCACATGAGGGCGAAAAACCTCCTGATCCAAACACCAAACACCATCGATTTGGAGAGCAGTTATTCGATTACGAGATCGTCTCTGGAGACTGCTAAGGTGAAAGAATTTGGTGTTGCGATCCCCCTCCGCTAGCCAATTCACTCTAGATTTTTGGGCCCGCAACATCTCCTCTTGTTTAAGGATCTAATCATAGTCCTGCAAAAGAACTTTTTCAAGATTGCTTAGAAATATATTCATACCGTAGGATCTGGATCTTTGGATTCCTTGCAACCGTGCTTTTAATACCTTTTTCCGTCTAAAAATATCTCAAAACACAGTGGATTTCCAGACTTTCGTTGCCGTCATAAATTTTGAATTAGAGAGGTGTAAGTCAGCAGCATGGGAGAGCCAATTGCGCTTAATGAAATCAACAAAATCATATGATCAAACTAAGCTGATAAGAGTCTAAAAGGGTGTTCATATGCTGGACCAGGGGAATTTCCTTGAGTATCTAATAGAATTGGGCAGTGGTCCGAATATGTTTTTGGGAGGTGGCGTACCAGAGTCTCAGAAAACAGCTACACCCAATCCGCCGTGCATAGTGCACGATCCAACCGTTCTTTGAGAAGAGAGGAACTTGATCGATGATTAGACCATATAAAACTCGAACCAAAAAATCCAAGATCCAATAGAGCATTATCCAGAACCATCTGTTTGAAAGTAGTGCTTTTGCACACAGAGAAAGTATCCCCACTATTCTCCCCAAATTCTATTATATCATTGAAGTCTCCCATAAGGCATCATGGAGAAGACAGGGACTGCCCAAAAAGGATTAATGAATCCCACTGATCTCTTTAAGTCGCCCATTGTGCGCTTGCATAAATCGCAGAGAACCACTAGTGTTGATTTGAAGGGGATTGAATAAGAAGAGAGATCATAAAACTATCCACTGGGATTGTAGCACCTGCACATTCAATTTGTTTTTCCAAAAGACTGAAACTCCCCCACTAAGACAAGTAGAAGGAATATCAAATCTCTCAAAGGATGGATTATTATCAAAAAAAGAAAAACTCAATTGTGCACAACGAGTTTCCAAAAGACAAATAATGTCAGGCTTCCACGTGCGCATAATGTCCGCCAAATGTCTACGTAGCTTAAGTTTGGTAGACCCCCTACAATTCCAGGTCAGCGATAACATTAAAAACTTATTAAAAGTCGACTCAAATTGTACCCGAATTGAGAGAGTCTTTCAAGAGCTTGTAGAAGCGTACAGGGTGGCACGACCAGTATCCATATCCGCAAAAACCTCAATTGGAGTATCCTCCACCATTGTAGTCACGAAAGGTTCCATAGCCTCCATGTCCTCTAGTCCTGTACAGCTCTCGGTCCCATACTCAACCATATGATCACCAGGGTCTGGTGGGTCCGTGTCCCCAGGATCAGGAGTGGGAAGCAGGTCAACATTCATATTAATACATCCAGGTTCAGGGGGATGGGTCGAATCACGTGAACTTGTATCATACGGCTGGCCTAGTCTAATCGTGCATGAGGATTGTGGTACCTGGGCCGTGGGCCTTGCTTGAATGGGATCGGCTCCTCCAGTAGGTTGTTGCCTTGATAGCTGGATGTGGGCCTGCTGAGGAGTCAGCCCACATGTTCGACTTGGGCCCGCTTGTTGCTCCTTTTGTTTGGGAGAATTCCTATTGCCAGGTGGTAAAGGACGTCGCAACGCAATACTCGCTTGTTTGGAAACCGATAGAAGTTGTCCAACACCTTCTTTCTCAACGACTTTCTTGGCTTTTTGCTGTGGGCCCCTCCTGCAAGGCAGCGTTCTGTTAGAGGTTGTCGCCTGGGCAGGTGACAAAACGCGGTTGGGTACCTGACGCTGCTGAGCACGTTCGTCCGTAATGTCCCCTTGTCTGTGCATGAAGGTATAGTCGCACTGCAGCGCCTCAAACCGATTCGCATGAATATCCATGTTGGTCTTCAGGAACCCTGTTTGAGTTGTTTGACGGCGAGGTTTGGCGCGTTGACGGCGCTGGGCTATCATCCAAGGGCCAAAGCTATACCCATCCGGATCTTTCTGATTAGGTCCTTGGGGAGGATGACAGGGGGGATGGGGCTGAGTCTGCAGCGCCGACACCTCCTTATAAAAGGAAATTGTATTTCCGTCACCTTTCTCCACAGGGACCAGACACTCCGCGAGCAGCTTGTCAAGCACAGAGTTCCCACAGTCCACTTATCGATGACCAAACCTCCTACACCCGAAGCACACTTTGTGCAGGCCCTCATAAACCACTGGAATGTTCATGTCCCGCACTAGTAGGATAGGCACGAGCGGTTGAGAAAGATCAACCTCAATACTGATACGTGCAAACTTACCCCTAGCCGCCATTGTTGTTTGGAAATCAGCCTTGACAAACTTTCCCAGCACATTCCCTGCTCTCTCTAGCCTTTTTTCATTATAATACTCCAGCGGGAGTTTGGGCAGCCGAACTGAAACTTGGGTGGTGGAGATGGTGATCTCACCAGGAACAAAGTTGGGCACCCAGCGACTCACCGCTACGTAGTGGTTTATAACCATCCAGGGTCCCTCCGTAAGTGCTCTAATGAAGTCTTCCTCACGTTCAAACTTTGCAACAAAATGCTCTTCCCCAATATCGATGATATCCATCGCTCCCTGAGGGGCCCAAAAAGCCCTTACCTTCACCGAGAGATAAAGAAATGTCAGCACTCTCCCTAAGACCGTGAATATAATCGACCGCCTCCATGGAGTGTAGATGCGACGCAAGGTTCAATAACTAGGGCAAATGCAATGGTTTATAGGATCATCCATCTCTTCCTCCTCATCTTCCTCAGCCTATGGCAAAGTACTCGACACCACCTCTGGTGAAGCCCTTTGGCTGTTTTGTTTCCTTTGACTTCTCGTCTGTTGAGGCACCTCCATGGGCGACATACATTACTTATAGGCACCTCCTCCGCGACCTTCGTCTTTTTAGTGGATCTGTTTAGCAAATCCTCCTCCTGGGAAGAGAGGTCGGGCTCTCTCGAACTCGCACTCTCATTCATGTCTTCACAGCTAACATGGAGGGTTTTATTTGTGGAGGTGAACATGTATATAGTTGAGTTCAAAGAAAATGTATATAATTGAACCATTTTTTTACTCAAAGTTTAATTTTTAATTAGAAGAAATTGTTTTGATCTTGATTTTATTAAATTTAGTTGGTATAAATGAAGAATTTATTTAATTATTTTGAGATTATATATAACAAAGAACATAATTTAAGAGTAGAGAGAACATTCAAAAGAAATGTTTGTGTGACTTATTCTACATGCATTTACATGTAGTTGTTTGGATTCATTCAATATGCATTGAGATGTGTGCTTGACTACCCCAACCAATGTGTAGCCAAGAATATCATCTGCATATCAATATCTTAGCAATACCTAAGTTAAGTCTCAATTTTATTTTTTATTTTTTTTAAAAAAACTCACACACAAAAGCTTAGTGTGTCAGGAGTCTAGGGGCCTTTGGTGGGGGTGGGGTTTGGGGCGGTCGCCTTCCCCACCCATGCCCAAAGCTAGGCCTTATCGTTGTGCGTGGATTTGTGTTGCAGCTAGGTTGGTCTTTTTTTTTTTTAGTTTTTTTTTTTTCATTTTATTGTTAGTTTGTCTTCTTTAATTAGTTAGAAGTCTTAGGTTTTACTTCCATAGTTGGATGTTTTGTTATTCGTTATGTGGTTCTAGTGGTGTTTGTATATTGTCATGTGTTTCAACGTTGTAAATAACAATCTCTGATGTCACAGTGTTTTAATTTCACAATTGCATTTACAATAAAATTAATGACACTTCTTTTGAATAAATAAGATTAATTAGCAAATCAATATACTTTTGATTCTATGTCTGGTCATGTATCGAGCTATGAATGATTAATAAAATTTTATTTTTTTTTCAAAAAAATAAGAAGTTTAGCACCCTATACTTATCTAAATGTTCCATGACCTGATTATTAATAAACATATCATCAATTTTGTAGTGTAATCATTATATATCATGAATTAGAAATACCTGAACCACCTTGGCAATATATATTTTTGATTTCTCAATTTTCGATTCAAAATGTATGTTGACATGTGGAACCGGTATATAGATGCCAACTAGCTAAATGACCCTGTAGCTTTAGCCAAATGATGAGCACAATTCTTTTTATCAAGTGATCAGCACAAATTAGGCTCTATATCATTAGGTTTATGTTGTTGAAAATACTACTGCAAAGAAAAAAGCTTTTTAAGACACTGAAACAAATGTTGTTGAAAATTACATTTTTAAAAATTAATTAATACATAATATATTATTAATTTTGGAAATTTATGTATATGAGTTATTGAGTACAACTATAAACAAAATAATACAATAACCATGCATCATATTACTATATGTTAAATTTGTCTAAAAAATATTTACTTATGTGTTAATTATATATTTAATATATATGTTTGCCAATGTATTTTTCAACAATATTTTTTGATGTTGTAGAAAATATATTTTTTTTCTTCTAGCGCATGGTGCATCAATAATAAAATAAATAAATAAACAAGACTAGAAAATGATAAATAAATAATCAAATGAGCCATAGTATTATTTTTTTCTATATAGAAAGTATTTTTTTTTATAAAAACATAGAATGAACTTTAGGTAACACAATGAATTTAACGAAATTGTTGTATATGACATCATAGTATAGGGGTATATATCCTTGTAAGTGAAAAAAAGTAACATCAATATTAACTTAGTAGGAATAACAAAAAAAAATGTATTAAATTATATATAGAGGCAAATCTTATCAGACAATATGCACGTCAAAGTTTGACCATCTATCTTTTGAAGATAAAAAAGAAAAAAAAAATCCACGTACTAAGATAAAGAATATATGAACATTTGGCATAAATTGTCAATTTAGGTGATATGAGGTTGTTCAGAATAATCATATAAGCACACTATTAACAATTGAAACCAATATTACCTTGTTATTATCAATGCTATCCTCTCTAATTAACTCAGTGTTTCTTCAGTCAATATTCCTATAACATAAATTGTTCAAAAGAAGAGGAACTTATATTGAAAATGGTTTTCGACTAATCATATGATAAGCCAAGGAAAATAAATTGACGGAATGTATATTACTTTCTAGTGCCACTTATTGACTCCTCTAAATCATACATCACATTCAAATTCATATATACATTTTTGAACAAACAAAATTCATTTATTATTATTATTATTTTGATGAATAGGGGCGATATATACTCCATTGTAATATTTATATATATACCTGGGCGATAATATACAGAGAACAGGATACAAAAATAGTGTGCGTCCTAATTGACACGAAAGGCAAAACGCTATACAAAGCCCCCGTGCTTAGCCCTTTTTCAAAAACCATTTATAGGTGACAATTTGTAGTATGATGACCGAGTTCTTATCCTTGCACTAATCTTGATAGTTCTAACTATAAATAAATTGTAAAAAATGAAAGAAATACAAATTAAACACTATAAGAAAAGACATATTTCTTGTCAGAGAAAAAATGTAGTTTACAACCTTGAACGTTATTGTTAAATACGTTAAAACCTATTAAATAAATAATTAAAATATAAGTATCTTTTAAATAAGTTATAGATATTAAGTATTTATGTTGGTCGGTGTATTATTAAATTTGTGTTATTTTTCTTGGTACATAAATTTGTCATATATATAACATTTAATAGATAAATATGGAACAAATCTAAATATAATTCGCACATGCATGTGCATGTACAACGCATAGATCCCTTTCAATTCAAGAAATCAGGGTTTTCAAATTCTAAAATTGAAAACTCAAAAAAAAAAAAAATCTAATCAAGATCTAATAGGAGATCAGTTGAAAGGCATGGAAAATGCAAAATGATGGGGCATGGCCATGCATGGCAGGATATTATTTATGATATTGTCAGTAGGAAAAGAGTGAAGTGGGGGAGTACTCTAAGAAACACTCACAAGTACTATGGTGGTCTCCTAAAATTAATACATTCAATAATGCCATTCACGAGAAGTTAGCATGTATGTAGAGCGTCCTTGACGACTGGATTCATGGATAGAGAGTGAAAGCATTGCATTGCATTACATTACATTGCCTTACAAGTTACAAGTGTTGTTTGTGATCTATAGCTATCTTTGCCTATGAATTATTTGTTTCTAGGCACCACAATTGCACCTCCCTCATTCATTATGGTCACACATTTTGAAGCCATCCGGGGCCCATGCATATAAAACAACATTTTCTTTTTTTAAGAACCAAGTAATTAACCTATATCAACTCTTAAACATACAGATGGGGAGACTTCAACTTCTTGCATATATAAATTAATATCAAACTATATATGTACCAAAAATGTCAAACTATATATTGAGACACCACTTGCATGGTTGGGATATATACAGTAAGAACCTTATCAATCGAGAAATCAACCACACACAGGAGCCACTTCTGAATTGCCATAGTTATATATGTGCCTCGAATTATGAGCGTTTGCATGATTTAAGGTATAGGGGTATTATATATAGTTATATACATATGGATTAATGGATCAAATCCAATACGGGTAAACACATTTATAATTATAAGTGCCCTTTTTGATGCACCAGTAGTGTGGGCCCTTTGAGAAGGAAAAAAGAAAAAGAAATGATGCCACGTGGGAATAATATATATGATGGGCCCAACAAAGAAAACCCTTTTAGCTAGGTTTCTAATTTGCAGCAACCATCAATTAATGGTCATGACACCACTTGATATGTGGGCACTGATGCAATTCTTTTGAGTGGTTTTATTGGTTCAATTATTAATTTTGATCATCAAATCCAAAACTTCAAATTGGGTTTTTTCTGCTTTTCTTTTTCTTTTTTCTTTAATTAAAGATTAAAGAAAAAGAAAAAGAAAAAGTTTTGGAACAATGGCATTAATGCATAAAATCTGCGGTCCCTCATCAATATCAATTAGGGTTAGATCTGGGTCTGGTCTCACTTTTATATATATATATATATATATATGTCATTCAATTAATATATGGGGTTCTGGCAATCAGTCAAATGTATATTGGATTCCAATATATGCATTGCATTTTAGAGAGAGAAAATAAATGGATTTTGACATGAATTATGAGCATAGTATTTTTGGATTGAACTTTTATTTTATTTATTTTTTATAAGAAAGAAACCACAAATTGCCCATTATATATGATGCTCAAACTAACGACTTCTTACCCAAATAACCACATACCAAATCAATTAATGAATCATCTATTTGGTTGGTCAATCGAACTTCTATTTTAGTAACAAAAATGTAGAGACCGGAAAAAAAATGTTAAAATACCAAGTGTAGTAATTTAGTAGGTTTTGAATCTTTTGATGTGCATTTATGGTTAATATAAGCAAATTAAAATGTTTCTTTAGTTAATGTTTATATCAAATACAAACAAACCCTTTTAGTTGGGTTTTTTTTTTTGATAAAAATAAACCAACTTATTTTCAATCCTTTTAGTTGTGTTATCAGACATGATTTTGAAGTATGAAATATATGCAAATCATGTAACTAGAGATGAATCTAATATTATTAATTAGTTTAGAAAGCAACTCGAATTAGTCACAATATATATCTCTCCATGGAGGGGATGAATTGATTAAATTTGCATTAAATTAGTATATATGGGCTTGGTGGCAGCTCCCCTTAATTACCAATTGAGTACTATATAGTACTCTATTTTAAATTAAATAACTATTGGAAAAAACTTGGCAATAAAAGATACCAAAGTCTAAATTTACCAATTGGTGGCAGCTCCCCTTAAAAATCATGTGCATACTAAAAGTATACATGTTACTAAAGGGTATCCTAGCTCCTTTCAAGTCCAACCAATTTTGTGAGTAGCTAACTAGTATGCCGTTTGTGTAAGAGGTCAGGAGTCGAACTTTAATAAGGACAAGTTGTTCATTTTTTTTATTGTAAAAAAACGAAAAAACAAATGGAAAAATAGAAATTAAATAAATAAAAAATAAAAAATTTAGCTCCTTTATTGATCTTGATGATCTTTTATTTTTTTAGGCACCAGGTAGTGAAACGGGGCATATATAGTATACAAGGTCAGTCTGACCATAAATTAAGGCTTAATTAAGTGAAGCGATTAGGATGTATTGTTTTAATAATTATTAACTAATTAGGGCTTAATTGATTATGACTCTGACCTCACCTAGCTCACTGTCTCTATATATACGTACCACCGCCACCAGCACCTTGTATTACGGTGCAACCACTACACAACTCTTTCAGAACTTGTCTACGCACGCACCAAACCGTCCTTTATAGGTGTTCACACTGCTGGCCACCATTTTTCAATTCCTTCTCTCTTATATATATATATATATATATATATATATATCATGACCTTATATATTATTTTTCTTCTGTAGATAGGTACTACTGTATGATGTATGTATAGCAATTGCTTTGTCATGTTCTCCTGACTCTTCTTGTCCACATTATCCTTATATAAATGTATGAGCTAAGAAGAGATGGAAAATTAATTTGGACCAACTGCTAAAAATGAAGATCATTTAATTTCTTAAGATTTTATACATCTCAACATGTCCTTGTCTCCCCTCAACAAATTCTTTGATGAATTAGTGCTAGAGATCGATAATGTTGATTAGCTTTCATTAATTATGTGTTTAACTATTTAATATAAAATTTGAGATTTTTATTGTATTTTTCTTCATATAAGTTAATCTACCATATTAATTATGTGTAGTTAGGTCTACAATCATAAAATGATGATGAACTTAATTAATTAATTAGAATTCAACTCCATTATTCCATATGAATTATGTTTATGTTTTAACCAATCATACTGTCGGTAGCTCAATAGTTTAGTATGTGATTAGTATATTTGGTAAGTCGAGAGTTCAAGTTTCAACGGAAGGCAAATTCAAGGGTGATAAGAGCATCTCCAATGAGACCATGGATTGGGGTGGAAATGGATCCACCTAGGATACAATCCACGTCCAATCCAAAAAATGCTCTCTAATGGGATCATAGATTCATAATGTCCATCCTATGTGGCATGAAATCAAAGTGAAGGGTGTCTACTACAATGTCTAAAAGTAGACATTGTGGTAGACTGCCAATCAGCATTATTAATTCTTTTAAAATTTCTTATTTTTTTCAAGCCTTTATTAATATTATGAAAATTAAAAATAAAAGTGCCAACTCATCAATCCATGGTCTAAATCCACATTACCATTGGATATCATTTTAGGTGATGAATGTCTATCTAGTGCCACATAGGATAAACATCATCTCCTCATCCATGATGTGGTACCAATCCATGGTCTAAATCCACATTACCATTGGAGATGCTCTAACTGCTTATATAGTAGCGTGGACCGATGTTTACTTAATTAGTTCTAACCATGAACCTTAAACTCTAAACCATAAATAATGTATCTAATTAATTGTTTCAAAAAAAGCCTCAAAAAATTTAATAAAAGATTAATAACTAATAAATTAAGTACTTAATTAATTTGATTTAATTATTACATTTTTGCAAAATGATAGAGCTGGGGACATACTTTTGCTACACAAGTCTGGTCCTTAGACCTCTATAAAAAATGGAAAATGATTTTTTGACATTCTTTTGTTACATACGTACATTTGCTACACAATAGTGTAGATTTCCTTAAAATTTGTGGGGTCTACACATCTCAATCAAATCTACACCATTATGTAGCAAATATATGTCTCTTAGAATGTTAAATTATCATCTTCCATAAAAAATACATGAGCACACATGCATTTTGATGCAAGATTCAAGTAACTGCAACAATGTTAATTGTAGCAAAAGGATGTCACGCTAATATTTTCCATCATGTCTTATTTATATATAAGAAAATGTTAAGGTTACTCACTACGGATACTCACTACGAACACACAATTGTTAAAAAATAAAAATTTAATAAAAAAAGTAAAGTGCGTGTTCGTAGGAGTAGTGTCCGTGCTAAGTCACTTTAGCATTCTCCTTTTATATATATAGTCGATCCATATTAGTACCACTCTTCCATATATATATTTCTCTACAAGTACAAATCTCTTTTAACATGCACATATATAAGGGACCAGCTGAGTGGGCTTAATTTGGCAGGTAAGGGCTAGCTAGAAGAATCCACAATGCATGGTTGCTTGATTAACTGCCTTTTCAGAACTTCTATACCACTCTCTCTTGGCTTTATCTTCAGTGCTCAACACGATTCATCAAACAACTCACCTCCTTTCATATCTTTCAATGCTGCCATCAGAATATAATAATTACACGTTGCTTTCTCTCTTTAATTTCTTCCCATTTTTATCGTTTGCTCGGCCTACAGTGACAAGAGAGAGAGAGAGAGCAAAAGTGCCCATGCATGGTGTCGATGACGAGAGGGATCGATGCATAATATTAATCTTGATACAATTGGGGTTGGGTGAATCAAAATATAATCCTACATCAATTTCCAAAATAAAGAATATATACGTATATATATGAGCTAGCAATGGCAAGACCAAAGTATATATATATATATATATATATATATATATATATATATATATATATATATATATATATATATATATATATGGATCGATGCATAATATTAATCTTGACACAATTGAGGTTGGGTGAATCGAAATATAATCCTACGTCAATTTCCAAAATGAAGAATATGTACGTATATACATGAGCGAGCAATGGCGAGACCAAAGTATGTATGTGTGTATATATATATATAGGTGCTTCTACAATGGAACCCAATTACATAGCATTTATTGCGCATTTAATGTGTTTTGCATTAAATGCACTACATCAATTATCATTAGATTGAAATCCCATAGTAATCCAATGGTGAGATATGTAGTACCCATGACATAAGTATATATTTGAACTCCATTGTAAAAACACCCTATATATATATAACAACAAAAACATAGCTTCATGAAGGCATTTAATGTTGTTCTAGGTATCATGCCTGTTAAGGATATTTTGATATGGAGGGCCACTATGGGCACCCAGTTGTTGAGGTCGCAAAGTCATTTACCAAGGGCACCCAAAATTGAGGCCCGAAATCCCCAAAATACCCCTCATTCAAAACAGAGGCACCCCACCACCCCACCACCATCCTCTTGAACGAGCCATACTCTCTTGAACCCACATTTTCTCGGTTATTCGGATTTGTCTTCGTTCCTCTCCGTCTCTCTCATCTGTTGTAGGCGAAATCTCGAGTTTGGAGGCTCTGTGTTTTGTTCGATTTCGTCTCCACATTAGGGCTCGGTTCTAGGTTTTCATTCACACACTCAAGTCGTGAAATCGATCGTTTGAAGGTACGTTGATAGTCTAATTAAGTTGCATTTGGTAGAGTAGTTGTTATGTATGTGTAGCGGTGCATTCAATGGTTTTTTGATTGCGAAGTCGTGGTTCTCGGCCACACAGGCCATAATTATTTTTTACAGTCTCGGCCAAGCATGGCCGAGACAGAGGGGAAGTTTTTGGGAACTCGTGGTTCTCGGCCAGACAGGCCAGAATAATTTATACAGTCTCGGCAAAGAATGGCCGAGACTAATTGTGTTATCTCGGTCACGCGTCACCGAGATTGTAATTGTGTTATTGTTTTAGGTAGCGTAACGTTGTGATTGCTCTCGGTCACCACATCACGAGAGTAATTCGAAGTGTATAGTTTATGTCCTGTCGGTGATGTACAACCGAGAATGTAGTATAATTCTCGGTTGTCCATTACCGATACTTATATTGTTATCTCGGTCATGCGTCACCGATATTCTAATTGTTTTCTCAAGCCTGCTTGACCGAGACTATAGAAATGGAAGATTTTGTTCTTTTTTTTTGAATTATACTTCTGTTTCTGGTCCAGGCGCTTACATGTTGTAGTCTTATCAGGTATGGCTCATTCGAAAACCCCGATGACTAGGGAGGAGGTTGGTGTTGAGGTGTCGAGGGGTAACCGTGGGCGAGGCGGCCGGAGACCCCCGACTGCATCTTATCGGAAAGAGAAAGAGAAGGAGAAGGTAGATGTGAAGGGAAAGGGTAAGATTGCTGGAAATCGTGCAAATAATTTACAATTGCACGATGAGGGTTCCAACATTGACACGCGGCGACGAAAAGATCTTGTAGTTGCCCGAGGCGAAGATGAGGCTCATGCATCAGAGTTTAGTAGTAGTGACTCATCAGCACCGACGAACACCACAAGTACTGATCGTTATGTGGGTGGGAGTACTAGTGGTGGAGGTTGCCATAATGAAGGAGAGTTACAAGGGCATTTGGAAAAGTGTGCTCCTTTCCTCGGTGGTCCTTTAGACGGATCTTTGTTGAAGAGCTTTAAAGATCATGTCGCATTAGCGATTTGGAGCAATGAGGTATATAAAGTTTCATTGAATGGAGTACTTAAAAACTTAGGGTTTTCACTAAGTTGATGAGATGTTTTTTGTTGTTGCAGGAGCGTCCGATACTCAAGTGTATCAATCACGGAGCTCAGATCCAAGAATGGGACTTATAGTCGTGCCACTCTGACACCGAGGGCCTTCAGAGGATTATTCAGCGCTCTGGGTTGAATACGCTGATAGAATGCTCATACCGCAAGGCTAACAAGGAGGTTATATCTGCCTTTGTGGAGCGATGGCAGGTGGAGACAAACACATTTCACTTACCATTCGGTGAAATGTCGATCTCCTTAGAGGATGTGAGCATTCTCCTGAAGATTCTTGTGACGGGCAAAGTGGTGGCAGTTGAGAACTTTGCGAGGTACACCGAGGAATCTCGCTTCCGGATGCGATTAAGTGGTGTCCAAACTACTTGGGGTTAGCATTGAAGATGCTGAGGAGGAAGTGAACATCGCAAGGGGCTCACAAAGGCGAAAATGTTGGTTGAAGAGTCGATGGTACCCCAAGGCTGGTTCGAGGAACACAACTTATCCTCCTGTAGAATGCACAGCCCGAGCGTACTTGTTGTACCTACTTTCTTGCACCTTTTTGCGGATAAGAGTGGATCTCGGGTATCTATTGCGTTGTTGAAGCTTCGAAGATTTGGACGACGTGGGAAAGTACGCATGGGGTGCAGCTGCATTAGCCTACTTGTACCGACACTTGGGTCTGCCACCAGAGTATAAGTTTCTCAGATTGCTGGCTACCTCACATTACTTGAGGTTTATTATTAAATCGACTTACATTGTTTTCAGAAAAAAACTAGTATTAATTTTTGCATTTTCTCACTAACTAACGTTGTATGTATTTGCAGGGATGGGTGTACGACCATTTCAAACTTGGGATCGCCACACCCAATGCAAAATACATGGACTACGTGCAACCTCGTGTCTGCAGATGGATTCAAAACACGAGACCGTGATGAATATTGACAAGGTCGGGTCCATTAGGAGAACGTTGGACAAGTTGCGCCCAAGTGAGGTGAGATATTTAGCCAATCTTGTTGGTAAATGTTGCATCTAATGTATGGTTACTAATAATGGTTGTTTATGTTTGATTAGGTCACTTGGGACCCATATGTTAATTACATGGATAATGGAGTCGTGCACGCGATGGCCTTCTAAAGTGGCACACTGAAGTACATGGATGTGGTGGAGCCCTACCATCCGGAGAGGATTCTGAGACAGTTTGGCCACGTGCAATCTATACCAGATCCTCCGTACCGCCCATTGGAAGCACATCGAGGCCCATCTGCACTCAAATACTCGGTCAAGTATGGGTTCCAACAAGACAATTGGGAACGTTGGCGCAACCATTTGTTGGCCCCCGAAGTTCGTGGTGACAAGGCAGAGTTCGAGTTTTTGGCTACACCGGACTACCTACCTTGGTTCCTCAAAGTGTCTCACCCAGTGATCACCAACCCGAGCTATGAAGATGAAGACATGGTCGCCACAACCATCGCTGACAATGAGCTATTGGAGGTATTGAATGTGTTATAAGTATTATGTAGAAGTATATGCCAATTCTTGAAAACCCGATATGTATTACATTAACGGATTTATTTTTCTTTTCATCAGCGTAATAGACGTGCGTTAGACGCGACATTAAGATGGATGGACTCCCCGCCGGAGTTGTGTACGTTAGAGTGTGCGAGGAAAATGGCGAGTGACATCGTCTATTTCCTTTCGGGGAGGAGTTTCGTTCCCACCACCACCACTACCACTCCCACCACCGCAACCGGCACAACCGACACATTTGCCCCTACCCAAGCAGGCCCTAGGCAGTCCCAGCATGATAACACTTCTACACATTCCACCCCGGCTAATGCTCCACCGCAATGGTCGATGCTCGCCCCCCAAAGAGAATGCATGGCAAGGAATACCAAAGAAAGAATTTGAAGAAGCCAAAGCAATGACTAGGGGATTATGAAACTTCGTAAGATTGTTGGATTGAGGAAGTTGTGGATTATGAAACTTGATGTTTTTCTTGGATTGAGGAAGTTATGGATTATGAAACTTAATATTTGACTGTTTCGATTATTGATAGTACTTGTCAGATGAAATAAACTTGATGTTTTTCTTGGATTGAGGAACTTGTGGAACTTGTGGAATGTTGTTTAATTTGTTGGATTATGAAACTTGATGTTTTTTCATTTAATATATAAGCTGTTTCGAAAGTTTGAGTGCTATTGTTGGTATTGCGTTATGTTTTCATTTATTCTGGTTTACATACGCAACCATTTTTTGGATCAGGAAAAGAGTCTCGGTTATTCAGAGCCGAGACCATGAGAACATTATCAGAACCACACAACCGACACATTCCAAGCACTCTCGGATATGTCCGTCCGAGAGCTTCCAATGAGCCTCTTGCACAATGAACATAACAATAAAACCACTTTACATTGTTTACAGTTAAAAACATTTACAACAATTACCTTCGATACATGTTTTATACTACGGAGAATCTAAATCTACCACGGAAAGCGTGCCTTCTTCAGAAGTTACAACTGACACGATATCTCGAATTACGAATCCATCTCGCCAACCTTTTGCGCACTCCTCAACATATCTTTCCCACGATGGATATAATGATGGCAGCGGTGCATTCACAATCAACTTCACCTATCAAATTCAGAGTAGAACAAAAAATCTATTATCATATGATCAAAGGTGAAAAAAACAATTCACTAAAATTGTACAAACTTACCCTAACCCAATGGATATTCCTTTCATTAATCATGACAATGATAAGTCGACTATGTAACGATGACGGTGGAACACTACGTAGAGGAAGGAATGTCGAGCAACTACCATGCGAGAGGTTTACTAGAATGACATTAAAGGCTGTTGATATTAACAATCCCATGTCTGGAAGTGTCAACCATTCGTCAAAAGAGGCACCAACATGATTATCGGAACAATGCACAACAGTCTTGACCTTCTCATAACTCGTTCCAAGCACTTCCCGCATAAGGTTTTCATACCCTATTATCTCATCAAACATCATTCTACGTACTATCTTCCAACCATCGACATTGGGAATTCCTAGCCCGAAGGCAACACACCGATATCCACAATTACCATCGCCTATCACATCAATAGTGCTCTCAACATATGGCAACCAATCCGGTTCTATGCAATGAGAATAACCAATCTTAGCTGCACTGGTCTGTCGACATGTACGACGTATTTTAGGCCCCACTTTCATTTTTTTTTTCTCGAACTAGAAGCCTCTTTTGTCGATAGTACGTACTCAAACCCGGTAGGCAATCTTGTCGTCGAAGTATCGTCTTCACCGTGTTTCCTCTTTGTCAACAAACTTCCAATTGAAGACCCCGGTGTCCTTCCATTTGTCTTTATTTTTGTAAGTGGCACCACTCCCGGTGTAGATGAAGGTCGACTAATCTCCCTAAGCTGCTGAATAATCTTGATGCGATCGTCCTCATCAGTGCAAGCATGAAACTTTTGCAACACTCTTTCAATCTCATCGTTCACATTGTACCCAGACCGATCAACATGATTCTATGGTATCATACTCAACTTTCGCCAGTACACATGAATGTCCTCGAGAAGGATGAGTGAACCAGAAAATTTATAAAAGTTTAGCTCGTGGGCACAAGGAAGACCATGCGTGATACGTATCTCACAACCACAACGAGTAGAGTCGTGTCCAACATCCTCTCCACGTTCCAATTCATCTCTAATTAACTTAAGCGCCCTTTGAGAGACATAACCAAACAACCGGCGATAAAACCCATCAAAATATTCATGTTGCACCACATTCATACTGAGCTCAAATGATGCCTTGATGTTGTTATGTTGGATCCTAAGAAGACCATCAACCACCCTCCACAAAGTCTCAAAATTTGCCCGACTGTTGCCAAGATGTAGCTTCAAAGTGGAATGCGCAGACTCAACCCTCTGTGTCGTTGTTTCCCCAAAGTGCATAATTCGATTTGTCCATGCTGGTACAAATTTCTCCTTGTAGATCTTCACCCATGTGTTATCCAAGTAATCAGTAAGACCCTTCACATGACCGAACTCACAAGGCAAGTCATTCATCCTAAGTTCTAATAAGGCCTCCGACTTAGCATACAACACACTCGTCCACCTATCCATGAAACGAGCGAATCCTTCGTTATCCCCAAACATCTTCTTAGTCTTGGCCAATACTACATTGTTGATGTGCCAAAAGCAAAGAAAGTGATATGATGATGGAAATACTTTTTCGATGGCACTAATAAGGCCTAACTCCCAATCCGTAACAAACACGTCAGGTTGAGGCCACCCATCCAATATGGATCTCAAGTTCTCAAGTGCCCAAACATAATTAGCATGAGTCTCCGATGATATGAAAGAAAACCCAACGGAGAACGTCAAATGCATAGAAGTGATGCCAACGACATTCGATACCTATTTGTTTTGTAAGTGCAATCCATCAAAATTACCGATGAGAAACACCTTAGCAACTTGATTGAATCAGGATGTGACCAAAATAAATCAGTGACGAAATTCGTATCGGGATGCTTCCTATGCCACGACATCCACTTATTCTTCTCCAATATGTGCAATAGTTGTTGCATTTGAGTCCTCCCACCCGCATCCTCAATTCGGAATTTTTGTCGTACATTATATATTGTCCGCATTATCGATACGTTTTTAACATCTCTTTGCTTCAACGTATAGAGGATATCTCTTGGCTTCACATTACCTTTAGTCATCTGCACCACAACCACCTGCTCACCCTTATCCAATCTTCCTGCAAATGAGTGGCCGTCCAAGTTTTTTGCGGGGTCGTGATTGTACCTCCCACATATGACAGTGACATACCACAAAGAATCAACATTTTCCTTGATGTTAATAAGAAAAAAGGCACCTATATTTCTTTGTACCAGTTTGAGTTCTCCCCGTTTCCTCTTCTTCTTCAGTTCTTGGTTTCAAAGCAATTTTTGCCGCTTTACCCTTCCCTACTTTTTGTGACATTCGCTTATATGTACCGGACCTCTCACACGTAAGTTTGACCCTTCCCCTGCGCTTAATCCCTCCGGCATCAGAGTGCTTCGTTACTAACACAAACTTGTTCTCACGACCAATCATTTGAAGCCATAAAATAGCCGATTCTCTAGATAAGAATGGCCTACAAGGAGTAAACGCATCCTTGTAGTCTGGAAATAAGGTTGAAACCGGCATTACCTGCAATACATACATTGTAACATTACGACTAAACCAAAATGCACAGCAAATTCACCAAAAAATCCAAAAAACCAAATTTTCGGTAGTACAGGTCCGCGATTCTAAACCAATTCTCGTTCAATGGAAACCGAGATGTACGAAATAGTCTCAGTCGTTTTAAACCGAGACTATACTATTAGTTTCGGTCATAACATGACCGTGACTTACGCATAAGTCTCGATGGTTTTTGACCGAGACTTATCTATAAGTCTCGGTCCTGCGAGGCCGAAACAATCGCGCCAGTGCAACTTCGACTGAAAACATGAAAAACCAAAAAAAAAAAAAAACACAATAAATTTCAACAAATACCTCTTCTTGTACCTCCTCTTGCACCATTGCAAAGACATTCGTCCATTTTATAGTGGAAATATGTTCGGATTGGTCGAATTTACCAAACCCTACATTGACAAACCAAATCATCAATTTCATTGTTTAGATAAAAAAAAATTGTTCGTTCAAAGCTTCATATGGTTGTAAAACAGTGTTACCTCGCTATCGGATGATGTGAAAACGCAAGAATCGATACACGCCCGCCAAACAAAATTGTGGCTTTAGGTTTCACTTGGGAGCCAATGTAGTGGGGTGCCCCAAAATTGGTTTGAAAATGGGTTGTGAAGTTGGAGTGAGTTTATATGAAGGGGCAATAGAGTCATTTACATCAAACTGTAAATTAGAGGGGAGAATGAAAAAAAAAGGTGCCTTCATGAATTGGTGGGGTGCCCATAGCGGCCTTTTTTTTTTTTTTTTTTGATAAGAACGAGACTTTATTCTTATTATAACAAAAAAATAAATAGATACATGGCGGAAAACAATGTGTTTCCCCAAAAATAAAGTCGAAAAAACCCTACCAGCGTTGTAGGGGAAAAACGCGCCGTCTCTATAATAAAACTACATCTCCCCCCACTAGAATTGAGCCAATTATGAGAACTCAACCCAGCGTGGTGTCATGCTCCCATCGAATCAACTATGTTGAACCCGTGTTCACACGACTGGGAATACAAAAGTGGAAAGTAAAAATTACACCCCTCTCTCATCGCCCATAATCTTCTCGTGGCCATCCCATCCTCCCCCAGCTCTTCTATTGCCCCTGCTGATTAACCTCCCATTACCTTATGTAGTAACTCCCTACGTATCCGTTACCCAATACCCGTCCTACACAAGTGCTTCCCATCTCGCAATCTAAGCTTATCCAACCCCATTTACGCACAATCCCGTTTGCTTTAGCCCACATACCCACCCTATGCTTAATCTAGCTTACACTTCCCCACTTAGTCGAGATCTTTCTTCAAACACCCTCGCATTACGTTCCTCCCATATCGCCCACGCCAAGGCCCGAGCCGCGCTTCCATAATGTCAATTTCCTCATACCGATACCGGTGAAAATGTTGTCCCTAAAGCACTCATGTATCTCGCCTCGGGAGTCCTAACAGAGACCCAATTCGATCAATAGCGCAGCCCACAACATCCCAAAGATAGTTACACTTTGAAGAAAGAGGTGATCGATGGTTTCGCTTTCCTCCCACACATGACACACTGCGAAGGGTGAAGGCACCATTCTAGACGCCTCCGTTGGAGTACATCACCGTATTTATCCTTTTACGGTAAAATGTCCAAGAGAAAATTTTCACTTTTGATGGGCTTAATGCTTTCCAAATCGTATGCCATGCCTCAAAGTTCATCCCCTCCTCTATCTTAAGAAGAACTTGCTAGTCTTGACTAAGTATGGGTCCCCCCTGTAAGTGCCATAGTCTTACATCCTCCCTATGACCGATTGGTGTCACCTTAGGTTGGAGTTTCTCCCGAATGGATGAGAGCTGAACTCTCTCTCGCTCGGATGCGCGATTTCTCCTCAAGGTTATATTCCAACTCCCGAGACTCGCTTGCCTTCCCCTCCCCTTCCCAAATCTCATGTACCATAGCACCGCAAGACCTCGACAAGGCCAACACAAGGGGGGAATTTATCTCTTAAAGGTCGCTCACCCACACACGTATCCTCCCAAAACTTAATGTGGTGTCCGTTTCCCAAACACAGCTTTGGATCCCCTCTTAAACTCCGTGAGAATTGACATAATGAACCGCCAAGGACACCTAGAAGATGCACGCAACGCCGGCCCCGAGTCCCATCCATTATTGTCCATTCTGTATCTACTGCGAATAACACTTGCCCAGAGAGAGCCTCGTTCTCTTGAAAATCTCTAAAGCCACTTCATTGCCAAGGCTTTGTTTGTGGTTTCTAAATCATCAATGCCCAGCCCACCCTTCTCCATCGATGTTGTCACCCACTCCCAAGATATCAAGTTCATGGGTCGTGTATCATCTAGCTGGCTCCATAAAAACTTTTTCATAACAGATTCGATTCGGTTTATGACTCCCCTCGGCATCCGGAATAATGAGAGATAGTAGGTTGGTAGAGCGTATAGAACAGATCGAAGCATAATTACTCTTCCCCCTTAGATAACCACCCCCACTTCCAACCGTCGATCCGAAGTCCAATTTTGTGCATTACCGGGTCCCATAACTCTCTATGTAAAGGAGATCCGCCCAGTGGTAATCCCAAATACTTCATCGGCTAGTTGCACACCGAGCACTGCAGCACATTCGCCTTATGAAGTACCTCAGATTCATCCACATTGATACCTGCTAGTTCACACTTTGCCATATTAAGTTGTAGGCCCAAGACAAGGCCATATGCTTGAATGATCTGCATCATTCTTTCAAGTGAATTGTCTTCTCCACTAGAAAAAAATCAGTGAATCATCGGCGAATTGAAGATAAGTTATGTGAACCTTATCTCTACCAACCTTTATACCGTTAATGGCCCCGTGCCTCTTCGTTGCATCAAGCATTCTTCCTAGAACATCGGCCACTATAATAAATAGGGCCGGGGATAGAGGGTCCCCTTGTCGAAGGCCCTGCTGCGCACTAATTCTACCCCTTGGCCTCCTATTAACAATCATCGAGTACCTAACATTGGATTCACATCCTCTCACCCATTTCCTCCATTTGTTCCCAAACCCTTTCTTCTATAAAACATAGTCCAAAAATGCCCAATCCACCCTATCATAAGCCTTGGCGAAGTCTAATTTCAGCACAAAAGCGGGTGTATTTTGTTCTCGCCTCCTTTACCACCTCATTAGCAATCAGTGTTAGGTCCAACATTTGTCTACCCGGGATAAATGCATTTTGCTTTTTGGCAACAGTTGTATTCAAAACCGTTCTCATTCTGGTCGCCATTACTTTCCCGATTATCTTGTAAAGAGATGTCACCAAGCTTATTGGTCTGTATTTCGAAATTTGACATGCTTGGTGGTTTTTGGGAATCAGACATATATATGTCTCATTGGTTATTGCACTAACCACGCCATTTCTTTGAAAATCCTCCATCACATTCATGATATCCTTCTTGATCAGCCCCCAGAATTCCTTATAGAACTCCATTGTAAAACCATCTGCCCCCGGTGCTTTATCCCCTCCATAGCCATTGATCGCACACCAGACCTCATCTTCGGAGAATGGAATCTCTAAGTTTAATGCCTCTTGTTGGGATATGATTCCCCACTCAATTCCCTCCACTTCCCATTCCTCATGCCTTTCTTTGGTGTATAGTTTAGAAAAAAAGTCCAGTATAACTGCTTCGATCTCTTCTTCATTTTCTGTAAAGGCACCACTCATTTGTTGGATCCTGCCGATATAATTCTTTGCCTTACGAGAGGACAACACCCTGTGAAACACTTTGTGTTGGCACCCCCTTCCCGAACCCATTTGAGTTTTGCTTTCTGTCTAACCATTCGGTTCTCCCTGGCCATGTTCTCTTCCACCTCCATTTTCAGCTCCTCCCTCCTTTGTTTCTTTGTAATGTCCCAAGCTCCTGAGCCCTCATCCCTGTCAAGTTGACCAAAGTAAATATAATTAAGGTTTACAAACATCAATTCAAGTATCTTGTTATCCAAGGCCACAATGGAATCAAAAAAAAAAAAAAAAAAAAGAAAGAAAGAAAAGGAAATGCAAAGCCTAGTCATGACTTCTGCACCAAGGAAATATGGCATGTGAGAATAAGATTAATAAACTCCATATAATACAGTCGCTCTGTGAAATCATGCACCTACACAAAATTAACCAAGTAATCAAATTAATTAGTGGTTCAAAAGGAATTAATACTGGTGGAGGAACCACAAAAGATGGATGTCCCTTGTCAAGAAAGCTAGCTAGCCATCTCTACTTTCAAAACCCATTTTAATTAGGATTCCTTCAACCATATATAAAAGACAACAAAATGTGCATGAATTCCTCCAAGCATGACTTGGTAAAGCCTTTATTAAAGTCATGAAATCATTTGGCAAACTATATAGCATTCCCTATTAGCTAGGCTTCCTTAATTTGACAGATCAGAAAGATTTAAAGATCGACTAACGAAAACTGCAATTGAATAGCAAGCAAATTAATAGTGAAAGTCACTTTCAAGCTATTGACCTCTGCCTATGTATAAATTATAGAGCTCCTTTTTACACTACTTTTGAAGGGCAGAGTTTGAATAGTCAATGTCGTCGATATGAGAGTGATCTGGTCATCGACTAGAAATTTGACCAACCAACTTTGTTCTTACTTGAATGGTCCGGACTACGTTATACTTACAAACGCCAAATATCATTGAGGCTTCTATTACTAGAGAGGATGTAATGGGAACCTGTGTTTCTCCGGCTTTAACTATAATTCAACTTTCTAGAACTAAAAAAAACGTTAATATCATTTCATGTAATTCTAGCATCACTTTAAGAAATAAATGTAATGGTGTTGTTCAATGTTACGTTGTTTTTTTTTTTATTTGTTTTTTTTATTTGTTTTTTTTTTTTTTTTTTGTCAAAGCAATGTTACGTTGTTAAAGCTTAATAAAATACATCATAAGAAATCATTAATCTAGAAAATGAATGTTAGAAACATTTTAAGTTTTGAATAGTAAAGGAAAAAAAAAATATTTTTTTTTGGGTATATAGAACTATAGAAGTTTGAGAAATAAATAGGAACATTACATGTGTATTTATATAAATTGCAATCTAATGATCAATCGTGTGGCATTCTTATTAACAAACTCAACAAACAACATATTACCCTTATCAACAATAAATTATTAGGCATTCTTTATTATTCTGGAACAAACTCAACAAACAACATATTACCCTTATCAACAATAAATTATTAGTCAGAGACCAATACGAAAGTAAAATTCTATTATATTCTGGAACAAACTTTTGTAATTAGCTAGCTCTCATCCATGTCGTCAAAGCTGATCTAATTAATTACCCTATTGTTGATAATGGCTTGAATATGGGTCAGACACTTAAACCGGATGTGTTTGGGTTAGTTTAATCCAGTTGGTAAAACTCAATTTATTAAGTTAAGCGAGACTTCTAATACAACATGGTTTGTCTTTTAGATCCTATCATCGTATATATAAGTATTGTAGACCATTAAATTGGTAATGTCTTGAACAATGTCTTGAGTTGGTGAGCTTGAGAGAGTTGGAGGGTTATCGTTGGTGTAATCTTCTGAGTTAATAAAATCATTGTGTTCTCTGTTGTAGCCGTTGGCATATTGCTGAACCACGTAATTCTCTAGTGTCGATTGTGTGCGTATGTTGTTTGTTTGTTGCGTTTGCTCTAACAACTATATATACACCAACACTAGTTGGCACAATCAGAAGCACATGTTGTTGTCGCTTAACCAATGACTCGAGCTCGAAACTTGAGAATAGAAAAACCAACGTTGGAAGCTCCTATAGGATTTAACATAAAAAAAAAAGTTTTGGTGTCTGGCTTTGGCGCTGAAGCGCCAGGCTCAGTGCTTAACACCAGAAGCCTCTATTTTTTGGCGTCGAAGCGCCAGGTCGACGCCTCAGCGTCCATAACGAAAAGTTGTGAATATTGGATGTTATTTGTTCTGTTTTGTCTGTTTTTTGGTACTTATTAGCACCAAAACTCATTCCTTTGTGGATAGATACCAAGTCTCTTGATCTTCTATAAATTAAAGAGATCTAGTAGATACTAAACACATTGAGAAACACATTGACATACAAAAGCTTTTGAATCAAAGCGTGTTCTTGTTCATAGCATCATTTTCTCAAAGTATCATACTAGAGTGTTTTCGATTGGAGTTGTGTTACACACACATCATCCAACAACTATTAGAGACTTGATTGTATCCGGAAGACAAGTTTCGATTTTTCCATTGTATATTTGCGGTTTCAACCGGTAAGGAGAAATTTTGTCTAAAAAAGAGCAATTATGCGCCTCAAATCTTTATTTTGTTCTTCCATTCTCAATTCGTATTTTCCGTCCGAAAATATTAGTTCCAACAATTTCTAGAAAAGAATTTTCTTCATTAATAGCTTCTTTGACTTCGGACGAAATTACACAAACGAATGAGAATGGTGGTTCTTCATTGTCCTCCAAACTTAATACTAATGGCGGGTTCGTTCCTCATTCCATACAAATCATGAACCATGATTTGACACACCTTGAAAGGTTCGACAACGACGATCTCACTCGATGGCAAGAGAAAGTGATGTTCTTTCTCACATATCTCAAGTTGGCATACATCCTTGATGATGCACTTGAGACCCTTCCTGAACCAACTCCGGATGATTTAAACGAAGTGGTGGATCGACGTGTCGCTAAGAAGGCGGATGACTATCTTTGTCGGGGCTACATCCTTAATGCACTATTCGTCAATGTTTCTTCGGCGCATCGAACCATTAAATCAGCGAAGGAGTTGTGGACTGTGTTGGACACCAAATACCGAATTAAGGAGTCTAGCAATCGTAAGTTTTTAATTTTGAATTATCTGGATTTTAAGATGACCAACGACAAGTCTCTACTTACTCAAGTTCATAACTTGCAAAAGATCGTTGGTGATCTTAAAACGACTTGAATCTCTTTTGAAGAAGAATTCCAAGTGAGTGTAGTTATTTCCAAGTTACCTACAAATTGGAATAATTAATTACAAGAAGAAACTCATTCATGAGGAGAAGAGTTGTACTCTTGAATCTCTCCAACGCCATCATCGAATTGAGGAAGACTCTTGAAAGAGAGAGAGGGTTGGAGATGAATTGAATTTTGAATTCGGTTCAAGGGAAAATTTTGTGGAATCATAACATTCCAAGAAATTTAAGGCAAAAAATGATTCTAAATTCAAAGGAAATGCCAATGAAAACATTTCAAGTAAGAAAGGGAAGTGTTACTATTGTGACAAATCAAAACACTATGCATGTGATTGTCGTTCCAAGAAGAAACTCTTAAAGAATAAGAAAGTGCTCAAGGAAAGTCACAATGTGGAGCACATGGACATGAAACTCATAGCAACGATTTGCCAATCTAATTCGGTTGCAAATGAAGTTGGTTGGTGGTTGGATACCGATGCAACTATACCCATTTGCAAGGACCGTAATCTTTTTACGACATACGAAGATCTTGCCACTAGTAAAGAAGTGCGCATGGCGAACAAAAATTAATCACACCAAGGTGGTTGGTAAAGGAACGACATGTATCGAGTTTACTTCGGGAAAGGTTTTACATCTAATTAATGTTTATTATGTACCTGGAATGTGTAAGAATCTTGTATTCTGTGACCTCTTTAATAATAGAGGTTTCCGTCTTGTCTATGAGTCAGATAGGTTTATCTTGTCCAAGGGAGGTATTCCTATTGGCAAAGAGTACACATGTAATAGTATGATTAAGTTGAATGCAATAACAGTGAATTATTCTTTTTATATTGTTGACTTATGTTCTTCTATTATTGATTCATGTTCATTATGACATGGTAGATTAGGCCATGTTAATTTTCGTTGCTTTAGAAATATGCAAAACTTAGGCCTAATTACTGAGTTTAAAATTGATCAAAACATGAAGTGTGATATATGTGCACAAACAAAGATCACTAGACAATCACATAAATTGGTTCAAAGACTTTCAAAATTCTTTATTTGATACATAGTGACATAGCGATTTGAAAAGTCATGCTACATTAGCAGAAAACAAATGTTTTCTTACTTTTATCGATGATTTCTCAAAACATTCATATGTTTATATTTTGAAAAACAAAGATGAGTTTTATAAAAAATCTCTTGTTTTTAAATTGGAAGTTGAAAATCAACTTAACAAGAAAATTAAGGCTTTTAAAATCCCATAGAAGTGGTGAGTATTGTTCCAAGTAGGGCTGACAAAATGTGTCCGAACCCGTTTGTTCGATATTGTCCATACCCACTTCAAACGGGTCCAGACAAGATTTTTTTTTTTTTTGTAAAAAATACGGGCGCATACAAAATTTTGTGTCCGTTTTAAAATACGTTATATTATAACACTACAAGAAAAATGTGAAATAGCATCAAAACATTGCAACAGATCAATCTGTTGCTAAACAACAACAAATCAAGAACGCTTCAGCATCGGATAGATAGTTTGACTCGTTTGACCAAAAAGCAACAAATTAGTGACAATTTGTGACAAAATTTGTGAAAAATTATATTTTGTCACTGATCTGTTGCTTGATTTCTCCCGCCATTAATTTTCCGCCCATTTTGTGACAGATCTCATGTGATAGATCACCTACGAACCTAGTTTGTCGCTTGATCTGAAGCTAAATGCGTGATGAGATCATCTGGATCAATGACAAAAATAGTCTGTCGTTGATCTGTTGCTTGATCAACAACATGATTATATTCTGTCATTGATCGCGATAAATCAAGAATGATTTTCAAGAATAGACTAATCTGTTGCTAACTGTCGTCATGATCAATGATTAGCAACAAATAAATCAAGAACATGACTAGTCTGCATTCGATATGTCACTAAATTTTAAATGGTTTTTTCAAACCGAGAGGCTCTCCTCCTCGTCCTGCAAACTCCATTTACCACCGCATCGTTGCGAAAATCCGCCGCCACCACCGTCGTCACGATCGATCATGAGAGCGTCCCATATTACACAAGCGGTATTTGCCTCTTATTCAAAGTAAAATATTGTAATGAATTTTCAACTTCTAAAATAATTTTGAAAATTTTAAAAAAATTTAGATAAATTAGCAGTGGTTGTAGCCTAATTTTCATTTTTAGAAAAATAGTTAGGTTTCACATTAGTTGTAGAGTTTTTTAAGGAGAACATAAAATTTTTTTCATTTTTAAAAACGAGTTATGGATTTCGATAGAGGATATTCATCTTTGGTAGCATCTTAAACATCAATTAATACGAGAGAAGCAAACTAGCGATTGCGGTGACGATTTATTTACTTTTTTTAATCTTTTTTTGTTCATTCTATTCTCCCGTGGGTATCAAAACGTATGTCCACCGACACGTGTCGAGCGTGCATAATAAATTTTTAGTAGTGATAAGCAGGATATGGTGTCTACAGATATTTTGCAAACTTCATAGGAAAGCGAGGTTTTATTATTTTATTTATTTTAATTAGATAGCGTTAAATCAATGCAATGCAGGGAACTAATTAAAACATGATGTCCACATAATTATCTTACATATATGTATGTCTAACATTTATACAAAATATATATAGATTCCATTAATTAATTAGTAATTAACGAAGAAATAGAGTGGATATCAAAAGTACCTTGCTTCACGTATATATCATATCATCATCACGCATATATACATGGCAACTTTCAGTTTAAAGGGTCCTGGAGGACGTTTTTTGTGATGTTTCCTTTTAAATCTCTTCATGATAATTAGTATTGTTGTTGCGCTAGAGGTAAGTATAACAGCTTCAATTCTCATTAAATATATATATATATATATATATATATATATATATATATATATATATATATAGTGTATAGTTTAATTTAATTTGAAGATATCTCTCAATTTCAATTGATATATTGACTTCATCATTTTGCGCGTTTGTGCGAATTCGAAGAGCACTTGAAGAATTTTTTTTTGTTTTTGTTTTAGTTTTGATATGAATGAGATTTTATTTTATATAGCCAGCAAAAGTAATATGCGCAAAGCGGGAAACAATGTGTTTCCCTTAAATAAAGTTGAGAAATCATCATGATTTTGATTAAATCGTGAATTTTCAAGGGATTATGTGTATATATAATTATTTCTTCTCCAATCAATTAATTTTCCAATGAAGCTAATTTCCTTGTAATTAAGTTTGTGTTCTTTTATTTATTTTTAATTTTTTTGTCGAAGTTGTATTAATTGATTAACCCTTAACCAAATCCCTTAGTTTGTCTTAATTTTTTTTTTTTTCGAGGTCTCACAAATAAGATTATTTTAGAAGGATTTTAAAAATAGACTCAGTATGATCCCACCCAATGGACTGAGCAGCGGCACACATTTACGACGGCACGTATGGCGGCATGCATGGGAGTGATTTAAATATAATGCAAATGCAAGTCAAATGCATTATATATATAGTTTGTTTCTTGATCTGTTCTTGAACAACAACAAATCAAGAATAGATCTAGTGTCCACGTAGGTGATCAAGAATAACATTTTGATCTCATTCTTGATCAAAGAACAAAATAGCAACAAATGCCATGTAAGTCGTCCACGTAGGTGATCAAGAATGATTTGGATCTGTTGTTGATCAAGAACAAAATAACAACAAATGCCACGTAGGGTGATCAAGAACAGATTTTGATCTCGCAATCAAAAACAAAATAGCAACAAATGCCATGTAAGTCGTCCACGTGGGCGATCAAGAATGATTTTGATCTGTTCTTGATCAACAAAAAATAGCAACAAATGCCACGTAGGTAGATCAAGAATGATTTTTATCTGTTGTTGATCAAGAATAAAATAAGCAACAAACAAGTCGCCAAATGATTAATCTGTTCTGTGATTTGTCACTAATATCTAAATGGTTTTAACAAACCATTTTCTCTCCTCCTCCTCCCTCCAAACCCATTTCGATCGTCACATCGCAAAACCATTTCGCGCCACACCTTGCCAGCACTGCGCGTGCTGTTAACGCCGGCAAGACTGCTGCGCACGCTCAACCCGTCGAGGCGTCGCCGCACCTTCGCTACACCGCGCGTCGTCATCGCGCGCCACCACCGCCGCGTTGTTCGTCGCCGCGCATCCCCTACTTCTAGATCCGTCGCCGCCGCTTCGCCTCCTCCTTCTCCAGATCCGCGGCTCGCCGCTCCTCGCTCGCCGGATCCGCTCTCTGCGCACGCCGCACGCATCCTTGCTCGCCGCTTCAGGCACCAGCCATGCTGCTTGCTGGACCTGCGACAACGGTGCTCGGCCCATGCGCCGCCGCTTTCGCCTCGCGCCGCTTGTCGCCCGTCCTACGCGCGCCATTGCTGCCGTTGCTAGCGCTACCAGCAGCTTAGACTACGCGCCGTCGCAGATCGAACTCCGCGCCGCCGCCGCTGCTGCTTGCGTCGCCTCCCGCAATCTTCACCCGCCGCTGGTTGGGCCCGCCCGCCTCCGCTGCCGCCTTCTGCTTTCGGGCGGACTCCTCAGCCAATGTTGGTCGCCTCGATCGGCTCCTCCTTGATCGAGTTTCGGGTATCATTTGCGGTTTGCGTTTTCTTGAAAATCTATTTTGCGATTTTTGTTGATTTTGATTTTATATGACTACCAAAATTTATATATCTATGGTTCGAACGTAGCGACAACGCGACAACTCGACATCATGTAATTTTTTTTGCTAAACAATAACAAATCAACGTCGAGAACCATAGATGGTCACACGTGACTATCGCACACTCGTGTAATTTTTTGTTGCTAAACAACAACAAATCAACGTCAAATCAACGCGATACTAGCACCACCGAACGAGGCACCCTATCGCACCATGCTACACCTACCCATCGGGATGGTCGTTACTCATTACATTATACCCACGGATGGTCACACGTGACTCGTCCATACCCGACTTATGCCCCGGTGCATCGTCATCACATTATACCTCATCATCGCCTCCCGTCATCCATATCCATATCAAGCATGGCACACCATCTCCTCCGGTTCATACACTCCCACCTCAAAGGCATGGTTTTATTCCATCCTCATCACACCACTCTACACCATCACCTCCAAAGCAGATGTATACCTACATGGCCATGGTATCGCCGTCTTCATCACATCACGCCACACCATCACCTTCGTGTCATCCCGCTCATTCTCCCGAGTTGGCGACGAGCACACTTCTACATCTCGTCGGCCCCCGAAAACCACATCGTCATTCATTCGCGAGGTCATCCAAGTAGCGAGGTTGCGGTCATCGATACCACACCCACTTCGAGGAGATCCCGATTTTTTCGTCCGCCAACCTCTGCGAATGGCGAAAACCCTCTTATCTATCTCATTGCTTGAGCATGGCTTGTATGTTACTCCCCACAAAACATCTACGTCCAATATATAGAAATATATGAATTTTTCTTATACTAACTTAAATGACGAATGGTAGGTTACACCCTTCTTCCGTGGTGGCAAAGAAGATGAGTTTAGTTTTTAAGAGCGGATATTTGAAAGAAGGATGGAAATGGGAATATGTCCCATGAAAGCCCAAACGAGATATATACTGTCGTTGGAAGGTCGAATTTCACATCAACCTTTTCGTCATCATAGCGGTGGAACAAGTATATGAGCATATATATATGATGATGTTTTCATAAAACTTATTCATCTCGTAGGTGTTCTTCATTTAATGTCTTTTGCGATATGATGCGTGGTGTCGGAGGGCGACCATCCCAGTACACGGCAATATATATCTCATCGCGAAGAAAAGAATAGCACATGTTTACTTAACAGAAGAGGTGTTTGAGCATTACAAGCGAATGCGAGCAACAGATGAAGCATTCAAGAAAAAGTCCGAGCAGATGAGCAGCAATAGAAAGTCCGAGGTGGGAGGGCGGCATCGGTATTTCATATAGCGCTTGGAAGTATATCCGCTAGACAGCATGGTGATACGTTGGTACGTATATATACAGAAATAGTGTATTTTCGCGTGAACCGAGATAAAAACTATTAATCATGTAACAATGTTGTAGGAGAAGAACCTTCAACGTCGTCCCACATGGAAGGAGATGTTTCGACACCTCCACACCCATGGCCATGACGGACAATCATTCGTAGATCAGAGATCCGCGAAGATTGATGTAAGTAATATGAATTGCATATATGTAACTAGTTCGAGACAACACATGTAGCCCATCAATTTAAAAGAAACCTGTAGATTTAACTATAATTTCATACTTTTTAATGCAGTTTGAAACTCACTCGGAGATTGGAGGAGATGTCCACCCAAACCCCGACGCATCAATTGATGAGGATGCCGTTTTTCTTGAGGTGGTGCCAGAGGTCAAGGGACGTGTATACGGCTTAGGGTCACAAGGTTATCATCGCGGCATATCTTCAGGGGGAGCAAGCTCATCTCGAGGACCGGCGTACGGATTGCAAGAGTTGGAAGAGCTCCAAATGGGACCACCAAAGGTTGCAAGAAACATTGCTTTGCAAGGAGCGAATGGAAAGACAAGAACAAATGCGAGAGAGACAAGATGGAACGCCAGGAAGAAACTCGAGAGATGCAAGACCGGTTAGCACGTATGGAGGCATTGTTGATGCAGCACCTTGGCATTAGGCCCCACGTGCCTCCGACACCGCGGACTCCACCATCACCAGGAACAGAGCGTTCTGGTCCTCAGAGTGACGACCACCCTGGTCATTTGATCTCTCCACATAGAAGGATGTCTGAGGATCAACGTCATCTTTTGGATGATCATGATGAGTTTATGGAGCAACTAATGCCGCCTCCGCGACCACCGACACGGCAAGAGTGATTGGATGTCCTATCTTGTTCAATGGTAAGTCATTGTCATTCTCGAGCAACAAACTAATCTTCACATTTTTCCCTTCTAATGTAGTCGATGTGATTACTTCATTTTGCAGGTATGTGCCCGTGACGTTTGATATGGGTGTTGCATAAGGAGGCAAACTTACCTCACCAATTGAGTTGCAAGTTTCGAGATTCCTTTGGTATGTGCATGTCATACATAGTTTAATATTGGCATTATAGTTTAATATTGTAAGTTTAGTTTGTTATGTTTCCATAAACTATTGTACGTATCTTAAATAAATGTGCATGGCATACATAATTTAATATTGGCATTATAGTGATACTTAACTTAGAATATCAAGTGAACACTCCACGTACACACATATATCCCTAGATTTGGTATCATCAATGCCCACATATAACATGTTAATAAGTGAATCTGATTATGTTGAAAAAATGAGAAAATACTTGACATGGGATTCATTGTTTGTTGGAGTAAGCGGACACCTCACAACAAACATAACAATATAAGATTATCTACCAAATATATATTGTTCTCATGAGTCAACTCTATATGATGTTAGTAACTTCTTTTATTAGGAAACCCTTGTGTAACCTAGCAAGCCCGAGATTCGGTGCAACAATTAATCATCCTTTTTAAGATACTTCGCCATACTTATTGGCAACAAATGCTTTATATATTGTTTAAGACAAGTTTCTTGTAGGCACTATTGTTATAAAATAGGACTTTTCAAAATTTACTTAGGATTATATTCAAAAGTCCATTCCCTATTTTGAATATTTATTTAGTATTATATGTGATTCATTGAATTAAAAAAGTTGGACGTCTCTTATGAAAAAAAAATAGATTTATTTAGTATTATGGGGTAAGTTAACGGTGCCTTCAAGACAAGTAGTACGCCATGTTTTCCAAGTAAACGATCTTCGTCATTTGTTTGTGATTAGTCGGTTGATTAAGTAATATCTTTTATGGTCAATAAGTCATTAAGTAATTAGTTAAGTTGTAATTGCAATGGATTTCAAAAATAAAGTTGTAATTGCAACTAGACTATATAAATCTTTGTTTAATTATATATTAAGTATGTTTTCTATGTAATATATTATTTCTAAAAGGCTGACTAGGCCTCGGAAGGTTGGATATTATTATTAAAATAAAATAACTTTTTCAAATATACCTTGAATTTGAATCATCCATAATGATTATAGTTTCATAATTTTCGAGTTAGAATCACATACATGAGCTATATGGATTATTGAGTGACTTTTATACGATTTGTATGCATGTATTTTCTATTTTTTGTCAAATTCCCTTACATGCATAAATTAAGAGATTTGTCCTCCATGCAACCCAACACATAACCTAGTGACATATTTTGAGATTTGTTCTCATGCTTCTATATACATAATAGAAATTGAAAAAAATGCATGGAATGTCATGTATGGAAGTTCTTTCATTCCCTTTTGAGTTGGAAATTTTAGTGTGTCATCAGTGGCCGATCTTTTATGTATGAGGTCGATGAGCAAGGCTTAATTTTAGAATTATTTCATTTGTGTTTGAATATTTTGATTGCGTTTCGAATATTGTTCAAGTTATTCATTTTCATTTTCAGGATTTGGATAGGACACGCACTCCAAATTGTATAGTGTCTATCTTGTATCGGTGACACAATTGAGTAAGGGTGTGGGATTGACATTGTAGATATATATGTAAATTAATTTGTGTTGGAAGGTCAGTTTGTGTAGTATTTTGTATTTGGTGGATAATGTTCATCTAGTAGTATATAATATACTACTAGTTAATTATGAAATGTTAATCTCCACATTTTGTATATATTTTTTGTCAAATTTTGATAATATATAAACAATTATTCAAATTTAGTTTTAATTGCAGCAGGAAAATTTATTTTTTTACAGATTTTACTGCTGCAGGAATTTCATTTACTATTTACAGTGAATTGTAATTTTTAAATTAAAATTACTATTCCAAATCATTTGTTGAATTCGAATCAAAAAAGGAATGTCGTTGATCTGTTTGCAAATTATGCAACAGATCAAATTTGACAAAAAGTTGGTTTTTGATGTTTCAAATCAGCGACAGAACTTCATGTCATTGATTCTAACAGATCGCAGAATAACATTCGTTTCGTCTTGATCGTAATTCAACAACAGACTTTGTCTGTTGCTGATTTGCAACAGATTTGCAACAAAACCTCATTTTCCAATCTGCAATGATTTGTTTACGTTGTTGTTAAGAAACAGATTTATCGTCACAAATCTGTTGTTAACAAAGAACAGATCAAAATCTGTTGCTAACTTCTATCTGCGACAAAGCCTTTAGCAACACCTCGATCTGTTGTTGATCTGTTGTTGAGTCCCTTAGCAACAAATCCGTACCAAACAACCTACGATAAAACCCATCAAAATATTCATGTTGCACCACATTCATCTTGAGCTCAAATGATGCCTTGATGTTGTTATGTTGGATCTTAAAAAGACCATCAACCACCCTCCACAAAGTCTCAAAATTTGCTGACTATTGCCAAGATGTAGCTTCAAAGTGGAATGCGCAGACTCAACCCTCTGTGTCGTTGTTTCCCCAAAGTGCATAATTCGATTTGTCCATGCCGGTACAAATTTCTCCTTGTAGATCTTCACCCATGTGTTATCCAAGTAATCAGTAAGACCCTTCACATGACCGAACTCACAAGGCAAGTCATTCATCCTAAGTTCTAATAAGGCCTCCGACTTAGCATACAACACACTCGTCCACCTATCCATGAAACGAGCGAATCCTTCGTTATCCCCAAACATCTTCTTAGTCTTGGCCAATACTACATTGTTGATGTGCCAAGAGCAAAGAAAATGATATGATGATGGAAATACTTTTTCGATGGCACTAATAAGGCCTAACTCCCAATCCGTAACAAACACGTCGAGGTTGAGGCCACCCATCCAATATGGATCTCAAGTTCTCAATCGCCCAAACATAATTAGCATGAGTCTCCGATGATATGAAAGAAAACCCAACGGAGAACGTCAAATGCATAGAAGTGATGCCAACGACATTCGATACCTATTTGTTTTGTAAGTGCAATCCATCAAAATTACCGATGAGAAACACCTTAGCAACTTGATTGAATCAGGATGTGACCAAAATAATTCAGTGACGAAATTCGTATCGGGATGCTTCCTATGCCACGACATCCACTTATTCTTCTCCAATATGTGCAATAGTTGTTGCATTTGAGTCCTCCCACCCGCATCCTCAATTCGGAATTTTTGTCGTACATTATATATTGTCCGCATTATCGATACGTTTTTAACATCTCTTTGCTTCAACGTATAGAGGATATCTCTTGGCTTCACATTACCTTTAGTCATCTGCACCACAACCACCTGCTCACCCTTATCCAATCTTCCTGCAAATGAGTGGCCGTCCAAGTTTTTTGCGGGGTCGTGATTGTACCTCCCACATATGATAGTGACATACCACAAAGAATCAACATTTTCCTTGATGTTAATAAGAAAAAGGGCACCTACATTTCTTTGTACCAGTTTGAGTTCTCCCCGTTTCCTCTTCTTCTTCAGTTCTTGGTTTCAAAGCAATTTTTGCCGCTTTACCCTTCCCTACTTTTTGTGACATTCGCTTATATGTACCGGACCTCTCACACGTAAGTTTGACCCTTCCCCCGCGGTTAATCCCTCCGGCATCAGAGTGCTTCGTTACTAACACAAACTTGTTCTCACGACCAATCATTTGAAGCCATAAAATAGCCGATTCTCTAGATAAGAATGGCCTACAAGGAGTAAACGCATCCTTGTAGTCTGGAAATAAGGTTGAAACCGGCATTACCTACAATACATACATTGTAACATTACGACTAAACCAAAATGCACAAAGCAAATTCACCAAAAAATCTAAAAAACCAAATTTTCGGTAGTACATTCTAAACCAATTCTCGTTCAATGGAAACCGAGATGTACGAAATAGTCTCAGTCGTTTTAAACCGAGACTATACTATTAGTTTCGGTCATAACATGACCGTGACTTACGCATAAGTCTCGATGGTTTTTGACCGAGACTTATCTATAAGTCTCGGTCCTGCGAGGCCGAAACAATCGCGCCAGTGCAACTTCGACTGAAAACATGAAAAACCAAAAAAAAAAAACACAATAAATTTCAACAAATACCTCTTCTTGTACCTCCTCTTGCACCATTGCAGTACATTCGTCCATTTTATAGTGGAAATATGTTCGGATTGGTCGAATTTACCAAACCCTACATTGACAAACCAAATCATCAATTTCATTGTTTAGATCAAAAAAAATTGTTCGTTCAAAGCTTCATATGGTTGTAAAACAGTGTTACCTCGCTATCGGATGATGTGAAGACGCAAGAATCGATACACGCCCGCCAAACAAAATTGTGGCTTTAGGTTTCACTTGGGAGCCAATGTAGTGGGGTGCCCCAAAATTGGTTTGAAAATGGGTTGTGAAGTTGGAGTGAGTATATATGAAGGGGCAATAGAGTCATTTACATCAAACTGTAAATTAGAGGGGAGAATGAAAAAAAAGGTGCCTTCATGAATTGGTGGGGTGCCCATAGCGGCCTCTTTTTTTGATAAAAACGAGACTTTATTCTTATTATAACAAAAAAATAAATAGATACATGGCGGAAAACAATGTGTTTCCCCAAAAATAAAGTCGAAAAAACCTACCAGGCGTTGTAGGGGAAAAACGCGCCGTCTCTATAATAAAACTACATCTCCCCCCACTAGAATTGAGCCAATTATGAGAACTCAACCCAGCGTGGTGTCATGCTCCCATCGAATCAACTATGTTGAACCCGTGTTCACACGACTGGGAATACAAAAGTGGAAAGTAAAAATTACACCCCTCTCTCATCGCCCACAATCTTCTCGTGGCCATCTCATCCTCCCCCAGCTCTTCTATTGCCCCTGCTGATTAACCTCCCATTACCTTATGTAGTAACTCCCTACGTATCCGTTACCCAATACCTGTCCTACACAGTGCTTCCCATCTGCAATCTAAGCTTATCCAGCCCCATTTACGCACAATCCCGTTTGCTTTAGCCCACATACCCACCCTATGCTTAATCTAGCTTACACTTCCCCACTTAGTCGAGATCTTTCTTCAAACACCCTCGCATTACGTTCCTCCCATATCGCCCACGCCAAGGCCTGAGCCGCTGCCTTCCATAATGTCAATTTCCTCATACCGATACCAATGAAAATGTTGTCCCTAAAGCACTCATGTATCTCAGTCGGGGAGTCCTAACAGAGACCCAATTCAGTCAATAGCGCAGCCCACAACATCCCAGCATAGTTACACTGAAGAAAGAGGTGATCGATGGTTTCGCTTTCCCTCCCACACATGACACACTGCGAAGGGTGAAGGCACCATTCTAGACGCCTCCGCTGGAGTACATCAGCTGTATTTATCCTTTTACGGTAAAATGTCCAGTAGAAAATTTTCACCTTTGATGGGCTTAATGCTTTCCAAATCGTATGCCATGCCTCAAAGTTCATCCCCTCCTCTATCTTAAGAAGAACTTGCTAGTCTTGACTAAGTATGGGTCCCCCCCGGTAAGCTGCCATAGTCTTACATCCTCCCTATGACCGATTGGTGTCACCTGGTTGGAGTTTCTCCTGAATGGATGAGAGCTGAACTCTCTCTGCCTCAGATGCGCGATTTCTCCTCAAGGTTATATTCCAACTCCCGAGACTGCTGCCTTCCCCCTCCCCTTCCCAAATCTCATGTACCATAGCACTGCAAGACCTCGACAAGGCCAACACAAGGGGGAATTTATCTCTTAAAGGTCGCTCACCCACACACGTATCCTCCCAAAACTTAATGTGGTGTCCGTTTCCCAAACACAGTTTGGATCCCCTCTTAAACTCCGTGAGAATTGACATAATGAACCGCCAAGGACACCTAGAAGATGCACGCAACGCCGGCCCCGAGTCCCATCCATTATTGTCCATTCTGTATCTACTGCGAATAACACTTGCCCAGAGAGAGCCTCGTTCTCTTGAAAATCTCTAAAGCCACTTCATTGCCAAGGCTTTGTTTGTGGTTTCTAAATCATCAATGCCCAGCCCACCCTTCTCCATCGATGTTGTCACCCACTCCCAAGATATCAAGTTCATGGGTCGTGTATCATCTAGCTGGCTCCATAAAAACTTTTTCATAACAGATTCGATTCGGTTTATGACTCCCCTCGGCATCCGGAATAATGAGAGATAGTAGGTTGGTAGAGCGTATAGAACAGATCGAAGCATAATTACTCTTCCCCCTTAGATAACCACCCCCACTTCCAACCGTCGATCCGAAGTCCAATTTTGTGCATTACCGGGTCCCATAACTCTCTATGTAAAGGAGATCCGCCCGGTGGTAATCCCAAATATTTCATCGGCTAGTTGCACACCGAGCACCGCAGCACATTCGCCTTATGAAGTACCTCAGATTCATCCACATTGATACCTGCTAGTTCACACTTTGCCATATTAAGTTGTAGGCCCAAGACAAGGCCATATGCTTGAATGATCTGCATCATTCTTTCAAGTGAATTGTCTTCTCCACTAGAAAAAAAATCAGTGAATCATCGGCGAATTGAAGATAAGTTATGTGAACCTTATCTCTACCAACCTTTATACCGTTAATGGCCCCGTGCCTCTTCGTTGCATCAAGCATTCTTCCTAGAACATCGGCCACTATAATAAATAGGGCCGGGGATAGAGGGTCCCCTTGTCGAAGGCCCTGCTGCGCACTAATTCTACCCCTTGGCCTCCTATTAACAATCATCGAGTACCTAACATTGGATTCACATCCTCTCACCCATTTCCTCCATTTGTTCCCAAACCCTTTCTTCTGTAAAACATAGTCCAAAAATGCCCAATCCACCCTATCATAAGCCTTGGCGAAGTCTAATTTCAGCACAAAAGCGGGTGTATTTTGTTCTCGCCTCCTTTACCACCTCATTAGCAATCAGTGTTAGGTCCAACATTTGTCTACCCGGGATAAATGCATTTTGCTTTTTGGCAACAGTTGTATTCAAAACCGTTCTCATTCTGGTCGCCATTACTTTCCCGATTATCTTGTAAAGAGATGTCACCAAGCTTATTGGTCTGTATTTCAAAATTTGACATGCTTGGTGGTTTTTGGGAATCATATATATATATATGTCTCATTGGTTATTGCACTAACCACGCCATTTCTTTGAAAATCCTCCATCACATTCATGATATCCTTCTTGATCAGCCCCCAGAATTCCTTATAGAACTCCATTGTAAAACCATGTGCCCCCGGTGCTTTATCCCCTCCATAGCCATTGATCGCACACCAGACCTCATCTTCGGAGAATGGAATCTCTAAGTTTAATGCCTCTTGTTGGGATATGATTCCCCACTCAATTCCCTCCACTTCCCATTCCTCATGCCTTTCTTTGGTGTATAGTTTAGAAAAGAAGTCCAGTATAACTGCTTCGATCTCTTCTTCATTTTCTGTAAAGGCACCACTCATTTGTTGGATCCTACCGATATAATTCTTTGCCTTACGAGAGGACAACACCCTGTGAAACACTTTGTGTTGGCACCCCCTTCCCGAACCAGTTTTGCTTTCTGTCTAACCATTCGGTTCTCCCTGGCCATGTTCTCTTCCACCTCCATTTTCAGCTCCTCCCTCCTTTGTTTCTTTGTAATGTCCCAAGCTCCTGAGCCCTCATCCCTGTCAAGTTGACCAAAGTAAATATAATTAAGGTTTACAAACATCAATTCAAGTATCTTGTTATCCAAGGCCACAATGGAATCAAAAAAAAAAAAAAAAAAAAAAGAAAGAAAGAAAGAAAAGGAAATGCAAAGCCTAGTCATGACTTCTGCACCAAGGAAATATGGCATGTGAGAATAAGATTAATAAACTCCATATAATACAGTCGCTCTGTGAAAACATGCACCTACACAAAATTAACCAAGTAATCAAATCGATTAGTGGTTCAAAAGGAATTAATACTGGTGGAGGAACCACAAAAGATGGATGTCCCTTGTCAAGAAAGCTAGCTAGCCATCTCTACTTTCAAAACCCATTTTAATTAGGATTCCTTCAACCATATATAAAAGACAACAAAATGTGCATGAATTCCTCCAAGCATGACTTGGTAAAGCCTTTATTAAAGTCATGAAATCATTTGGCAAACTATATAGCATTCCCTATTAGCTAGGCTTCCTTAATATGACAGATCAGAAAGATTTAAAGATCGACTAACGAAAACTGCAATTGAATAGCAAGCAAATTAATAGTGAAAGTCACTTTCAAGCTATTGACCTCTGCCTATGTATAAATTATAGAGCTCCTTTTTACACTACTTTTGAAGGGCAGAGTTTGAATAGTCAATGTCGTCGATATGAGAGTGATCTGGTCATCGACTAGAAATTTGACCAACCAACTTTGTTCTTACTTGAATGGTCCGGACTACGTTATATTTACAAACGCCAATATCATTGAGGCTTCTATTACTAGAGAGGATGTAATGGGAACCTGTGTTTCTCCGGCTTTAACTATAATTCAACTTTCTAGAACTAAAAAAAACGTTAATATCATTTCATGTAATTCTAGCATCACTTTAAGAAATAAATGTAATGGTGTTGTTCAATGTTACGTTGTTTTTTTTTTTTTTTTTTTTTTTTCTTTTTTTTTTTTTTTTTTTTTTTTTTGTCAAAGCAATGTTACGTTGTTAAAGCTTAATAAAATACATCATAAGAAATCATTAATCTAGAAAATGAATGTTAGAAACATTTTAAGTTTTGAATAGTAAAGGAAAATTTTTTTTTTTTTTTTGGGTATATAGAACTATAGAAGTTTGAGAAATAAATAGGAACATTACATGTGTATTTATATAAATTGCAATCTAATGATCAATCGTGTGGCATTCTTATTAACAAACTCAACAAACAACATATTACCCTTATCAACAATAAATTATTAGTCAGAGACCAATACGAAAGTAAAATTCTATTATATTCTGGAACAAACTTTTGTAATTAGCTAGCTCTCATCCATGTCGTCAAAGCTGATCTAATTAATTACCCTATTGTTGATAATGGCTTGAATATGGGTCAGACACTTAAATCGGATGTGTTTGGGTTAGTTTAATCCAGTTGGTAAAACTCAATTTATTAAGTTAAGCAGACTTCTAATACAACATGGTTTGTCTTTTAGTACGACTCTGATATCCTAGTGTATATATAAGTATGGTAGACCATTAAATTGGTAATGTCTTGAACAATGTCTTGAGTTGGTGAGCTTGAGAGAGTTGGAGGGTTGTCGTTGGTGTAATCTTCTGAGTTAATAAAATCATTGTGTTCTCTAGTTGTAGCCGTTGGCATATTGCTGAACCACGTAATTCTCTAGTGTCGATTGTGCGCGTATGTTGTTTGTTTGTTGCGTTTGCTCTAACAACTATATATACACCAACACTAGTTGGCACGATCAGAAGCACATGTTGTTGTCGCTTAACCAATGACTCGAGCTCGAAACTTGAGAATAGAAAAACCAACGTTGGAAGCTCCTATAGGATTTAACATAAAAAAAAAGTTTTGGTGTCTGGCTTTGGCGCTGAAGCGCCAGGCTCAGTGCTCAACACCAGAAGCCTCTATTTTTTGGCGTCGAAGCGCCAGGTCGACGCCTCAGCGTCCATAACGAAAAGTTGTGAATATTGGATGTTATTTGTTCTGTTTTGTCTGTTTTTTGGTACTTATTAGCACCAAAACTCATTCCTTTGTGGATAGATACCAAGTCTCTTGATCTTCTATAAATTAAAGAGATCTAGTAGATACGAAACACATTGAGAAACGCATTGACATACAAAAGCTTTTGAATCAAAGCGTGTTCTTGTTCATAGCATCATTTTCTCAAAGTATCATACTAGAGTGTTTTTGATTGGAGTTGTGTTACACACACATCATCCAACAACTATTAGAGACTTGATTGTATCCTGAAGACAAGTTTCGATTTTTCCATATTGTATATTTGCGGTTTCGACCGGTAAGGAGAAATTTTGTATAAAAAAGAGCAATTATGCGCCTCAAATCTTTATTTGGTTCTTCCATTCTCAATTCGTATTTTCCGTCCGAAAATATTAGTTCCAACAATTTCTAGAAAAGAATTTTCTTCATCAATAGCTTCTTTGACTTCGGACGAAATTACACAAACGAATGAGAATGGTGGTTCTTCATTGTCCTCCAAACTTAATACTAATGGCGGGTTCGTTCCTCATTCCATACAAATCATGAACCATGATTTGACACACCTTGAAAGGTTCGACAACGACGATCTCACTCGATGGCAAGAGAAAGTGATGTTCTTTCTCACATATCTCAAGTTGGCATACATCCTTGATGATGCGCTTGAGACCCTTCCTGAACCAACTCCGGATGATTTAAACGAAGTGGTGGATCGACGTGTCGCCAAGAAGGCGGATGACTATCTTTGTCGGGGCTACATCCTTAATGCACTATTCGTCAATGTTTCTTCGGCGCATCGAACCATTAAATCAGCGAAGGAGTTGTGGACTGTGTTGGACACCAAATACCGAATTAAGGAGTCTAGCAATCGTAAGTTTTAAATTTTGAATTATCTGGATTTTAAGATGACCAACGACAAGTCTCTACTTACTCAAGTTCATAACTTGCAAAAAATCGTTAGTGATCTTAAAACGACCGAAATCTCTCTTGAAAAAGAATTCCAAGTGAGTGTAATTATTTCCAAGTTACCTACAAATTGGAATAATTAATTACGAGAAGAAACTCATTCATGAGGAGAAGAGTTGTACTCTTGAATCTCTCCAACGCCATCATCGAATTGAGGAAGACTCTCGAAAGAGAGAGAGGGTTGGAGATGAATTGAATTTTGAATTCGGTTCAAGGGAAAATTTTGTGGAATCATAACATTCCAAGAAATTTAAGGCAAAAAATGATTCTAAATTCAAAGGAAATGCCAATGAAAACATTTCAAGTAAGAAAGGGAAGTGTTACTATTGTGACAAATCAAAACACTATGCATGTGATTGTCGTTCCAAGAAGACTCTTAAAGAATAAGAAAGTGCTCAAGGAAAGTCACAATGTGGAACACATGGACATGGAACTCATAGCAACGATTTGCCAATCTAATTCGGTTGCAAATGAAGTTGGTTGGTGGTTGGATACCGATGCAACTATACCCATTTGCAAGGACCGTAATCTTTTTAAGACATACGAAGATCTTGCCACTAGTAAAGAAGTGCGCATGGCGAACAAAAATTAATCACACCAAGGTGGTTGGTAAAGGAACGACATGTATCGAGTTTACTTCGGGAAAGGTTTTACATCTAATTAATGTTTATTATGTACCTGGAATGTGTAAGAATCTCGTATCCGGTGACCTCTTTAATAATAGAGGTTTCCGTCTTATCTATGAGTCAGATAGGTTTATCTTGTCCAAGGGAGGTATTCCTATTGGCAAAGAGTACACATGTAATAGTATGATTAAGTTGAATGCAATAACAATGAATTATTCTTTTTATATTGTTGACTTATGTTCTTCTATTATTGATTCATGTTCATTATGACATGGTAGATTAGGCCATGTTAATTTTTGTTGCTTTAGAAATATGCAAAACTTAGGCCTAATTACTGAGTTTAAAATTGATCAAAATATGAAGTGTGATATATGTGCACAAACAAAGATCACTAGACAATCACATAAATCGGTTCAAAGATCTTTCGAAATTCTTTATTTGATACATAGTGACATAGCGATTTGAAAAGTCATGCTACATTAGCAGAAAACAAATGTTTTCTTACTTTTATCGATGATTTCTCAAAACATTCATATGTTTATATTTTGAAAAACAAAGATGAGTTTTATAAAAAATTTCTTGTTTTTAAATTGGAAGTTGAAAATCAACTTAACAAGAAAATTAAGGCTTTAAAATCCCATAGAAGTGGTGAGTATTGTTCCAAGTAGGGCTGACAAAATGTGTCCGGACCCGTTTGTTCGATATTGTCCATACCCACTTCAAACGGGTCCAGACAAGATTTTTTTTTTTGTAAAAAATACAGGCGCATACAAAATTTTGTGTTCGTTTTAAAATACGGGTCCCGGTCCGGGTCCGCACAAGATTCTAAAAAATGAGTACCCGTTTAGCGATTAATTCGTAGGAGTATATTAGTAATCTAAGTTATATTATAAGTATGTTGATCTAAACCCTAATGTGTCACTCTTTCTGATGTACCTAATTGTTTCTCTCACACACCTCTATACCGCCTCCACCTCTCCCTCATACGCACACATTCGCCAGTCGCCTATGTCACTCCGTTGCACGCCCCCGCCTCTCCCTCGTAGCCACTCGCCTCTACCTCACTAGTTCGTACACACTTAGGAGTAGTGGAAAGTTGATTGCAACGAGCCTCTGCTTCACTGCCATTAAGGTCGATAGAGCTGCGAGATTCTCTATGGTTGTGGTGTTGATTAATAACTATTGTTCTCATCTCAATAGTTATTCGTGGTTATTCCTCTGTTTTTTTTTTTTTTTTTTGTTTTCTTGCAAAGTAATCATGTTTTTCTTCTTTTTTTCAATTAAGTGATTATAAGGAGGCATCTGATTAGTTTTTTAACTAGGAAAATCATTTTGGCAGTGAAATTTTACAATAAACCAAATAGATGTGAATACTTTTGGTATTGAAATTGTAAAAATAAACTGCACAAAACGGACAAAAGCACGGATCCTAGTCCGGACACTACTTTTAATTGTTATTAGGAGGGGGTGTCCGAAACCGTTTATGTCCGGACCCCTTTTGTTGCCGGCCCTAGTTCCAAGGAGTTCACAAAATTTTGTGAGACTAATAGAATTACACATCAAGTCACGACGCCTTATACATCACAACAAAATGGTGTATAGGAAAGGAAGAATATAACTTTAGTAGAGATGGTTAATTTCATGCTACTATAACTTGCCTTTGAAGTTATGGGGGGAGGGGGAAGCCATTCTTTCGGCATGTTTTATTTTGAATAGGATTCTATTAAAGAACACTAATGTCACCCCATATGATCTATGGATCAAGCGACAATTCAATTTTAAGAGACTTGAAGTTTGAAGTTGTTTAGCTTATGTAAGGAAACCGGATCCAAAGATGCATAAATTGAAAAATAGAACTTATAAATATGTTTTTATTGGTTATTTAAAAAATAGTGTGACATATAGATTCTTGAATTTGGAAACTAATGATATAGTTGAATTTATAGATGTACAATTCTTTGAACATTTTTTTTAAAAAAAGACATGCTTTTGCATCCGAATTTTGGAAATCTAGAGGAGTTACCTCAAAAATCTTCTAATGAACGAAGTCATGGGAATCTAGAAGATTTGCCTTCAAATTATTCTAATGAACAAGATAATCTTCCTACTAACGATGGTGGGAATGTTGAAGTAAGGAGAAGTAAAAGGCAAAATATTGATAAATCTTTTGGCTCGGATTTTATAACTTACTCGGTTGAAGGAAATAGATGTGAAATTAAGGAACAAACAAAATTTGTTCTTAATGTTGATGATAATCCTATTTCATTTCAATAAGCAATTTCATCAAATGATGCTTCATTTTGGAAAAAAGCAAACAATGATGAGATGAATTCGATTTTGTCGAATCAAACTTGGGTACTTTCTAATCTTCAACGGGATCAAAGGCAATTGGGTGCAAGTGTGTATTCAAAAGAAAATTAAATGCCGATGGAACTATAAACAAGTTCAAGATGCGTCTAGTAGTTAAGGGCTATAGACAAAAGCATGTCATTGATTATTTTGATACATACACATCAGTCGCAAGAATAACATCCATTCGAATGTTAATATCTCTTGCTTCTATTTATCATTTAGTTATCCATCAAATGGATGTGACGACTTTTCTAAATGGTGATCTAGAGGAAGAAATATATATGGAACAACCAGAAGGTTTTGCTATGCTAGGTCAAGAGGAGAAAGTTTGCAAATTAATGAAATCTCTTTATGGCTTAAGCAAGCTCCTATGCAATGATATGAGAAGTTTGATACAATTATGCAATCATTTGGATTAAAAGTAATTGATGCTGACAAATGTATTTATATCAAGTTTGACAATGATGTTGGTGTCATCATATATTTATATGTGGATAAGATGCTTATATTTGGGACTTCATTAGCCTTAGTTGAAGAAACTAAGCGATTATTGTCTACTAGTTTTGACATGAAAGACTCAGGAGAAATTGACTTATTTTTGGGATTCAAAATCTTACGACAAGATAATGGTCTGACATTATCTCAATCTCATTATATTGAAAAGATTTTGAAGAAAAATTTGGTCATTTTGATCAAAAGTCAATTTGTACTATCGAGCCTCATTTAAAACTAGCAAAGAACACCAGTAGGTGTTTATCACAACTAGAGTATTCTAGTATGATATGAAGTCTCATGTATGCTATGCATTACACAAAATCTGATATAGCATATACGCTGTGTATGCTGTGCCGGTTCACTAGTAACCCAAGTAAACAACACTGGGATGCGGTTACCAAGATCTTTAGATACCTGAAGGGGACTTTGAATAATGGTCTACATTTTAATGGACATCCCTCAGTTTTGGAATGTTACAATGATGCTAGTTGTAATAATGTGGAGTTAAACTCCAAATCAACTAGTAGATGAATTTTTACGTTAAGAAGAGCGATGTTTCTTGGAGCTCAAAGAAACAAACATGTATTTTTGATTCAACAATGACATCGGAAATAATTGCTCTAGCAGATGCAAGCAAGGAAGCGGAATGGCTTAGGAACTTGTTAACGGAGATACCATTATAGAACAAGTCATGTCCGACTATATTAATTAATTATGATAACAAGACAACTCTTTATAAGGTCACGAGTATGACTTATAATGGAAATTTTAGACATATAAGTCTAAGACATAATATCTTGAGACATTTACTAAAAAATAGGGCTGTTACAGTTGATTACGTGAAATCTAACAAGAACTTAGCGGATCCATTAACAAAGGGTCTTGTTAGAGATATGGTGTCTTAAACATCAAAAGGAATGAGACTTAGGTTTGTCTAATTCAATCGTCAGTTGATGAGAACCCAACTTAATTGTTGAAAATACAGAATAAGTTCAATGTGGTACTAACAAGTCAAGTGAAGATTATGAAACACTAAAAAACTTATATTATACAAGGTCCCTTCCTGGTTCTAGTGTTGGTTTCTGCATGACAGAGGTTGACGATTGAGTCCTAAAAAGTTGAATAGAGTAACTCACAAAATCACTTAAGTAGACTTACCTATATGGGTGTAGAAGTGTGACAACTTATGAGCCTAATTGACTCTAGAGCACTCAAGAAAGACAATATTTTCACAAGGCTATAATGCGCAATCAATAGAATACTCTTACTTACATGAAATCAATATATGTGATATTTCCGGTTTTGTCGCAAGGGTCTTTGGTTCAAGATTCGTTCACCATAGTACCTGATGAAACTTTGAAGTATTTGCACTAAGTGAAAAGATTAAGTCCAAAAGTCAACACTTCTCATTTATGTATGTGGCAACCTCGCGCCCAAGGCCGCCAAATGAGCTGCTACGTGGGTCTCGTAGCCCTGCTGATGTCAACACCATGTCAGCACTCCACGATATGCGTGCTTGGTCGTCGTATTATCTATCTTATTATTTGTTAAGACTTACGGTCTTTTATTTCAAATTAACCATTTACAAATGTGGTTTGTGTTTTACGGAGTTGCAAGTAGATAATCGTAATTTACTGCGGAAGTCTTAAAGTAAACATAAACATGGATTTTTCATTAACTTTCAAATCATATAGAGCATCAATCCTAATGTGGAAAACCCAAAATAGAGTACACTGTATATTATGTGAAAAAGTAAATATATACAAGTACATGTGTCTCATAAGTCTCCCATAAACCCAAAATATATAACAAAATATGTAAATAAACACCTACGAGTAGTGTGCCGAAAAATGGGCGAGCTCAGAGATAGTCGCCAAGAATCCCTTACCTTTACTCGTAGAAAATCTGCACTAAGCCGTCACAACAAACCAGATGATGAGTCCAGTGAGTAAAATCCCAAGAAAATTCACTGAGCATTCATATGATAAAGTAAAGGAAATTCAATAAATACTGTTAAATAAACATGTGGAATGTAAACAGACAACTATAAATGGATCATTGCATGCGTAAATAACAATAAAGTGCAAACGTATGTGCCCGTCCCGGTCAGACTAGACCATACTTCGGATACCCTCCCCAGGATCCCACCAATGGGCGCATCCAACTACCCCATCACATTGTCCTCTCGGTAGTCGGCGTAGACCCGTGACGCACCGACACGTGTACTGACAAAGTAGCTTGAGTCGTTATTCACCGGGAACTCTTGCTACACATGCTATGGTATAACGTGCCATAAACACACAACGGAATACCCGGCGGGAGTAAACTCAACCAACCGTTCAAACAGTGACACAATCATAAAGAACTGAAGTAAATAAGGAATAAAATCGGGAATACATTAAACAAGATAGAGTAAATCAGTAATGAAAGCAAGTAAATACTCAAAGTGACGTTCCATTGGGTTTTACAAACCTCAAACACGCGTTCTGACGTCTCCGGACTCCCGAATTCGACTCCGCCTAGCTCCTGGTACCTGAGCTACGGTCCCCTTAGTCCCCTGAAGTCCAAATGCATCATTTTAACTTATTTATAGCCACATTAAGTTAAATTATTAATGTTATACTAAAAATTAAAATTTTATTTCAAAATTTTAGTTGTGGCACATTTTTTGAGTTATACTAGGTGCCAAACACTAAAAAAATTCTTAGAATCCAATGTTCTACCTTTTTCCCAACTTATTATATTTTCTTGGAATCCAATGTTCTGCCTTTTTCCCAACTTATTATGTATTTAATTTTATTTTTAATTATTTTAATTATTTAATGAGGGGGTAGGGCCCACCTGAACTGGGTTGTGACGACCCGATTCCCTAGATCGGGTATCGCCCCGCCTAATCCCGTCATTAAGCCCTAACCCATGCCACGTAGGAATTTACAACGTATTAGTTAGCATTTTCATCTTATAAACCTCATTACACACAATCAACATAGTTATTATTCATTTCAATATCATCAGAGTTAATTAAGATATCGTTAGCATTAACTTAATTATCAGCGGAAGACTTAATAAAATTAGCGGAAACATTTATAAAACACTTACTGTGGAAACCAAGTAAACAGATGATCATAAGTAATACATGAAACAATAGGAAAGTCTAATTTCTCAACCTGATATATAACCCAAAGTTATACAAAAAGACGCAAGTAATAGATACACAAAATGATCACCTACAAAAGTAGCAATAACTATCTGTCGACGGCTCAGAACTACTCGTCGATCCTCTCATTCCCTGGTCTGCTACTCAAAATATCTGCACCCACCGTCATAAAAAGGACGGTGAGTATAACAATGTAGAAAGTAACACTGAGAGACATTTATCCATATTTCCAAATATACAACAAGTATCTGAAAGCATAACAATAACAAAGGAAGCTGAAACAAGAATCATGCTAAAAGATACTCCAGTTAAATAACATGAAACTGACACTCGGCTAAGCAGTAATGATATAGAGCCGGTTGACTACAAAATTACATCACATCAAATTTGTTCCACTATGTAGGGCGTAATCATTATTTTTTAGATGTCTTCACATCATTACAATGCCCTTTTTGATATAAATATAAATACTTGCCGACAACCACAGGTCCCATACCCCGTGATGCAGCTCAAGCAAGTGGTGAGATCCAGACAAACCCTGAAATCTAGTGACCCGGTGTGTCGCGCCCATCTCTATAATGTTTTTAGATACAATAAATACTTTCACAACTTAAGAACTAACACAATAAGAAACCAATAACGAAACAACTCAAATGAAAACAAAGGAATGTGATTTACAACACCACAAATCATTCACCTAGTAGCATATTTTTCTATTAACGCTTTGAACAACAAAAAATGACATAGTACCTGATTAAGAGTCAATGAACCCTATTTAAACAACAACCAATGCCATGATAACAAACTCACGAAATGAGAGAGGAAAATAAAGTCATGACATTTAGAGTACAATAGCACATCAATCTAAATGACTGTAAACAAGAAGCATAATGGTAAGAAATAGAAATAAATATTTCGATCAGTTTACTTACAAACCACGCCAAGCCCCTATACTATTCCAACCTCCTGATACCTTAAAACTCGTACCCGAACCTCCGAGACTCTTCTCAAGATTCTTGGTATCATTAGACATGTTTTATAACGTGTTTAGACCCTCAATTAGGGTTTTACTTCCAATAAGGAAACTTCAATTTTTGTGCTATCAGAGCACCTAGCGCTTTGGTAAGCATGACTAGTGCGCTAATAACCTCATTAGTGCGCTACTCAACCTTACTAGCGTGCTATATGTAGGTAGCGTGCTATATGTAGGTAGCGCGCTAGCTAGCACGTGTAGCGCGCTATGAGTAGGAAATTCTAGAATTCTGCATTTTGAATTATGGGTTTTCTCTCCTCATGGCTAACTTCAAAGCCTTGAAATCTCTTTAATTCATCAACAATGACCAAAAAACATTCATCTAACTAACACCAATTGCAACTCAATTGGTCTCTTGATGTGTCAATACGTATCTCGAGAAATATCAATGCATAATGTTTCAACTTGTTAACTTAGGTTACATTAACGTAAATCAAACTATAGCCACATTAATCTAACTAAATAAGCTACATTGACTTCACTATTTAAGTTATACTAACTTAATTTAACTTACCTACCATATCACTCTATAATTCGGTCCTACGTCGGCACGTATCTCGAGGTGCGTCCCACTCAAGTGTCGACAATTATATACTAGTAGGAGTGACTTAGTAGTCTGCACATATACATCACACTAGACATCCATCACTCAAAAATATTATACTACTCAGTTCCTCACACTAAGTATTCGACTGTGTATGCGCTCTCGGCTACGTCTCAGGTCAGGCAACTTTGATTAGGGACTAATTTACTATTAGTAAATTTTGGGCCGTTACAGTCTTCCCAACTAATAGAAATTCTGTCTTCGAAATTAAACTTAATTACAAGCTTAATTTCATAACTCAGTCTCATCCCTAAAATGGAGTCACTCGCTAGTCAACTCTAATTTCTCCATCATTTAAAACATATAGGATAACCTTTTCTCATTTTATCCTCTCAATAATTACCCTAACTAAAATCTCAAATGATAGAAGCCCGTATTTCTCAACTACCGCAGGTGGATCCCCTGTCCGATTACCCTTGGTTCAATTATTACTGTGGATGAGACTATGCTCGCCACCGCAGTACATTATCACAATATACGACACTCTGTCATATTACCTAAGAAAAATCTCATTATTTTCCTTATGAAAGTTTTTAGTGTGCTTATAAGGCAACACTACTTTCATTATCTCAATAATTCATGTGATATGAACTTATTCGAGTCCTTCTCGTCAATCCTGTGATCACTTTTAACTCTCAAATCACTAATGCAACTACTGTTATACCTAAGTCAAACAATGCGTAATTAATGTAATAACAATCAAATGCATACCTTCACCACAGTCGTGTGCCATCTTTAGGTCCGACTCTGTCTCCAAGTGAGCTCCATGTCTGGCCTATGGTGCATGGTAGGCTAGTTGATAGTCATGAGGCTGCGAACATCGTCTAAGCATGTGTCCGATCTGTCCACATCTATAGCACGCCGTCTGTCTTCTCGGTGCTATCGAGGCTGCCAGTCGACCACCTCCGATAATGCAACCACTACAATAGTTTCAGCAAGCTCAGAGTAGTAGAGACCAATATGCATTAAGGCAAGAGCAGAGACTCACTTCGAGATCGAATGAGTTGATAGAGCAGATGAGAAGTATTACATGTTACAGATGTGGTCAAGAGGGACACATCATGAGTTGCGGTCTACAGTCAATGGGCGATTTTCCATGCCACCATAGGCAGGATTGATGCTATCACCGTCGCATATTTAATATACATCAGGCGATAATGACCGAGATGCATCGAGACAGGGACAAACTTTGACCGCAGTTATAGAGCAGAGGAGATTACCGAGATGTCGTCAGGTGGGACACATAGTTCGACATTGTCTACAATCTATAGTCAGGAACAAAGGTAGGTGGAACCATAACAATCGAAGACATGGATAGAAGTCTACTCGCCATCGCATGTGCTAGTGGAAAAGCGTATATGCACAATATTGTCATGGTAATTGGTATCTCTAATCGAGATGAACTGGATCCATCAGACATATTTTTCAATCCCTTGCTTTTCTTTCTCTTCCTATTGTCCTCGATCAAAGCAGGTGTAACGTCAAATGGAATCTCTGTTGGTACTATTATAGAAAACATTTCGAATGAAATGGGTGATGTCGAAGCTACAAGTAGTTTGGGTGCTCGCAGTACGGTGGTGGCGGCGGTCGATACAATCAGAATCTCATGCACTGGAAGTACTTCAATAGTAGGCTCGGTGCGAACAACTGTTAAAACCAAGTATGCTCGCACAATCCTGAGGAGTTTGGTCAATACTTCTGTCTCTGGGCAGTGACTATATCAATCCAATGCTGCATATCTTCAGTTGTAACAACGTGTACCTCAGTGCTGGTAACATTATTGTCGAAAAAGTAGCAGTGGTAACATATTGTGCAAGTGCGAACATATGCATCGTCATATCTGACATGAAGTCGGCCAACTGCTGACTCTGTGCTATAACTCTATCTGATAACCTTTGAAAATCCTCAATCGATACCGTATGTTGGCTACCGCTAGCTCTACCATCTCCACCCTCTCGCAGATATGCCATCGTAGTCTGCATGTTGATAGCGATCACGACATCAACTACTACATAAATATTGCGTATATATACGTACAAAAAGTAACATATACACATAGCAATCCACAATTCATATTCACTTACTTCCCAACTAATAGTTTCTAGGCAAAGATTGTCTGGTTTCCCCATTTAACATTTGTATTTTATTCAAGTTTCATCGTGTAATTATCGATAACTTAGATTCTTATATTAACTATAATGTTGGTATCGCGTTATAGAATAAGCCATTCTACATTACCTAGGCTCTGATACCACCTGTGATGGTCCGGTTCTCCAAATCGGGTATCGCTCGGCCTAATCTCATCATTAAGCCCTAACCCATGCCATGTAGGACTTAACAACATATTAGTCAGCCTCTTCATCTTATAAGCCTCATTACATACAATCAACATAGTTACTATTCATTTCAATATCGTCAGTAAGTGTTTTATAAATGCTTCCGCTAATTTTATTAAGTCTTCCGCTCGATAATTAAGGTAATGATAACGATATCATAATCAACTCTGATGATATTGAAATGAATAGTAACTATGTTCATTGTGTGCAATGAGGTTTATAAGATGAAAAGACTGGCTAATATGTTGTTAAGTCCTACGTGGCATGGATTACGGCTTAATGACAAGATTAGGCTGGGCGATACCCGGTTTGGAGAATCGGGTCGTCACAGGTAAAAAGGACGGTGAGTATAGTAATGTAGAAAGTACCACTGAGAGATATTTATCAACATTTCCAAATATACAACAAGTATCTGAAAGCATAACAATAACAAAAGAAATTGAAACAAGAATCATGCCAAAAAACACTCTAATTAAATAACATGAAACCGACACTCAGCTAAACAGTAATGATCTAGGGTCGGTTGACTATAAAATTATACCACATCAAATCTATTTCACTATGTAGGGCTTAATCATTATTTTTAGATTCCTTCATATCATTACAATGCCCTTTTTGATATAAATAAATACTTGTCGACAACCCCGGGTCCCATACCCCGTGATGCCGCTCAAGCTAGTGGTGAGATCCCGACAACCCCTGAAATCTAGTAACCCCGTGTGCTGCGACCATCTCTATAATGGTCTTAGATACAAGAATTGTTGGGGTATGTGCCCTAGGTTGATCTAGAAACATTGTTTATCTTATTATTTTAGTTAATAAAATCGAGGTTTTCATTTGATGTTACATTATAAGTGATTGCATGTTTACCTTATAGTAAGATCCATGAGTATTCATTGAAATATCCTAAATGCCCCTAGTCGATCATTATACTGAGAACTATAATGAATTAAGACTAGTGTGAATCTTGAATGATGGTCATGTGATGATCATTCGTATAAGGATACGAATCGTGATCATGAGTACTTGCTAGGGAACAAGGTACTAGACCAACCGCTATGAGAACATCACATGGATTAAGTCTTAGGTGTTACTCATGATAGCTATATCATTTAGTCCTTTAACTTGAGATTACTATAGACTGCAATATTAGGAGCATGATAATTGGACACAATCAAACGTTGTCTTTAACCGGACCATCATAAAGATTGTGATTGGTTACCATGTGAATAATATGTGAAGGTGTGTAATGAAGATAAAATTTTTCACTCTCGTATAGAGAGATATTAGTGGATCCCTTGATATGATAGACTGATAATGGCCAAGTCCATGTGAATTAATATGATCAATGTTACTTGGATGTTTTTCGCTTACTTAAAAATCAAGACTAGTACGATTGAACATTAAGGGTGACTTTCCATGTCATATGTTTAATCAAATGATATTGCACGACAAAAGGATATGATATACATTATTCATTAGATTGTATCGATTTTGATATTCATGCTACTTGGGTAGTCATAATGTCTTGCTAGAGACCGCTTATGACTTGTGTATCAAAATGGTTTTGATTCACTACTAACGTCACATGAACCTATTGGGTCGCACACAAAGAATGACTTTGCGCTATTTCAATTGGTCCAGAGTAATGAATTTTATATGATAAAATTCATGACATAAGAACCGTTACAATTTGTTATATGATAACTTATTAATAGGGGCATATGTGTAATTTACTTAAATTGCCTAAATATAATAGTTGTATTACGAATAGAATTTTAAGTAAGGGTTTATCTGACACATATAAATAGAGGTTGAAATCCTAAAAAGAAATAAGATTTTCGTTTTTGCAAATTTCAAGTTCTCTGGATTTTGGGAGAGAAAGAAAAACGTTTTCAATCTCTTTTGGGGTTAGCACTCCAAATTGTGGTCACCGTTCCCGAGTGGATTTCCGATAGAGGACGCGCGCTTGAACGACTTGGAGATCGATCAATCAGAGAAGGAAATCACGGATTAAGGTACAATTTACTTTTGTAGATCAAGTTTAATGGAACTTATTTTCGATCATGTTCGGGTTTTTCAAAAACTTGTTTTGAGTTTTTCACTGCGTATGAACCTCAAAACCCAACAACAACTATTTTCACAACTCGAAAACTAACATAATAAGAAACCAATAACGGAATAGCTCAAACAAATACAAAGGAATGTGATTTACAACATCACAAATCATTCACCTAATAGCTTGCTTTTCCATTAACACTTTGAACAACCAAAATGACATAGCACCTGATTAAGAGTCAATGAACCCCATTTAAACAACAACCAATGTCATGATAACAAACTCATGAAATGAGAGAGGACAACAAAGTCATGACATTTAGAATACAATAGCACATCAATCCAAATGACTGTAAACTAGAAGCATAATGGTAAGAAATAGAAATAAATATCTTAATCAGTTTACTTACCAACACGCCAAGCTTCTATGCTAATCCGGCCTCATGACACCTTAAAATTCAAACGCGAACCTCTGAGACTCTTTCTTAGGCTCCTGGTATAATTAGACATGTTTTATAACATGTTTAAACCGTCAGTTAGGGTGTTAAGCTTTTTTAAGGTGTTTTACTTCTAATTAGAAAATTTTAGTTTTATGCCATCAAATCACCTAGCGCACTGGATAACATGACTAGCACGCTAATAACCTCATTAGCATGCTACTCAACCTTACTAGCGCGCTACACGCAGGTAGCGCACTAGCTAGCACGTCTAGCGCGTTATGTGCAAGAAATCCTAAAATTCTGCATTTTGATTTCTGGTTTTTCTCTCCACATGGCTAACTTTAAAGCCTTGGGATCTCTTTAATTCATCACCAGAGACCCAAAAACATCCATCTAACTAACATCAATTGCAACTCAATTGGTCTCTTGACGTGTCAACACATATGTTGAGGAATATCAATGCCTAATGTTTTAATTTACTAACTTAGGTTACATTAATGTAAATCAAACTATAGCCACATTTATCTAACTAAATAAGCTACATTGATTTCACTATTTAAGTTACACTAACTTAAATTAACTAGCCTACCACATCACTCTCTACCCGGTCCCACGCCGGCATGCTTCTCGAGGCGCGTCCCACTCACGTCTGGACAATTATATACTAGTAGGAGTGACTTCGTAGCTACACATATACATCACACTAGGCACCCATCACTCAAAAATATAATACTACTCAGTCCTCACACTGAGTATTCGTACTGTATACCCGTTCCCGGTCGCATCTCGGGTCAGTAATCATGATTAATGACTAATTTACTATTAGTAAATTTTGGGCCGTTACACGAAATCGATTCGGCTGGGCTCGATTTTGCCCAATTGGGTGGGCCTAGGCCGGCTTGGGCTGGCCTATCCCAGGGTCCCACGCACGCTCGCATAGTGTAGAGTCTTTGTCTCCAACCAAATCCTTTTTTTGTTCTCTTTTCTTAATTCTTTTTTTTCCTCTTCCTCATCATCAAATAACCCAACAACAACAACAACAACAACAACAACAAATCACTATTAAAAACCTAAATCTTAAAATCTTATTTTCATGGAAATACAAGTTGAGAAGATGAAATTGATGAAGAGGGAGTGAATTACCTTGATTGTTAGCAATCCAATTCAGTCCATATCTCCTTGAAACCTCTTTGAATTGGTAACTCCAGCCCCTCCCTTATCTTTCCCTCTCAAATAAATCTCCTGAACTTATGTTTGCTTGCATGTTCAAATAACCCACTAATGCACCTAATTATATTCTTTTGAGATTTAATTTTAGACCTCGATCTAGATGTGTACACCCATCTCTAGAAAAATCAAGGGATCCTCATTAGCTAAGTCACACACTCCAGTGACACAAACACACTTGTACACATCTAGCCTAGGAATCATCATTTAGGATCATCTCCATGAAATCCAAAGGTCTGCGTTGAATAGATCAAACTATAGTCCCGTTTTTAATTTAATAAATTAAATTTCATAGCATAGGCACATTAATTCATATGTAGGCTATTTAGGGTCTTAAATTTGGTGTACAACCAATTCTCCTAATACCCAATTATCCGACATCTCGTGCCCCGCATCTTAATACGCATATCGAGGCGTGTCAATTCTTGCACTCTCGATTTAATTTGCTTAAACAATGGTTTTATTATCATTAAATGTGAAATTCACTTCGTTTACCGTCATATTAGTCTATGTAACATTTTTCTAGATTTAGAGTACCGGTGCTTCGCCTACCCGATACCCGCGTCGACACACTTTTCGAGGTGAATACTCATCTCACGTCTTCATATGATATGTCAATATAAACTCACACATGTGATGCGATAATGAATAAAATAATAATTAACATCACAAATAAGCACCCAACAGACAAAAATAATTATTCAAGCCCAGTCGGGCGTGTCCTCGCCTATTCGAGGCGTCCACGTAGGCCTGAGTTGGCGTCAGAGTCTGAAAATAATCTAAATAATGTCGTCAATAAATATTGAGCTGTTAAAATTCTTCCTAAGTAGAGAAAATCTCGTCTCGAAATTACAGTAGACTACCATTTCGAACGTGGAATCATCCATGGTACTAATGGCCCAAATAACCTCAGTTTTCTGTTCTTCTTTTCATGGAAATGTAACTGTGGTGGGAACAATTGGAGTCGCCAACTTACTCTCGAACTTCACTAGACCATACTTCAGTACGTTGGGATCCCTCGAGTGAGCTTCTCTAACCCCCTCCAGTGGTCTATCACCCAATAGCCTTCGCGGTGGTCGGCATGGACCCACGACCCACCGGCACATGCACCGAAGACAAGCCGCTCAGGTCGCAATTCACTGAGGGCGCCCGTGCCACGTGCTATAGCCTATTGACTTGCATAACCACTGAGTCTTCATATGTATAGCTAGGAATCAAAATAAGGATATGCAAAATTTAAAGAGATAACTGACAAAATGCTTCAGATGACTTACCCTCGAAATGTTGTCTGTCGTCTCCTGGTCCGATTGACCTACTGCGTGAGCTTGTTCTTGGGTCTGATCAGGCTCTGGTGGTGGTGATGCCCTCCAACAATCAGCTGTAAGATGTCCAGTCTGACCACATCAGAAACATCGACGCGTCTCCGACCTCCCTGACTGTTTGTCTCCGGATCTTCGACCCTAACCTCGGTCTCTCATACCCCTATCACGACCTCCCTAGTCTCAAACCTGTCAGTACTACGGAGTCTGATGTCGAGGCTGATCTGCAAGTATGGGTGCAATAGTAAGTACCGCCATGTATGTCATCATATCTATACCGATCTGACTTATAGTAATCCTTATGGTCGCGGTCATCTCTGTGGATCCTATCAGACAAGTCATCTCTATGGTCCCTATTAGATTAATCTCTCTACCTCTTCTGCCTTCAGTCTGACCTCGAACCTTGCCCTAACTATCCCTCAGAATCAACATATGCATGTCTCATGTCTGCTACCTCTCTGTAGAAGAAATGTCTCGTGCGCGAGCGCTTGATCATACATCTCCTGTACCGTGTAAACTTCAGAGACATAATGGCACTGGCAATGACCTCATATAAACCTTGGACAAAATAGTATATCTGCAATCTCTTCGTCCCTGCAACATCTATGAGGAGCTACACTAAATATCGATACCTCTCCATATACTATAATACTAACCGTTTGCGTTGTTTTAGGGCCAGAAAATCCTCTCTCAGGCATAGCTGACCTCTATAGGGATATACTTATGTAGAACACCTATCTGAAGTGTGCCCATATCGTCGGCTTTGGGTGGGTATCGCAGTAAGTAGTCCACTATATAGTTGCGGCTCCTCGAAAGCATGATCCGGAAACCCGTGCCTGTATGCTCTCATCGACTCTCTGTAGCTTGTGCAACCGTTTATATTAAAGTAATCATCTCCTGGCGCTCTTCGGGTAACCACCTACCTTGAAATATCCAGGCTAGAAGCAAATAAACTCCTTAATTAGCTTGGCCTTAGGTGACAAAGTAAACTCAAAAGTGGTAGCCTACTGCTCTGTAGCTGTTGGTGTAGGAGTGGGAGTCGGTACCGCGAATGGTGCGACCACAACATCAATCACGGGAGTAACCCTCTCAACATATGTCTCATGAACTATGGGAATAGTGGCATGAACATGTGTTTACTGGATTGTCGGGGCGACGATTGTTAGAGTAGTAGTAGTCGGTATCGCAAGTATTATGGAAGGTACTGCAACTACGGCGGCTGCTGCAGCTTGAACCCTGAGTAACTGAAGAATTTCAGCCAACTGAGTGTCATGTGCCGCGAGTCGGTCATCAACACTCGAGGCGGTAACAGTGGAAGTGGCCCTAGCTTGATCGCTAGTCTGCCCAGCCTTTACAGAAGAGGGTTGTCTGTCCATAGAGATCTACATCGAGAAACGTGCGATCGATCAGCCTTGGTATATATATATGGGTATGATGCATAACATGTAGTAAAAACATAATATGTATATAACCTTAACTCTACTTGCCTCACAATCACTTCCCAATTAGAGTTTTAAGGTAAGTACATCGGGTTTCCTCATCTAAAGTTTTGTTCATTGAGTTTTATGCTCTTTCATTAATTCTCGAGGTTCCTAGAATCATTTCTCTGATACCAACTATGGCGGCCCCATGCCCTAAGGCCGTCGAACGAGTTGCTACGCATGTCTCGCAGCCTTGCCGACATTAACACCATGTCAGCACTCCTCGATGTGCTTGCTGGTCGTTATATTCTCTATATTACTATTTGTTAAAACTTACAGTCTTTTATTTCGAAATAACCATTTACAAGTGTGGTTTGTGTTTTACAGAGTTGCAAGTAGATAATCAATAATTTACAGCGGAAGTCTTAAAGTAAACATAAACATGGATTTTTATTAACTTTCAAGTCATATAGAGCATCAATACTTATGTGGAAAACCCGGAATAGAGTACATTGTATATCTGGCGACAAAAGTAAATATATTTAAGTACATGTGTCTCATAAGTCTCCCATAAACCCAAAATATATAACAAAATATGTAAATAAACACCTACGAGTACTGTGCCGAACAATGGGCGCTCAGAATAGTCACCAAGAATCCCTTTACCTTTACTCGTAGAAAGATCTGCACTAAGCCATCACAACAAAATAAATGACAGTTTAGTGAGTAAAATCCTAAAGAAATTCACTGAGCATTCATATGATAAAGTAAAGGAAATCTAATAAATACTGTTAAATAAACATGCGAAAGATAAACAAGCAACTGTAAATAGATCATCGCATGCGTAAATAACAATAAAGCGCAAACGTATATGCCCGTTCCGGTCAGACTAAACCATATTTCGAATACCCTTCCCAGGATCCCACCGATAGGCACACCCAACTGGCCCATCACCTAGTCCTCTCGGTGGCTGGCGTAGACCCGTGACGCATCGACACGTGTATCGACAAAGTAGCTCGGGTCATTATTCACCGAGGACTCCTGATACACATGTTATGGTCTAGCGTGCCATAAACACACAAAGAAATACATGGCGGGAGTAAACTGTCGGCGCCAACTGCGTCAATAAAATAATTTACCTAAAACAACTATTTAGTAGATAGTGGCAAAGAGTCAATCCCACAGGGATTGATATTCTTTCTAAGGTCAAAAACAACAAAAAGGGAAATCAGGGGTTTAAGAAAGTGAATAAATTAACTAATATAAATAACAATAAAGCAATGAAAATTATTTGAAAATCAATTAATACAAAAATACCAAGGTCAAGATATACAAGTTCGGTTCGATAAAAGATTGGATTCGGTCTTCGATTTTTGTAAAATATGCAAATCAAAAGTATCCTAGTGTAGCTATAGATCCGGTAACGTACGCGGTTCATCTCAATTCCTAATCTCGATGGTCAAGGAACAATAATGACCATTTCTCTAGTCAAACACACAACCCTAAACTCAAGCGAATTGAGTTTAATGCGTTGACCGCAATGAGCTTTGTGAAGGCACTACACCTAAACAACCGAATCACTAGTGTGTCCGATTTAGCCTAGATTCCTAAAGTATTTGACCGGTTCCAAAAGAGGCGAATCAATTGGTAAGGTCAATTGCCACTAGTGTGGTTTGCATAAGGACGGATGCTTACGACTCACTGGCAAAAGAATCTGAATTTAACTATAATTATTCAATCAATACCAAAGAAAATAAAATAACAATGAAAGTAATAAAATTAAAATAAATAAATATCACAAATCCATGAATAAGTGCAGTTAAACCTTCCTCGCAGTTTTACTTAGGCCATGAATTTAGTGTCTCATGGATGAAGAACACAAAACAAAGGTAAAGTAAAATAGAAGTATAGAATTCGATCGAGAGTCGAAGTCCGCAGAGAAGAGAGAATAAATAGAAGTCGTTACCCCAAAAAAATAGAAAACCGATTGATATCTACCCTAAAGTTGATGTCCACTCAATTAATTGATTTGTTGATGAAACACGCCGTTTGAGGACAATCAGACGTTCATGAATCTTCCAAAATTAATGTGTGCGTTGACATAGCGATGCAATTTGTGTCTCTGCTTCAACAACCAGAGTATATGAGTTTTTCATTACACATGTCATCATCTTATGAATTATAAACATCAACTTTGATGTTCCTATTTAAGACCTCATCGACTTTGCATGATCACTTCAATTTCGTCCATATATATATATAGAGTTCAAATATATACCCATATAATGGGTACTGTCACTGGGCCGTTGAGTGAGGGGTTCACCCTAAGGAAATTTTTTCTCACCCAACCCAACCCGTGGTGCCTAAGGACCGCCTTAGTTCAGCACACCAACGAAAACGTGATTGAACAACAACAATGGAACAAAGGAAGTTTATTACTTAGTTCAGTGCGATTACACCTCTAGCATCTCATGCATTTCATACATGAAATCACGTGTGCTTTCTCAAGCTTACATACCTTGGCTTTATAGCAAAACAGCCAAATCAGTTACATAACTACCGAGGACACATATCCTATGTACATTACACGAGACTAAGTAAACCACCACACCCATGTAGTGCTTGAAACAGCCACCTAACTGCTTCCTTCCTTTGCTGCCACCTGGTTCCATAACCGTCTTGACCCCCTGGTCAATAGGCACATGCTCAAGGTGTCTGGTAGTTGCTGGGACGTGCCTTGGACATGCTATGAGCCATGACCAAGGTAGTTACATAACCGCCTGAATCGCTTCTTGACTTGGTCCGTCCAAGCCTAAATTTCACCTTGCTCGAGGGACAACGTCTGATTCGTGGTGCCTAGTGCGTGCCTAGGCACTCGGAGTGCTAACCGGGGCTCGGTCCGATCCGAGTCCCACCGGCTCGGGGTGGCCGGCACCATGGTCCGTCCATGTGCCTTGCCTTGGCATGCCTGCCCAAGGCATGCTCTAAGGTCTTCCTTGCTCCCTTGCCCATGCCGCCCCTAGGAGAGACCACCTCTCCTTATAGTAGATGTTAAGTCGTTTCCTCAGCTCCAATAGGAAACATCACGAAATGAGACCAAGCGTACTTTGACTTGGTCAACGACCAAGTCAAGCTTTGTCAACCCTTGCCAAGGCATGCCTTGTCCGTGCCAAGGCGCGGCCTTGTCCGTGCCAAGGCGCGGCCTTGCTCGTGCCTAGGGAACCTGCCTTGCTCGTGCCCAAGGAACCTGCCAAGGTCCTGCCTTGCTCGTGCCAAGGCGCGGCCTTGCTCGTGCCTAGGGAACCTGCCTTGCTCGTGCCCAAGGAACCTGCCAAGGTCCTGCCTTGCTCGTGCCAAGGCGCGGCCTTGCTCGTGCCTAGGGAATCTGCCTCGCTCGTGCCCAAGGAACTTGCCAAGGCCCCGCTTGCTCGTGCCAAGGCCCGTGCCAAGGCACGACTGTGCTCCCGCCAAGGAATGTGCCAAGGTCCAGCCGTGCTCGTGCCAAGGCCTAGTGCCAAGGCGCCACTGTGTTTCCGCCAAGGAATGTGCCAAGGAACGTGCCAAGGCCCAACCGTGCTCGTGCCAAGGCGCCACTGTGCTCCCCGCCTAGGCGCCGTGCCTAGGCGCGCGCCAAGGCGCGACCTTGTCCACGCCCATACACGCTGCCACATCCGTGCCGCATACAATTTACCCGTCCGCATGCGCGAGCCTCCGCGCGCTGCGCTGCGAACCCTCCGAGGTGCATTATCCAGCAACTAACTCCCATGAAACCTTCCGAGTCCACCGAAACCCGGATATTGCTAGGTTTTCCCGCTGCCTAGCCAGCTTACTCCGGTCACGCTATTGAGGGTGTGACAAACATCCCCACCGAAATGTTCGATGCCCTCATCGAACACTCCCACTCTGCCTCCGCCCGCTAGACTGCTGCCCACCGAAGCAACATTTCTCCAACTGATCCCGTACTTGTAGTGCCACCAACCTTGGTGTACTGCCTTTGCCCCCGCCTCGCATTGCTGGAACAAAGCACGACCTCTTTTCATCCATGATCAGCAAGCCATGAAGTGATGGAATCACAACGACTTTCCCAGCCATCAAGAAATCATTTCCTGCAATGATCTCAAAATCATCCAACGGAGCAGCAATCAAATTTACCTTGCCCTCCCAAGTGTCAATTCGAATGCCCACATCCAAGGCTACGCCCATAGCCTTCTTTGGTTCTGAATTAACCGCCTTCACCATGCTTGCACTCTCGGCAAGCTGCAACCTAAGCCTCCGAGCTAGGTTCTCAGCTACAAATGAATGTGTGGCTCCCGAGTCAATCAACACCTTCACTGTTTGGTCATTGATCCGAGCCTCTACAAACATCAGCCCCACTGATCCCACGGCTTTATGCACCTGCACCGTGTTAAGCAATTGTAATGGGTTCATCCGTACCTCCGAATCATCCGCAACAATCGCATTCAGCTTTTCTTTCTTTGGGCAATCATTTGCCCGATGAGGACCGTCACATATGAAACAACCTCTTTTTGACGTCGATGCTTTGGCACTAGCATCAATTTTTTAAGAAGACTCCTCCTCCTTCTTGGATCCACCAGCACAATCCTTCTCCCTGTACTTCTTTTCTTTTGATTCGAAAAAAATACCACTAGTCTTGTAATCTACAAGGCTATCCGCCATCGCAATTGCACTCGTCAAGTCCTTCACGCCTTGCCTCTGCAGCTCCGACTGCGCCCATCCTTGCAATCCTGCAGTGAAATTGAACAACTTGTCCTCCTCGGACATATTTTTAATGTCAAGCAGTAAGGAAGAGAATTCCTTCACATATTCTCTAACCGTCCCTTTCTGCTTCAATTGGCGCAAAGCTTCCCGCGCTTGCCACGCCGCATTCGTGGGCATGAATTGATCCTTAAATTCCCGTTTTAGCACCTCCCACTCCACAATCCTTGGTCGACCAGCAGCTGCATCATTATCAACTCTGGTTCGCCACCAAAGTTTCGCATCGCCTTCCAAATACATGGAAGTAAGGATGACCTTTTGGTCCTCTTCCGTCCGGACATTAGCAAAATATTGCTCCATGTCCTAAAGAAAGTTTTCAAGCTCCTTCGCGCTCCGCTTGCCTAAAAATTTCTTTGGCTCCCGCACCTTAGGTCTCACCTTCGCCGCAACAGAAACCTCCGAGGTTCCTCCAACGACTCTCTTGAGCAGATTCACCTCCACAAACCATCCTCTCCACTGTCTCTGTGGTGAGTCCACCCATTGCACGAACATCGCAACAAACTCCTCGAACCTCGGATTCCCACATGAATATCAAAGCTTCTTGTGACTCCCCAAGTCCTAGCCACCAAGGAAGCCACCACCATCTCCAGTCCTTCAATGCGCTGTGCCATCATTGAAGACTCCGCTGCCTCCACCGGAACACTGTATATGGGGTCCCGTGTTGCCATCATGTGTTCTAAGTGAGCTACTCTCTCACTTAGATCACTTGCTGCTCGGAAGCCACCACCATCGCCATCGTCTCCGAAATGAGGCTCTGATACCAGTTGTCACGGGGCCGTTGAGTGAGGGGTTCACCCTAAGGAAATTGTTTCTCACCCAACCCAACCCGTGGTGCCTAAGGACCGCCTTAGTTCAACACACCAACGAAAACGTGATTGAACAGCAACAATGGAACAAAGGAAGTTTATTACTTAGTTCAGTGCGATTACACCTCTAGCATATCATGCATCTCATACATGAAATCCCGTGTGCTTTCTCAAGCTTACATACCTTGGCTTTATAGCAAAACAACCAAATCAGTTACATAACTACCGAGGACACATGTCGTATGTACATTACACGAAACTAAGTAAACCACCACACCCATGTAGTGCTTGAAACAGCCACCTAACTGCTTCCTTCCTTTGCTGCCACCTGGTTCCATAACCGTCTTGACCCCCTGGTCAATAGCACATGCTCAAGGTGCCTGGTAGTTGCTGGGACGTGCCTTGGTCATGCTATGAGCTATGACCAAGGTAGTTACATAACCGCCTGTAGCTGCTATTGACTTGGTCCGTCCAAGCCTAAATTTCACCTTGCTCGAGGGACAGGGTCTGATTCGTGGTGCCTAGCTGCGCGCCTAGGCACCCGAGGTGCTAACCGGGGCTCGGTCCGATCCGAGTCCCACCGGCTCGGGGTGGCCGGCACCATGGTCCGTCCATGTGCCTTGCCTTGGCATGCCTGCCCAAGGCATGCTCTAAGGTCTTCCTTGCTCCCTTGCCTATGCCGCCCCTAGGAGAGACCACCTCTCCTTATAGTAGATGTTAAGTCGTTTCCTCAGCTCCAATAGGAAACATCACGAAATGAGACCAAGCGTACTTTGACTTGGTCAACGACCAAGTCAAGCTTTGTCAACCCTTGCCAAGGCATGCCTTGTCCGTGCCAAGGCGCGGCCTTGCTCGTGCCTAGGGAACCTGCCTTGCTCGTGCCCAAGGAACCTGCCTAGGTCTTGCCTTGCTCGTGCCAAGGCGCGGCCTTGCTCGTGCCCAAGGAACTTGCCAAGGTCATGCCTTGCTCGTGCCAGGGGCGCCTTGCTCGTGCCTGGGAATCGCCTCGCTCGTGCCCAAGGAACTTGCCAAGGCCCTGCCTTGCTCGTGCCAAGGCCCATGCCAAGGCACGACTGTGCTCCCGCCAAGGAATGTGCCAAGGTCCAGCCGTGCTCGTGCCAAGGCCTGTGCCAAGGCGCCACTGTGTTTCCGCCAAGGAATGTGCCAAGGAACGTGCCAAGGCCCAACCGTGCTCTGCCAAGGCCCGTGCCAAGGCGCCATTGTGCTCCCCGCCTAGGCACCGTGCCTAGGCGCGCACCAAGGCGCGACCTTGTCTACGCCCATACACGCTGCCACATCCGTGCCGCATACAATTTACCCGTCCGCATGCGCGAGCCTCCGTGCGCTGCGCTGCGAACCCTCCGATGTGCATTATCCAGCAACTAACTCCCATGAAACCTTCCGAGTCCACCGAAACCCGGATATTGCTAGGTTTTCCCGCTGCCTAGCTAGCTTACTCCGGTCACGCTATTGAGGGTGTGACAGGTACTACATATCTCACCATTAGATTACTATGAGATTTCAATCTAATGGTGATTGATGTAGTGCATTTAATGGAAAACACATTAAATGCACAATAAATGCTATGTAATTGGGTTCCATTGTAGAAGCACTATATATATACTACTATAATAAAAGTGTGAATGTGGACCGTGATGAAATACCTAATTTACCATTTTTAGTTAAGCGACATCCTATTTGGCATCCTTCTCTCATGATCGAAAACTCCCATATGTCAGTTACACGGTTTCCTATTCGACCATGATGAATGGTCGAATATACCCTTCTTCCTGCTGTGTCTTTTTTGTTTAGTGAATCACTCAAGTCTTTATTTTTTAGTCAATTTGCGTTCTCTTTCACCTCCCATTCTAGATAACAATCGGATATATCTTATTCTCCATCAATCCAAGTTCTCCTCTTTGAAAAAATCTAGATTCGGATAATGGGTTTTGATTTTTTTTTTCGCATCTGATTGATAGGCATTCAACTTCGGCGAGCATATGTTTATTTAGCTAATCTTTGTATGTATATATATATATATATATATATATTAGTATTAATACAGATTAATCCCATCTTTTAAATTTTCTACTCGTATCTCTTGATTCAAATTCATTGTTAACCAATCATTAGTAACTCAAATCAAAACAATGCCCTTTTATTATTTAATTGGTTTATGTTACATATCATCTTCATTAGTCTAAAGTGAAAACCACCTTTATTGGTTTAATTATTTAATGAGTAATGAGTCGGGTGCACACGGATTGGATCCAATCCAATTAGGTCAATCCGTAATTAAATCCAATTATTGCGGATTGAAAAATCACAATCCAATCCAGTCTATTTATTTTGCTAATCCGATTTGATCCAATTTACTAAATGAGGACCGAAACTGGATCAAATTATGCGCATTGAAAATTATAAAATTAATATTAATAAACTATGAAATTAGTATTTTAAATTAAAAATTATGTAAATACTTACATGTAAACAAAAAATTATGGTTGCCAAACTTTCTCTGGTGAGATAGATAAGGTATCACTTCTTAAAAGGTAATTTAGGGAGGCCATTGGTTCAACTCCTTTTAAAGTAAAAAAATATAGTTAGTAAGAAAAATGTTAATAAATATTTTTTTATTTTAATTTAATTTATGTAATGTGCGTAGCACGTGCACTCACGTGCGAAGCACGTTATGAAAACTAGTATATATATATATATATCTTGATCATGACATCATCAAACATGCATTCCAACGCCCACCACTATGCAAATAATCTCTGAATGCAACCATATGGCCACGTACTTCAATTCTACTTAGGTGGTTGCATCGAGATACTCGATTTTGCGTAGTTTTTCGCCCCGAATTAAACCGCGCACTTCAATATCCCTGAAAATGATAAATAAATGCAATTAGGCTAATATTTTGGAGACTTAACAATAAAAAACATATAAATATACTATACATAATTACATAATTAACAACTCATCAAATACCCCAAAACTTAGGACTTTGCATGTCCCGAGCAAAGGTGTAAATAACAAAACACAAATAAACTAGACTCCTAATATAGATATGCACTGACTCAACTAATCCTTTACCCGATTCAAAATTCATAGAGTTCATTTGGTTTACATAGTCGCCAAGTTAACAAGCCACTCAAGAAATTTCGGAGTTATGATATGTCAAGAACCGCAACCCAAACACAATTAAGATCACACTTTAAAATCATAGACTCGGTCAAGACAAAAGCCATCAACTACTCACGAGTTTTCTTGGTCTATACATTCAAGCACGCAACTTTACAATCTCACTTAATCTAGTTATAAGCACTCGAGCTAAATCTTTTTATTTGAGGAGTTTTCTTAGACTTTCGCCTTTATTCATTTTATATATATACTAACTATTTTTTTCTCCATATTTTTTTCAAGTAATACGGTCCCTGCTCCATTTCATGTGGAAACCGCTTTTCTCACTTTTTCACACCACAAGATTCCTTGCTCCATTTTCCGGTGGAAACCCGTGGGACTCTCTTTATTTTGTTTTAAGAAAACTCCTGTTAGCCTTTTTCACTTTTACTATGATTAAGCAAATTCTCTAATGTGGGTTCAAATAATATCACTTGCACAATTTTGACCGTCTGCCCTTTTTGTATCTAGCACAAGGCTTAACCATCATACTAAGTCCTTAATCATTAAATCATAAAAATGATGAGCTACGGGCTCGAGTGAGTGTTTCTCCTAATTTTTCTTAAGTTTCAAGTAGAAAAGACAACCATAATGTATTCATCCACAGCCAAAGGCATGAAACAAAATTTCGGGTGACACTAAACAATAATAAAAATGAAAACTATACTAAACACATGTATGAAAGTGTATCAACTCCTAATGAAATGAGAAATAGAACTACAGGGGGAAAAGAAATAGAAGAAATGAAAGAATAAGTGATATGAAACACCACAATTACCATCCGTCAACCGTATATAACCGCGTATAATTGAAAAAACTTAAACAATCTCACCTGCAGTCTTTCACAAAGAAATCCATTCAACTCAATCCACAAATCCTAAAGTACCCCAAACTTATTCTGAACCTTGTCCTTAAGGTTTAAAACAAGTTAAAGAATCTATGCAACAAAAAGAAAAAAGAATAGTGGTGAAAAAGAACATGGATAGATAAATAAGAAGATGATACAAATGCATGCATAATAAAAGTCTCCAAAAACTAGTGTATGCACAAAATTTCTCATGTCTAGGTGACTAAGGAAACTGTGAAAAATAATCACAACAAGAGCAAGAACTAATAAGCATAGGAGTTAACTCAAATAATTCATACCAAATCTTGCGAGTCTTAAGTCTTTCAACTAAGGGTGAAATCAACAGATGATGGAATGAAGTCTAGGGTTTTGGGTCAACTTAAAGGTCCGCCGCCACTAATGCGACGACTTAAGTTGGATATGTCTCAACCAAGTCTCAAAACACCTAAAATTCTAATAATATGTTAATTCCCCCAAAAGAAATGCACAAATTACTCCAAAAAGAGTAATCCATAGTCAAACCTAGCAAAACTTAGGGGGTGCTCCAGTGCCTCCAATGCTCATAAAACATAACATACCACCTGCAAAAATCCAAGAGACTAAGTTAGGTTTTATTAAACATAAAAAAATCAAACTAAAATTGAAATAAATGCAAGAAGTAAAAGAAATAAAAAAAAAGTAAAGCTGGGTTGCCTCCTAACAAGCGTATTTCTTTTAGGTCTTTGGCTAGACTTGGCGTGCTTTATCACGTGATGCCCTATCCTTTCGAGATTTCAATAATAAATGGTGCATCTATAGCTTTATCACGTAATGAAGCATGCACGCCCTCTTTCAAAATCGGGAGCTCATTCAAGACATCTAACACAAAAGAATCTGTCGCATCATGGTCATCCAACATAAAGGTTTCGGTAGCGTAGAAGATATGCGAACGCTCCTTTATTTCCACCCCTTGTAAGGTTTAACAAGTATGCATGGGAGGGTGGGTGGTTTCACCAACACCAGAGGTTGGTCTTCCTTGTTCTCTTTCTGCGGCTCTTCCGGCCTTTCAGAAATGACTTCAATTTTCATATCATTTTCCTCCTCTTCATCTTGTGCACTGAAAATTTCTGGCTCAATTTGAAAGACTTCAAGTCCTTCTATTATTTCGCTCCAATAGTCCTCCACCTGTAACCTCATTCACCTTAACATTCTCTTCTGGGTAAGAAATTGGTTATGTACTACGCAACTCTTTCTCGTCAGTCATATTCTGAAGTGTGTCATTCAATTGAATAAATTGAGTTTCCAAGATCTACAAGCTTGGAAACTCACGGGAAAAAATTGTTGAAGCTTTTCATGAAACCGCTATTGATCATCTAGTAATTGTTTCATCATATCTTCCAAGGAGGTGTTTTGTTGAAACTGTTGGTTCTCTTCATGACACCGTTGATGACTTTGTTGAAAAGTTAGTTCTTTGAAGATCAAGTCATTCATCATGTCTTGTATAGACTTCTCTTCATGTTGAGGAGTCTGTGGACTTGGAATGAGCCCAAAGAAGTCGGGTTGTGGCGATGCATAGCTAGAATAGTGATGATTCTCATACTTTGGATAATAAGGACAGTTATATGTGGAATGAGAATAATCTTTACAAATTTCGCAAACCTCGACCTGTTGCACAAAATAATGCATGTTAGAAAATTGATGTCCATTATGTAACATACCTACCCCATTCACATTGTAATAATGTGAGTCTTCGAATTGACCATAATTGTGGGAGTAGGATGCCATCGCGGGGTTGCCTGCATACATATTAAGAACAAGGGACTAGATACAAAATAAAATAATAAAAAAATAAAAAACCAAAGAAAGAAAAATAACCAATCCCCGACAACAGCGCCAAAAATTGACGCGCACCAACCGCATCATTAAAATAATTTACCTAAACCAACTATTTAGTAGATAGTGGTAAATGGTCGATCTCACATGGGTTGATATTCTTTCTAAGGTTAAAAACAACAAAAAAGGGAAATCGGGGGTGTAAGAAAGTGAATAAATTAACTAATCTAAATAACAATAAGGCAATGGAAACTATTTGAAAATCAATTAATACAAAAATACCTAGGTCTAGACATACAAGTTTGGTTCGATAAAAGATTGGATTCGTGTGAAGGCCCAAGGCCATACTCGCCCAAGGCCATACCCCTGCCGGTCTAAGCCAGCGGGCTGGGCTCCTCCGAGACGAGTTGGGCTCTTCCGAAACCTCCAAGGCAATGTGGGTGCACCTATGCGACCTCCCACACCATCTACGTCCCCCTCATTTATATCATAAATGGGCGTAGTCTTTCGCCTCCCTCGATTCTAACTCGAGTCCTGGAGGCTTAAGACCTCAAGTTTCCCGAACCAAGTACCAATTGTCCCTCGGTTTGAACTTGAGTCCTGCAGGCTTAAGACCTCAAGTTTCCCGAACCGGCACCACCAATTGAGCTCAATTAGTACTCGGTTCGGGAAACTTGAGGTCTTAAGCCTCCAGACTCGAGCTCGAATCGAGGAGGTGAAAGACTACGCCCATTTATGAAATAAATGGGGGGACGTAGATGGTGGTGGGGAGGTCGCATGGTGCACCCACACCGCCTTGGAGGTTTCGGATGAGCCCAGCCCCCCGCCGGCTTAGACAGGGAGTATGGCCTTAGGCGAGTATGGCCTTGGGCGAGTATGGCCTTGGGCCTTCACAAAAAATGCGCCTTTTTGTGAAGGCCCAACGCCATACTCGCCCAAGGCCATACCCCTGTCGGTCTAAGCCAACGGGCTGGGCTCATCCGAGACGAGTTGGGCTCCTTCGAGACCTCTAAGGGAGTGTGGGTGCACCTACGCGACCTCCCACACCATCTAAGTCCCTCCCCATTTATGAAAAGCTAGTCTCGGAGGAGCCCAGCCCGCTGGCTTAGACCGGTAGGGTATGACCTTAGGCGAGTATGGCATTGGGCCTTCACAATTCGGTCTTTGATTTATGTAAAATATGCAAATCAAAAGTATCCTAGTGTAGCTATAGACTCGAAACGTACGCGGTTCCTCACACTTCCTAATCTCGATGGTTAAGGTACGACAATGACCACTTCTCTATTCAAACACACAACCCTAGACTCAAGCGGATTGAATTTAATGCGTTGACCGCAATGAGCTTTGTGAAGGCACTACACCTAAACAACCATATAACTAGTGTGTCCGATTTAGCCTAGATTCCTAAGGTACTTGACCGGTCCCAAAAGAGGCAAATCAATTGATAGGGTCAATTGCCACTAGTATGGTCTTATTACATAAGGACGAATGTTTACGACTCACTGGCAAAAGAATCAGAGTTTAAATATGAATTTAACTCTAATTATACAATCAATACATAAGAAAATAAAATAACAATGAAAGCAATAAAATTAAAATAAATAAATCTCACAAATCCATGAATAAGCGCAGTCGAACCTTCCTCACAGTCTTGCCTAGACCATTTATGGCCACACTAGTTAAATTATTAATATTATACTAAAAATTAGAATTTTATTTCAAATTTTTAGTTGTGACACATTTCTCGAGTTACACCGGGGTGCCAAACGCCCGAAAAATTCTTGAAATCCAATGTTCTACCTTTTGCCAACTTCTTATATTTTCTTTGGTTTTTTGGATTTTTCTATAATTTTATGTAATTTTTATCTAGTTTTCTCTTTTCTTAATTTTTTTCTCTTCATCATCGTCCAACAATCCAACAACAACAACAAAAAATCACCATTAAAAACCCCAAATCTTAATATCTTATTTTCATGGAAATACAAGTTGGAGAAGATGAAATTGATGGAGAGGGAGTGAATTACCTTGATTGTTGGCACTTCAATCTACTCCATATCTCCCTTGTCACTCCCTCTCAAATAAATCTCTTGAACTTATGTTTGCTTGCATGTTCAAATACCTCACTAATGCACTTATTTATATTCTTATGAGATTTAATTTTGGCCATTGATCTAGATGTGTACACCAGTTTCTAGGAAAATCAAGGGATCCTCATTAGCTAAGTCACAAACTCCAGTGACACACACACTTGTACACATCTATGTTGGGGCATGTGCCCTAGGTCAATCCATTAACTGTCTTTATGAATACTTTTAGTTAATAAAATAGAGGATTTCATTTGTTGTTTATTATAATTAATTTGCATGTTTACATTATAATAAGATCCATGGGTATTTACAGAAATATCCTAAATGTCCATAGTCGATCATTATACTGGGAATTATAATGAATTAAGACTAGTGTGAGTCTTGATTGATGATCATATGATGATTATACGTATAGGGATACGAATCAAGATCACGAGTACTTGTTAGGGAACAAAGTACTGGACCGACCCACTATGAGAACATCACATGGATTAAGTCATAGTTGTTTCTTATGATAGGTATATTTTTCAGTCCTCTGACTTGAGATTACCAGAGACTTCAACATTAGGAACACAGTGATTTGACACAATCAAACGTTGTCTTTAACCGGATGATTATAAAGATTTTGATTGGTTACCGTGTGAGCAATGTGATGAAGTTGTGTAATCGAGATATAATTTGTCCCTCTCATATAAAGAGAGATATCCAGTGGATCCCTCGATGTGTTAGATCGTTAAAAGGCCTAGTCTAAGTGAATTGATATTGATCAATGTCACTTGGATGTTTTCAGTCTACCTAGAGATCGAGACTAGTACGATTGAACATGTTGGATGACAATTCCATGCCTTATGTTTGATCAAAAGGATATCGTGTGACAAAAAGATGTTATATACATTATTGATTAGGTTGTATCGATTTGATATTCATACAACTTGGGTAGTCATAATGTCTTGCTAGAGGCCGCTTATGACTTGTATACCAAAATGTGTTTTGGTACACTGCCAACGTTGTATGAGCCTATTGGGTCGCACAATAAGAATGGTTTTGCGAGATTTGAAGATGGTTTAGAAAAACAAATTTTATATGATAAAATTCATGACGAAACGTCATTGTGGTGTATTACACTTATACTTCTTTAAGTAGGGGTATATGTGTAATTTACTTAACCGTCTATATACAAGGGTTGTATAAATATACGCTTTAAGTTAGACCACACAGATTAAAAAGATTAAGGGTCGAAACTCTATTTTCGTTTTAGAAACGAATTAGGGTTTTCTGGTACGCTCTGGATCGTTTTGGAGAGAAACAAAAGGTTTGGTATTCTCTCGAAGCTAGCACTTCGAATCTCGGCCGCCGTTTGCATGTGGACTGCTGGTAGAGAGTGTTCGTCGTTGCCAGCGCCTTAGAGATCGATCAACCTTCAGAAAGGTATATTGCGACCAAGGTATGATTAAGTTTTCATGGTTTAAACGTTTTTAATGGAATTGTATTCGGATCCTGTTGGGGTTTTTGTCAAAATTGTTTTGTAATTTCCGCTGCGTATGAACCCCAAAACCCAACAATCTAGCCTAAGAATCATCATTTAGGATTATCTCTATGAAATATAAGTCTGTTAAATAGATCATGCCATAGTCCCATTTTTAATTTAATAAATTAAATTTCATAGCATAGGCACATTAATTCATATGTAGGCTATTTAGGATCTTAAACTTGGTGTACTACCAATTCTCCTAGTACCCGACTATCTGACATCTCGTGCCCCACGACTCAACACGCATCTCAAGGCGTGTCAATTCTTGCGGTATTGATTTAATTGGCTTAACCAATAGTTTTATTATCATTAAATGTCACATTTACTTTGTTTATTGTCATATCAGTCAATTTAACATTTGTCTAGACTTAGTGTAGCCGTACTTCGCCTACTCGATACCCGTATCGACGCGCTTTTCAAGGTGAATACTTGTCTCACGTTCGTACACGATATGCTAATATAAACTCACATATGTGATGCGATAAATTTTAAAATAATAATTAACATCGCAAATAAGCACCCAACAGACAAAAATAACTATTCAAACACAGTCGGGCGCGTCTTGACCTATTCGAGGCATCCACGTGGGCCTGAGTTGGCGTCTGAATCTGAAAATAATCTAAAAATGGCGTCAATATATATTGGGCCGTTACAATGTACGGATTTCAGAATGATGCTATATGTTTTTTAGTTGTGTTATTTCTTAAGTGTAATTTTCAATTTATATGTCCATATAATTTAAAAATGGGGAAAGATTGTAGGATTTAAAATAAAAAAAAAGTTATGGTGCTTGGCGTTTCAACACCAGACTCAGTGTCGAACACAAAAAGCCTCTGTTTTTTTGTGCTGAAGTGCAAGGTCGGCGCCTCAGCGCCTAGAATGAAAAGTTGTGAATATTGAGTGTTATTTGTGTTGTAAATTGAGTTGAAACTTGCTAAGAACTAGAGAAGGAAAATAGAAGACTAAGAACTTCTACTACTACAAACTACTACTACAAAGGAGAAGAGAAGAAATAAGATAGTTGGAATGAGAAGTTTTCATTCAACTTGGTGTGTGAATTACAATGGGGTTGACACCCTTTATATAGGTCATTTGGTGATGATGATAATTGTACTTATACAATGTGTACAAGTTATACATACACAAGTCATACAACACATCACAAGCAACATAGACAATACATGAAATAGTTGGTGTACATCGGAGAGGATTACAAGTTACATGACAATACATAGACAAGTGAGGTACTATTAAGTGAGAAATACAAGTTACATGACTACACAATATGTTGGTGTACATGCATGGTCATCCATATTCCACAACACTCCCCTTGGATGACACTTGCTTAGAGATTGTGCCTCGTTAAAACCTGTACTAGAAAAACAATGTGGGAAAAAAAATCTAGTATAGGAAAAAGAATACAATGTTCTCGTCAATCTTGATAATATTGTTGATTGCCTCATTAAAAACCTTGCTAGAAAAACCCAGTGGGATAAAACCATAGCTAAGGAAAAGAGTGCAACACATTGATACACTTTGAGAGAATATATATACGCCTCGTTAAAACCTTTACTAGAAAAACCATGTAGGGAAAAAATCTAGTATAGGAAAAAAGTACATTGCTCTCATAAATTTTTTATACGGAGCATAATAATGTTAGGATTGCCTCATTAAAAACCTTGCTAGGAAAACCCAGTGGGATAAAACCATAGCGAAAGGAAAAGAGTGCAATACACTAATCAATCTAGATAAAAAGTTTTAATATTGTTAGAATTGCCTCATTAAAAACCTTTGCAAAGAAAACCCAGTGGGATAAAACCATAGCAAAGGGAAAAAGAGTGCAATACACTAACCAATAACTCATTTTGATTCTCCCCCTCATATTCACATGGGTGAGACATCTAGTGCATTTTGTTGCACATGGACATCGTTTTCTATATGAACCATTTAATGTTGAAGTATATGATTGTCACTCTTTTATGTATAGTACTTGAATCAAGTAATTGATTTATAACTTGTTGCTACTTGAATGATCCTTTGAACTTTGAGTTCATATTAATTTATACATGGATCATAATACAACAAATTTAATGCAATTTGATATGTTTCAAGCAATTTCACGTCATTCCTTTTGAATTGGCTTATATCTCCCCTAAATGGTGGGAAAATTGCTTCATCAAAGTGACAATTAGCAAAACTTGCTATAAATAATTTCCTATTAGGGATCCAATGCATCTTATAATATAATTAATGGAGAGTTAAATCAATATACGTCTCCTATTGATTTGCCTTGAGATAATCTCCACCGATAAAAAAATCGATTCGATAAAGGATGTCCGAGCGAATTTACGATATTTTCGCATTATCGATGAGTATGGATAATCAAATAGATCTTTCCACATTATAAATGTCATTTGATTTATGACGACATTCGTTTTAATGTCCCTTATATATTCCGAAGTTAAAGCCGAGAATATTATACTCGAGATTAAATCATATTCATATAGATAAATTTTCTATTATTCGAGTAGACTTCTTCGAACAAGACATTAACAATAAAATTATTGTACACGATATTGCCTAAACATTAGCCTCCGCTAAGTTCGAATTCGAGAAATATACATTTTTATATTATCATGTACATGCATGTAGCATGATACACAAGACATAAACTCATCGCCCATATTTAGGTCACGATTTAAACACATCTCGATGTGCTCTGTTTTATCGAGTCATTTTCAATGATAAAATTCATAATATTTTGCCTTTAATTTTGAAGGCATAGTAAAGGTCACAAAAATATTCGGGCATATATATGACAATATTTAGGCAAAATAGCCTTTCATATATGACCAAAAAATGTCACAATTATGAGCGCTCATTGTCAATAATTATTTGCCCTTTGTAGTGGTGCACCACTTTTGTTCCAATTTTTTTTGTGGAATTGTCAATACGACCTTTACTCATATTTTCACCTTTTCCACGTCCATAAATTTGTTATTGCGATCTTGATCATTATATGCAACATATGCTTCTTAATTTGAAGCTGAACTAATTGGACGGGAGCGATATTATATTTATAATATCTCATACTTTTACTCAGCTACCATGAGACAAAAAATCAATCCTTAATATTTCTTGGATTGACGTGCGCACTCGATATTTGTTGCAAAAATAAATCGAGGCGGGCCACGTGACCTTATTTTTATTGTCTCATCAGTCATATTTTCACATAGCCTCAACATAGAGGTAATTAAAATTTTGGAATTATAATTAATATTTGATCGATTAAATTTTGTAGCTTGAGACTCAACCGCTCATTTTTGAGCTTTTGGAGCATTACCCTTTTGGTATATATATATATATATATATATAACTCCATAAGGTGAAAAGATATATAAAGTGAAATATTCACTTTTCATATCTCTAAAGAGAAATTGGCGAATGATTGTGTATAACACACAGTTTTGCATATATGCTTTATTCACAAATTGTAGTATCTAATTGTCATGACAAGTAATTCTTGTCGGTAATATAATAAGGCAACAAATTTAACTATGGTCGAATAATATTTTGAAAATAAATTTAATATAAAATAGTTTTTAATTTTTTATGTAAAAACATAACATATGATTAAGTATATGTTCACAACTTGATTCATTAATGATCAAATGTACTATTCGTACGAGTTGGTGGGACAACCTCCAGGTTGGGTGGCGAGACAAAGTCTACTTAATATCATGCCTCCTCGAACGGGATAACCCGTCTCCCTTTCAATGTTTAGCTTTACCCGGGACAAGGCTTACCCACTATCAACTCAGACTTATAGCATTATTTGTATTATGAAATCAAGAATGGAACAATAACTAATCGTTTGTAGTTTTAAGAGAAAAACTATATGTCACACATTGACTTTTGATTTCTGATGTAGAAGATCGTACAAGACGCAACTACAGAGCATACTTTCGCAATCGGTGACGTTATAATGCATAGTATATGAATAAAGTATGCATATAGAAGTGATGCATGTAATAAATGAAGCAACCATGATAATATAGAAATAAATTGAACTTATTTAAATAACAAAAGTTATACCTTCCTAGCTTTGTCTCCTTAACAAGCCTTCTTGAACTTCAAGATCTCCTTAATGCTAGAGCAAGATCGTGCTGATAACGTGCTGTAAATTGAGTTGAAAGTTGCTAAGAACTATAACAGAAAATAGAAGACTAAGAACTTCTACTACTACAAACTACTACTACAAAGGAGAAGAGAAAAAATGAGATAGTTGGAATGAGAAGTTTTCATTCAACTTGGTGTGTGAATTACAATGGGGTTGGCACCCTTTATATAGGTCATTTGGTGATGATGATTCTCATACTTTGGATAATAAGGACAGTTATATGTGGAATGAGAATAATCTTTACAAATTTCGCAAACCTCGACCTGTTGCACAAAATAATGCATGTTAGAAAATTGATGTCCATTATGTAACATACCTACCCCATTCACATTGTAATAATGTGAGTCTTCGAATTGACCATAATTGTGGGAGTAAGATGCCATCGCGGGGTTGCATGCATACATATTAAGAACAAGGGACTAGATACAAAATAAAATAATAAAAAAATAAAAAACCAAAGAAAGAAAAATAACGAATCCCCGACAACAAATAAAAATTGACGCGCACCAACCGCATCATTAAAATAATTTACCTAAACCAACTATTTAGTAGATAGTGGTAAATGGTCGATCTCACAGGGGTTGATATTCTTTCTAAGGTTAAAAACAACAAAAAGGGAAATCGGGGTGTAAGAAAGTGAATAAATTAACTAATCTAAATAACAATAAGGCAATGGAAACTATTTGAAAATCAATTAATACAAAAATACCTAGGTCTAGACATACAAGTTCGGTTCGATAAAAGATTGGATTCGTATGAAGGCCCAAGGCCATACTCGCCCAAGGCCATACCCCTGCTAGGCCTAAGCCCGGGCTGGGGGCTCCTCCGAGACGAGCCGGGCTCATCCGAAACCTCCAAGGCAATGTGGGTGCACCTATGCGACCTCCCACACCATCCACGTCCCCCTCATTTATATCATAAATGGGCGTAGTCTTTCGCTTCCCTCGATTCTAACTCGAGTCCTGGAGGCTTAAGACCTCAAGTTTCCCGAACCAAGTACCAATTGTCCCTCGGTTTGAACTCGAGTCCTGCAGGCTTAAGACCTCAAGTTTCCCGAACCGAGTACCAATTGAGCTCAATTAGTACTCGGTTCGGGAAACTTGAGGTCTTAAGCCTCCAAGACTCGAGCTCGAATCGAGGGAGGCGAAAGACTACGCCCATTTATGAAATAAATGGGGGAGATGTAGATGGTGTGGGAGGTCGCATAGGTGCACCCACACTGCCTTGGAGGTTTCGGATGAGCCCATCCCGCTGGCTTAGACAGGCAGGAGTATGGCCTTAGGCGAGTATGGCCTTGGGCGAGTATGGCCTTGGGCTTCACAAAAAATGCGCCTTTTTTGTGAAGGCCCATGGCCATACTCGCCAAAGGCCATACCCCTGCCGGTCTAAGCCAGCGGGCTGGCCTCATCCGAGACGAGTTGGGCTCCTCCGAGACCTCTAAGGGAGTGTGGGTGCACCTACGCGACCTCCCACACCATCTAAGTCCCTCCCCATTTATGAAAAGCTAGTCTCGGAGGAGCCCACCTCGCTAGCTTAGACCGGTAGGGTATGACCTTAGGCGAGTATGGCATTGGGCCTTCACAATTCGGTCTTTGATTTATGTAAAATATGCAAATCAAAAGTATCCTAGTGTAGCTATAGACTCATAAACGTACGCGGTTCCTCGCACTTCCTAATCTCGATGGTTAAGGTACGACAATGACCACTTCTCTATTCAAACACACAACCCTAGACTCAAGCGGATTGAATTTAATGCGTTGACCGCAATGAGCTTTGTGAAGGCACTACACCTAAACAACCATATAACTAGTGTGTCCGATTTAGCCTAGATTCCTAAGGTACTTGACCGGTCCCAAAAGAGGCATATCAATTGATAGGGTCAATTGCCACTAGTATGGTCTTATTACATAAGGACGAATGTTTACGACTCACTGGCAAAAAAATCAGAGTTTAAATATGAATTTAACTCTAATTATACAATCAATACATAAGAAAATAAAATAACAATGAAAGCAATAAAATCAAAATAAATAAATCTCACAAATCCATGAATAAGCGCAGTCGAACCTTCCTCATAGTCTTGCCTAGACCATTTATGGCCACACTAGTTAAATTATTAATATTATACTAAAAATTAGAATTTTATTTCAAATTTTTAGTTGTGACACATTTCTCGAGTTACACCGGGGTGCCAAACGCCCAAATTTTTTTTGAAATCCAATGTTCTTCCTTTTGCCAACTTCTTATATTTTCTTTGATTTTTTTGGATTTTTCTATAATTTTATGTAATTTTTATCTAGTTTTCTCTTTTCTTAATTTTTTTTCTCTTCATCATCGTCCAACAATCCAACAACAACAACAAAAAATCACCATTAAAAACCTCAAATCTTAATATCTTATTTTCATGGAAATACAAGTTGGAGAATATGAAATTGATGGAGAGGGAGTGAATTACCTTGATTGTTAGCACTTCAATCTACTCCATATCTCCCTTGTCAATCCCTCTCAAATAAATCTCTTGAACTTATGTTTGCTTGCATGTTCAAATACCTCACTAATGCACTTATTTATATTCTTATGAGATTTAATTTTGGCCATTGATCTAGATGTGTACACCAGCTTTCTAGGAAAATCAAGGGATCCTCATTAGCTAAGTCACAAACTCCAAGTGACACACACACTTGTACACATCTATGTTGGGGCATGTGCCCTAGGTCAATCCATTAATTGTCTTTATGAATACTTTTAGTTAATAAAATAGAGGATTTCATTTGTTGTTTATTATAATTAATTTGCATGTTTACATTATAATAAGATCCATGGGTATTTACGAAATATCCTAAATGTCCCTATCGATCATTATACCGGGAATTATAATGAATTAAGACTAGTGTGAGTCTTGATTGATGATCATATGATGATTATACGTATAGGGATACGAATCAAGATCACGAGTACTTGTTAGGGAACAAAGTATCGGACCGACCCACTATGAGAACATCACATGGATTAAGTCATAGTTGTTTCTTATAATATGTATATTTTTCGGTCCTCGACTTGAGATTACCAGAGACTTCAACATTAGGAACACAAGTGATTTGACACAATAAAACGTTGTCTTTAACCTAGGATGATTATAAAGATTTTGATTGGTTACCGTGTGAGCAATGTGATGAAGTTGTGTAATCGAGATATAATTTGTCCCTCTCATATAAAGAGAGATATCCAAAGTGGATCCTCGATGTGTTAGGCATTAAAAGGCCAAGTCTAAGTGAATTGATATTGATCAATGTCACTTGGATGTTTTCAGATCTACCTAGAGATCGAGACTAGTACGATTGAACATGTTGGATGACAATTCCATGCCTTATGTTTGATCAAAAGGATATCGTGTGACAAAAGATGTTATATACATTATTGATTAGGTTGTATCGATTTGATATTCATACAACTTGGGTAGTCATAATGTCTTGCTAGAGGCCGCTTATGACTTGTATACCAAAATGTGTTTTGGTACACTCGCCAACGTTGTATGAGCCTATTGGGTCGCACAATAAGAATGGTTTTGCGAGATTTGAAGATGGTTTAGAAAAACAAATTTTATATGATAAAATTCATGACAAAACGTCATTGTGGTGTATTACACTTATACTTCTTTAAGTATGAGTAATTTACTTAACCGTCTATATACAAGGGTTGTATAAATATACGCTTTAAGTTAGACCACACAATTAAAAAGATTAAGGGCCGAAACTCTATTTTCGTTTTAGAAACGAATTAGGGTTTTCTGCAGTACGCTGGATCATTTTGGAGAGAAACAAAAGGTTTGGTATTCTCTCGAAGCTAGCACTTCGAATCTCGCCGCCGTTTGCATGTGGATTCTCGCCGGTAGAGAGTGTTCGTCGTTAGCGCGCCTTAGAGATCGATCAACCTTCAGAAAGGTATATTGCGACCAAGGTATGATTAAGTTTTCATGGTTTAAACGTTTTTAATGGAATTGTATTCGGATCCTGTTGGGGTTTTTGTCAAAATTGTTTTGTAATTTCCGCTGCGTATGAACCCCAAAACCCAACAATCTAGCCTAAGAATCATCATTTAGGATTATCTCCATGAAATATAAGGGTCTGTTAAATAGATCATGCCATAGTCCCATTTTTAATTTAATAAATTAAATTTCATAGCCAAGGCACATTAATTCATATGTAGGCTATTTAGGATCTTAAATTTGGTGTACTACCAATTCTCCTAGTACCCGACTATCTGACATCTCGTGCCCCACGACTCAACACGCATCTCAAGGCGTGTCAATTCTTGCGGTATTGATTTAATTGGCTTAACCAATAGTTTTATTATCATTAAATGTCACATTTATTTTGTTTATTGTCATATCAGTCAATTTAACATTTGTCTAGACTTAGTGTAGCCGTACTTCGCCTACTCGATACCCGTATCGACGCGCTTTTCAAGGTGAATACTTGTCTCACGTTCGTACACGATATGCTAATATAAACTCACATATGTGATGCGATAAATTTTAAAATAATAATTAACATTGCAAATAAGCACCCAACAGACAAAAATAACTATTCAAACACAGTCGGGCGCGTCTTGACCTATTCGAGGCATCCACGTGGGCCTGAGTTGGCATCCGAGTCTGAAAATAATCTAAAAAAAGGCGTCAATATATATTGGGCCGTTACAATGTACGGATTTCAGAATGATGCTATATGTTTTTTAGTTGTGTTATTTCTTAAGTGTAATTTTCAATTTATATGTCCATATAATTTAAAAATGGGGAAAGATTGTAGGATTTAAAATAAGAAAAAAGTTATGGTGCTTGGCGTTTCAACACCAGACTCAGTGTCGAACACAAAAAACCTCTGTTTTTTTGTGCTGAAGTGCTAGGTCGGCGCCTCAGCGCCTAGAATGAAAAGTTGTGAATATTGAGTGTTATTTGTGTTGTAAATTGAGTTGAAACTTGCTAAGAACTAGAGAAGGAAAATAGAAGACTAAGAACTTCTACTACTACAAACTACTACTACAAAGGAGAAGAGAAGAAATGAGATAGTTGGAATGAGAAGTTTTCATTCAACTTGGTGTGTGAATTACAATGGGGTTGACACCCTTTATATAGGTCATTTGGTGATGATGATAATTGTACTTATACAATGTGTACAAGTTATACATACACCACAAGTCATACAACACATCACAAGCAACATAGACAATACATGAAATAGTTGGTGTACATCGGAGAGGATTACAAGTTACATGACAATACATAGACAAGTTGAGGTACTATTAAGTGAGAAATACAAGTTACATGACTACACAATATGTTGGTGTACATGCATGGTCATCCATATTCCACAACACTCCCCCTTGGATGACACTTGCTTAGAGATTGTGCCTCGTTAAAACCTGTACTAGAAAAACAATGTGGGAAAAAAATCTAGTATAGGAAAAAGAATACAATGTTCTCGTCAATCTTGATAATATTGTTGATTGCCTCATTAAAAACCTTGCTAGAAAAACCCAGTGGGATAAAACCATAGCTAAGGAAAAGAGTGCAACACATTGATACACTTTGAGAGAATATATATACGCCTCGTTAAAACCTTTACTAGAAAAACCATGTAGGAAAAAAATCTAGTATAGGAAAAAAAGTACATTGCTTTCATAAATTTTTTATACGGAGCATAATAATGTTAGGATTGCCTCATTAAAAACCTTGCTAGGAAAACCCAGTGGGATAAAACCATAGCGAAAGGAAAAGAGTGCAATACACTAATCAATCTAGATAAAGAGTTTTAATATTGTTAGAATTGCCTCATTAAAAACCTTTGCAAAGAAAACCCAGTGGGATAAAACCATAGCAAAGGGAAAAAGAGTGCAATACACTAACCAATAACTCATTTTGATTCTCCCCCTCATATTCACATGGGTGAGACATCTTGTGCATTTTGTTGCACATGGACATCGTTTTCTATATGAACCATTTAATGCTGAAGTATATGATTGTCACTCTTTTATGTATAGTACTTGAATCAAGTAATTGATTCATAACTTGTTGCTACTGAATGATCCTTTGAACTTTGAGTTCATATTAATTTATACATGGATCATAATACAACAAATTTAATGCAATTTGATGTGTTTCAAGCAATTTCACGTCATTCCTTTTGAATTGGCTTATATCTCCCCCTAATGGTGGGAAAATTGCTTCATCAAAGTGACAATTAGCAAAACTTGCTATAAATAATTTCCATATTAGGGATCCAAGGCATCTTATAATATAATTAATGGAGAGTTAAATCAATATACGTCTCCTATTGATTTGCTTGAGATAATCTCCACCGATAAAAAAATCAGTTCGATAAAGGATGTCCGAGCGAATTTACGATATTTTCGCATTATCGATGAGTATGGATAATCAAATAGATCTTTCCACATTATAAATGTCATTTGATTTATGACGACATTCGTTTTAATGTCCCTTATATATTCCAGAAGTTAAAGCCGAGAATATTATACTAAGATTAAATCATATTCATATAGATAAATTTTCTATTATTCTGAGTAGACTTCTTCTGAACAAGACATTAACAATAAAATTATTGTACCCGATATTGCCTAAACATTAGCCTCCGCTAAGTTCGAATTCGAGAAATATACATTTTTATATTATCATGTACATGCATGTAGCATGATACACAAGACATAAACTCATCGCCCATATTTAGGTCACGATTTAAACACATCTCGATGTGCCTGTTTTATCGAGCCATTTTCAATGATAAAATTCATAATATTTTGCCTTTAATTTTGAAGGCATAGTAAAGGTCACAAAAATATTCGGGCATATATATGACAATATTTAGGCAAAATAGCCTTTCATATATGACCAAAAAATGTCACAATTATGAGCGCTCATTGTCAATAATTATTTGCCCTTTGTAGTGGTGCACCACTTTTGTTCCAATTTTTTTGTGGAATTGTCAATACGACCTTTACTCATATTTTCACCTTTTCCACGTCCATAAATTTGTTATTGCGATCTTGATCATTATATGCAACATATGCTTCTTAATTTGAAGTTTGAACTAATTGACGGGAGCGATATTATATTTATAATATCTCATACTTTTACTCAAATACCATGAGACAAAAAATCAATCCTTAATATTTCTTGGATTGACGTGCGCACTCGATATTTGTTGCAAAGCAATAAATCGAGGCGGGCCACGTGACCTTATTTTTATTGTCTCATCAAATCATATTTTCACATAGCCTCAACATAGAGGTAATTAAAATTTTGGAATTATAATTAATATTTGACTGATTAAATTTTGTAGCTTGAGACTCAACCGCTCATTTTTGAGCTTTTGGAGCATTACCCTTTTGGTATATATATATATATATATATATAACTCCATAAGGTGAAAAGATATATAAAGTGAAATATTCACTTTTCATATCTCTAAAGAGAAATTGGCGAATGATTGTGTATAACACACAGTTTTGCATATATGCTTTATTCACAAATTGTAGTATCTAATTGTCATGACAAGTAATTCTTGTCGGTAATATAATAAGGCACCAAATTTAACTATGGTCGAATAATATTTTGAAAATAAATTTAATATAAAATAGTTTTTTCCTTTTTTATGTAAAAACATAACATATGATTAAGTATATGTTCACAACTTGATTCATTAATGATCAAATGTACTATTTGTATGAGTTGGTGGGACAACCTCCAGGTTGGGTGGCGAGACAAAGTCTACTTAATACCATGCCTCATCGAACGGGATAACCCGTCTCCCTTTCAATGTTTAGCTTTACCGGGGACAAGGCTTACCCACTATCAACTCAAACTTATAGCATTATTTGTATTATGAAATCAAGAATGGAACAATAACTAATCGTTTGTAGTTTTAAGAGAAAAACTATATGTCACACATTGACTTTTGATTTCGATGTAGAAGATCGTACAAGACGCAACTACTGAGAGCATACTTTCGCAATCGGTGACGTTATAATGCATAGTATATGAATAAAGTATGCATATAGAAGTGATGCATGTAATAAATGAAGCAACCATGATAATATAGAAATAAATTGAACTTATTTAAATAACAAAAGTTATACCTTCCTAGCTTTGTCTCCTTAACAAGCCTTCTTGAACTTCAAGATCTCCTTAATGCTAGAGCAAGCTCGTGCTGATAACGTGTTGTAAATTGAGTTGAAACTTGCTAAGAACTAGAGAAGGAAAATAGAAGACTAAGAACTTCTACTACTACAAACTACTACTACAAAGGAGAAGAGAAGAAATGAGATAGTTGGAATGAGAAGTTTTCATTCAACTTGGTGTGTGAATTACAATGGGGTTGGCACCCTTTATATAGGTCATTTGGTGATGATGATAATTGTACTTATACAATGTGTACAAGTTATACATACACCACAAGTCATACAACACATCACAAGCAACATAGACAATACATGGAATAGTTGGTGTACATTGGAGAGGATTACAAGTTACATGACAATACATAGACAAGTGGAGGTCCTATTAAGTGAGAAATACAAGTTACATGACTACACAATATGTTGGTGTACATGCATGGTCATCCATATTCCACAACAATTTGGTCAGTTTTTGGTACCTATTTGCACCAAAACTCACCCCTTTATGGATAGACACCAAATCTCTTGATTTTCTATAAATTAAAAAGATCTAGTACAAACTAAACATATTAAGAAACACAACACTTTTGAATCAAAGTATGTTCTTGTTCATAACATCATTCCCTCAAAATATCATATAAGAATGTTTTTGATTGGAGTTGTGTTACACACACATCATCCAACAATTATTAGAGACTTGATTGTATCCTGAAAGCAAATTTTGATATTCACATTGTGAATTTGCGGTTTCGACCGGTAAGAACAAATTTTGTCTAAAAGAGAGCGATTACACGCCTCTAACTTTTGTTTAGTTCTTTCATTCTAAACTTGTATTTTCCGTCACAAGAGATTTGTTCCAACAGCTACCTATATATACCGTGCGCAAGCGGGCGGTTTAGATATATATCTATTATTAATATGTCAAAATCAAACAAACAAAACAAGACCTGCAAAAAGAAAGAAACAACAGAACCATTAGATTACTTGTCTTGGTTTTTATCCAAGATGCATACAATTGATGCCAAATGTCCTTTTCTTTGTCTCTAATATATACTAATATGTGTGGGGTCAGATATAGCTAAAGATGGTGAATCCACCACCATCTCCATGCCTACTCTCTCTTCCACCCAACTTTCCCTGACAAAACCATCACCATTAGTGATGTCTATAAGATCATTAAATCCAAACAAAGCAAGCTATATATATAGTTCTCATCAGATATATATATATATATATATATATATATATATATATATATATATATATATATATAATGTCCCAATTATATTTGTTCCCATCTTATTCACTATATTGAGACAATAGGTTCAGTTGGCTGGTTGTGAGAGATCGATGACATGCATGTTTGAAATAAAAGCTTTGATGCAAGGAAAAAGCTCATCACTACTAAAAAAATAAGGCCAACTGGCCCTTAATTTATTATGTGATCATCCATTTGGAAGTGTGAAAGAAACATCTTTATTTGTGGGTGTCTTTGTTTTGAAAGAATCAAAGAAGCAAGGCAATTATAAGTTAGCATATGTATGTATTTAATTTATACTCTTCTAATTATTTGCATTCATGCAATATTAGCCATTCTTTCATATTTTTGTCTTTGTAGTGGTTTGTGAGTTTCAACCAACACCATTAATTTGGCTGATCTTTTTAAGGAGAGGATAATCAAGCTTCTTGCAATTGGACAAAATGTTCTAATCCTCAATTAATAATATGAGTGATATATAAAGCCTAAAAAGGACTACATATATATATATATATATATATATATATAAAATACTAGAATGACAACAACAAATGTCACACTACAAGACACATTGGCCCACAAAAGCATTCCACGCGATTTCGACCCGCGTATTATGTATCAGGATTTATATATGCTTGCATCTCGAAGCAGGCATAGATGACACTTGTGAGACAATATGTCATGTGTTGTGACATGCTGTTTTCATTCTAGAACCTCTCTCTATATAAATTGGCCATTTCTTTTTCACCAAAAAAACCCAATAAACTAGTTTTTCTTCCATTCCCCACTTTTTGTTCGGGCGACGACCACTAGCCACAATAGTTGTCAGTCGACCTTTCTCAACAACACCGACGTCTATGTGCAACCAACTTTCTTAATGAAGCAATGTCTCAGGTTGCTTTTATTTTTTGTTTTTTTTGTTTTCCTTCGTGGGTTTGTGTTGCCGTATTCTTCCTCCATTTTTCCTTGTTTCTTAGATGTTAGGCTTTTCAAAGAGATTGAGACAGATGGTGTAGTAATGGTGGAAGAAGGTGAGATCGGGCTATGATGAATATGATAGATTTTGAAGTTTTATGAGATGTTTAGGGGTTGTTGATGGACCTCGGTGGTGTGCGGGCAACGATGAGTGCGGGTAGTAAGGAAATTAACAATCCATTTAGGCAAAGTGTTTGGGGGTGGTTTCCTTCTTTATATAATTCTTCTTTCGTTAGGATTCATTTTTTTTTTTTTTAGGTTTAGTTTATATTTAATGTAGGTTTTGTCTCATCGTGCGGATGTTTCGCTAAATTGAGGTATAGTTGTCCTCCTTTTGTGGGAGTAGTTCCCACATTCTTTTTATTTTAATTAGGGTAGTTTCAGTCTTTAGTATGCAATGTAGTATTTATTGCATTTCACTCAGTTGAAATAATGTTGTAGTAAGTTGGTTTACCCTCTTGGATTAGGAACGATCAAAGTGTCTTTTTAGGCTTCAAAATAAAATAAAATTAAAACTTCTATCTCTTCTTCAAACAAAAAAAAATTTAATACGGTAAATTAATTTTTCAAGATATATATATATATATATATATATATATATATATATATATATATATTTATTGACTTTCCACATTTATATACTTAGTCCAATGGAGCCTGCCCAATATATTCAAAAGCAATGTTTTAGACTCATTGATTAGATGTAGGCTTAATTGTTTAAAATATCTTAATTAAACTTTCACAACTTTGTTATTATATCACCTTTTTAATTGTTTGATTTGTGTCATATGTCACTTTTTTACTCAAAATTTGATGAAGAGACACCTAATTAAATAATGAATTGAAGGCCACCTCATCACTCTAACTATAAAATAATATTTTATTTATTATTTAATTTATTTTTGAAGTGTCACAACATCAAATGCAATTTAGAAAGGTTATTACAATTACACATCTCAGAAAGTTAGGCCCTATTTTAATTAAGAGCATCTCCTAGAGACCATGGATTGGGGTAGAAATGAATCCACCTAGGATACAATCCATATCGAACCTAAAAATGCTCTCCAATGGGACTATTGATTGATAATGTCTATATATCTTATGTGGCATGAAATCAAAGTGGAGGGTGTCTACCACAACGTCTACTTCCAGACTTTGTGGTAGACAGCCATGTCAGACAAATGGACTTTTTAAAGTTTTTTATTTTTTCAGGCCTTTATTGATGTTATGAAAATTGAAAATAAAAAGTGTCAACTCATTAATCCATGGTCTAAATCCATTGTCCATTGGAGACCATTTTGGAAGGTGAATGTCTATCTAATGCCACATCGGATATACATCATCTCCACATCTATGATATGGCACCAATCTATGGTTTAAATCCACATTACCATTGGAGATGCTCTAAATAATATTGCGTTTGTTTCGATTTTTTTGGTGTACTTGTTTCAATTAATTTCTCATGTCCAATAAAGTTTCTGATAAATTATATATAGGCACTGTTTGGCTCAACTTATGTCTTGCTTATCGATAACGTGACACTCAATAAGCAACTTTTGTACTGTTTGATTGTATTTTATGTTTATTATGATTGGTTGGCGTGATGCTGATATGACAATCAAAACTACTATAACCACTGCAATTGTTAAAAGTATATCATTTTTGCTTTTTATATGCACCTATCCCCATCATAAAAGTACGTACGCATAAGCTAAAAACAAAAGCTGAACCAAACAAGACCATATAAATGTTTCCAAAACCAATCGTAAAAAGATATATTAATTATTGTGTATAAGAAGTAAATTATTAGATATTTGAGAAAAAATGCTCCAAACCCTAAATTTTCTTCTTTGATTTCTCTCTTGTAATTATAGATCTTGAACCGTTGTGGATCTTCTCTTCTCGTCGGCGGTGGTTCTAATCGCATATTTTCATGATTTATTCATTCAATAAACTACAGATTTGTGAAGATTGGTTCCATTCTTGTTGAAGTATATCTCTCTCAACGATTGTTCACGGATTTGTGCAGTTGTTGGATTGATACTTCTCAATAGGTTTTTTCATTCAATATTGTTGACAGCTTTAATTTATCTTTCATTGTTGGAAGTTTTAGGTTTTCTTTCCTTGTTGAAAGTTTTAGGTTTTTTTCCCTTGTTGAAAGTTTTGTTTGTCATTATATAGTTCTAATGGTGTTTGTGTATTGCATGTCTTGTATTCTAGAATTTGTAGATAACAATCCCTAATTGTCACACTATTTTAATATTACAATCGCATTCACAACCAAATTAATAACAAATAGATCGAATTAATGAATCAATGTACTTTTATCAAAGCAATTGATTCTATGCTTAGTCCTGTATCGAGCGATGACATATACTCGATGATATATACTCGTTAGATTCTATTTACTTAGAGAAGATGCTAAAATGAGAATACTCTAAATTCACACTGCATTCTATTTACTTAGAGAAGATGCTAAAATGAGAATACTCTAAATTCACACCGCAATGACATGATGTGTGGGCCCCACATAAAAATGGATAAGCATACATAGTTCTCGATGCATAACATGTGGGGTGTGTATCTCGAGGCGTATACGGATGACTCTCAAGAATGCGAACCTGCATGTCGTGTCACCCGGTGTGACCTTGGTATTGTAGCATTTTCCTATATAAAATGCCTATTAGCTAGGATGAATTTAGGAGTGGCACAGGTACACAAGTTACAACCCCTATTTCAACTGGACCCGGGCTTCACATTTGGGCAAATAATGTCGTTAATTAGAACCCCCTAAGAAATATGGGCTTCTTTATTCTTTGGGCTTTAATTAAGCTCATGTCTCCTTAGTAACATGATGTAAGATGTGAAGTTGTTACATTTTTGGGGGAGTGATACGCTATGGAGTATAGGAGCATGCTGGCTTGGCATCATAACATCCGCAGATTGAGCAGTCCTAGAATCGGACTCGCATGCAAGTGGCAATCCAAGTAATTCGTGAAGGAGTTTCGGAGCATGCATGCACACATTGAGGGAAGCAAATCAACTGGCGGACCGATTCGCAAACCTGGCCTATGAGAACAAGGAGTTATATAAGAGTCATGCCTTCCACACCCCAATAAATAAATAAATATATATATCTACTTATATATTAAAAGCATGAATCTTAAAATTTTCCTTCGTTACTTGAATGTACAAGTTTGCCCTTATCTAATAATAGTTATTAATTAAATGAATGTAGACAACTTAAAGGGAGAATTGAGCATTCTTACCAGGGACCAATAAACCAAAGCCTGAACTCTAACGAGTGATCCCTGTGGTGTCGTTGAAAGCCCGGTGTGAACGTAATATTGTGCAAGGCGGTGCCGATGAAAGCCCGGTGCGTTTCGTCCTCATCTTAAGCTTGTCCCTCTGGGCTAGGGGGATGGAATGCTGGTGACCATGACATCTAAGGGGAAAATGGTGGAAGAGGAATGGGTGGAGGTGGTTCGGAGGGGCCGTGGGAGACAAGAAGTCCAAAACAAAGGGGCCTCGCAATCCTCCAAAGAACTTGCTCTCTCCTTCCACACGGAGAGAAAGTTCTTTAAAGTATTGCGAAGGCATCGGGGGAGGGGTGAAGGTCACATAAATGACAACGTAAAGGGAGTTCCAAATAATGTTCACGGACGAAGAAATTTTTTGGCTAACGCTGGCATGTAGTTAACTGGCGGAGGTGACCGAGGGGGCTGAACGACGGGTATTTCGTAAGAATGACGTTTCACTTATTATGGATCTGATCCAAAATAAAAAGGGGAAGAGCCCTTAAAATCTGGAAGACAGGTCACAAGGCCGAGCGTTCTTTGATACTCCCCGGCGGTGAGAATGGGAAAGCTTGGAGCGAATGGTTCATAACTCTTCAAGTCCTGTGCATCGAGATGAACACTCACGCTTACTCTGCTAGCTCGGGTGCGGGGGAGTCCGATATTGTTCGACCATCGCAGGAAGTCAACACGCCACTGCCTCGACTCGGGAAAGAGCCGGAGCTTGAAATGCTTAATTAAAAGATTTTGGAGCTTAAAGATTGGGATGTGGCTTTGGTAGTCTTCCGTACAACAATTGAATGGGATTGGAAGACAATTGAGGCTCACCTACAGGCTCGACTGCAATGGCCTATCACTTTAGCCTAGTTCGGAGAGGATCGCGCCATGTTATTCTACTCCGACTTCGACGACAGAGAACGGATTGCCGCCGGTGTAGTGAAGAATAAAGGGGGCATGATTCAAGATGTGGTTAATTGGAAACCCGAGTTGCACTGGAAGGATCCCAAAATTGGCGGTTAAGACTTCTGGATCGTGGTGGAAGGTCTCCCATTCAACCTTTGGAATAAGTTTGCATTCAACATGATCGGCGATCGGTTCGGGGTCTCATAGAAGTGGCCAAGGAAACATCCGACAGACGAAGGTCCGACAAGGCTCTTCTGAGAGTGAAGGGGGCTAGATCCGGCTTTTTCTCTGCCCATTTTGGTGTCCCTAATTAGGACGACATCGCCACTGTGAGTTGCAAAATGGGGCAAGGTGGCGGGGAACGTGGGCGAAAAGGCGCATCAAGGGCATTGTCTCCCATCGACTGCCCTCTATGATGATCAACGCAATATCAAAGCGTGGAACAAAACGGCCTATATATTGATTCGCACAAAAAAGGACTCACTCCGGTCTCTCATTAGCCACCTAGACACACTGGAAGGGGGTCCTCTATGAAACCCTAAAGGGTTGAGGAGAGGAAAAGGGCTAAACTTGACTTGGCACAAACTCTAATCACGAAGAATAGAATGGCGAGTCAAAAGCTTCAAGTCAAATGGGCAAAAGATGGTGACGCGAACACAAAGTTCTTCCATCATCTTCTCAGCACCCGAAAGGGTAAAAGCGTCATCGATAGGATACAGGTATAGGGGGCGAATTCTCACATGACCCCATACGCATTAGAAAGGAGATCTTTGACTTCTATAGGAATCTGTACACCTTTGACATAAGCGCGCGATGGGAGCTGAATGGCATCGAGTAGGGCTTAATTCCCCCGATGGTTGCTGCGCGAATCTAGAAAGTGCCTTCCAAAAAGAGGAAGTTTGGGTTGCGATCTCCTCTGTGAGGCATATAAAGTGTCGGGACCTAATGAGTTCACCTTCGCGTTTATTAAGAGATCATGGGGCACTATCAAGGGGGACGTCATGAAATTCTTCCAAGACTTTCATGCAAATGGAGTTGTGAGTAAGAACATGAATGCCACTTTCATCTGTTTAATCTCAAAAGGTTTGCAGGCTGGGAGAGTTGAAGATATTTGACTAATTAGCCTGGTTACTTCGATGTACAAGCTGCTTGCTAAAGTCTTGGCTCATCGACTGAAGGATGTTCTCCAGCTCACTATTGCTCAAGAACATAATGTGTTTGTCCCGGGCATACAGATGTTGGACACGGTGCTTATCGCAAGTGAAGTGATCGAATTTGCGATAAGAAAGCAAATGAGGGGTTTCACATTGAAGCTGGACTTTGCTAAAGCATATGATCGATTCGACTGGGTCTTTCTCGATTATGTCATGAAGATGAAGGGCTTTGGAGCAAAATGGCATAGGTGGATTCAGGGATGCATCTCGACGGAGAATTACGCGGTGCTAATTAATGGTAAACCGGAAGGGAGCTTCGTTGGACAACGTGGTTTAAGACAAGGTGATCCCCTTTCACATTTCCTTTTTATCATTGTGGCAAATATACTTGGTTAGATGATTGATGCGGACAAATCCCATGGGATGGTGGAGGGTTTTAAAGTTGGTAGCGAGGGGACCCACGTCACACACCTGCAATACGCAGATGACTCCCTCATCTTCATTATCCGATCGAGCAGTGGAGAACGTAATGCACCTAGTCCAAACCTTCTGTATGATTTCAGGACTGAAATTAAACAAGTCCAAGTGTTGTCTCATGGGGATCAATGCCCCTGAGGAGACAGTCAACTTGACTGCTTCGAGGGCGAATTGTCAAGTCGGAGCGAGGCCCCTGACGTACCTTGGGATGCTTTTGGCGAGTTCCCCGCGCGAAGCCAACTTTTGGAAGCCAGTCCTCAAGAAAATTGCATGTAGGCTTGCCGGATGGAAGGGAGGTTTTTTATCGAAAGGGGGGAGGGTCACTCTCATTTCATTAGTTGTCGACTCGATCCCGACATATTTCACGTCGCTCTTTTGTCTACCTGTTAGCGTGGCCAATAGAGCGGAGAAGATGATGTGCGATTTCCTATGGAAAAGGATGAGTGGCGATACTTCGTGGGCGCTTGAGGCGTGGGACCAAGTGGCCCACGAAAACTCGGGGCTTGGTATTGGTAACTTGATTACCGGTGACCAAGCACTTGCATGCAAATGACTTTGGAGATTTCAGAAGGAACTAAGGGCCTTATGGGTTAGTGTCATAAGAAGCATATATGGTATGGCCCGGAATGGCTGGGAGCCGAGCAACGAGTTTAGCCCATCGTCAAAAGCCCCATGGCGGTTCATTTCCCAATGTAGAGGGGAATTTATGAAAGGCGTCTCGTTTGCGCTAGGCAACGGCCGGAGGATTCAGTTTTGGCATTGTTAAGGAAAGTTACCAAAACTACTTAGATATCAAAGAGGGCCGCTATGGGCACCCCACCAATTCATGAAGGCACCCAGTTTTTTTGTCATTCTCCCATCTAAATTACTCTTTGATGTAAATGACTCTATTACCCCTTCATATATACTCTCTCCAATCTCACAATCAATTTTCAAAGCAATTTTGGGGCACCCCACTACATTGGATCCCAAGTGAAACCTAAAGCCACAATTTTGTTTGCCGGGCGTGTATCGATTCTTGCGTCTTCACATCATCCGATAGCGAGGTAACACTGTTTTACAACCATATGAAGCTTTGAACGAACTATTTTTTTTATCTACACAGTTGAAATTGATGATTTGGTTTGTCAATGTAGGGTTTGGTAAATTCGACTAATCCGAACTTGTTTCCACTATAAAATGGACGAATGTACTGCAATGGTGCAAGAGGAGGTACAAGAAGAGGTATTTGTTGAAATTTATTGTGTTTTTTTTGCTGGTTTTACATGTTTTCAGTCAAAGTTGCACGGCGCGATTGTTTTGGCCTCGCAGGACCGAGACTTATACATAAGTCTCGGTCAAAAGCCACCGAGACTTATGCGTAAGTCACGGTCATGCTGTGACCGAAACTAATGCTATAGTCTCGATTCAAAACTACCGAGACTATTTCGTAAATCTCGGTTGCCATTGAACGAGAATTGGTTTAGACTCGCGGACCTGTACTACCGAAAATTTGGTTTTTTGGGTTTTTGGTGAATTTGTTGTGCATTTTGGTTGAGTCGTAATGTTACAATGTATGCATTGCAGGTAATGTCGATTTCAACTTTATTTCCAGACTACAAGGATGCGTTTACTCCTTGTAGGTCATTCCCATCTAGAGAATCGGCTATTTCATGACTTCAAATGATTGGTCGTGAGAACAAGTTTGTGTTAGTAACGAAGCACTTTGATGCTGGAGGGATTAAGCGCAGGGGAATGGTCAAACTTGCTTGTGAGAGGTCCGATACATATAGGGGAATGTCACAAAGAGTAGGGAAGGGTAAAACGACAAAAATTGCTTTGAAATCAAGAACTGAAGAAGAAGAGGAAACGGGGCGGACTCAAACTGGTACAAAGAAATGTGGATGTCATTTCCTTATTAACATCAAGGAAAATGTTGATTCTTTGTGGTATGTCACTGTCATATGTGGGAGGCACAATCACGACCTCGCCAAAAACTTGGACGACCACTCATTTGCAGGAAGATTGGATAAGGGTGAGCAGGTGGTTGTGGTGCATATGACTAAGGGTAATGTGAAGCCAAGAGATATCCTCAATACGTTGAAGCAAATAGATGTTAAAAACGTATCGATAATGCGGACAATATATAATGCACGACAAAAATTCCGAATTGAGGATACGGGTGGGAGGACTCAAATGCAACAACTATTGCACATATTTGAGAAGAATAAGTGGATGTCGTGGCATAGGAAGCATCCCGATACGAATGTCGTCACTGATTTGTTTTGGTCACATCCTGATTCAATCAAGTTGCTAAGATGTTTCTCATCGGTAATTTTGATGGATTGCACTTACAAAACAAATATGTATCGAATGCCGTATTGGAGATTGTTGGCATCACTTCTACGCATTTGACGTTCTCCGTTGGGTTTGCTTTCATATCATCGGAGACTCATTCAAATTATGTTTGGGCACTTGAGAACTTGAGATCCATATTGGATGGGTGGACTAAACCTGACGTGTTTGTTACGGATCGGGAGTTAGGCCTTATTAGTGCCATCGAAGAAGTATTTCTATCATCGTCTCACCTTCTTTGCTCTTGGCACATCAACAAAGTAGTATTGGCCAAGACTAAGAAGATGTTTAGGGATAACGAAAGATTCGCTCATTTCATGGATATGTGGACGAGTGTGTTCTATGCTAAGTCGGAGGCCTTATTAGAACTTAGGATGAATGACTTGCGTTGTGAGTTCGGTCATGTGAAGGGTCTTACTGATTACTTGGATAACACATGGGTGAAGATCTACAAGGAGAAATTTGTACCGGCATGGACAAATCGAATTATGCACTTTGGGGAAACAACGACATAGAAGGCTGCATATTCCACTTTGAAGCTACATTTTGGCAACAGTCAGGCAAATTTTGAGACTTTGTGGAGAGTGGTTGATGGTCTTCTTAGGATCCAACATAACAACATCAAGGCATCATTTGAGCTCAGTATGAATGTGGTGCAACATGAATATTTTGATGGGTTTTATCGCCCATTGCTTGGTTATGTCTCTCAAAGGGCGCTTAAGTTAATTAGAGATGAATTGAAACGTGGAGAGGATGTTGGACACGACTCTACTCGCTGTGGTTGTGAGATACGTACCACGCATGGTCTTCCTTGCGCCCACGAGCTAAACTTTCATAAATTTTCTGGCTCACCCATCCATCTCGAGGACATTCATGTGTACTGGCGTAAGTTGAGTTGATATCAGAGAATCCTGTGGATCGGTCTGGGTACAATGTGAATGATGAGATTGAAAGAGTGATGCAAAAGTTTCATGCTTGCACCGATGAGACGATCGCATCATGATTATTCAAATAGCTTTAGGGAGATTAGTCGACCTTCATCTACACCGGTAGTGGTGCCACTTACAAAAATAAAGACAAAGGGAAGGACACCGGGGTCTTCAATCGGGTGTTTGTTGATTAGAGGAAAGAGGATATGGACAAAGAGGAGACACGGTGAAGACGATACTTCGACGACAAGAATGCCTAGCGGATTTGAGTACGTACTATCGACAGAAGAGGCTTCTAGTTCGAGAAAAAAGAAAATGAAAGTGGGGCCTAAAATATGTCGTTCATGTCAACAGACCAGTGCAGCTAAGATTGGTTATTCTCATTGCATAGAACCGGATTGATTGCCATATGTTGAGAGCACTATTGATGTGCTAGGCGATGATAATTGTGGATATCGGTGTGCCCTCCGGCTAGGACTTCTCGATGCCGATGGTTGGAAGATAGTACGTAGAAGGATGTTTGATGAGATAATCGGGTATGAAAACCTTTGGCGGGAAGTGCTTGGAACGAGTTACGAGAAGGTCGAAGATCGCATGTATATGCGAGATAATCATGTTGGTGCCTCTTTTGACAAATGGTTGACACTTCCAGACATGGAATTGTTAATATCAACGACCTTTAATGTCATACTAGTAAACCTCTCGTATGGTAGTTGCTCGACATTCATTCCTCTACGGAGTGTTCCACCGTCATCGTTACATAGTCGACTCATCATTGCCATGATTAATGAAAGGAATATCCATTGGGTTAGGGTAAGTTTGTACAATTTTAGTTAATTGTTTTTTCACATTCCGATCATATGATAATAGATTTTTTGTTCTATTCTGAATTTGAAAGGTGAAGTTGATTGTGAATGCACCGCTGCCATCATTATATCCATCGTGGGAAAGGTATGTTGAGGAGTGCGCAAAATGTTGGCGAGATGGATTCATAATTCGAGATATCGTGCAAGTTGTAACTTCTGAAGAATGCACGCTTTCCGTGGTAGATTTAGATTCTCCGTAGTATGAAACATGTATATAAGGTAATTGTTGTAAATTAGTGAAAACCTTAAATTTTTAAGTACTCCATTCAATGAAACTTTATATACCTCATTGCTCCAAATCGCTAATGCGACATGATCCTTAAAACTCTTCAACAAAGAACCGTCTAAAGGACCACCGGAAAGGAGCACACAATTCTAAATGCCCTTGCGACTCTCATTCATTATGGCCACCTCCACCACTAGTACTCCCGCCCACATTACGATCAGTTTCCGTGATGTTCGCCGGTGCTGATGAGTCACTACTACTAGACTCTGATGCATGAGCCTCATCTTCGCCTCGGACAACTACAAGATCTTTTCGTCGCCGCGTGTCGATATTGGAACCCTCATCGTGCAATTGTAAATTCTTTGCACGATTTCCAAGAAATCTTACCTTTTCCTTCACATCTACATTCTCCTTATCTTTCACTTTCGATAAGATGCGATCGGGGTCTCCGACCGCCTCGCCCACGGTTACCCCTCGACACCTCAACACCAACCTCCTCCCTAGTCACCGGGGTTTTCGAACGAGCCATACCTGATAAGACTACAACATGTAAGCGCTGGAGCAGAAACAGAAGTGCAATTCAAAAAAAAAAAAAACAAGATCTTCCATTTCTATAGTCTCGGTCAAGCAGGTTTGCGAAAACCTGCAGAATATCGGTGACGCATGACCGAGATAACAACATAAGTCTCGATAATGGACAACCGAGAACTATCCTACATTCTCGATTGTACATCACCGACAGGACATAAACTATACACTTCGAATTACTCTCGTGATGTGGTGACCGAGAGCAATCACAGCGTTACGCTACCTAAAACAAATAAAAAAAAAGAACCAAATCTTCCATTTCTATAGTCTCGGTCAAGCAGGTTTGAGAAAACCATAAGAATATCGGTGATTCATAACCGAGATAACAATAAAAGTCTCGGTAATGGACAACCGAGAGATATGCTACATTCTCGGTTGTACATCACCGACAGGACATAAACTATACACTTCGAATTACTCTCGTGATGTGGTGACCGAGATAACACAATTAGTCTCGACCATTCGTTGCCGAGACTGTATAAACTATTCTGGCCTGTCTGGCCGAGAACCACGAGTTCCCAAAAACTTCCCCTCTGTCTCGGCCATGCTTGGCCGAGACTGTAAAAAATAATTCTGGCCTGTGTGGCCGAGAACCACGACTTCGCAATCAAAAAACCATTGAATGCACCGCTACACATACATAACAACTACTCTACCAAATGCAACTTTTTTAGACTATCAACGTACCTTCAAACGATCGATTTCACGACTTGAGTGTGTGAACGAAAACCTAGAACCGAGCCCTAATGTGGAGACGAAATCGAACAAAACACAGAGCCTCCAAACTCGAAATTCCGCCTACAACAGAGGAGAGAGACGGAGAGGAACGAAGACAAATCCAAATAACCGAGAAAATGTGGGTTCAAGAGAGTATTGCTCGTTCAAGAGGACGGTGGTGGGGTGGTGGGGTGCCTCTGTTTGAATGAGGGGTATTTTGGGGATTTCGGGCCTCAATTTTGGGTGCCCTTGGTAAATGACTTTGTGACCTCAACAACTGGGTGCCTTCATGAATTGGTGGGGTGCCCATAGCGGCCCTCCATATCAAAATATCCTTAACAGGCATGATACCTAGAACAACATTAAATGCTTCGCAGAGGAATTCCTGAACTTATTCTCGATTGCTCGCAACCCCAAGGCATGTGTGGCAGAGGCAGCAATGTTCGATGCAAACAGAGTTTGGTCCCATATGCGCCAACATGATTTTAGCAAGAGATTTGTGGATGTGGAGATAGCGGAATTTGCAGCCCTCTCGGAGCATCTTAATGAAATGACTTTGTCTTCTCACATCGAGGACGAGCGGTCATGGAAATGGGAAGTTTCTAAATCCTTTTCTCTAAAATCTGCGTTTTTTCGATATGTGTTTAGATATCTCTCCTTTAAATGTGTGCCCGATGTATAATCTTATTTGGAAATCCTATGCCCCTATGAAGGTGAGAATGTTTGTGTGGTTGACTTGGCTAGGCAGGATTAATACTATTGATGTTATGCAGCAAAAATGCCCCAGTCACACTCCTACCTTCACGATGTACCCTTTGCTTTTCTGCTAATGAATCTATTGATCACATGTTCATGTTCTGCCATTTTGCTCGCATGATTTGGCTTGAGATGTTTGGCTAACTGGGTTTCGTATGGCATCAACCTGTCTCAGTGGCATCTTGGTTGGAGGGGGCGACACACTCAGCAAATGGGAATCGGAGGAACATACTATGCAGGGCGGGTTCACTCGCTCTCATTTAGTCTCTATGGCTCGAAAGGAACTCACGCATCTTCACGGAGGTGGAAAGGAACTGGGAGGAGGTGTGGGAGACGACCAAGAGGCATGTTGCAACCATCGTTAGCAAGCATAGGGAGTTCAAAGCGTGGTCGTGGTATCAATTAAATGGGCATTGGTCACTTTTGATATAGAAAGTGGCTTGGACAGAGGGCACATGATCAAATTGGCACATCTACTGCATTCTAGAAGCATGGAGGGTACGTGGTGGTCATTGAGGGGCCGGTTCGTTTAATATGAATGAATGATGCATGTCACGGCTGTTGTTTTCTCTGTCCTGGGATAATATATGTTATGGGCTTGCTGCCAAGGGACCTCTTTGACCTTTTTTCGATGAGTTGGCCGATAATATTGAGGGACCACAATCCATTGTGAACGCGCTTGTCCCTCTGCTCGAAAAATATGAATTTATCTGGTGCACCCAAGGGGTTGTTTTGGCCTGGCGTTCCTTCCATAGGCGAGGGATCTATGCTGATGGGGGCGTGCTGTATGAGTTTGGGTGGTGTTTGAGTGACGGGTAAGTCGTTTGTGATGCGTTTGAACTGGTAGGTGGACTTGTTTTTGGGGTCATAATGGGGATGGTGGTGTCTTCACTCGAACACCGGTGCCACATCTTTTATGGCTGTCCGTTTTCGGGACCATGTGGCAGGGGGTTGATGTGTTATGTTTGATGGCGGGGTGAAGTGATGGGGCAAGGAAGAAAGCAGGGAAGGAAGGCTGCGTGCTCTGTGGAGTGTGAGAAGTGTATGTAGACTGGTTGGAGACGCACAGAGGAGGTTGAGCAGGATGGGGATATAGATCACTTGCCACTCTAATTGGCTTTTTGGGGTTCGAGTATTCTGTGCTCTTTGTTGTTGGCTGGAAAAGTGGGTTTTTGCATACATCCTACATTTTGATTTTTGTACAGCCTTTATGTATAGCCCAATTTTTTGTAAAACTATTTTTGTATATAATTAATAAATAAAGGAGTATCTTCTCCATTCATCCAAAAAAATAAAATAATAGTTATTGATTATATTGGATTTCCTTTTTTCTAGCAAAATTAGAATCGATCAAAATAGATAAAAGCATAATAAAATAATTGTTATTGATTATATTCGATTTCCTTGTTTATCTCACCAATTATGATTGATGGATTATCTATAGCATAATTAAATTTATAATAATTAGAGTTGCGTCTTGTACGATCTTCTACATCGAAATCAAAAGTCATGTGTGACGTATAGTTTTTCTCTTAAAACTACAAACGATTAGTTATTGTTCTATTCTTGATTTTATAATACAAATCATGCTATAAGTTTGAGTTGAAAGTGGGTAAGCCTTGTCCCCGGTAAAGCTAAACATTGAAAGGGAGACGGGTTATTCCGTTTGAGGAGGCATGATATTAAGTAGACTATGTCTCGCCACCCAACCTGGAGGTTGTCCCACCAACTCATACGAATAATACATTTTGTTTATTAATGAATCAAGTTGTGAACGTATATTTAATCATATGTTATGTTTTTACATAAAAAGGGGAAAACTATTTTATATTAAATTTATTTTTAAAATATTATTCAACCATAGTTGAATTTGTTGCCTTATTATATTACCGACAAGAATTACTCGTCATGACAATTAGATACTACAATTTGTGAATAAAACATATATGCAAAACCGTTAGAGATTTGAAAAGTGAATATTTCACTTTATATATCTTTTCACCTTGTGGAGTTATATATATACATACCAAAAGGGTAATGCTCCAAAAGCTCAAAATGAATTTGGGTCTCATGCTACAAAAATTTAATCGATCAAATATTAATTATAATTCCGCAATTTTAATTACCTCTATGTTGAGGCTATGTGGAAATATGACCGATGAGACAATAAAAAGAAGGTCGCGTGGTCCGCCTCGATTTATTGTTGCAACAAATATCGAGTGCGCACGTCAATCCAATAAATATTAAGGATTGATTTCTTGTTTCATGGTAAATGAGTAAAATAATGAGATATTATAAATATAATATCGATACCGTCTCAATTAGTTCACTTCAAATTAAGAAGCATATGTTGCATATAATGATCATGATCGCAATAATAAATTTATGGACGTGGAAAAGGTGAAAATATCGGTAAAGGTCGTATTGACAATTCCACCAAAAATTGTAAGTTGTTTATCTCACCAATTATGATTGATGGATTATCTATAGGAGATCTCCTATTAATTAGGATATGATCGATATATATATATAACTATATAGAAGTATGACAACAATTCCTTTTTCTAGCAAAATTAAAATCAATCATAATAGGTAAAGGTATGATTGAATTTATACTAATTAGAATTAGTAAATTGTTTATCTTAGAGATTGTGATTGATTGATTATTTATAGGAGATCTTCTATTTATTAGGATATGATAGATATATATATATAGAATACTATCTATATACGTGGCGTATTATAAGGATTAGCATTGTAGGTTTATATAATATATATATATATATATATCAAACTATACATAGACTTATTAGATTAGGATTTATGAGTCTGTTTAATATTTAAGGTTTCATAAAAGTAATATAATAAGCACCAATCTTCAATTTCTCCTTCATCGCTTTGAGTTAGTATTCTACCATTGCGTAACCTTTCGATGAACACTTAAAATTACTATTCTACCATCGTATTACCTTTCGATTTTATTGCTTTCCTTTTTCATCTATCGAGTGGGTACATCAATTAAGCTTTCTTTTTCTTTCGAAATCTCATCAAACCACCGATGTCACGGCGTGTTCTCCACAATCCTCACTTCATGTTTGTGCCCAACATAGTTATCATATCCATGTGAAACGCACGTTGCAATGATGATGATGATTTTGATAGTTATTTCCCTATATCAATTTTTGATTTTGTTTTCACTAATTTTATTCTCATGTTACTAATTTTTGAGAAAGTTTGACAATGTTTGATCGGTCTTGATTGAGACCTTATTAAAGAGTATAAAATAGTATTGATTTATATGTAACGATATTGGAGTAGTACATTATTAGACTGACCTTGTAACCTTGGTTGCAATGATCTTCATATTTAGAAGTGATTAAAATCTATTAGATCATAATATAATTGAAGTAGTATATTTAGTTTAGATTGAATACTAACATGTTAAAATTATATTCCCGCGAGCGTAGTGATCGAGTTCATTGGTGCTTAGCACTTTGAGAAACTAGTATATAATAAGTGAAACCATTGAGGTGCCATTTATGCACAGCTGGATTGTGTTTAGTGCAACTCAAAGTTTTTGGTACTTTTCTACCAATATATAGGAACAAGCCACATGTACGATGTAAAATGTAATTTTGCACTTTTGCCCTCCCACTTCTTACTCTTTTGTACACATGACACGTTACTATTTGTAGATTGTACCAACTTGACAATCTCAAACTTTATAAAATCCCCTCCCCCGAAACTTTCTTTCATGTCAACAACAACAACAACAACAACAACAACAACAACAAAACCTTAAATCGGCTACATGATGAATCAAGCTCTTCTCCATTGCATTCGATTTAGTGCGACTTCCATTTCATATGATTGAAACATAAAGGAAATATATCTTTATCATTTATGATACTGGAATATCATGAGACAAAACTACTTTAGTGGTGAGACCTGTTCAACAAGTAGGTCTGGGGCTAGCTGGCTTGCGTCGGCATAGGCTGGTCGGCTTTTTTTTTCAAGGTCTTGTTTAGGCTTGCCCAAACCTGACTTTTGATGGGGCGAGCTCAAGCCTACCCATGCCCTGTATGGGTCGGGTTTGGGCGGGCCTAATTCAGCTTGTTATTATTTTTAAAAAATTAAATATATTTATTAAGTTTCAAAAGTTAGATAAAAAAGTAGGTAGTGAAGTGATTTGAACTTACTCAAATAAACGTGAGGGTGTACGTTCGAATCTCACAAACTCATATCTAGCATTACATTTTATACAAAGTATTTATAAAAACATAATTCTTATTTAAAGCAAATCGGGCCCAGGCCAGGCCTGGGCTAATAGCATAAACCCAAGCCCGCCCATTAAATTGGCGGGCTTTGGTGGCATCGGACCCAGGCCGAGCTTGTCTTGCATTTGTAAGACGAACTCCGATCCACGTCGAACGGGCCTAGCGGGCCCCGACCTAGCGAACATGTCAAGTGGTGACCCCCACCCCAAATTGTTTTCTAATATTAGCTCTATATATATTGTTATGTATATAAGATAAAGACGGAGGCTACTTTGGCCCCCTCTAATTTCTTTTTTTTTTGTTTAACTTATTTAATTGTTGATCAACAATTTTTTTAATAGTTTGACCCTCCACTTTGAGTCATGAACTCTGGTCTCTTACCCAAGCAACTCAATCCATATCAAATTAGTAAACCATTCACTTGTTTGGTATATGTAGTTCGACACCTATATTAGGTTAGCCCCCCTTTGTCATCAATGTTTAGCTTCATCCCTGTGATATCAAAATCACCTATATCATTATATTATTAAGCTAACATTTTGAGTGTGCCAAGTGGCGTTTTTGAGCCTTCTCGTAGTGCCACGTGGCATGCCAAAGATATATGTTTCGTTGCATATACATTTAAGATAACACATCTATATTTTACATATATATGTTACAACTTCTCATTCATGTAAAACAATTAAGGAGAGCAAATGATGGCGAATGTTTGTCAAGAGAATGTAAAGTATGAATTTTTTTTGTGACTTTTCAACTCAAACAATTTTTCAACTCCCTTCGTCAATCAATATCTATATATATAGCATGTTCCAATTGTTAAGGAGAGCACATGACACATATACATTTCAATAATTTTACATATAGCACACGTATATATTACATATGCATGTTACAACTTTTCATTCATGTAAAACAATTAACGAGAGCAAATGATGGCGAAAGTTAGTTAAGAGAATGTAACGTTTGATTTTCTTTTTTGTGACTTTTCAACTCAAACAAATTTTCAACTCCATTCGTCAATCTATATCTATATATATATAATATGTGCCAATTGTTAAGTAAAGCACATGGCATACATACATTTCAATAATTTTACATATAAATTTACTGAAATGTGATATATGTTACAACTTTTCATTCATCTAAAACAATTAAGGAGAGCAAATGATGGCATAAGTTAGTCAAGAAATGTAACATTTAATTTTTTGTGTGACTTTCAACTCAAATGTAATGTACTCATCTTAATTGATGAAATTTTAAATTAAATCAATAAAACACAACAAAATTGGAGCCTAAATGTTACAAACATTTCATTACATTCACGACCATTTTATCCTTAACGGGCTTACTCTTAAGGTTGCAAAATTGGTTCATTAAAAGGAATAAAGAGTCTTTATTTAGTGTCGACAAGAACGATTGCTCCTTTCACCTAATCAAACCAACAATAAGAGTTAATGCGACTTTTTAATTTTTAGTAACGGTTACACAATTCATTCTTATAAATAATATTAGTTCACGAACTTCAAACTCAATTATTTCCCAAACTCAATTCACATACTTCAAACTCTATTATTCATTTGCCCAATAAAATTATAATGGAGATTTACACAAAAATTGTTGATCTTAACCTATCGAATGATGATTACAACATACGGGCATGAGTATGTCGGATTTGAGAGTCCGTCCATATGACCAATGGGAATCTGCCAGCCTTGGACTTGATATTATCTAATGAACACGTAAGTATATATACTCACTTTTCATTTTGACTACACAATTTTTCATGAAAGTAGTCATATTTATTAATTATATGTATCATTGTAGGAAAACTTTGATTCATGCCATCATTCACAAAATCAAAAGTGGAAATACAAGGCGTTACTAATGGAGGGAGTATTTTTTTCCATAAAAAACTTTAAAGCAAACTTGAGAACTAGGCTCTATATATCTATAAAGCCAACATCTTGGGCGTGTCACATGGCGTTTTCGAGCCTTCTTGTAGCGCCACGTGGCATGCCCAAGATGTAGGTTTCGTTACATATACATTTAAGACAACACATATATATATATATATATATATATATATATATATATATATATATATATATATATATATATATGTTACAACTTTTCATTCATGTGAAACAGTTAAGGAGAGCAAATGATGGCTGAAGTTAGTCAAGAGAATATAACGTATAATTTTTTTTTGCGAATTTCAACTCAAATAATTTTTCAACTCTCTTCGTCAATCAATATTTATATATATGGTATGTTCCAATTGTTAAGGAGAGCACATGGCACATATGCATTTCAATAAACTTACATATACATCAAAGACAACACATCTATATAGATTACATGTATAAGTTACATTTTTTCATTCATGTAAAACAATTAAGGCGAGCAAATAATGACATAAGTTAGTCAAGAGAATGTAACATTTGATTTTTTTTTGTGACTTTTCAACTCAAACAATTTTTCAACTCCCTTTGTCAATTTACATCTATATATGGTATCTGCCAATTGTTAAGGAGAGCAAATGACACACATATATTTCAATAATTTTACATATACATTTATTGAAATGTAAATCTATATATATTACATATACATGTTACAAATTCTCATTCATGTAAATAATTAAGGAGAGCAAATGACGACGGAAGTTAGTTAAGAGAATGTAACTTTTGATTTTTTTTTTTGTGACTTTTCAACTCAAATATAATGTATTTCTCTTAACTGATGAAATTTAAAATTAAATCAATAAAACACCACAAAACTAGAGCCCAAACGTTACAAACGTTTCGTTACATTTGCAACCATTTTATCCTTAATGGGCTTACTCTTAAACTTGCAAAACTGGCTCATTAAAAAGAATGAAGAGTCTTTATTTAGTGCTAATAAGAACTGTTGCTCTTTCCTTCTAATCAAACCAACATAAGAGTTAATGAGACTTTTAATTTTTAGTAACGGTTACACAATTCATTCCTATAAATAGTATTTGTTCATGAACTTCAAACTCAATCATTTCTCAAACTCGATTTACATACTTCAAACTCTATCATTCATTTGCCCAAGCAAATTATAATTGAGATCTACACAAAAATTGTTGATCTTAACTCATCGAAGGATGATTACAACATACATGTACGAGTATGTCGGATTTGAGAGTCCGTCAATATGACCAATGAGAATATGCTAACCTTGGACTTGATATTATTTGATGAAGACGTAAGCATATATACTCTCTTTTCATTTTGACTACACAAGTTTTCATGAAAGGAGTCATATTTATTAATTGTATGTATTATTGTAAAAAACTTTGATTCATGCCATCATTCGCAAAAATCAAGTGCGGAAATACAAGGTGTTACTAATGGAGGGATGATTTTTTTCATAAGAAACTTTAAAGTAAGCTTGAGAACTGGGCTCTATATATCTATTAAGCCAACATATTAGGTATACCACGTGGCGTTTTTGAGCCTTCTCGCAGTGCCACGTGACATTCTCAAGATGTAGGTTTGTTACATATACATTAAAGACAACACATCTATATATTACATATATATGTCACAAATTCTTTATTCTTGTAAAATAGTTAAGGAGAGCAAATGATGGTAGAAGTTAGTCAAGAGAATGTGACGTATGAGTTTTTTTGTGACTTTTCAACTCCCTTCGTCAATCAATATATATATGGTAAGTTCCAATTGTTAAGGAGAGCACATGAAACATATTATAACGACCTAAAAATTTACTAATAGCAAACAACTCTCTAATGAGGGTCACCGACCTGTGACGTGGCTTGAGTGCGGGTACACGGTCCAACACTCGACACGAAGGCTGAGATGTATGATATTTTTGAGTGATGGATGCATACTGTAATGTATGCGTGTATACTATACCCGAGTTTTTATTCAATTTCATTGTTTCGTAAGTTCGGTGCGCGAGCGGTGACATGCCTCGAAATACATGCGATCATGGGAACTGGGTAGATAGTGATATGATGAGTTTTAATTTATTGGAATGGGATCAATGAATATATATATGCTAGGCCTATGGTTTAAAGTGAATCAAATTACAAGCCTAAGTTAAGGAAATAAATCATACATCATAGATTTGCCTCGAGATTTGCACTAGTTTGGAATCATAGGAGACTTGAGTTGGGAATTGGTGTCAACATAATAGAATTAGTGGAGGTAGGAGCTAATGCGAGTCATTGATAAATCATCTAGATGAACAAAAATCAATTAGATATATGGCTAGGATTGGGACAAAAAAATACTATATAAACAAGACTTAGTGCTTAATCTTTACAGGTAAGAAACATAACTTTGAAATAAAAATTCAAAGCTTAAGAACTGCTAGAAATTGTGGTTGATGATAGAAAACTCATCAAGTTGGAGGAATATTCATCAATTAAAGTAGGAGATTCAAGTCCTAAGAATAACTACACAGACTAGGTAACAAATCTTATCCTCATTAATTTGAAAGTTCAACTATATGGGTGTGTTTGAATCCAAAAACCAGTGATATTTTTGAAATCTCCTTTTCCTGCTGATAATCCATCTATTAAGAAGTTATCGATTTGGTTTTGAAATAAAAATTTTTATGAATTTTTGAAGTTCATGGAGTTGTAAAATAAAACTGGGAATTTTGGATGTTGTTGTTATGAACTAGCTTATGTAATTTGGTCATAACTTCCTCATGAAATCTAACTCAAAGGAAAACAAATTTTGCATACTGAACAATTTTAAAATTTGAATAATTTCATGTCTAAAAAGCCTTTGCAACTTTGGTGATGAATCTGAAATTTTTAGGTTCACAATTTTGCTAATGTCCTGTTGTTTTGAGCATAACTCCCTCATTTCTTATTTGATTGAGCTCATATTTTATTATGACATTTCTAGGATATGTTTGTAGGCTTTAGTAAACAAATGAGTTTTAAAGCAATACTTTAGGAGAAATGAATTTTTCAAAGTTGTTGGTCAGAATACAAACATGCTTTGAGTCATTGTGGCTAAATTTTCATATCTCCCTCGTTTTTATCGAAATTGCGCAAACCTTATAGTTCTTGAAAGTTAAGACATAGCTATGAAAACTTCTATTTGGACTACAATACATAATTTAAACGTTTTGGTAATTGAAATCAACTTACAAATTGTTGCACCAAAACTGTCTTCAAAGTAGGTTTCAACATAACCAAAGTATTAAGAGGGTCGATTGTGAAAAATTAGAATTTACAATCACTTAACCAACCAAAGAAAAAGTTAAATTAAATTTGTTAGGACACATAAGGAGGTCATAGAGGACTTACGAAGTGTGGAACGTGAGTTTGGAGTGGTCGAGAGCTGGTATAGGCTAGGAATTGTATTCATTTGAGGTAAGTAAACCTGCGGGGCAATTATCTCCATTTCTTTCTTTATATTCAGTTTAATTACAGTTGCTTGAGCTATTTACTTCGTTTTAATTTTCAAGTGTCATGACTTGTAATGTTTTACTTTTTGGCTTGTTGTAATGGTTCATGGTATGACTTTATTCGTGATGGTTCCTTTTGTTGAAAATTCTTTCTCTTGTTCAAATGAAACTTGTCGTGGATGTGGTTTTTATTCTTAGTTGAGTATGACTTGTGTGATGTTATGATTCGAGAAGGATGGGTCTTGATTGAACGGTTTAATCGGGCACATTTCACGGGAATGTTTGGGGTCGGGTTCTTAGTCTAACAAAGATGTTAAGACTAGATTCCAAGAGTATTTCAAGGATACCCTTTCAGGCTTGGGCTCAATAAGGCTGGGAATTCTCGCAAATGTATCAGGGAATCAACATATAAGGTTGGGGTTGGGTTTCTTTTGATGGTTTGAAGAGCCGCCACTGATGAGTAGTTGGTTATCTTCCTGTGGGCCGAAGGCACCTCGAGTTGAGTCTAAAGCATCCCATACATGTCTGATCTTAGTATCACTCATATCACACCTTTAATCTTTGTATCTGCACTCATAGATTTACTAGTTTACTCTAGTAACTTCTTGCATGCGGTTGTTTTTAGACATACTTTTAGTTACCTATCTTTCTATTCAAGAAATATGGATAAGTGGTCTCAGGACTTACTCACTGGATTGTCATCTTTGGTGATAATTGTAGATCCGTCATGTAGCAGACCGGGGAAAGAGAAGATCGACGAGTACTTCGAGTCCTTGGCGATTGTTTGCTACTTTTTTGTGTATGTTTACTTGTTTGTATTTACGATATATGTCTTTGATACATTTTGGGTTGTATATTTGGGTTGAGAGACTAGACTCCCTTACTGATGCATGATGTTACACTGTTAATATATCGCCACTTTTGATTTACATACATGTGATATGTTACCTGGTTTCCACATATTGGTGTTTTATGATTGCTTCTACCGTATTATAAGACTTCAACTGAATTATTAAGAATGCTTAAGATTTTTAATTAACTCTGAAAATTATGAAGAACGAGATAAAAGAAATACTTATCCTTAACACGAGTTACGAGGATAATAGGACAAAAGGCATACTAATATGTTGTTTAGTCCTACGTGGCTAGGATTAAGGTTTAATGATGGGATTAGGCCAGGCGGTGTGTTGATTAAAGGATTAGGTCGTCACATACATACAGTTAAGACAACACATCTATTTATTACATATATATATGTTACAACTTTTCATTCATGTAAAACAATTAAGGAGAGCAAATGATGGCGGAAGTTAGTCAAGAAAATGTATCGTTTGATTTTTAATTTTGTGACTTTTCAACTCAAACAATTTTTCAACTCCGTTCGTCAATCTATATTGATATATATATATATATGGTATGTGCCAATTGTTAAGGAGAGCACATGGCACACATACATTTCAATAATTTTATATATACATTTATTGAAATGCAAATCTATATATTACATATATATATGTTACAACTTTTCATTCATGTAAAACAATTAAGGAGAGCAAATGATGACGAAAATTAGTCAAGAGAATGTAACGTTCGATTTTTTCTTTTTGACTTTTCAACTCAAATATAATGTATTCCTCTTTATTGATGAAATTTAAAATTAAATCAATAAAACATAACAAAATTGGAGCCCAAACGTTACAAATGTTTCATTAAATTCGCAACCATTTTATCATTAATGGGTTTACTCTTAAGGCTGCAAAACTGGCTCATTAAAAGTAGTGAAAAGTTCTTATTTAGTGCCAGCAAGAACTATAGCTCCTTCCACCTAATCGAACCAACATTAAGAGTTAATGAGACCTTTTAATTTTTAGTACTAGTTCCACAATTCATTCCTATAAATAGTTTTCGTTCTCGAACTTCTAACTCAATCATTTCCCAAACTCGATTTGCATACTTCAAATTATATCATTCATTTGCCCAAACAAATTATAATGAAGATCTAAAAAAAATCTTTTATCTTAACCTATGATGGCTTGGTTACCCAAATCGGGTACCGCCCGGCCTAATCCCATCATTAAGTCCTAACCCATGCCACGTAAGACTTAACAACGTATTAGTCGGTCTTTTTATTTAATTAACCTCTTTACACACATTCGAAATAGTTATTATTCATTAGTTGTTAATTATAATTTTCAGAGTACATTATGAAGTTATAAACGTTATCTTAATTATCAGCGGAAGACTTAATAAAATTAGTGGAAGTATTTATAAAACACTTACCAGTAGAAACTAAGTAAACAGACGATCATATAATACCATTCAAAAGTAATACATGAAACAGTAGGAAAGTCTAGTCTCTCCACCCAATATACAACCCAATGTTATACAAAAGTCGTAAATAATAGATACACAAAATGATCACCTACTAAACTAGCAGGAACTATCCTCAGAAAACTTAAAAGTAATAGTCGATCATCTCTTTATTTGGTCTACTACTCGAAGTATCTACACCCACCGTCATACAAAGGATGGTGAGTATACTAATATAGAAAGTAACACTGAGATAAATTTATCAACATTTCCAAATATACAACAAGTATATGAAAACATAACAATAGCAAAGAAAGTTTGAAATAAGAATCGTGCTATAAGATACTTATGTTAAACGATGTAAAACGACACTCGGCTAAGCAATAATGATCTAGGGTCTGTTGACTGTGAAATTATATCACATCAACTTTGTTATACTATGTAGGGCGTAATCATTATTTTTTTGATACATTCACATCATTGCAATGCCCTTTTTGATATATATATATATATATATATATATAAATACTTGCTGATAACCTAGGGTCTCATACCCCGTGATGTCGTTAAAGGTAGTGGTGAGATCCCGACATCCCCAAAAATCTAGTAACCCCGTGTACCGCCATCTATCTCTATAATGGTCCTAGATACAAGAACTACTTTCACAACTCAAGAATTAACACAATATGGAAGTCCAAAATAGAATAACTCAAACGATTACAAAAAATATGGTTTACAACACCATAATTCATTCACCTAATAACATATCACTTTGAACAACCAAGAATTGGCATAACACATGATTTAGAGTCAATGAACACCATTTAAACAACAATCAATGCCATGATTACAAACTCATGAAATGAGAGAGGACAACAAAGTCATGACATCTAGAGTACAATAGCACATCAGTCCAAATGAGTGTAAACAAGAAGCATAATGGAAAGAAATATAAATAAATATCTCAATCAGTTTACTTACAAACCACACCATGCTCTTATGCTAATTTGATCTCCCGACACCTTAAAAATCGTACTCGAACCTCCGAGACTCCTCCCTAAGCTGTTGGTATCATTTGACATGTTTTATAATATGTTTAGACCCTTAGTTTCAGTGTTAAGCTTGTTTATGGTGTTTAAGTTCTACTTCAGATTTTGTGCTGTCAGGGCACCAAGCGTGCTGGGTGGGATGTCTAGCGTGCTAATGACGACATTAGCACGCTAGTCAACCTGATTAGCGCGCTACACACAAGTAGCACGCTAGCTAGCACATCTAACGCGCTTATGTGTAGGAAAAGCTAGAATTTTGCACTTTAAATTCTGAGTTTTCTCGACACATAGCTAACCCCAATACCTTGGGCACTCTTGTAGCACACCTCCAGAGACCCAAGAAACCCATCTCAACATAAGAACAGCCACACTTCGATTATATAACAAGTTCATCAACTTAAACTAAATTACTAATGTAATTTGTATTACATAGTTGATGAACACCACCTCCAAAACACCAACTCTACTTCAACTCCCTTATTGATTTCTTGATCTTCTTCTTTAACTTTGTTTCTTTAGCACTTTACTTCTTTTATAAGTTTTAGAAATGAGAATGAAATGGTTTGCATGAGTTGATCTATTTAATCTTATATATGTGTAGATAAATTTGATTGATAGCCATTGATCTTTATGTACACATGTATTTTGAGACTAATCTAATGGCCTACATCTTGATACAATTCCACTAACTCTCCACTAACTCATCCTTATTAACATCAATTGCAACTCAATTGGTCTTTTGATGTGTCAACACATCTCAAGAAATATCAAGACTAATGTCTTAACTTGCTAACTTTGCTTACATTAATGTAAATCACACTATAACCACATTAGTCTAACTAAATATGCTACATTGATTTCAGTATTTAAGTTATACTAAGTTAAATTAACTTGCCTACCACATCACTCTCAACCCCGATCCCATGCAGACAGGCATCTCGAGGTGCGTCCCTACTCACGTCTCGACATTTATATACCAATAGGATTGACTTAGTAGTCTAAACATATACATCACACTAGGCATCCATCACTCAAAAATACTATACTACTCAGTCCTCATACTGAGTATTCGGATCGTGTACTCTCTCTCGAGCCACGTCATAGGTCAGTAACCCTGATTAGCGACTAATTTACTATTAGTAAATTATAGGCTATCACAATCTTCCTTACTAATAGAAATATCGTCCTTAAAATCGAACTTGATCACAAGGTTAATCTCATAACTCAGTCTTATTTCTAAAATGGAGTCACTCGCTAGTTGACTCTGATTTCTCCATTATTTAAAACATATAGGATAACATCTTCTCATTTTATCCTCTCAACAATGACCCTAGCCAAAATATCAAATGATACTAGCCTAAAGCGTGTGTTTCTCAACCACCGTAGGTGGATCCCTTATCTGATTATCCTGGATTCAAATATTATTGTGGGTGAGTCTATGCTCAATTAACACATGCATATTATCATAATATACGACTTTCTGGTCATAGTACTCAAGAGAAATCTCACTAGGCGTAATTTTCTTTATGAAAGTTTTTAGTGTGCTTATTAGTCAACACTACTTTCATTATATTTTCGACTCATTTGATATGAACTTATTCGAGCCATTCTCTTTTATGCAGTGATCACTTTTAACTCCCAAATCACCAGTACTATTATACCTAAATCAAACAGTGTGTGATTAATGTAATAACAATCAAATGTATACCCTCACCATAGTCATGTGCCATTTCTAGGTCTGGCTATGTCTCCACTTGAGCTCCATATTCGGATTGTTGCTACATGGCAGGCTGCTAATAGTCATGAGGCTGCGGACATCGTCTAAATATGTGTCCGATCTGTCCACATCTGTAGCACGTCGACTGCCTTCTTCGGTCCTGTCGAGATCGCCTTGACTATGCACAAATCTATCTTTGTGGACTGTTGCCATTATCTCTAACCCCACTCTTTATATCTGACTGAAGAAAATCTACGGATTGTGGACACTGTCGAACTATGTTTGCCACTTGAAGACATCTATAACATGTCGGTAATCTCCTCTACTCTATAACTGTGGTCGGAGTCCATCCCTATCTCGGTGCATCTCGGTCACTATTGCTTGATGTCTGCTGAATCTGCAATGGTGATAGTACTAATCTCTACTTGTGGTGGCATGAGAATTCTACTTACTGATTGTGGACCGCAACTCATGATGTGTCCATCTTGACCACATCTGCAGAGCACGTCATATGTCTCATCTACTTTGTCAGCTCAATCGATCTCAAAGTGAGTCTTTGCTCATGCCTCGATACACACTGGTCTCTACTACTTTGAGCTTGCTGAAACTGTTGCCTAGGCTGCACTATCTAACGTGTTCGATTGGTAAAGTCAGGAACAAAGATAGGTGGAATGATAAAAGTTGGAGACATGTATGGAGGCCTACTCGCTATTACAGGTGCCAATAGAGAATCGTGTATGCAAGGTATTGTCGTGGTGGCTGGTATCTGTAATTTAGATGAACTGGATCCATCATTCATTTTCTGCAACCCCTTGTTTCCCTTCCTCTTCCTATTTTTCTCAGTCAATGCAAGCGTAGCGTCACCCAAAATCTCAACTAGAACTACCACAGAACATCTCTAGATAGAATAGGTACTCTTAGCTCTATAGGTACCTCAGGTGCTCGTAGTACGGTGGTGGTAGTGGCCGATACAATCAGAATCTCAGATACTGGAAGTACTATCGTAATAGACTCGATGGGAACAACTGGCGAAACTAAGTGTGCTCGTATAATCCTAAGAAGCTCAGTCAACTGCTTTCCTTAAGCAACGACTGTGTCAATCCAATTCTGCATATCATCAGTCGTAACAACATGTGCCTTAAGTGCTGGTAGTATTGCAATCAAAATGGTAGCGGTGGTAATGGACTGTGCAAATGCGTACATATGCATCGCCATATCGATATGAAGTCAGCCAACTGCTGACCCCATGTCGCAACTCTATTTGATAGTCTCTTGAAAATCCTCAGCGGATATCGTACTCTTGCTACCGTTGGCACTACCATCTCCATCCACGCACTGATCTGCCATCGTGGTCTGCATGTTGATAACGATTGCGATATCAACCACTATGTAAATATTGCGTATATATACATACAAAACATAACATATACATATAGAAGTCTTCAACTTACATTTGCTCACTTCCCAACTAATAGTCTATAGGCAAGGACCCTCTGGTTTCCATATATAAAATTTGTGTTTTTTTCAAGTTTCATTGTGTACTTATCAGAACTAAGATTCTAATATCAACCATTATCGAGACATTGGTATCACAATTTCGGACAACTCTATAATCTATCCCTAAGGTTCTACAAACCTTGTCTCTAGTACCAACTGTGACGTTGGTATCACGTTATAGAATAAACCATACTTCATTGCCTAGGCTCTATAAACCTAAGCTCTGATACCAGCCGTGACGGTCCGGTTACCCAAACCGGGTACCACCCGACCTAATCTAGTCATTAAGCCTTAACTCATGCCACGTAGAAGTTAACAATGTATTAGTCAGCCTTTTTATTTTATTCACCTCGTTACACACACTCAAATTAGTTATTATTCATTAGTTGTTAATTATAATTTTCAGAGTTCACTAAAAATTTATTAACATTATCTTAATTATCAACGGAAGACTTAATAAAATTAGCGGAAACATTTATAAAACACCTACTGTGGAAACCAAGTAAAGAGAAGATCATATAATACCATTCAAAAGTAATACATGAAATAGTAGGGAAGTCTAGTCACTCTACCCAATATATAACCAAATGTTATACAAAAGACGTAAATAATAGATACACGAAATGATCACCTACCAAAGTAGCAGGAACTATCCTCGGATGGCTCAAAACTAATTGTCGATCCTCTCTTTCATTTGTAAGCTACTCGAAGTATCTGCACTCACCATCCTAAAAAGGACGGTGAATATAGTAATGTAGAAAGTAACACTGAAAGACATTTATCCACATTTTCAAATATATACAACAAGTATATGAAAGCATAACAATAACAAAGAAAGCTGAAACAAGAATCGTACTATAAGATACTTAAGTTAAACAATATAAAACTGACACTCTGCTAAACAGTAATGATATAGGGCCGGTCGACTGTGAAATTATATCACATAAACCCTGTTCCATTATATATGGCGTAATCATTATTTTTAGATGTCTTCACATCATTACAATGCCCTTTTGGTATATATAAACACTTGCAGACAACCCCGGGTCCTATACCCCGTGATGCCGCTCAAGCTAGTGGTGAGATCCCGACATCTCCAGAAAATCTAGTGACCCTGTGTGCCGCAGCTAGGGGTGGCAATTCGTGTCGGTGAGTCGTAAATGTGTCGTGTCATAAACAGGTCATGACCCATATAATGCAAACCCATTACATGACATGTTTATTAATCGTGTTAATCGTTTTCGTGTCTAAGTGAGTCGTGTTAAACATGTCGTGTATTCGTGTCACCCATTTATTAAATATTTTATTTAAAGTTTTTATTTTATTTAAACTTTTATAATTTGGTTACTACTTTTAAAAATATATATAAATGATTAAATTCGAACAAACATACTAAAATAGCCAATAAAATATAATGTGGTTGTATATAGTCGTTAGTTTTACTTTACTTTTTCATTCAAGTCTTTATTACTCTTAATAATAAAACAAAAATGACTCGTAATAATAACATAAACAAAATTATAAGAATCATCTAAAAAAATAACTAAATTTTACTTTGATGAAAAGTTTTTAATTTTTCTTAATAAATAATTATTAATAAAATCTAAAACATAAATAATATATTAAAAGTAAAATGAATATTTCCTCTCAAATATAAAATAAAATATGATAAAAGATGTCTATAAATAAAATAAATAAATCATGCTATTAACATGCATTCAATTGGGGGAATTTTGTACCAATCTATTTATTATACTATATTAATTATTTATACATTATTATTTAGTCGTGTTAAACGAGTCATAAACGAGTTAAGCAGGTTGACATGTTAATGACTCGTTTATTAACCGTATATAAGCGTGTTAACATGTTCATGACCCAGACCCACTTAAGCCAAACCCACGACATGTTTATTACGTGTCGTGTCGTGTTAATCGTTTCATGACCCAAATTGCCAGCCCTAGCCGAAGCCTATCTCTATAATGGTTCTACATACAACAACTACTTTCATAACTCAAGAAATGATACAATATGGAAGTCCAAAATAGAATAGCTCAAACGATCACAAAGGAATATGGTTTACAACACCATAATTCATTCAGCTAATGTCATGTTTTTCTATTAACACTTTGAACAACCAAGAATTGGCATAACATATGATTTAGAGTCAATGAACACCATTTAAACTACAATCAATGTCATGATATCAAACTCATGAAATGAGAGAGGACAACAAAGTCATGATATCTAGAGTACAATAGCATATCAGTCCAAATAAGTGTAAACAAGAAACATAATGGAAAAAATATATAAATAAATATCTCAATCAGTTTACTTACAAACCACGCCAAGCTCCAATGCTAATCCGATATCACGACACCTTAAAAATCGCACTCGACCTCCGAGATTCCTCCCTAGGCTCCTGACATCATTTGACGTGTTTTATAATGTGTTTAGGCCCTTAGTTAGGGTGTTAAGCTTGTTTAAGGAGTTAAAGTTCTACTTTAGATTTTGTGCTGTCAGAGCACCAAATGCGCTGGGTGGGATGTATAGCACGCTAATGACCACATTAGCGCGCACATGCAGTTAGCCCGCTAGCTAGCACATCTACCGCGCTATGTGCAGGAAAAGTCAGAATTCTGCACTTTGAATTCTGAGTTTTCTCCACAACTGGCTAACCCCAATACCTTAGGCTCTATTGTACCACACCTCTAGATACCCAAAATCTCAACATAAGAACAACCACACTTTGATTATATGACAAATTCATCAACTTAAACTAAATTATTAGTGTAAGTAGTATTACCTAGTTGATGAACACCACCTCCAAAACACCAACTCTACTTAAACTCACTTGTTGATTTCTTGATACTCTTCTCTAACTTTGTTTCTCTAGCACTTTACTTATTCTTTAAGTTTTAGAAATGAGAATGAAATGGTTTGCATGAGTTGATCTATTTAATCTTATATACGTATAGATAAGATTGATTAATATCCATTGATCTATATGTACACACGTATCTCGAGACTAATTTAATGGCCTACATCATGACACAATTCCACTAACTCTCCACTAACTCATCCTTAGTAACATCAATTGCAACTCAATCGGTCTCTTGATGTATCAACACGTATCTCGAGAAATATCAATGACTAATGTTTTAACTTGCTAACTTTGGTTACATTAATGTAAATCACATTATAGCCACATTAATCTAACTAAATAAGCAACATTGATTTCAGTATTTAAGTTATACTAACTTAAATTAACTTACCTACCACATCACATTCAACCCCGATCCCACGCAGACATGCATCTCGAGGCACGTCCCTACTCACGTCTCGACATCTATATACCAATAGGACTGACTTAATAGTCTATACATATACATCACATTAAACATCCATCACTCAAAAATACTATACTACTCAGTCCTCACACTGAGTATTCGAACCGTGTATCCGCTCTCATGCCACGTCACAGGTCTGTAATCCTGATTATGGACTAATTTACTATTTGTAAATTCTGGGCCGTTACATAACCCATTAAAGGATGATTACAACGTACGGGTACGAGTATGTCGATTTGGGAGTCCGTCAATATGACCAATAGGAATTTGCTAACCGTCAATACGACCAATAGGAATTTGCTAACCTTGGACTTCATATTGTTTAATGAAGATGTAAGTATATATACTCACTTTTCATTTTGACTACACAAGTTTTCATGAAAATAGTTATATTTATTTATTGTGTGTATTATTGCAGGAAATCTCGATTCATGCCATTATTAACAAAAATCACGTGCGGAAATACAAGGCGTTACTAATGGAGGGAGAATTTTTTTTCATAGAGAACTTTAAAGTAATCTTGAGAACTGGGCTCTATATATCTATTAAGCCACCATCTTAGGTACGCCATTGTGACATTTTTTTAGCCTTCTCGCAATGCCACATGACATGCCAAAGATGTAGATTTCGTTACATATACATTTAGGACAACACATCTATATATTACATATATATATTACAATTTTTCTTTCATGTAAAACAGTTAAGGAGAACAAATGATGGCGGTAGTTAGTCAAGAGAATAGAACGTATGAATTTTCTTTTGTGACTTTTCAACTCCCTTCGTCAATATATATATATATATATATACATATGGTATCTTCCAATTGCTAAGGAGAGCACATGGCACACATATCATTCCTTCAGCCTCCAATTACATCTTTATAAAGTAAATTGCGTACATCAAAAGGAGCTTGCTCCTACACTGTGGGATTAATTTGACTTTGCAAAATTTTTGCAAGTTCGTGAGCAACCTCATTCGCTTTTCGACGCACATGTCAGGTCTTCCATGATCCGTGCGTTCGAAAGAATATTCGAAATTCTTGCAGTACAATTCCTAATTCAGCAATGTTAGGCTTGTTTTAAAGAACACCACCAGCCACATTAAGTGAGTCAGTCTCGAAGATAACTCTATTTAACCCGTCGTATGTATCCACGAGAGAGATTCTTTCACTGCAAGTGCTTCTACTTCGTCAACATTGTAGTAACCCTGGACTGACTTAGTGAGACCTTGAAAAAACTTCCCATTGTCATCTCGTAACATTATTCCAACTCCAATGCTTAGTTCACCCTCGTGACAGCTACATCTATGTTGCATTTCATCTATCCCACACTGGGCGGTCCCATTTTGGTGATCCAGCCATCATTTCTTCTAGAATTGAACCTTGAACACGTCTATTTCTCGCATATGCCCATGCCGCAAACTAGTCCAGCCCATCGCCCAAACATTGGCCTATTAAAATCACTTTGAGAAGGAATTGATAAGACACCATTCCAACATTCTAGTCGCTGGGGAAGTATATGCCCATGCTTGCATAAAGTCTTCCCTGGGGAAGTATTTTGCTTTGAGTATTCTAGTCGCTAATGCCTCGGGATTTTAATTATTCTTCACCCTTGTTTGGCTAACATTGCAAGATTAGAGATCCTTGAAGCCTAGACCCCCCTCTTCCTTGCTTGTGCACAGTCTTTCCCAACACATCTAATTCATGCCGTTGCCGATTGTCATTCTTTATACCCCACCAAAAGGAGTTCATCATTTTATGGAGTGCGTCACAAATTGAAATAGGAATTAAAAATGTTCCCATACAATATGTCGACAACACTTGTGCTATGGACTTCAATAGAATTTCTTTTCCACCCTTTGAAAAAGATCTGAATCTCCATGATAATATTTTCTTAACTAAAGATCTCACATTTAGATCTCCCAATTATTGATGGGAGCCCCTAATATCTTCTATTTCCCAATTCATTGAAAACTCCTATATTCTCCCGTATGCTCTTCTCTAACTCTTCCCCCACGTTTGTGGAGAAAAACATAGCTGATTTGTTGAAATTGATTGCTTGTCCCGAGGCTTGTTCATAATAGTCTAATATTTGCTTCATATGTTGAGTTTCCTCTCTCTCTGCTCAGAAGAAAAAGAAACTGTCGCCCGCAAAGAATAAGTGAGTAACCGTAGGAGCACCTCTTATGACTCTACAACCATGTATGTGGGCATTCACCTCTGCTCTGTTTAGTAAAGCTGTCAACCCTTTTGTGCATAAGATTAAAAAAATAAGGTGAAAATGGGCATCCTTGTCGCAAACCCCTCTGAGGGACAATTGGCCCTATTAGCTCCCCATTTGAATTTATATGAAGTCTTACTGATGTTACTAGGAACATGGTCATATGGGCCCGCTGTGCATTGAAACCAAGCTTCAATAAGATTCCTTTCAAGCAAACCCAGTTTACTCTATCATAGGCTTTACTAATGTCGACCTTCAGCGCTGCTGTACCAAATTTTCCTCTCGTGTTGCATTTCATGGCACGAAGAGTTTCAAAAGCTACCAACACATTATCTACAATGAGTCTTCCTGGTGTGAATGCTGACTGATTCTCTGAGATGATTCTTGGCAATAATAGCTTCAATCTGTTGGCTATAACCTATGCCATTAATCTATAGGTCACATCACAAAATGATATAAGCCTAAATTTCGTCATATTCGTCAGTTTTTTGCATTTAGGAATTAGGACTATGGTTGTATCATGAAGTCCATCGGGGACAACTTGTGAATTCAGCCAAGACTTGCAACTCTAAGCGACATCCTGCCCAACAACATTCAAAATTTTTTGATAAAATGTTGGATTAAAACCATCCGGGCCTGGTGATTTATCCGGATGCATCTCGAAAATCGCTGTTTTGAATTCCTCCCGCGAGTAAGAGTTTTGCAAGGACTCATTCGTCTCTAGAGTGACAATCGGTTGCGGTGCAGTTAAGACATCAGTGGGTTCAAATTCTTGTGCTGAGTATAAGTCCTTGAAGTAGTTCATCACTACTACTTTTATGCCCTCCAAATCATCTATCTGCACATCTGCATCATTTTTTAAATTAACAATAGTGTTATGGTTTGCCGAGGCGTGGAAGAACTTTGTATTTGAGTCAACATCTTTGACCGTTGTCTCCAATAGGCCTCCTCTTGTTGTAGAATGTCGCTTAGTTCAATTTTTGCGTTTTTTACCTCGGCGGAGCTGTCAACATCTTCCATGTTCAACAATTGATCGATCTTTGTTTTGCTTTCAGCAATTCTTTTCTTGAAGTTTCCTCTTTTTCCTTTTCCCCAACCTTGTAACTTCTCTGCACAACAACTAAGTCTTTGCAGCAAATTGTAGTCCGCCCCACTCTGCCAGGCACTGTTAACAACCTCAACAATTTCTTGTTCCCTCAACCATGAATTCTCGAATCGAAAATGGTCGTTCCTTGATGCCATTACTGATTGATAGAATTTCAATAGTAACGGTTTATGGTCTGAAGTGGGAGCAACTAGGCATTTCAACTGTGCGTCACCAAAAGTGTTTCTCCACTTAGCATTTGCCATTGCTCTATCAATTCTCTCTCTAAAAAATGCATTTGTCACTCTTCCACGCTCCTAAATAAATTTACTACTGTGACAGCTTCCCTGAAGCCTCGCATACGCCACTCTGGTTGCGAAAGGCCTCCCCTCTTCTCATCTGAAGTTAACAAATCATTAAAATCACCACTACACACCAAGGCATTTTGTGTTGCCGTGCCGTGAGTTCCACGACGCCCTTCTTCTGTTTCTTTTTGGATACCCGCCATAGAGCCTCGTAAATCTCCAATTTATCTAGTTTGGAAGCTTTACATACGGTCTATGTGATTGTTCGAATACCCCATAACAGAACACTCATCATTGTTCTTCCAAAAAATTGCTAAACCTCCCCCTCTACCTACACGATCAACGACAAAACACCCTTGATAAGATTACTTATTTTTTATTTCAATCACTTTTCTTTCATATGAGACGAGGTAGGGGCATACCAAAGTTAACATGTTTGGAAAGCTCACCATCAATTAATTAATCGAGGATTTGAAAAAGTTTGAAAGCTCACCATCAATTTGAATATGAGCTATGTTGTTGTTGTTGTTCTTTCATATCGAGAGTTTCTATGAGAAAAAAAATCTGTTTGATCCAAATCAATGAGTGCTGACTCCCGCTCCGACGGTTTCCTAGCCCTTTGCAATTCCAAAACTTAGGTTGTTGTTGTTGTTATCTTTCATATGAGTTTATTTGTTTTTTGAAAAAATGAAATCTGGCTTATTTGAACTAACCAAATCAATGAGTGCTGACTCTGTCCGACGGTTTCCTAGCCCTTTGCAATTCCAAAACTTAGGCATGTCATGTTTGCACCAGTAGGTAATGGATAACCTTCAAGCCAACTTATAACTCGGCCCATTTTGCTTTCATTTAGGCCCATGTTTTTCATTCAAATTTGAATTTGACAGCCCCCCGCTAGCTATTAATTTTGAGAAACTCCTTATCAATTACCTTAATGAAAGCCTATGAATTCTCGCCGGCCACTTCAATTTCCGACTTTCCTTCTTGGCTTATCCCTCTTTGCCACCACCATGGCAGATCTGCTTCTTGCTTCTCCGATCAACCCTTTTCAATGTGGAACCTCCCCCAAAAGATAGACCTTGTCTCTTATCAATCAAATATCTCCCACAAGAGCAAACTCCCCAAGCGATCCTCTAGATCGGTAGAAAAACATAATGAAACCTCACAACTAAGAAGAGGAAACTCACAAAAATTAAAAGACCTCTCAACTAAGAAGAGGAAACTCACAGACCACTCAACTAATAATAGAAAAATGGTAGACTTCTCAACTACGAGTGGAAAAATAAGCTCTATTTATCGGTACCTCAATCCCTCATGGGCAATCCAAGAGTGGAGAGTTACCTACAAAGCTTGATCTTTAATGCATGATCAGATCCAACCTCTTTCGATCATTCCTCAATGGCAGTGTTAGAGGAAGATCGCGAGGAGGAACCCTCTAGAAACATATATGCAGTTTACGCACATATACATTTAAGAAAACACATCTATATATTACATATATGTGACAACTTTTTCATTCATGTAAAACAATTAAGGAGAGCAAATGATGGCGGAAGTTAGTCAAGTGAATGTAACATTTAATTTTTTTTTTTTTTTTGGTGAATTTTCAACTCCCTTCGTTAATCTATATCTATATACATATGGTATGTGTCAATTGTTAATGAGAGCACATGGCATACATGCATTTCAATAATTTTACATATACATTTATTGAAATGTAAATCTATATATTACAATATATGTTACAACTTTTCATTTATGTAAAACAATTAAGGAGAGAAAATGATGGTGGAAGTCAGTCAAGAGAATGTAATGTTTGGTTTTTTTTTTGTGACTTTTCAACCCAAATGTAATGTACTCCTCTTAACTGATGAAATTTAAAATTAAATCAATAAAACAAACAAAATTGGAGCCCAAATGTTTCATTCCATTAGCAACCATTTTATCCTTAATGGGCTTACTCTTAAAGTTGCAAAACAGACTTATTAAAATGAGTGAAGAGTCCTTATTTAGTGCCAGCAAGAACTGTTGCTCATTCTTCCTAATCAAACCGACAATAAAGGCTAATGAATCTTTTTAATTTTAGTAACGGTTACACAATTCTTTCCTATAAATAGTATTGGTTCTTGAACTTCAACTCAATCATTTTCAAAACTCGATACGCATACTTCAAACTCTATCATTCATTTGCTCAAGTAAATTATAATGGAGATCTACACAAAAATCGTTGATCTTAACCCATCAAAGGATGATTACAACATACATGTACGAGTATGTCAGATTTGGGAGTTCATCAATATGACCAATGAGAATATGCTAACCTTGGACTTGTGATTCGTGCCTCAAGTATAATGGCTACCTTGTAGTAATAGTGCAATCAATTTACGTTGATCACAAATATCATCCTCAGGGAAAGGTTTTTGCACTAGTTGTATGTTACCTACTTACCTTGAATAATTGCTAAGGGATTCTCTTTTAATTGATTTTATATCTAAACTAAACTATTCCAAAAAATCAATTTAAACTTTAGTTGAACTAATATATTAAGGATATCTTAGTTCACAAGTTCACCTAGGTAATTTAATACTATGCTGTGTATTCATTTATACATCTCAATATGTTTTGTGCAATGCCTAATTAGAATAGAGAGTTTACCTTCAAATCCATTTTAACCCACTGTCGTGATGAAGAAGATTTTAATGAGAAACCTAGAACTCCACTTATCAGTGTGAATAACGAAGTTCCACATTGCTTTAAGTCTCAAATCATTGAATTCATAACTAATTAAGTTTACTATTTGCGCCTCCCTAATCAACAACTATCTCTCGATGTTGTATATTTTATGGTTGTACCGTTCATGTCCTATTTAGAAGCTTCAATGACCATGATAACTCTTAAAGCCTAAGTTCATTAAACACGTGATCAAGATGTCGAAAACATTACGCTCATAATCAATACAAATTCTAACAATTGTGCTTTTATTATCAGTTTTTATTCCTATTTCAAAGCATAGCATTCATACCATATGATCCATTGATCCTTAAGATAAATATACTACTCGTACTTCATTGAAACATAAACATCACAATTCAATATAGAATTCATTGTAAAACAGAGATGAATATAAATATTACCTTGAATTAATAAATGAAACCAAATATTGATTGCAAATGTGGAGTTTTCAACGTTCCTCCAACAAAAACTCCTTAATACTCAAACTCAATGCTAGATTACTCTAATGGAGGCTAATCTCCTTCTATGTGGTTGGTTCTTTCCTGTTTTCTACGTCATAATACCTATTTATACTCCCTAATAACAATTAGAAACTCTAAATTACTATTTAACTCATTAGAATTTCACTTTCAAATTTTTGCGAAGTTGGCGATGTTACTTACTGCCTCCATGTCGTCTGTATTAAGTTACGGTGCCGCCACTGCTCCACAACTTCAATATGTGATTTTTAGCTTTTGGAGCCTCGGCGTCGTCCCCTTTGTGTCCCGGCGCTATCCTCGTTAGCCACGGTGCCGCCATAGTGCCGGACCTCCAGAGTTGGTTTTCTTCATTTTTTCTTCTCTTCCACGCCGTGCCTTTCATTCCCACACCGTGCCTTGTCTTCCCACATCATCAATACAAGCTCACACATTGCCAACTCTGATTTTGTGGGCTTTTGCTCCGTTTCTTCTTGTTTTTCCTTGATTTTTTCCAATACACCTTAATTCCCTAAAAATGCAATAATACCATGAATTAACATTCGTTTGAGGATATTTATACTAAATATACTACTAAACTAACCCTATCTATATGTATAAATAATCGCTTATAAAATACCCCTAAACTTAAGGTTTTGTGCGTCCTGAGCAAAGATGTATTCTACTAAGTCTCCTAATAACTAATTCTCGTTCAATTTACATTATTAATGAAATATCATTTAATTTACTAAATCTCAAGTTAACAATCCACTTAAGAGTTTTTCTTTGCAAAAACTTATATTTTTAAGACATGTACCTTTAACAATAAATATAACTTCACTTTCAAACACTAAAGTAGATCTCAACCAAAAATTATCACTACTCATAAGTTTGTTTCATTTCAACACTCAAGTAGCAAGTATACAATCTCATGATTTCTCATTAAGCTTAGGAATTCACAAATAAGCACAAATCAAACTCATCTTTGGTAGACTTTAGCACTTCAAGTGTCTATATGACTTTTACATAGTTGGAATGAAAACTTAACTTAACTAGCTACTCGCACTCGAGCTAAATCTTTTATTTAAAGAGTTTTAGTTTACTTCCGCCTTCTTCTCTTTAATTTTTCTTCTCTCATTTTTTTCTTCTTCTTTTCATTTTTATGTTTTATAGTCCCCGCTCATTTTCCTATGGATTTTTTTCTTCCTCACTTTTTCCAACCATCAAGTTTTCTGCTTCATTTCCTGTAGAACTTGTGAGATTCTCTAATTTTTTTCTCTTTATCTCTAAAACTCTTGTTAGCACTTCTCACTTTCAGTAAATCAAGTAAGTTAACTCCAACTTTTACTATACAATGCCTATTTCTTCCCCTCTTGCACTAAGTCTTTCTTTGCTTTATATTTTCAAGTAAGATTCACACTTATTATAAAATCCTTAAAGATCTAACTTTTTCCACAAGAAGTGTTCTAATTTGTTGCTTTTGTTTCAATTTCAAGGTCTTCCCTAACTCTAGGTTTCTAATCATGAAACCACACCGTTGTTTGCTACATTTCATTGTTTCTTCTTAAAAAATTCAAAAAACATTCTATTGAGTTTCATATCAACAAGATACTTGAAATCTACTCATCCACAATTAAAGGCATGAACATCCAAATGAACTACTTATTCATTTCATATTACTATATATAACCTAATCTATATTACTTAAACATTTATATAGTAGATAAAACAAAAAATTTATACACTACCATACTTTCCTTCTTAACCGCTTCAAATTAAAAATCTTAACGATCATAAGTGTCGTGTTTATCTTTATTTCTCTGCCTATCTTACCATTTCACATAGTGTGGTGTAGTGTCGATGCCTCCAAACTTAAGCCAAACCTCGTCCTTAAGGTTTAAAAGTAAGCCTGAAATATGAAAACACTAAAACACATAAACATATAATAACACAAGTTATAATATACTAAACACAGAATTAAAACGAATAAATAGTTAACAAAATATCCTAAATAATAAAAAATATTGGTATAAAAAACACTCTCAACTCCCCAGGTCTAAAAGATTCCTATTACACTGAGTTCTGGACTGCGCGTCATCATCATCATCTACATCATCAGCTCCAACCTAGGATGGTGTCAGTGGACGCTCCACCTTCATGCTCTGCCCCAAATCCTGATCAAACACATATGCTGGTGATGCCGGAAAGCCGAATGACCGATCAGAAGGTCTCAACCGTCTGCTCCTCTCATATATAGCTATGTCTCGATGATGATCAACAATCAACATGAAATTGCATTGCTCATTCCGTCGGTGTTGCTTCTCCTCTCCATATCCTGCTCATATCTTAGCATGGCAGCCTGGTATTGTGTCTTATCCTTCAGGAATTATTTTCTCATCTTTGCTATCCATAGCCAATGCTGTCATGGAGTCAAAACCTCAGGTAGTGGTATAGGTGCCTATGGTGGATGAGGTGGTGGAAAGACTTCAAGACCGTCCAAGTCATGCTCTCTTAACTGTGGGTCTACAAACTCGTAGCCCTCAAAAAATCCCTAATGTTGTTACTCCTCATCTTCGTCATTTTCCTCCTCTTTTAGTTCTTGAGCTAGTTCTGCTGCTGCCTGATCATAATGCACTTTTAGCCAACAACTCGGCCTCACGTCTAGCCCTTTCAGCCCTTTCTCTCTTCATCAGAGTCTTGGTAACCAGGTGGTGAATTCAAGGTGAGCATGAAAGGTTCATCCATGGTTGGTTGGGCCTCTATATCAAATTCTTTGTCATCTCTCCACCTCACACAGTCCTTTAACCACATATGAGTAATCAATATAGGAAACAACAATTTGTTGTCCCTTTTCGACATGATGGATGTAACGACCTGTTACCTTAAGCTGGTGATTAGTGTTAATCCAAACCTTAACTAAATCGAGTTAGGCTCATGGTTAAGTCCAGCGTCCCTCAAATAGTGTGTGCATGTGTTTGCAAGATGGTTTTTATTTTTTTGGAATGTTTATGAATTTGATAGTCTATAGTATAAAAGAAAATTTATATACAAGCCTATAATCGAAAAATATGTAAGTAAATAATAAATAGTCGGTACATCAAGTGCGACAAGAGGGTCGTGAAATGAATGTGCACACCCGAGAATACTCGTAGGCATGTCCGGTGAATTTATTGGTGAGAAAATACATGAGATATATATATTTATATATATTTGATATATAAATATATATATAAAAAACTATAAGTTAGTGTGAATTATATGGATCGTCGAATAGCCTCGAGATGAGCGTAGTGTTGACGGTGTCAATATGTGTGTCACTTCGGGAATGTCATGTTATCACATTAATCATTCGATCAGCCTCGAGAAAGCGCGATGCGTATCTTGAGAAAAATCCATATATTTAAACTAAAACCTCATATTTATCTTCATATAATTCGATCGAGAGAGGGAGAGAGAGAAAGAGAGAGCTGAGGGTTTAGTTGCTGATCTTAAGGAATCACTCGGGAGCTGATTCGGCGTAAAATAAGGAGCTTAATCAACTGGAAATGCAGAGATCATCACTATGGTAAGTTTAGTTTTGATATTTTTGAAGTTCAATTTGATAGTAAGTGATGATATCTTTGTGAATTGTGTTATTTGATAACTGGAAATGATTTATTACCTCACTAGAGGTCCTCCCTAATGCATTTAAGGATTGTTGGATGTTGTTTTGTGGATTTGTGGATGGAACGGTGGTTGTTGCCCTGTGTATTGTTGAGACAGTATAGGGTGAAGTGCGCTCCACCGGCGCTCCCTTCATCAATTTGGACGAACCCAGTTGGTAGAGTGTGCCCCACTAAGTGAGGAGACACGCTCCCACCCCATAAAATAGCAAATAACCTGAGTGTTGATTATAATTTCTAGGTGACTTAGGGACTGAACTAGGGCTTCTAAATATAGGGTATTAGACCTATATTGATCACAAATGGTTTGTAATAGGTGTTGGATCCCGGGGAAAGCGTGAGTGACCCAAAAATTTAGGGAATTAGGAATGAAAACCTATACCGAGGTAAGTATGGATTCGCTTATTTATCAATGTTGCTTGGCTATCTTAGTATATGTAGATCACGTAGTTTATTGACTGAATAGGGGACTATATATTGTGATAGTTGTCAATAAATGGAAAACGATGTGCAATGTGACCTACGAGAGTAACTCTTGGTTTTGAGAATAGGTTTATAGGAGATGTGTTACCTTCCGGCCTATATATAATTCCTGCTCAATTCGATAGGTTGCGTGGATTACATACTCACTAGAGGGTTTTAGATAAAACCATTGGACATTAATAGATTAAATAGACAGCACATCAGCCAATGTGTTGGTCTACCAATCGCATTAATGGTGTCGATGAGTAATCGACCCTAGTTTTTATAAATAAATTGGGAATCACAGTGTAATAATCATTGACAGTTTGATTTGCATCATTGAATTAAATGCTTTCCATATTCTTGGTAGTTAATGTTAGTGCATAATGTTATTGCATAATGTTCTTGATTATTATTTGGAATGTTGATGACTTTGGGAATCCTTACTTACTGAGCAAGTTGGAGTGCTCACCCCAAATTAATATTTCAGGTTCGCAACCTACCGCTTTAGCGAAGGGCAAGGAAAAGATTTAGCAATCTAATAATATTCTTTACAATGTAATGCACCTTCTTGTACATATATACACTGTTTGATATATTTTGTTATATATAAATAGGGTTGGGAAGGTTTATAAACGAGGTTTTGAGTTTTGGTAAACTCTGTATTTACGTATATTGTTAATTATCAAAAAAGTTTTTAATTTTTTGTCGCGTATATTTTAAATTGTTTATTTGATATCAATATACAGGTTGAGTTTGTTAAATACTAATGGAGAGGTTGCTGGCTCTAATTAAGTCTGGATGGGTTACCGAGGCTTAATTAGGGCTTCAGGCTGAGTATCACCCTAATCAGGATATGGTATGCTATAATGGACTCCCTCAGACTGTTGTATATGATCTCCCAGATGTTGATCTCCCTAAACTTCATAATCTCATTAAAACAAGCTGCTTTCGGCTTGTTTATCTCACCTTGCTGAGAAGTAGGGTATAATGATGCAATAAGAAAACATTGCCACATTATGTAGGCCTTTCTAATGCTCCCTTTCTTAATGTGCTTCGGCACATTCTCAGTTCTCATGACCCATCTTTGTTGTCTGAACAACCCATTTTTATGGCTCTAAATGGGTATAGGTTATAGGGTCTCTTATATAATCTGGCCGGGAAACTAGGTGCAAATCCATACCAACTTAAGTGCTCCAACCCATAGAAAGTATTGATCTCAGGTCTATTGAAGGGAACTAAAACCCATCTCACCTTCACTGGCTCATCCTTAGCCGCGAACTTTGCATTAGCATAGAACTCAAAAACAACCTCACCCACTCCTTTAACTTCATTTTTCCTATAGTCATGAGTTGGTTGCTCCCAATTTCGGTGCCTAATGAATTGTTCACTCTATTATCATATTTGGCCGGCAAATTAATTTCCCTTTCACAAATGAATTCCCTACGAAGGATTTTCTCATATCATTCCTTAACCTTTTTACAAATGAAAATTTTGGATTTAAAAAGTCTAGGATCATTTTCATTGTGGTTTCTAGAGGTAGATGCCTCAAAATCATTTGCTCTCGTTTGGCTAACTTGTTTCCTTGTTCTTGCCATTTCCTTCAAATTCAAACAACTAACAAAAATGCAACGCAATTAAGTCTTCAAATCACCTAAAAAATTAAAATTTATATAATATGGATTATGCATACGCCAAATAATGCAAAGATATCAACTAAGTCTCCATGGATAATATTAATGGTCACATTGACACAATCTTGCAAAACCTATCCTACAACCTCAAATCCACAATTTCATATAATATCATCAAAAATTTCAATATTCAATGCATAACTAGATGAAATTGTAAATGTACCTCAATGCCAAATTAATTTTCGGTGTAGATCACTCCTTCAAGTCTTTTCCAATCTAAGCCCTCTAACTTTTTCTCACCAACTAGAACCTTAACTCTCATTGGAATCAATTTCCAAAAATTCAAGCCCTAGCTCTTCAACTTGTGCAAATCCACAATGTGTTTGTTTCTTCACTCTAAATCACTAGGAACTCACTAATATTACTTGAAAATGATAAAACTTTGGTTCTAAAGGGGTGTATGCTTGGGGGGTTTTGGTAGGGTTTAAGTGTAGGTGTGGAGAATGATATGAAAAATGGGTTTAAAACCCTTGTTTCGACCTCAGCGCCATGCTCGCCACTACGTCAACTACGTAATGGGGCAATTTTCATTTGGTACTTGCTGCCACCTCGGTGTTGTTGCCTATTCCCACGGTGCCGTGGGTAATACCAATGACTTCAGCTCATCTGCCCACATCTTTGCATATGATTTTTCTCTAATTTTCCTTTGGCGCTCCTCCGACCTTTTGTACAACTCACACATGGTGACGTGACTATATAAAAATCATGAAAATATAAAAACGAATAAATATTACCTTTCGATTTGCCCATGCACCTTACCTTCACTGCTTTGAACTCCTTCGCTCTTTTTGCTCTTTTAATGAGTTCTCGAGACATTTCCATTCCGATAAATCATCACCTGACGAATGGTCTTTCTTGCATATTCAACACAAATTTTTGAAATTTAGAACTAAAACTTGTTAATTGTAATTCTTAAATTAAATAACTAACTACTAATTAAAATTCAAAAAACTTAATATTTAAAACTAGGCTGCCTCACAGTAGCGCTTAATTTAATGTCATTAGTCTGACGTCTTTTTAGCTCGTTTAGTGTGAGTCTAAATCGAGAAGCTCCATCTGCAAATCAAAGATTATAATATCATTCCCGTTCGAATGTACTTCTTCATTATCGACAAAGACAACCTTCTCAGCATCATTGCCCTCGTCAATACTCATTGTGATCTTCTTTTCTATCATGTCTAAACTTACTTTAGTCGTGTTCAAGAATGGCCACCCAAGTATCATAAATACATCATGGTCCATAATGTGGTTCATGATCTCAAAACCCGCGATAAATGTAAATCTACCTACTTTCACGTGCACATTAAAAACTCTTCCTATAGTAGATATCAAGTTACCACCCGCCACTTGCAAATTCATGGTATCTCGATAATTGATCTTCAAGTCTGCATGAATCATCTCTAATAGTAGCGTGACATTGATCGAGGCTCCTATATCATAAATGACATTTTTGAACCAGTGCCAGTCAATGTTTATCGGTATGCTTATCTCTCTATGATATCTCATTTTGATAGGTTGAAGTTGCGGGATGAACTTGAGTTTTTGTTCCAATTTTTTTGGAACCAACTTGATATCATTGCCTTGTGGGTCTTCTTCAGGAGGTCCTTCATTTTTTTTCTTGGCCTTCCATTTTTGCTTCCCCTTTTGTTTCTTCAAGGTATTGATTATTTACTTTTTCAAACCATCAACCTTATCTTGCCTCACTTCTGTGTTGTGCTCACGCATCTCTTTATACTTGTACATTACTTGATCTTGTCTTGGCTCCTTTATTGTCGTAGTGCTCATCATGCGAATAACACTTACCATCAATTTGGGATTGGTGACGGTGTTGCTAGAAAACTGTCATTCTTTCCTTGAGTTCAAGGCTATTACAAGTTGACCAATTTGCCTCTCTAGATTCTTGAAAGATTGTGATTGCTCATTATCCATTCTTTTCACGGCTTGCCTTATTCCTTCAAGCTCTTTCTCGTGTTTCTCATAGCGCTCTCTATCTCCTACTTCCATGGCTTGCAAATACTTCTCAATTGACTTCAAAGAAGTCATCTCTTTATTTTGCCCCAGCTTCCCCTATTGGACTTGTTGTTCGAAGCTTTGAGGTAACTTCAGTGCATTATTAGGATTTCCATAAGAAAAGTTTGAGTTGTTGTTGTATCCTTGATAAAACTGTTAAGGAGCCCTTCCTCTCGGCCTAAAGTTGTTCCTGTGGCCCTGGTTGTTCATGAAGTTGATGTCTTCATGTTCCATTCCCTATTGTATGTCCATTTGGTAAACCACCATGCCTTCATGATTCATGGTTTGTTGTGTTACATGATGACCTTGGTGTCCCATCTGAAGTTTTGCCATATGACTACATAGATTTGATAGTTATGCCATAATTGCCACTTGCAAGTCAATCTCGTAGATGCCTACTGGTTTCCTTATTGTGGAACGAGTATCAGCGGTAGAGTTTTGAGACATAAGATCAAGAAGATCTAATGCTCCATCCTCATCCTTGTTAAGTAGAGAGCCACCTGATGCAACATCTACTTGTGTTCTTGTGCTGTGGTTCATTCCATAGTAGAAAATATGGAGTTGTGCCCATTTCACGTATTCGTGTCTCGGACATCTCCTGAGCATCTCTTTAAATCTTTCCCAAGCCTTACCAATATACTCAGTGTTTTCTTGCCTGAACCGATTAATTTCAAGTTTCCTTTCTCCGACTTTCACTGGGGGAAATAATCTATCAAGAAATCTTTCATTGATTTACACCCTTGAAGTCATACTCCCTGCATTTGGCCCTTGAAACTAGGATTTGGCTTTTCCACCCAATGAGAATGGGAAAAGTAGCATCTTGATCACCTCTTTCGTAACTCCAGTGATGTGCACAATGTCACACTTCTCTAAGAAATTCTCTACATGTGCAATAGCATCTTCGTTGGATAGCTCGTTGAACAGACTATTTTGCACCATGTTTATCAGAGATGATCCCAGCTCGAACTCGGTGGTGTTGGTTGGAAGCTTTGCACTCCATTGTATATATCCTGAACTTCTGGCTTGAAGTAGTCATGAAGGCATCTCTGTCCTGCACTCTCTCTTGCACTACCAGATCACCTGCAAGTTGGTTATTCCCATGGCCCTATTGTTGGTTTCAAGCTTGCTCCCCAGCCATCTTGACTCCTTTCTTTTTCTTTCCTTTGGTTGTTCTCTCAATCTCTGGATCTTAAGGCAATAGGTCCTTCTCTCCCTTGCTACACATATACTAAGTATCCCTGAAAAGAAAACACAAAAACTTGATTCGTTCTGCAAGTATAATGGCTAACTTGTAGTAATAGTGTAATCAACTTACGTTGATCACTGATATCGTCCTAAGGGAAAGGTTTTTGCACTAGTTGTATATTACTTACTTAACTTGAGTTATTGCTAAGGGATTCTATTTTAATTGAATTTATATCTAAACCAAACTATTCTAACAAATCACTTTAAACTTTAGTTGAACTAATATATTAAGGATTCTTTAATTCAAAACTTCATCTAGGTAATTTAATACTATGCTTTGTGTTCATGTGTACATCTCAATATGTTTTGTGCAATGCTTAGTTAGAATAGGTAAATTCCCTTCAAATCCACTTCAACCCACTATTGTGATTGAAAAGACTCTAATGTGAAAACTAGAACTCCACCTATCGGTGTGAATAACGTACATTTCACATTGTTTTAAGTTTTAAATCATTGGATTCATAACCAACCAAGTTTACTATCCGTGCGTCCTAATCAACAACTATATCTCGATGTTGTGTATTTACATTGTACCATTCATGTCCGGATTAAAAAAATTAATGGCCATGATAACTCCTAAAGCCTAAGTTCATTAAACACGTGATCAAGATGTCCAAAATATTACGCTCAGAATCAATACAAATTCTAACCATTGCACTTTTTTATTATGACTTTTTATTCCTATTTATAAGAATAACATTCATACCATAAGATCCATTGATCCCTAAGATAAATAGACTACTCGCACTTCATTGAAACACACACATCACAATTCAATATATAATTCATTACAAAACAGAGATGAATATAAATATTACCTTGACTTAATCAATGAAACCAAATATTGAATGCAAACGTGGAGTCTTCAACGTTTCTCCAATAAAAACTCCTTAATACTCAAACTCAATGCTAAATTACTCCAATGGGAGCTAATCTCCTTTTATGTGGTTGGTTCTTTCCTATTTACCACATCCTAATACCTATTTATACTCCTTAATAATAATTAAAAACCCTAAATTACAATTTAACCCAAATTAGGACTTCAATTTCTAATTTCTGCGAAGTTGTTAATGTCACTTACTGCCCCGCCATCTTGTATGTTAAGACATGGCGCTGCCACTGCACCACAACTTCATTATGTGATTTTTAGCTTCAGGAGCCTTGGCTTTGTCCCCTTTGTGTCCCGATGTTGTCCCTTGTTAGCCACGGCGCCGCCACTACACCGGACATCCAAAGTTGGTTTTATTTATTTCTTCTTCTCTCCCACACCGTTCCTTTCATCCCCACGCCGAGCGTTGTCTTCCCAAAGTGTCAATGCATGCTCACATGGCGCCAACTCTAATTTTATGAGTTTTTTCTCTGTTTCTTCTCATTGTTTCTTGATTTCTTTCAATACACCTTAATTCCCGTAAAATGCAATAATACCATGAATTAGCACTCATTTTAGGATATTTATACTAATTATACTATTAAACAAACCCTATATATATGTATAAATAATCACTTATCAACTTGTTATTTTTTGATGAAGACATAAGTATATATACTCACTTTTCATTTTGACTAGACAAGTTTTCATGAAATGAGTCATGTTTATTAATTGTATGTATTATTGCAGGAAACTTTGATTCATGCCATCATTTGCAAAACTCAAATGCGGAAATACAAGGCGTTACTTATAGAGGGAGGATTTTTTTCATAAAAAACTTCAAAGTAAGCTTGAGAACTGGGCTCTATATACCTATTAAGCTAGCATTTTGGGTATGCCACGTTGCATTTTTGAGCCTTCTCGCAGCTTTATGTGATATGCTTAAGATGTAGGTCTCGTTACATATACATTACATATAGATTTAAGACACCGCATCTTTATATTATATATATATGTTACAACTTTTCATTCATATAAAACAATTAACAATAGCAAATGATGGTGGAATGTAACGTACGACTTTTTTTTTGTGACTTTTCAACTCAATCAATTTTTCAACTCCCTTCGTCAGTCAATATATATATGGTATGTCCCAATTGTTAAGGCGAGCACATGGCACACATATATTTCAATAATTTTACATAAGCATTTAAGACTACATATCAATATATTACATATATATGTTACAACTATTCATTCATGTATAAGGAGAGCAAATGATGGTGGAAGTTAGTCAAGAAAATATAAAGTTTGGTTTTTTTGTGATTTTTTAACTCAAACAGTTGTTCAACTCCTTTGGTCAATCTATATATATATATATATGGTATGTGCCAATTTTTATGGAAAGCATATGGCACACATACATTTCAATAATTTTACATATACATTTATAGAAATGCAAATCTATATATTTCATATATGTGTTACAAATTTTCATTCATGTAAATAATTAAAAAGAGCAAATGATGGTAGAATTTAATCAAGAGAATGTAACGCTTGATTTTTTTGTGACTTTTCAAATTTACTCCTCTTAACTGATGAAATTTAAAATTAAATCAATAAAACACAACAAAATTGGAGCCCAAAGGTTACAAATGTTTCGTTACATTCGCAACCATTTTATTCTTAATGGGGTTACTCTGAAGGTTGCAAAACTTGCTTATCAAAAGAAGTAAAGAGTCCTTATTTAGTGCTAGCAAGAATTGTTGCTCATTCCACCTAATCAAACCAACAATAAGAGTCAATGAGACTTGTTAATTTTTAGTAACAATTACACAATTCATTCCTATAAATAGTATTGGATCATGAACTTCAAACTCAATCATTTCTCAAACTCGATTCGCATACTTCAAACTCTATCATTCATTTTTCAAGCAAATTATAATGGAGATCTACACAAAAATCTTCGATCTTAACCCATTAAAGGATGATTACAATATACGGGTATATCGAATTTGGGAGTCCATCAATATGACCAATGAGAATCTGCTTATCTTGGACTTAATATTATTTGATGAAGACGTAAGTTTATGTACTCATTTTTCATTTTGACTGCACAAGTTTTTATTTATTAATTGTATGTATTATTGCAGGAAACTTTGATTCATGCCATCATTCGCAAAAATTAAGTGCAGAAATACAAGGCGTTACTAATGGAGGGAAGATTTTTTTTATTCACATAAAATCTTAAAGTAAGCTTAGAACTGGGCTTTATCATCCTGTAGCTAACAAGCACAAAATATATTTTTTACATACAATTATAGTGAAGTGCATGGATGATATTATTGGAGTTCCCAAGCATAAGTTCCAGTTTGTTTCTTAAGATATACTCGAAGAAAGGGTCAATAACATGGAGTTTTTTTATAGGTAAAAACTCCAATGAATTAATTTTCGACTAGATTCTTTCAATTATTACTAATCACTTAGATTTTTTATCCTGTTTTGCAGATGTAATTAGTTGTTTAACTAGCATTGGAGATGTCGAGATGGTGGGATTGGATGGCAAAAAGCAAAAAAAGGATATTGAAATCCTTGCCAATGAGTAATTTTATGGTTTATGCATGATCAATTTGTAGAAATGTGATACTTTTAATATATTATTTTTAACTAAATACTACATTCATATTTTATAGATTCGATAAGATGCAAATTACTCTATGGGGTAAGTTAGGCGAATCTTTCGATGCTATTGTTTGTCGCAATACGACTGCAACTGTAATTGTGATTGTTACATCAACTTTGGTAAAAAAAAAAAAATCAAAGCTCAAATTGGATTCTCCACCACAAGCGAATCAAATGTTTATGTTAATCTTAAAGTTTATGCAATAACTTTCATGATTGAGATGTATTGCTATTATTTGGCCTTTGTCTTCTATTGAGTTAATTTATGTATACATTATACGTATCAAATTTTTAGAATATATTAATTTTTGACCTAATATAATTGTGTAATGCAGGTTTTTGAGAAGCATCGATGAAATCTAAATGTTGCCGAGAACACCAACAAAAAAGTCTCACTAGAGGAATAAATGTTTATGAATCGATTATCAATACCGCAACTTTTGAAAGTTGATTTTAATAATCTCGATATTGTCACCATAAAAGCAAAGGTGACTGATATTGATGATCGATTTGGTTGATGTTATATACCATGCAACGTTTACAAAAAGAAGTTGGCCCGCCATAAATCAATTTTCATGCGTGAGAAAGATTGTCGTAAGGAATGCGAATTTTCGGTTATAAGTTATATATTTTTCAAAAATTTGTATTATCTTAATTATGTTTAGTATTATCGATACTTGAATAATTTTTTTTATTATAGGTACAAGATTCATTTGTCAATTTCTGATCAATTTGGGAGTAACACCTTTTTACTCTTCAATGACGTTGCAAAAAAGCTACTGGATACCACGGTCAATAAGTTAGTGAACAACTCTGGAGAGACAATTGACACTATCCCTCTACATATTGAAAAATTAATTGGAAAAAACTTCATCTTTAACTTAAAGCTTAATGATAAAAATATAAATGAAGGTTTGGAAAATTATTGTGTTAGATGAATTTTTACTCCAAACGACCACCTCGAGCTCCAATTTTAAGCTCGAAAGACAAGTCAGGTAAGTGACTTTTTTTGTTAATTGTGTTTAACTAATTCCACCCGAGTAATTACTTCAAGAAATCCACACGAGCAATGTTATGTTTTGATATTGTTACATGCAGGGGCTTGAAAAATCAACTTGAAGTAAGAAGTTTTTCGACTTTTTCAACTGGGCGGAACTGTAATGAAGGCCATGAAAAGGGGTGTGCCAAGACGAAAATGAGATGAAGAGGTGCGAGTAGGAAGTGGATGAGGATTCATAAAATGTGAATATTGAGAAAGACCTTGGTTACAGTAAGCGAAAGAGGACGAGTTAATTATCCCATAAACGGACGACAAAATTATAGTTCCTATCTATTTTGATTTTTCAAGACTTATGGTTTACATTTTTTTCCTAAAGCAAACATATTAATGGTTATTACATTGGTATTATGGACGGATTTTGAACTATATGATGGTATGTGATTTGGTATGTTTAGTTACTATGATTTTATGAGAAATGGTTTACTTTTTTATGACAAAGAAATCTTTGGCGAGGTAATCAATTTACAAGGAGCCGAGTGGCTTTCAGCAAACGTCAAGGTCCAATGGGATGGTTTCCCAAAGTCTAAATAGGTTACTTTTTGGGAAAAATTACATCCGTACCGCACAAGTTTTTAAAAATTATTAAAATAGGATAGGTTTCTTTTTTATTTGCTCAATAAGGTACTCTGACTTTTGGAAATGCGTAAATCATTGGAAAGTAGTATACCATGCGCTATTTGTGTAAATGTTGACTAACACATGTACAATGGCGCATTCTCCAAATGTGCCATTCATGTTATCTAAATGGAGAAGCCAACGTGAAAATCTACATGGACCGCCATTTGTGTAATATTTTTGGGATCACTCCACATGGATCCACATGGACTGATTCAATAAGCCTTAAAAGAATGGCGCATTCGGAGAATGTGCAATTCTTATATTTTTTTGGGATCAATCTACATGGATCCACGTAGATTGATCCAAAAAAAAAGAATGATGCATTCTAATAAGCCATACAAGAATGGCGCATTCTTGTATTTTTTATGGGATCAGTCCACGTGGATCCACGTGGACTGATCCAATAAGCATTACAAGAATGGCGCATCTCCGAATGCGCAATTCTTATATTTGTTTTTGGATTAATCCATGTGGATCCAAATGGACTGATCCACCCTAGATTACTAGAATGGCACATTCTCCGAATGCGCCATTCTCCGAATGCGCCATTCTCGTAATTTGGTATTCCTCACCAGTACTCCAGATCGCAGAAAATATATTCTCTGCGTTATGGAGAATTGGGTCTAAGGGTACTGGTTTCAGGTTTAGGGTAGTTAGGTGAGGCTTTCAATGAGGTGGGCGAGTGTTAGGTTTCTATTTAATGGGTTGCAAGTTGGTGGGGGTGTATTTAGGTTCGACTTCAAAGAGAGAGATAGCTAACTGGTTTTAGAGCCAACTGGTTTTTGATATAAGGGAGAGATACGGGATTGAGAAAAGGAAAGTTGGTAGAGAGAGGCGGTTGGATTCGAGAGAGGTAGGAGGTGAGAAAGGCGGGAGGTGAGAGAGGCAAGGGTGAGCACTTTGTGAGGCATGTTGGACTAAGTGGTTAGTCACTCACTCCAGAACATAGAGATTTTGATGGAAACAAACAAGGTGAAAATGTACTAATAAACATCTAGTGTATTTCGGTTTTGTTAAAGGATGCAAAACAACATATCGAAAGTCAAGAAATACAAGTTCAAGACTTCGGCATTAATGAAGAAATGAAGATGAAAGTTCAAACCGCAATTTGTAATTTCAATGTAAGGTATACAAATTCTTTCACGCAAGCCAAATGCATTAGTCCATGCATATCAAGTTTCTTAAACCATTCTTCAAAAGTTATAAGTTTACTTCAAGTTTCAAAGTGGAATTTAAACACATAACTAGGACTATGAGTTTAAACAATGTGAAACTTTGTGTGGATGGTCATTTGCATATTACGGATCATTGTAAATGTTTTTCGAAAAAGAAAAACTCGTTTTTTGAAAGGTCTTCGAAAAGAAAGCTGTAAATTTGCGAAAAGCCCCTAATACATTATGAAATCGTGAATTTCCGTTTCGGGATTTGTAAAAATATCCGGACCACCCAATTAGGCTTAATGAATCATAATAAACGTGTATAACATGTTATATAAGGTTGGTTAGGTCCGGACGAGTTTAAGGGTCGAGCTAACACAAAGGGACAAAATAATTGTTTTGAGGTCCCTAGATTAGCGCTAGGTATATCGTTAGCGCGCTAATTGCATATCGACAAACTTTTTTACAAATGGAAAACACACTTTAATTTGAATTCTTGATCTATTTTGGACCCTTGGATCCCTGAACGGTCATAAACTGTCAAGATGGAATACCTAACACTATAAAACCACCAAGAACATGGTTTTGTCAAGAGAAGGAAGAAACACACTCAAAACTCAAAATCTAAAAGAAGAACTTTGATTTTTGTGAAGCAAAAGGAGATCTTTGTGGCATTCTTTAGTTCTCTAATCCAAGACTTTTGAGGCTTTAAAAGGAGCACAAGAATCTCTTCAAAGCTGATCTCTTTTGTCATTCTCTTGTTTGTAAGAAAGTCCTAGATCTAAAATCTTGCTTGTGCTTAATCTATATAGTTTTGTGTATTTGATTTGAAAATCATTTTGTTGTGTGTTTGAACACCTTCTTCCTGGGTTTTGCACTTAAATTTATTTTATCAAACCACTAAGATTGATTTGAACAAAAGTTTTGCACTTAAACTTGATTTTTGTTAAACTATTGTTCTTAGACTTGAAATCGGTTTTACACTAATATATTAAGTTTTTAAAACGATTTCACATTTGGGATTTGCAACAAAATCGGTGACATATTTGCATATTCCATTTATTCTCATACTTGCATGCATAAGAGTTGTTAGGCTCTAGGAGGCTTGCTAGTGTTTGAATTTGATACCACTTTGTGTTGTAAAGTGTATCTCATTATTTTTCAAAGAACTTATTGTATTTGTTTGATTGTAAGACTTAGTGGAATCTAAGTCGAAAGGGGAAGACCTAGTTGAGACTAGGCACAAATCCTAGTTACGGCTAGGTGGGAAGAACACAAATCTAGTTGCGGCTAGGTGGGAAGAACACAAATCCTAGTTGCGGCTAGGTGGGAAGAACACAAATCCTAGTTGCGGCTAGGTGGGAAGTCCTAATTGTAATTAGGCACTCTGAGGTTGTAACACTTATTTGTAATATAAGTGGGGTTAAAAATCCTAACCTAGGGAGGTTAGGTAGTGGACGTAGATCGTTGGATCGAACCACTATAAATCGTGTGTCACTTTCCATCTCTTCCATTCCATTCACTTGCATAGCATATATATATTCATTGATAGTGTATGCATTATAGTTGCAATTTGCGCATAAAGTTTTAAAAGGGCAATAACTACTCGGTAACCCAATTCACCCCCTGTTGGGTGACCTTCAATTGGTATCGGAGCGGGTTATTGCTCAAAGTATTACTAACGTATCTTTGAGTGTTCTTTTTGTGCAAGGATGCAAACCTTAGATCCATTTCGCTTTGGGAAGGCAACTCTTCGAGTAGGCCTCAGGTATTTTGATGGAACTAACTATGCTCATTGGAAAGTGAGAATGAAATTCTACATTAAGAGCACAAAATAGATTCTTATGGGATGCAATTGAAAGTGGCTACACTCCACCATGGATAAGCCCCTCGAAAGAGTACACAGCCGAGGAGATAAAGATTGAGCTCTCAAATGATCAAGCCATGAATCACTTGTTTTGTGCGCTAAGTGAAAATGAATTTAACCGAGTAAGTGCTTGTCAAACGGCTAAGGAAGTATGGGAGAAGCTTGGGGTACACTATGAAGGTACCATGCAAGTGAAGAAGACCAAGTTAAGAATTCTTGAGGAGCACTATGAAACTTTTCGAGTTGGATTCCGATGAAGACATAGCCACCGCCATCACTCGATTCACTAAACTATTGAATGAGATCAAGAATCTTGGAAAGAATTATGATCAAGAAACCTCGGTGTATAAATTCCTTAGAGGCTTGCCTAAGGAATGGGATGCCAAGAAGTATGCTATCCAATCGGCACAAAATCTTGGAGATTACACATTTGATGCATTGTGTGGAGAGCTAGCTAACCGATCCATGAATTTGAACTTAAAGACCGAGCAAGATTGGAAGCATTAAGTGGGAGGTACTAGAGTTCAAGAAAGATATCGCCTTGAAGGCAAATAGCTCCCCCTAATGCATCGGTAGAGATCATTGAAAATGAAAAATCATGTGATGACAATGATCTTGAGGAGGAAGTAGCTATGCTCTCAAGAAAGCTCAACAGGGGCCATGTACAAGCGAGACAAGTATAAGAAGAAGTTTCGAAGTGGAAGCAAGGGGAGGAAAATCAAATGAAACCATATGCTTCGGTTGCCATGGCAAACCGGGTCACATCAAGGCGGATTGCAAATCCAAAGGTGTTTGACAAGAAGAAAGGAAAGAAGAGTTTCAAAGCAACTTGAGATGACTCATCATCATCAAGTTCGGAATCCGAATCGGAAAGTGAGAAGGCAATACTTTGTCTCATGGCACAAGCGAGGTAAATTCTAACTCTTTTAACTTGGATAATGTTGATGATTTGGATGATGTTCCAAATCTTGATGAGCTTAGGAAAGAGTTGGAAAAGGAGGTCAAAAAGACCAAACAACTCAAAAAGAGCTTGACCATTGCAATTAGTGAAATAGAGTCACAAAATGAGACCATTAATGATCTCCAAAGTGACTTAAATGAAGTCATAGAGGAGAGAGATGCTTTAGTCAAGGAAGTAGAGGACTTGACTAGCACGGTGCATAAGTTTACAAATGGTAAAGAAATGTTTGACATGATGTTGGGAGCACAACGACGTGCACTTTTTCAACAAAAGAGGCATAGGTTATGGAGCAAACTTGTTAAGTTACAAGAAATTGCTAAATGATGATCGTAGATGCTCTAAATGCAACAAGACTCATGTGGTCGGAAATGTGCATTACAAAAGGCCAAAGTGGGTAGACTAGCATGGGTAGTTAAAAATGTTTACTACACTAACCTTCTCGGACCCAAAGGTGTTTGGGTACCAAAATCTAGTGTGTTTCCCATTGTGTAGGATGCGAGGAAGAGCACCCATGGTACTTGGATAGTGGGTGCTCAAGACACATGACCGGAGAGATGCACATCAATTTATTGAACTAAAGCGACATGATGGTGGAAAGGTTACATTTGGAAACAACAACAAAGGAAGAGTTATTGGTCTCAAGAACCGTCGGTAACAATTCACTTTCTATTTCTAACGTTTATCTTGTTGATGGATTGAAACATAATTTGCTTAGTATTATTCAATTGTGTGACAAAGGATTTCATGTTATGTTTGAATCATCGAAATGCATTGTTAGGAATGAGAAGCATGAAACCTTATTTATTGCATAGACCAACTGGTTTTTGATATAAGGGAGAGATACGGGATTGAGAAAAGGAAAGTTGGCTAGAGAGAGAGGCAGTTGGGTCAAGAGAGGTAGGAGGTGAGAAAAGCAGGAGGTGAGAGGCAAGGGTGAGCACTGTGAGAAGGTAAGGTGAGAGGCAAGACGGTCGAGATGGAGTTTAGTGTGTATTTAGCTTGTGTATGTGTGTTTAGCTTGTGTGTGTGTGTTTGTAAGTGTAGGCCATGACCATGAGTGTGAGTGAGAGAGATAGGGAAGGTTTCTTTGATGGACACCCACATCAATTTTTCAAAGTGTGTGAGAAGGTTTCTCTGTGTGTTGAGTGTAGCACCCAACTGTCTTTGTTCTTTGTGTGTGTGTGTGTGCGTGTGAGAGAGAGACCCACCCAACTGTGTGTTCAATAGAATGTGTATGAGAAGATGTATTTCCTCCAAAAAAAAGTGCCTCTGTGTATGTGTGTCTATGTTTGATAGTGTGTGTGGGTGTCCATTTTCATTCATCCAAAAAAAGTGTGTGTGTGTGTATCCTATTTAGACAGTGTGTGTGGGAGTGACTGTTTATTTTCGAAAGTGTGTATGTTTTCTCCAAGATCTATAGTGTGTGTTTTTGCCATTTTACAATGTGTTTGTGTGTGTTTTAATTTTCATTTTCGAAGTTTTTTGATATTTATTTTATAGGGAAAAGGACTTAAGGATCAAAGGAAAGCACCACAGTAATTAAACCGTAAGACTTTTAAAATTTTTATAGCATAAACAATGTACGTTTTAATAATTTTTTTTTCTTATTTAAATTTTGAAAAAAAGAGATAATAATTGAATGAATATTAAATTGAAGAACATAGTACGAGGGAAACAATAAGTAAATTTTTTTTTGTTTTTCTTTAATTTTTTATTTGATTTGTTATTAAATTCATATTATGTAGTCACGTATTTTTTTTTAAGAAAAAACGTGGTTAAGTAGTAAGTGTTCAAAACACATTATGTGTAGTTTAACAACATTTTTAATTTCTTTTGTGCTTAAGAAAACTTTTTAAATAAAAAGAAAATATTATAATTGGCATAGCTCATTGTTTGTAGAAAAATATCTTTCAAAAAAACAGAGACAATAATTGTGTGATAAAAAATATATAAATGAACACCGATAACAAATAAAATGGTTGCACCATGAATATTTTTTATCCAAAAGTTTAATCTTCATTTTGTTTTTCATTTTGACTTCATGTGTAATTTGTTATATCATTTTTTAGAATGTAAATATGAGTTATTAATTGGTATTTGAAGCAGACGAATGAGTATGCTCTATATTTGCGCTATTAAGGCGATCCTCTACATCAGAAAGTTCGATTGCGGTTCAAATCCCCAATTTGATCAATTTTTTAGCTTGATATTTAAGTAATCATATTAGATTATCAATTCGCTAAATGATGTAGGACATGTTAGATGCATATTGGATTCCATGACCTTAAATAGAGACTTATTTTAAAACATTTTGTGATAGTATTTTCACCTATACATATGTATAAAAGATTGATGGACTAGTTAATTTCATCAAAATTTCTCAAACTTTGATTAATTCTAATCATTAGCTAGGTATACATATAAAAAGTGTTCATATGTCTTACTCTAATTAAATTAAATAGAATTAGAAATAAACCTAATACTTGTTAGCTAGATATATATGTTGATATTCAGTAGTAATGTTCATGTAAAGATTAAAAGTATAATTTAGGTGCATGATGCGGTAGTTTACAATTAACACATGATTTTCAAACACCTAATGGATTATAAGTATATTATAGAGTTTTTTTTTTATCGAAAATATATAAAAAGTTATGCATATTTCAAAGTTTTTACATACCTATATTTATGGAAGAGCCAATTGTGGATCAAACAAATATACCATATGAATCTTAATATACAATTATCCTATTGTAAACTTTATAAAAAAATGGATTCCATCATATATAATTAACTTTGGTCTTCTTTAGAAGAATAGATAGTAGTGACTTACTGCACGTAAATATTTATTCTTGTGTAATTGCTCGATGAACCTCATTTAGAGATAGATTTTGTCTTTGATTTGTATATATAGTGCTAAATATGAGACATAAATTAAGAATATATATAAAAATTTGATGAAATACATGCTTCTTTTAAATTAATTTAGTAGTACTCATTATTTATGATGCAAATACGAGTTATTAATTGGTACTTCATGCAGACGAATGAGTATGCTCTATAGTTGCGCTATTAAGGCGATCTTCTACATCAGAAAGTTCGATTGTGCTTTAAATCCTCAATTTGATCAAATTTTTTGCTTGATATATATGTAATCATTTTACATCATCATTGTTCAATAAATTATGTAGGTCATGGAACATAGGAATATTCCATTTTTATTTTATGCGTACGGTGAAATTGTAAACGGTATGAATGACATCGCGTACAATGCACCCCTATCAGTAGTGATGATGCTTAAGTTTGGGACGAGTGGACAACAATTGATGGACCACGAGTGTAACGTGTTTAGTATCTCATTTACGGAGACTCTAGTTAGGATGACTTATCATCACGTGATAATCCTCCCCGGAGGTTCGCAATATTTCATCCCCGTATTGTTGCAAGACGCGACGCACTTTGACTTGACGTGGGCAATAGTGGCCAATCTACCATTATCTGCAAGAGTAGATATTTATTTAACATTTGAGGCAATCGACTCTTTACAAAATCTTATAATTCATTCAGAACTGGTAGATGAAGTTGTCGACAAGTTAGACACTTGATCGATGATTGAAAGATTGCATATGCAACCACCACAAGGTGATGTTGGGCAAGATGGATTTGTTAGTCTAGTACATGATGATATTAATGCCTCTAGTGATGATGACCTTACGACGATGACAATGACACGGACGAGGATCTACGTCCCTTCGAGGATGCTACACCATCCGTCGATTGGGAAAACTTAAATGTTGTTACGGAAGACTCAAGGTATGAACCTCCTGGTGTGGAAAACGTGCAAGATGATGAACAATTTGCTATCGACGAAGAGAATCTCATAGAGGAAGCAAATGTTGATGAAGTTCACTAACCGTTGTCGGTGTATAATGAAACCGATTGGGAGGTGGCTAACTCTACTGCGACCCGACATTCTCATCAACAGACTGGGTGGGTCATGTCTAATTTTGAGTTGGAAAGAGGAATGTGCTTTGACAATAAAAAAGACTTACAACATGCCGTCAAAGTGTGGCATGTTTACAAACATTGTCAATACCATGCGATGGAGTCGACTACAACTTTGTGGGCGATTAAGTGCATAATTGCACAAGACGCGTGCATGTGGCGCCTCCGTGCTTGTTTGCAAAAGAAAACACAACGGTGCGGCTATGTGCACCCCAAAAATTCATATGGGCAAACCACAAGATGATGGCACACCCAGTGAAGATGTGGGCACCCAAAAAATTGAATAATTTCCCAAATTACCCCTGCGCACCCCACACACAGAAATCGAATTGAACTGGTCAAAATAGGGAAGATGAGGGGAAGAAGAAGAGCAACTGGTTCAAAGTGTTCATTGTTGAAGGTGCGGAGGGCTTTTCATCTTCGCATCATCTTGATCTTGACGCATTCCCGCGTTCCTCAGGCTGTCGACGTCAAGGTCTTCATTGTTGCGGAGAGTTTTCCTTTCTAGGGCTCGAAGTGTTATCGAATTTGGAATGTGAGATTTCACGTATTTGTTGAATTTGGATGTTGAATCGATGATTAATTGTTGTTATCTAAGTGTTCATTGTCGTTCGTACCCTGTTTAATGTGATTGAATTCGTTTATTCGAAGGTGAGTTCAATGTCATTCGGTAGATTTAGGTACTTTTCATTTCTGGATGTGATTGGTAGGTTTATTTCATTTATAAGAACTTATAGTTGGTTTATATTTGTTGGTAACATAAGAATCAATCACATTTAGAGGTTTTAAATTGATTTTGGTCCGCATAGTCTCATTCGGGCACACATGACCGAACGAAGTGTGTTTGATCGGTCACGTTGAATCGATTGAGATTTATTCAGTCTTTTAAGACTGAGTGAATAAAATTCATTCAGTTGTAGAAGACCGAGTAAACTAAATTCCCTCGATAGACTTAACTCGACTAGTACTAGCTGTAGCACTTAGTTGATGATGTTTTATAATGAGTAATTGTTGTGTGTAAGGTCGTTAGGCTATTTGTTCGATCAAACATCACCGGTTGAGAGTCATTGGTTTGGTTGGCCTTGACCGATCAAGAGTATTTTGATCGGTTTCTATCCATCAATTTGTTCATTTTACTTCCATCCTTGTTAACCGAACCACCTGTTATGAAGAGCTATACTGTCTTTCTTTTTAAAATTGTTAGAGTAATTAGTTAATGTTGATTTTGACCTTCTATTTGTGTTATTGTTATAGGTATGGCTCGCACAAAGAACACCGTCAGTCGGGAGGAGATTGGGGCCAAACAATTGAAGGGAGTGCGGGGTGGCCGTAGAGCTCAAACGACTTCGTATAGAAAATCAAAGTAGTTGGGATGGGGTAAGGGGGCCAATGAAGTTGTGATTTACCCAACGAGGCATCCGCATCACCGGCCTCAGAGGCGGCTGGCAAGGAGTTGGCCATACATATGAGCCAAGTTAATGCAACTCAATGACCTAAGCCTGACTCAACTAAGGAGAGTAAGGAAGAAACCACCCAACAAGGTGAACAAGAAAGAAACAATCAATCTTCATCTGAGTCATCTAAGAAGAAGGCGAACAAGTAAGTGGAGAAGAAAACAAAGAAGAAAGCAGTTAAGGTAGTGAATGAAGTGGAGGTGATAGTAATAGTGAGAAGAATGAAAATGAAGATAAAGGGGAAAGTGGGGAAAAAGATGGAGGAGAAGGTGATAGTGGTGAAAAATCAGAGGATGATAGTGGAGACGAAGGATAAGGTGAATCAGGATCAAGTGGTTATGATAAGGAAAGTGGAGACGAAGGAGAAGAAAAGGCAAGAGAATAAGAAGAAGAAGAATAAGAATAAGAAGAAGAAGAAGAAGAAGAAGAAGAAGAAGAAGAAGAAGAAGAAGAAGAAGAAGAGGTAGTTGTGGTGGGGAAAAGGACTGTTGCAAAGGGTGGCAACAAGGCGAAGCCGGGAACCCCCAAAGGCAAGAAGCCAACAGATGACCCCTCCACACTGTTCCCTGGAGGCCAGACGCTGCTAAAGTGTTTTAATAATCATGTCACCGCTGCGATATGGAATGGTAAGGTACGTACGGGTTTAATTAAATTAATATGAAATAGTAAGGAATAGCTGAAAAATCGAATTAGAAACACTCTGTTCGGTTTGCACAAACCGATCTAATTCATTCTGTTCGGTTGGTGCCAACCGAGTGAATGTATTTCACTCGGTTACCTTAAATCGATCGGTTGATTCAAACCGAACATAGTGTTTTTCAATTGTTTTTAACTTTTTTGACTTATTATTCTTTTTAGATATATATATTGCTCGCATTGACCCGGATATTTCTTAGGAACGACCCTCCCAAGATGTATCAATCATGGCTCGCAGTTGGTAAAATGGGATCTAGCGAAGTGTTGCGAGACAGAGTTCACCTTCAGAGCATTATTCAGGCGTCTGGCTTTAGTGCGCTGACCAAGAGCACATATAAGAAGGCACAAAAGACCCTGATAGCAGCCTTCGTAGAGAGGTGGCAGCCAGAGACCAACACATTTCACCTACCGTTCGGTGAAATGTCAATCACGCTGGAAGATGTCAACATGTTGTTGAAGATTCTCGTAATGGGAAAGGTTGTAGACTATCCCTTGATGTCCAGGGATGAGTCAATTGAGTTGATGGTCAGGGCACTCCAAGTGTCAAAGATGGAAACTAATAAACATTTGAACAAAGACCATAAGGTTTTGAAGTCTTGGCTGAAGTCAAAATGGGGGAATTTGTTGAAGCCTTCAAAGAAAGGTAACGAGAAAAGGCAAGCGTTTCCCGCGGTTGAGTGCACGACCCGAGCATACTTGTGGTACCTATTGGGGTGCACTCTGTTCGTTGACAAGACATCCACATTGGTCTAGTTGAACTTCTAGCCTTGGTAGAGAATTTAGAAGAGGTCCATACCTATGCTTGAGGTGTAGCCGTTCTAGCATACTTGTATCGACAACTGGGATCTGCAACTCGGGTGAAAGTATGTCAAATTGCTTGGGTATCTGACATTGCTAGAGGTGTGTTCACCATAAGTTGTTGAATGTTTAATTTTCTCATTTTAGTTCGACTGATTTACTTTGTTTTCTCTTTTGCAGAGATGGGTATACGACCACTTTGATGTGGTTATGCATGAAGCACGTCGAACCCAACTTATGTTGGGAACCTTCCACGTATGTCAAGGTGGATCGTGAAGTCTGAGCAGGGCCTGAACATAGATCATGTACACCGACTTCACATAGCACTTGATAGTACTCGGTCGAACAAAGTGTGTGCACTCACGTTAACTTTTAGTTTGGTGCACAAATTCGTAATTATTTTGGTATATTTTACATATTGGCTTACTTGTGTGATCCTTGTTTTTTCCATTTTGTCTATCAGGTTACGTGGGACTCGTACTCGAGTTTGAGGACATATGAGGATATTATGGAGCTGGCTTTCTACATGGGGACCATAAAGTTTTTCGGCATTGTTGAGCCTTATCACTCGGACGAATTTTTGCGGTTGGGTCACGTACAAAGGATCCCCTCTTCACCATACAATCCTACTCGAGCGCAGAGAGGGAAGGTAGCTGCAAGCTCTGTGGTGAAGTATGGTTGCCAAGTCGAGCTGTGGGAGAGATGGCAAGATCATGTACTGTCAACACGATCAAGGGGACAACGGGCGTCTGTCCCATGGGCTGCGAACAAGGACTACATGGGGTAGTACATCGACGTCTCCCACCCAAGAGTTGAAAATACGTCAAGGAGCAAGGCTGGGACGAAAGACGACGATGACATATATGATGTCAGTTAGACAAGACATTCCACCATTCCTATTAATTTATTAATTAATTTGATTCACGCTTACTATTTCTAGTGATTTGTTATTTGTTAAAGCACCTCATTATAGTTGGTTCGAGTGCGACGTCGGGTTCGACGACATCTGCTGCCACTCCTTCCTAACCTCCAACGTCTAAGTGGAAGGTAACCATGCCAGAAATGGGAATAGGACATTTGAGGAGCAAGGGCAAGAAGAGCAGGACTTGAAACCATTCTTCTAGGATTTTTTTGTCAACCACTGACTGAATTTTATGTACTATTTTGCATATTTAATTTGACGTGGCTGATTTTTAATTTCAATTGTGAATGACTTTTGTTGTGCTATTAAGATTTTTTTAATTGAGAATGTATTTTTGCTTGTTGTGAATTTGGTTTCTTTTGCATTGGTAAAGTACAAGCAACTAATCAAATTCAAAATGTGTCATTTCATGGTCTATTCGGTGAGTTGCCACCGAGTACTTTTTTCACGATTGGTCGAGCACGACCGATCCAACATTTGAATATGTCGTTTTGATATTGTTCGGTCATTGTAAATCGACTTACCGTGTCTGATTCGGTTCCTTCGTACCGAGCAGCTGGTAACAAATCGGTCATACACTGCCGAACATAAATTGAAGTACTTCTTATGAGTTTGTTTGGTCTTTCTAAATCGACTTGAACGTTATAGTTCGGTTTAACATAACCGATCAATGAACTACTCATCGTCGGAGTCCGACCGAACAAACAACTATGCACAAGTAAACATTATGTTCGGTCAACAACAAATAACTAGCATCAATTTACTCGGTCGTTGTTGACAGAACAAATCATAAAATGAATGAAGAATCACAAAACCTATAACTCCATCCTTTTAAAAACATCATATATAGTAATGTATCAGAGTATACAAAAAATTAATAAACAACACCTAACTATACTTCATGTACAGGATGCGCACGAAATTATTGCAAGTCCGATACGATGGCATCATCTAAACATTAATATATGATGTGTTGTGTAAATAATGTACACCTAATCAAGGTGTGCCCAAGTCTATTGTGATGGGAGACCCATCTTGAGAATTTACCACTTGCAGTGGGTGTTTAATGTTCAAGTTTTCACTCCATCCTATCGACTCCGATTGTATATGTTTTTGCCATCCCAGATACAATTGCGGGAAAGGGGAATCGACATTGAATAACACATGCGTAAGTGCGGTAGTTCAATATTATGTCAAAGAGTGATTAATCAAGTAAATAGGCAAAATATTGAAAAATTAATGCAATTTACCCTCATAAAGTGGTTGTCATCAACGTGTGTCATCCCAATTACGACTCTATCACTTGGAGAAGATGGTGGTGCGCCCAAGAGTGGCAGGAAGGTCATGCTACCACTCGATGATACGAACAATACAAAGACATTATAACATGTAGCAATGACAATTCCCATATCAGGCATTGTCATCCACTTTTGAAATGGAGCGTTCGTGGTGTCGTCGTAGTGCTGCACGACTTGCATAGTCGTGTCATAGTGATCTCCCTCGAGGATTACGCGCCATAGATCTTGATATCCATGAAGCTCCCAATACATATCATTGCGGATTTGCTTCCATGCATCATCTTCATTATGTCCAAGGCCTTGTGCAACCACTCGATAACCACAATTGCCATCTCCCCTAACATCGTCAACCATTCTTCAATGTGATCCAACCATTCTTCAGGGGCAACACAGCGAAAACCATCTCTACGCACATTATGCGAACATGTGCGAGTTCTATAAACTTTAGGAGGCACTTCACGAAATGGGTATCAATTCTGGATGAAGGACGTACTCGTGATGGCTTGGATCTCTCTTGGTAGATATTTCACCCTTGTCTTTCTTAATGACCTTCCTCCTCTTACCCTCACGTGACACTTTTCCTTTCCCCGCTTGTGAGGCCTTTCTCTTCCTTGTCTTTAATTTCTCAATTGGAACCACTAATGACGTCGATGACGGACAACTAATCTCTCGAAGCTGCTGCACAATACGCATGTGCAAATCCTCGGTGTGGACACTTTCAAACCTCTCAATAACCCTTTGTATTTCAGCTTTGAAATTGTATTCAATATGATTGACCACTTACTTAGGGTTCATGCTCAATTTCTGCTAATGTACGTGAACATCATTTAGAGGTATAGGTGAGCCTGAGAGTTGGTATGTGGTAATTTCATGGGCACATGAAAGGCCAAATGTCCTGCGCAATACACATCCACACCTAATTGGATCAATACCAACATTTTCTACACGTTCCACCTTTTGCGAATTTGCTCTAACGCATACTGTGACACAAATCCTCGCAACATACGTACAATGTATCGCCAAACCCATGTTGCACAACATTCAAACTCGTCTCAAAAGAAGCCTTGATCTGAGTATGTTGGCCTTCTACCATACTATGGATAACCTGCCACAAATCCTCAAAGTTCCCTTGCGAGTGTCCAAGTCATTTTTTCAAAGTATTGTGCGCACTTTCAACTCTACCGGTTGTACCATGTCCAAGATGCAACGTCTTGTCTGTCCACGCTTTTACAAAACGTTCTTTGTAACCTCTAACCCATGTCTCCATCAAATATTCAAGTTACCCGGGAACACAATAATAATCGGTGGCCAAATTGGCTATTCTTGTATTGAAGGAAACTTCCGTTGTGGCACTTGTCAAGGCATTCCACCTACTTAAGAAAAGGTTGAAGTCTTCATTACGTGCAAAATATTTCTTTGTGTTTCCTGCCACTCCCCGATTAATGTCCCAATTACATAGAAGGTGAGTCCACATGGGAATACCGACTCAATTGCATTCATCAATCCCAACTCCCTATCGGTAAGTTTCACATTAGGTTTAGACCACCCATCCATGAGATTATCGAGATTCTCCAAAGCCCAAATATAGTTATCTTTTCTCTGCGGATATAAACGCAAAACCCACGGCGAAAGATAACCCAATCGACGTCACACCAATGATCTCAAGTAAAGGCATGCGATATCTGTTAGTGTTGTACGTGCAATCCATTAATAAAACTAGCGGGAAACATCACAATAACTTGATGGAGTCGGGATGAGCCCAAAACAAGTCTATAACAACTTCTCGTTTCCTCATTTTTTTATGCCACGACAGGTAATCATGTGTGTCAAGCAAATGCATGACTTGTTGCATTTGTGATCTTCCTCTGGCCTCTTCGAACCTGTGTTTTTGTGTGGCATTGTATATTGTGCGCATTGTCGATGAAAGTGTCCAAAATTTCACGTGGCTTAATATTTCCTTCCATCATTTATACCAACACAACCTGCTCTTCCGGATCTAACCAACTAGCGTATGAGTGACCCTCCATATAAGAATCTATATTGTGGTTATGGCGCCCACACGTCACTGTGACATGCCATAAGCGATCCACATGTTCCTTGATATTTATTTCAAATGGGCAACTATATTTTTTGGTGCCACATTTCCCTCTATATGTCCCCCTCAATACCTCCCCTTTCTCATCCATCAAAATTTTTTCCTTAACCACAGAGTTACTCGCTTTCATTTTTCCAACTCGTTGAGCGTCACCCCTATAAGAACCAGACCTCTCATACGCCATCTTTACCCTTCCCCAACGACGCCCATCACCCCATACATCAGAGCTCTTGGTTACTATTACAAACCCCATACTAGTGCCTCGACCCATTTAACCGCCTCCACCCTACTTCCAAATGGGACATTGGAAGTGAACTCCAATGTGTGGTCAACATATGAAGTAGAACACGAATCTCCCTGCAAAATGGTTAATAAAACCTTTAAAATAGACCCTTAACAAAAAACAACAAATAGAATCAAACAAACTAAAAATGTAGGCTTCGTCGGTAAGAATGTACCGATTGAACATCATCTGTTCGAATGCAATTAACCGAACATAAGCATATTGATAGGTCAGTGTTGACTGAGCTACATCTACAAAATTGGTTTTGCACAACCGAACAAATGATATCCAATCGATTTCGCAGGGCCGAACGGCAATGCGATTTCTGGGCACCAACGTGTACTTGAAACATTAAAGAGGTCAAAAAACATGAATCAATACCTCTCCATCTTGCACGTTCGTCACTTCCATACGTCCTTGCTCCATTACTTATGCTAAAAATCCACCAAAGAAAGAAAAGCAACAATGCCCTAACAACTCAAATCCAAAATTTCATGAACCATTAACTGAATAACAAAACATTGCAAATCCACGTTTTCAAAGAATAACAACGAAGAAATCAACTCTTATGATGTTCGCGGCGAGCGAAAGCGCAACTTCGTGTCGCCGGTCGTCTAATATTCGTCGGGGTCAAAGTGTGGGAACTAGTGTGGGGTGCACAAAGTGGGAAGAAGATGAGGGTATGTGGGTCATTTTGGAGTTTGTAAAGGGTAAAAGTGTCATTTGAATTAAGGGCGTTTTGGGAAATGTAGAGAAAAAAACTTAAGTTGTTTGCCCAAATCAATTTATGGGGTGCACATAGCCGCAAACAATTATGGGAGATAACGCAATTAAACGAGCCTCATAACTGTATAAATCCTGACGTAGAACGCGGTTATGCCCAACTCGATGCCAACATGCTTGCGCGAGAGCTCCAAAGTAGATAGATCAGGCAATAGTTATCAAGGCATTAGTACAAATAATCAAGGGAAAATACAGACACGAAGTAAAATACAAGAGAATGTTGGATGCTAAAAGGAAGGCGGTTGCAAATGCATTTGGAGATTTGGGACGCGTCATAATCTAGATTGCCAAGATGATTAGTGGCTATGAAGAATAAGAGTCTGGGGATAAAAATTGAGTGGTCACATATACAATGGGCTGCTGATGAGATAAGGACAAAGCATCCTTAATTTTGTCATGTGTTTTTCGCATTCGAATCATCAATCGAAGCTTTCAAGTATTGTAGGCCTCTTCTACAGATTGACGCGACTTTCTTATTTGATAAATATAGTGGTAAGCTAATGATTGCCATCTCTGTTAATGGTAATGGACACATACTACCGGTTGCATTTTTCGTTACAGAAACCAAATCTACAGATTCGTGGGGATGGTTTTTGAGGATGCCGCGCAAACATGTGACGGATAGAGATGGTATTTGGCTATTTCTGATCGTTACCCTGACATTTTAGAGAGGTCAACACATCAGCCAATGGCTTTTTTCCCCCAAAAGGATACAACCATTATTGCCTGCGACACTTGGTCATTAATTTCAACTCCCATTTCAAAAGTAAACCCTTGAAAAACCTCCTTTCTCGAGTTGCTGCTCAACATCAAGAACAAATATTTAATGCGTGCATGGAGCATTTTGCATACTTATCATCATGAACTCCTCAATTTATGCAATATATTAATGTCATCCCCAAAGAACTATTGACTCAATCGCATGACTGAGGCATGCGGTACGGATGGATGACTTCTAATGGTATTGGTATATTTGAAATGCAAGTTCTGTTCATTTTTCGTCGATTTCGTTATCACTGACCTAATTTTACTTACACAAATTTATTTTTCAATTGTACAATGTTTTAACGGTGTATTGAAGGGGGTACGATTCTTGCCAACAACACCGATGGCTCAATTGATTTATTACAGAATGGTGACAAACCATGATCGACGCAGACAGGAGATCAATGAAGCAATCTCTAACAACCTCTCCTACACAAAATATGTCAGGAGTAAACTCACACATTATGAACAATTTGCAAGGAAACATCAAGTTAATTTGATAAATCGTGACACATGTAAGTTTGAGGTGCTGACTAGATGACATGGAGATCGCATGCATAAAAGCAACAATAACCAAGTCGTCATCCTGAAGGACCGGACGTGCAATTTCAATAAATGGCAATCGTTTGGTTTCCCTTGCTCACATGTGTTAGCTGCATGTTCCCTTATTCAAGTGAACTACACACAATTCATTAAGCCATACTACAAGATGGATTTGTACGTGCAATGTTACTCCTCTAATTTCAAAGCCATCCCAGATGAGAAGTATTGACCGACTTTTGCGATGAAGATCCTACCGACCCAAGGTGCAGACATGGCCAAGGGAGACCCAAGGGAACACCATGGCAAAACGAGATGGATCTTCCTAATGTTTCAAAGGCCTTGCAATGTGGCATATTTTATCAAGAAGGACATAGAAGAACAACTTGTCCTAATAGAGACCATGCTCGAGTCCGTACTATGAAGAACCGATGCGGTATTTTTGATGCAGATGGTCATAACAAAAAAAAATTATCCAACCAGACCTTAACCTTCCAATCCAAACCACTAGTTGATTTTGTATTTTGTTTGTAATTGGCGCGAGTTAGTAATTTGATTATATTGATATTTTTAAAGTATCCGGAAATGTTACGTCATGAAATGTTTATGTATTCATTATTTTTTTAACCTATATTAATTATTTGTTATGACTTTCCGAACAACACCACTAATTGGTGTTTTTCCAAAAGTAAGGCACATTTACAATTTATTTCACAAAATAGGGTGGTGTACTTTGAATTCACAAATATAGCCAATAACGCCTTTTGAAAAGGCGTTATTGCTTTTGAAGTGAAAAGGTGCTATCCATACAATTGCCCCGCCACCTCACCGCCACCTCACCGCCACGTAACACACTTCCAATAACGCCTTTTCAAAAGGCGTTATTGGCTATTTTGCAGTTTGTGAGGTGGCGGTGAGGTGGCGGTTTTGTGATGAGAGGCTATTTTTTTGTGGAAGCCAGTACCACATGTTGACATGTGGCTTTTTCTTTGATGTTTTTTTTTCATTGGGTGGCTTTTTTCTTTGATATTTATTTTTTGGGAGGATTTTTTTTTAGCGAATATAATATCTTAAGTAATATTTTTTTTTTCGATTTTTTAACTTGTGCGAATTGATGAGAAAACCTCAAAAGACAATTTGGGGAAGTGATCAACAGTAAAATTTTATGTTCTTGTACTATAAATAGTATTAAAGGGTTCAATGCAAATGATAGAGTTGAGGTATCTTGCAACAGAGATTACATAATACATTGATGACGTTTTTGGTCTTAACTCCATTATAGATTATATAGTTAATTAATTTTATTGTATTGTCATTTTTAGATATTTCTATTTTAGTTTTCCTTTTTTAGTTTTTCACACGTATTTTTCTTTACATGTTTTTCTATTTGCGATTTTCACATAGCCGTATATTCTAATTAATTAATTTGATGCAAACGCTGTAGACTTACTATGTATGTGATATTTCTAAAAAAAGTTGAGAAATTCACATGTATTTTTTTTTCAAGATTCTTATATGGTAAGCCTATAATTATGGACTATTATCTTTGTTTTCGATCAATTCACTATAAAAAATGGATGCCAATAGCACGCATGCAGTTAGGTCTAATTGCGTGGGATTCAATATTGATTTGCGAATTGCTATCTACTATCATTTTTTTTTTCCGCATAACCGATAGGTCTAGCTAGACTCTAGCCTATTGAAAAAGGAAAAGTCTACGCGCACGTCGAAATACACATCTGTACGTGCGATGCTCTTCGAGATGTGCATGATACCTATCGTGAAGTACATCGCACGCATATCAAAACACGATTTATGCCAGTTCCTGATATACGTGTAGGACTCGTCCTTGAAGAAAGTGTCACGAGAATAATTGAAGGACAATTCCACGATGACAATCTAAATTAGCTCGTGCATTTACTTAATTATAGAGGCATGTACTTTACAGCCACGGGAAGCCCGCGCTATTCTTGCAAGGTTGGACTTGTTGAACTCGTTGGGTCCTTAATTGAATGTGAGCTTAACAAAAACAACATAAAAATACACAAATCCTATCTATACGAAAGCACATGAGCGAAGCTAGACGCACCCCACCTTTTACTTAAGGCGCTCTAACGAAAAAGTCAATCTTAAAAAAAATTTAATTCTTGTGCAAAATAACTCTTATACCTTTACTGCGATTAGTGCACCTCACCATCCGCTTTTGTCTCATTTAATGCACCTCACCATCCTTTTCTACTGCAAAATAACTCTTATAAGTTCGAATCTTCTAATGTTTCGAGATATATATATCTTTCACAGTGATGAGTTTCTGTTATGGAATATTGAAGAGTAATAACAGATACGACATTATAATAATATGGAAAACATGAGAAATAAGTTTATTCAATGAGAAGGTTGTATACACGTACTTCGTTCACCCAAAATATAAGCTATCTACGAATCACCATGACATCAAGAAAACTCATCACGCAGGTCTATTACGACGGTTACGTTGACGTTGTTGCTCGGTGATGCAAACCGGACGTACTCTTTGTCTAGTTGGACGTTGTGTTTGTACATCCGGTTGAGGTTGTTGAGGTGGCTGGTCTTGCATTGAATCACGTCGAGTAGATTGATGCTCTTCCTTTGGTGCTTCACTCGACTCACCTCTGCTACTGATGCTCCTAAAAATAGGAGGTGGAACCATTCCAAAATACTGGCTTCCTGTATGGGGGAAAGGAACATGAGGCTGCGACATGGTCAACAAGTTCATGAATGAGGCATCTCCACTATATAGCATATTGTAATTATAAGGAGTAGGAGTATATGGACTAGGCATGTATTAAGGCAGTGACGATACATTTGACGATGAGGCATTCCATGGTCCACATATGAAGACGACGGCCCAGTGCTTAAGGATCAAAATGGTAAGGAGGAAGATTCACGAACGGCGGCCTGGGTACAAACATTTGAGGTTCTGCTTGGGGTGTGAACGATGCAGGAATGTACCCACGAGAAGAATGAGTTGGTGGGGATGATCGTTGGCTACTCTCGCCAGCAGTCTCTGTTCTACTCGCTCTCGAACGAGATGAACGTGCTGGAGGAGAACGTCTGCTACCCTCTGCAGCAATCTCAGTCTGAGTAGATGGACGTGGTGGACGAGGATGTCTGGTGCGTTCCCGCATAGTCTCTGGTCGTGTTCGTTTTCTTCTCACCTCTATGTTTGCTTCGCCCTGATCGTCTTATTCATCTTCCTGTTCATTATCCTCATTTACGTCTTGTTCGACGTCAATTCCGTCATGCGAAAGAGTAGACCTTTGCCTTTCATCTTCGTCTAAAATTTTAATCCCTTCATCAAGCGCAGCAAGACCTTGCTCGTACTCATCCTCAATAAACACTCGGGTCAATCGATGCACCAAGTTACGCTGATATACAAAAAATAAGAGCTCAAAGCACGCAAAATAAGATATTAGCTGTTCGAGGAAAAGTAAGAGTTAGAAGATTACCGAGTAGTCACGTAACGCCCCGTCGTGTCCAATGAATCTCCTAGTGACCGAGCGATACCACGTCATGTAGTCTTCATGATCGTGCCCTTCATTAAGTGCCGCTGTGGCAATGGTGTCCCCACGATTTTCCCACATGTGTATGTAGCTTGCGTGAAAAGTCACCCAATTTTCATGATGATGTCCACGCAATTCGAGGCGGTGCAGTTGGGCGTCGTAAGCACAATTTGGTGGCACCACTTGTACCATGCCGAATTGTCTCATAACCCTTTCCTGGTCGATGCCACTCGACTATGTGGAAACAAATAAGGGGACACGTCGAAAGCCAACTACCGTGATCGTTAGTACAGTAATTGGGAAGAGACCCCATGAGTTCAGTATATGGTTGCCATACCACATCATCCTCATGCCTTTGCGAGTCGAGTGCATCACGGTAAGTCGATACGACGTGCGTCGAACTTTGTGAAACCGAAAATGCATCGAGCCATCTGTGTAGAAAACAATAAGTTAAGATAAATGAAATTGGACAAGATTTTTTAGCATATTAATGACAAATCGACTTTAATACCTATGTCCCAGTGGAACGTCCATAAGCATATTTTGGCCATCCACCGTTCGCGGTTGAGCTCTAGAAACACGCAGGCACCTAAGTGCTATGAATGGAAATTTATCCCATGCCCACAGTTGTACAAGAATTGACGCGCCAGCAACCTCATGTGCCCCTGCGCGAGATCCGTGACACAACTCCCTGTACAAATATGCCAAACATGCACTCCCCCAACTATATTGTCCAGCTACTTGGAAATCCTCCAGCAATGGTAGGAACATCAAATGTACGAATCGATTGGACTTGTCGGCGAAAAGACAACCACCAATAAGTTGTAGTATGTACGATCGAACATAGCGTTGCACCGACTCCTCATCGCTATCATCATCTATAGCTGGTACGTTACGCTCAAGCCAATCGACTTTAAGTTTACAACCAACCACGTCATCTCCCATAGGAGTTCGTCCAAGTAGCCTCTCGCAGACATCAGCATAGTCTGTATCTGTCGTCCCCGTCACAGGCATACCTTCGATAGGTAATCCAAGCTGTACCTGCACGTCTTGGAGTGTAATTGTGCACTCCCCACAATGCATGTGAAATGTATGGGTCTCAGGGCGCCATCTCTCTACGAACGCAGTAATCAAAGCCCAATCAAGGCTGAAAAATGCTACCCGAAATCCCATAGAACCCACTGGAACGAAGATATGGGATCATCCTAGAATGATACTGCATCGTTCGATCAACGACTCCACGTCTTCGACGTACGCGCATTGTTTCGTACACCTTATAATTGATAAGGTCGTAATGTATGAGTTTGATACGTTATTGCTGTAAATTTGACGTATTCATGTAAAACAGTTTACCTCGCCCCTCCAGGTTCGCGTTGATCTGTGTGTAGATTGGAGTTGCAATAGTGATGGATCTGAAGGACCTGGCTCCATTGTTGTACAACTACAAATGAATGTTAGAAAAAGAAAATGAGTGTTGTACGAAACCAAACGATAAGTATTTAATAAATGTTCACACAAAAACAACTGCGTAAATGCTCAAAAGCAACATATGTACGAACTTATGTTACTTCACACATTATACAAAATCGACTATAGGTTTTCATTGGATGGTTGAGGTCTGCTTGGACAATTTTTTTTGTTATGTCCCTCTGAACGACAAATACCACACCGGTTCTTCCTAGTTGGGACTCGTTCACGGTCTTTATTTGGACATGTTGTTCTTCTATGTCCTTCTTGATGACATATCCCACATCGCAAAGGCCTTTGGACATTAGGAAGATCCATCTCGGTATGTCTTCGCGATCCCTTAGGTCTCCCTCGGCCACGTCTGCACTTGGGGTCGGGTATGATATTCGTCCCAAAAGTCGGCCAATACTTCTCATCTGGGATGGCCTTGAAATTGTAGGAGTAGCATTGTGCGTACACATCTATCCTATAGTATGGCTCGATGAACTGCGCGTAGCTCACTCGAATAAACGCACATGCTGCTAACACGTGTGAGCAAGGGAAACCAAACGACTGCCATTTATTACAACTGCACACCCGGTCCTTTAAGATGACGACTTGTGTGTTGTTGCCTTTATGCATGCGATCTCCATATCTTCCATCTGCACTTTGAACTCACCAATGTCTCGATTGATCAACGTGACGTGATGCCTCCTTGCGGATTTCTCATTTTCCGTGAGTTTGTCCATGACATATTTCGTGTACGCTTGCCCGTTTGAGATTGCTTCATTGATTTCCTGGTGGCGTTGATCGTGGTATGTCCCCAATCTGTAGTATATCATCTGAGTCAACGCCGTTATTGGCAAGAATCGAGCCCCCTTCAAGACCCCGTTAAAACACTCTGCAATTGCCGATGAAACTCGAGTAAGTAATATTGGTTCGTCGAATATTTTTTGTATTTGAGTGCAAAACATAAATTGTATTTCGTACATACCAACACCATTAGAATTCATCAATCCATACCGCATGCCTCCGTCGTGCGATTGAGTCCAAAGTTCTTTGGGGATGGCATTGACATACTGCAGACATTGAGGCGTTCATGAATATAAGTATGTGAAACGCTCCATGCACGCATTAAATTTTCGTTCTTGATGTTGAACAGTTGCTCGACCAAGGAGTACTTTCAAGGGGTCATTTTTGAAGTGGGTGCTGAAATTACTAAGCAAGTGTCGCAAGCAATAACGGTGGTACCCTTTTGGGGGACAAAATCCGTTGCTTGGGGTGTTGACCGCCTCCAAAATGCCAGGGTGACGATCAGAAATAACGCAAACTCCTTCTCGATCTGTCACGTGTTTACGCAACATCCGCAAAAACCACCCCCACGAATCGCTTGATTATGTTTCGCAACGGCAAATGCAATCGGTAATATGTGGCCGTTTCCATCTACGAGATCGCAACCATTAGCTTCCCACCGTATTTGCCATATAAGAATGTCGCGTCAATCTGAAGCGAGAGGCTCCGCAAAACTTGAAAGCATGTATTGAAGCTTCAAATGCAAAAAACACACGACGAAATTGAGGAGACACAGCTTATTTCATCAAGCATGCCATTGTCTATGTGACCACTCGATTCTTGTACCCGACTCTCTTCTCACACAACACTGCCAACCATCTTGGTAATTGAGCGTACGACTCATCCCAATCTCCAAAAGCACTTGCAATTGCTTTCCTTTTGGCATCCCACATTCGTTTGTAGTTGACTTCGTGACCGTATTTTCCCTTAATTATTTCTACTAATGCTTTGATCGTGATACATTGATCGCTCTTGACGACGCTTTGGATCTCTCGCGCAATCATGTTGGCGTCAAGTTGGGCATGACCGCGTTCTACGTCGGGATTAATACACATGTGCGGCACGTCTAACTGTGTTATCTCCCATAATAGTGTTTTCTTTCGCAAACAAGCGCGAAGACGCCACATACACCCGTGTTTTGGAAATCTGCACTTAATCGCCCACGTAGTTGTAGTCGATTCCATCACATGGAATTGACAATGTCTATTAACATGCCACACTTTAACCGCATGTTGTAAGTCTTTTTTATTGTCAAAGCACATCCCTATCTCCAAATCGAAGTTAGACATGTCCCCCCGAGTTTGCTTATGGGAATGTTGGGTCGCAGTTGAATTAGCCACCTCCCAATCGATTTCGTTATATCCCGGTATTGGTTGGTGAACTTCATCATCACTAGCTTCCTCCAACAAAATCTCTTCATCGATAGCAAATTGCTCATCATCTTCGACATTCTCCGCACCCGGAGGTTCATATCTTGGATCATCCGTGCAAACATTAACGTCATCCCAAACGGCAACTGCTGGAGCTTCTTCGTTGGAACGTATGTCCTCATCAGTTTCATTATTTGCGTCGTCGTTATCTTCATCGTCATTAGAGGCATTAATATCTTCATGTAATGGACTAACCAACCCCTCTTCCACGACCTCACCGTGTGGGGCTTGCATATGTAGCCTTTCCATCATTAATGTTGCGTCTGGAGTGCCGTCGCGTTCATGACGAACTTGCGTATGAATCGTACGTTGGTGAACTGAGTCGATTGGCTCAAATGTTAAATAGATATCTACCGTTGCAGTTATAGGTAAATTGGCCACCGTCTCCCACATGAAGTCGACGTGTGTCGTATCATGCAACAACACAGGAACGAAATAATGTGAGCCTCCGGGAGGATTATCATGTGGCGATAAGTCATCTGAACTATAGTCTCCGTTGATGAGATAGTGAACGCGTTACACACGTCATCCATCATTTCACGGCCACTCGACCCAAACTTAACCATCAACACTGGGGTGAGCTGTACGCGATGCCATTTAACCCATTAACAATTTCACCGTACGCATATAATAGAAAAGGGATGTTTCTTTGTGACATGACCTACATAAGTTATTGAACAATGATGTAAAAGGAATACACACAAATGCACAAATATATTTAGTGCAATAGTTGGTTAATAATGGAGTTAACGCGGATGGATACTTTCTGATGTAGAAGATCGCCATAACAAATGCAACTACGAGCATACTCTCATTTTTTGCACTCCCAATCACGTACTAAGTCATACGTACATGTCAAACGATCAAACCTACTGAACTAGTTCATAAGGAGCACGGTTTTCGTTTCCAAATTTATGCCAGAAATTATATTCTTCCATTCAGCACTTTAAACAGAAATGGAACTTTCTGATGTAGATGATCGCGTCAATAGCGCAACTGCAGAGCATACTCGTTCATTTGAGTTTGAGTTACTGAATGTTTTAAGCAGACTTACCATTAAATAAACATATCAACCATTTTGAAAAATCACAACACCTATGTCACTACATATCATGCAAGTTATGACAAATCCAAATATGTAATGATGAAAATATTAAATTTGTATACTTATTGTTTTCACTACATATCCTACTGAACTAGTTCATAAGGAGCATGGTTTTCGTTTACAAATTTATGCCGAAATTATATTCTTCCATTCAAGCACTTTAAACAAAAAATGGAACTTTCGATGTAGAAGATCGGATCAATAGCGCAACTACAGAGCATACTCGTTCATTTGAGTTTGAGTTACTGAATGTTTTAAGCATACATACCATTAAATAAACATATCAACCATTTTGAAAAAAAACAACACCTATGTCACTACATATCATGTAAATCATAACAAACAATTATTAATAATTATGAAAAATACCAAATTCGTGAACTTACTATTTTCCTCCGCTTGTTGTCTTCAACGTAACAATCCTATGAGTGACATTTTATTTTCGTTAGTTCCACGTCAACAAAACTAAAGTAAAGTAATCAAACATACCTAACCTAACTAACCTAAGTAAACCTTTACCCAAGTAATGAGTGTTAAACTAAACTCAAGTAACTTATCTAACTAACTAACCTAACCTAACCTAACCTAACCTAACCTAACCTAACCTAACCTAACCTAACTATATTATTTACACAGATAGCTAATTCATAATGTTGTTATAACTAGATTGCTTGAAGGGTATTCTCATTTTAAAATGTGGGCAGACATAAGCTAATCCCTTTAGTCCCTCAAAAGTTGTGAAGCCACTATTTCCTTTTCTCTAAAAAGGGCTGCTTTTATAGACAAACATGAAGGCATGCACATAAAAATGACAAGGCAGAGAAGAGAAGTAAAATTTCTTGGTCAATCTTTTGCATTAACAACCACAGCATTTCATCGCCTTTTGAAAGTTAAATCTACATTGAGAAGTGGTTCAATTAACTTTCTCAGCAAATGATATTCTGATAGAATAACATTTGAACTACTAATACTAAAATAATGCTAACAAACATAAAAAGTAAACACTGCATTTCTCAAACAAAAGTGAAAGTGGAAACTGCATCCTCGAAACTGTTCCATTGTTAATTTCAACTGAAATGCTTAACTAAGAAAATTAAAAAACTATTAATTACATAACTAAGCAAATTAAATAACCTAACCTAACATAACCTAACTATGTGAACTAAACTAACGAACCCAACAAAACTAAATTATACTGACCGCAAATTGTCGAACAACAAAACTAAAGTAAAGTAATCAAACATTAATAACCTAACTAACAAAATTAACTAAACAAACTAACTAAACTAAACTAACTAACTAAACTAAACTAACCAAACTAAACTAACTAACCTTAACTAACCTAAATACCTAACTCAACTATACTAACCTAAAATTTCCGAACAATGCGAACCTCAAGTACACTAATCAAACATAACTACCCTAACTAACTCAAATGTATAATTATCGATAATACTAGGTTTTCAGTAATCTAATTAATCAGATTATCAACTTTAAGCTAAATTTTCTTCGAAAATGAAAAAACTTTTTCAGCTAGATTAATTACCTTGTAATTTTATCAGACATAACTAATATTTTATGATCAAATAATTATTTGATATTTTGTTCTTGGTTGGCTGATTTTGAGAAACTTGCAATTGTTCGGTACTTTTTATCTCCCGATGATATCGGGAATGTGAGGTCTATTCTAGACTGTTTTTAAAATTGTCTATCATTATCTTCATTTTTTATCATAAACAACATCTTCTCATATACACTAATTACTACAAACAATATCAAACAAAACACATACAAGATACATGCATGATTATCATCATCATTTTTTTTTCAAACTTCTCATTGTTTTAGCTAGTTCTGCAAACACGCTATATCTAAGTATTGGAGTATTATAATAAGAACGGATATTTTATTTTTTCACGAACACAAGTACCCGTTCTTTCCTTCTTCACATAATATAACTAATCAACCCTTCAACATCTTGAAAAAAATCCCTTCAACATATACCACATAACCTCCCTTACCTAAGTCTCTTGCAAGTTGTAGGAACTTCCACCATGGTTGCTCATTTTGCACTCTAGAGCAACGAAAGGTAAATATTCCTATAAAGCATGAAAGTAGGCAACATAACTAATCCATATAGAACATGCAACAAATAACATTATAAAGGTGTTTTATTTCACATTTTCAATTCCTTCCCATCCGATTTGTCGATTGTGCGCAACTCAACTATACTAACCTAAACTAACCTCAACACCTAATCTAAACTAACTAACGTAACCAAACTAAACTAACTTAACCTAACTACATACACCTAACTAACTAAACTAACCACCAATACCTAAAATAAACATCTAACCTAAACTACCTTAACTAAATAAACTAAATACCTCAACTAACTCAACTACACTTACCTCCTCCTTCCACTCCACTCTTATTGCTCCCATTCTTGCTTGCCATTGTGCTTGCCATGCTCCGCTCCTCCTTCCTCTCTCTTGCCATTGGAGATCCCTCATCCGCTGCCTGGGCCGATGTTCTTCCTCCACGTACCACTGCCACGCAAATTCCTCCACGTACCACTGCCGTTCTTGCTGCTGAGAGCCGCCGCTCCTTGCTCCGGTGCCCCCGTCCGCACCTCCTCTCCTCCGTCTCGCCGCGCATGTGCACCACCACCTGTCTCTCTCGCAACGCCGTCCCTCCTTCTTCCTCCCTCCTCGTGTCTCTCTCCACGGATCGTCCCCCTCCCTCCTTAAATAGCGGACCCACCCCACTCGCCACAGTAAACCCGTGACCTACCACCCCTACCCCCTACCCCTACCCCTACCCTCACAGGAAAGCCGAAACCGACGCGGAGAATATATTCTCTGCGTCGGTTTCGGGAAGACGACAGTGGGGTGCAGATAGCGCCTTTTGAGAAGGCGCTATCTGCGCCCCTATGTCACGGGTTTTCCCGGTCCACGTGGATCCACGTGGACCGGGAAATACTTATCAAGTCGACGTGGACACTGATAGCGCCTTCTCAGAAGGCGCTATCAGTGTAATCCGGTCCACGTTGGTCCACGTGGACATGTCGACGTGGACATGTACACTGATAGCGCCTTCTGCGAAGGCGCTATCAATGTAATCGGTCCACGTCGGTCCACGTGGACATGTCAACGTGGACCTGATTACACTGATAGCGCCTTCTGCGAAGGCGCTATCAATGTACTCAGGTCCACATGACGTCGATTACACAGATAGCGCCTTCTCAAAAGGCGCTATCTGTGTAATCGACGCCACGTTGCCCGAACACATGGATAGCGCCTTTTCAAAAGGTGCTATCCATATGTCCACATTGAAAAAAAAATGCCACGTAGATAGCACCTTTACAATAGGCGTTATTGCCTACTTCCCAGAAATAAAAACATTTCACCCCTATTTTCCTCATTAAAACTAAAAACATGTGTACTTTTGTAATTTTTTCCCACTAATTTTCTTAAATCACTCAATTATAGTTTGTACACCAATGGATCCAAGTCCATCAGATCCTTCACTTTTATATCTCCAATATACGCACAGATCCTTCCAAGCCTGGAAGGGTCAGGTAAACTTTTTAAGATCTATACATCCAATGTTTATGCACAAACTTAATATACATATATATACATACTAAAATATTTTCAATTATAAGGTGTACGAAACAATGCGCGTGCGGCGAAGATGAGGTGTCTTTGATCAAACGATGCAGTACCATTCTCGAATGATCCCATATCTATGTTCCAATGGGTTCTATAGGATTTAACGCGTATCATTTTTCAACCTTAATTGGGCTTTAATTACTTCATTCCGTTGAGAGATGGTGCCCAGAGACTCATACATTCCACATGCAATGTGACGAGTGCACAATTACACTCCAGGACATGCAGGTACAACTCAACTTACCTATTGAAGGTATGCCTGTGACAGGAACCACTGATCCTGACTATGTTGAGGTGTGTGAGAGGCTACTTAGTGGAATTCTTGTTGGAGATGACATTATTGGAAATCGACTTAAAGTCGAATGGCTTGAACATAATGTACCAACTATACAGGACGATAGCGATGAGGAAACGGTGCAACGTTATGTTCGATCGTACATACGACAACTTATTGGTGGCTGTCTATTCGCCGACAAGTCAAACCGATTTGTACATTTGATGTTTATACCATTGCTTGAGGATCTTCAAACAGCTGGACAATATAGTTAGGGAAGTGCGTGTTTAGCTTATTTGTACAGGTAGTTGTGTCGCGGATCTCGCTCGAGTGCGTAGGAGGTTGCAGGCGCGTCAATTCTTATAGATCTGTGGGCATGTGATATGTTTCCATTTATAGCACCAAGATGCCTGGGTGTTTCTAGAGTCCGGTCTCAAACAGTGGATGGAGAATACATGGCTATTGATGTTCCATTGAGACATAGGTAATAAAAATATTTTTTGTAATTTCTATAATATTAAGTCCATTTTATTTTTAACTAATTTATTGTTCTATATACATATGGATCAATACATTTTTGGTTACTCAAAGTGCAACACATGTCTTATTAGCTTACCGTGATGCATTCGACTTGCAAAAGGAGGATGTTGTGGTGTGGCAACCTTATGCTGATGTAATCAGGTCTTTTCCTGATTACTGTACTGAAGGTCGCGGTAGTTGGCTATCGACATGCCCTCTAATTTGTTTCCACATAGTCGAGTGGCATCAATCAGAAAGGGTAATGAGACAATTCGAATGATACAGTTCGTGCCACCAAACTATGATTATGACACTCGACTACATCACATCGAATTACGAGGACACACTCAACAAAATTGGGTGGTTTATCATGCAAAACTTGTACATATGATGCGGGAAAATTATGGTGATAGCATAGTCAGAACAAAATAAGAAGGAGGACACGACCAAAAAGACTATATGACATGGTATCGATCAGTCACTAGACGATTCATGGACACGACGTGGCTATATGTGACTATTCGTAAGCTTGAAAATATTATTTTATTTTCCTCAGAATAACATCTTAAATTGCACGTATTAACACCTAAGGTTTTTATATCAGTGTAATTTGGTGCATCGACTACGACGAATGTTCATTGAGGAGGGGTAGGAGCAAGGTCTTGCTGCGCTTGAGAAGGCATGATAATCTTACATGAAGATGAACGACAAACATATACTCTTTGGAATGATGGAAATGCTGTCGAACCAGAAATACATGATGAGACATTTGAACAAGAAAATGAAGAAGATGATCAGGGCTAATCAAATAGAGGGGTGAGAAGAAGAAAAACACAGACAAATACTATGGATGAGAGCAGCAGACGTCCTCGTCCACCACGTCCATCTCATTAAATAGAGACTTCTACTGAGAGTAACATATGTTCTCCTCCACCACGTCCATCTCATCAGAGAGCGAGAAGAATAAAGACTTTTGGTGAGAGTAGCCAACGCTCATCCCCACCACATCCTTCTTCTTGTGGGTGCACTCTTGCATTGTCCCCAATGCAACCAGAGCCTCATATGTTTGTACCCTGACCACCGATAATGAATCTTCCTTCTTACCATTTTGATCCTTATGCACCTAGGCCGTAATCTTCATATATAGACCATGGAATGCCTAGACATTCAATGTATGGTTCATTACCTCAATACATGCCGAGTCCATTTACTCCACCATGTTATAATTACAGTATGCCATATAGTGGAGATGGCTCATTCATGAACCTATTCAGCATGCCGCATCCTCATGTTCCTTTTGGCCAACCACATATAAGAAGTCGGTATTTTGGAACAGTTCAACCTCCTATCTTTGGTAGCATTAGGACCAGAGGTGAGCGGGTGAACCTGAGGAAGAAGATCAATCGACTCAAGGAAATTCAATGCAAGATCAACAACCTCAGCGAACTCAATCGGATGTACAAACACAATGTCCAACTCAATATATAGTACGTTCGATTTGCATCACGGAACAACAGCGTCAACGTAACTTTTGATAGACCTGTATGAGTTTTTTTGATGTCGTGGTGATTTTTTTAAAAAAATTTATATCTTAGGTTAATGAAATTGTAAAGTTTATTTTTCATGGAATGAACTTATTTTTCAAAAGTTCCCTATTGTTTTCATATTTAAATTCTAGATAAAAAATAACGTAGTTTTGGCCTAAAAAATATTTTCATCTTCATATCCCTTCTAATGATCATGAGATAGAAGTAAGAGACAAAACATTAAAGGTGTAGAAAGTGCCTTTGATCTGTAGATGCACCATGTAGATTTTTATTGATGAACGAGGCTAGTGAAGGTAAGATAGGCGTTGGGGTGCGACTGGCTAGCTTGACAAGGTATTCATCCTCATTAATACTTTGTTTAAGAGAAACTTATTTGAGATCTTTTTATTTTTCTATAGACTACTTATGCTAATAATTCTTTTTTAATTATTAAGTTAATAACCAAGAAACATAAGGTTGCATGTGTTTCGAATTAAAGCAATAATAGGACGTGTTAAATTTTATTCCACCTCTCATCAATCTCTCTATCTCTATCTTAGCGTTCCCAATTTGTGTAGGATGCATGAGGTTTGAATGAGGTTGCATGGGTTTACATGAGGTTTACATAGGGCTTGCATGGTTTTACAATTGCAATTGCTATGCGAGCCATCCATATCCAACTCGAGATATGTGCGTGACGCTTGTATGGGTTGCATGGGTTTGCTTGGATTTGCATTGGTTGTCTACCTCGAGATATGTGCGTGACGTTTGCATGGGTTTTTCACCTCGAGATATATGTGTGACGTTTGCATGGGTTTGCAGTGGGTTTGCATAGGTTGTCGCATGGTTTGTAGTGGGTTTGCATAGGTTGTCCACCTCGAGATATGTGCATGACGTTTGCATGGGTTGCATGGGTTTGCCTGCGTTTGCCACCTCAAGATATGTAGGTGACGTTTGCATGGTTTGTATGGGTTTGCTCTGGTTACATGAGTTTGCATAGGAAATTGTTCCGACAAGGTCGGTGAACCCCTATCAGCCAGCCTAGTCAGCACTAGAGAAAGCTACAAGCAGAGAAGAAGATGAGGTCTCCAAACTCCGCTGAAATAAGAGGCCATGACCAAGAGCTTTTCTTCGACCTTGGGCTTCTCGAGCCCTTTATCCCAAGCAAACATTTTAATGAAAAGGAACACATTTTTGCGCTAACATTCAAACGGGTCCCGCACCTTGGAAGGCATAAACACTAAAACTCTGAATGAAGGATGCCCAAACATCCTAAGAGAAGGTACAATGCATCAATGGGTGATCCACCGTTTCCCCATTTTTCCTGCATAGAACACACCCGTTTGGCAGAAACCCCACAGCAAAGTTCATGTTTCGTGTTGAACAAATAACACCTTTTAAGAATGAGTAATTCATAATTTGTTAAGTTGAAAAAATAACTCCTTAACAAAAGAAGTAATTCATATAAAGTTCAAATGCACACCAAGTCATCACCACGTCATCAACAAATCAACCACGTCATCATCAATAACACCTTCTTAAAATGAGAAATACCTTAATTTTGTAATTTTAAAGAAACTTTATTTACAGATGCTAGGTAGGACGACGAGCATGAAGGAATTGACGACTAAGTCGGGGTACTTTCCTACGATGACGCTGGTGCCCGTGATAGCGAATCAGGAGAGGGAGTTCTGGGTGAGAGGTGGCATATTGTTTCTCATAAATCATTAAAGACTGAATTCGAGGGACTTCATGGAGACCACTCTATTCTAGAGGGCTTGTGGTCTCTACGACACATTTACTTCTACAAGTAGGTTGTCGCTCGAATTGAATTGGGATTTTTACAATTTTGAAATTAAATTCATTTTCATCATCAAGATTGAATCCTTTCGGGTACCCCAAACACAGAGGACTTTATTAATTGGGCTCAATTTTGTTGTGTTTTATTGATTTAATTTCATGGGCAGTGTTGAATCTATGTTTTCAATTCTGGCTATTTTAGAGTGTAGGCAGCAAAGGAGGAACCAATATGAGAGGAAGAAGGAACATTCAATGGTTTGGCTTTCAACAAATGCAGAGCTTCTATGGGATGAGAGAATCTGTTACATTGATGTGGGCGATTTGATTGTGCATATGTAACTCACTTTTTGGTGCTTGAAGACTTGATGTTTTATATAGTGGGGCAATAGATGGCTAAAACGATGTAGCTTTTCTTATATACTCATTCCGTTTCTTTTTAAGTGACGTTTTAAGGTTGCTCACTGTAGTTATTAATGTGTAATTATTAGATTTTCTTTTTCTATGAAAGGTATAAAAGTCAATTAATTTATGTGTATTGAGACTATAAAATGACAAATTTTGTGAAATATTTCAAAATGGCTAAAAAGACACTTATTGTAGTGCAGAGGGAGTAATTAACAAAGGAGAAAACTGGTTTTATCTAAAAAAAGACACAAATCTGTTGATTCCATTAGTTTCGTTCATGCTCTTTATCAGTCTTTTTAGACAATTATTTATTGTTTCCATTAGTTTCATTCAACCTTAATATGTCTAGAGTTGGTTCAATGCATGAAAGGTAATTTGATTTAAATCATATTTTCCTCTCGAAAACACCTTGTAATTATCCAAGAGTTCGGTGCTTTAATTTTCGAGAGGGGTTTGATGACTTGAAATTAAGAAATATTAAGGTTTAAACAAAAGCCTAATTAATGAGCCAAAAGATTACCTCTTTCTCAAAGAAGCCTAAAAGATCACAACTGGAAGACATCCTACTAGCTCAAAAGCAATAATCAAGGCATATGACCCTGATTGCTACTTCTCCAAATCAATTAGCTTTAAAAAAGAAAAAAAAACAATCATTTCCAAGGAAAAATTGAAACCATGTGAAAGTAAACTACAATAAGAAATAAATTATTCTCAATTGAGCATATTAATTACCAGATCGTGTATTGAGAAAGCTTTAGCATCAATATAAATGTCTTCATCTTTGTCGATATGTATAGTTTTGCTTGAACTACTCATCTTCTTTGATCTCTGCAATTGTTATTCGACTATCACGTGCAGGCCCACATGTGTGATAGAGAAACCAAAACTATCACAACCACAAGAACAAAAGAATTTTCAAATTAGATATCCATAGATCAATTCCTATCCATGTAACAAACTCGAGCCAACTTCCTGGTTCACAACTTTCATTAAACAAAGAAGTCTTAACTTGCTTGCATTTCTATACTTGAAGACCCAGTCTTGCTTAATACACATCAAGAGGGTCAAATCACAGTTACATTGATTGGTATTTTAGAGAGAAACATGAGTTCATGTATCTTTAGAAGAAAAACACAAAAAACTATCACCTCCAAGGCTCTAATAACAAGAAATATCTAAAGAGTAGATCCAAACAAATGATGAACAAGTTGAGACGAATGCAAAGAAATGATGAGTGATCATCAACTATCTTTTCCACCCAACCCGTTGATACCCATAGTTTGGAGGAGGAAGGGCGTAATTCGGTTGAGGCGTTAAAATATAATTTAACAATCATCCACTTACTAAATTCATAATATAAAACAAAGCATTTTTTTTTGGTGAATCTTACCTTATATTTAAATGTTATTGATGTTTGAGTTTAATTAAAAATTACATTAACACCTCCATACAAGGAGTCAATAATGTTATAACGATCATTACTAGGGTGTATATAATAGGTAAATAAAATTATATTAATTAAATACTACCTTATTTAAAAACACAATGTTGCCAAATTAATATGGCAATAATATGGCATATGTAAACTTAATGACCGTAAATTTTCAAAAAAACCACATTACAAATAAACATAGAGCAATATCTCCAACTCGTCCACGACCGAATTGCTCATTTTTAAGTGGAATTTTAGGGTTTGATATATTGTTGCGAATTTGATGAGATATTGTTGAAGTGAATTGGAACTATATTAGTTTTTTATTTTGGTTTGGGATTGTGTTCAGATCTGTTTATTACGTGATACCTCAGCTAGCTCATCAATCACCAACCATTGATGATCCCATCCTGATTTGTTTCCATGATCTTCTCTTGATTTGTTTCCATTTGGCCGCCAAGAATATAATCATTGATATTGTAATTTAAATCTTTCCCTCTTATACGTGATTATAAAAAGGAGGTATATGTATTTAGAAACACATAGAAAGAAAATATAATCTTATATGTATTCAAAAACACATAGAAAGAAAATATAATCTTTCCTTCTCTTTTTCATCATCTTCTTCCACAGACTGTCTGCATCGTAGTCACTCTGCGGTCATATGTCATTACAGCCGGCTATACACCATAGCCAGTCTATAGTTTGAGTTTATCGCAATCAATCTGCATTTTGTTATATCATATAAGAGCACATTGTCGCAAACTCTATTTTATCATTTAATCTTATTCATTCTTGATTTTTTAAGATGGAAAATAAATCCGCTACTTAAAATCAGAATGTTGTTTCAACGAAATTGAAGGATTTACCCTCTAGTCCGTTTTATTTTCATTCCAATGAGAATCCCTCTTTGGTATTGGTGTCTTCTGTGTTAACATAAGCAAATTATTATTTTTGGTTTAGAGCCATGAAAATGGCTCCTGCAGTCAAAGAACAAACTCAAATTTGTTGATGGTTCCATCACACCTCCCAATCCTGATGATTCCAAGTTTTCAGCATGGGAGTGTTATGATACAATGGTTTTGTCTTGGTCACTTCATGCTGTAAGTCCTTCCATTGCTAAAAGTCTCATTTGGATGGACACAACCTGTGAAGTTTAGATCGACCTAAATGAACGTTTTGCTCAAAGTGATTCATTTCGAATAGCAGAGCTTCATGAAGAAATTTATCAATTTCATCCAGGAGCAAAAAGTGTGACAGACTATTTCACCCATTTAAAGACTTTATGGGATGAACTAGTCAATGGATCCACAACGTTGTCTTGAATACTCTGCAAATCTTTACGTCTCCTCTCAATAATTTCTCTGATGAGATGAAAACGCCTGAGTATATGTTTGGATCCGTGGTGTGATCTAGGTTCCTTGGCTTTGTCTGCTATTGCCCCCAAATATTGTCACAATACAAACAAACAGGTTAGCAATACTTGGAACCACACCTAGTTCGTAAATGAACTTTTTGATCCAAATCGCTCTTTTTTGCAGCATCGACGCCGCAATATACTCGCCATTTGTAGAATGTCGTCACAGCTCTTCTTTCGAACTTTTCCACCATCGCACCCCCATTCAAAGTAAACACATATCCGGACTACGATCTAAAATCATCTATATCAGTTTGAAAACTTGCATCTGTGTAACCATTTACAACTAGATCATTTTCAAAACCTCCATAGACCAAGAACACTTCCTTAGTCCTTCTTAAGTACTTAAGGATGTTTTTTACTGCTATCCAGTGACTCTCACAGGGATCTGACTAATATCTGCTTGTAGTGCTCAAAGCATATGATACATCAGGTTGAGTGCATAGCATGGCATACATGATAGATCCAATAGCCGATGCATATGGAATCTTATTCATACGGTCCCGCTCATCATTTATCCTAGGACATTGATTCTTGCCGAGACTTATGCCATGAGACATTGACAACAATCCTCTTTTAGAGTCTTGCAAAGCTCGAACCTATTCAAAGACACCTTGTCTATGTAAGCACTCGACTTAGGCCGATTAGCCTCTTAGATATATCCCTATAGATCCTTATCCCTAGGATATAGGTCCGCATCTCCTAAGTCTTTCATTGAGAAACACTTCCCTAACCAAGACTTGACATTCTGCAATGTTGGGATGTTATTTCCAATGAGTAATATATCATCGACATACGGACCGTAAAAACAACTACACTCCCACCGACCTTCTTGTATACACAAGGCTCATCTTCGTTCTTAATGAAACCAAAATCCTTGATTGCTTCATCAAAACGAAGATTCCAACTCCGAGAAAGCTTGCTTTAATCCATAAATGGATCTTTGAAGCTTGCATACCTTCCTAGAATTCTCGGGATGTACAAAACCTTTAGGTTGTGTCATATACACGTCCTCAAGCGCCTTTCCATTAAGAAATCTTGTTTATACATCCATTTGCACATATTTCACTTGCAGAATGCACTTATGGATGTAAGCATGGCTATCGGTAAAAAAGTTTCATCATAATCAACACCTTGAGTCCGCTCAAACCTTTTGCTACAAGTCTTGCTTTAAAAGTATGCACATTGCCATCCATGTCGCTTTTCTTCTTGAAAACCCATTTACATCCAATGGTCTTACCACCTTCGGTAAATCAACCAAGTTTCAAACTTGGTTATCATACATGGATTGCATCTCGGAATTCATGGCACTTAGTCAATGTTTGACAGTCATAGCATCCCGATAAGTGGTGGGCTCATTTTGATCCATAAGCAACACATCACGACTATCGGTAATGAAAAATCCTAATGTCTTGGCTAGTCTCTACCAGTTTACGTGGCCTTGTGTCACTTGCGTAGGTTCAATCTGTTCGAACGTTGTTGAACTTCCAATAGCGATTCAAGGTGTTTACCCGTGATTCTTGAACTTCTTCAAGATTTATTTCTCTCCCACTAGTGTCTTTTGAAATAAACTGTTTTTCCATAAAGGCACCATACCGAGCAACAAACACTTTGTTCTCAGCGGGATTATAAAAGTAATATCCTTTTGTTTCCTTAGGATACCCCACAAATAAACACTTGTCGATTTCTGCTAGTCGATACTTTGTTTTACGTAAGCCTCACAACCCCAAATCTTAAGAAAAGACAAACTAGGTCTCTTCCCGTACCATATCTCATATGGTGTTTTATCAACCGCTTTAGAAGGAACTCGATTTAGAGTGAAAACTGCAGTTTGTAATGCATAACCCCAAAAGGATAATGGAAGATCTGCATGATTCATCATAGATCGAACCATATCTAATAAGGTTCGATTTCTCCTTTCGAAACTCCGTTCCATTGTGGAGTTGTTTGGTGGAGTCAATTGGGAGTCAATCTTTGATGATCATCAAATTCTTGGCTTAAATATTCACCACCTCGATCTGATCGAAGTGTTTTGATAGTTTTACCAAGTTGATTCCGCACTTCATTTTGAAACGTTCGAAACATCTCAAATGAATCACTTTTATGTTTCAATCTTTGACTATTCGCTAACATTGATACGTAATGAAGTACTTGATAACCTCCTCTAGCCATTGTGTTTATAGGACCGCATACATCAATATGTATTAGACCCATAAATCACTTGTCCTTTCACCGTGTCCAAAAAGGGACTTTTAGTCATCTTGCCCAAGAAACAAGATACGTCGTGAAACACATAACTAGATTATTTAGGTAGGTAATGATTACCAATTACATCTTATGTAATTTTTAGATCCTTTTATGAGATATGGGACATCTTATGTCTTAGCATATTTTTATCTCATCATTTGCCTAAAACTCAAAACTATTTTGATGGCTTTATTAAGTCGGACCATTTTAAACATTAAGGTAACTCTTACCCAACTTGTCTCACCAAGATAACACAATACACCCAACTCTGGCTGAAACTATATTAGTGTGATCGAGGCCTTGACAAGTGTTTAAAATGGATGGCACGAGACTTAAAACTTAATAGAGGATTTTATAAAGTTTTAGTAATTTTATGTAAACAATGAAATATCATATATTTTATTGATTTGTTCAATCACTAAACAATTTGGAAATTTTTTTTTTTTTTATACTTTTCACTAACAAAAGAATTTTCGGACGCTAGATTAGTTAGATGGCGGTCCCATTGTTGGCCAATGGATCAATGGTAATATCTGGGTAAATACTTTATTTTCGCTGATTTACCAATTCCTTCTTGTTCGTGCAATCCGAAGTGCAAGTGTAGTGCATTGTCAATTGTGTGGCCTATCAACAATCAGATCATATGATTCGATTTTTAAAAGGGTTAAACGAGAATTTTTCAACTGACAAGTCACATTATTTTCATGGATCCTCTTTCCTCCATCACTAAAGTCTTTGCTCTTGTTATCCATTATGAAAGATAACTTTCAGCCAGTGCCCCGACCACCAGTCAGCAGTCGACAGCCACCGAACCATCAACTCACCAATAAAATGAAGAATGGATGGCGACCACAATGTTCTCATTGTGGTTTTATTGGGCATACAATGGAAAAATGTTACGGGAAGCACGGATTTCCTTCGAGCTTCAAATCTTATAAGAAGAAGCAACCCACACACAATCAAGTTGAAATTTCCAATTCAACAGCCACCGACAAAGCAAGAAATGATCAAGCTGGGCACACCCTCACCACTGAGGAATATCAGCGTCTCATGGCATTGATTCATTCTCCCACTGTGCTCACTCAAGTAAATTCATATTATGTTGATTCTCCTTCCATGTTTGGGTAGCAAGGTATATCTTCATTCAATTGCACAATCGATAGAATATGGATCTTGGATACTGGTGCAAGTGATCACATTGTTAGTTCACTCAATTACTTATCTTCATATCAGCCAACACATAACATACATGTCCAATTGCCAAACTCCAAAAGTCTACCACTCACACACATTGGCACTATTCATTTCACCTCAGCCTTTATGCTCACCAATGTCTTATATGTTCCAAACTTTCTTTTTAATCTTATATCTAGTAGCAAACTTGCTACATCTAACAATTTTTCTCTTCTTTTCAAATCTGGTGAATGCATTATACATGACCTTCGATCTGAGAGAATCATCGGCTTGGCTAAGGAAGTGAATGGTTTATACCGCCTAACTCAATCGATTCATCCTACCATAGTCAACACCACTCTCTCAGCCGGTGACAATCTACTGCAATAATACTTGCACTCGAGCCAATAACATTTGGCACTTCCAATTGGGGCATGCATCACATTCAAGAATAAAGGCTTTAAGTCATTTTGATTCCATTATTAGATCAGATCATCAAGAATTGCCTTGTGAGATTTTTCATTATGCTAAACAAAAGAAATTTTCATTTTCAATTAGTGAGCAAAAAACACAAAATTGTTTTGACTTGATTGATGTTGATATTTGGGGTTTGAGTCCTCATCATTCTTTACTTGGTTATACATATTTCTTAATAATTGTCGATGATCACAATCGAAGCACATAGGCATACTTCATGAAATCTAAAAGTGAGGCTAGATCCCTTATACAAAATTTTTGCTCTTTTATTAAGATGCAATATAATGCTCAAATCAAAATAGTTAGAAGGGATTAAGGGGTTGAGTTCAACATGCAAAGCTTTTATGCAGATCGTGGCATCGTTCACCAAACATCTTGTGTTCACACATCTGAACAAAATAGGAGAGTCGAAAGGAAACACAAGCATATCCTTAATATTGCTCGTGCTTTGTTATTTCAAGGAAAGTTACCACGTCATTTCTGGGCTGATTGTGTTAGTCATGCAGTTTCATTGATCAACATTTTGCCTTCTCTAGTCACTGATTTCAAGACTCCGTATGAGTTTCTCACTGAAAAGACACCTAATTTTTCATTATTAAACGTCTTTAGGTATTTATGTTTTGCCAACACCATTCCAGCCCTTAGATCGAAGTTTGACGCATGTACAAGAAGATGCATTTTTTTGGCTATTGTTTGAGGATTAAAGGATATAAGTTTATGATCTTCAAAATCATGAAGTATTTTTTTTTCAAGAAAAGTTGTCTTTTATAAGAAAAATTTTCCCTTAAACGATGGTCGCACACCATATCTGATTTTGCCCGAGTTGTTTGAGAACACCTCTGATGATTATGATAGTCGACAAGTGACTACATCAAGTGAGTAGTCATTTGCAGCAGACAATGTGCAGTTAGTCAGTGAACATAGCCAAGACTTTTTGACTTCAGCCACCAATGACTCTTCATTGAACCTAGAGCGCCTCTCTGCCTCCATTAACCCTGTACAACCAAGATGCTCTACTCGACCAAAGCAAGTCCCAACCTATCTCAATGACTATAACCATTCAATTCTTAGTCACACCAATGTTTCCTCGTCGTCAATGTCTCAGGTGCACACATCTCATAACTCTTTATCATTCGTATATTTCACATCTAATCTTGATAGCTTGCACCATACTTTTTGTGTTTCACTTGACACTGTCCAATAACCATTATCTTTTCATGAGGTTGTGCAGCATGAATATTGGCGTGATGCCATGAAAGAAGAAATTACAGCTTTACAAGATAATTCCACATGGAGCATCATTGAGCTCCATCCATACAAGCATGCCATTGGTTGTAAATGAGTGTACAAAGTGAAGAACAAAGCAGATGGCTCTATCGAGAGATACAAAGTGTGGCTGGTGGCAAAAGGTTTTACTCATCAGCATGACATTGACTATCTTGAAACTTTTTTGCCAGTCGCAAAGATGACTACCATAAGAACCTTATTAACAGTTGTTGCAGCCAAGCATTGGTCCTTAGAATAACTGGACATCAATAATGCTTTCCTCCATAGTGATTTAGAAGAGGAATTGTACATGAAGTTACCTGATGGGTTCCATTTAGATCAGCAAATCGTGTTTGCAGAGTTCATAAATCACTAAATGCCTTAAAGCAAGCCAGTCAACAGTGGAATTCAAAGTTGACCGAAGCCTTGCTGCAACAAAGTTATAAACAAGCAGCCTTTGATCTGTTCTTGTTTCTTCATGTTGGGGTATGTGCCCTAGGCCAATTCTGTAAACGTTGTTTAACTATTATAAGTAGATGTATGTTTCTTTTATAATAATATCCAAGGATAATTATTGTATTATTCTAAATGTCCTTAGTCAGTTATTATTGTGGGAACAATAATAAATTGAGACCAGTATAAGTCTTGATTGATAATCAAGTGATGATTATGCGTATACGGATACAGATCAAGATAATGGGTATCTATTGGGAATAAATACTGGACCGACCTGCTATGAGAACACTACATGGTCAATGTCATAAGTGATTCTCATGAGAGTTATATCATTTAGTCCTTTGACTTGAGATCACCAGAGACTCCAACATTAGGAGCACAATGATTTGATACAATCATACATTGTCTTTAACCGGATGATTATAAAGATTGTGATTGGTCATTGTTCGACTATTGTGTGGATGTTGTGTGATCAAGATGGAATTTGTCCATCTCTTTTAGAGAGAAATATCTATTGGGCCCCTCGATATGTTAGATTGATAAATGGCCATGTCTAGTAAATTGATTGGATCAATGTCACTTGAAAATTTCAGTCTACTCGGAGATCGAGACTAGTAGATTGAACTATAAGGGTGACATTCCATGTCTTATGTTCAATCAAAATATATCGTGTGACAAAGGGATATGATATACACTGTCTATTAGGTTGTATCGATTTATTGATCTTCATGCTACTTGGGTAGTCATAATGCCTTGCTAGAGAACGCTTATGACTTGTATACCAAAATGATTTTGGTACACTGTCAACGTTGTATGAACCTATTGGGTCGCATACAAAGAATGAATTTACTAGATTAAATATTATATGGGTTAATGAATTTTATTTGATAAAATTTATTTTGAAGATTCTCATTAAATGTCCTAGTTTGACTAGGATTCAAGATTCTCATACATTTCTAGTGTGACTAGAAATTTTGTCTCTTAGTGAATCCTATTTTGAATAGGAGTCTAATTTGAATTATACTATGACTTTAATTCTTATTTAAGTTTTAGATAAATCACAACTCTTATTGGATTAGTAATTGTAGATTATCTATAACTCTATCCTTTTTAGAGTTGGACTTTATCTAGGACTCTATTTGGAGTGTGACTAAAAGATGGAGTTCTTTTACAACTCGACGTAGTGTGCTATAAATAAGACATTAAGGTCACAGTTGTTGTAGAGAATTCCCGAGAGAGATTTTTCCTAGAAAATTTTTGTGAGAATTTTTGTCCTAGGATTTTAAGGGCTTGCACTCCGAATTGTGATCGTCCGTTCGTGTGTGGAATTCTGATAGAGAACGTTCGTCTCTGGTAGTGTCTTAAAGGAATCGATCAACACGAAACAAGGCAGACATGGTGTTATTCTTGCTAAGGTATGATTTTTTATTGGCACATCAATTTAATGGAATCAATAGGATCTTGGTTTGGGGATGTTCGAAAAGGATTCGAAAACTTCCGCTGCGCATGATCCCCGAAACCTAACACTTCAAAATGGTGACGACAAATTCACTTCACTACTCATATATGTTGATGATATCATTCTTGCTGGAAATATTGTGGCTGAGATGCAATGCATTAAGACGTTTCTCCACGATGCTTTCCACATTAAAGATCTTGGACCTCTCAAATATTTTCTCGGTCTTGAGATCAATGGAACATCTACTGGTATTAATCTTAGTTTGCGAAAATATGCTCTTGATATTTTGCAGATACTGGATTCACAAACTGTAAACCAGCTAAATAACCAATAATAGTTAGACAGCCGCTAACAGCTGCATCCGGTGAACTGTTGGATGACAATCATCAATATCGAAGTCTGATTGGGAAGCTTCTTTATTTGACTAATAGTCGTCCTGATATCTCTTATGCGACTTAACAACTTTCTCAATTTTTAGACAAGCCTACGGATATTCATCTCAAAGATGCGCACCGTATGCTTCGTTACATTAAAAGTGCTCCAGGGCAAGGTCTTTTATTTCCTTCCAAAGAATGATCTACAGCTCAAAGGCTTTTCCGATTCGATTGGGCCACTTACCCAAAAACGCGGCGTTTGATTTTCGGTTATCGTGTTTTCCTTGGTGGCTCCCTCATTTCTTGGAGATTAAAAAAGCATTATATCGTTTTGCGCTCATCTTTTGAAACTGAGTATCACGCACTTGCCTCACTTGCTTGTGAAATTCAGTGGCTGCATTTTCTCCATGATGATCTTCAAGTCCCTCATTGTCAGCCAGCTGTACTTTATTGTGATAATGCTTCCGCCCTTCACATTGCGAAAAATCCAATGTTTCATGAACTTGATTTTTATGTAGTTTGTGAGAGGTATCATGCTGGTCTCATCCTTCTCATGTCAGTCAGTTCTGCAAATCAGTTGGCTAATTTCTTCACCAAGGCTACACACCCTACAATTTTTCATACATTTTTATCCAAGCTGGGCATACAAAACCCGTATATGCCAGCTTGCGAGGGCTATTATGTTACACCTCAGCCAACTCATAAATCACCAACCATTGAAGATCCTCTCCTGATTTGTTTCCATTTGCCTGCCAAGAATATAGCCATTAATATTGTCATTTAAATATTTCCCTCCTATATGTGATTATAAAAAGGAGGTGTATATATTCAGAAACACATAGAAAGAAAATATAATCTTTCGTTCTCTTTTTCATCTTCTTCTTCTAAAGCCAGTCTCTATCGCACCAATCTGCAGTCATGTCATTACAATCGGCTCTACACCATAGCCAATATGTAGTTTTAGTATATCATAGTCAATCTGCATTTTTTTATACTGTTGTTGTATAAGTGATTTTTTTAGGTGTTATGAGCCAAAAAAAGTAGTTCCATTAAGGCGATTTATTTAATGTCTGGTCATGTATCCAACCCTTGATGATTTAATTTGTCTGTTCTTTGCTAATCAGACTAAGACAGTAGCTGCGATTTAAGAACTTCTTGTAGGCTTAAATTACATCTGGAGTTTCGGAGAGAGCTTCATGCAAAATCCTTAATGGAATGTTGTAGCGACAGAGAGTTCGATGATTACTTGGATGCCAACTGATGATATTATTTTTTCATGGACCTGGGGGTCTCATATATATATTCGAACCAAAGTTACGTACTGATTCAAGGGCAGTTGCATTGGAAAATTGGGCTTTCGTTTAGGTGAATTATTCATGATTGCTTAATTCATAGTGAAGTCCAAAGAGTTTGGAATGTTTCAGTCGCACTAAGCGGTGCAATGATGTTTTTTGGCTTGCAAATGAATCACATATTCATCCCTGTTGGGAGTTTTTCGTTAATATTCTTTGCATAATGAAGCATTCATAGTAAAGAAGATAAGTAAAGTTATAGCTTGAGCCTCGAGAGGCCGCTACCCTTCATCCTAAGATTAATTGCAAATATTTGTTTGTTTGGTTGTTGCATTGGGTACCCATCCACTTCGACAACATATTTCACGTTAAGTTGTAATCGTTGTGTATCGAAAGGTATGTGATGAAAATGTTCTTTTCTGCATTTGGTTGCTACTTAAATTCTTGAGTGAGCCCAAGTTCTATGTTGTATATTGGTTGTTACTTAAATTGCTACTTCAAACTCTAGCCAAAGCAAAATCTTGACTAGCTTGATTTTAGGTTGATTCTAAGCATAGGGTGTCAATAAAAAAACACTACTATTAGTAGAATATGCTTTTGATAAATTAATTGACTTCGTCCAGTCTTTTTTTTTTTGGTTTTTGCTATATTTATTAAGTTTTCTATTTTTGGAACACTATTTGTTTTGTAGGAGGAACACTATTTTCAGTTTTGATTGTTATTTTTTTGGCATATTTTTAGTTTTTTTAACATATTTTTGTTTATGGTGTCTTTTTTGTTTTCTTTTATTTATGGTAATTTTTGTTTACAAAAAAGGCAAAGTAATTAGATTTTGAGCTAATAACATCCATTACAACATTACTTTTATTTTTGGTAGGAGGAACACTATTTTTAGTTTTGATTGTTATTTTTTTGGGATACTTTTAGGCAACGCTATTCAGACCCCACTTTTTACTCTTAATACCCCAGTTTTTAATTGTTTTAACCCTCTTGTGAAATGACTTTGATGCACCTGTATTTAAAGAGCCTTTTACTCCCTACAACCACATGATTCCCACAAAATTGTTTGAACCAATAGTGCTCAGCGGGATCTGTGACAAAACTAGGTTCTTGCCAGCCACGTTATTAAAACTTAATTTTTTTGTTATTTTATGTGCCTAAGTAGTGCACTTTGTAGCCCGGATAGTGCTACATACGCTTTTCAAACAAAAAATCTGCTAAGATTTTGTAGTGCACTTAAGGGTGGCAAAAAAAAGGGTACGGGTCTGGACACCCCCTCCCCCTTAATAACGACGAAAAATAGTGTCCGTACCCGTACCCGTTTTTGAAATGGATATTTTTTTTTGTCCGGACCCGTAAGTCTTTAAAACATAAAAACCCATTTTTTGTCCAGACCCATTTTTTAATATAATAAAATAATATTTTTCTCCTAATTATTGACAAAAAATACATGATTTTTATGTCATCATGCATTCCTTCACTACAAAAAAGACATGTTATATATTCAAAATTCAAGTCTTACAAGTTTCAGTATAAAAATAACATCATCATTAGTGAAATTACAGTGCAAACATCATGAAAGTTTCAAAATACTTATATAAATAAAATATTATTTAAATTAATTACTACACTGATACCCGTTGTTTTAAAAAATTTGTTCGGGCCCGAATCCTTTTTTTTTAAGGACAAAAAAATATGTCCGGACCCGTATTTTTTTTGAAAAAATTATGTCTAGACCCGTATAAAGCGGGTTCGGACAAATGCAGAGAAACATGTCCAGATATCACCCCTAAGTGCACTATATGGCCTCTATAGCGCGTTAGAGTGGTCGAAACCCAGAATTTTCAACTTAGGAATTCTATTTTTTGATTCCTTTACACACTCCAATGGTCGTCTCCATCGTCGTCGACCTGTTTTCACTTCACGAGAGCTTTAATACTCCAAACAACAACGGATTACAACAATTTATATCATCAAATCATCATCATCATCATCATCATCATCATGCATTTCATCAAGAACACATGCATGAGCACCACATCCATAAATTCTAACTTCAAAGTCCAATTCATTGCAAAACCAGAGTTGATTGACACAAGGAAAGGTCATTGCTCAGCCTTAGAAATTCATTTTGGTTCGAAAACCCATTTCATGCTTGCCTTCCTACACCCAAATTGTGCAAATTGAGAGACTTAAGGTTTGAACATATTACCTATGATTGGATCTTCAACTCTTATTGTTTTTCCTACTGGAAATTGGCTCAAATCTCCTCTTGAGCTCTAACTACAGCCACTCATTTTCTTCTATGTTGTGAATTTTTGCTTAGGTTTGCTTGTAAGAATGAACAAATGAGGCTAAGTCCTCCTTATATAGTTGCTCACTACGTATCTCGAAATCAATCTAGGGCTCCTATTAAATCTAGCAAAGTCTTTGTGTCCATATGTCTCAATTTATTAAGTCCTATAAGGGTTTTAAGTCAACACCTTTACTTAGGCATATTTCTCATTAGTTAGCTTAATTAGACACCATAGGCACATTACTTGGTCACATTGGTTTAGTCTATGGTTTGTTAGTCAAATTTACATAACAACATTAGAGTAAGTCCTGCCTACTTGTGTACCGGCGCTATCATGCATTACGAGGCGTGTCGAGTCCATTTTTGCCTATATTGCTTTTCGTTCAATCATAGTTCAAGTTTGGTCAATTACTTAGCTTAGAATATTATTGGATATTGATAAAATTATTCATCCAAGTTATTATTTCACTGTCCTGAGCTATTTAAATTCTCATACCCATATCACACGTATCTCAAAATGCTACCCGTCGCACTTGTAACTTACATAAAACGCGATAAAATATGTACACATGGCGTGATGCTATAATTCATAATAAAACAACCATATAAGCAAGCATCACATAAATAGAAATGTTTACACTCGATCCTTGCGCTTGAGTTCTTACCCAAAATTTACATGTCGACCTTAATTATGGTTTGTTAATCCTACTCATTAGGTCGTAATCCGGTTTAATTAGTTCCGGCCGTCACAATCTTCCTAACTAAAAGAATTTTTGTCCTGAAATTTAAATTTAAAGAGTTTGCCACATCCAATTGGTTGTGGCAGCCCTACTTTTAAGGGTACTTGCACACAAGTACCCTTAAAAGTTAAACGTGTATACTCGTTAAAGGTGGAAACCTTCCACTCAACTAGGATTTAAGTTCTATAATCTTGACTTCTTTCGGTGCTAACACGTTCCCTTTATGCTTACCTAGCAGTCTAGAATGCAGACGTATGTGTCTAATTTTACTTGTGTGATCCTGCGCATTTCTGAGGCTCCATCTTGACCTAACTGTCAAGTATCACCTAATATCGTAAGAGACCTAAACTTGGTCTTAACTACAAAGCCTCCATAAAATTTTGACCAATTCATGATTAGTAAAGCTTATCTCAAGCGCTCACACAACAAATTTCTTTCCTCTGATTGTTTGACTCCAATTGGGTGTCTTAGACATATACATTAACCCCTCATATCTGAATTTGGGTTAGAAGTATTATAATGAGACATAGGTGTGTGCCAAACTAACCCGAGAATAACTTCTGTAGAGATACCTTCTCTCTTCTATTATCTCTGCTCATGTCATACCCAAGGAAAAGCTGTCAATCTCTGGACCATGATGGAACATACTATCATACACTATTTCTCCATTTTTGTTTTTTTATCGCTTGTAAGATACCCAAAAATCCCATGTGGTGCTACATAAGTATGATTCACTATCGTACTACACTCCGAAACTCTATCTGTTCGATCTCACCTAGAAACGAACTTTAGATTCGTGAATATGGTAAAAAATGCCCATCTTCATGCCTAGCCTCTCTCATCGGATTACCTACCTATGCTTCTACAACTTCTACCTGAGTGCGTACCGCAATCATGACAAAAATGTTCTTGGAGTGTTTCATCATATACATAATCTCAATTGAGATTTGTAATTTATGCAGAGTTGAACTTATTTGGATACTTAAACTTGGGTGATACAAATCCCGAGTCGACTCATTGGGCCACCAACAAGTGTCCGTCACTGACTCCAAATTATGCCTCAAACACACATAAAACTATACTCATCTCTAGGCATATAATTGTGCCTAAACAGTAGAAAGAATACTCTGATAAGTCTATGACTATGACCATCATGAGTAACACTAACTCATGTATAAGTCAACGTTGTCTCATTTTATCTCTCTGTAGCATATCTCAAGCAAGCGGTTATACATCGCATGTACCAAAACTTAAAAGGAGAGTAACTACTCATCCAATAGTGTTGACCTTTGCTTCCTTTGAATATTTTGAAAAAGTTATGCATGTATAGATTCTAAATATGTAGATCGCACGCCTCTTTCTTCTTATTACATGGATGTCATAACTAATACTTACCGAAAATTATCCTTGCTAACTCCAAGCTCATCTCCTAACGTTTTCTCCTAGTTCTCGTGAGTTAAAATCATGCTCTCAATCCTTAACCTACACCTAGAGTCCTCAATTTATCACCGAGATAATCAAATATTATATCAGCTACGATAAAGTTTCATTTAGAGTTAGATTTTTGTGTTACATTCCTAGTGTAGGCATCATTCAATCTTGTTGGACTTAGTCAAGACTAACTCTTTCTATACGAGCTCGATGGGTCCTACTTAGACCCTAAGTTTTCCTCTTGGCTAGTTGAATATCATAATTGACTAAGAACCCATAAAGAACATTATGTAGTAGTGGCGGGCCTAATTAAAATACAACTTCTAGACCCTGATCACCTCAATACCCTAGAAAATCTTCTACTTTGCCATGTGACTTTAATCCTCCGACCCTTGGAATTTGCAACTCTCTTGTCTTTTAGCTTGATCTTATTCTTTGAGCTTTACATGTTTTTAAATGTCTCCTCAAGACATTACCTTAAATGTTTTACCAGTCCAAAATTGGGTTGGAGTGACTTTAGTGCGAAGTCTTTCGCGACTGAATCACAAATGCGTGAGAAGTTCGGACAACCTATCCCTTAGGGTAGGCTCGAGGTCATTATAAACCTCAGGTATAATTATAAATTCTATCTAGGCTCGTACTTCTGATTTATTTTCTATCCGAATGAGGTGACGGTGAGGCCTCACCGACTTTTTGGATTGCGAAACAAATAGTCTTACTCTAGAGTAGTTACTATAGCTGCTTATCTTGAAAGACTACTCCGATGCCTGGCCGAAGCCAAAGGAGCTGTACTTGCGTTCCTGTCTTTTTAAGTCATCTCAACACTGTCTGCTTCTATAGAGTCTAGTAGAAACCCATATGTCTCACTTCTTTAAAACTTTCCTGGTTATTGACCTAACGACTCCTAGGCCCTGTTTGATTGGATAAAAAAAGAAAATATTCCAAGGAAAATGACAAATTTCATGGGAAAATGATATTTTCATGCATTTGATAGCCAAGATTTTCTCGCGGATTATTTTCTCACAATTACCAATTTTCCATATTAAGACCCATATATTTTCCCACCTATTATGATGGGTAAATTGAGTTTTCTATTAGGAAAATGTGAGTTTCCATATTAAGACACATTAAAATTATATTTTAAATATGCAAATTAAAATATTTAATGTATATGGTAAGTTTTCATATTTATTTCAAAATTTGTTGTCGATGAGTTTTGAGGGAAAATATTCATATATGTGTAATCAAACACATATAGGAAAATTTTCTTTTGAACATTTATTGGGGAAAACTTTCTTAAGAAAATGTTCTTTTCCTATGAAACATTTTCTTTGTAATCAAACATGCCCTGAGACTTTAATTAACATTTTCTGAATAGAGACGATATCTAGTTGAGCTCAAACGTAGGTCCTTACTTTCGTTCGTTGGTCAATAGAGTTCTAACTTCCTAAGATTTCATACTCAAGGTAAGTCTAGTTGTCTCTAATTCAATAGAAAAATAAGAACAATTTGAATTGTGGGATATCACTTTCTGTTGTAGTTCTTCATTCTCTAGTCACGCCTCTCTTTCTATCTAGAGGAACTATTATCTAACCTTAAAGTCCATAGGGTATTCTTGCCTAGATATCTTATTAAAATATCTAGCACACTTTTCTAAGCTAGGTCTTACCTAACAATGGTCGTTGTCGTACAATGCATCCTTTACGTGCCAACTTAGGGCAAGTTTATACCTAACATGACTCTTCTATCCATATAGGACGTTCAAGTTAATAGAACTTCTGACTCACAATCTGCGGTATGCATGAGATAATCATCATACATCCTAGTCTTGACGAGATCTTGAGGTATGTTAGTCTTCTAGTTCTATAGGTACTCTTGAACTCTAATTCCTGGAAAATTGAATTCTAAATTTTCAACTCACAGAGATTGTTGGTAGGATAACTTTATCTCCAACTGGCGCACTGAGAATTAAGGGGTTGGCCTTAACTAGTGTCATGACCTTAATTTTACTGCTATGCATCTATATATAAACATTGTAATGAACTTGAAGTTTTATGGATTATAATTGGACCGACTAAGGATATATGTAGTATCTTTTTGCATACTATCTGATCATCTCTCAAACAAGAACTCTAGTTCGTAATTGATATGGTTTTGTGCCCATAATAGGGCTTGCACCTAGCCAACCATTCTATATTCTTTCTTCTTAAACTTTTTTGGTCGAGGTTATTTGTAGAAATGGCAAAATAGTAGCATACAATCCGAGTCATAGTGTGTCTCAACTTCTCACGACACGATAATTCTGAATTTCGAGAATTACGCATTCTCTGCCAATCTCCATTTCCGACTTGACTCACATAACTGATTCAATATTTAAATAATTGAATCTTGTTATGTTGCACACCACGCTCTGGTGCCTATCCAATCTGCTTCCATTCAAGAAATAACAAAACTTTATTAATATACTAATTTTATTATCTTTTCTTTCTAAACCTATTAATCATTGGACCAAATTCCTAATCGTCTATCCATCACGTCTCATACGATTTTTAAGGACAATTCACAAATCACCCTCAAAGCATCTCGCTTACGCCTCAAGATGCACACCCAACGCCCGTCTACGATTCCTTATACTCCCGTTGTTCTATTAGTGCAAATACAATTGTTTGGAGGTTAATTTATTATCTATTAATATCTAAAACAAAACTCCCTTCCAAAATAAAAAAAATTATTAACTACTCCTTTATCGGCTAAATTCTTTCAAAATAAGATAAAAACCCTAAAGAACGAATCGATGTGACAAAACCGAGTTCTTGCGAGCCACGTTATTAAAAATATTATTTGTTACTTTTTGTGCATAGGTAGCACGGTATGTAGCCCGAATAGCACGCTATCTACACTTCTTAAACAAAAACTCGGCCCTCTATAGGGCCTCTATAGTGCGCTAGAGGGTCAAAACCTCCAACTCGGAAATTCTATTTTTCGACTCCTTCGCAAACTTCAATGGTTGTCTCCATCATTGTCGACCTCACCTCACAAGGAGCTTCAATACCCCAAACAACAACATATTTCAACAATTTATATCATTATCATCATCATCATAATCATCATCATCATCATTTCATCAAGAACACATGCATGAACACCACATCCATATATTTCAGCTTCAAAGTCCAATTCATTGCAAAACCAGAGTTGATTGACATAGGAAAAATAAGGAGAGATCATTGCTTAGATTTAGAAATTTTTGGTTGGAAAACCTTATTTCATGCTTGCATTCCTACACCCAAATTGTGTAAATTGAGATATTTAGGGTTTGAGATTATTGCCTATGATTGGATCTTCAACTCTTGGTGTTTTTCATGCTGGAAATTAGCTCAAATATCCTCTTAAGCTCTCACTCCAGCCACTCCTTTTCTTCTATGTTGTGAATTTTTGTTTAGGTTTGCTAGTAAGAATGAACAAATGAGGCTAAGTCCTCTTATATAGTTGCTCACTTCATCAAGTTTAATCGCACGTATCTCAAAGTCCATCAAGGGATCTTATTAAATATGGCCAAGTCTTTATGTCTCATATGTGTCAATTTATTAAGTCATTAAAGGGTTTCTACTCAACTCCTTTACTTAAGCAAATTTCTCATTAGTTAGCCTAATTAGACACCATAGGTACATTACTTGGTCTCATTGGTTTAGTATATAGTTTATTAGTCAAACCAACATAACAAAATTAGACTATGTCTCGCATACTCATGTACCGGTGCTATCATGCATTACGCGGCATGTTGGTCCATTTTTGCCTATATTGCGTTTCGTTCAATCATAGTTCAAGTTTGGTCAATTACTTAGCTTAAAATATTATTGGATATTGATAAACTTATTCATCCAAGCTATTATTTCACTGTCCCGAGCAATTTAAATTCCCATACCAACATCGCATGTACTCGAGACGCTACCCATCGCACTCGTAACTTATGTAAAAAACGATAACAATGGTACACATGACCTAATGTTATAATTCATAATAAAACAACCATATAACCAAACATCACATAAATATAAATATTTACACTCGATCATAACAAAACAACCATATAACCAAGCATCACATAAATATATATTTACACTCGATCTTTGCGCCCGAGTTCTTACCCGAAATTTACACGTTGACCTTAATTATGGTTTGTTTATCCTAATCATTAGGCGTAATCAGGTTTAATTAGCTCGGGCCATCACTGGAACACCATGAAGTCAACTCCGGCGAAACAAGTCAAAACTGACTCGGCAAGTTCGTTATTAACTCGTTTATCTTTGTTTTGGTGATTTTTTCATTTTTTATGATTTTTTATTGGTTTTTAGGTGTTTTATTTTTGGTGTTTTAGGGCTTCCTCTTTAGTGCTGAGTTTTGAATCATAGCTTCCATAATGTCTCAAAAATTGGTAGAACGAAGCAAAATCTAACAAGAAGAGGTAAGTTTTGTTATCAATCATGTATTTTTCCTCATTTTTGTAATGTGTTCATGATCATGAATCTCATGGTGTTCGGTCACACAAGACCGATAGAGGATAAAGACTATTGGTCACCACTCCTTTTCGTTACCTATCCGTCTATTTTGATTGCTACCCTTCGATAACTATCAGCCTGTTTTGGCCTCTATCCTTTGTTACTTATCAATATATTTTATCTACCATCACTCGATACATATCAGTCTTATTTGAATGACAATACCATTTTCCTATCAGTATGTTTTAGCCACCACCTATAATTCTGAATAGAAAATTGGATTTTCGACATTGATCCTGCTTTAATTCGTTATTCTCTTGCTTCTTCTAAGTTAATATGTACGATACAGCTGGTACATCCGGGGCTCGTACATCTGAGGATGAGGAAGTCTTTTAAGACATTACGGAGGCATTCAAGCTGACAGTGTCATTAAAATCTAGAGAGGAGGCCCTAACTTATGCTTAAGATATAGCTGCCAAATGTGGATTTGTTGTAATTATTCTGAAATCTTATGCAGTCAGTGGTGGGAGTGGTCTGCGAGGTAGAATGATGATTAGTTGTGATGGAACTGGGAACTATAGTTGTAAAGAGGCAAAAAAGAAGAAAATGAAGGATAGTAAAGAAAATAGGGAAGATGAAGAGAATAAAAAGCTTATTGGCACCAAGAAGTGCAGTTTTGAGTTTAAGATTTTTCTCAAACACGAGGTAGACGACTACTGGAATATTAGATTTGTGCGCGGGGTCTACAACCATTGACTCATAAATAGTATGGTTATCAGCACCGTACCGTGAACCGGTGGTCTGACCTGCCCGAACCATCTCCTAAGGTGCCTGGCAACACCATTTACCTCAAAAGACGTTTTAGACCCGCTTATCCATTATTTTTACCATTAATTTAAATTCAAGTGTGTACGAAATTCGGTGAACATATAAATAAATACTAGAAAGCAAACAGGAACCTAAGTAGGGAAAATACATGTCATATCATCAGTACTGTAAATCCAAGTCGAGGAACATGTACAAAAGTATCCCATAAGCCATACGTAAACAAAATATAAGTTCAGTACATAAAAAGAAATATATACACAAAATAGATCACTCCTACAGTGAAGATCAGGGAATTCTAAAGCCGTCATCTCACTGGTTCGCCTTGCCTTTCCCTCGATCACTAGAGGATGGATCTAGGTTCCAAAAGGCCCCCGGTAAGTGAATAACAGGGTTTTATAAAAGTGACAACATAATGTAATTAGACAAGAAATAATATAAGTAAATTGAAAGAATTAAACATGATTCAATCCTTTTCTAGTATGAACAGGCGGTTCCCATGAACCCCATATGCTAGAACCTCGCCTGAATCCCGTCGGCCCGGCGACGTTCAACATCGACAATCGGGGGAGGTCCTGTTACGCAAATTCGTGAGCCCGATTGTCATGACGTACTCTAACCTCGTCGTAGGAAAGGTCGAAGGGCGGAAACCTCCTCCAATTACCACACTGGTTGGAAGGTAGAAGATCATCATATAGTCATCCCTAGAAACTGCCCGATTGGCTGGAGGGGGAGACTCTTCGCCGTCGAAGATGCCCTATCTCATTCTCGAGATGGCTCCTTTAGGTCTCTCATGTCTATATGCATGGCCACAAAAAATCATGATGCGATGCACACCTAACTTATGTGATCATAATATGATGCATAATGAAGTTTATAAATTCCTAGTGTTCACAAACCATGCGTGTGGTATGCCGAAGCCCGACCGCACGTCTCGTACCTTATGGTGCGTGCCAATGTCCTCGCCAAGTCTTTGTTGAGCCCTAGCTACATATGTAGCGGTTAGTGCGTGAATCCAGGTCTCAAAACCCCAAAAACCTTGTGCACATGTCTCGAGAAAACCTCCAAAGTTTTATTAAATTTTTAAGTTTACTGTCATGGCGCCGCGCATTTAGGCCACCACTCGCCTCAAACCGCTCGTCTGATACCCGACATTAGTTCTCTCGGTTATTGGTATCGTTTTATATTAGTTAGGTGTGTTAGGATCTTATTTGAATACTTGTGAGAAATTATAGTTTTAGCTAGTTGCTTTTATTTAGGTTGCTTCAAGCTATCTTTGAGTCTACTCATTTCTAAAATTTAGCATGCTGTAAATAATAATGTCTAGCATGCTTTAAAATACCAACATTAGAACTTTGAGCAAACTCAAACTAAATCAAAACAGTCTTAATCCAATTAAGCAAGCTTGAAAAATTCATAACAGTTTTTATTTCTATTGAGCACATTAGAAATTTATCCCCTTTGAGTCTGCTCAAAATTGTACAAAATGAATTTCATGCAACTCAAAAGCTTTCGATTCTTGAGTCTAAAAATATTCAAACCACTTCAAACTCGGCCCATTGGCTTAAAAACAACTTCCTTGAGTTCCAACATCATCATGCAATCATTCATACTCGATTTCCATGCAATAAATATCCAATTACCATTAAGTAAAGTTACTATTCATCATCTTCTTCACATAACACAAATTATAAAATCATTAAAATCTCCACAACAATCCTATCAAGGGATTTTCACTAATCAAAGGTTTATCTACTCTTATGTACCCACATGTATCAAAACTCATCAATCAAAATAATTTGGAACATAATTTTTGTAGAGATTTGATGAAGAAAAACATACTAAGAGCTTTAATGGAGTTGTCCCCTTTTTTATATGAGCTCCACTAAGTTAGATTCGTACCCTCTAGCATCAACCTTCTTGGATCTTCAAAAATCTCAACATGAAATGCAAGATTTTCAACAACTTCTTTGATCTCCAAATTATTTTTCTCAAGAGCTCTCTAATGGTGTTGAAGATTATTTTGCATGTTGAACAAGAATAATGAATTTTATATAGTCCTTTGTCTTTATATCTCACCTTACTCACAAATCTTTAGGTGAATCAAAGGTTTACATTTAAGCCATCACATTCCACTAGTCAAAATCAAACTACCACATGTCTTTTTTTCCATGACAAATAACATGCACCTTATTTTCTATTGGCCACCTACACATGTCATAAGACATTTCCCATTTTTGCCCATGACCTTTTGAATTAATTACATTCAAGTCTAATTCTACAAATTTAAAAGTTTCCTTTGAAATTCATTTTATTTACAATCAAACCATAGGCATATTAATCAAATTTAATACACCACTCAAGCCAAATTTAATCAAGTTAATAGTGGATCATGATACTCGCATAAATTATGTATTTCCCACCCAACGCGTATCCCGATGTGAAACACATGCCTCGCCTTGCCTTATGTAACGTATGTATTTATAATTATTTAATTATTTGTTAAATATTACATGCACACCAAAAATATTAGTTTATTTCCTATGGTACACTATCGTCGAGCACGGCGCGTCAACCGGTCGAATCGAGTTCGGGCCTCCGATCCGGTCGGATCGGGTTGAGTCCGTCTAGTCGGTGACAAGATGTCACAATTTTCTTAACTAAGGGGATTTGATCCTCGAAAATTTAAATTATACCTGAATCAACAACTCGGAAAGTGCTCTCGCATGTAGGTCTCGCCCTCCCACTTGAACTCCTGGTCGTCGTGGAATTGCCACTTGACCTTCACAAGGGGAATATCTCCATGTCTCAAAGTTTGTACCTTCTGGTCAATAATCTTAATCGGCCGTTCCTCGTAAATCGTGTCTGGTCTGACCACTAATATATCCTAGTCCACTATATCTCATGTCGTACCATCACATCTCCTTAACATAGAAACGTGAAATACTAGGTGTACCCCTGACATCTGTATTAGCAGTGCTAACTTGTAAGAAACCTTCCCAAGTTTCTCAATGATCTCAAATGGTCGCGTATAACGCTGTGCGAGTTTCCCCTTGAATCCTAATCTCTGGTGTCCCTTCATAGGCGACACCTTTAGGTATGCAAAGTCTCCCTTCTCAAACTCAACTTCTCGACGTTTCGGATTGGAGTATTTTTCTTCTCGATCTGCCCGTAATCTCTGACAAATCAGCCCCACTTTCTCTGTGTCATCCTATACAACCTCGAACACAACTGCCACTATATCAACCACTTCTTCCCAACATGTCGGTGTCCTGCACGGCCTGCCATATAAAGCCTCAAACGGCGCCATCCCGATGCTCGACTAATAACTATTATTATAAGAAAATTCACATAGGTGTAAATACTCCTCCCAGTGACCCCCGAACTTGAGTACACAAGCCAGTAGCATGTTTTCTAGAACCATGATTAGCCTTTCTGACTGTCCTTTTGTCTGTAGGTGATAAGTCGTACTAAGGTGAATCCGAGTGCCTAATAGATCCTGCATACCCTGCCATAACCTTGATGTATACCAAGGATCCATATCTGATACCATGCTTACTGGCGCCCTATGTAACCTGACTATCTCCTGCTCATAAATCCGGCTCAAACTAGTGAACGAGTCGGAGAGTCGAATCAATAGGAAGTGTGCTACCTTCATCAATCTATCGACGATAACCTATATTGTATCGTGTCTCCTCGGGGTAGTCGGTAATCCTGTCACCATGTCCATTGCAATGTGCTCCCACTTCCACTAAGGAATGGGAATGGGTGGAATAGTCCTCTGGGTCTCCGATATTCAGCCTTAACCTACTAAAATGTCTCACATCTCTTGATATACCTTGCTATATCTGCTTTCATGCCCGACCACCAGTACATTCGTCGTACGTCCTAGTACATCTTGATGACACCTCGGTGAATGCTATAGCGCAATCAGTGCGACTCCGGGAGAATATCCTCTCTCAACTCTGGTACTACTATAATCCATATTGTACCCCAAAATATCAAACTCTGATCTACTGCCACTGTCCAATCTCTGAAACCTGGATTGTCGGCTAAACTGCGGTACCAGTCGTAGCTCAAATTTGCCCTCTGTCCGTCAAGAATCGCTTGGACAGGCATTGATTGCAACCCTAACTATGCACAAATCCCCTTGTCTACCGGAATCTTTGAAACACACATCACAAGTGCGGCCTCTAATAACCCAAACTCTAGTCGAATCTGCAGTGCTAACTATCTCTGCTCAAGGCATCCGCAACAACGTTCGCCTTTCTGGGGTACTCGATCGTGAAGTAATAGTCTTTCAACAACTCAAACCACTTCCATTGTCTCATATTCAAATCGGTCTGAATGAACAAATACTTAAGACTCTAGTGATCCTTAAATAACGTAAAATTCTTTCTGTAGAGATAATGTCGCCACAACTTTAGTGCAAAAATTATCGTCGCCAACTCGAGGTCATAGACTGGGTAGCTCTTCTCATGCACCTTCAGTTGGTGAGAGGCATATGCCACCATCTTGCCCTCCTGCATCAACAATGCTACCAGTCCCATCCCCAAAGCATTTGTGTAGATTGTCAACTCCTTGCCATCTTCAGGTAATACCAATACTGGCGTCATAGTCAGTCTCTCCTTCAGCACTATGTGAAGGAATCCTCACAGTGCTCAATCCAATTTAACCTTACGTCTTTCCTGGTCAAAGCAGTCATGGGTGCAGCTATCTTAGAGAAATTATGAACGAACCTCCTGTAGTAGCCCACTAATCCAAGGAAACTTCGAACCTCTGTCGGTGTAGTAGGTGGAGGCCAGTTAACAAACGCTCTGACCTTTTCTGGATTTACTGAAATCCCGTCTGCCCCAACTACATGCCCCAAGAATCTGACTCGGTCCATCCAAAACTCACACTTGCTAAACTTTGCATATAGTCTATGTTCACGTAAAGATTGCAAGGTAATCTCAAGTGACACTCGTGGTCCTCAACTATCCGTGAGTAGATGAGTATGTCGTCTATGAACACTATCACAAACTGATCTAAGTAGTTTCTGAACACATAATGCATCAAGTCCATAAACGTATCCAGCGCGTTCGTGACCCGGATGGCATCACCGTGAACTGAAAAGACCCGTATCTTGTGTAGAACGCGGTCTTCTCAATGTCCTCATCCCTGACACGCAACTGATAGTAGCCGATCTCAAGTCAATCTTCTAGAAGTGTCGAGCACCACTCAACTGATCGAACATGTCATCAACCCAAGGTAGCGAGTAATTGTTCTGGATTATGACCTTGTTCAGTTCTCTGTAGTCAATGCACAACCTTAAAGATTCGTCCTCCTTCTTGACAAATAAAACTGGTGCGCCCCATAGCAAAATACTCGGCTGAGTAAATTCAACGTCGGATAACTCCTAGAGTTGCTTCTTCAAGCTCAATTAACTCCGATCTCGCCATCCTATGGGGAGCCTTCAAAATTGGCTTCGTTCCCTCCTTCACTTCTATAATGAAATAGATCTCACAGCATGGAGGTAACCAAGGGAGATCGTTCGGAAACACATAAGAAAAGTCTCGTATGACCGAGATGTCTTTAATTCTTCTCTGGGATTCGAAAGCTCTCTAATGTCTCGCGTGATCCTCGATCTCTCTGTACGTCACGGCTCGACCTCTGGTACTACTCTCGATTATCAACGCGCCTCGAGACTCAAAATCCACAAGTCCCAAATACTGGAGGCAATCCACGTGGGTGTTTTATGCTGCCAACCAATCGTCTATACCTAAAGTGCGTCAAACTCTAGGAACTCGAGTACCCGAAGGTCAATAGGTAAATTGTAACCCTCAACTGTCACAACGCACCTCTTGTAGACAAGGCTAGGGTACACTCTATCTCCTGCGGCTGTACTAAGTATGAGATACCTAGTCGCTCTCATTGATGATAACCCTAACCTATCTAATGTGCCTCCTGATATAAATGAGATCGTGGACCCTGAATCTATGAGTGTGTGCATGCTCCATCCACAAATAGAAATAATACTTGTGATCAACTCTATGGTGGCCTAACTATCTGGTGTCGCCACGATAAGCAGCTGCTCAGTTTGACTCACTGGCTGCACTGCGTATATGTGTGTCGAGCATTCATTACAAAAATGTCTGCTTGACCATAACCCCAACAAGTAATGTTCGATCTGCTTTAAAAACCTCGACCCTTAGACTATGCTGGTGCCTGAGTCTTGCGTCTATCTCGTCCCTTTGTCACGGCTACTATCCGACTGCATCTGCCCCTACTTAAACCTCGAAACTGGTAGTCTACTTTGCCTCGATGTGGACGACTGTTGAACTGAAAATGTCCGTGCCGAAATGGTCGATCCAGACCTGTCATCACGGACCTCTTAGGGTATTCTCGTCTCTTGTCTCCCCGACCACCATACCTCTTCCTCGAGTCTCTACTCGAGGGTCCTCCTGACCGGTGTGTCGCCTTAATGTCCCCATCCTGGAACTCCTTCGTCAACTTAAATGTAATAGCTCGCTCTACGAGATCCTTAAACATAGTCACGTCCAATGCACTCACACTCTGGCTAATCTTATGCCTCAGACAAATAACAAATTGCTGCAAGTTGTCATCTGGTGTCAACGGATCTCCTGCCTTTGACGATAGTAGGGAGTATCGATCAAAAAACTTAGATACGAGCATGTGTCCTTGCCTCAGTGAGAGAAACTCCTCTCTTTTCCTACTCCTCATTGCCGAAGTAAAGAAGTTCCCAAAGAACAATTGTCGAAAAGTTTGTCAATCCTCAATTGGGCCCTCTTTGGCATATACGGCCTGCCACCATTCATCAACAGCTCCCTCTAAGTGCATGGTCAATAACATAATGCGAAAATCCTCGTCTGCATAGATCAAATAGTGAATCTTCTCCTGATTGCGAACCCACGGCTCTGGCTTTCTCCCCATCTCTATCTCTGTAGAACTTCAGAGTCTTACATCGGTCGAAGCTCTCAGTCGCGATCGACTGTACTGCTGGAGTCTCCTCGGGTGCGAGTAGAAGACGGAATACTACAGGCTCAAGTGCACCCGTTTATGTCATTATCACTGATGGCACTACTGGAACCGGTGCTAGTGTCTACATCGAAATCTCTGGTCGTGCGCCAATTGGTCTACTAGACGTGCTACTACTGTAGTCAATCCTCTCTTATCGATGGAGTCGACCTCTCTCTGACACTCAAGAGTCTCAAAGCATCACCCGAAGGCCTCCAAGGACGTCTGCTGATGTGCGATCACTTTACGCATCTCACGTATGATATCGTCAGTGACAAGAGAAAGGAAGAAGGCACCGTCTCTCATGGAGCTGACGAATCTTTCCCATTCGGATCCATGATACAGAATATATCATAACTGCATGCGGATAACGATCTGAGTGTCACGACATTATATTTTTTCGTTATATATAATATAAGTTCAAAAATAACATAGCACGTCAACATAGTCGATTGACTACAATTCTTAATTCTTCCCAACTTAGTCCTCGACTAGTGTTTCCCACTTTTCTAAGTTCTCATGCATCAAATTATTTGATTTTTCTAATTTTCCTTTGGTTCCTAAGTTTTTCAGTAACCTATGCTCTAATACCAAAATTTTCATCAGTACTGTAAGTCCAAGTAGAGGAACATGTCTAAAAGTATCCTATAAGCCATACGTAAACAATATATAAGCTCGGTACATAAAAATAAATATATACATAAAAGAGATCGCTCCTACAGTGAAGATCAGGGATGTTTGAAGTCGTCGTCTCACTGGTGCGCCTTGCCATTCTTTCGTTCATCGAAGGATAGATCTGGGTTCCAAAAGGCCCCTAGTAAGTGAACAACAGGGTTCTATTAAAGTTACAGCATAATGTAATTCGATAAGAAAAGATATATGTAAATTGCAGGAATTAAACATGATTCAATCCTTTTCTAGTATGAACAGGCGGTTCCCATGAACCCCATATGCAAGGACCTGGCCTGACCTATCAACCCGGTGGCATTCGACATCGACGATCAGGGGAGGTCTCGTCATGCGAATATGTGAACCCAATCGACACTGACATACTCTTACCCCATCGTAGGAAAAGGCCGGAGGCCAGAAACCTCCTCCAACTGCCATAATAGCCGAAGGGTAGAAGATCGTCATATAGTCATCCATCAAAACTGCCTGACTGGTCAGAGCGGGAGACTCTTTGCCATCGAAGATGCCCCATTTAATTCTCGAAGACAGCTCCTATATAGGTCCTCATGTCTATATGCATGGCCACATAAAATCATGATACGATGCACACCTAACTTACGCGATCATAATATGATGAGTAATAAAGTTTATAAATTCCCTGTGTTTACAAACATTGCGTGTGGCGTGCCGAAGTCCGACATCACGTCTCCTACATTGTGGTGCGTGCCAATGTCCTCGCCAAGTCGTCTTCAAGCCCTAGCCACATATGTAGCTGTTAGTGTGTAAATTGAGGTCCCAAAACCCATAGAACCCCATGCACATTTCTCGAGAAACACCTGTCATATCATTAGTACTGTAAATCCAAGTAGAGGAACATGTCCAAAAGTATCCTATAAGCCATACATAAACAAGATATAAGCTAGGTACATAAAAATAAATATATACACGAAAGAGATCACTCCTATAGTGAAGATAAAGGATGTTTGAAGTCGTCGTCTCACTGGTGCGCCTTGCCCTTCTTTCGATCATCGGAGGATGGATCTGGGTTTCAAAAGGCCCCTAGTAAGTGAACAACAGGGTTCTATTAATGTTATAGCATAATGTAATTCGATAAGAAATAATATATGTAAATTGCAGGAATTAAACATGATTCAATCCTTTTCTAGTATGAACAGACGGTTCCCATGAACCCCATATGCAAGGACCTGGCCTGAATCCTGTCGGCCCGATGGCGTTCAGCTTCGAAGATCGGGGGAGGTCCCGTCATGCGAATATGTGAACCCGATCGACACCGACATACTCTAACCCCATAGTAGGAAAAGGCCGGAGGGCAGAAACATCCCCCAACTGCCATAATAGCTGGAGAGTAGAAGATCGTCATATAGTCATCCATCAAAGCTGCTGGACTGGCCAGAGGGGGAGACTCTTTGCCGTCGAAGATGCCCCATCTAATTCTCGAAGACGGCTCCTATAGGTTTTCATGTCTATATGCATGGCCACATAAAATCATGATGCGATGCACACCTAACTTATGCGATCATAATATGATGAGTAATAAAGTTTATAAATTCCCAGTGTTCACAAACATTGCGTGTGGCGTGCCAAAGCCCGACAGCACGTCTTCTACATTGTTGTGCATGCCAATGTCCTCGCCAAGTCTTCTTCGAGCCCTAGCCACATATGTAGCTGTTAGTGTGTAAATTGAGGTCCCAAAACCCCCAGAACCCCATGCACATGTCTCGAGAAAACCCCCAAAGTCTTATTAAATTTGAAGTTTACTATCATGGCACAACACATTTAGGCCGCCACTCACCTCAAACTGCTCGTTTGATACCCAGCATTTGTTCTCTCGATTATTGGTATCGTTTGGGTGTGTTAGAATCTTATTTGAATACATGTGAGAGATTATAGTTTTAGCTAACTGCTTTTATTAAGGTTTCTTCAAGCTATCTTTGAAACTACTCAATTCTAACATTTAGTATGCTCTAAATAATAATGTCCAACATGCTTTAAAATACTAACATTTGAACTTTGAGCAAACTCAAACTAAGTCAAAACAGTCTTAATCCAATCATGCAAGCTCGAAAATCCATAACAGTTTTTATTTCTATTCAGCAAGCTCAAAACTCGTAACAGTTCGTAGCATCATCGAGCACATTCAAAATTTATGCAAATCTAAAGCTTTCGATTCTTGAGTCTAAAAATACTCAAATCACCTCAAACTCGATCCATTAGCTTAAAAACAACTTCCTTGAGTTCCAACATCATCATGCAATCATTCATACTCAATTTCGAAGCAATAAATATGCAATTACCATAAAGTAAAGTTACTATTCTTCATCTTCTTCACATAACACAAATTATAAATCATTAAAATCTCCACAACAATCCTATCAAGTGATTTTTACTAATCAAAGGTCGATCTACTCTTATGAACCCATATGTATCAAAACTCATCAATCAAAATAATTTGGAACATAATTTTTAAAGAGATTTGGTGAAGAAAAACATACTAAGAGCTTTAAAGGAGTTGTCCCCTTTTGTTCTATGAGCTCTAGTAACTTAGATTCGTACCCTCTAGCATCAACCTTCTTGGATCTTCAAAAATCCCAACAGGAAATGCAAGATTTTCTACAACTTCTTTGACCTCCAAATTATTTTTCTCATGAGCTCTCTAATAGTGTTGGAGATTATTTTGCATGTTGAACAAGAATAATAAATTTTACATAGTCATTTGTCTTTAGATCTCACCTCACTCACAAATCTTTACGTAAATCAAAGGCTCACATTTAAGCCATCACATTCCACTAGTCAAAATCAAACTACCACTTGTCTTTTTTCCATGACACATGACATGCACCTTATTTTCTATTGGGCCAACTACACATGTCAATCGACATTTCTCATTTTTGCTCATGGCCTTTTGAATTAATTACATGCAAGTCTAATTCCACAAATTTAAAAGTTGCCCTTGAAATTCATTTTATTTACAATCAAACCATAGGCATATTAATCAAATTTAATACACCACTTAAGCCAAATTTAATTAAGTTAATAATGGATCTTGATACTAGCCTAAATTATGTATTTCCCGCCCAACGCGTATCTGAGGTGAAACACACACCTCGCTTTGCCTTATGTCACGTATGCATTTATAATTATTTAATTATTTATTAAATATTACACGCACACCAAAAATATTATTTTATTTCTAATGGTACACTATCGTTGAGCACGGCCGCGTCACCCGGTCAAATCGAGTTCAGGCCTCCGATCCGATCAGATCGAGCTGAGTCCAGTCTACTCGGTGACGGGATGTCACAATAGTGGGCCTTGAATATACTGGGAGGCTCAATGCACCGTAGAAAGTGATTGTGGAAGACATGAGGAAGACCACTGCTCACTCTAAAGACATTCTTTCAGCCATTCGTTAAAGAACCCTGAGAAGTCCACTATAATAAAGACTATATACAGTGTAAAAGCAAAGTTGAAAAGGATCGGGGGAAGGGGAAGAAAAAAATGCACCTCTTGATGCAAAAGTTGGATGAGCACAACTATATCGAGCAACACGTATTTTGGGAGGGAATGTGCAATGTCAGAGAACTATTTTTTGCACACCCTACCTCGATTAAGATGCTTATATGTTTCCTTCATGTCTTGATCATGGATTACACCTACAAGACTAATCGGTTTAGATATCCATTGCTAGAGATTGTGGGGTCACTTCTATGCATTTGACTTTTGTAGTGGCTTATGCTTTACTAGTGAATGAGACACAGGCTGACTAAGTGTGGGCATTGAGTGTCACAACCTTCACCTAACCTAGGATCAGGTCGGCCGGCCCAGACCGCCACCCAGGCCCAATACCCGAATCGGGCCCGAACGAACGGTCTGGCACGCCTAAAACAACTTGTGGAATATCAAATTAGTGCATATGGGTAAATAGTTTGTGGAATTAAATAAAGAGAAATCCATATGACGTACTATTAAACTATCATTGGATTTTTTTCTTACAACAACATATGTCATTCAAATACTACCAAGTAGTTCAAATTAAAGGAAGTAAGGTTCATTCTACCCAGAATACCTATTTAAATTTAATCAAGTTCAATAATTTCAAAATCAATTTATTGATAATATCATTACAATGCTCATATCAAGAGAGAAGGCTTCAAGTTATCGCCTCTCCCTTGTCTTAATCTAGCGCCAATGTGTATGGTTCTGAGATGTAAGTAGGGTGAGCTAAAAAGGAAAAAAAGCTTAGTAATGCGAAAAAACTCACTCAACCATTAAATACACAAGTAATACGTAATAAAGCATGCAAGGCTTGCATGAATTTAAATTGAATAATGAAGCATATAAAACAAGGCATCACAAAGATTTATAAAGCATTCATAAATCAAGTCAACATTGATAAAAAACATATATTCAAGTCAAAATTCATCATCGTGTATAGGGTTCACAAAAAGAAATACTATAGAAAATAGTAATAATATAAAGTCATGGTCTCGTTCAATACATACTAGTTATTGGCAAAAGTTCGGTGACCGGTTCACCTACCCTCAAAGTGATGGCAACCACTGGACGACACACAAGCCACATGTGCCATCTATTTAGTCCCATCAACCCAATAGTTGGTTCATCCAAAGCCATCATCGATGCACGTCCTTATATCACAAAAGTACAAGATAAGGAAACTCCAACTCACGTCCCTAATTGATAAACTTATAAATTCAATTAGACAAGTAAAGCCCTCGGTGGCAAACTGTGGCGACCCTCGCTGCCCCAGGGTGACGTGTCTCCGTGTACTCCTTGCCAGCTGGCCCTACTACACGTGTACGACACCTGCCCGTCCTATTTTTGTCTCGAAATTCGTATTTACTTGTGTGTACAGCGTATAAATAACATATCCAGCGGAAGTCGTACTTAAATGCAATAAATATTAATAATCAATTTAACAAATCCTATTGTAGAAAAACCCTGAAAAGTACTCTGTATAGAGGTAGACAACTGTACCATATAAGGTATAGCCATGTACAAGGTCATAATACTCCCCAGTTCCCAAAAGAATCAAAATATCAAAACCAAACACACGTACAAGTAATCCTCAACGGTAGGCAGTCAGAGGTAGTCGCCTAAGATCCCCTTGCCCTTACTTGTACTCGGATTTGCACTCAATCATCACAGAAGAAAATGGATGACGAGTCCAGTCAATAAAATCCCAAGGAACTCCTCCGAGCATTCAAATAAACAAATGGAAGTCAATAAATACTGTTAAATAAACATGCTGAATGTAAACAAACAATTGTAAGTAGGGCATCGCATGCATAGATAACAATAAAGTGCAAATGTATGTGCTTGTTCCAGTCAGACTAAACCATAATTCGAATACCCTTCCAAGATCCCACTAGTGGGCGCACCCAACTAGCTATCACCTGGTCCGTCTCGGTGGCTGACGTAGACTTATGATGCACCGACACATGTAGCAGTTCATTAGCGCGGGTCGTTATCCACCAAGAACTCCTGATACCATGCTATGGCCTAGAATGCATAGACACACAACGAAAAATTCGGTGGGAGTAACTCAACCAACCGTCTAAACAATGACAAGATATAGATGTAATAAATACCACAAGGAATACTGGAAATGAATGGAATATGAAGCGAAATAAATACTCAGAGTTTTCAATTGGGTTTTACAAACCTCACAACGCACTCCAATACCCCGTAATCAATCCCCGAGTCCAAGTCCACTGGGTCCTTGGTCGCCAATTGATCACCCGTGTCCGACTATGTCCATTTATCAATAATTCCAATTTAGTATGACAATTTACGACCAATTTCTAAAAATTTTAGGGCAACTTGCCCATTTTGCGCTTTTCGAGGCAAAAACCCCGCGAAAGTCGCGTCCGAAAAATCCAAATATTTTTTTTTCATAGAAATTCATAAATTTCTATTTATTTTATTGAAATATAATTTTTCAGAATTTTCCCAATTTTTTCAATTTTTCCCAATTTTTCTTTCCTTTTCTTCTTTTCTTTTTCTCTATTTTTTTTGTAAGTTAGGTTGGGCCGAGCCTGGCCCGTTCTGGGCCGGCCCATGAGAGGGGACCCGTTATGGTACGATCGGGAATTTTTTTTGTTTTTTTTTTTTTTTTTTTTTTGCCTCTGTTGTTTGGGTTGGGGTTGGCTTTCACCCCAACCCAAGTGGAATCGATGGCAGAGGAGACACCCCCGCCATCTCCACCTTGACCCGGTTCGGCCTCCATGGCCGAACCCCACTCTCGGCCACCATGGCCAAACCACCGAAACCCACGACAAAACAATTAGGACTTACCTTGATCGCGACGTTTCCACCATCTCTTCTCTCCTTCTCAACTTCTTCTTTTCCTCCTCATCTCTGTTTCTTATTCTCTCTCGGCCTCCCAGATCAGTTTCGGGTGTTTTTGTGTGTGTCTGTGAGTGTGTGTGTGTGAGAGGTGAGAGAAAAGGTGGTGGAGTGTGGATAAGCTTGTTGACTTTATTGCTTGACTCCAAAGTGTGACACAGTTGGGACACTCGCCGATGTTTTAAGGCGTTTCGACGCCCAGTTTTGCATCCGAACCACGATATACGCGTACCGCCGCGTCACTAGCCACCTAATACCCATTCCATATTAGTTACTTGGCCAATTTTTATTTAATATGTGTGTTTTCGTTTCCCCGACCTAATATTCGTTCCCGTCAACTACCCGGTACCCGCGTCGACACGTATATCGAGGCCAATACAGTTCACATAATCTCGTTGTGTTTTAGTTTCCCTGACCTAATATTCGGTCCCGTCAACTACCCGGTACCCGCGTCGACACGCATATTGAGGCGAATACAATTCACACAATCTCGCTCGTATTGTTATGCAACATACACACATGCGATGTATTTCAATAAATTGCACCGCAAATAAGCAACAAACACACCATAAACTATCATACCTAAGTCCTCGTATGTCCTAGCCTACCGCGGTGTCCACGTAGATCTGAGCTGGCGTCTACGTCTATAAATTTATGATAATTAACGATATTAATAAAATGGGCCGTTACAATTCTTCCCAACTAAATAAAATTTCCTCCCGAAATTTAACTGTAACTAAAGTCCCATACTAGAGAATAGCTGAAGGTATTGTGTCCTCATCGTCGACTCAAGCTCCCAGGTGAGTCCCTCCGTCCTATGATGCTGCCAACGAACTAGGACCTTCGCGAGTTCCCTGTTCGGAGAATCTGTACTCGACGGTCAAAAATCTCTATCGGTCTCTCCTTATAGGTCACGTCGCCGTATCTCCACCTGTCCCAACTCAATCGTCGATCTCGGTCTTGACTTAGCGAGTCTCAACATGGAAATGTGAAATGTTGGATGAACCCCAGCAAACTCAGCAAGTAACTCCAACCGATATGTAACTATGCTTACTCTCTGTGAAATCCGGTATGGCCCAATATATCTCGGTGCCAGTTTCCCCTTAATGCCAAATCTCCGTTGACCTTTCCAAGGAGAAACCTTCAGATACACCATATCGCCCTCGCCATATCTCAGAACCTCGCGATACCTATCCGCGTATTTCTTCTGTCTATCATGTGCAGCTCGCAGCTTCTGATGAATTTGTGGGATTTTCTCTGTGATCAACAACTATCTCAGGCCCTACTGTCACTGTATCTTCCGGCTCTACCCAACACGCATGTTATCTACAGGGCCTCTTATACAGTGCCTCAAATGGTAGCATACCAATGCTCGCTTGATAGTTGTTATTGTATGCAAACTCACACAGAGGCAAATAATCCTCCCACGAACCCACAAACTGTAATATACAAGCCCTGAGCATATCCTCCAAAATCTGGATCAGTCGCTCTGACTGTCCGTCGGTCTGAGGATGGTAAGCAGTACTAAACTGCGACCTGGTGCCAAACTGTTCCTGCATTGCCTCTCATAGTTTCGAGGTCAATCTAGGATCTCTATCTGACACAATGGAAACTGGCACCCCATGAAGTCTAATAATCACCCGCTCAAACAATATGCTCAGCTCGGGAAATGTGTATTTCATCGAGATTGGAATGAAGTGAGCCGACTTCGTCAGTCTATCAATCACTACCCAAACTGCATCGTGACGCCTAGATGTCTGCGGTTGCCCACTAACGAAATCCATAGTGACATGTTCCTATTTCCACTATGGAATGGGCAACGGCTATAATAATCCATCCGGGTCTCCTGTGCTCAGCCTTCACTTGCTGGCAAATGTGACAACTCCTAACGTACGCACATACATCAGCCTTCATCCCTGGCCACCATAAATAGTCGCCTCAAATCATGACACATCTTGGTCCGACCAGGATGAACTGTGTAACGAGACCGGTGTGCATCCTTTAGAATCCCGTCTCGTATCTCCTGATCCGCAGGTATCCACAATCTCCATCGGTATCTCAAACAAAGATCTATGGTTTTTGCCCAATCAGCGCGTTCCGAATTTCGTGACAGACCACTGACCCGCTCATAGAGCTCATCATCCCTCTGACACTCGGCAACCCATTTAATCGATACGGTCGTTATCCTCATCTGACAACAAATGTGTTATTCCATCGTAGTCGACAACTCAGCCATGCACATAACGATGATGCTTTGTAATAAGCCAAGCTCATGTGTCATCCGCTGCAGAACAGTCTGACTGTCGAGTCCACTCCTGCTCAATGCGTCTGCTATGACGTTCGCTTTGCCAGGGTGATACTCAATAGCGAAGTCGTAGTCCTTCAAAATCTCCAGTCATTTTCGTTGGCGCGTATTCGATCCCTTTGGGTGAAGATGTATCGTAAACTCTAGTGATCTGTATATAACACGAATCGCTCTCCATAGAGATAATGCCTCCAAGCCTTCAGTGCAAAAACGACCGTTGCAAGCTTCAGGTCGTGCACTGGATAATTCCCCTCGTTGGGTCTCAACCGGTTGGAAAGATAAGCAACTGGTTTACCATCCTGCATCAACACACATCCAAGACCAATGCCCGACGCATCTGTATATACTGTCAAGGTCTTGCCCAGCTTCGGCAATGTCAATACTGCTGCAGATGTCAATCTCCGCTTCAATTCATAAAGGCCCGCTCACACTCATCTGACAAGTCAAATCTGACATCTTTCTTAGTCAGTCTCGTCATCGGCGCTGCGATCGAGGAAAAATCTTGCACAAATCGTCGGTAGTATCCGACCAATCCAAGGAAACTTCGTATATCAGCCACGACTCAGGCGTCTTCCAATTAATGATCGCTCTAATCTTTTCTGAATCCACTGAGATACCCTGCTCACTGATGACATGGCCTAAGAATCTCACCGCACTTAGCCAAAAGTCGCACTTACTAAACTTGGCGTACAATCAGTGCTCCCTCAGTGTCGTCAAAACTGTCCTGAGATGTCCCTTGTGATTCTCACGAGTTCTGCTATAGATCAAGATATCGTCGATAAACACGATGACAAATCTATCCAAATACGACCTCATGAACCTGTGCATTAGGTCCATGAAAATCGCTTGAGCGTTCGTTAACCCAAACGGCATGACTTTGAACTCAAATAACCCGTATCTCGTGCTAAAAGCGATTTTCTAGATATTTTCTTCTCGAATCCTCAACTGATGATTACCTGAGCGAAGGTCAATCTTCGAGAAGAATCTGGCACCGGTCAGTTGATCAAACAGATCGTCAATCCTAGGAAGTGGGTAACGGTTTCTCACAGTTACCTTATTCAACTTCCTATAGTCGATGCACATCCTCATCGTACCATCTTTCTTCTTCACAAACAGTATTGGAGCTCCCCAAGGTGACATACAAGGGTGAATGAAACCCTTCTCCAATAGCTCATCCAACTTTCGTCTCACCTCCTCCTGCTCCGCTGGTGCCATCCGATAAGGTCGACTGGCAATCGGCTGCGTCCCTGGTATCAACTCGATTATGAACTCAATAGCTCGTGGTGGTGGCAATCCGGGTAAATCATCTGGAAATACTTAACAAAATCCCTAACCACCGGAACGTCCTTAATCTGTACCTCCGTCCGAACCTCCGGCTCAACTATCGCCGCAAACGCCTCCATCTTCTGCGCTGTAGCTAATCGGCCTCTCGTGATGGGTAAGTCAGTTGTCGATCCAAGTAATATGAACTCCGGTATTCCAGGAATACAAACTCTATCCTCTTGCAGTAACAGTCTATTCGTGCATGATAGGATGCTAACCAATCCATCCCGAGTAGTATGTCAAACTCTAAGTACTCCAATACTCGAAGATCAGCTGGTAGCTGATGTCCCTCCACCTCTATCATTACGTCTCGACATATTTGGTTAGGGTATATCTTATCCCCAGCAGCCGTACTGAGGACAAGATGTGGGTCTAGTGTCTGTGTAACTAACCCTAACAATCCAACAATACGTCCAACAAGAAACGATAACGTGCTACCAGAATCAAACATAACATGCATATGGCGACCAAATATAAGTAATGTACCTTCAATAAGTTGCTTAGTCGCCCCGTTATCTGGCTGTGCTGACGCATGCACTCTATCTCTGGCCTGGTCTGACTCTCGCCGTGGGGATAGTGGTACCCGACACTCAGCCCTCAAGTGTCCCCTCTGCCCACATCAGTGACATCTACAGCTCTCGAGGCTACCCGTCTGTCCGTCTCCAGATCTCGGGCCGTCACCCCGCTCTACCTGACCTGTCATGTCCCCCTGATCTCGACCCGACGGCACTCCCCAGTGGCCGTGACCTCTGCTCTCCTCATATCCGAATCGATCGCTTTGCCTTGATAATCGTCTCGACGTCCCTCTCCCATTTGTCATCTCTCCAAATCTATCCTGACACAATCTATCGGCCTCTTCGCTCGATTCGACCCGTAACTATGCCATCATCACGTACTCTCCCTACCACCACCCGTCTGCGCCCCTTTGTAGTATGTATGTCTCATGAACTAATGCTCAGTAAGTGCTCTGTCCCGGCGACATCTAGAGAGAATCGAACCAAATGCAGTCTCGGGGCCAGGGAACTCCTCCCTTAGTCATAACCTAACCTCCATAGGTATGTGCGATCGTAGAATAGCTCCCTAAACTCAGCCCATGTCGTCGGTTTCGGATGATTATCCGTATATGTTGTCCACCAGACTACTGCATGCCTACTCAAACTAGCTCCCGAAAGTCGCGCCTGTATTGTCTCATCGTTCCTTTTAAGCTTATGGAAATGCACCTCGAGGTCACCGCCTCCATAAAAGAATCCAGTTGGAACTTCAAAAACTCCCTCAATAACTTCTCCTCTGGTGCTAAGACGAATGCCGATGTAGTAGTCGTATCATCAGTGGGGGTTGCAGTAACCGGGTCCGTTATCGTGAGTGGAGGTGTAAGAGTCGACGTCTCTAAAGGAACGACAACTGCGATAGCGTCTCGTAGGTGCCTCTGCGCCGCCCCCGAACCGGTGTCTGGGTACCACCGAAACAACGTATGTCCCCGCCGAAGATGATCACAACTACCGGCTCTCTAGCTAAAGTGAGTGCCGCCAAGATCATGGCTCGCTCTGTAATAGCCGTAGTACATCATCCATCTGTGTCTCCTGGGCCGAGAGTCTATCCTTCATACTCACCATAACCGGGACATCTCTAGCCGCATCGCTAGTCTATCTAGTCTCAAAAGGCGTACCAGACTGTCCGTCAATAATCTGCATCGAGAATGTGCTCCAGATTAGTCTCGATGTATATACGTAAATCATATAATAAAATGAAAATACAACACGCATATAAGTTCTAACTCTACCCGCCTCACATCACTTCCCAACTAAAGTTCTAAGGCAATAACTACGGGTTTCCACATCTAAGTTCATGAATTACGTTTTATTGTCTTAAGACTTCATTTTTTCTCTGATACCAACCGTGCACCCTCGCGCCACTTGGGTGGCGTATCATCTGCTTGCCCGGTGGCCCTACTACACGTGTACGGCACCTGCCCGTCCTATTTTTGTGTCGAAATTCGTATTCACTTGTGTGTACAGCGTATAAATAACATATCCAGCGAAAGTCGTACTTAAATGCAATAAATATTAATAATCAATTTAACAAATCCTATTGTGGAAAAACCCTGAAAAGTACTCTGTATAGAGGTAGACAACTATACCATATAAGGTATAGCCATGTACAAGGTCATAATACTCCTTAGTTCCCAAAAGAATCAAAATATAAAAACAAAACACAAGTACAAGTAATCCTCACAGAAGAAAATAGATGACGAGTCCAGTCAGTAAAATCCCAAGGAACTCCTCCGATCATTCAAATAAACAAATAGAAGTCAATAAATACTGTTAAATAAACATGCTGAATGTAAACAGACAATTGTAAGTAGGGCATCACATGCATAGATAACAATAAAGTGCAAATGTATGTGCTCTTAAACCATACATCTCCTTCTCCCACTAGTGGGCGCACCCAACTCTATCACCTGGTCCTCTCTCGTCGTAGACCTACAACGCACCGACACATTTTTAGCTTTCATTCTTATCCCCTTGGTCTTTTCTGGTGGGAGTAACTATATATATATATATATTATGAGTAGTATATATTAAATATATATATATATATACATTTTTTCTTTTGATTTTTTCAAAAAAACTCAAAAATGTCCTCTTTCACCCCAACCCAGTGGAAATGGTGAGCCATCTCCACCTCGACCATCTCGAGACACCACCATCCCGCCTCTTCTTTCAAAATCTCGATACTCGCACTCGCCCATGTTTTCGGCATTTCACATATCACGATATACGCGTATCCAATGTCCACCTTAAAACCACATAAATCCACTATATAGTTCCACATTTCGTTTCCACCATTTTCTCTCCTTCCCGTTTCTCCTCCTCTTCTCCGACTTCTAATATTTGGTCATTCGGTGACAAGTGCCGACATGCTTATCGAGCGACTTCACCACCTAATACCCATTCCAATCTCGCACGTGTGTTTTTATCGTTATTCAACCCGTCAACTACCGCATCGACACGCATATCGATGAATATAGTTCAATACAATCTCGTTGTGTTTTAGTTTCAAATATTTGGTCATGTCAACTACATAAACTATCATGCTTATCGAGGCGAATATACCACACAATCTCGCACGTATCGTTATTCAACATAAACACATGCGTATTTCAATAAATCCACGTAAAAAGACACCATAAACTATCATACCTAAGTCCCCATTAAAGCCTTTCCACGTAGAGCTGAGATGGCGTCCACGTATATAAATTTATGATAATTAACGACATTAATTAAATGGGCCTTACACAAACTCCACAAACATCTTAAGGCAATAAATAGTAAAGCCCTCGATGGCACCACAAACATCCTGTGGCATTAGATATTACTTCCTAATAATGCCCTCCGTTGGGAGTCCAGAAACATCTTGTGGCACTGAATATCATAAGAGGAGAATATAAATGCATTTACATTCTATAGATACGTAGATCCAAGCCAATAACATGATGCAACCTATTTCCTAAGTCTCTAGTTAAAAACGTATGTCCTAACATAACTAATATCATGTCATATTTGATAATTGAGCAAGCTTCTCCCCTTACCTCGACTCGCAATGAATCCTATTCTCGATCCTCATGCACTCAGGGTCCAATGCAAACCGCCTTGCGAATCTAAACATTTTAAAACATACTCACATTATCCACAAGTCGTATATTAATTCTAATTTATTTCTACATTATTTACGTGTTGCGTATCTCGAGGAAGATCAATATATATAATAAGTGAATCATTAAATTTACCTCGAGATTCGTGCAGTCGAATCTCAAAAATCCTAATCTATATCTCCAACATCAACACCGCCTCATTCAATGTTATTTTGAAACAAAGATTGACCTTCAAATACGTGGTATATATCTCGAGAAAAACCAAATTTATATTATAGAATGGAAATCATTAGATTTGTGACACCCGGACGTGGTGGGCGGGTCCCATGTAAAAATGAGTGTGCGTAAAATAGTTTTTGGTGCATAACACGTGTGGTATGTATCTCGAAGCGCGCACGATGACTCCTATGAATATGGGCCAGCACGCCACGTCACAATTTTACGTAAGACCCGCTCGCCACGTCATAAAGGTGTCACTTGGGGTGTCATTAGGGGTGTCATTCAAGTATTTTCCATATATTATTTGTAAATCAAAATTATCGCATCTACGAACCAAAAGATCAAAATAGAGAGACAGAGGGAAATTGAGAGGGACAGAGAGGTCAAAATCAAGAGGAAGATTGAGAGAGATTGTATTAGCTGAAAGAAAGAGAGGCAATGGAGACCCGAGGTGAGTTGTTTACTATCGTTGTAGTTGTTCATTGGTTATGAAATTGAAAAAATATCTGTGTCGAAACAGAGAAGAACCGTGAGAGGGGGAAGAAATAGAAAAGAAAGGAAGAAGGTGGGGGGGAGCCGTGAGCTCCCCAACCCAACCTCAATGGGGTTGGGCACCCCAAATCAATAAAAAAATGAATGAACCGGATATGAGCAGGGAAGAAGAAAAGAAGAAGATGAGGGGAAGGGAAAAATAGGGGGAGCTGTAAGCTCCCCAACCCAACCTCAACGGGGTTGCGCACCCAATCAAAAAAATAGGAACGCAGAGCGGTAGAGGGCGTATGGAAAAAGGCGATAGGAGGGGGTTTGATTCCCCAGACTAAATCAGGTCTGGTTCGATTGAACCGACCGGTCCGATTCAGGGATTAAACCCCTCATAAAAATATATAATAATAATAATATAAAATAAAAACTTGAAAATTAGGGAAAAATCATAAAAATGGGATTGTTGGATAAATTAGTGAAAATTGAGGACTTTATGAAAAATTAGAATTTTGAAATTTTCTCGAGGAGTTATATCGGCGGTTTATCTTGCAATACGTGCTACGATACCCGAAAATGTCTAAAATTTAAAAAACTATTTAATGGCCTAGTCAAGATTAATTTTTGATTTTCAACCACAATTTAAAGTCAAAATTGGGATTCGAAAATCCGAGAGATTGATTTGGAGCGATTCTGGAGTTTTTGGGTCGAGTAGGACCGATTAATTTATAAAAAAATTAGAAAAATATTATTTAAGCGTAGACAACATAATTCTCAATGTGACAATAATTTTGAGTCAAAAATGAAATCCGGGCATCAAATAATTTATTTTGGAAATATCTTAGGGATTTCGGGACGTGATTAGGTCAATTAAATTGCAAATAATTGAAAAAATAGTGAAGTTGTTGTGGAAGCGTACCGACGTATTAATGAATTGTAGGACCGTGATTGGAGCCCTGTGTGGACTAGTTTATCGACTTGGAGCGCAAAGGAGTTGCGATATCGTGTTTGTATGGTTAAGTAAATCCTACAGTAACCTTTACATTGTATGATTATAATTTCGTATAAATTGCATTGATCATTAATATTGCATTTTTGTTGTACATGCATACACGGTTTGGGAGGATAAGGTGATTAGAGTCTCCTTATAGTGTAGACTATACCGTGATTATAGAACACTATATTATGCTTGAGGCATTGGAGTCACTAATACTTTGCATCACGTGGTTATCATGAGATCATGTTGAACCAGATCATACTCCCATAATCTAGAGGAACAAGAGTCGTTTGATTACTCTCCCTTTGCATGAGTCATTATTGTTTACTTACCACTTTCAAAGAATGTTATCTGATTGTTATCGGATAACAAAAATAGGATAGATTTACGATTGTATCTAAATTCATAGGATTATATTCTTTGTTTAAATTCATTGAATTATTATGCATTTGATTATTACACGTGTACTAGATAGTGTGAGATTTACTTATTTGACATTATCGAATCTTTATAATTGGATAATTAAAGATTATAGCGGCAATAAAGGAAAGGAAAAGCTTTCCAACTGTACTTATTTAGTTCTTTTCTCTATGTATGTGTTGGTTTTTTTGAATATATTATATTACATAAATGGGTTATGGGTTCGAGTGTGATTAGGATCTCATTTGGAATGGCTAGAACGGTTTTAAGATGAATTGAAATAATTTCTGAATTAAGGTACTACTAGTTTTAGAATTTTGATATTTAAATTTGAGTTAGAATGAATATATAATTTAGTTGATGCAATATACATTGTTATGGGTGGACTGTGAGTCTTTCGGCATTTCCACCAAAGCTGACCAACTTTTATTGAAGATTTTTGAAGGCCAAGATTTTCGATCTAGGCGTAGAAATAGAGGAGATATTGTCAAAAATTCTTTTACAAAGTTTTAAGGATAATGTAATCAATTTAAATGAACTTTAAGGGTTATATAATTAGTTTTTACGGAACTTTAAGGTTTTAGATTCACTTTAGAATCCTTTATTGTTAATAAAGTTTTATAACCGAATATTACAAGATCTTATTCTTAATCTTTTTTATGGAGAAGTTAAGACTGCTAGATTATCAAGGGATTAAGGTAATCTAGGTCCGTTAGATGCCCCAATTAGGTGGGGCCTGACATACGAAAAGCTATCGTATTAAGTGTCTTCCTTATTGGGATCACAATTCTTCATACCACCAATTTACCCTTTCGTTTTTTTTCAGGGGTCGATCCTATCTTAGAATCCCCAATTGTATGAGTCAACTCAATTCTAGTTAAATTAGAACAATTTATCTTTATGTCGATTGCCTTTAATTTGTATCATCTTAATCTCGGATCCAGAGTCCTTTTATTATCTACAAACTCTACTTGGCAACGCAATATTAACGCGTGGAAATTTCACTAAAAATAGTCCTTAACTTAGGATCCCCAATTTTAATAACTCGCATATCTTCAAGCGTACTAGTTTGACATTTTGCATTCACTGGATTTTCTCATTTAGTTTTTGAGGTACTCACTTCTCATTTACTGATCAGTACATCGTGTACTTATATTTCGTATTTAATCTCATTTTAGAATTCCTTAATTTCGATATTCAAACCATTGAATATTGGTTTAAATTTAACTTTTTTTACATAAGGTCGGTTAAAACTTGAGTAAGGTGATTCAATTATCTATATGTTAAATCCAAATTGATACTTTTTCAAAGTCTTGAGTTTTCAACAAAACCATATTCCCAAAATAAAATTATTTTCACGAAAAATGTAAGACTATCCTCGCATTTCGAGTGATTGTAAACACCTTTTTAAATCAATTTCACTGATACAATTTAAAGAATAAATCATAAAACCATACAAAGGTTTTTATTTATGTTCATGGAATGATAGTTTAGGCCTAAACCATTACTTCGTATTTCATTATGTCAAAATTTCAAATTCCGTAAAAACTACATCGTATAACCCGAATTGGGTTCAAACCATTTTAAATTCAATCATTCGAGAAATCTCAATCATGTTTGCAAAACTCATTTCGAGATATTTCATTTTATTTAAATAGCCTTTCGAATTCTTACAACGAGTTGATAACTCATAAATCAAGTTCATCCTATTTTAATGATACAAATCACTTAGTATAGATTTCGAGTAAAATTACGACAATAAGTTTTTGAAATATATAGAAGTCTATTCACTTCATTTTCATTTTTTAAAAACATTAAGGAAAATAAGTCATTTACTTTTATACTTGCTTACGCTTTCAAATCTTGTAAAACAAGCAGAGTTCTTCCTTGAAATTTTATGAAAATGTGATAAGCATCAACGCAAATCAACATAAAAATCATGATCCAATATAATAGAAAAACAATTTTTTCGAAGAAAATAGATTACATAAGACAACATAAGTCGATTCGTCGTATGACCTTCTAGTCTAATTATAGATCAATTATTCGCATCTTTAATTAAGGGTTAGACATTTAAGAGTACATGTGTCACTCCTATCTCGAACTAAGTTTCCAAGTTTAGCTTCCAAGCCAAACTAACTTAATTTGATGGTTTAAAACTAAGATTCATTGGCGTCCTTGTTAGAATCAATAATTTCTTTTTAAACAGTGTACCCTGTGTTTTAATAGTTTTATTGGAATTTTAAGAGTCAGAGTTACTTCTTGAAGTGCAACCACGTCGATAATTCCATTTACGTATGTAGCGTCGTGACTCATTGCCCTTTCATATTTCATAATTTTTGTTTAAAATTTTTATTTGCTACACCACCATTAAGTATAGGCGCATCACACCATGTAGTTTCCAATCGAAGCTTATTTATTCTTGTAACAATCATTGCATACATTCTAGAAATGCGTGTGGAAACTCCCAAAGAGTTCGTCTTAATTTTCTTGCGTCATTCATTGTCATTCCCCATACAGTCATGTAGAACTTGAATTTCTCATCCGCTTGTAGAATTCGTCAAAGGCAATCAAACTAGTGGGAGAAGACAATTCACCATATATCTAACGATATATTATATATAAAGTAGCAAATAATCATCATAGCAAATATTTTCTCAAATCTATTTCCCATCCCATCCTAAGATTTATTATTTATGTATGTTAAGTCGACTTCGAACCAATGTCTCATACCATTGATTCATCAGACTTAAACTTGACCTTTAAATCTTATAAGCTCTACAAACTTAGGTTTCACTAACCTAACATTTTTCTCTAGGTTGTAATACATATGCTCTGATACCAACTGTGATGACCCTCACCTAACCTAGTGTCGGGTCGCCTCGGCCCAAACTGCCACCCATGCCCAATACCCGAATCGGGCCAGAGCGAATGGTCTGGCATGCTTAAAACAACCTGCGAAATAGCAAACTAGTGCATATGGATAAATAATAGTGGAATTAAATAAAGAGAAACTCATTTGACGTACTACGAAACTATCGTTGGGTTTTTCTTTTTTTTTCTTACAACAACTTATGTCATTCAAATACTACCAAGTAGTTCAAATTAAAGGAAAGTAGGGTTCATTCTACCAATATGAGCTATTTAAATATAACCTAAGTTCAATAATCTCAAAATCAAATAATCAATAATATCATTACAAGGCTCACATTAAACGAGAAGGCTTCAGGCTATCGCCTCTTCCTTGTCTCGATTTAGCATCGATGTGTATGGTCTTGAGATGTAAGTGAAGTGAGCTAAAAGGGACAACTGAGCTTAGTAATGCGGAAAACCCGCTCAACCATCAAATACACAAGTAATACTTAATAAAGCATGCAAGGCTAGCATGAATTTAAATTGAATAAAGAAGGATTTAAAACAAGGCATCACATAGATTTATAAAGCATTCATAAATCAAGTAAACATTGATAAAAACATATATTCAAGTCAAAATTCATCATCGTGCATATGGTTCACAAAAAGAGATACTATAAAAAATAGTAATAATATAAAGTTGTTGTCACGGCCCAAATCTCTAACCCCCTGTTTTAATTCCTTAATCATGATCACCGACCCTTGACGTGGGATCTACACCATGATACGTGCAATGACTGAGGCTCGTGGCCGAGGTATATTGTATTTTTGTATTGATGTATGCCTAGTGTTATGTATTGCGTAGACTTACTAGTCGGTTTGTACAATTGTAGGCGTCGAGACGAGAGCGGGGACACGCCTTGAGTAGCGTGCGAGCCGAGGAACCGGGTAGTTAGCATTTTGGTAAGTCTTATTTAATACTCATATGAAATAAGAAATTACTTATAAGCTTATGGTTGTGTTTGTTAATGTAAATCAAATTCAAGGCCTATAGTTGAGTAAATTAAATGGAAAACATAAGATTGGTCTAGAAATACACATTGGCACATCTAGGAACTAGGTGAGTAATGAAACGGTGTCACTTGAGGTTGAGTTAGTAGGAGTTAGTGAGAGATATGGAAAGAGGTGGACCATTAGATATTCATCGGGATACATAAATCCATGGAGATCAAGGGCTAGGAAGGAACATCACCTTAATATATAATATTAGTGATCAAACAACATGCAAACCAAATCACTCATTCTTTTTTACTGGAGAAGAAGAAAGAATTGTTGGAGATGAGAGAATCATCAAGGTGTTGAAGGAATCCATGGTAGTTGGTGAGAGATTCTCAAGCTAGGGTGCTACATCAACTAGGTACACATCTTTTTTAGTTAAAATTAGAACAAGTTCTGGTTTTAGGCTGATTTTAGATGGTAGATGATTGAGTATTTACAATTGATTTATATATTTGGATTCTTCACTTCAAGCTGATAATCCAGCTATGTTGAAGTTCTTAATTTTGTTTTGAAATCATAAAGATATGAATTTTTGAAGTTGCAACACCAAAACTAGAATTCTGCATGTTGTATTAGGAATCAACCTGGGTAATTTGGTCCTAATCTGCCGATTCTACATCCAAATCGATCCAAACTAGTGGCATTTGAAAGATTATTTAAAAGTAAATAACTTTGCTTAACTGAAGATATTTTTATTCAAACGTCTTAATGTCCAAAGATGCTCTACAAATAGGTACCAGAACTAAAAAGAAAAGTTTTGAAACTAAACTTGTTAAGGACATAACTCCCTAACTACTTATCCAAATGAGCTGATATTTTAGTATGTTGTATTTGGGTAAATTTTCTGACTTGTGACCAAAAATCTCATTTTCACGAACTATATATTAGGAGAAATAGATTTTCTAAATCCGCTGGTCGGATTAAATTCCAATTAGACCTATGTTTTGTAAAATCATGTCATCTCTTTCATTTCAAATCAGAATTTTACAAACTAAACCTTTCCGGAAAGCTAAGAGAGAGACCAAAAATAATTGTACTGATGTAGGATTTCGATATTTGGACCATTTCATGCCTAAAAGTGCATTGAAATGTATGACTGAAATTGAAACTTAATTTAGTCTTTAGGGGCTGATTTAGGAAGATTGATTTAAAGTCTATTGAACCAATTTGAATACACAATAAACACCACTAAATTGATCTTAAACCCACTATATTTGAACTAATGAAACACCAAAACCAGGAACCTAGGAAAAGGGTACGGGAGAGCGAATACAAGATTTGGAGTATCGGGAGGCCAGTAAATCTAGGACTTTACTTTGTTGTTGTGAGTATACCAAATGGCAACTTTACTTGGCATTTCATTTCTATTAATTGTTGTCCTTGTATAGTCCTTTTGACTATTTTGCCTTTGTATTCTTATATCATGTGCTATTTGTGTCTATGCTCACTTGATGAGTCTAGTTTGCATGATATCCATTCATTTGATTTGATTCATTGATTCATTGATTCTATCCCATGATATGTCTATTCTTGTTGTTTTAAATGTGAATTGAATGATAAATAGCATGCTATTAGGCTAGTGAATATCTTCTAAATATTTAAGAGGACTTGTATTCCTTATTTGTTTAGGTGTGTAGATGTGCCTATGACTTGACAATCCATACTTGGTATTTCTTGAAATTTAAAAAGTAGTTTTCGCATTTAGGTCCCGTACTAGATCGAGGTGTGCGCGACTCACGGGGTTAGAGTCCCTGGAGATGTCAGCACATGTTACCTGACACTATATGACACTCGGTGTTAGTGTCCCTGAGGTGGTCTACACACCGGTGTCAGAGTCCCTGATACACTACAAAAAAACAGGTGATCCGAAACGGGAATTTCGTTTCTGATTTGCATAAATTTCGTTTCTAACTGTATTCTGCAACGGAACAGAGACGGATTTAATTCCGTCTCTAAATATGTCGACGCTAAATAAATCGACAGAAAAATCTGTTAGTTAATCGAGAGACAGATTAGGGACTGATTTGAGACGAAATTAGAAACGAACGTAAAACAAACATAAATGGAATTTGATCCTAAGGGGACAATTCTAATTGCATTCCGTTTACGATCCGTTTAATCGAGACGGATCTTCTTTATTTCCGTCTCCGATCGTTGCTAATCGAGACGGATCGATCGTAGACGGAATTCTTTACTTGCGTCTCGATCCGTCTCTCGATCCGTCTCTATTTTGAACGAGAAGTTTAGTCTTACCCGAATCTCTATTTCCTCTGCAATTAGAGACGAATAGCAACGGATCTCTCGAATTCCGTTGCAAATCCGTCTCAATTCCGTGTGTATGCTTTCTTTACTTTTCACATCTAAGATCAATCCAAATGGTTCTCCATAACCTCTAAACCTCGAAAATACATCCATAGGACTGCTCCATCGCCCGCACCACCTCCAACAACTCCTCAAGTGCTAACATCCCCCAAAAAATCAGAATTTGACATACATACATCAACAACATATATCAACAACAAAGATTCAAATGAGGGAAAAAAATGTACACCAAAAGCCCCCAAAAAGATTTATATATCCACGAAAGCTTGTCAAGTATAATAATTGTTCCAAATTTCGAAGGATGCACAAAAACCACCAATCCTATTGTTCAACAACCACCAACAAAAAACTTCCAATCCTCTAAATATGTAAAAAAAGAACTATCAATCTAAAATTTATGTAAACAACTATAAAAGTTATCTACAAAAGCAAAATTATAATCTCAAAAGTTACACAAACAACAAGGAAAATACCTAAGTATCACCAAGATGCTCATCTCTCGTAAGCCAATCTTGCATCTTTCGCTCAACATTGTCCTGTTGCTGTGGTGGATCGGCGGGATCTACTTGCGGCGGCTGCTGATGCTCATGAGGTGGTGGTGGTGGTGGCTGTGGTTAAGATAGGCCTGCTCCATCCATGGTCATCCCGAATTGCCTCTGCATAAAAGCCACAACATGTCGTAATTGCTCGGCAACACTATCAAACTCTTAACGTGGCACCATCTTCGGCATCTGAGATGTGCTAGCACCACGATCTGCATATCTCTTCTTCTTTCTCCCTAAAGACCTGAGACCGTAGACACGTCCTTTGGGACACTCACCCGCCACATTCAAGTACACCGCCTCATCATCCAACTGCTGGTCCGGTGTAGCCTGGGTCAGCTCCAAACGTCTCCTCTGGAGCTTCGCCTGCATGGATCAACAACAAACAACTTAAATTATATGCTTTAAAGTAAACTTAGTACTATTTCACTCGTATTTATATACTTACATAGAACCTCTCTGATCTAGTATCGATAAATGTCACCCCGTCGTGATTTACGGTGTGGAGATGCAAATACACTTCATTCACCGTAGGTGGCGCCTCGGATGTATTAGTCTGCATACAAAATTTATACGAATGTTAAATATGTCAAATAGTAGTAAAAAAAATTTTGAAAAAAAAAACAAGATTAAAAGCAAACACAAGCATAGTGAACAAGTGTAGAAATGAAAAAAATAAACAAGAGTTCAAAAAATAGTTACCAATCTTTCATTGGTAGTCACAAAAGACACCGAGCCACCACCGTGCTTCGAGGGTCCAGTCCAAGGTCCTTCGACCTCAGTGTTCCGATTCGTAGACGCTTGCCTAGACCTGGCAAGAAAGTCCTCGCTCTCCCAGTACTCCAAGTACCTCCTCCACGCCACATCTATAACAAAGTTTGGTTGCACACGAATCTTCTTTAACTTGTGCATCAACGCAGTGTACCTTGTGCCTGCATGCGTGTCGTAGGCCGCACGAATGAGATTCTCGTGAATCGCGTCATCCCATCTAAAATATACCTATAAAATTTCGAGTGCAATTGTTACGAGACATTGAAAAACTAGTATAAATCCTAAGACATTTATTAGTCCTTCGTACCTTCCATTGGCGCCCGTAGTAGTCTTTATGATGATTCGGTACCGACTTCCAACAATACCCTTCTGGAATCATCCATCTCTTGAAAATTTTTGTCATCCTCCGTGCACAAGAATGAGAAGGATGCAATTCCCTGTGTTTCATAAAAATGCGTATCACATTAAAAACTTATTTAATAATGTATGAAACAATAATTAGAAATAGATATATGAATCTAATGCAAACTTACGTATTATTGGCAATCAGTGTGATCGGGATCCTATACACGCGAGGGGGATCGGTCTCGGTCCTCTGGGGTGCCCGCGGAGGGCCTGTAACCTGCAAGCCTGCTCTGTCGTCATAAGATGGGGATGCTGTTGGTGATGCGGTGGTTGGAGGCGCAGGCCTCGTCGGTACAGGAGTGTCATGTCTCGTTGTCGGCGATGGTGACTGCAATGGGCGATTTGGTATAGTTCTAGATGACGATGTCGATGGTACAGGCGACGCTGACGGTATGGAAGGCGAATGTGACGCTGACTGTAACTCATGATCAAGTGAACGTGAAGTTGGAATCGATAAGACAAGAATCAACCCACCCACGACCTCGGCCGCCACGACCTCTTTGACCCACTCGTGTGGCCGGACCATGAGGCTCGATTTGCATATCGGTTCCAGAGGTTTGTGCTGCACCTCTTACGACTGGACGATGTCCCCCTAAAGGTATCCCTCGACTGGCCTGAGGTAATGTGCGACCTCGAAGTGGGGGGTGATCACTGCGAGCCATGAAACCTAAAAAAACACCAATCTTAAACAATTGTGTGAAAGGTTTAGAAAATTCACGTAACGTCGATCAAACATTGTCATAACATAGACATACATTACTCGCTGTCATCCGTTTCAAATTCACTCTCATGACTAGAAGTTTATGATTCTTCTTCTGAATCATCTCCACTATCGACATTGAAGTCATTGTCTTCTTGACTTGGACCCGCTTCGATAATGACGCGGGTCCCATTTGGATCATCCAGATTGTTGAAATCATGAATTGCATCGTCCACTACGCACGTAGTGGGTTTGCCGTCTTGGAATGCAATCTTTGCTGAGCCTTGGTCATTATCGTCTTTGCTTGTTTGCTCGTCGGCGAATTTTGGTTGACAGCAACAAACTGCTAGCCATTCTTGTCGTTCGTTCCTCAAAGAAGGGTACGAAAGGTAGTACACTTGAGTGGCTTGCATTGCAAGGACAAATGGCTCGTAGTTGTTATATCGTCGACTTCGATGAACCTCTACCAATTGAAGTGTTGGGTGAGTCCTCACACCATGATTCGGTGTAGGGTCATACCATTCACACTTAAATAAGACCACACGCTTGAGGCCGATATATTCAATCTCTACAACCTCTTGCTGTACTCCATAATAGTCATGGGAAACATCTGCGTAGTTAGACCCCTTCGCCAAAACACCGCCGTTCTGCGTCGATCTATTAACGCCATATGTTGCAGAGTGGAACTTATACCCATTCACTAGGTAACCAGGGTACACATTACAAGATCGACTAGGACTAACCGAAAGATCAACAAGCGTCTCATCTATGATAGAACTCCGAGCCTATTTACGAAAATTTAGAAATGTAAGACACATTACGTATGAAAGAAATTAACGAAGCGATAACCTACAATAGTAATAACATTACATATGTTCAAAACCATATGGGGAAGTTGCGCTCTAGACTAGTATCGACTTCCGACTCCCCCATTGCTTGAGTGATTTCATCGATGAAGATCCTAGAAGAAACGAACATGTAAATATCATGTCTTAGTAAAAGATGAATAATGAATGTAGTGCATTATTGAATGAAAGTGACGGACATACTTGGATGTAAGGAGCAATCTCTGGACAATTGAGCAGTATGTACGAATGAGCGACATTATACTCCTGCTCTGTTAAGTACCGCTCCTTTGACTTGCCCATGGGTCGACCAGGATAAGTGAAAATTGAGAAATTGCCCATAAAATGCCGTGTGGGCCCGATACGCCATCGTCGTTTCGTTGCATTTTGTCATGCAACGTAAAGACGTGATCTTCGAAGTAGTAAGAACAAAACGATGTGACTTATTCGACCAAATAAGCATTACACATCGAGCCCTCAACCTTCGCTTTGTTCCGAACATTGTTTTTCAAATGTTTAAGGTACCTATTGAAGTATAGTTTCAGTTAAATTAAAACTTATTGAATGGGAGCACAATTTTACGGAAGTCAAGATATTACCTCTCAAATGGATACATCCATCGAAATTGAACTGGACCGACCAAACGGGCCTCATAGGCCAAGTGGATTGGTAGGTGTTCCATATAGTCGAAGAAGCTTGGAGGGAATATTTTCTCCAACTTGCAAATGATTTTTGGTATTTCAGACTCTAAGACCTCCATATCTTTGAGACTGACACTTTTCGCAGTTAGGGATCGAAAGAAAAGGCTTAGTTCGCTAATTGCAACCAAACTGGGTTTGGGAGGAGTTCTCTGAATGCAATTGGTATCAACCGTTGCATGAAAATATGACAATCATGACTCTTCATGCCGAACATTCGCAATTTCTTTGGATCCACACATCGACCAAGATTCGAAGCATAACCATCAGGAAAACACAACTTTTCAACCCACTCGCACAATTTTTGTTTTTTTGATGTATCGAGAGCATAGCATCCAAGAATGTAAGTATTTGTCGCCGAATCAATGTGTAGAGAAGGTCGGTGACAATATTCACGAATATCTTGTCTCGCTTTCGCATTGTCCTTACTCTTGCCCGGTACACTCATAATAGTGTTGAATATGTTGTCGAAAACATTTTTCTCGATGTGCATGACATCTAAATTGTGTCGAATCAAGTTTGTCTTCCAATACGGCAAGTCCCAGAAAATGCTTTTTTTTTCTCCATCCCGAATTCTTAGCTATCCGCCCATTCACATAATCAGCTCCGATTTCGTTTACCTTCATCAAGCCTAATGATTCAATTTCTGTCAAAATTTCTTCACCAGATCGCAAAGCGGGTGATTCATCATTTAGTACCATTTTGCCTCTAAGAAATTTTTTGTCTTTCCGGAATGGTGAGGCCTTCGACAAGAAACGACGGTGACAATCGAACCACGATGTCTTTCCACCACTTCGCAATTGAAATGCATTTGTATCCTCCATACAATATGGACAAGCCATCTTACCATGTGTGCTCCAACCGGACAACATGCTATACGCAGGGAAATCACTAACAGTCCATAAAAGGGCCACTCGCATGACAAAATTCGTCTTTGTGGACACATCGTAAGTAATCACCCCGTTGTTCCATAAATCTTGCAACTCTTTCACAAGCGGCTGAAGGAACACGTCGATTTTCTGTTTTGGGTTGGTCGGACCAGGAACGATAATCGTTAAGAACATAAACTCAGATTTCATGCACATCGACGGTGGAAAATTGTACGGAGTCAAAATTACGGGCCATGAAGAGTACGATTTTCCTGAAATCCCAAATACTTGAAAGCCATCAGTGCACAATCCTAAATGAACATTTCGAACCTCGGTGGCGAAATCTCGGTTGACATCATTAAAATGCCTCCAAGCTATCGAATCAGAACAGTGTTGCATAACATCTTCTGGCGAGGAATGTTCTCAATGCCATCGCATATGTTTTGCCGTTGACTCAGACGCATACAATCGTTGCAATCGAGGGCCCAAAGGGAAGTAGTACATTTTTCTGCAAGGGCATTTTTTGGTGTTCTGTCCACGACCACGTCGCTGTGCAATGTAGCGTGATTTCCCACACAATTTACATGATGTCAATTCAGAGTCCATTCCCCAATAAATCATACATTGGTCCTCACAACAATCTATTTTCTCAACAAGTAAACCTAGACCTCGCATTAGTCTTTTAGTGGCATAAAAATTTTCAACCAATGAATTGTCAGTTGGCAAAGAATCCTTCATGAATTTTATGATTTCATTATACCTTCGTTCAGAGATATGATGTTCTGACTTGATGGCAAGTAATCTTGCCATTGCAGACAACGTTGTCATGGTTTCGCACCCCGGCCACAATTGTTCGCTACTAGCCTCAATCAAGTCATATAGTTGGCGTGCTTGGGGGTTTGGTGATTCTTCCGCGTGATTCCAATTGAAACTTGGACGTGCCATGTTGTGTACCATCTCATGGTAAGTTGTCGTATCAAAACCTCCCACATCAGCATCATCAATATGGTTATCAAATTGGTAGAAGTTTTGCGGGTCTTCATCCTCATGTTCACCGTGTTCGTACCAACAGTGATATCTCGAAACAAATATGTACCTACATATATGGTATTCAACTGTTTCGACGTCCAGGTACAGTACAAGTCGACATTTCTTATAATTGCACGGACATTTAATCTTCCTTTCACTTGGTAGGTAGGACAATGTTGCTTAGCAAATGCTATGAATTCTTTAACCCTCGCTGCGAATTCAATTCGAAGGAATCCGTTGTCGAGACGGTTGTACATCCAGTCTCGACTTGTAGACGACATTCCTATTGTAATTGTGCAATTAAATTAGTCAAGTAGTTTAATTAGTTCTGACCATTAGGTCTACTTGTGTGTCCAACTTACACAATTTATTAGAAGGGGGAATCTGAGAACCTCCATAACCATATGAACAAAAAGCTTTATTTGTATGCATTGAATACATATGGTTTGATACAAATAACATAAAACAAAACAAACTTTACATTTGTTGAGTTCCAACTTCATGTTTGTTTTTTAATTGAATGTAGCAGTCGTAATCTCAGGAAAAAAATTTATAACTTCAAGTATGTTTGTGGATTATGTTCCTTTTGTTGATTTCAACTTCCTTAAGGCCCAGCACCTAGTATTTCATTTCCAACAAATCATGAATAGATGTACCGACATTACTATCAGCCATAACACACTGCAACTCATTAAGTAAGGGCAAGTACAAAGGTTGGCTCCTTAAATCATTCCTATCGAAGACTTCATGTTTTGGAATTTACAAACAAGCATCACACCATAAACATATTGACATATGTGTACATTCACCAATAAATACAGTAACACAAATCATAGTATGTTAGCTAAAGAAATCATAGTATGTTATATAGAAAGAAATTCGATATCTCATAGATCAACGACATTAAAGGGATTCATTGGTAGAACGAAGTCAAGACAAAGAATGCTATGAGGCAATTTTTTACACGATTATTTTAGCCAAAGAAATCATAGATAGTAATACACAATGCATGACATTACCAATATAAGATCAGTAGTAAAACAATCCAAATGATTTAATGTCAACTCGGAAATGGAAATGAAATAAAGAGAATTGCCTCAAAGGGTTTACTTACCTCAAATGCACGCAATTCGTAACCTATACCCGCTCTCGGCCACTCCAAACTCGCGTTCCACACCTTGTACTCTCTTCAAGCTCCAACAGTTTCCTAACAAAATTAATTGTAATTTTTTTTAGGTTAGTCATGTGGTTTTCAATACTAAATCTTAGCTTTAAAACTCATGATTTTCTAACCAAAGCCTAAAAATATTTCCTTCAACAAGTTGTTGACTTTCTCATCAAATCTCTTTTTTGTTGAATTTACAAAGTGATGTGTGAATGAGTACAAACATGAGCGGTTGTCTATGTATGCTAAATGAACCTTAATTTATAAAAAATGACAACTAGGCCTTAGAGTGTACTTGAGATTTTGATGAACTAAAACATTATGCAATGCAAAGACTTAGTATACAATTTGGCATATAGTAAATGTACTCAGGGTAATCTATTTACTTTTGACAACAACAAAGGATGATTCAACCGAAAGGCAGTGGTTTGTTATTTGTGGTTAAAATGCTTTTGTTGATTGTCAACTTTAATTGTATAAATTTATAAGAATAATTAATATAAACGCTAGACTCATTTTCTGTAAAGGACTTGTTGCGCTAACCATGATTTTGGAATGAGGTTTAGTTTAGGACAATGAATGGTTTACCAGATATTACAATGATTGATTAAGTTTAACCAAATGTTCAGTTGTTTCTTAACATGTTATCCTCCTATATTTCAAGATATAAGTGTATTTAGGATTCTTAAGGGATCTAATTACAAAAACTTATGCAAGTGTTTGCTTAAAATGAATCAATCTTCATTACAAAATAACAATACATTTAAAGTCATTGTTAATGACTCCAAAACTAATGTGTACACCGAAAGTAGGCTTAAAATTTTAAAGAACTTATCATCATTTCCTTTATTTCTTTGATCTTATTCAGTTGCTTTCTCCTAACATGATTGACAAAGGGGCACAAGGGTATCAAAAATTCTATAGTGTAGCCAAAATATATGAACAAAAAATTTTGGTTCTATTATTTGCGAAACTGATCGAAAAGGGTATAACAATGGAGAGATTACCTCACCTGGCAAGCGATGACGAATAGCGACGAAGAGCGGCGAACAAGACGATCAGCGATGAACATGGCGACCCAAGTCTGCTGCGATGATGGTTGCCGAGCTAGCGACGAAGATAGCGACCAGCGATAGGGACTACACAGAAGAAGCGGCGGCGAGATCGGGCCAACCAATGGCGATTCCAACGCGGTGAGGAACAACGGCGCGATGACAGCGGCGACGACAGCGAAACGACGCGAAGCGAGGGGCAACGATCGGCGATCGAACACGGCGGCGACCCCAATGGCTGAACGATGGCAATCAATTCACGGCGACAAGAGCGGGGACGCGCGATGGTTGTCGATCTAGCTTCTGACGGCGACAATGCGCGAGGACTACACAAGCACGGCGGCGGATGGGCTGGCTGCGGCGAGGGTTTCCGACGTGAAGAACAAACGCCGCGACCGCGGCGCGGCTCCACGAGCAAAGCGCGGAAGAGGGCGATGTAGACGCGATGGCGTATTCTGCAGCGGCGACGGTCGGCGATGACTTCGGAGGCGGCGAGGGCAGACAACACCACCTCCGGCGGACGCGGTGACGACTCGCAGCGACGGCAGACAGTGCAGCGATTTATGTGTTTCAGAGAGAGATTTCGGCAGTGGCGGCAGAGGTCGAAGAGAGTTGTCGGTCGGGTGGTTCTAGAGAGAGATACAAAGAGAGAGAGAGAGAGAGAGAGAGAGAGAGAGAGAGAGAGAGAGAGAGAGAAATCGGTGAGGTTTTGAGAGAGAGATTTGAGGAGGGAGAGAGGGGTCTCGTGGAGGAGAACGTGGTGGGTTGAGAGAGAAAGTGGGGTTGAATATCTATCTCATTTTTCAATTCTTCGCATCGACCCATGCACGAATCTCGAGACGTAACGGACGGTTACAAAAAATAAAAATTTTGGTGGGAATATTGGTGCCATTATTTAGTGACGAAATTTAATTCCGTCTCTATTCCGTCTCTATTTTCGTCTCTGATCTCTCTCTATTCCGTCTCAGAATGACTCCGTCTCAATTCCGTCTCTAACCATTTATCTGTAGCAACGGAACTAAGTTCCGTTGCTAATTTCGTTTCTGATCACCTGTTTTTTTGTAGTGGTAACACTTGGGTTAGAGTCCCTTGTGCTATATGATTATTGAGTTGGAATGACATGTTTCACCGACGACCGGACCTAAATCACCACACTTAGCCTAGTGTCAGTATCACTTGTTTAACTCTGGTATATACTCGCATATGGTTTATTTTCCAGTTTTCCCATTTATATGCTTTTAAATACCATTTGAATATTTGGAAATGCAAATTAAACTTGTCATCGGGGATTACTATTTTATTCTTGTACTCACCATCCTTTTTATGACGGTTGGTGCAGAGCCGTCTACCTGCTGGCCGGGCAAAGAGAAGATCGACAATTATCCCTGAGCCCGCCGCGCATCACTGCATCGATTGTAGGTCTTCTTTTGGTATTTTGATTTTATACGTTATATATGTCTTTCAGATACTATTTGGGTTGTATATTGGGTTGAGTGTTAGTTTCCCGACTTGACTTAGACTATTTTACTGTTTCACTGCATTTTGAGGACTTTATATATGTGATGTCATTTCCTGGTTTTCCACACTTAGGATTTTATAAATGGCTTTCGCATAAGTTACTAATTACTTCTACATAATCAATAAGACTTCCGCTAATTAATTAATTTAATAAAAAGTCTTAATTAACTCTAGATTTTATAAAGTGGCAGGACTAGTGTATTACATATCCTGAACACGAAAAAAAAGGGCGTCTAGGTTGTAAAGGCCGACTAATACGTAGTTAAGTCCTGCGTGGATATGATTAGGGCTTAATTACGGGATTAGGCCGGGCGGTGCCCTAGATTAGGAGAGGGGCCGTCACAATTGCGGTATCATTGAATGCCTACTAGTTATTGGCAAGAATCTAGTCACCGATTCACCTACCTTCAAGGTGACGGCAACTACTAGACGACGCACATGCCTTATGTGCGCTCTTGTTAGTGTCATCAACCAACTAGTAGGTTCATCCAAGCCATCACCGATGCACGTCCCCTTATCAAGAGAAGCCAACTCCAACTCATGTCCCTAATTGATACACTTACAAATTCAATTAGACAAGTAAAACCCTTGGTGGCAAAATCTACAAACATCTTGGGGCAATAAAAAGTAAAGCCCTCGGTGGCACCACAAATATCTTGTGGCATTAGATATTACTTGCTAATACTGTCCTCGGTGGGGACTCCACAAACATCTTGGGGCATTGAATATAATAAGAGGGGAAAATAACTGCATTCACATTCCATAGATACGTAGATCCAAGACAATAACATGATGCAACCCATTTCCCAAGTCTCTAGTTAAAAACGTATGTCTTAAAATAACTAATATCATGCCATATTTGATAATTGAGCAAGCTCTCCACTTACCTCAATTCACCGCGAATCATATTCTCGATCCTCGCGCACTTGGGGACCAATGTGAACCGCCTTGCAAATCTAAAAGATTTAAGACACATTCACTAGTGTAGGTCTCGTGGGTTCACCGTCACCCGGTGCGAGGGTCGAGGGATGGGACCCACCCGACTCTTCCCTTAAGGACGCGGTAGCACCCCGTTTGAAGGTAGGATTTATTCTTATTTTTCTCATATATCTTTATGTATCATATTAATTATACAAATATATCATATATGTACATATAATATATACAATATTATATATGTTTTATTTATTATTATTAAAATAAAGTGCCCAGGGACATTTTGTCCCTGGTCTTGAGTTGCAGGGGCCAATCTGGCACCTGGTCCTTGCGTCAAAAAGCGGCGCGCCAGGGATGCCTCTACATGTGTTGACGCCTTCGTCGGTGACGCCGATTGGCACCGCGGTTCCTCTCCCTTACATTTTTTTAACCAACCCAAGTTTTCAATTATTGAAGAAGAAAGAAAAAGAATAATAAGGAAGATAATTGTACATTTGAATACCACCACTTTGTATCACCAACACTAAAATCTCCTCCCTCTTTCTCTCTTGATTTTGAGTTCGTAGATCGATTAATGGTGGCTAGGGTTTACAATTAGATTAATATAATGGAACCACCGCCCACTGACCGCCCAGTGGGACCGCCGTTAACTATTCGTAGTGCAAGAAAATTTGTATAATAGTCAATATTATTTATATTTCCTTACTTGTTTAGCGATTGTACATGCATTGTAATATATGATATTTGTCTTATTTAAATGATGCTCATTAAAAAAATAAAATCCATCTTCCAAATTTTAAGTCAAGTGTCATCCATTCTCAAACACTTGTCAAGGCTTCGATCATATTAGTATGGGTCAGCCCCCGCAGAGAATATTGTGTTATCTTGGTGATGCAAGTTGAGTAACGGGTACTTTATTGTTTGAAATGGTTAGACTTGATAAAGCTTTCAAAACGGTTTTGGGCTTTAAAAACAAGATGAGATATAATATGCTAAGAAATAAGATGTCATAATCTCATACAAAATAACTAAAAGTTTTATACAATATAATTGATAATAGGTACCTACCTAAATAACCTAATTCATAGTGTCATGCATTAGCTATCTTGGAATTAGGTGATACATGAATTTTAGTCCCTTAAATTAACTTAAAATTTTATAAGGAGGGTTGTTAATTTAATAGGGAGTCTATTCCGCAATATTAAAATGAATTTTTGCGTAATCTTTGTTGTTGATCTATGGCCTCTTCAAATCACACTAATCCCTTGTCATCGCGATCCATACTTAAAGATAAGTTGTCTAAGACAAACTTTCTAGACTGGTTCAAAAACTTGGGAATTGGTCTTAAGCATGAACGCAAGTTGTATGTCCTAGATGATACTATTCCTAAGGAACCACTAGCCAATGCTTTAAGAGTCGTGAAGGATGCAAATACTAAGCATGTCAACGACCCAACTAATGTTGCATGCATTATGTTGGCAACTATGGTTCCTGAACTTCAGAAGGACATGGAACACATGGAAGCTTACAACATGGCTACGATGCTAAAGGAGATGTTTTAATAGCATGCTAGGCAAGAAAGTTTCGAAATAGTCAAAAAGTTTCATTCTTGCAAAATGGCTGAGGGTGCGTCATTTAGTCCTCATGTTCAAAAAATGAATAATATGGAGAAATCTAGCTTAGAGTTGCATTAGATACTTAAAATTGCTGAGCAAAATGTCAAGAAACCCATTACTAATGTGTTAATGGTTCAAAAATGAAAGGCTTTGAAGAAGAAGGCTAAAGGCAAGGCTAAAGTTGCCAAGGTTGTTGTGACTATCACAAAGCCTGTGGAACAAGTTAAGCCTAAGGGTGCTTCTACTTCACAGTTCCTGAAGGAAAAGGGAAAAAAGAAGGAAATTTTCATTTCTGCCATGCACCTAGGCATTGGTTCAGGAATTGCAAGGTCTATCTTGAAGATCTAAAGAAAAACAAGAGTAGTGCAACTGCTGCTTCAGGTATTTACATTATTGAAGTTAACTTGTCTACTAGTGATTCCTGGGTATTGGATATCAGATGTGGATCTCACACTTGTATTAATGTGTAGGGTCTCACCAAAAGTAGAAAGCTAAAGAAATGAGACGTCATCATACGAGTTGGAAATGGAGCAAAGGTTGTTGCGTTGGCTGTATGATACTATGAGTTAATTTTACCTAGTGGACTTTTTTTAGTTTTAAATAGTTGTTATTATGTCCCTGCCTTGAGCGCAAACATCATTTCAGTTTCATGTTTGGATTTGGATGGTTTTAATTTCATTATTGCGAATAATAAATGCTTCATTTCTTGTAAAAATGTTTCTATGCGAATGTTGATTTGGGTGATGATCTTTATATTCTAAACATGAAAAAGTCCACAAATACTCCAATTCTTAACGTAAATACAAAGAGATTCAAGTCAAATGATTTGAATAAACCCTATTTTTCGCATTGTCATCATGGCCACTTAAATGATAAATGCATTTCTAAACTCCAAAAAGATGGACTTTTAGATTCATTTAATATTGAATCATATGAAACATGTGTATCTTGTTTACTAGGCAAGATGACAAAGAGTCATTTTAATGGACACAATGAAAGGGCGTGTGATTTATTGGGTCCAATACATACTGATGTTTGCGGTCCTATAAACACAATGGCTAGAGGTGGTTATCAATATTTCATTACTTTCACGGATGATTTCAGCAGATATTGTTACATGTATCTCATGAAATATAAAAGTGAATCTTTTGAGATGTTTCAAACAATTTTAAATGAATTGCAAAATCAACTTGGTAAAACTATTAAAGCACTTCGATCAGATCGAGGTAGTGAATATTTGAGCTAAGAGTTTTATGATCATCTTAGAAACTATAGGATTGTCTCACAGTTAACTCCTCCAGCAACTCCAACAATGGAATGGTGTTTCTGATAGGAGAATTTGGACTTTATTGGATATGGTTCGATCTATGAAGAGTTATGCAGATTTTCCTATTTCCTTTTGAGGCTATACCTTAAAAATTGCTACATCTACACTAAATCATGTTCCTTCTAAATCGGTTGATAAAACACCATATAAGATGTGATTTGGGAAAGAACAAGTCTTTTTTCCTTAAGATTTGGGGCCACAAGGTTTTCGTACAACGACAAATTTCAGAAAAATCATCAGCCAAATCTAGTAAGTGTGTATTTGTTGGTTATCCTAAAGAAACTAGAGGATACTGCTTTTATAATCTCACTATGAACAAAGTGTTTGTTGCTCAGAATGGTGTATTTATAGAAAAAAGAGTTTATTTTAAAAGACAACAATGGGAATAAAGTAAGTCTTGAAGAAGTTCAAGAACCACAAATAAACACTATACCGCCAGTGGGTGATCGACAAAATCTTGAACTAGTTGAACCTCCACTGGTATCACAAGGCCCGTGTATGTCTGATAGTGTAGACATCAACCTATGATATTTGGATTTCTTATTACTGATAATAGTGAGGTGTTGCTTATGGATCAAAATGATCCTACTACTTATCAAGAGCCTACTAATTAAGTTTGAAACCTGGTTGATTTACCTGAAGGTGGTAAGACCATTAGATGTAAATGGGTTTTCAAGAAGAAAATTGACATGGATGGCAATGTGTATACTTATAAAGCACGGTTAGTAGCAAAAGGTTTCATGCAGACTCAAGGTGTTGATTATGATGAGACTTTTTCTCTAGTAGCCATGCTTAAATGGATGTCAAAACAACTTTTCTAAATGGAAAGTTACTTGAGGACATGTATATGATACAACCTGATCGGTTTATTCATCTTGAGATTCTAAGAAAGTGTGCAAGCTTCAAAGATCTTTTTATGTGTTAAAGCTTTTTGGTCTTTCTCATTCAGATGGCTCAGTTCTATTCTCTAAGTAAAATGGTGGATGGAGAGTCACACAGGGTTCAGTTTGAGAATATGAAGCTGCCCCCTCTCTTGTGCTTCTCAGAGTTGGAATCTTTGTTTTGATAAATTAATTAAGGAATCTGGTTTCATTAAAAATGAAGATGAGCCTTACGTATATAAGAAGTTCAGTAGGAGTATAGTTATTTTCCTGGTATTGTATGTTGATGATATATTACTCATAGGAAATGACATCCCAACCTTGTAGATTGTTAAGTCTTGGTCGGGAAGTGTTTCTCAATAAAATACTTAGGAGATGCAACCTACATCCTTGGGATTAAGATCTATAAGGATAGATCTAAAAAGCTAATCGGTTTATGTCATAGTGCTTATATAGAAAAGGTACTGAATAGTTTCAATATGCAAGACTTTAAAAAAGTTCATTGCCAATGTCTTATACTATAAGTCTCAGCAAGACTCAATGTCCGAAGACTAATGATGAGCGAGAGCGCATGAATATGATTCCATATGCATCAGCTATTAGATCTATCATGTATGCCATGTTATGAACACGACCTGATGTATGATATGCTTTGAGCGAAACAATCAGATATCAGTTTAATCTTAGTGAGAGTCACTAGATAGTAGTAAAGAACATTGTTAAGTACTTGAGAAGGACTAAATAAGTATTCTTCATATATGGAAGTTTGGAAGACGAGCTTGTTGTTAATAGTTACACAGATGCAAGTTTTCAAACTGATATAGATGACTTCATATCACAGTATGAATATTTGTTTACTTTAAATGGAGGCAGAGTGAGCTTGAAAAGTCCGAAGAAAGAAACTGTGGCAAATTCTACAACAAAAGCTAAGTATATTACAGAGTCTGATGTAGCTAAGGAGGCAGTTTGGATCAAAAAGTTCATATATAAACTTGGTGTGGTTCCTAGTGTAGCAAACCTAGTTTGCTTGTATTATGACAACAATAAGGCGATAGCACAGGCCAAGGAACCAAGGTCACGCCACTGATCCAACCACCTTATAGTCATATTCTTTGGTTGTGGCTTCAGAATATGCTTCATCAGATGAATCAACTAACTCGGATGCTTTATCCAATCATGTTCTTCCTGATGAGTCTCATTCTGTCTATGCCCTTTCTTCAGACTTAGAAATGGAATGAGTTGGTTCACTCCATCCATAAAAGGCCGATGCAGGAACCCCTTTCTCTTACGGAAAAACATAAGTTGGAATAAGAAATTAAAAGATTTCGTTGAAATTGTTCGTTTGGAAATTTCTCGAAAAGCTAATCATAGGTTTTCTCTCCATCGGAACAATAGGGCCGCTATGCTCATCACTAAACTTATTGAAGAGATGAAATAAGACAAAGGTATATTTTTTTATCAGAGGTTGAATTGATCATCAGAAGAAGAATTAGTCCAAAAATGAGGATACATTCAGGAAAAATAAAACTTCCATTAGAGAGAAGCAAATGAAACGTTTTCATAAAAACTTTCGTAGAATAGAGAATGAAGTTTTCATTTTGTACATGTCATATCATGAATTAGTAATTGAATCCAATCTCCAAAAAAGTCCCAATTATTTCAAACTTTCTATTTTTGGAATAGGGTTATTACGGAATACCCATGAATAGGATCAAACCATATTCCATGATATTTACATGAGATTCCTCTTTCTTATTCTTAAGCAAGCCCTCCGAGAGGGCTTAGTCCCTTGTGCTAGTGGGAGATGTTGGGGCATGTGCCCTAGATCAATCTACAAACATTCTTTATCTTATAATTTTAGTTAATAAAATAGAGGTTTTGTTTTTCATTTTATTATAAGTCATTGCATGTTTACCTTATAATGAGATCCATGGGTATTTGTTGAAATATCCTAAATGTCCCTAGTCGGTCATTATATTGGGAACTATAATGAATTAAGACAAGTATGAATCTTGCTTGATGATCATGTGATGATCATGCGTATAGGGATACAAATCGAGATCATGAGTACTTGTTAGGGAACAAGGTACTGGACCGACCAGCTTTGAGAACACCACATGGATTAAGTCATAAGTGTTACTCATGATAGGTATATCATTTAGTCATTCGACTTAAAATTACCATAGACTTCAATATTAAGAGCATGGTAATTTGACAAAATCAAATGTTGTCTTTAATCGGACGATATAATGATTATGATTGGTTACCATGTGAATAATATGTGAATGTATGTAATCAAGATAGAATCCTTCACTCTCGTATAGAGAGAGATATTAGTGGATCCCTCGATATGATATACTGATAATGTCCATATCCAATTGACTTGATACGATTAATGTCACTTGGGTGTTTTCAGTTTACCGAAAGATCGAGACTAGTATGAGTGAACGTAATGGGTGACTTTCCACGTCTTATGTTTAATCAAAGGTTATCAAATGACAAAAAGATATGATATATGTTATTCATTAGGTTGTATCGATTTTGATATTCATGCTACTTAGGTAGTCATAAAACCTTTCTAGAGACCACTTATGACTAATGTACCAAAATAGTTTTAGTTCATTGCCAACGTCACGTTAACCTATTGGGTCGCACATAAAGAATGACATTGCGTAATTTCAATTTGTCCAAAGTAATGAATTTTATATGATAAAATTCATGACATAAAAGCCCTTACTATTTGTTATATAATAACTTATTAATAGGGGCGTATGAGTAATTTACTTAAACTGCCTAAATACAATTGTTATATAATGAATAGGATTTTAAGTGAGGGCTTATCTACACATATAATTAGAGGTTGAAACCCTAAAACGAAATAAGATTTTTTCGTTTTTGTAAATTTCGAGTTCTCAGGATTTTGAGAGAAAGAAAAATGTTTTCATTCTTTTTACGGGCTAGCACTCCAAATTGTGGTCACTATTCGTGTGTGGATTTTCAATTGAGGTCGCACACTTGAACGTCTTGGATATTGAACAATCTGATAAGGAAATCACAGATTAAGGTATGGTTTACTTTTGTACATCTAGTTTAATGGAACTTATTTTCGATCCTGTTGGGGATTTTCAAAATCTATTTTGAATTTTTCGCTTTGTAAGAACCCCAAAACCCAACACTATCAATATGTCAGACTTTTAAATGGCTAAGTCCAAGTGAATTGATATGATCAATTTCATTTGGATATTTTCAGTCTACCTAAAGATCGAGACTAGCATGATTGAATATTAATGGTGACTGTAACGGCTCAATTTTAATTATGTCGTTATTATTGATTATTTTTAGACTTGGACACCAGCTTAGATTCGCGTGGATGCCGCAGATAGGTCAGGGCACGCCTGACATGGTAAATAGTGATTTTTCGTGATTGTTTGCCTATTTGCGATGTCGTATATCAAATTATTTTACCAAGCATCAAATGTGTGTATTTATGTCATTGAATCGAGCGATATAGTGTAATGGGTGTTCGCCTCGAGAAACGTGTCGATACGGGTACTGAGCGAGCGAAACGTGGGTATGCTAGGTCAGAAAAATAATTTGATTACAGGTACAGAGCGAGCGAAATGTGGGTACGCTAAGTCAGAAAAATAATTTGATACACGACATCGCAAATAGGCAAACAATCACGAAAAATCACTATTTACCAAGTCAGGTGTGCCCTGACCTATCTGCGGCATCCACGCGAATCTAAACTGGCGTCCAAGTCTGAAAATAATCAATAATAACGGCATAATTAAAATTTGGGCCGTTACACTGACTTTCCGTACATGTTTAACTAAAGGATATAGCACGACAAAATGATATGATATATGTTATTCATTAGGTTGCATCGATTTTGATAATCATGTTACTTGGGTAGTCATAATGCCTTGCTAGAGATCGCTTATGACTTGTGTTCCAAAATGGTTTTGGTTCACTGTCAACGTCCCATAAACCTATTGGGTCGCACACAAAGAATGACTTTGCGCAATTTCAATTGGTTCAAAATAATGAATTTTATATGATAAAATTCATGACATACAAGCCCTTACAATCTGTTATATGATAACTTATTAATATAGACGTTTATGTAATTTGCTTGAGTTGCCTAAATACAATAGTTGTATAACAAATATGTTTTTTAAAAGAGCTTATCTACACATATAAATAGAGCTTGAAACCCCAAAAACGAATATGATTTTCATTTTTATTATTTTCAAGTTCTCTAGATTTTGGGAGAGAAAAAAATATTTTCAATCTCTCTTGGGGCTAGTACTTCAAATTGTGGTCATCGTTCGTATGCGGATTTCTGATAGAGGACGGGCGCTTGAACGTCTTGGAGATCAAGTAATCAAATAAGGAAATCATGGATTAAGGTATGGTTTACTTTTGTAGATCTAGTTTAATGAAACTTATTTTCGGTCCTGTTGGGGTTTTTCAAAACTAGTTTTGAATTTTCAGCTGCGTATGAACCCTATAACCCAACAAACGTAATGCAGCTCTGATGTGCAATATCGATCAATTCATATACGTAAAATGAATAATATAATTTCTTATTAAGATATATAAGAAGATTGTGGTTGTCTTTATATATATATGATTGAATAAAAATATATTTACATTGCAGTAAGGAGATCAGATAAGGAAATAGCTATGCAAGGGGAAATTAATGCGCCAAGGAAAAAAGTCATCCATCTTATAAGCAGCTTATCAAGGTTCAAGATAATATAAGGCTATTTAAAGGTTTGAGTTTCTTTTAAGAATATATGAAATCTTTTTGTAGTTAGATATTGAATCTTTTTTTGAAAATTGTTTACATGAGAAATAAACTTTTAATGTTCTCTTTTAAAAAAAAATAACCCTTAACTTAGCTACAACGTACTCATATATTTTTTTCTATGGGTTGTTTCTATATGCTATATCTTAGTAGTTGTTTTTGCCGAACAATATTTTTTATAATTAAATGAAGCTAAGCGAATGGAGCTAAATACACCTATGCAAAAAATACAAATATTTGATGAGCACCCTATTAATGTTCAATATAACTTACAACGTTTTCTTATCAAACATATTAGCTATATATAATGTGTGTATGCATACATTTGTTGTGTTTATACATTGTTTCTAATGTTTGGTGGCATGACATAACATCTAAAAAGAAATTTACAACTATAGACTTTAGCATGCATGGGTGTTTAACATTGTAGTATCGGTCCTATGTTCGAGATAATAGGTTTATGTTCGAGATAATAGGTTAAGTCATTTCTTAACGAGACCTGAAACATATAGCCAGTTATCATCAATCGACACAACAACATATGTCTGAAATGTAATGTCGCACTATAAGCATCTTAGCCCTTGCATGAAATGTTGTGATTTTCAATGGGAAGAGATGATAATTAAAAAAAATGGGTTGCCCTCAGTTTACGATGGGATGCTTATAGCGCGGCTCTAGATTTTAAGTATAAATTCACTTAGATTATATCATGTTACATAGCGCGTTGATTTTCAATTATACCACAAAAAATATAAATTAATAAATACAAAATTTAAAATAATTTGTAATAAATGACTTAATTTATAGATACAAATGATCAAAATGTTTCTTGTAATATTGGTCTCCAACGTACACATGTTAACATTGAGGAGCAATTTTGTGGTACGAAGAACGGACAATAAAAGATAGAAAAGTCTCACAACCAAAGTTTTCATTTTGTTGTATGGAAGGTCGAGTAGGGATTGCACTAATGAAAGATCCCCTGAATTATTAAAATATCTTTTACTTCCCGGTCGTGGTAGCAAAGGTGTCAAATCTTGAAAAAACATATGACATACAACTCAATATTTGCTTTCACATCGATGAGTGGTAAGATTGATACTACCATTAATCATTGAAATGACATTATGTTTTTATATTCAATGGACAAAACATCCATAAGATTGGCTCTTTATTTTCGAAAATGGATCAAAGTCGTGTTTCGCACAACTGTAAATATATGATACAGAAAATGAGATACGGAATAGGATGGGTTCTTTCCAACAAACAACAGAAAGTGATATTCATCCAGAGATTGTCACATCCTTATCAAAAATGTTGGATGAGAACAATTTCCATGCCAAATCTTTAATAATGGTAAGAGATCGAATTGAAGTTCAACCAAACTGCCACTTGAGTTTACAAATCAAAAGTACAAGAAATTATGATGGACGATAATATAACATCCCAATGTCCTTAGAAGTCGCAGGTCTAATTGTAGGTGATTTTAATTTTAAAAATGACATCGAGATATTATAGTTGAGCACAAAACAAATGGGTTGCAAAGAATCACTTATCTCCATCCAAATTTCATACCACTAACTTACTCATTGTTCTTTTCTTATGTATGGTGAGGACGGATATAGTGTAGGCATCTCTTTGAGAGGTGTCTTTAACATAACTCGCGCACGTAAAATGCTACCCATGTGAGAATTCTATTGTTTTAGGCTCTAACAAAGACTAAATGATCATAAACTCTATTGTATTCAGCAGACTCCTTAACAATTTATTATTAATTGTTATATGGCTATTGAAAAAGAAATATTTTCTAGATTATAAACAATCAAAAAAAGTTGAGGACAGATCTTTAGTGGTTTGATGGATGTTGTTCATCGTGGTGATTCTGATTCCAAACATGTTGAGAAATCTATTGTATTGCCTTTATCGCATACTGGTAGTCCAAGGTATAGATTCAAAAATTATCAAGATGCAATGACAATATGTAACAACCCGTTACCTTATGCAGGTGATTAGTGATAATCCAAATTTTAATTAACCTCAGTTAGGCTCGTGGTTAAGCTGGGGTTGTCTCGATTAGTGTATGTACGAATTTTCGTATCGTTTGGTGCTTATTTGATGTGTATTAGTATTTATCGAAATTAATTGAATTAATTGGCGTATAATTGATTAATTGAAAAATTATTGGGACGCCTAATATAACGGGTGTGGGTCAAGGGTGACACACACGAGTCGTAGGGTTGCGTGCACGCCCAAGTATAATCGTCGTCGTGCACGGTGAAGTTATTAATGCATAGATATATATATATATATATATATATATATATATATATATATGCGTATATATATTTATATATAATTTATATATAAATATATATTGAAAATAAATAAATAATTAAATATTGGTGGGCGCCTGTGATATGCGAGGTCGAGGGTGACACGCATGGGACGTACAATAGTGTGCATGCTCAACGGTCGTCGTTGGCGCGTGCGACGAATTTATGGGCGCAAAAATACATAGATGATTATATATTATATGTAGGTTATATATATAAATATGTATTAATGAATCATAAAGTTTAAATAAAATTAAAATATGCATTGAATTCACCTCGAGATACGCGTAGCGTGAGCATCAAGGAGGTGAATGGTGTAGTCGTTGGTTAGTTGGAGTAATTTTCACGCCTCGAGATGCATGTATCCACATCTTAATGATAATCAATGTAATTTTAATCCATTCTTTGATCATCCTCAAGATTTGTATGGTACGAATGTCGAGAAACTTTTTATATTCTTTGATCATTAAAATTAAGGTGGTTAAGTGGAATGGGTTAGTTGATAGCCACAGGTTTAGTCTCGAGATACGTAACACGTACCTCGAGAATGACCAAAATTAAAAGTGAAACATTAATCTACCTCGAGATTCATGCCTTATTTATCTTCTTCATCACCGTCTTCTTTGTACCACTCGAAATCAGAATTGAGAGGAGAGAGAAGACAGAAAACGAGGAAAATGAGAGAACTCGAGAGATCCATATCGAGGGAGAGGCAATGGAGATCAAGGTGAGAAGATTTGAGTTATGATGTTTTGGGAAGGAAGAAGAGAATGTAGGGGAGTGATCTCCCTGTTGGTTTGGTCAAGAGGTTTGATCCCTTATTTAAAAAAAATGGCAATCGAACCATGGACAAAATGTCCCTGGTTGATTTGGGGAGAAAAGGGGGTGCACACGCACGTCCTATGCGTGTGCACCCCCTGCCCTGGGCCGGGCCAGGAGCTTGGGCTCGGCTGGGCCCATGGGAAAAATCCTGAAAGATTGAAAAAAATGCTGAAAATTAGAAAAATGCCAGAAAATGAGAAAAATTGAGAAAAATAATACTTTGATTAAATAAATAGAAATTGATGAATTCCTAAGAAAATAAAATATTTGAGATTTCAGGTGAGACTTTATATGGGGTTTTTACCTCGTAAAGCGCAAAATGATCACATTGGCCTAAAATTTAATAAATTGATTACAATTGATGTGTTTTTAGGTTCTTGGTCGATGGGGAAAGGTTTACGGATTTCGATAGTGGAGTAAATTGTTAAAAAAAATTAGAAAAAGCTCAGTGTAGGTAAGTGAGACTCGCACTCTTATCAATTATGAATCGTAAAATAGTTATATTTAGTGCACGTAGTTTATGGACTAGAAAATGGGACAATGTACCGTGACTTGAATGTGCTACTAAACTGTTTTATGAGAAATTATCTGAAAAGAGGTACGACGAGCAAATCGGACTGAAGTGACGATAAAAGTGTTGGATCTTTACCAACACTTTCTTTTAAGAAACCTTGAGGTACCCGGTTGTTGCTTTCCTATTGTTTTATATCAAAAAATGAACTTGGAGAGAGGTGCAATAGGGGAATTCGATTGAGGTTGTCGACTGAGTTTTTGGGAGGTCAACCAATACCTTTCCTCCTTGATTCGTGACACTAACCGATTGCCACTTTTCATTTAAAAGTAGGTAGCTACGTTATACCTTGATACACCACAAAATCACAAACGTGTGATTCTGTGGGTTGTAGTCCTGGGTGACGGAAGTCTACAACTCTATTTTTGAATGCAAAAGAAATAAAAATAATAATTCATGGGTACAGTTGCAATTGATCATTGAACTTGCATTTCATTATGTATTGTTTATATTATTTTTAATGGCTGAATAGATATGTTTTGGTTTCATATTGTTATTCATTGATTCATTGATATTTAGATGATATTTGATATGTTTACAAGCATCACTTACTGAGCAAGCTGGAGTGCTCATTCCCCAATCAACATATCAGGTTGTCGACGTGCGCTTCGACTTAAGAATGTAGAAGATTAGAATTCTATAGTCTTCTATATGGTGAAGTGATTTCCCTATTGTTTATATATTATATTGAATTATTATTTTGTAATAAATAGGGTGGGGAAATGTTTTTAAAACCGAGGTTTTTATCGGTTTTAGGTATATCTTATGGTTTATCGACAAAGTTTTTAATTTTCGTTGCATTTTCAATTATTATTCGATATAAGATACTATGTAATTATGATTATCAGGTTGAAGGACGACTGTACTGTTACTCTAATTGAGTCCGACTGGTGTATCGAGGCTTAATTAGGGTTTCAAGCCAAGTATCACCCTAATCGGGATAGGGGATGCTACACAATATGTAGATGGTCTAGCTACCCTGATTTACTCATCACATTTACATCCAATACGCGCTGGCCAATGATGAATTATATGTAGTAGATGATTCAATAGAAAGATGATGATGATAAAATAGTAGAAATTATACGCAAAATATTCGGAATCAAAGTGTGTGAACTCATACACAATCTTAAGCGCAAAAAAGTATTTGGTGAACCAATTGTAGGTATTTACCTGATTCTTTCTCATATCTTATAAAACGTATTACATTTTTTATCCATAATGCATTATGATAGATACATTATTCTTCTTTAATTTACTATAACTTGCATGGCCTTGCAATTGCGAATATGCATACTAATATTTGCCAAATTTGCAGTTCTCTATGCTATTGAATTTCAAAAATTTGGCCTTCCACAAGCAGATGTTTTGCTATTTATTCATCCAAAGAAGAAAAATCAATCCATAAAATATATTGATGCAATCACAAGAGCCGAAATCCCAGATCTTAATATTGATCCAAAAGGTTAGAATGTTGTTAAAAAATTCATGATTCATGGTCCATGCGCCTTTTCAAACATGAAGTCGCCATGCATGTCAAATGGTAAATGTACAAAACATTTTAAAAAGAATTAATGAGCAAACAACATTAGGTTCGAAGGGATTCCCAATGTATAGAACGAGAAAAAATAATTCGCAGTCAAGAAAAATGAAACATTATCGGACAATCACTATGTGGTTCCGTATAATAGGGATTTTATCGTAAAGTATGATGCCCTTATTAACGTGGAATCATGTAATTATTCAAGATCCACAAATTATTTGTTCAAGTATGTGCATAAAGGGTCTGATCGTATGATGGCTTCAGTTGAATATGTTGATAATAAAAATGGGATTAATGAAATCAAAACTTACTTAGATTGAAAATATATCTCGCCTATATAGGCTTGTTGGAGAATATTTCAATTTGATATACACTATAGAGAACTGGCCATTGACAGATTGTCATTCCATCTTCCCGGTGAATAGTTTGTAGTTTTTAAAAAGGTGATTGTAATGGCTTAAATCACTAATAGTGGATTTGTCATTATTTCATGGTCATTAACCCGTGACATAGCTCGACAGCACTCGCCATACAGGACGAAATTTATTCTATTTTTGAGTGATAAATGCCTAGTGTGTGTATATGTGTTGATTATTAAATCATGATCATTTACTATTAATATGCGTCATGACGCGAACGGGGACATGCCTCGAGATGTGTACAGGCTTGGAAATTGGGTAAAAAGTGATGGATGATTTTTAATTGAATTTAAATACACATTAATGTAATAATACTATGTGTATTAAATTATTTGAGCCAAGGGGTATAAATCAAATAATTCAAAGTACTTAAGTTATGTAAATAAAACATAGACCATAGATATGTCTCGTGATACGAGTTGGAATGAAATCCATAAGATTTGGAGTCAAACTTGGTGTTAGTTTGAGTGTGTAAGTGGAGATGTGAAGTAATTATGGGTCATGGATCTTTTTTTAGATGAAAAATATGAAAGAGATGAAGGGTTGGAAATGAATCTTGGATTCATATATAAGGTTGATCATTTTCATGCAAACCAAAGTAATCGGAAAGAAAGAAAACTCAAAATTTCTTGCTTGCTGGTCACAAGGTTTCCAGAGGATAATTGAAGTCATCCCATCTAAAATTTAAAGTGTAAAGTCTAGGAGACCAGACAAGAGCTCAAGGTGTGTGTTTGGCATATCTTTTTATGCATTTCAAGTTCATGAAGTGGAGTATTTTGAAATTCTGATTTGTATGAGTCTTTATCTTGGAAAATAAACTGAAGATTTGGATTCCTTGGGAAATTTCACTTAATTTGCTATAAAGAACTTTGGGATTTAGCGTTGTTTTGGAGAAGTTATGATCAATCAAAGTTTGTAGGTGTTTTTGAACAAAAAAAGGATTTTTGAAGCAATTGACTTGTTTGATTTGAAATTTTTAAGATAAAATGTGTTTTTGATATGTGGATGGTGTTTGGGACCTTTGCTGAAGGGAACAAGGGTCCCAAAGGCCGAAACTTATGATCGAAGTTGTGATCATTTTCGTACATATTTGGACTATTTGAGAAGATGATGAATAGTGTATGTACCTATAAAAGGTCATATGTGCCCACAAAGGGACTTTTGTGACTACAAGAAATGTTTGGTAATAAGGGATGTATGTGACCACTGGGATTGTAACAACAATGTCATTATAATTATGCAATATGTAATGCACCAAAACTAATACAAAAACATATCAAGGACCTAGTGAACTAGTGTCGAGTATTGGATGTCCGATTTAAAGTGAGTGGTGGTTAAAGTAGTTTAGGATATTGAGTGGTTTGAGGTAAGTAAACGTGCAGGGCAATTATCACCATTTCTTTTCTTATATTCAATTCAAATTACAGCTAATTAGACTAATTTTACTTGATTTATGAAATATATTCATTCATTGCTTTACATTTGAACTCTATATTCATGTCATGATTGTGATGACTTCCCTTGTTAATAATTTTTTATCTTATTTAAATGAAACTTTTTGTGGAAGTGACTGTTATTTGTACTTAAGTGTAACTTGTATGATGTTGTAATCCAATAGGAGTGGGTCTCACTTGAACAGTTCACACGGGCACATTCTGGTGGAATTCTTAAAGCCGAGTTCTTAGTTTAACCAAGATGTCAATGTTGGATTCCGATAGTATATCAAGGATACCCTTTCAGGCTTGGGCTCACATTGGGTTGGAAATTCTCGCAAATGTATCAGAGAATACCATATGAGGATGGGGTTGGGTTCCTTTTTAGAACCTCTAATGGTGAAGTTGGTTATCTTTTGTGGGCCGAAGGGCACCCCGAGTTAATTTTAAGGCACCCCAATCATGTCTGAGCTTAGTATCACTCCTATCGCACCTTTAGCCTTTCTTTCCACACTCACTAATTTACTAGTTTACCCTGGTAACTTCCTGAATGTGTTTCTTCTTGACATGTTTTTAGTTACACATCTTTCTATCAAGAAATGTGATAAGTGACCTCTGAGTCGTCGGTGACTGTATCTGCTACTTTCTTTTGCAGGTCTTACTTGTTTCTATTTATTATATGTCTTTTATTCATTTTGAGTTGTCTATTGGGTTGAGAGACTAGGCTTCCCAACTGATGCATGTTGTTACACATTTATCACCACTTTTGATATACATACATGCGATCTATTTTCCTGGTTTCCACATATAGGTGTTTTATGAATGCTTTCGCAATATTATTTAAGACTTATGCTAAGTTATTAATTAACTCTAAAGTTTTTGAATAATAAGAAACGAGAAATACTTATCTTGAACACAAGTTACGAGGAGAATAAGACAAAATGACTGACTAGTACGTTGTTAAGTCTTTCATGGATGGGGTTCTCGCTTATTACAGAATTAGGTTTGGCAGTGTGCTGATTAAAGGTTCAAGTCGTCACACTGATTCATTGAACGACGTTATGAGTAGACCTGGAATAGATAAAACAAAGTTCACTGATTGGCTTGAAACTAATATGGTGCACCCTGAAGCAAGACAATTAAGCAATTTGAGGATGTTGCTTGATATTGTCAAGGTTAGTACTTCATTCGAGCACATTATAATTGTTAATGAAATTATACACACATCTTTTAAAGTTGCATGTTATGCATTAGGGTTGTTGGATGATGATAAGGAATAGAATGATTATCTAATGGAAGCGGCATCGTGGGCAACTAGAAAATCAACTTAGACATCTGTTTGTGACAATATTATTGCACTATTAGGTAATTTACAAAAAAAATAATTATATTTTCAATTTCATGATCTACATTTTCTTATATTAATCGAAGTCTACTGATTTATTTTTTTATTATCTCTATTAAGATAATAATCATTTGCTTTATATAAAGTTGTAATTATTTGTATATCTTACTTCTTTGAAATTTAATACTTAATCATTCTATTTTTGAGTAAATACATTTGGCTTATTTGGTAGTTCACAAGAGGAAATTGAATTTCTCTAAAAACTAACTTAATAGGTATGTAAGAAAAATTATCAAAGAGTTGTATATTGCATTTTTTTACTCTATAAAGAAATTTAATCCTATTGTTCTCTAATTCAAGACAATCGAAATTACATAATAATAATTTTTTTCCTTTCCTTTTCCTCTTCATCTAATAAATTCTTTCAAATGTAATACATTTTTTTAACTTTATCAAGAGTCGAACTCACAACTACTTTAAACGTTGCCTTTATACAAAGCGATCACCTATATCACCAGAGATGTTATTCCTTTAAAATGTAATATTTTATTTTTTTACTTAAGTGAGAGTCGAACTCACGACCTCTCAAGACCTTACATTATGAAATGTAATACATAATCATTCAAATTTGAGGTCATTAATATTTTACACTTGATTATTCCATGCTGATGACTAAAGTAGGAGTCAAACTCACGTCCTCCACAGGCAATATTCGATCTTTTTCTAACAATGTAGTATGTGAAAAATCGTCATATCGTAGGAATGCGAGTACATAGTATTATCAATATCATATATAGAATTTAGATTTGATATTCTATGTTGATGGCTTTTCGATAGATGCCTACCTAGATAATTATTTGATTAGGTCGCAAAATTGCAAGGTTAATCTTCAAAATTATAAAACAAAATTTGAGGAATTATCCTTTTACAAATGCAAGTTTAAAGTATTATCAGTTGCATACAGAAATTTAACTTTGATATTCCATTTCGATATATCAAATCATGTGTCAAAATAATAAGTATATTCTTATTTACTTATGATTTATTTAAGATTTGCATGTAGCTGAGGTATCAGAATTTTGAAAAAGTAATAGTTCCATATTATCAGAGGATATACCTCATTTATAAAGGAAAATACTTCAAATTCAAAATATGCATTTATCTCAAGAGCAACTTCAACATTACACATTGGTTGAAATTGAGAATATTCTTTAGAAGGAAAAATAGTGTTGCTAGTTGTATCATCTGGAATAGTAGCTCTTTTGTTGCCGAATGGTAGAACCGTTCATTCACAGTTCCATATCCACTTGGAAATTACTGTCGAATCGTCTTGTGAAATTAGACATGGTACTCATTTAGCTTAACTTCTTTACAAAACATCATTGATAATATGGGATGAAGCTCCAATGGCCAACAAATATTGTTTTGAAACATTAGATAGGAGTTTGAGAGATATTTTTCAAATGAGGCATGAAAATAAATGTGATAAAATTTTGGAGGCCTAACAGTTGTTCTTGGAGGTGATTTTAGACAAATATTGTCAGTTGTGCCTAAAGGTGGAAAAGCTGATATTATCGAAGCTTCACTTAATTTGTAGATCCTCTACTACAGGAAATGATGATGGGTTACTTTATACAATTGAATATCTCAATAAATTGCAATTTTCACGAGTTCTAAATCATGATGTCCAATTAAAAGTAGGCGTGATGATTATGCTTCTTAGAAATCTTAATCTGGCTGAGGATTTATGTAATGGAACAAGGTTGATAATAATGCATCTCAGAAGATGGCCCGTAATAGTTATAATTATTTTCGGCGCTAACATAGGGAATATGATGACAATTCCAAGAATCATAATGTCACCTAATGAGTCTAAATGGATGTTCAAAAAAAGAGACGTCAACTTCCTTTAGTCTCATGCTCTAAAATGTGTGGGATTATTCTTACCGAATTAAGTCTTTACACATGGTCAATTGTACGTAGCCGTATCTAGAGTGACCGAAAGATATGTGATACTAATATTAAATGCAGATGAGGAAAATGAAACAAAATGTTTGTGAAGAATATTTTCTATCTAGAGATCCTCAAAAATATTAACATATCAAATGATGAAGATGTGGTAATTTTTCAAAAACTATCTATATTTTTAATTCAATATATATATATTAATAATTCAGTAATTATATAGTTTTAGTAGTATATTTTAATATATTTAGTGTAGGAAAGTCTCTAAAATATATATTTAATAATACTTATTTCTCGTTTTCAGGTTATATGGAGTGCACGGTTGAAATCAAAGCAAAAAACGGTGTAAAATGCATTTATAATAGTCATAAATGAGATTTCCTCAAAAAATATGTTGCACAAATCCGAGACAATGATACAGGGCCTACAAGGCTGATGCGACGCGATGATGATGTGGCAACATGTGATTGATGTGTGATGATGTGGCGTTGCATGATTGGTGGAGTGATATGTTATGAGGTGTGTTTGAATGGCCCATGTAAAGGTGGTAAAGTAATGATCCTATGTGGCAGTGTGCAAGATAGTTAATGTGCATCCTTGAAGAAGTCCCTCTAATCTACCTCGAGACACGCACTATAAAAATGGATGAAGTGAGGAGCAGCGGCCAGGTGACACAACTCACAACACACTTAAGCCACAAAATCTTCAACAGCCACTCATCAAGCCTTGAGATTAGCACACCGGACCAAGAATCAGATAAGATATAAGGGCATTGAAATTACCTCGGGATGCGTGTTGCACCGTAGCCCCATATTTGCCAAGTCTCCCATGCGTTTTCTCTCCATCCAATAGCCTTTGATTTGCCTTAGGATAGGCATCAGTACAGACTCCCAAATTGACATCGAGTCCTGAGCATAAGTTCTTTTCATTCCGAGCATACCACGCATTGTCTTCCTATTTTTCCAGCCACGACTTCAGCAGCTCTACAACCAATCCACGTCAGCAAACCAACAACTCTCCTCCAGAGACCAAATTGAAGGATTTTATATGGATAGAACTTAGGGTTTTATTTAGAATTTACACATATACAATTGATCTTTCTTTTGTTGTCTAGCTTCTTTTATTGTTTTTAATCGAGTTTGTCAAGACGATGTCCGAGGCTAAATACTTTATTATGAGTTTAGTTTCTTGCTATTTTCTTTCTTAGTTTTTTAGTTATCTATCTAGTTCATTGTCTCTATCATATGTTTACAGGTAACTTCTCTGTGGCATTCTACTCCTACAATTATGGTCAATTTGAAGACTCATACTATCATAGTATAAATGAGGTAGGTATGTCAAGAGGCTGAAGAATAAATAAAGTTAGTTCTTCAGAAGAGATCAACAAAGACCATGAGTGCAATTTTATTAAAGAGTGTTGAGGTGAATGAGGTTAAGCCGATTGAGGATTATTGGAGCGAGACAGTGGAAGAACTTGAAATCTCTCCAACTAAGGCTGACATTATCATTACACAAAATGAAGAGGCGAAAGGCTACATGGAAGTTGAAATTATTTCAGAAAAGGCCATATGAACCATATGAAGAGAGCAAGGAACACTACCTCTGGTGTTGATGAATCCACCTCCTATTTCATGCATATTTATGGAATTTGAAACTAGGATATAATAAAAAGAGCACTTGGAAGTTTTATGTGGTGTCGACAGCTATATGTCAGACGGTCAAGACTATATGGAGACTTATTTGTTAAGAATCAAATATGAACTCAAAACTCTGAAGGAGGGCATGCCTATGTTATTGCCCATGGCTACGGTGATTCCATTTGTTTGTGACTACTCCAAATTAGTGGGTGTTACGTGATCTTTCAGGCCTAAATTACCCAACGACTTAAAATAAAGGCACTTGCTTGGAGGCAAACCAGCCTTATTTTATTTATTTTCATACGTTAATTTCCACTTTAGTCCAGTTTAGTTTATTTTATTTCAGTTATTCAACCATTTTAGCTAATCCCTAAACCCCATTTATTAATTTTTACAGGTTACATAAAGTCTTGAGATGAAGGAATGAGAGAGTACCATATGTTAAAGTAAGGCTTGAGTTTCAATTAAATTTTAATTAGCATGATTTGAGTTATTATTTTTTAAAAGAAATTGATTACTTGCTATGCAAATCAATCTTGGACAACCACTGAGCTCCCGTCAACTGATCAAACAAATCATCAATACGGGGAAACGGATACTTGTTCTTCCCTGTCACCCGATTTAGCTGCCTATAGTCAATGCACAATCTCAGGGTGTCGTCTTTCTTCTTTACAAACAAGACCGGCGCACCCCATGGTGACATGCTCGGGTGAATGAACCCTAACTCCAACAACTTGTCCAACTTAGTCCTTAGTTCCTCCAACTCTCGAGGAGCCATCCTATACAGAGGTATAGAAATATGTTTAACCCCATAGACTAAGTCGATGATGAAGTCAATATCTCACTGCAGTGGTAATCCCGATAGATCCTCCGAAAATTCATCTATGAACTCGCATATTACTTGCACGTCGGTAATACAGACCTCCAACCTCTAAGCACTGCTCATGACACTCGCAAGTGTCTCAATCTCACTACTAGTGGCTATCCATCATTTGGTGATCGAAAGTAAAGTAGTTGTCCCGTGAAAGGTGATCTCCGTCCCATCTGACAATGGAATCATAACTGACTTGCCGTAGCAATCAATATGAGAATGATACTCACCCAACCAGTCTATACCAAGCAACACATCAAACTCAAGAAACTCTAAGACTCTCAAATCTACAGGCAAATTATGACCCTCTATCTCTACCGAACAATCGACACAAAATAAGTTCAGGTACATCTTGTCCCAAGCAGATATGCTAAGGATCAAGGGTCTACTAAGCCTAATGGGTCTCAACCCTAATGCGTATACCATGCGTCCAGAAATAAATGAACAGTCGAACTAGAATCAAACATGGTATGCATCAAATTACCACAAATTAAAATCATACCCTCAGTAAAATTTCGGGAAACTCCTTGATCTGGGTCAACAGCAACATGAACTCTCTCTCCGCGGCGATGATGCTGTGACGACGCTCGACCTAGCTGTGGACACTAACTTTAAAGATGACCTATCTGACCGTATTTGAAACATGTATGTTGCTCCTTCGGGTCCGAAGACATCCCATGTGTCTGGCTTTGTCCACGCCCTATTCGGTTTTTTGACTCTTTGTCTGTGCTTGTCCAGACCTCTGTATCTGTCCACTACCTCTACCCACATCCCTACTCTCAAAATGCAGCCTCTTGTGGTTGCTATACGGATCGAGTAGCCTGTGGTGATCTGCTAGCAAAACTCGGCGCTGATACAGGTGAAACATGGGTAATCTGAGCAGGTCGTGCTGGTACTGTAAAGACCCAACATTCTGGGCTCTATTATCTCGAAAGCCATGACTATTCCTCTTCCTCTTGCTTTCTCTATCAGATCGGCGTCTGAATGTGTCTCCGGTCGGGTAGGTCTAGCCTCATCAGGATGTGTACGTAAATAAACCTCCCTGGCTAAGCTCATGTCATAAGCCCTCCGCAATGTATCTAGCTTAGCGGAGACAATGACACCTCCAATCTCGGTAGCAATCCCTCAGTGAAATAGTACAATTGGTCAGCGTCTGAATCTGCCACCCCTCCGAGCATACAAAAGAAGTTGTATGTAACGTCTCATGTAAACCATGACATACTCATCAGCATATTGTCTCAATAAGGTGAATTGATTCCTCTTCCCCCTCGGTAGAATTAGAGGAAAATATTTCAAGTTGAACTGCCTCTTGAAGTCTGCCCAATCCTTGGGTACTCATCTAGGTAGCCACTATCGTAGTCCACCAGTCGTCTGCCTCTCCCAAAAGCATCGATGAAGAAATAAAGGCTTTCATGTGCTCTTTAGTAGCAATGATATTGTGCACCTTCTCATGGCTCTTCAAGAACTTCTCTGCAGCCTCCAAATCTGTACCACCATAAAACTCAATAGGATTATGCCTCTTAATTTCCCGTAACTACCTAGCCTCTGCTATCGCCTTAGTGCCATACTCAACTTATGTACTTGGCACTATCTCAGTCTATACATGAGGTACAACTATAGTCTTTGCTACGGCATAAATAATTGTAGTAGCCATAGCAGTAGTCGCTACAATCGGTGTATCCGTTTCCTGAATAGTAGGCTATATCGATAAAGCTGGTGGTGACGGTGTAACCGTAGTCGATACCCTAAGTATCCTCAAAATCTCTTCCAATCGCGAATCTTGAGACGTGACTCACTCTGACAGTATGCAACTCCTCAGCATTCGCAAATCGAGAACCCACGGCCCCACTATCATTAATAGGTCCGGTCTGATCCGTCATCGCTATCTGCAATAGAAAGTGAATCCCCGAATCATTGGATAGTTACCGATATAGTATATTACAACACAACAAATATAACATATAAGATCTAGTTTTATTTTTCCCAACTCTTCTAACTTCCCAACGACGTTTCTAAGTCAGGATCATAGGGTTCCACTCTAGGTTCCGATTGTGTCTTATGTTGCATACATTTAAACTGCTCTGATACAAACTGTGACGGCCCCAGTTCCCTATAAAACTGAGCTCCGCCCGGCTTAAACCTACATCGACCCCCGAGTCAATCCTCGCAAAGTCGACGCAGGTTTTGTCAGCCTCAAATAGTTACATTCTTATTCAATTTGTATTTTTCACATTGAGTTATTAAGTTATGTCATTTACAGAATAATTTGCAGCGGAATTAAACTAAAAACAAGACTAACAACTCAAATTTAAATAAAAGTGAAACAACCTACAGTGTGGATCCCTGAAATAATCGGATAAATATGCATATCTTATATAACTCGATCCCAATTTGTCCCAGTGTAATCAAAAGCAATAATATATAATAATTACAACAAAATTGGCAAAACATACTATCGTGCAAGGAAGGAACCGCTCTAAAAAGTCCTCAAAAGAAAATCAGCGATTACCGGTCCTTTCCCCTTGCTCATCTCTGTTTGATCTGCACCTACAGTCACAAACTAGACGGTGAGTACAGTAAAGTAGAAAGTAATAACCAGAAGGATATAAATAGTAATTCATGAAAAATTTAAAAACAGCTCAATTATCATCAGGTATTAAAAGAAAGATTAAAGACAAAAAGTGCATGATAAACAGACTAACAGATATGCACGACGCATAATGAGTGCCTAGGAATCAATAGAGGCATACTAAGTGGTCTTAAATCCACAACAATCCACAGCAATCCAGTACTCGAGAAAACTCACATTTGGTTGGGTAGCTGCACCCCTGCAGGTAGTGTTCATGTTAGCCCAGCTAGCTATAATCCTAGGAGTACTTTCTCGACATACTTAGGCCATACACACTCGCATACCTCGGACTCGCGTTATCACCCCAGCAGGTAGTGTTCATATTTATCAATAAAGATAATAAATATGGAATATGAATTATTATGCATTTCCTTAACTGGTTTTCATTCACATACCTCGAACTCGCGTTATCCCGCCCTCGCAGCTCAGATACGCTCCCCAAAACGATCACCCTCACTCCCTAGACCTCCCCTTAGGTTCGTGCGGACCTATATCATGTTTTAGACCGAATTATAGTGTTTTGGAGATTTTGAAATTTCAACTTTATTTGTTGTCAGGGGAATTAGCGCGCTATTTCAGACACTTAGCGCGCTAATCCAAATTAGCGTGCTAATTTTTGACAATAGCACTAATTTACAAATTAGCGCGCTAACTCTGATATCTAGCACGCTAATCAATATTAGCGCGCTAGATTTTCCACCTAGCCGCTATGTGCAACAGAACCCATAATTCTGCACTTTGAAATCTTGGTTTCTTCCACAAATAGGCCATGGTGATGCCTTCGGGACCCTCAAACTCATTATTATAGGTCCCTAACATCAACCACAACACAAAACAACACCCTACAACATCAAATACATGAATTTATTGAATTGACCAATCTATGTTAATGGAGTACCTAGCTTGATACACTTGATCTTCTTATTCACTTAATTTTCTCGAGTCGTATCCCCCTCTTTAGCACTCCAGCAGCTCTCTTCTTGCTTTTCTTCCTTGCCTAATCGTTGAGGATAAAATTTAGGAGATAAGTTTGATTGACCAAAGTGTTATGTATAATTGAAGTTGATTTTATAATAGTCACACATCAGTTTGCACTTACATATCCCAATGCTTATCTTATGGTCCACCTTCACACACTTATCCCATAAGTCATGCATGAATGACTCCAAATATAGACTCACTTAATCTCTAGATAAGTCAATACATGTCTCGATGCGGATCCTAAAGCCTTTGATTTATTTTACTAACTTAGGCTTGCTATTTGCATATTCAATGTGACCACATTAACGCTATATACACCACTATACATAATTCACATTAGACTTACCCCATAAGCCGCCACCTCGGTCCCACGTCGACACGCAACTCGAGGTACATCCTCGCTCATGTCTCGACTCACCAAATGCCCTACGTATACCTTACTATCAAATTCGGCACAACAAAATAAACAAACACTTGGACATTAGAAATTCACATTCAAGTCACGACGGTCCAGTCAATAGTTCTGTGACACGTGACATGTATAAATTTCAGGGTTGTTAAAATATCGGTAAAATACTATCACCTGAATGCCTTAAAAAACTCGGACCATGTCTCGTAGGTGGTTTGTGTCTCGAATACAGTTCTCCTCCACGTCAAGGCATCTGACTCAAGATACTGAGTTAATAAATTGACATTCAGGTTCTCTGGAGTATTTAGCAGCCTGTGGATCTTCTTGTGATTTAAAATCAATTCATCGACCTTTTTTCAGTCAAACTCATCATAAAACTTTGTGACTATTCTTTCTGAGTTCATTACGCAACTCATCTTCCCTAATCGATTTGACAACTGTAGGTATGTCCATTGGAACAACTAGTAGTACAATCCTCGGCTCTACCCTCGGCTGAGCGGAAGCATGCTTCTCCTCAACTACAGGATTAGTACGGACTATTAAAACAGTAAACATGGCACCCTAAGCCCTCATTTGGGAAAGTGTATCGACGATCTGCTGATGTTGTGCAGTGAAAGTCTCTGTCCACTTATGAAATGACTCACAATCCACGTACCGAGGATGCATAGCCCTCAGAAGCCACGATGCCCACTCATAATTCTAGAAAACAATTTGCAATAATCATGAATCAGTAATCGCATATCAATCGATATAATGGTATACAAACAACAAATATAATGTCAATATAATGTATCCCCAACTTACATTCACTTCCCAACTAATCGTGCTCAATAACGCTTTGATTTTCAACCCAAGTTTATCCTCAAATTGAGCCAAACCTAGGCTCTAGAACCCTTTGATTCTCAATCAAAATTTAACATATATTGAGCCAAACCTTGGCTCTAATACCAACTCAGTCAATACAAGTCTCATTAAGCCCTAACCTAACCTAATTACCCTTATTAGGTACCTAAATCGTATAGTTAACTTTAAACCTCGAAATGACTATTAATTCAATCCTTAAACTACTCCAAACCTAAATTGGAATCGTTATTTGAACCTTAGTTCTCTACTTGTTCAATTAGAGCAAACTAGGAAATAACACGGAATATTTTCCGTATTTTTATAATAATCTCGGCAACACCACCTATAATTATGGACTATCAGCACCTAAAACCTAATAGCCAGCAAAATTGGGAGAGGCCTAAAAGGACTCATAACTCCCCAGAGTTCACAATATGATATCAAATTTAAATTAAAAACTGAACTACTACTTATAAACATTAATTACTACTTTCAACCTCAAACTGAAACTAAGACCATTTCAAAACTTCAAATAATACAAAACTAAACCCTTTAAGTCTCAAACCTATTTCAACCCAATTCATGAACTTCTCAAGTTGTTTCTCAAGTGATTCACGTCCTATGCTCACCCTGAAAACCCAAAACAAAATAATATAAACAATCATTACATGCAAAGGGAAAAGAGCTCTTCAGCGGCTGTCATCTATCTTCCTCTTTCCCTTTCGGTCTTTCTTAGCCTCAAAACCTAACAAAGCCATTTCGAGAACACCAAGAATAGTTTGCACAAAATAAAATAAGTAAACATCTACCTTGCTCATACAATAGGTAAAAACAAGAGATAATATAAGTATTGCATAATAAACAAAATACATAAATAAATAAACAACATGGATCCTTATTTCATGTTCTAAGCTCATAACGAGTGGGCTCTCTCATGATGAACCTAGAATGGTACTATGACTTTAATGTATGCTACCTAGGAGTCAACATTACTCGCCTTAGACGCCTGCAGCACGTCTAGTCTGGAGTTGAGCACTTCACACACTTACGACCGGAACAGGGGCAACTCTATCTAGATGTCATGAATGCATGATCAAGAGTTTCACTCCCTTACTATGCAAAATATAAACCATATTACTATAAAAAGCTAGAAATAATGTTTACTTACAATCAAACCAACGCAAGTTGGTTAACCAAGTCCTCAATCGCACGTTCCCCGGATTCCCCTGTTTCGAAAATCCTATTAAATCACAAAAATCCATAATTTATAAGTATCGGCTCAATTGTACTATTTTTTAACAATTTCTCATAATTTTCAAGTCGTATCGATGTTTAAACCTATTAAAATCTCAACTGTTTTAAATACTCTAAATATTTTTTGAGACCTCAATTCCATAATTTGATTCCCAACTACAATATTTTTATCAATAATTTACCTCAAAAATCAATTCATATGGTTATTGGGATCCAATTTGGTATTTTAAGCTTTATCGACCTTAATTATGCTTTACGAGGCAAAACCTTGGGTAAAAGTTTCAAGAAAACTCGAACTTTTCTATATTTTCAATAGAAATCAAAATTTTATTTTTATTTGGCCTAAAATCCTAATTTTCTGATTTTTTTTAATTTCCAAGGGTTTTTTCTCATTTTGTAAACTAAAAACATTTTTTTTGTTATAAATTGAGTTGGAACTTGCTAAAAACTAGAGAAGGAAAATAGAAGACTAAGAACTTCTACTACTACAAACTACTACTACAAAGGAGAAGAGAATAAATGAGATAGTTGGAATGAGAAGTTTTCATTCAACTTGGTGTGTGAATTACAATGGGGTTGGCACCTTTTATATAGGCCATTTGGTGATGATGATAATTGTACTTATACAATGTGTATAAATTATACATACACCACAAGTCATACAACACATCACAAGCAACATAGACAATACATGGAAGAGTTGGTGTAGATTGGAGATGATTACAAGTTACATGACAATACATAGAAAAGTGGAGGTACTAGTAAGTGAGAAATACAAGTTACATGACTACACAATATGTTGGTGTACATGCATGGTCATCCATATTCCACAACACTCCCCCTTGGATGACACTTGCTTAGAGATTGTGCCTCGTTAAAACTTCTACTAAGAAAAACCCTGTGGAAAAAAATATAGTAAAAGAAAAAGAGTACACTATTCTCATAAATATTAAGATGGGTATAATATTGTTAAGATTGCCTCATTAAAAACCTTGCTAGGAAAACCCAATGAGATAAAAAATAGCTAAGGGAAAAATAGTGCAATACACTAATCAATAACTCCCCCTCATGTGAACATGGGTGAAACTTGTTCAGTTTCTTTACTTGCAATGTCTTTAAGTTTACGCAAGCCAATACCATATGTAAGCCTTTTAAATGTCGTAGTTGGTAAGGCTTTTGTGAATAAATCAGCAAGATTATCACTCGATCGGATTTGCTTGACATCAATTTCACCATTCTTCTGAAGCTCATGCGCATAAAAGAATTTTGGTGAAATATGTTTTGTTTTGTCCCCTTTTATGAATCCTTCACTTAATTGTGCAATACATGTTGCATTATCTTCATATAATATGGTTGGAGAATCTTTTATTGAAGGCAATCCATATGATTCTTTAATATGTTCAATCATGTTTCTCAACCATACACATTCACGACTTGCTTCATGAATTGTAAGTACTTCAAAATGATTGGAAGAACTAGCAACCATAGTTTGCTTTACTGACTTCCATGATACAGCAGTATTACCACAGGTGAATACATATCCCGTTTGAGAACGGGCCTTGTGGGGATCAGATAAAAATCCAGCATCAGCATAACCTTGGAGATTCAATTTTACCCCTCTCGAGTAAAATAAACCCATGTCACTTGTTCCTCGAAGATATCGAAAAACATGTTTAACACTATTCCAATGTCTTCGAGTTGGTAAAGAGTTGTATCTTGCAAGTAGGTTGACAGCAAAAGCAATGTCAGGTCTTGTACAATTTGCAAGATACATAAGTGCACCAATTGCACTTAAATATGGTACCTCCGAACCAATTAGCCCTTCATCACTTTCATGAGGTCGAAATGGATCCTTATCCACTTCAAGTGATCTGACAACCATTGGAGAGCTCAATGGATGTGACTTGTCCATATAAAATCTTATTAATATTTTTTCAATATAATTTGATTGATGGACAAGTACTCCACTTGAAAAATGTTCAATTTGCAAACCAAGACAAAGTCTTGTTTTTCCAAGATCTTTCATCTCGAATTCCTTTTTTAAGTATTCAAAATTTCTAACGATGTCGTCGCGGTTTCCCACTATATTTAAATCATCAACATATACAACAATAATCACAAATCCTGTTGATGATCTTTTAATGAAGACACATGGGCAAAGCGGATTATTTACATATCCTTCTTTCAGTAAATAATCACTAAGATGTTTATACCACATTCGTCCGAATTGTTTCAATCCGTACAAAGACTTTTGTAATTTTATAGAATGCATGTTACGAGGTTTTGATTTTATTTTTTCGGATATTACAAATCCTTCAGGGATTTTCATATATATCTCACTGTCTAGGGATCCGTACAGATATGATGTAACGACATCCTTTAAATGCATATCAACCCCTTCAGAAACTACAAGGCTTATCAAGAACCGAAATGTGATTGCATCTATAACAGGAGAATATGTTTCATCATAATCGATGCTAGGTCTTTGCGAGAAACCTTGAGCTACAAGTCTTGCTTTGTACCTTGTAACTTCATTTTTTTCGTTTCTTTTTCTTACAAATACACATTTATATCCAACAGGTTTTACGCCATATGACGTTTGAACAATCGGTCCAAAAACCTCTCGTTTCCTTAACGAGTTTAGCTCTGCTTGGATAGCCTCTTACCATTTTTGCCAATTAGGTCTTTTTCGACATTCGTCCACTGATCGTGGTTCTGGATCATCATCATTTTCACATATTTCAAATGACACATTGAAAGCAAATATATCATTAGGAACAATTTTATTTCGATCCCAAATCTTACTAGAGTTTAAATAATTTATTGAGATCTCATTATTTTCATCTTTTTCCTCTTTTTCTAGAGGTAGTTGTTCCTCTCGTCAGAATCAACTTGTTCTGACAAATCCTTATCAAATGATTCTTGTGCTTTCTCATGAGTATTTTGATTTGTATTGATTTTTACTCCCATTTTCCTCTTTCGAGGAATTGTATCCTTTGAACCAACTGGTCTTCCACGCTAAAAGCGTTTCATTGGTTCTTGTGCATTTTGTTGCACAGAGACATCAATTCTTGTAGGAGCATTTACAGCTGGAATATGTGATTTCGTCACTTGTTTTGCATCATTAAATGCATCAGGTAATTGATTTGTGATTTGTTACAAATGAATGATCTTTTGAACTTCAAGTTCACACTAATTTGTGCGTGGATCATAATGTGATAAAGTTGATGCATTCCAAGCAATTTCGCGCCATTCCTTTTGAATTGGCTTCTTATCTCCCCTAATGGTGGGAAAATTGCTTCATCAAAGTGACAATCAGCAAAACGTACGATAAATAAATCCCCTGTTAAGGGCTCAAGGTATTTTATAATGGACGATGAGTTAAATCCAACATAAATCCCAAGTTTTTGTTCGTGGTTTCAATGTGATATCCATTTTGTCGAATATCTTTAAAGCTGATTAAATTTTTTCTGGATTTTTCAGAGTATAAGGCATTGTCAACATGAATTGTTGTTCCCCCAGGCAACATAATATTTGCTCTTCCAGAGCCATTAATCAAATTGGAGATGCCAGATATTGTTTGAACATTAGCCTTAGCTAAGTTCAAATTGGAGAAATATTCTTTGTTTTTAAGGATTATGTGCGTTGTAGCACAATCAACAAGGCATATATCGCTCTTATTTGATTCATGATTTGAACACATGATTTGTTGATCCATCTAGACAAATAATGTTTGGAAAATTAGAAAAAGAGTCATATTTCAATGATAAAATTCATAATATTTTGCCTTTGATTTTGAAGACATGGTAAAGGTCACAAAAATATTCGGTTATATATATATAACAATATTTAGGCAAAATAGCCTTTCATATATGACCAAAAAATGTCACAATTATGAGCGCTCATTGTCAATAATTATTTACCCTTTGTAGTAGTGCACCACTTTTATTCCAATTTTTGGTGGAATTGTCAATACGACCTTTACCTGATATTTTCACCTTTTCCACGTCCATAAATTTATTATTGCGATCATGATCATTATATGCAACATATGCTTCTTAATTTGAAGTTAAAATAATTGGACGGGATCGATATTATATTTATAATATCTCATTATTTTACTTAGCTACCATGAGACAAGAAATCAATCCTTAATATTTATTGGATTGACTTGCGTACTCGATATTTGCTGCAGCAATAAATCAAGGCGGGCCACGTGACGTTCTTTTTATTGTCTCATCAGTCATATTTCTGCATAGCCTCAACATAGAGGTAATTAAAATTGTGAAATTATAATTAATATTTGACTTATTAAATTTTGTAGTTTGAGACTCAACCGCTCATTTTGAGCTTTTGGAGCATTACCTTTTTTTGGTATTTATATATTTATAACTCCATGAGGTGAAAAGATATACAAAGTGAAATATTCACTTTTCAGGTCTCTAAAGAGAAATTGGCGAATGATTGTGTATAACACACGCTTTTGCATATATGTTTTATTCATAAATTTAGTATCTAATTGTCATGACAAGTAGTTCTTGTCGGTAATATAATAAGGCAACAAATTCAATTATGGTTGAATAATATTTTGAAAATAAATTTAATATAAAATAGTTTTCCCCATTTTTATGTAAAAACATAACATATGATTAAATATATGTTCACAACTTGATTCATTAATAAACAAAATGTACTATTCGTATGAGTTGGTGGGACAACCTCCAGGTTGGGCGGCGAGACATAGTCTACTTAATACCATGCCTCCTCGAACGGGATAACCCGTCTCCCTTTCAATGTTTAGCTTTACCGGGGACAAGGCTTACCCACTATCAACTCAAACTTATAGCATTATTTGTATTATAAAATCAAGAATAGAACAATAACTAATCGTTTATAGTTTTAAGAGAAAAACTATATGTCACACATTGACTTTTGATTTCTGATGTAGAAGATCGTACAAGTCGCAACTACAGAGCATACTTTCGCAATCGGTGACGTTATAATGCATAGTATATGAATAAAGTATGCATATAGAAGTGATGCATGTAATAAAGGAAGCAACCATGATAATATAGAAATAAATTGAACTTATTTAAATAACAAAAGTTATACCTTCCTAGCTTTGTCTCCTTAACAAGCCTTCTTGAACTTCAAGATCTCCTTAATGCTAGAGCAAGTTGGTGCTGATAACGTGTTGTAAATTGAGTTGGAACTTGCTAAGAACTAGAGAATGAAAATAGAAGACTAAGAACTTCTACTACTACAAACTACTACTACAAAGGAGAAGAGAAGAAATGAGATAGTTGGAATGAGAAGTTTTCATTCAACTTGATGTGTGAATTACAATGGGGTTGGCACCCTTTATATAGGCCATTTGATGATGATGATAATTGTACTTATATAATGTGTACAAGTTATACATACACCACAAATCATACAACACATCACAAGCAACATAGACAAATACATGGAAGAGTTGGTGTACATTGGAGAGGATTACAAGTTACATGACAATACATAGACAAGTGGAGGTACTATTAAGTGTAAAAATACAAGTTACATGACTACACAATATGTTGGTGTACATGCATGGTCATCCATATTCCACAACATTTTTAAAATTTTTGAATTAAAGGGGTTTGATCCCTTGAACTGGGTAAGTTCGCATCAGCTGAGTCGAACCCAGTTTAGCTTGGTTTAGGGGATCATCCCCTTCCCTTAGCCACTGCCATCGAAACTTTATACTTTGATTCATTTTGATGGCTTAACCACCATCATTGCTACTGGTTTTTGGTCTCTCTGGGCAAGGGTCTCACTGATTTCTTCTCCCTGATGTCGTCCTTTTCCTCACCTTCACCTACCGTACCTCCCTTTTCTTCTTCCTCACCTTGTTCACTATTTTTATGATGAGTCGTTAGTTGTGTTTGTGTGTGTGTGTATATATTTGCTATTTTTTTAATCCAACTCAAACTTTTCCCTCACTTAACGATCAACAGTGTATTCATCCCTCTATTCCAATTTTGAATCAAAACCAAATGGAGATTACAACATCACAACAGTCCACCATCATAGTCAAATCGAAATTCAAATTGATTTTCTTACCTTGATACACTACGCGCGCACCCACAACAGTCAAGGGTACTCTTCCCTTTTCGATTTCAATCATTAACAAGATCAGTGACAAGAGAGAGAGACGAAGAAACGAGAGATGACATGAAGGGGAACCGAAGTAGGGAGAGACGAAAAACACATTCGAACTGTGAAGACGATGACGAATCCACCCTATTTCGATTTGTTTGTAAATCAAAAGGCAAGGGTGTCACTTTTTCGGGTCATACGGGTATGGGCTACTGCCCTTGATATAAACAAGCATTTGCATTGTCCACACCTAACTCGGGTGTAAATTCGAACAAGTATGCCTTGCCCAGACCCAATTTACTTTTGATCTGTGTTGTCCAAATGTCTGAATTTTGTCGAGTTTTTTAAAAATTATTTTATGTTTAAAAGCTTTTTTAATTATTAAAATCATTGTAACTTCCTCATAATATAATCTTCTCTAACACAATTTTTAAAAGTAATGTTCTAGTTGTATTTAATATTTTAAATTACAAGACATAAAATGTTTTTTTGTTAAAAACTAAAATGCGTAATGTTATCTCAAGCAATTTAGCTAACTGTCAAAACATAAATTGTAACAAACCACTTTAATTAATCCAGATTAATTAATTAATTACAGATTATGACCCTAATCTCAGACCTACGTGACGCCGCGAAAAAGTCTAAGGCATATTTGACAAGGTTAATTTTAATTATTTTTGTGTGGCTTGTAAATTTATTTTATTTTTAGTTATTATTCGTGTCGCACTAGTGTTCGAATTATAATTTGATTGTGTTGTGCGCGAGTAATGACGAGAGCGTAAAACGTTGCGAGGTGTGCATTATGCAGGTGTATGGGGTAGTCAGGGGTTTATAAATCACATCAACAATCACATCACCCCTTATATTACCCTTCATATCGCCATCTCTCATATACAAATAAATAAAAAATTAAAAAGAAAATAACCTCCCTATTTCTCCCTTCTCTCCAACTGATTCTCTCATCTCTCCCTCTCATTTTCTTCTTCTTCTCCAACAATATTTTATCATCAAATTTAGTCTCACCCTAACCAAGCTCTCCTCACACGACAATATTGGCTTCGGCATCACCACCACTCACGTCGACGATCTTCTAGTCCGAAGTAAGTGGTAGTGGTTGTTGTGAGATTTTTGGAGAGATTTGAGAGCTTTAATGGTGAATTTATTGATGATATTATGTTGGTTGTGAAGTTGTTAATGTTATTACTATTGTAATTGAAGTTGTTTATTAAAAAATAAAAATAAAAAAAGGAAGAAACCGTCTTCGTCTCTCTAGAAACGATTCGTGAAGAAAGAGCCAAGTGGGCAGGGCCTGGCTACCTCCAGACAGACTAGGCCGGCCCAAAACCAGGTGAGTCGGGCCGAGCCGACCCAAACCCGGGAGATCCGGTTAGGCCGAACCGAGCCTGGTTTAGGCCCAACCCCATAAATACAATTAAATATAATTTTAAATAGAATGAATTACAAAAAAATACGAAAAATATGTATAAGATTATGGAAAATCTAAAAAAATCAGAGAAAATATGAATAATTGGAAAAAAGAAAAAAAAATAGGTTTCGACACTTTTTTGCACGTTTGGCACCCGAGTGTTAAGCGTGCCACAACTAAAATTTGGAATACAATTTTAATTTTATGTTTTACATTATAGAATCATTAAATGTGACAATAAAACATTTTAAAATGATAAAAATTGAACACCAGGGAATTAGAAAACTAGTCAGGTTTCAGGTGTGCATTTCGAGGTGCGAGCGGGTCATTTCATAACGATTTCACAAGCGTCGAGGTAAGTAAACACACGAGAAAGTTAGCTTAGAATTTACAAATTTCTCTTGAAACTTACTTATCTCACTATTACATTTCACCAATTTTGCTTGCATACTTACTTTATTCCCTCGTGTGTCTGTGTAGGGTCGAATGGATGGTATAACCCCTTTCCAGCACTCTCGTAGATGATGATTCGACTGTAGCTACAGTGTTGGTCATACCTTAGACTACGCGTAAGATTCATCTCCGTGAGTCGATGATCTCGAGAGTGGGTTGACGTGAGGCTCGCCTCCGTCATAGAGTTCCTCTCATTTGAGACATTGGGCGGAAATCTACCTTCTGACCAACAAAGTTTCTCGTTTTGATCGTGAAGAGGAGGCGGGGATTACCTCGCCTCCAGGGCCTTCTTGGTTTTATATTTGCGTCATAGGGCTCAACAGCTATACACCACATTCATGTTCTATATTCTTGATGATCTCAGTGACTTATATTCATGTTTATGTTTTCGTTTATTTACATTATTTGCGTGAATTGTAGCCGCTTTTCTTTGATTTCCTGTAAATGCTAACAAAATTTCTCTGGGATATACTCACTAGAACTTGTCATTATTTTTTGTGGCAAGTTGCACATTATACGACGATTAGACCTAAAGTGCCACAGTAGCGTCACTTGTAGGTGTTTGTATTTATGTAAATGATACTTTTGGGATCATTTTAGGAGACTTACTACCTAATACATATATATTGATATTTATTATACTTTTTGTCGCCTTTATTGATATACATGGTATCCGTTTGCTTTGGGTTTCCATCCCATAGGTTTGTTAATCAATGCAAAATTCATTTACATTACTTATTTGCAAATAATTAAGATTTCTGCTATTAAAATAACTTAAATGAGTCAAAATAAATAAATTAAGTTTTAAAACTCCATAAATTAGTATATTTTGACAAAATAACGTTTATACATCGAAAATGACTACGTCAGATTATTAGATTGTTAGTTCTCCGGTCGTCAAGGATAGATGTGCAAGTGACGTGGAATGACTTGGTGACCTGTTCTGTGACATGGCGGTGCCCAGTATGCCTCGAGAATTTGGGTTCGTTACAATTGATATCAAAGCCTAGGTTCAGGTGAACCTAGGGGAAAGTTAAATATAACCGAATTAAAGTTAACAAGCAAACATTAGATGTGGAAACCTGAATATCCTAAATTAGAACCTTTAGTTGGAAAGTGTAGTGGTGGGGATTATATACATGTTATGTCATGATTGTATTATATATATACACATATCACGAGTTTGATCCGACATGCGAATATCGTTGCATACACTAATGGGCGGCAACTGATTGCAACTGGCGTTGGGGCCATGACGAGTGATACTATGTCTGTAGTTATTGGATCTTACTATTCGTGAGATGTTTATTGCACATGATAGACAGTTGGCAGATATACACACATTCCTCATGGCTTAGGCGACTAGTTGATGCGATTAGAGATACACACGATGATTGACGCAAGTGTGACAAAGTAGAAGACTCATACAACGATACCCACACCTTCGATAGAGACAGTATTGTCCGAGCAGAGTATTAAAGCTGTAAAGAAGGGTAAGTGGAAACGAGACTAAAGTTTAAGGAATAGTACACCAGTATCAGGACGAATACGCAGTAGTTTCCAATGCGCCCATTAAGGACAAAAAAATGTATAGTATAGGACAAAGACATTGACATTAGCACCAAAACTAAGTAGCCAGACGACGGCACCAGAGCAGAAACAACCAGTTATTTACTTCGGATTTGGGTAGCTAAGACATTACAAGAATAAATATGCGCATAAGCTCAATTGTATTAGTTGCAACATCATCGATAGTAGCACTATCGTTATAGGCTAAAGCTCTCGATTCAAGGGACGTTTGAGTAGTACGGTAAGGGTAAAATTTATCTATTAGTCCAGTTCCTACATGATTAGAGATGGTGACGTTATATCATTTTATACCTAGTTGTGTGATAGGTGAGTTAAGTCTCAACCATATTTAGAGTCAACACAAACCTAATTTTCGACATGGCAGCCATAGGTAAGGTGTTACCTTAACCAAATTGTTATATGATAACTATTCTAGCTTGGCAGACAATAATTGTCAAAAAGGTTTCGTAAGCCAAGACTTCCGAGCTCAATGCACCACCAGGTTGGTTACTACAAAGAGTAAGGAAGGGTGGTAAAAATGTAACGGCCCAAAATTTTTAATTGTTTTTAATTCCTTAAAAATGATCATCGACCCGTACTGTGGGATCCACACCGTGATATGTCTTTTGACCGAGGCAAGAGCGCCGAGGTATATTTTATATTTGTTGTGATGCATGCCTAGTGTATTGTATATGTGCAGACTATTAAGTCATTCATACGGGTATATAGGTATCGAGACGAGCGGAGACGTATCTCGAGTTGCGTGTCGACGTAGGACCAAGGTAGAGATATATGGGGTAAGTTTAATGTGATCTAGCTATGGTTTTATAGTAGCTTTAATATGGCCACGTTTGATATTAAATTAGTGAGCCTAAGTTAGTGAAATAAATCAAATAGCCACATAATGTGCATCAAGACATGTATTGACTAATTTAGAGGTCAAATGAGTCAACTCTTGGTGTCACTTAAGCATGACTTGTGGAATAAGTGTGTGAAGGCGGTCCACTAGTTGAGTCTCGAGATACGTGTGCATAAAACACATAAATCAAATTTTTTATCCAACTTATCATAAAAAATGGATGGGCTAGAAAGGAGAGCAAAGAAGAGGGGCTGCTAAAGTGATTTTGGTGAAGGAGAGGTGAGCAATTCATTGAGGTTTGGTGAAAAGAAGATCAAGTTCATCAAGCTAGGTAAATTCAATCAAACCATAAGCATAGATGCAATGAATTCATAAAATTAGTGTTGTTAGTTGTTGTTTTTATGTTGTGGTTGATGTCATGGAACTCTAAATGAGTGTATGAGGGTTCCATAGGCATTAACATAGCCTATGTGTTAAGAAAACTCAAAATTCTGAGTTCAGAATTATGCGTTCTATTACACATAGCGCGTTAGGTATGAGATCTAGCGCACTAATATTGATTAGTGCGCTAGATAAGGCAAGGTAACGCGCTAAGTTGGGAGTTAGCGCGCTAATTCCGAATTAGCGCACTAATTGCTGTGACAGCACAAAAATCAACAATTTTCAAAAATGGCTTAAACATAATAAATGGTTTTAAAACTCTAAGTAATGGTCCAAACCCACTCTAAAACCTATCAAACAACTCCAAGGAACTAAAGGGAGATCTCGAGAGTTCGGGAACGCGTTTTTGAGTGTCGGGAGGCCGATAGGCTAGGATAAGCTTTGTGACTTGTAAGTAAAGCTGTGAGAATTCTATATTTCATTTCATTGACTCTTATCATTTCATAGTCTATTTGTAGATATTGCTACTCGTAATCTCACATCATGTTGTTCTTGTTTCTATTCATGTTTGAATATTGTTGACATGATGCCTTGTGAAATGATTCATTGATTCCAATTTCTACTCTTGATGATATTCTTGATAGATAGTTGAACAAAAGCATGTTATTGGGATAAGTTGAAATGGATTAGATTTGTATTCTATTTTCCTTGGGCTTTGTAGCTTAACTAGTTTTGAAATCCTAGAGTCTTGAAACTATTGATCCTTGAAAAATAAAGTAGGGATTATCTAGTGTCCATAGCACAAGAAATGCGCGGTTCACGAGGACATGGGTTTACCGGGGTTCCGACACTCACCACTACATTCTCGCGGCACACGAGGTATGGGATTCGGAGTGGTCGGCAAGAATGACATAGATGATTTATATACGTAGAGCGCAACTCTGCTATTTGTATGGAATATGTTGAGCGTGGCTCCATATAGTAGTGGAAAAGGTTAGGTGATAGTTTTCACCGCTGACCGGATGCACTGACCGGATGCATATCATCTCAACTTAGCTTGTGTCAATCTATACATTTTTAACTGTGGTGTTTACTTGCATTACTTGATTTCGCAACTTTTTCGCTACTTTATGTTTTAAAATAGCTTTCTTATATTTTGGAAATGTGGCATAGAATTCTCCAATTATTACTTAAATATCAATATACTCAGTGTCTAGTTTGTGATGGTGGATGTAGGTCCGTCGAGTAGTAGCAGATCGGGGAAGGAGAAGATCGATGAATTTCCTTGAGCATTTCGGCGACTCTCCTATCATTTTGTATGACTCGACTTTTGTTGTATTATTATGTTTATATCTTTACTGTACATTTTGGGTTGTGTATTGGGTTGAGCATATAGTTCCCCATTTTTAGAATCATATATCATACTATGTTATTATCTTTATGATATATACATGCATGTGATGTAGTTTTTCTTGGTTTTCCACACTTATGATTTTTGAATAATAAGAGCTTCCGCATAACCTTTAAACTACGTGATAATATTAAAATGATAAAAAATTTAATTAACTCTGAAATCTAATAATATCTGAATGCGTGTATTTAAGAATATAGGGACGAATTGCTGACTAATACGTAATTAAGTCTTACGTGGTTAGGTTTAAGACTTAATTACAGGATTAGGCCGGGTGGTGCCCTGTTTAGAAGAATGGGCCGTCACAGTTGGTATCAGAGCCATCAGGATTTCTCTTGATAGGTAAAACATAAACAAGAATAAAACACAAACTTAGTTAAGGAAACCAGATGACCGTTGTCTATAAATCATTAGTTGGGAAGTGAGTGAAAGTGAGATGGGGATTTGTTATATGTACTTGTTAATTTCTATATGTATATATATATATATATATATTTATGGGTTTTGTCTATAGTTGTTGATTCGTGTTCGCTATCCATTTGCAGACCCCGATGGCTAATACGCGAGAGGGGAGATGCAGAGACTAGTGGTAATCAGCCTCCTACTATTATAGAGGTTTTACAGAGGCTGTTTAGACCGAGTGACAACTCAGGGCCAGTAGTTGACCGATTTCATCGCCTTGATGATTGCCCGTTTTGCTCCACCGGCATCGACATCGACTCATACGACAACTACACCGACTTTACAGGCTCCAGCACTTCCTACAACGAATTTAGCAGCGCCGATAGTGCAGACTATTCCTAGGCATGACCGCACCAGTAGTGGAGAATATTGAGGTAGTACCGTCTCCCACGATCACGTCCTCTAGCACATCAGTTGAAGTTCAGCTTGTAAAGACTTCATCAGACTCAAGCCAACCTATTTCGATGGAGTAAGGGATTTTCAGAAGATTGAGAAATGGATTCTTTCTTAGGAGAAGCTTCATAAGATACTAAAAATCGAGGATAGACTTCGGGCAAAGATCTCATCGTATATTATTGAGAGAGACTCTGATGTTTGGTGGCGTATGACAGTAGCTACTCATGGAGAGTTTGAGACATGGGATGCTTTCAAGCAGAGGTTCTATCAGCAGTACTTTCCGCCTTAAGTCATGAAGAGTTTGAGAAGGGAATTCATGGAATTGAGACAGGGAGCAGAGGAACCCATAATGCAATACATGGATAGATATGATTATCCGAGTTAGTTTGCTAGAGACTTGGTGAGAGATGACTCATACTTAGGCCGGACATTGGTTATCATGTAGTCGATGTGGCTAGGACACTCACGGAGATCTATGACATTATCTTACTATTTGGCCGGACATCCAGTTTATCGGTTATCATGTAGTTCTCGAGTCGGGAAAGCCACTCATCACCTACGATTGTGCGTATCATAGGCACACTTCCCAACCTGAGATCTACGATTCTGCACTTCCCAGCCTTATCACATGAGACATTCTCGAGACATGGTCTATTCAAGCACGGGGGTCGAACAATGATATTTGAGATCCCATGGCATCTGAAATTCATCTATAAAGGTAGTTCAGCGAGGATAGTAGGTACGAGAGGTCGACCTGCGACTAGTGAGGAAATGGAGGCATTGATTTCACTATACACTATACCAGAAAGTCGGGGACCTAGGCTAGAGGATATACCGATTGTTAGAGAGTTTCCTGATGTATTTCTAGAGAATTTACCTAGTTTACCACATCCGCAAGAGGTTGATTTTATTACTGAGTTTTATAGGGCACTAAATCGATTTCCATACCACTGTACCCTATGGCACTACGAGAGTTAGAGGTGTTGAAGACTCAGCTTCAAGATTTAGGATATAAGGGATTCATCACACCTTCTATGTCGCCATGGGGAGCACCCGTCATTTTGTGAAGAAAAAAGATGCTACTTTGAAACTTTGTATCAACTACAGAGAATTGAACAAAGTCACCATTAGGAACAAATATCCACTCCTGAGGATTGATGATTTATTTGATCACCTGAAAAGTGCATAGTTTTTCTCCAAAATAGACCTGCGATCAGGGTATCATCAGCTTAGGATCAGGGATGAAGATAGGTCCATGACAGCTTTTAGCACGAGATATGGACTTTTTCAGTTCACAGTCATGCCATTTGGGCTGACAAATGCTCTAGCAGTGTTTATTGATCTAATGCATTGGGTTTTTAGACCGTTTCTTGGCCATTTCGTGATAGTCTTCATCGATGATATATTGATATACTAGAGGACTAGAGAGGATCAAGAGAAGCATCTCACGAGGACGCTGCAGACTTTGAGGGAGCATACACTTTATGCTAAGTTCAAGAAATGTGAATTCTTGATCTCAGAGGTCAAGTTTCTAAGGCATGTTGTCGAAGCAGCAGGGATAATAGTGGATCCAACCAAGATTCAGGCAATTATGGATTGGCCAACATCGACTTTAGTGACTGAGATCAAAATTTTCTGAGTTTAGTAGGGTATTATCGCCTATTTGTGAAGGGTTTCTAAAGATCGCTTCACCGATTACAAGATTGACCCAGAAAGATGTTAGATTTGAGTGGTATAAGGAATGTATGGAAGCATTCGCTCATTTGAAAAGATTATTTACTACTACGTAGTGTTAGTATTACGAGAGATTGGATTGGGATTTTAAGTATATATCGATGCTTCTCATAGGGGTCTGGGATGTGTGTTGATGCAGGGTATTGGTACAGTAGTTTATGCATCTAGACAGTTGAAGGTACATGAGAAGAATTATCCGACACATGATTTAGAATTGGCAGCGGTAGTGTTTGCACTGAAGATATGGAGATATTATCTGTATGGAGAGAAATTTACACTTTTTACTAATCATAAGAGCCTGAAGTATCTCTTCACACATAAGGATCTGGAATATGTGACAGCGCAGATAGTTAGATTTTCTGAAGGATTACGACTTTTCCTTGGAGTATCATTCGAGGAAAGGGAACGTATTTGCAGATGCGCTGAGTAGGATACCTTTTGGAGATGCAAAAATTCCTATCGGAACCCGGATTGAGATTTGCGCTCAGATGAGAGTACGGACCATGTTTATGTTGGGTTTTGGGGTTCATACGCAGCGAAAATTACAAAACAATTTTGACAAAAACCCCCAACAGGATCCGAATCTAATTCCATTAAAAACGTTTAAACCATGAAAACTTAATCATACCTCGGTCGCAATATACCTTTCTGAAGGTTGATCGATCTCTAAGGCGCTACCAACGACGAACGCCTCTACCAGCAGACCACACGAACGGCGGTCGAGATTCGAAGTGCTAGCTTCGAGAGAATACCAAACCTTTTTGTTTCTCTCCAAAATGATCCAAAGCGTACCAGAAAACCCTAATTCCTTTCTAAAACGAAAATAGAGTTTTGGCCTTTAATCTTTCATATATGTGTTCTAACTTAAAGCGTCTATTTATACAACCCTTGTATATTGACGGTTAAGTAAATTACACATATACCCCTACTTAAAAGAAGTATAAGTGTAATACACCACAAGGACGTTTCTGTTATGAATTTTATCATATAAAATTCATTTTTCTGAACCATCATAAAATCTCGCAAAACCATTCTTAGTGTGCGACCCAATTGGCTCATACAACGTTGGCAGTGTACCAAAACACATTTTGGTATACAAGTCATAAGCGGCCTCTAGCAAGACATTATGACTACCCAAGTTGTACGAATATCAAATCGATACAACCTAATCAATAATGTATATAACATCCTTTTGTTACACGATATCCTTTTGATCAAACATAAGGCATGGAATTGTCATCCAACACGTTCAATCGTACTAGTCTCGATCTCTAGGTAGATCGAAAACATCCAAGTGACATTGATCAATATCAATTCACTTAGACTAGGCCTTTTAACAACCTAACACATCGAGGGATCCACCGGATATCTCTTTTATATGAGAGGGACAAATTATATCTCGATTACACAACTTCATCACATTGCTCACACAGTAACCAATCACAACCTTTATAATCGTCTGGTTAAAGACAATGTTTGATTGTGTCAAATCAATGTGTTCATAATGTTGAAGTCTTCGGTAATCTCAAGTCGAGGACCGAAAAATATACATATCATGAGAAACAACTATGACTTAATCCATGTGATGTTCTCATAGCGGGTTGGTCCAGTACTTTGTTCCCTGACAAGTACTCGTGATCTTGATTCGTATCCCTATACGTATAATCATCATATGATCATCAATCAAGACTCACACTAGTCTTAATTTATTATAGCTCCCAGTATAATGATCGACTAGGAACATTTAGGATAATTCTATAAATACTCATGGATCTTATTATAATGTAAACATGCAAATTAATTATAATAAACAACAAATAAAATTCTCTATTTTATTAACTAAAAGTACTCATAAAGACAATTAATGGATTGACCTAGAGCACATGCCCCAACATCTCCCACTTGCACTTGGGCCAATCATACATGCATCTAATGCCTAATGATCTAACATGACCATCATGTTTTTCTTGAGGAAGAGTTTTTGTCAATGGATCCGCAACGTTGTCTTCAGTAGGTACTCTGCAAATCTTCACGTCTCCCCTCTCAATAATTTCTCTGATGAGATGAAAACGCCTGAGTATATGTTTGGATTTGTGGTGTGATCTAGGTTCCTTGGCCTGTGCTATTTCCCCGTTATTGTCACAATACAAACAAACAGGGTTAGCAATACTTGGAACCACACATAGTTTAGAAATGAACTTTTTGATCCAAACTGCCTCCTTTGCTGCATCGGACGCTGCAATATACTCAGCTTCTATTGTAGAATCTGTCGATCTCTTGTTTGAACTTTTCCACTTCTGCACCCCATTCAAAGTAAACACATATCCAGATCGCGATCTAAAATTATTTATATCAGCTTTGAAAACTTGCATCGGTGTAACCATTTACAACTAAATCATTTTCAAAACTCCATAGACCAAGAACACTTCCTTAGTCCTTCTTAAGTATTTAAGAATGTTCTTTATCGCTATCCAGTGACTCTTACCAGGATCTGACTGATATCTGCTTGTAGTGCTCAAAGCATATAATACATCAGGTCGAGTGCATATCATGGCATACATGATAGATCCAATAGCTTATGCATATGGAATCTTATTCATACGGTCTCGTTCATCATTTGTCTTAGGACATTGAATCTTGCTGAGACTTATGTCATGAGACATTGGCAACGATCCTCTTTTAGATTCTTGCAAACTGAACCTATTCAGCACCTTGTCTATGTAAGCACTCTGACTTAGACCGATTAGCCTCTTAGATCTATCCATATAGATCATTATCCCTAGGATATAGGCTGCATCTCCTAAGTCTTTCATTGAGAAACACTTCCCTAACCAAGACTTGACATTCTGCAATGTTGGGATGTCATTTCCAATGAGTAATATATCATCAACATACAAACGACTGCAGGAAAAACAACTACACTCCCACCGACCTTCTTGTATACACAAGGCTCATCTTCGTTCTTAATAAAACCCAAATCCTTGATTGCTTCATCAAAACAAAGATTCCAACTCGAGAAGCTTGCTTTAATCCATAAATGGATATTTGAAGCTTGCATACCTTCCTAGAATTCTCGGGATGTACAAAACCTTCGAGTTGTGTCATATACACGTCCTCAAGCGCTTTTCCATTAAGAAATGTTGTTTTTACATCCATTTGCCATATCTCGATAGTCATAATATGCAAAGAATGGCAATTAAAATTCTTATGGATTTAAGCATGGCTATCGGGAAAAAGTTTCATCATAATCAACACCTTGAGTGCGCTGAAACCTTTTGCTACAAGTCTTGCTTTAAAAGTATACACTTTGCCATCCATGTCGGTTTTCTTCTTGAAAACCCATTTACATCCAATGGTCTTACCACCTTCAGGTAAATCAACCAAGTTCCAAACTTGGTTATCATACATGGATTGCATCTCGAGTTCATGGCACTTAGCCATTTATCCGAGTCCAGGTCCAGACATAGCCTCCTCGATAAGTGGTGGGCTCATTTTGATCCATAAGCAACACATCACGACTATCGCAATGAGAAATCCAAATCTCTCTAGCTCATGTCTTACCCTACCGTATTTACGTGGGCCTTGTGTCACTTGTGGAGGTTCAACTGGTTCAGAACGTTGTTGAACTTCTTGTAGTGGTTCAGTGTTTATCCGTGATTCATGAACTTCTTTAAGATTTATTTCTCTCCCACTGGTGTCTTTTGAAATAAACTATTTTTCCATAATGGCACCATACCGAGCAACAAACATTTTGTTCTCAGCGGGATTATAAAAGTAATATCCTTTTGTTTCCTTAGGATACCCCACAAATAAACACTTGTCAGATTTAGGTGCTAGTTTTTCTGAGACTTGTCGCTTTACGTATGCCTCGTAACCCCAAATCTTAAGGAAAGACAAACTAGGTCTCTTCCCGTACCATATCTCATATGGTGTTTTATCAACTGCTTTAGAAGGAACTCGATTTAGAGTGAAAACTGCAGTTTGTAATGCATAACCCCAAAAGGATAATGGAAGATCTGCATGACTCATCATAGATCGAACCATATCTAATAAGATTCTATTTCTCCTTTCAAAAACTCCATTCCATTGTGGAGTTGTTGGTGAAGTCAATTGGGAGACAATCCCATAATTTTTAAGATGATCATCAAATTCTTGGCTCAAATATTCACCACCTCGATCTGATCGAAGTGTTTTGATAGTTTTACCAAGTTGATTACGCACTTCATTTTGAAACATTTGAAACATCTCAAATGATTCAGCTTTATGTTTCATAAGATATACATTTACTGAAATCATCAGTAAATGTAATGAAATATCTTGATAACCTCCTCTAGCCATTGTGTTTATTGGGTCTAATACATCAGTATGTATTAGACCCAATAAATCACTTGCCCTTTCACTATGTCCAGTAAATGGACTTTTAGTTATCTTGCCTAGTAAAAAAGATACGCACGTTTCATATGTTTCTAAATCAAATGAATCTAGAAGTCCATCTTTATGGAGCTTCGTTATGTGTTCATTTATGTGCCCGAGACGACAATGTCAAAGATAGGTTTGATTCAAATCATTTGACTTGAATCTCTTTGTATTTATGTTAAAGACTGGAGTATCAGTGGACCTTTTCATGCTTAGAATATAAAGACCATCACACAAATCAGCATTTGCATAAAATATGCATTTATGAGAAATGAAACATCTATTATTTGCAATAATAAAATCAAAACCATCCATATCCAAACACGAAACAGAATTGATGTTTCTGCTCAAGGAAGGCACAAAATAACAATTATTTAAAGTTAAAGTAAGTCCACTAGGTAAGACTAAGTCATATGATCCAATGACGAAGGGCAACAACTCTTGCTCCATTCCCTACGCGGAGGATGACTTCTCCTTTCTTCAACTTTCTACTTCGGTGAATCCTGCACATTTATACAAATGTGATATCCACATCCCAGATCTAATACCAGGAATCACTAGTAGATAAATTAATTTCAATAACATAAATACCTGCAGTGGTAGTCGTACTACCATGTTTCTTCTTTAGATCTTCCAGATAGAGTTTGCAATTTCTGAACCAATGTCCAGGTGCATGGCAGAAATGACAATTTCCTTCCTTTTCTTTTGGGTGTTTTGAAGCAGAACAGGCTGGGGCTTGACTTGTTCCACAGGCTTTGCGATAGGTGCAGTAGCAGCCTTGGCAACTTTAGCCTTGCCTTTGCATTTCTTCTTCATCCCTTTCCCTTTTGGACCATCAACAAATTACTATAGGGTTTCTTGATATTTTGTTCAACAGTTTTGAGCATCAAAAGCAACTCTGAAATTGATTTCTCCATATTATTCATATTGTAGTTCATCACAAATTTTGAGTAACTTTCCGGTAATGAATTCATGACCAAATCCGTAGCCAACTCTTGGCTTATGGGAAATCCGAGTCTATCAAGCTGGTCAACATAGCCCTTTATCTTAAGAATATGAGGACTAATTGACGCACCCTCAGTCATCTTGCAAGAATGTAGGTTCTTGACTGTCTCGAACTTTTCTTGCCTAGCTTGTTGTTGGAACATTTCCTTCAGCGTTACAGCCATGTCGTAGGCTTCCATTAGTTCAATGTCCTTCTGAAGTTCAGGAACCATAGTTGCCAGCATAATACATGCAACATCAGTAGAATCGTTGACATGTTTATCATGCGCATCCTTCATAGCTTTTGTAGCATTGGTTGGTGGGTCCTCAGGGATCGGAGCATCCATGACATAAAACTTGCGTTCATGCTTGAGAACGATTCTCAAGTTTCTGAACCAAACAAGAAAGTTAGTCCCAGATAGCTTATCCTTCTCAAGAATGGATCGCAGTGACAGGGGATTATAGTTACTTGAAGAGGCCATTGATCTACAATAAAGATTATGCAAAGTTTATTTTAGTATAGAGGAATAGACTCCCACTAAATTAACAACCCTCCTAAAACATACTGTTTATTTAGGGGACTAAAATCCATATTTCACCTAATTATATGACAGCTTTGGCATGAAACACAGAACTAGATTATTTAGGTAGGTAACAGTTACCAATTACATCTTATGTAATTTTAAATACTTTTATGAGATACGGGACATCTTATGTCTTAGCATGTTTTTTTATCTCATCATGTACCTAAAGCTCAAAACTATTTTGATAGCTTTATTAAGTCGGACCATTTTAAACATTTAGGTAACTCTTACCCAACTTGTCTTACCAAGATAACACAATACACCCAGCTATGGATGAAACTATATTAGTGTGATCGAGGCATTGACAAGTGTTTAAAATGGATGGCTCGAGACTTAAAATTTAATAGAGGGATTTTATTCAGTTTTAGTGATTTTATTTAAACAATGAAATATCATATATTTTATTGATTTTTTCAATCACTAAACAATTTGGAAATTTTTATACTATTCTCTAATAAAAGAATTTTCGTGCGCTAGGATTAGTTAGATGGCGGTCCATTGGTGGTTTCATTGACAATGTCAATGATTTAGGGTACTGAGGGCGCGCCCCCTTTTTTTTGGAGACGAATTTCAATTCCGAAAATTAAAATTCGCTATATAAAATCATATTTTTCGCTGATTTTATAATCCTAAATTAACCCCTTAATTTGTCCAAAACTAAGTCAATTAAAACATTTTAATTAACCCGGGCCCACTTCTAACTAATCATCTTATCCTAACCCAATTAGGACTTAAGATATTTGAATCCTAGCATATCACCAATAACAAAATTCTCGATATTTATCTTCTATCCAATAGGGATAACGAAATCGATTTTGCTAATATCTCCTAATCTAATTTGTTATCTATCTCTTATCAAATAGAAATTTCATAACAGAATAGATATAACAAGATAAATAAATAATTTCAAAAAATACTTATTTTATTTCGGTCCTCATCCAAATAATCATAAACATGTAATTGAATCATGAACTACTATCCCAATCGAACCTAATCATATTAGTTTCGAATTAATATTCAGACTTATACAATTTAAGAAACTTAAAACAATGTAATCTAAATATGCGTACTGAATTACAGAGATTTCATCCATGCATCAATACACGAAAAATAAAGATTATACCTAATAGTGTCATGGATCACAGAACACGAAATTCAATTCATTAAAATTATTCGAATTAACCTAACATGGTTACTAGCGTGTACGAAACTGATTTCAATTAAATCACGAATATATGTATCATATATACAAAACATGATAATAAATCTCACAGAAAACTTATGTATATCACATATACATCAACTATTAACATGCTTTCAATCATATATCATGTATATATCAGAAGAAAACATGCAATGAATTTAATGGAATCGAACTCGATGGCTTTGATACCACTGTTGGGTTTTGGGGTTCATACGCAGTGGAAATTACAAAACAATTTTGGCAAAAACCCCAACAGGATCCGAATCTAATTCCATTAAAAACGTTTAAACCATGAAGACTTAATCATACCTCGGTCGCAATATACCTTTCTCAAGGTTGATCGATCTCTAAGGCGCCGCTAACGATTTAACGCCCTCTACCAAGAATCCACACACGAACGGCGCGTAGAGATTCGAAGTGCTAGCTTCGAGAGAATACCAAACCTTTTTGTTTCTCTCCAAAACGATCCAGAGCGTACCAGAAAACCCTAATTTGTTTCTAAAACGAAAATAGAGTTTCGGCCCTTAATCTTTCATATATGTGTTCTAACTTAAAGCGTCTATTTATACAACCCTTGTATATTGACGGTTAAGTAAATTACACATATACCCCTACTTAAAAGAAGTATAAGTGTAATACACCACAAGGACGTTTTTGTCATGAATTTTATCATATAAAATTCATTTTTCTGAACCATCTTAAAATCTAGCAAAACCATTCTTAGTATGCGACCCAATAGGCTCATACAACGTTGGTAGTGTACCAAAACACATTTTGGTATACAAGTCATAAGCGGCCTCTAGCAAGACATTATGACTACCAAGTTGTACGAATATCAAATCGATACAACCTAATCAATAATGTATATAACATCCTTTTGTCACACGATATCCTTTTGATCAAACATAAGGCATGGAATTGTCATCCAACACGTTCAATCGCACTAGTCTCGATCTCTAGGTAGACTGAAAACATCCAAGTGACATTGATTAATATCGATTCACTTAGACTAGGCCTTTTAACAGTCTAACACATCGAGGGATCCACTGGATATCTCTTTTTATATGAGAGGGACACATTCTATCTCGATTACACAACTTCATCACATTGCTCACACAGTAACCAATCACAACCTTTATAATAGTTCGGTTAAAGACAACGTTTGATTGTGTCAAATCACTGTGTTCCTAATTTTGAAGTCTCTGGTAATCTCAAGTTAGAGGACTGAAAAATATACATATCTTGAGAAACAACTATGACTTAATCCATGTGATGTTCTCATAGCGGGTCGGTCTAGTACTTTATTCCCTGACAAGTACTCGTGATCATGATTCGTATCCCTATACGTATAATCATCATATGATCATCAATCAAGACTCACAATAGTCTTAATTCATTATAGTTCTCAGTATAATGATCGACTAGGGACATTTAGGATAATTCTCTAAATACCCATGGATCTTATTATAATGTAAACATGCAAATTAATTATAATAAACAAAAAATGAAATTCTCTATTTTATTAACTAAAAGTACTCATAAAGACAGTTAATGGATTGACCTAGGGCACATGCCCCAACAGTCTACACAGAAAGTGTTATAGGGTCAAAGGACCGACAGGTTATACTCGAGGTTTAGTGAGTTGGTGTAGAGTGTAGATTGTGTTGATTAGACAAAGACGTCTGACCACTGTTTGAGATTCAGGGGCAGATTGTGGATATTGTCATTACCAGAGCTAAAAGAGGAGATTCTTCAGGAGTCACACCGTTCCTGATTCACCGTTCATCCAAGCATGACCAAAATGTACCACGACATAGAGAGGCATTTTTGGTGGCCTGGGATGAAGGCGGATGTGTCTAAATTTATCAAGAATTATAGGATTTGTCAACAAGTGAAGGCTGAACATCACAGACCAGAAGGATTGCTACAACCTCTTCCCATTCAACGATGGAAGTGGGAGGACATTTCTATGGATTTTGCAATAGGATTGTCGAGAACCGCCCGGAGACATGATTCCATCTGGGTTATTGTTGACAAACTTATGAAGTCTACTCATTTTCTACCAGTGGCCACACATTACACGTTTGATCAGTTAAGTATATTGTTCGAGCGAGAAATTATTAGGCTGCATGGGGTACAAGTGACTATTACGTCAGACATAGATGCTATGTATACGTCCAGGATGTGGCGGAGTATGCAGGAGCAGTATGGTACGCGCCTACAGTTTAGTACGGCTTTTCATCCTCAAACTAACGGGCAAACTGAGAGATTGATTTAGGTTCTCGAGGATATGTTGCGGGCTTGTGTTTTGAAGTTTGGCAGATCATGGGAGGAGTACCTATCGTCATGTAAGTTTGCTTATAACAACAGTTATCAGGCTAGTATTGAAATGGCACCTTTTGAGGCATTATATGGTAGACCGAGTCGCTCCCATCGTGTAGGGATGAGCCAGAGGACCGTGAAACCGTGAGGCTTGAGATTGTTGTGAATCACACGGAGAAGGTACGACTGATTCGTTAGAAACTCAAGGGAGCCCAGGATAGACAACAGAAGTATATGGACAGATATCGCGGTGATCTCACGTACATTGAGGGAGCCTTTATATATCTAAAAGTTTCTTCTCGGAAAGGTCTTCAAAGGTTTGAAGTGAAAGTTAAACTTGTACCGAGGTTTATCGAACCTTTCAGGATTAAGAAACGAGTCGGGAAGGTTGCGTATCAGCATGAGCTACCTCCGTAGATGTCAGGAGTTCATCCAGTCTTTCATATATCCATGCTTCGATTAGCTGAGTCGAGAGCAGGTGATCGTCCGACTATAGATTTAAGTCAGATAAACTTGAGTGAGGATATTTCATATGAGAAGCAACCTGTGCAGATTTTGGATCGATTGGTACAGAACTTGAGAGGCAAGTCTATCCCAAAAGTACTCGTCAAGTGGCAGTTTCACGATGATACGGAACTCACTTGGGAATGGGAGGACTATATGCGAGATAGTTTTTCGTACCTATTCAAGTTAGGTATGAGTCCTAGTTAGAATTTTAATTTCGATGACAAAATTTTCATTAGTTGGGAAGAGTTGTAACGGCCCAAAATTTCTAATTGTGTTTAATTCCTTAAACAGGATCATCGACCCGTATAGTGGGACCCACATCGTGATATGTCTATTGATCGAAGCAAGAGGGCCGAAGTATCTTTTATATTTGTTGTGATGCATGCCTAGTGTATTGTATATGTGTAGACTATTAAGTCATTCACACAGGTATATAGGTATCGAGACGAGCGGAGACATATCTCTAGTTGCGTGTCGACGTGGGACCGAGTTAGAGATTTATGGGGTAAGTTTAATGTGAGCTAGCTATGGTTTTATAGTAGTTTTAATGTGGTCATGTTTGATATTAAATTAGTGAGCCTAAGTTAATGAAATAAATCAAATAGCCACATGATGTGCATCGAGACACGTATTGACTAATTAAGAGGTCAAACGAGTCAACTCTTGGTGTCACTTAAGCATGACTTATGGAATAAGTGTGTGAAGGTGGTTCACTATTTGAGTCTCGAGATACGTGTGTGCACTAATGATCAAGGGTCATGGTTCAACCTTATCAAGTCACTTATAAAACACATAAATCAAATTTTGTATCTAACTTATCATCAAAAATCATTGGGCAAGGAAGGAGAGCAAAGAAGAGGGGCTCCTGGAGTGATTTTGGTGAAAGAGAGGTGAGCAATTCATTAAAGGTTTGGTAAAGAAAAAGATCAAGTTCATCAAGCTAGGTAAATTCAATCAAACCATAAGCATAAATGCAATGAATTCATGAAATTGGTGTTGTTAGTTGTTGTTTTTATGTTGTGGTTGATGTCATGGAACTCTAAATTAGTGTATGAGGGTTCCATAGGTATTAACATAACCTATATGTTGAGAAAACTCAAAATTTTGAGTTTAGAATTTTGGGTTCTACGACACATAGTTCGCTAGGTATGAGATCTAGCGCACTAATATTAATTAGCGCGCTAGATAAACTAGGTAGCGCGCTAAGTTGGGAGTTAGCGCCCTAATTCCAGAATTAGCGCGCTAATTGATGTGACACCACAAAAATCAACAATTCTCAAAAATGGCTTAAACACTATAAATGGTTTTAAAACTCTAAGTAAAACTCAAAACTCACTATAAAACCTATCAAACAACTCCAGGGAACAAAGGGGAGATCTCGGGAGTTCGAGCACGCGTTTTGGTGTGTCGGGAGGCCGGATAGGCTAAGATAAGCTTTGAGACTTGTAAGTAAAGCTGTGAGAATTCTATATTTCATTTTATTGACTCTTATCGTTTTATAGTCTATATGTAGATATTGCAACTCATAATCTCACATCATGTTGTTCTTGTTTCTATTCATGCCTTGTGAAATGTTTCATTGATAGTTGAACAAAAGCATGCTATTGCGATAAGTTGGAATGAATTAGATTTGTATTCTATTTTCCTTGGGCTTTATAACTTAACTAGTTTTGAAATCCTAGATCCTTGAAACTATTGATCCTTAAAAACTAAAGTAGGGATTATCTAGTTTCCATTGCACAAGAGACGCGCAGTTCACAGGGACATGGGTCTACCGGGGTTCTCGCACTAACCACTACACTTACGCGGCACACGAGGTATGGGACTCGGGGTGTTCGACAAGAATGAGATAGATGATTTATATGCGTAGAGCGCAGCTCTGCTATTATTTGTATGGAATATGTTGAGCGCGGCTCCATATAGTAGTGGAAGAGGTTAGGTGATAGTTCTCACCGCCGACCGGACGTAAATCAACTCGATTTAGCCTACGTGTCAGTCTATACATTTTTAACTGTGGTATTTACTTGCATTACTTCATTTAGAAACTTTTTTGCTATTTCATGCTTTTAAATACCTTTCTTATATTTTGGAAATGTGGCATAGAATTATCCAGTTATTACTTAAATATCAAAATCCTCACCGTCTAATTTGTGATGGTAGGTGTAGGTCCATCGAGGAGCAGCAGACCGGGGTAGGAGAAGATCGGCAACTTTCCTTGAGCATTTCGGCGACTCTCCTATCTCATTTTATATGACTCGACTTTTGCTATATTATTATGTTTATATCTTTATTGTACATTTTGGGTTATATATTGGATTGAGCGTATAGTTCCCCATTTTGAGAATCATATATTATCATACTGTGTTATTATCTTTATGATATATACATGCATGTGATGTTGTTTTTCCTGGTTTTCCACACTTAGGATTTTTGAATAATAAAAGCTTCCGCATAACCTTTAAACTACGTGATAATAATAAAATGATAAAAAGATTTAATTAACTCTGAAATCTAATAATATCTGAATACGTGTATTGAAGAATATAGGGACGAAAGGCTGACTAATACGTAATTAAGTCTTATGTGGTTCGGTTTAAGGCTTGATTACGGGATTAGGCTGGGCGGTGCCTTGTTTAGAAGAAAGGGTCGTCACAAAAAAAATGAAGTTCAAAAGTATCCATGGAAGATAAAGATTATCACACTTCAAAATCTCTTCGAGACTAAGATGTATGACGATTATTTCATGCATACTGCAAGTTGTGATTCGAAAAATTCCCTTGGCTTGGATGCCTTTTAGGGAAAAGACATACACAAGACATGGAGGACTGCCGCCTAAGCAGTCACGTACAAGGTGTGTAGTACGACAGTAGGCATTTTTTAGCATGGTCAAGCTTATAGAAAGTCAAGCAAGATAGCTAAAAAAAACTCTAGTTTAAATTTTAGTGTAGACTCCATAGATCGTTAGTTTGATAATCAAGAACATGTAAAGGACGTGAGACAATAGGTTTTCCCTCGACTCTATGGAAGCAAATAGTGTTGAGATGATCCTGAACTGTAGGAAAATGATTATGAACTCCTTTAGCTCAGGCCAAAGCACTGGAGTAGTCTTGCAGGAATATCAACCCTAGTAACTTCACTATTTTGCCACGATTTGTTCATGGTCCATGAGGTCGGTGGGGCCCCACTGCCACCTATTGGATAGAGACAAATCAGGAGCGCGAGCCGGGATAGAGTCTGAAACTATATCTTATGTCAAAAACAACCTCAAGCCAACCTAAGTGATATTGGTTCGAATTTCTCACGAATCTAAAAACGAACTCGGTCAAAAGAAATTTTGTACTCTAGATCAGTCCGACCCAAATGAGATCTCGCAAAAAGTTTAGGACAATGTTTCAAAAGGACGTGGAAAGCTTTTAAAGCTCAAAGATTAAGGTCGAACTAAGCGCGTGCGAGTCACTAGTTTCGAGGGTCAGAATGTTTAAGTTGCGTAGCCGAGCAAGAAAGGTTTTAGGGATGTAATACGATTAGTGTCCTGAACCGTTAGTTTAGACTCGCCACGATAACAAATGATTTGTTAGGTTTTTAGTCAGTCATGATCTTTGACTAGTCCATACGTGAAGCTTAGAAGATCTTAGCAAGACTCGCCAAGCCAATTCAGAAAAAGTTCGACTTCGTTAAGTCCAACCGGATAAAAGGATGCCACACTAGGAGAATAATGCAAAACTTAAACCTAAGACAAAAAGGTTTATTGCGGTTAAAAATAAAGATTTAATCGTTTTGCCGATAAGTTGAAGACTCTAATACACATTAAGGATGGAGAGTAGGGTTTTATCTCAGGAAGTCCAGGAGAAGATGTTAAGAGACGAAATTGGAGTTAGCAGGATGACTTTTGTTGTATGTATTAGGTCTAGCATCCTAATAGGAAACAGAAGTTGCGTGTTGTCTATAGGTCGAGAATCTATACATGTACGACTCTTGAAAGAATAAAGGGAAGCAAGGGTCAACCTTATCGTATGAGTAGTTACTCCCTTTAGGTTTTGGTACACACGAGGTACAACCTAGTTAGGTATATGTCTCATAAAGGCATGATAAGATAATATGTGACTTATACATGATAATGCGTTACTCATGATGGACGTAGTGGCAGACTTGTCAGGATATTGTTACTGCCTAGGCATATGCAAGTGCGCAGAGAATAACACAGTTCTATTTCTGTCCATTGCATAAGTTAGAGTCGACGACGGTCACTTGATAGCGATGCAATTACTTGATTCGGGATTCATATCACAAGAGTTTAAGTACCCATACAAGTTTGATTCGGTGTCAATTACTAATTTCATTTGAGATTATATATGCGATGAAACACTTTAGGAACAACATGGTCATATTGTGCTATGAACTCGAGCAAATGTTTTGGAAGTACGAATAGAGAAGTGGACACTACAAGCATGGCATGATGACGCATATGTGATGGCCCTTCCCTAAATCTATGGCAACGCCTTCCTAATCCCTTCATTAAGCCATAAACTCATCACATTGGACTTAACAACGTATTAGTCAGCCTTTCTAAAACTTCTCTTCTCACAAGTTAATTATTCAAATAAATGTTTTCTTATCTCTTGTCAATTACTTAAATCAAAGCTAATTAAGTTTTTATACGGTTAAAGATTATTCAACGAAAGTCTTAACAAATTAGCGAAAGTCACTCATACAGAACCTAAGTGTGGAAACCAAGAAATGAAAATCCCATGCATATATATAACAAAATGGTGATAACTATATATAAACATGTGTCTGATCTGTACACTATCTCACAACCCGTAGTATACATCCCCGAAAGTGAAAGGAAAGCATATATATAAGTCATACAACAAAACTAGAAACCTACAATAAAGGTAACAGCTTTTCATTGGCTCAGTAGTAGTCACCAATCTTCTCCTTGCCCGGTTTGCTACTCGATGGATCTACACCCACTGACATAAAAAGGACGGTGAGTACAGTAATTTAGAAAGTAACACTAAGAGACATTTGTTCACATTCCCAAATATGCAATAAGTATCTAAAAGCATGATAATAACAACTATGCTGAAAATGGAACATGCAAAAAGATACTTTAGTTAAACAAAATGAAACTATTCCAATGAACCACATATATTAAATGGTTACTAATACATTACCCTATTGATCACATAGACCTTGGGTAGTTATTTATTTAACACGGCATATCGACCTCATATAATAGGTCAGTACGCATAGTAAATCGGTATTACCCTTATTGGTCATCGTTTATGCATAGGCCTTCTCCTTATTAGTTGTGAAACACGACATATCGACCTCATGTAATAGATCGATACAAATAGTACATCGGTATTACCCTAATTGGTCACCATTTATTCATTTCACACATTGCCCGAGACCCTTCAGATAATAGCTTTTATAGGAGTGCACGTAGGTACTATCCTTATCAGTTGTGAAATACGGGTTGTCGACCTCATGTAATAGGTCAGTACACATAGTACATCGATATTACCCTAATTGGTCACCGCTTAATCATTTCAACAACCTCATAAAGTAGGTACGTGACACTAACTAATTAGTATACCGACATCCCTGGGTAACATACCCCGTGTGCCGCATATACCCAAAGCCACATCATAATCTTAAACACGCACATTATCATTTAACAAAAACTGCATATCAAGAAACATCACACCAACAATAACAAGCAGAATTAAACAACCATAGCAACATAAACTAATAAAGTCAAACAAAATACAGTTAAATAAGCACATAAAGTTTTGCGCAAAAATATAAACATTTGTAAACAACCACCGTAGTATCACATTTGTAAACAACCAGCCGTATCAAGGCATAAAATGAGGGTAAATATCTCAATCAGTTTACTAACAATTCATGCAATTTCCTAAGCAATTTCGGCCTCCCGACACCTCGAATCTTGTATCAGAACCCCTGAGACACTTTCCTATGTTCCTGATATCATATAACAAGTTTTTGAATGTGTTTGGACCTTTACTTAGGGTTTTAGACTTGTTAATAGTGCTTAAGAAATTTTAGAAAATTGTAAATTTTTATGTTGTCAGGGCAATTAGCATGCTAAGTGATTTGATTAGCGCGTTAGTGGCCTCATTAGCACGTAGACCACTATCTCTAACGTGCTACCCGAAATTAGCGCGCTAACTGTCCTACCTTGCGCGCTATGTGCAAGAAAACCCAGAATTCTAAAATCAGAGTTCAGAGTTTTTTCCACACATAGGCTACCCAAATGTCTTCTGAACCCACATATACATCTCCAGAGCCCCTAGACATCAACAATAGCCATACATAACATCAAATTCATGAATTCGTCAACTTGACTAAGTTGCTAGTGTAGTGAATTACCTCCTTGTTGAACTCCAAGTTTGATCTCCTTCACCAACCCACTAATTTTTCCCACAAAAGCTTGTCGATCTTCTTCTTCTTCAATCTTTACTTCTCCTGCAAGTAAGAAAATGAAATGAGTTGATATTTAACCATATATATATATATATATATGGAAAAGATTAACTAATAGCCATTGATCTTTAAGTGCGTACTATCTCGAGGCTTATCTAATGGTCCACACCTTAACACATGTCCCACTTACTCTCTCACTTACTTAATCTAGATAACACCAATTTGTAACTCAATTGGTTCCTAGATGTGTCAACATGTATCTCGAGAACTATCGCATGGTTATTATTTTAAATTACTAACTTATGTCACATTTAATATATAACTAACCATAGCCACACTAAAATCACTATTTAAGCTACATTACGCTTAAATATGACTACCACATCACTCTTTACCCCGGTCCCATATTGGTACGCATCTCGAGGCTCGTCCTTACTCACGTCTCGACATCTATATACAAGTAGGAGTGACTTAATAAGTCTACACATATACCTCACACTAAGCATCATCAAATCAAATCTAACACATTTCTCGGTCCTCACACCAATTATTCAGACTGTGTACCCGCTCCCAAGTCACGTCTCGGATTGGTAAACCTGATTAAGGACTAATTTACTATTAGTAAATTTTTGGGTCGTTACAGCATGTTTTTCAACTATGTTCGAGAATCTAGAACTTGCTTTCATATGAGGTTAAACATGTGAGTTTCGAGTGTAGTTCGATAGTTAATCGTGCAAGTTTAGCACCGCAAAAGAATTTAGGATATCTTAAAAGTGATAATGAAGCAAAACTACGAAAAAAATTGTTTGATAATATTTTCATTATGATCGAGTAATTTGACATATATTTGGGTAGGACATGAGCCGAGATGGCAGGTTGCAAGGTTGCCAACAAAGATGTCAGAAGAGTAAAGGTATCGCCACGAAAATTTTATCCCGTGTCGATTTGGCAAGCACCTTAATCTCGATAAAACACGATTTCCTCTAGATTTGGATACAAGGGTCAGTGTATATGTCCAGGGCACCTAATTATTGTCAAGTGACATGTGAAAAGAATATGGTTTATGTAAGCGCTTAAAATGAGATTTACCAATCGTGGATTGGTCAAAAAAATATTAAAAGGTTTTGTAGTAATAACTAGATTGAGGTCTCTTACGATATCAGATAATGCCGACAAGTTAAGTCAGAATATAGCCTCAAGATACGCAGGGTCACACAGGTAGGATCATACACATTTTCTAGTGTTCTAGACTATTGAGCAAGCATTAAATAAATATGCGAATAAGTACCACGATGGGCTGAGCTATGGGGTAAACCACTGGTCTATTTGAAGATTTCTTTCATGAAGGGTTAGGAGAGATTTATGATTAAGGGAAGACTTGCACCGAGATTCGTAAGGTAGTTTCAAATAGTCCAACAAGTTGGGGACGTCGCTTATCATTTGAGATTGCCGAGCTAGTTGGCATAAGTTTATCACGGTTTCCACATTCTTATGCTAAAGTTGGCCAAATCAATAATGAGACCAATTATTAATATGACTAGGATCGAAGTCATACAAGATGTGACGTATGAGGAGCACCCCATTAAGATAATGGATCACAAGGTATAGACTCTCAGGAGAAAGGAAATACCGCCAGTACCCGTTCGATGGCAGTACCAAAAGAACAAGTGTCTCACTTGGAAGAGAGAGTATACCAAGCAGGAGTGATACCCTTAGTTGTTCTATGGTAAAGATTTAACTTAAATTTGGATTTCGGGATGAAATTATTTTCAGTTGGGAAGATTGTAACGACCCACTTTAATTAATCTCCATTTATTGATTAATTACATATTATGACCCTAAGCTCAGACCCACGTGGACGCCGTGGAAAAGTCTAAGGCACGTCTGACAAGGTAAATTTTGATTATTTTTGTGTGGCGTGTTAATTTATTTTACTTTTAGTTATTATTTGCGCCGCATTGGTGTTAGAATTTTAATTTGATTGTGTTGTGCGCGTGTAGTGACGAGAGCATAAGATATTGAGGGGGTGTGCGTAATGCAAGTATATGGGGGTAGTTAGAGGTTTAGAAATCACATCACCTCTTATATCACTCATCACATCACCATCTCTCATTTAGAAATAAATAAATAAATAAATAAAGGAAAATAACCTCCCTATTTCTCCATTCTCTCCAAACGATTCTCTCATCTCTCCCTCACATTTTCTTCTTCTTTTCCAACACTATTCTATCATCAAATTTGCTCACCCTCACCAAGCTCTCCTCCTACGCAATCTCGGCTTCGGCATCCTCAGCTCTCACGCTGGTGATCATCTAGTACGAGGTAAGTGGTGGTGGTTGTTGTAAAAATTTTGGAAAGATTTGAGAGCTTTAATGGTGAATTTATTGATGATATTGTGTTGGTTGTGAAGTTGTTAATGATATTGTTATTGTAATTATAGTTGTTTATTTAAAAAATAAAAAATAAAAATAAAGAAATCGTTTCTGGAGAGACGTATTCGTCTATCTAGAGACGATTCATGAAGAAATGGGGGTAACCAAGTGGGTTGGGCCTGGCTACCCCAAGGCGGGTTGGGCCGAGCAGGCCTAGACCCAACCAAATCGGGCCCGATTGAGGCCCAACCCCATAAATATAATTAAATATTTTAAAAAATAAATAAATAAAATTTAAATAAAATAAATTATATAAAAACAAGAAATTAGGTAGAAAATTATGGAAACTCCAAAAAATCATAGAAAATATGAAAAACTGGAAAAAAAAAAAAAAAAAAAAAGGTTTCGAGACTTTTTCGCACGTTTGGCAATCCGGTATAACTCGAAAAGTGTGCCACAACTAAAATTTGGAATACAATTTTAGTTTTTGATTTTACATTATAGAATCATTAAATGTGAAACTAAAATATTTTTAAATGATAAAAATTGGACACCAAGGAAGTAGGAGCCTAGTCAAGTATCGAGTGCGCAGTTCGAGGCTCGAGCTGGTTATTTCGGAATGATTTCACGAGCGTCGAGGTAAGTAAACCTACGAGAAAGTCAGCTTAAAATTTACTTATTTCTCTTAAAATTTACTTATCTGATTATTACTTTTTTCCAGTTCGGCTTGCATACTTACTATATTCTCGCGTGTGTCTATGTATGGCTGAAGGGACGGTATAACCCCTTTTCCGACATTCTTATGGAAGACGATCTGATTGTTGCTACAGTGTTGGTCATACCTTAGACTACGCGTGAGACTCCTCTACGCGAGTCGATAATCTCGAGAGTGGGTTGACATGGGGATCGCCTCCGTCACAAAGTTCCTCTCATTTGAGGTAGTGGGCGGAAGTTTACCTTCCAACCAACAGGCCCTTCTCGGTTTAGTATTTACGTCTGAAGGCTCGATAGCTATACACCACATTCCTGTTCCATATTCTTGATTATCTCGATGGCTTATATTAATGCTTTACATTTCCTTTTATTTACATTATTTACATGAATTGTAACCGTTTTTCTTAGATTTCCAGTAAATACTAACTGAATTTCTCAGGGATTTACTCAGTGAAATTTGTCATTGTTTTTTGTTGCAAGTTGCAGATTATATGACGAGTCGGATCTAAAGAGCCACAGTAGCGTCACTTGTAGGTGTTTGTATTTATGTATATATGTGACTACCCCTCCTTTAATCTAGGGCCCCTGCCTAATCCCATCATTAATAAGTACAGTACTCCAAAGGCTCAGAGATAGTGGCCGATCTTCTCTTTGCCCGGTCTGCTACTCGATAGATCTACACCCACCGTCATAAAAAAGAACGGTGAGTACAGCAATGTAGAAAGCAACATTGAGAGATATTTATCCACATTTTCAAACACAACAAGATAACAGCTCACAATACATACATTCATTACACAACAGTACTTAAGCATAAACTTGTCAATAAAAATCACAAGTAAATAACGTAACATCAATACAAATATTTATTAAAGAACCAAACCTAATAAGTTGTGTATCCAACACATTAGCCTAGATATACCTTATTGATCACATAGACCATGGGTAGTCACTTATTTAGTTTATCACATAGGCATTCTCCTTATTGGGTGTGGAACATGGCATATCAACCTCATATAATAGGTCCGCACACATAATACTTCTGTATTACCCTAATTGATCACCGCTTATGCATAGGCACTCGTCTTATTAGTTGTGAAACACATCATATCGACCTCATGTAATAGGTCCGCACACATAGTACTTCGGTATTACCCTTATTGGTCACCACTTAATCATTTCACACATTGGCCTAGATATTACCCTTCAGGTAATAACGTAATCATTTCACACATTGGCCTAGATATTACCCTTTAGGTAATAGCTTATATAGCAGTGCACGTAGGTACTATCCTTATTAGTGTGTGAAACACGACTTATCGACCTCATATAGTAGGTACGTGACACTAACTAATCAGTAAATCGACATCCCCAAGTCTCACACCCCGTGAGCCGCGCACACCTCAAACCACATCTTAAACTTAAATACACATATTTTAATTTAACAACAATCACATAATAAGATAAAGCACACCAATCATAGCACTAAAAATCCAAACAAGCACAATAATATAAACAACTGTAAACAAGGCAACATCAAAGCATGAAATGAAGAAAAATATCTCAATCAGTTTACTTACAATCCACGCAAAGTTCCTTGGCTAATCTAGCCCCCCGACACCATGTATCTCGCCAACAACCTCTCGAGACTCTTATCTAGTTTCCTAAGGTTAATTAAGGTGTCATAGGACTTATACAAACTATCAAAACATGCATGCATTTTTAATAAAACTTAAGTATGCACCTAACACTTTGATTGATCATAACTTGGTCAATTTAACTCCAAATTCCAAACTTTTTTATAGCAAATTAAATGGTTTTTTGCAAGGAATCCAATTATATAACCCAATTTTAAAAATAATCTCATCTAGCCTTTGAAATCACATAAAAACCTGAACTGATTTAATACATCTAATTTTCTCAAGACTTTGTTAAGTAGTTGTGTAGACTTGCTTACCTTGTGATGTAAGTCCCTTAGCTTGACCATCCCTTCCAAATCATCATAAATTCACCATCAACCTTGCTAATATTCTTCTCCAACTTACTTCTTCCCTAAGTAGATGAACGAGAATGAAATGATTTGCATGAGTTGATCTATTCAATCTTATATATAATTGATTAATAGCTATTGATCTTGATGTACACACGTATCTCGATACTAATCTAATGGCCTACATCATGATTTACATCCACTAACTTTCCCTTGCTAACACCAAGTTCATACTTAATTAGTCTCTTGATGCGTCCACACGTATCTCGAGGAGCATCCAATGGCTATTGTTTTAATTTGCTAATTTAGGTTATATTTAATGTAAATAAACTATAGCCACATCTAATTCAACTAGTTAAACTATACTAAATTAAATTAAACTTCCGCATCACTCTCTACCTCAGTCCCACGTCGGCATGCATCTCGAGGTACATCTCCGCTAACGTCTCTACAATTATATACAAGTAGAAGTGATTTAGTAGTCTACACATATACATCAAACTAGGTATCCATCACTCAAAAATACTATACTAATAAGTCCTTTCACTGAGTATTCGGATCGTATACCCGGTCTCGGGTCACGTCATAGGTCAGTAATCCTAATTAAGGATTAATTTACTATTAATAAATTCTAGGTCGTTACAATATAATATTTTTTGGGATCATCTTGGGAGACTTATTACCAAATACATGTATATTGACATTAATTATACTTTTTATCACCTTTATTGATATACATGGTATCCATTTACCGGGTTTCTACCCCATAGGTTTGTTAATCAATGCAAAATTCATTTACATTACTTATTTGCATATTATTAAGACATCTGCTATTAAAATAATTTAAATCAACTAAAACAAATAAATTAAGTTGTAAAAATCCATAACTTAGTATATTTCGAAAAATTAACGTTTAAACATCAAAAATGACTAAGTCGGATTATTAGATGATTAATTCGCGGGCCGTCAAGGAAAAATGTGCAAGTGACGTGGCATGACCTGGTAATGTTTTCGTGGATGTGGCGGTGCCCGATTTGCCTCAGAATTTGGGGCCATCACAAAAATAGTAAATTTCTATACAAATTATGTAGTTTTTTTATTTCTATTGTTGCTTTTGTGAATTATACAATGTATGGAAGTATATTTTTAAAATAAAATAGGTATATTTTGAAATTCAGATCGGATCTAACCTTAGACATCAAAGCTTTACCCAGGCCCGTCTCATTTTTTTATTTGGACATCAAAGCTTTACCCAGGCCCGACCTGGATTTATAAAATTATTGTCCACACACTTTTTTTTGGGCTGGACAAAATCGGGCAAGCGGGCGAGACAAAAAATTGACACCCTTGTCAAAAGGGTTTGGTTAAATGATCGTTTTACCCATCTCTTATTATTTTTTCAATATAAACCCTTTAATGTAATTTGCCCTTTTTATTTAATTCATGTTTATCTCTTATTTAAGTACAAATTAAACCCCAAAAATACCTTAATTTTGTCAAAAATTGGAGAAAATACCAACGCACTTTGAGACACTCGTAATACGCATTTAAACACCAATTTGAACCCCATTTCGTGACGAATAGAGTATAATACATACAATAGACGTACAACAAAAAAATACGAAATTATATTATAATTTTTAATCCGTCACACGTGGGTCCCACCTCGGATTCCTAAAAATTAAATCAAATCTGAAAATTGTTAATTAGTAAGAAATTTTTGGATTTCACATTTCTACTAATCCCTTTAACTCCGCCATTGGGAACAATATCTATTATTAGTTCCAAGCCTGAAAAAAAGGAGGAAAAATGAGAAATTATATTAATTAGTTAAAATCTTTACGTATTCATATTTATTTTAGGTGGAAACGTATTCTTATTTGGAATTTATTTTTTAACTAATTCATGTCTACACATATTAAAAAATCTGGTCTATTTTGTGCGTAAAGCATGGGACAACGCCTAGTTTATGATATTTCGACACTCTAAAATCAGAATTAGTCGCTCTCCCAGTAATTTGGAGTATACTGAATAGAATACCCATATATAGTGTTTGCATGTATATATATATATATAGCTAGTAAGTGTATAATCCATGTGTATGGATATATTCTATGTAGCTAGTATGTGTTGTTGAATTGGCTTGGCCCAACTAGGACTTGTTCGACACTCCTTTCTTATATAAAGAAACTAGTCAATTTCCGCATGAGTTATTAAGACTTTAAGATAAAGTTAATAAATTAATCTACATTGAAACAACCCTTCATTAAATAAGAAAAGAATTCAAATAAACTTAATTGTGATTTTGATGCCCGAAGTAATATAAATAATATTATGGTAACCAAAGGGATGTGCAACATTCAAAACGGAGACTTGATGCATTGAAGAAACCCTTCATTAATTAGACCATTGTTTGGTTGTTCAAGGTTGAATTTTTCGTTGTTCAAAAATATGGGGGATGAATATATCTTAAAACATTAAATAACACAAATAAATAAATATCTTAAAATAGAAAAATTGAGAAAATCCTAAAAATAAAATGCTGGAAGGAGAGCATGTGAAACTTTCTCTCTCCTCCGACTTCTATATATATATAAGAAAGCTATGTACATTGTTGACACATGTCAACTCTACATACATCATATATATATATATATATATATATATATATATATATAATATATATATATATATATATATATATATATATATATATATATATATATATATAAAAGAAAGCTATGTACATGTTGATACACATGCCAACTCCGCATAGCTTTCAAATTAATGTTTGTCTAATTAATTACCTAATTAATATCGGTATCCTAATTAATAGCCTAAATACATTATTTACAATTTCTTTTGTTTTGTTATTTTTTTTTACAATAACAACTTTATTACATCATTCTTTATATATTTTATATTTAGTTTATAAACAACTTTTATTTATAAAAAATAAATGTAAATTCATAGTATTCCGGGATAATGTCCGGGCCTAAAACTAGTATATATATACATGTATATATGCAATAGAATTTTAGAAGTTTTATGTGGACCCAGGAGGGTAATTTTTGAGAATAATGTAATTATGGCTTCACCGAAGTCCTAATGAATTATTTTTTTGCTTTTTTTGTACACTATTTTATATAGATTAATAGATATATCAAATTAGAAAACTTCAAATTCCTTAAGAAAGATTTAGACATTGAAGTTGATATGAGATGTAAGCATTCAAATATTACAAATGCAACAGTGCCATTAAGCTATGCTCGGGTCGATTGCATCAGGGTCTTGTAAGAATAGTCATGCTCACTTGGATACCACGAACATTAAAAAAAATCTATGTTTATATTGGGCTTGTTTAACAAAAAAATACTTATTGGGCTTAGTCGCTAAAGTCATGGCTCGAATATGAATTGGGCTTTGACATATGTATGCTCTGATGTATTGGGCCTTAAAACGACTAGGTATTGTCAATCTTGCACCTATTTTTTTAAGGGCCGCTATAGGCACCCCAACAATTTGCAAAGGCACACCGTTATTAAGGGCACCAAATGGTTTACTTAAGGCACCCAAGAAAACGAGGTAAAATTTCAGATAACCTCAACCCAAAATGAGCACCCCATCTAACTCCTTCAAACCAAACGATCGAACCTCATCATCTCCTTCCTTTGAACCTTGAAGATAGGCACCCCACCAACTTACCAAAACCCTCACTGTCCGCAATCTCTGTTCACCTGGATTCCTTTGATCGAACCATATCATCCCTTTCTTGGTTTTCACCGTCTTGTAACGTGTAGTCTTGGTGTTTGGTTTCGACTTCATTTTTAGGAGGAATCATCAAACTTAGGGTTCAGCTGTTTCAATTCGAGCTTGTGGGAGTCAATTCGAATGACATAATGTACATTTTTAGTCGATTTGGCTACAAATGGGTTTCTTTTAATTGATTTTGTGTCTTTGAGTTGTGTGTTCTTCATTCACCGGTTTCGAATCTGGAAACTCGTGATTTCTGGTCACACATGACAGTAAAGTATGGGACATTCTCGGCCACTAATGGCCGAGAATGTCCCATAAGTTGGTTAACAAGGCATAGCATTAGTCTCGATTGATATCTTACCGAGACTTAAATGTAGAATCTTACTTATATTTGTCTCATTCTTATTTAACTGAGACAACTACATGTTGTTTCGTTAGCAGGCGACCGAGAGTTTTAGGTATGTCTCGTTGACATGGTAACAAAACATAATATTTGTCTCGGACCTGTTCAACCGACACTACAAAAAAATTGATAATTAGAAACGGAATTAGCAACGGAATTTAGTTCCGTTGCTAAGAAAAAATGGTTTGAGACGGAATTGAGACGGAATAATTCAGAGATGGAATAGAGAGAGATCAGAGACGGAAATAGAGACGGAATTAAATTTCGTCTCAGAAAAATGGCGCCAATAGTCCCACCAAAACTTTCTTTTTTTACAACCGTCAATTACGTCTCGAGATTCGTGCGTGCTTCGATCTAGATGCCCCAAAAATGGGGACCAACCACAATAGAACTCTCTCTCTCTCTCTCCCGATTCTCACAACCAACTCTCTCTCTCAACGAAATCTCTCTCCCTCACCGCTCTCTCTCTCTCTCAACGAAATCTCTCTGAAATCTCTCTCCCTCACCGCTCTCTCTCTCTCAGCGAAATCTCTCTCTCTCTCTCTCTCTCTCACCGCTCTCTGCTCTCTCTCTCTCTCACCGTCACCGCTCTCTCTCTCTCTCTCCGTCACCGCTCTCTCTCTCTCTCTCTCTCTCTCGCCGCTCTCTGCTCTCTCTCTCTCTCACCTCACCGCTCTCTCGCTCTCTCTCTCACCGCTCTCTCACCGAAATCTCACCGCTCTCTCTCACCGGATCTCACTCACCGTCAACTCTCTCTCTCTCTCACCGAAATCTCTCTCCCAAACCTTAAATCTCTGCCATCGCTGCGATTGAGGCTACGACGAGGCCATCGGATCTGCCGTCGCCGTCTGCCGGAGATTGGAGCCTCCGAAGCCCTAAACCATCGCCTCGATGTTCGCCGCACCCTAACCCGTCGCCGCACCCTAAGCCGTCGCATTGTTGCCACTGTACCTCGTCATCTCCGAAGCGAGAACCATTTAATTTTGGTATTACTCATCTGTCATGTTTTTGTTTAGGTTTTGATTGTTTTCCTGTTTTCTTGGTTGTGAACATATGTTATTGAAAGTCTGAATTCTTTTGAAGAAATGATTGATTTTGCATGCATTTGTGTTCTATAACTTGTGCTAATTTGATTTGTTTGAAGAGCTGATTTTTTATTAAAATGTATTTGTTAGAAGTTTAGTTTGAAAATGCTTAACTTGTCATGGTTTATTTGATGGGTTTTGATTCTTTTTTATTTACATTTTGTCCTTGTGGCCTGGCTTTGAAATTGACATTGTTTTGGTGGCATTGAATTGTTTTGGCGCTTCTGTTGTTTCTTTTGTGTAGTTGATCTGGTGATAAGGGTACATAATTTTATGGGTCTCAGTCCTTTGCTTTTCTTTTTCATTTGAATCCAAATACAATCTGATCATTTTTTCCCTTAAATTTCATCCTAATACAGTTTTATAGACTATAGTTTCACTGATTAGGAGGTTTATATCATCAAAGATAATGGCTTCTAAGCAAGTTTTGTATCTTCATTTACTTGCGCGATTTTCTCGAATTTGATCTTTGTTGTGATCGTTGTTATATATATATTTTATATAACATGGGTCTGATTGAAATATTTGGTATTGGCATCAGTGATGGATTGGAGATGGAAGAGCTGGCAAGTTTTTTAGGATTGTAGAGTGTTGAAGGGAATGAAGGAGCACCGACGATTAGAAGGAATAAATTGATGGATTTAATGATCCGTAAACATTTCAAATTCTTCGGGCCGTATATGAATTCCGTGGCTTGCAGATGCCTATGTCTGGTGCTTATTGTTCTTCTCTTGAGAGTTGTTTATGTTCCAAGTTTTCCGAAGTTGGGAGAATTTCAATCGCGAAGCTTAAATTCGGTCTTCGACTCTCCATCATCTCCACAAATTAAAAACATTTCAAGTTTTTTAGGATTGTAGAGTGTTGAGAGTTGTTTGCCTTATCCCAGCTACATTTGTGGTTACATGAATCCCCTTCCTCTATTCTGCTTTATCACAGAGTCACGGACTAGTGTTGACTGTTATATGCTTTTCTTGTGATATTAACTATTAAGCGCATGAGAGAAAATGTATTGTATATGTTACTTTTTTGTGTCAAAAGTGTTTATCTTAGACTTAAGCTTGACTAGGATTTGTTTATTTTCTTTTCTAATATGATTTTTGTAGCCAAACTTGGTGTGCTATACCAAGGACCAACTCATGCTGAATTTTTCTCAACCTATTTCATATCAGTTGCTCAACTAAACGGTTTGAGTTTTTTTTTCATCAGCCACAATCAAAGGACGGTGTTAATAGTTTTGGTGGTCTTGGAGCAACCCTGATAGATTCTCTTGATACGTTATTTATTATGGGTCTTGATGAGCAATTCCAAAAGGCTAAAGAGTAAGTTTAATTTATGTTTCCAGTTATCATTCCTAATATATCCTTCCTCATTTTTCATTGTTTTCCGACCATGTATTCCTTATTTTCTTCATTTAATTAGCACAATCGACAAAATATCTTACATGGTTTGGGTCGTTTGCTAACTGGTGACATGATATATGTCCCTTACTATAGTTTCTTGATGTTCTATGCAAGTTTGTGAATTTCAGTGAGCCTTAGAAGAGTTATGTGTCACTTGCTCTTTTAACTTTGATTTCTACCCTTTCCTTGTGACAGATGGGTGGCAACATCGTTGGATTTTAACAAGAACTACGATGCTAGCATTTTTGAGACAACCATAAGGTTGCATTGTAAGGTTTAATTTATTTTACTTTCCAATTTGTCTCTCTCTTCTTGGAATAATATCTTGGGATTGTGTTTGAAATGGAGAAAACGTTTTAAAGACAAAGAGGATGAGAGGCAATTCATTGCTTTCGCTTTAGCTCATGCTTACTTTGGTTAGAAAATCATGAGTTTTAAAGCTAATATTTAATATTGAAAACCACTTGACCAACCTAAAGAAAAAGTTAAAATTAAATTTGTTAGGACACTGTTGGAGCTTGAAGAGGACTTACGAGGTGTGGAACGCGAGTTTGGAGTGGCCGAGAGCAGGTATAGGGTACGAATTGCGTGCATTTAAGGTAACTAAATCCTTTGAGGGAATTCTCTTTATTTCATTTCCATTTCTGAGTTGACATTAAATCATTTGGATTGTTTTACTACCGATCTTATATCGGTAATGTCATGCATTGTGTATTACTATCTATGATTTCTTTGGCTAAAATAATCGTGTAAAAAATTGTCGCATAGCATTCTTTGTCTTGACTTCGTTCTATGATTGAATTCCTTTAATGTCGTTGATCTATTAGATATTGAATTTCTTTCTAAATAACATACTATGATTTGTGTAATCGTATTTATTGGTTTTAGCAGACACAATATATATGCATATTTGTAGTTACACACCTATAAAACCTTGTAATGATGGGACTGCTTGGTATTAGAACTTCGTTCCTTCCTTATTTATGACAAGCTTTACTTAAGCATGAATCTTGAAATTTTGGATGAGTGTAAGATAGCTAATGTAATCTTGTATCTTCATAGTAAGAAGATTGGTTGTGCAAAAGGAGGATGGAAAGAGATTGTTAAGTGTGATTCTAAGTTTGACGTGTTCTAGAACCTTTATGACAAGGTGTGAGAACGTGTTTTAACTTTGAGATGAAGTAACACGAACTCGTGACCAAGACTGGTGCAATATGTTGAGTAACATGAGCAGACTCGTACACTGGCTTGGGTCCATTAGTTGACTCAACTAGCAACCCAAACTCCCACAAAAAGATACTTGAACTTTCAACCTCATCTAAAGGTAAGTACTTGGCAAACCAGTGAAGAAACCACTTAGTTCGCTCAAGTTGACTTGTGATTCACACCCAACTAATTTCATTGACTGTGAATATGATCTGGATCGTTCAAATATATTTGTTTAAAAACATGTGAGGCTTTAGCATGATTTGGAAATATGTTGAATTGAATTTGTTTAACTTTTAAGGTGATTCCAATGGTACGAGTAGAATTGTCAACACATCAAGAAATACCCATGGGATATGACTATGATACGGTCTAGATCATTCATTATTATTTATTAAATTGAATAGACTTCTTTGAGATTCTGAAAATGTATTGGAAATATGTTGAACTGAATTTGTTTAACTTTTAAGGCTTTATCAACAGTGGTGGATACCGATGCACTTGGCATTGGCAATTGGCAATTGAATCAGCATTTGGGTTAACCTTACCTTACCTTAAGTTTTATTGAACTTTTCAGAATCCTACTAAATGTTGTGTCCATTCTATTCTGCTTTTCATTTGTTTCTTTTGTTCTATATTTAATTTCTTATCTCTCTTCCATACAAATGAGTTGGTATGCCAAACCACCTGAATAACTTTGATGCTCATTTCAAGTCGATCTTAGACAATTATGAAGTTTTGCAAAAGTTGGATTTGGAGCTGGTAAAAACATGAAAACATCAATTGCACGGCCGTCTATGATTGTCCCTTTGTTGATGGAGGTATAAAGGTGAAAAAGTCCACTCTTAGTAATTGTATCGAATTACACTTTCCTCCACTTGATAAAAGGGAATTTTTTAGATAAACTAATAAATCACCGACTTTTTTTCTCTCTTCATGATGCTTTCTTATAAGAAAAAAATTATATCAAATGTTCTGGTTATTTTGTGTAATCAATTTCACTATATTCTCTTAGCGAGATTTTCTTTATTTTATGTTTCATTATTTTGAATCAATGACTCAATGGTTCAACTGTATCCAAAGGCATAGATGGCTAAGAACTTTAAGTGCTTTGTTTTCATTATTTGCTCTATAATACTGTAAATTCTCAACGTATTATGTTCTCTTCTAATTTTTGCTCAATATTGTGGATCTTTGTACTTTTTGTATTCCCTTTGTTTTCACCTTATGTAGTTTTGTGATCATTAGTCATTTTTAATGAAATGATTCGAGTTTTCCTTTTGGTGGCACGTTGTTGTGCTTTAGCACTTAAAACGTTTTCGTAATTGTGCTTTAGCAAAGTTTTTTGTTCATGTAGTTAGGTAGGTTCTCAGATTTCCCCTTCTAATAAATTGTGTTAGTTGGACACACAAGTAGCCATGTACCGTCGGAAATTATGGTAAAATAAATTGTTTTCTTTTGCACTGTAAATGGAGATAGTTTTTTTGCGCTTTCGTTTTGTTTATCATGAGTTTGATCATTTTGCAATATTTACAAGCGTGGCCCTATCGAGAGTGACTCGGTTCTTCGATCGAGTGGGAGTTAATGACATTGATTGCCCATATCCCTGTGACAATACCTGCCATAATCTGGTTTTCAAGTGAGAGATGAGGAATTTAAAGCATATCATGTAACTTTTACAGTTGTTTACATGACTTTTAGATTGATACTTCTTTTTGTGCATATTTAGAGGATTGTAAGTTTTTTTGGTGGTTGTTGAACAATAGGATTGGTGGTTTTTGTGAATACTTAGAAATTTGGAACATTTATTATACTTGACAAGCTTTCGTGGATATATAAATCTTTTTCAATGTCGAATTGTACATTGTTTTTCTCTCATTTGAGTATTTGTTTATATATATATATATATATATATATTGTCGATGTATGTATGTCAAATTCTATTTTTTTGGGATGTTAGCACCCCCAAGGAGTTGTTGAGGGTGCGCAAAGCGATGGAGTAGGTCCTATGGTTGTATTTTCGCGAGTTTTAGAGGTTATGGAGAATCAATTGGATTGAGCTTAGTTTTGAAAACTAAACAAAGCGGAATTGAGACGGATTAGCAACGGAATTCAGAGATTCCGTTGCTATTCCGTCTCTAATTTCCGAGGAAATAGCCGAGCCCATACTAAATAGCAACGGATCAGAGACGGAATTCATGAATTAGCAACGGATCAGAGACGGAATTATTGCATTCCGTCAACGTTCCTATGCTAATCGAGATGGATCGAGAGCGGCATGTAATAATTTCGCCTCTCGATCCGTTGCTAATCGAGATGGATCAGAGATGTTAATGCAATAATTCCGTCTCGATTCGTTGCTAATCAGAGACGGAGTGCAATAATTCTGTCTCACGATCCATTGCTAATCAATGACGGATCGAGAATAATGAATAATTCGTCTCGATCCGTCTCGATTAGCAACGGATCAGAGACGGAATGCAATTACAACTATACCATTTAGAAGAATTTGCATTTATGTTCCGTCTTTATTTCTTTCTAAATTCCGTCTCTAATCTGTCTCTAATCAGCAACGAAACCCATTTCCGTTGCTGACTAAATCAACGACGACGATTTTAGAGACGGAATAGATTTCGTCTCTGTTCCGTTGCGGAATTGAAATTAGAGACAGAATTTATGCTAATCAGTAACGGAAATTTTCGTTTCTGATCTGCTATTTTTTTGTAGTGCGAGACATATTGTTCGCACATTGTTTCATTCCTTTTTAAAAAAATTGGATTTTTTTTCATTTTCCCTTCGATATGGCTCCTTCCAAGGCAGTTGTGGCCCGAAAGGAGATCGGTAGTGAGCCGTTAGGAGGTGCCCGTGGTCGAGGTGGTCGGTGACCCCAGACTGCACCTTACCAGAAGGAGAAACAAAAATTGAAAAGAAGGTTAATGCACAAGCGACGAGTACACGTGCTCGGAAGGGTGTTCTACAAGATGAGGGTTCACACATTGTCGAGCATCGGGAATTGGATTTGATAATTGCTCACGGTGGAAGTCAGGGTGAAGCTTCCGAGTCTTCTGATGACTCACTTGGGAATGAAGAAAGAGGAGAAGGTTTGTTTTAAGTTATCTACAATTGTTGCATTAGTTACTTAGTGTTTACTTGGTTATATATTTGTCCATTTCTGATAATTGTGATTTTATGTTTACTTTGTCAAGATTTGTGGGTGGTAATAGCAGTAGTGGAGGCAACCGAGGGGCACGAGCCAGGCACTCGAGGCGGCCAAGGTGGGTACGGGAGTCGAGGTGGGAGTGGCACCCGACCCACAACATATGAAAAAAAGCAAGAAAAAGACACGTCTGCTCCTTTACCCGGAGGGCCAATAGATTGGAGTCTATTGTTGAGCTTGAAAGATCACATTGCGACTGCGATTCGGGACAATGTGGTACGTAGATCGTGAGTTTTAAGTTAAGAAATTATAATATTGATTGTTGCATGTTTAGCGGTACTAGTTGGAATTAAAGCACTCAAGAGGTATAGATAGATATTTGCTTTCACTTATTTTTCTGATTTGCTCAATTGCTCGAGGTTTTTTTAATGTAATCACAAACGATGGTAGCAAACATTCATAGTGTACAAAATAATGAAAATAAATCCGATTGTTCCACAAGTTGCTACATAGCACCATGTATTCATTTTTACTTAATATAGCACCATAACTACGGAAGTATGCAAATAAGAAGAAATTGCACATAAATTGTTTAAAAAAGAAGTCTGAGAAGTAGATTATGATATTTGTCAACAGTCGGATCATGCCAAATCGCAAATTGATATCATAAGAAACCAGATAAAAACAAATAGCTTGAGTTATAAGAACTTAACAGCATTTTTGAATCTAATAACTGATGAATGACCCATTGCACTGAAGCCACATTAATGCAATTTCCACTTGTATTTTTGAGCAACCACCATTTAGATATTGAGTAAAAACATTATGCAGCAACATTCTTTATGGATATGGTTTATTCTGTATATACAACTTTAGATCCTAATACAATTTACTACCCCTAATATTTCCTTCTGCAGTAGTGATGTTAGCATGTTACCATGTTTTTCAAGGCATAGGCCTGAAAGTTCGAATATATAAATCCATCTTTATGGAACCTACGATCTTTACTTCACTGGCCCACTTTGCTATATTGGAAACTTACCAAAAATATAGGAAATCACTAATTTTTTTCTCTTTTCTTTTTAAATTTACCAATGCTTCTGTCTCATTCATGCAAGCTAAATTGCCAATGCATCAAGATACCAAAGAACATATTGATCTTCTTCTAATGCTTTTGTGTTTGATTCATGAGATAGACTTGATGATATTCCTATATATGTTCCACGAGTCCCTTATATATTAGAAGCACAACTTGTTGATAATTTGTTGGTTTTTTTGTCTTGAAATGCATGCCAAGATTTGTATTGATGAGATTAGATATGATTTTTTGGGACTAAAGATGATTAGATGGTTGAAATCATGTAACTTTCATTTGTTTTGCAGCATCGTCCAAACCTGAAATGCATCAACCACGGGGCTCAAATCCAAGAGTGGGATTTGCAATCATGTCACCCCGATACCGAGGGTCTTCAGAGGATTATCTACCGATCCAGATTTGCCCACTCATCGACTGCTCGTACCGGAAGGGCAACAAAGAGTTGATTTCTGCTTTTGTCGAGCGCTGGCAGCCGGAGACAAATACATTTCACATGCCATTTGGTAAAATGTCAATTAGTTTGGAGGATGTCGGCATCTTACTGAAGATTCCGATGACCGGCAAGGTCGTTACGGTGGATAATTTCTCTAGATACACCAAGGACTATTGCAAGGAAGCTATTGAGTTAGTTTCAAAGTTGCTTAGTGTTACAATTGAGGAGGCGGAGGAAGAGGTCAACATCACGAGGAGCCTCACTATTTGAAAAGCTTGGTTGAAGACTCGGTGGTCCCCGAATGGGAAGTCGAAGCCGCTTCATTACCTGTAACGACCCAAATAAATCCAATCCTAATCGATTGCCTACTAGGACCGTGACGTGGCAGCAAATCCTACGTGGCGACTCGGTCAGAACTCGGACGTCGACACCGAGGTAATAATTCAATAATTTTATTTGTGTGTGATGCCTTGAATATTTTGTGTTTGTTTATGTGTGCACGGGCAATTGTATTGACATCGTTGTCAAATTAACGAGTGAGTGTAGTTCTCGAGATGTGCACGTACCGGGTATTTAGGTAGGTTAACTATATTGATTTAAAGTTGGTCTAATAGAACTTATTTAATTCAAATGCCTAAAATAAGTCATAAGGGCATTTTAGACATTTCACAAAGTATAATTTTTAAAATATAAACTAGAATTATGAGGTGTCAAGTTCTTATGGTTCATAGAGAGATAATGGAAATTTTAATAAATAATAAATAAAGAAAATTTTGTGTGGTGGTGGTTCACCCACTTAATGAGAGTATAAAGAGATAGAGAGAGAGAGAGAGAGAGAGGTGAAGGATTATGGTTTTATTTGTTAGAGGTTGTGTAGAAGTAGTGGTGAGGAAGAAGAAAACCAATTTCTTTGGAGATCCAAACCAAGCCAAGTAAGTCAATATTTAATTTCATTTAATTTTGATGTTATGGAGTTAATACATAGTATATTAGTTTTGTTCATTGTTGGTAGTTTGATTTTAGTAGAGTTAATCCTAGTTGGGTTGATTTAAAGAAGAAAAAAAAAAAGAGTTATTATTGATCATTTTGTCGAACAAAGAGAGAAAAGAAAAGAAAGAAAAGAAGGAGAAAAGAAAAAAATAAAAAAATAAATAGGGGAGGGGGTGGTTCATCCCAGACCCAGTTCAGGGCGGCCCAAACCCTTTTTTTAATTAAAAATACATTTTTTATACATTTTCATTTATAAAAAATAACATAAATTCAAAAAAGAAATCAGGAAAATTCAAGAAAAATAGGTAAAATTAGAAAAAATAAGAAAAAATGAGAAAAATTATAAAAAAGTGAGTTTTGAAGCTTTTCGAAGATTGTTACACCGAAATCCTCCTTGAAAAGCGTGTCAACACTGTAACTCCCATATTTTGAATTATTTTGAGATTTAAAAATTTAAATCATATCAAATAGGCTCAATCGCACCTAATTTATTGCAAATTGATATCGGGAGCCTAGGCGACTAGTATCGAGTGTCGGGTACGTATTTCGAGGCGTGTGGGAGCCGAATTTTGCTTGCTACTTTGCGTATTTAGGTAAGTAAACCAATAAAAAATTCAATATTAATTCTTTTCATTTCCTTGTTATATTTGATAGAATCATTACTATTATTGGACTCTACTTCTCTGTTGAGTGACCTAGGGTCTAAGTGGTCTGGTACAGTCGATATCCACTCATGGGTTGAGCAGCCGATTAGCTCTCGTGGCTCCCCAATGGGCATGAATCCATCGAGTGAGCATCTGCCATGTGTCGTGGCTCCTCCCAGGTATTCAAGTTCCATTATGGTTGAGCATCCAGTTAAGTGTGTGGCTCCCTTTGTAATGTTTTCTTGGACTGCAGCTCAAGAGAGTCGATAATGTCGAACAGATTATATGCGGTCGATGCGGCTTTGACCCGCCGCACCACTATTAAATACTTACACGTTTTAAGTGGCTTTGAGCCCATGTGTAGAATGTCAGGACCACTTACTCCTTACCATCTTTTTCCTGGTCAATTGGTCCCTACAATTGATCATTGTAGTCTGTCTATCATGCATTTTATTGACTCTTTCTCAACACTTTATTTTCCTTCCAGCATGATTTATGGACTTGTTTTATTGTTTAATCAGAATTATTGTTGAACTTTTTCTGGATTTACTCACTAGAATTCTCTCCGCCTTTGGTGACAATTGCAGGTCCTTCTAATAGCAGAGGCAAGGAGCCTGTGATCGATGACTTCCTCTGAGCTTCCCTCAGAATTAGCTCCTCTATGTTACTACAGTAGGTTTATTTTGATATGTTGGACTGTACATATGATATATACTTATGTTTTTCGTTACATTGGGGCTCATTTTGGGATGTGAGACGTTTGATACATGTATATGACACTTCTTCACACTGTTCGTCATCATTTATATACATAAGATCTACTTTTACAGGATTTCCACACCTAGGCATGTCCCGACTAGTGTTTACTTACTTAAGTTGCTTTAAATATTTTTAAATTTCGCTACGTAAATGTTAAGACATGTTAAACTAAATAATAAACTTATTAAGCAACTAATAATTAAATAACTTGGATAAGAGGTTGACTAACCTGCGTTGACTCTGCGGGAGTTGACCGGGGGTCCATGTAGATTTAGCAAGGCGGGGCCCAGTTTGTGGGGACTGGGGTCGTCACATTACCTCATGTAGTGCACCACGCGAGCATTCTAGTTGTACCTTTTATCGTGCACTCTCTTTACCGACAAGAGTGGATCACGGGTCTCTATCGCATTACTCAAGTTGCAGTAGGATTTAAACGATGTTGGCAACTACGCATGGGGTGTTGTTGCGTTGGCGTACTTGTACCGTCAGCTTGGGTCGACCACTAGATTTGAAGTGTCACAGATTGTTGGATACCTCACTTTGCTTGAGGTAATTGTTAATTCAACCGCTTATAAATTTTATTTTATTACTTATTGTTTTATCGATACTAATGTTTTTTGCCAGGGATGGGTGTACGAGCACTTCAAACTCGGGTTTATCATATCAAATGCCAAGTTCATGGACTAAGTGCAACCCCGTGTTTCATGGTGGATCCGGAAAACACGAGACGGTCAATTTTTAGGAAAAGTTGGCATCAATTAGGAGTACGTTGGACATATTGAGGCCAAATGAGGTGTTTCTCTTTCATTAGTTTCTTTCACATACTCCCAGTGTGGCCTTATTTGATACTTATACATTTTTACTGGTGTAGGTGACGTGGTACTCGTACGTTAAAATCAGGTCGGATGGTATGGGTCACCCAATCGTGTTCTACGATGGGACCTTGAGGTATATGGATATCGTCGAGCCATACCATCTGAAAAGGTTCCTAAGATAGCTCGGTCATGTGCAAGGTGTACAACGCCCTCCGTATCGCCCTCCCGAGGCATCCTGAGGCCCGTTTGCAATTAAGTACTCCGTCAAGTACAGGTTCGGCATTGGGAGAGGTGGCATAACCATCTGTTGGCCCCTGAAGTATGAGGTGAGAAGGCTCAATTCGAGTTCATGGCAACATCTGAGTATCTTCCTTGGTTCCTATGCGTTTCACACCCAATTATCGAGAACCCGTCATACGAGGAAGATGTTTCAGTCGCCTGTACCATCGCAATAATGAGGTGTTACAGGTATGTCGTTGGTAATGTTGTTTAAATAAAGTCCATTTCATTTCCTATTATTTCCTTTCTGCCAAAAATTACATACTTATGAATGTTGTTCTTCAATAGCGGAACCGACGTGCATTGGGCATCGTGTTGAAGTGGATTGATTTTCGAGACGAGGAGTGTACCATTAAGTCCCCAAAGAAAATGGCGAGTGAGGTCGTGAACTTCTTATCGGAGAGGATTTTCACTATGACTACCACCACCACTACCACAACCACCACCACCGCTACTACCACGTCAGCCGCGGCCGGTCCTTCAAAGGAATCCTAACACGACAGCGCGGCAAACCAATCGAGGCCAAGTTTAAGAAAAAAAAAAGGCCTTCCGAGCCCAATGCTCCTCCTCCTGCCAATGCTCCTCCTCCCAAGCACGTGCATGGCAATGAATATCAGCGGAAGTTATTTAAGAAAAAAAAGGCCTTCCGAGCCCTCCGAGCCCTCCCAAGAGCAATGAATTTTGTCTAGTGCTTGTTTGTAAACTGGGTTTCATGATTGTAAACTGTTTTGGAAGTTTGTAAACTATATTTGATGATTGTAAACTGGTTTTGATGATTATTTTACTATTTTTGATGAATCTGGATGTGTGTTGTGGATTGGTTTGTTGGCATTGTTAATGGTTTTGTAAACTAGTTTCGATGATTGGATAGATGTGAACATAAATGTGTGTCGTAAACTGATTTTGTAAACTATTTAAGTTGTTCTTGCCTTTTTTTATGTCTCGGTACCACAGGTTTGAAACCCTTCATTATTTCTCGAACATATCCTTCCGTAACCAAGCGTACGTGTCACGGACCTCCAACACCGAGACAAAAATGCAAGTCACACAATGTACTAGTCACGGTACGGTGATACCAACATTATTGATATGGTCTCGACCATAACCCACCGTAACTACACTAATAAACTCAGTAGCCGTTTACCGTGAATGTTGCTTAAATGATTCGTTGAAGTGTCTATGTTATGCATGAACGGGACTACACGTTAAGTTTTGCATGGAAGGAACTAACAGTTCTCACGTTGGGTCGTGCATGGGTCAACCAGTCATCTCTGTGAACCAGTAAATTACATAGTGAAACCCTCCTCTCGGGAGAATCATACCGAGAAGTTTGGCCAGTTTCCCTTGATAGCATGCCGTACCTATGCGTGAGACACGGACCTACTTGGCCGAGACTTAATTTTTTTTAAAGATCAATGTGATTTTTTACTACATAAAGTTCACAATTACAATTAATACTTCAAGATTAGCTAACCAAGAGGCATACACATGAAAACTTATAAAACCATTAACTTTGATACATATTTATTGCACTCAAATATACTTGGTACGGCAAGTGTAAACATCAAAACTTAAAACGTTAAAAATGACTATTGATAACACAACTAAGGTGAAGCTAAATCTACTACGGAAGGCCTACCTTCTTGAGAAGTTACAACCAACACGATTTCTCGAATTATGAATCCATCACGCCAACCTTTAGCTCATTCCTCAGCATACATTTCCCTTGATGGACACAATGATAGCAGTAGTGCATTCACAGTCGACTTCACCAGTCAAATACAAAGTACAACAACAAGTCATTATCATATAATCAGAAAATGAAAAAACACAATTCGCAAATAATCTATAAACTTACCCTAACCCAATGGATGTTCCTATCATTAATCATGCAAATGATAAGCCGACTATCTAACGATAGCGGTGGGACATTACGTAGAGGAAGGAATGTCGAGCAACTATCATGCGAGAAGTTTACTAGAATGAAACTAAAGGTCGTTGATATTAACAAGCCCATGTCTGGAGGTGTCAACCATTCGTCAAAAGAGGCCCCAACCCGATCATCCGGACAATGCACGGCAGCCTTCACCTTCTAGTAGCTCGTTTCAAGCACTTCTCGCCAAAAAGTTTCATACCCCGTTATCTCATCAAACATCCTTCTACGTATTAACCTCCAACCATCGACATCGAGGAGTCCAAGGCCGGAGGCAACATGCCGATATCCACAATTACCATCACCCGTCACATCAATAATGCTCCCAATGTATGGCAATCAATACGGTTGTATGCAATGAGAATAACCAACTTTAGATACACTTTGGGTCTCCCGACGTGTCCGACAAATTTTAGACCCCACTTTATTTTGATTTTTCCTCAAACTAGATGTCTTTTCTTTCGATAGTACATACTCAAACCAACTTGGTAATCTTGTCATCGAAGTATCTTCTTCATATTGTTTCCTCTTTGATCCTTTCTTCTTTCCTTTATTCATCAAACTTCCAACTATAGACCCCGGTGTCCTTCCCTTTGTTTTTATTTATGTAGGTGAGACAAATCCCGATGTGGATGAAGGCCGACAAATCTATCTAAGTTGCTGAATAATCCTAATGTGATCGTCCTCATCAGCGCAAGCATAAAACTTTTCCAACACTCTTTGAATCTTATCGTTCACATTGTGTCTGGCCCAATCCATAGGATTCTCGGGTACCATACTCAACTTTCGCCAGTATACATGAATGTCCTCGAGTAGGATGGGTGAACCAGCAAATTTATGGAAGTTTATCTCGTGTGCACAAGGAAGACCATGCGTGGTACGTATCTTACAACAACAACGAGTAGAGTCATGTCCAACATCCTTTCCACGTTCCAATTTATCTCTAATTAACTTAAGCGCCTTTTGCGAGACATATCCATGCAACCGGCGATACAAACCATCAACATATTCATGTTGCACTACATTCAAACTGAGCTCAAATGATGCCTTGATATTGTTATGTCGGATCCTAAGATGACCATCAACAACACTCCACAAAGTCTCAAAATTTACCCGACTGTTGCCAAGATGTAGCTTCAAAGTGGAATACGCAGATTCAACCCTCTGTGTCGTTGTTTTTCCAAAGTGCATAATTCGATGTGTCGATACCGGTACAAATTTTTCCTTGTACATCATCACCCATGTGTTATCCAAGTAATCAATAAGACCTTTCACAATTCCAAACTCATAACGTAAGTCATTCATCTTAAGTTCAAAAGATGCCTCCGACTTAGCATACAACATGCTCGTCCACCTATCCATGAAACGAGCGAAGCCTTCGTTATCCCCCCAATATATTTTTAGTTTTGGCCAATACTACTTTGTTGATGTGCCAAGAGCAAAGAAGGTGAGACGATGATGGAAATACTTCTTCGATAGCACTAATAAGGCCTAACTCTTGATCCGTAACAATCACGTCAGGTTTAGGCCACCCATCCAATATGGATCTCAAGTTCTCAAGTGCCCAAACATAATTTGCATTAGTCTCCGATGAGATTAAACCAAACCTAATTGAGAATGTCAAATGCGTCGAAGTGATGCCAACTATCTCCAATAATGGCATCTGATACTTATTAGTTTTATATGAACAATCCATCAGAAGAATCGACAAGAAACACCGTGGCAACTTGATTGACTCAGGATGTTACTAAAATAAGTCAGTGACAACATTCATCCTGAGATACTTCCGATGCCACGACATCCACTTGTTCTTCTCTAATATGAGCAATAGTTGTTGCATTTGAGTCCTCCCACCCGCATCCTCAATTCGATATTTTTGTCGTGCATTGTATATTATCCGGATAGTCGAAACATTATTTACATCCATTTGCTTCAACGTGTTGAGGATATCTTTTGGCTTCACATTCCCCTTAGTCATCTGCACCACAACCACCTGCTCACCCATATCCAATCTTCCTCCAAACGAGTGGTCGTCCAAGTTTTTAGCGGGGTCGTGATTGTGCCTCCCACACACAACATTGACATACCACAAAGAGTCCACATTTTTCTTGATGTTAATAAGCAAAAGGCGCCCACATTTCTTTGTACCAGTTTAAGTCCTCGTATTTTCCTCCTCCTCTTCGGTTCTTGGTTTCAAAGCAAGTTTTGCAGCTTTGACTTTTTCTAGTCTTTGTGACATTCCCCTAAATGTATCGGACCTCTCACATCCAAGTCTTACATTTCCCCTGCGCTTAATCTCTCCAGCATCAGAGTGCTTCATTACTAACACTAACTTTTTCGCACAACCAATCATTTGAAGCCATGAAATAGTCAATTCTCTAGATGGGAACGGCCTACAAGGAGCAAAAGCATCCTTATAGTCTAGAAATAGTGCCAAAACCGGCATTACCTGCAACATAAACATCGAACCATAAGGACTCAAGACCAATACACAGCAGATTTACCAAAAAAACCCAAAAAACCACGTTCGCGGTATTACAGGTCCGCGACTAAACACTAAGTCTTGGTCACTAGCAATCGATACCTATAGAAGAGTCTCAGTACACTATTACCGATACTTTTCAACATGTCTCAGTCACACCTTGAGCGAGACGTCTTGATTAGTCTCGGCTCCCACATACCAAGACTTTTTGTACAAGTCTCGGTCCTGCGAGGCCGAAACAATCGTGAGCGAACAAACACATAAAAAAACACAAAAAACACAAAAAACTGCAACAAATACCTCTTCATATACCTCCTCTTGCACTATTGTGGTACATTTATCTATTGTATGCGGAAAACAACTTCGAAAGGGTCGAATCTTTGAAACCCTACAATGAAAAACTAAATCATCAATGTCACTATTTCCAACACAAAAACAGTTGATTTGAACCTTTATATGGTTGTAATCGAGTGCTACCTCGCTATCGGATGGTGTGAAAGTGCAATAATCGACGCACGCCCGCAAAAAGAAATGTAAGTTTAGGTTAGTGATGAGAGACAAAAAAAGGTGGGGTGCCCCAAAATTTATTCAAAAGTGTGTTCCGGGATTGTTGAGGGTTTATATGAGGGGCAATATTGTCTTTTACATCAAAGTAAAATTTAGAGGAGAGAATACCTAAGAAAAATGGGTGCCTTTGCAAATTGGCGAGGTAACCATAGCAACCCTCTTTTTTTTTCAGAAACAATCTTGCACCTTACTGCCTTTGGTTAATAAGTTAACAATAACTAGATGCATATCACACCTCGATTTCAACTCCTTATAATGATTTGAAATTTGACTGAAAATTTGTTCATGAAGTTGAAGAAAAAAAAGTTATTATAAGAATATATTCAAACAAAAAAATTGTGATGGTACTTACTTTTTTATAAAAAAAAATTAGTGTATTATTATGCATTATGACTCACCTAAGTTTTACGAGTCTATAGTGATCGTTTAGGCATGTCGTTGCACTTAAGTAAGACAATAAAGCTAACAATATTGAGACAAAGATGCATCTTAAGGAAGTAAGGAGTGTTTGGGTATGTGCCCTAGGCCAATTATGTAAATGTTGTTTAAGTATTATAAGTAGATGCATGTTTCTTTTTGTAATAGTATCCATGGATAATTAATGTATTATTCTAAATGTCCCTAGTCAGTTATTATTGTGGGAACAATAATAAATTAAGACTTGTATGAGTCTTGTTTGATAATCATGTGATGATTATGTGTACGGATACGGATCAAGATTATAGGTATCTTTTGGGAACTGGTGCTGGGCTGACCCGCTATGAGAACACTACATGGTCAATGTCATAAGTGATTCTCATGAGAGTTATATCATTTATTCCTTTGACTTGAGATCACCAGAGACTCCAACATTAAGAGCACAATGATTTGATACAATCAACCACAGTCTTTAACCGGATGATTATAAAGATTGTGATTGGTCATTGTTCGACTAATGTGTGGATGTTATGTGATCAAGATGAAATTTGTCCCTCTCTTTTAGAGAAAGATATCTATTGGGCCCATCGATATGTTAGACTGATAAATGGTCATGTCTAGTGAATTGATTGGATCAATGTCACTTGACAATTTTAGCCTAATCGGAGATCGAGACTAGTAGATTGAACTATGACATTCCATGTCTTATGTTCAATCAAAAGATATCGCGTGATAAAGGGATATGATATATATTGTCTACTAGGTTGTATCGATTTATTGATTTTCATGCTACTTGGGTAGGCATAATGCCTTGCTAGAGACCGCTTATGACTAATGTACCAAAATGGTTTTGGTTCACTGTCAACGTTGTATGAACCTATTGGGTCGCACACAAAGAATGGATTAGCACGATTTAATATTATCTGGGTTAATGAATTTTATTTGATAAAATTCATTTTGAAGATTCTCATTAAATGTCCTAGTTTGACTAGGATTCAAGATTCTCCTACATTTCTAGTGTGACTAGAAATTTTATCTCTTAGTAAATCCTATTTGGAATAGGACTCTAATTGGAATTATAGTATGACTTTAATTCTTATTTGAGTTTTAGATAAATTAAAACTCTTGTTGGATTAATAATTGTAGATTATCTATGACTTTATCCTTTTTAGAGTTGGACTTTATCTACGACTCTATTTGGAGTGTGACTAGGAGATGGAGTTCTTTTACAACTAGACCTAGTGTACTATAAATAAGACATTAGGGTCACAGTTGTGATTTGATTTTTCTCGAGAGAGAATTCCCGAGAGAGATTTTTCTTAGAGAATTTTTATGAGAATTTTTGTCCTAGGATTTTTGGGGCTAGCACTCCGGATCGTGACCATCCGTTTGTGTGTGGATTTCAAATAGAGCACGTTTGTCTCTCATAACATCTTAAAGGAATCGATCAACACCAAACAAGGTAGACATTGAGTTATTCTTGCTAAGGTATGATTTTTTATCGGCACATCAATTTAATGGAATCAATAGGATCTTGGTTCGGGATGTTCGAAAAGGTTTCGAAAACTTCATCTGCGCATGATCCCCGAAACCCAACAAGGAGTTGCTCATCACGAGCTTGTGGTGAACATATTCTATTTTTTTTATGAAAGTGGTGTAAATATTCTAAATTTACATTTTTTTGCTAAGTAATCATAACATTTAATTTAAAATAAGTATTTCATTTCATTTGGTTATGATTTTCTAAACAAAAGACCAGTTTTCACATTGTGTATATACAAAATAAGAGATTTTGAGTTATTAATCGGTGTAACACTGTAACGCTTGAGTGATATTCACATATATAAATACCACATACACTTCTACACACACAAAGTCAATATTGATTTAATTGATCAAAAAATTCAATATTGATTTTATAGAAATTAAATTTGCTAAACAAATTTATTCTAACGTTTCGAGGATCTTATTTTATCCTAACATTTCAGCTTTTGACAAATTCATTGTGACATCCTAGTTCCCCAAATCTGTACCGCTCGGCCTAATCCCATCATTAAGCTCTAACATACGCCACGTAGGACTTAACAACGTATTAGTCAGTTTTTTCATCTTATTCACCTTGTTACACAAAATCAACATAATTACTATTCATTTCATTATCATCAAAGTTAATTAAAAGATTATTATTATTACCATAATTATCAGTGAAAGTCTTAATAAAATTAGCATAAGCATTGATAAAACACTTATTGTGGAAACAAGGTAAATAGACGATCACATGAAACCAACGAAAGTAATACACGAAATAGTAGGGTAGTCTAGTCTCTCGCCCAATATAAAACTCAAATTTATACAAAAGTTGTAAGTAATAGATACACAAAGTAATCACCTACAAAAGTAGCAGAAACTATCCTTCAGCGGCTCAAAACTAATCGCCAATCTTCTCCTTCCCTAGTCTGCTTCTCGAAGTATCTGCAACCATCGTCATAAAAAGGACAGTGAGTACACTAATGTAGAAAGTAACACTGAGAGACATTTATCCACATTTTTAAATATACAACAAGTATCAAAAAGCATAACAATAGCAAAGAAAATTAAACAAAGAATCATGCTCCTATGCTAATCTGATCTGCCAAAACCTCAAAAAATGTACCCGAACCTTCGAGACTCTTCCCTAGACTCATGGTACCATTGGACATGTTTTATAGCGTGTTTAGACCCTTAGTTAGGATCTTAAGATTGTTTAAGGTGTTTAAGTTCTAGTTAGGAAACTTCATATTTTGTTCTGTCAGAGCACCTAGCGCGTCTGGATAGCATGACTAATGCACTACTTAACCTTACTAGCGCAATATACGTAGGTAGCGCGATATGTGCAGGAAAACCCAGAATCTTGCACTTTAAATCCTGAGTTTTCTCCACACATGGCTAATTCCAACACTTTGGGATCCCTGTTCTAACCTACCAGAGACCCAATGTAACGGCCCAAAAATTTACTAATAGTAAATTAGTCCCTAATCAGTGATACCGACCCAAGACGTGGCTTGGGAGCGGCTACACGGTCCGAGTAATTGGTGTGAGGACCGAGAAATGTGTTAGATTTGATGTGATGATACTTAGTGTGATGTATATGTGTAGACTTATTAAGTCACTCCTACTTGTATATTGATGTCGAGACGTGAGTGGGGGCGCCTTGAAATGCGTACCGACGTGAGACAGGGGTAGAGAGTGATGTGGTAGTCTTATTTAAGCTTAGTGTAGCTTAAATAGTGATTTTAAAGTGGCTATATTTAGTTATATATTAAATGTAACTTAAGTTAGTAATTTAAGACAATAGCCATGTGATAGTTCTCGAGATACGTGTTAACACATCTAGGAACTGATTGAGTTACAAAGCGGTGTTATCTAGATTAAGTAAGTGGAGAGTAAATGGGACATGTGTTAAGGTGTGACCATTAAATAAGCCCCGGGATACTTATGCACTTAAAGATCAATTGCTATATCCATTGCATATATATATATATGGTTAAAGATCAACTCATTTTACTTTCTTACTTGCTGGAGAAGTAAAGATTGAAGAAGAAGAAGAAGAAGAAGAAGAAGAAGAAGAAGAAGAAGAAGAAGAAGAAGAATATCAACAAGCTTTTGTTGGAGAAATCAGTGGGTTGGTGAAGGAGATCAAACTAGAAATTCACCAAGTAGGTTACTCACTACACTAGCAACTTAGTCAAGTTGATGAATTCATGAATTTGATGTTACGTATGGTTGTTTTATGGTGTTGTTGATGTTTTGGGGCTCTGGAGATGTATATGAGGGTTCCCAAGGCATTTAGGTAGCCTACGTGTGGAGAAAACTCGAATTTTGATTTTAAAATTCTGGGTTTTCCTGCACATAGCGCGGTAGGTTAGACAGTTAGCGTGCTAATTTTGGGTAGCACTCTAGAGACAGTGGTTAGCGCGCTAATGAGGCCACTAGCGCGCTAATTGCCCTGACAGTATAAAAATCTGCAATTTTCTAAAATTCCTTGAACACTATAAACAAGTCTAAAACCCTAAGTAAAGGTCCAAACATACTCAAAAACATGTTATATGATATCCGGAATATAGAAAAATGTCTGGGGGTTCGGATATAAGATTTGAGGTGTCAGGAGGCCGAAATAGCTTAGAAAATTGCGTGGATTGTAAGTAAACTAATTGAGATATTTTCCCTCATTTCATGCCTTGATATTGCTTGTTGTTTACAATTGTTTATATTGTTGTACAAAACTTTGTTTGCTTGTTAAATTCTTGATGTTATTGTTGGTACGTTGTTTCTTATTATGCAGTTATTGTTAAATGATAATATGTGTGTTTAAGATTATGTTGTGGTTTGGGATATACGCAACATTTGGGGTATGGGACCTGGGGATGTCGGTATACTAATTAGTTAGTGTCACGTACCTACAATATGAGGTTTTTGAAATGATTAAGCGGTGACCAATTAGGATAATACCGATGTACTATGTGTACTGACCTATTACCTGAGGTCGATAAGTTTGTGTCACAACTAATAAGGATAATACCTACGTGCACTACTATATAAGCTATTACCTGAAGGGTAATATGTAGGCCAATGTGTGAAATGCAAAAAATGCAACCAATTAGGGTAATACCAATGTACTATGTGTACTGACTTATTATATGAGGTCGATATGCCGTATTTCACAACAAATAAGGAGAAGGCCTACGCATAAACGGCGACCAATAAGGGTAATACCTATGTATTATGCGTACTGACCTATTACATGAGGTTGATACGCCGTGCTAAATAAATAACTACCCAAGGTCTATGTGATCAATAGGGTATTACTGGGCTAATGTATTAATAACCATTTAATATGTGTGGTTCATTGGAACAGTTTCATTTTGTTAAATTAAAGAATCTCTTTGCATGTTCTATTTTCAGCAAAGTTATTATTATCATGCTTTTATATACTTGTTTCATATTTGGGAATGTGAACAAATGTCTCTCAATGTTACTTTCTACATTACTATATTCACCGTCCTTTTTATGACGGTGGGTGCAGATCCATCGAGTAGCAAACCAGGCAATGAGAAGTTTGGTGACTACTACTGAGCCAGTGAAGAGTTGCTACCTTTGTTGTAGGTCTCTAGTTTTGTTCTATGACTTATATATATATATATATATATGCTTTCCATTCACTTTTGGGGATTTATACTACGGGTTGTGAGTAGTGTACAGATCAGAAACATGTTGATATATAGTTATCACCATTTTGTTATATATATATATATATATATATATATATATATATATATATATATATATATATATATATATATATATGCATGTGATTTTCATTTCTTAGTTTACACACTTAGGTTCTATATGAGTGACTATCGCAAATTTGTCAAGACTTTCGCTGAATAATCTTTAACCATATGAGAATTTAATTAACTCTGATTTAAGTAATTGACAAGAGATAAGAAAACATTTATTGGAATAATTAACTTGTGAGAAGAAAAGTTTTAGAAATGCTGACTAATACATTGTTAAGTCCTACGTGGTGAGTTTAGGGCTTAATGATGGGATTAGGTCGGACGATGCCTTAGATTTAGGGAGGGGTCGTCACACCCAAGACACCGACCATAGCAACAACCTTAGCATACACTTCATATAGATTCATTAAACCATCAAAATATGCTTGCATTTTTCGTAAAACTCAAAAATACACTTAACACTTTGATTGATTGTAACTATATCAATTTAACTCCGAATTGCAAACTTGTAGCAAATTTAATGGTTTTTTGCAAGGGATCCAAATATATAAACCAATTTCAAAAATCATTTCATTTACCCTCTGAAATCACATAAAAATCGAAACTGAACTATACCCGTAATTTTACCAAAACTATGTGTAGATTAGCTTACCTAATTGATGATCCTCCAAACTTGATCAACTCCTCAAATCACTATAATTTCTTCATACCTTACTGATCTTTCTCTCTAGAGCTTTACTGCTTCTCTAAGTTTAGAAATGAAAGGATTTTCATGGTGATCTTTCATTCAATCTTATATATATCATAAGGTTGATTCCTAGCCATTGATCTTAATGTGCACACATAACTCGAGGCTTATCTAATGGCTCATATTTTGTTTCAAATCCACTAACTTTTCACTATCTCATCCTTGATAACACAATTTCATAACTTAAATTGTCTCTTAATGTGTTTACACGTATCTCGAGGAACATCAAATTCCTAATATTTTAATTTGTTAACTTAGGTTACATTTAATGTAAATCAACTATAGTCACATCTAATTCAACTAGCTAAGTCCCATTAACTTAAATTAGCTTATCACATCACTCTCTACCTTGGTCTCATGCCGACATGCATCTCGAGGCGCGTCTACACTCACGTCTCGACATAAATATATCAGTAGGAGTGACTTAATAGTCTACACATATACATCACACTAGGCATCCATCGCTCAATAGTACTATATTACTCAATCCTCACACTGAGTATTCGGACCGTGAACCTGCTCTTGGGCCATGTCACATGTTAGTAACCTTGATTAAAGACTAATTTTTTATTAGTAAATTTTGGGTCGTTACATTCCTCATAACGTTTTGGTTTTTGAATGAATCGCATTCTTGATTAGATTTTGTCTCAAAATTGATGATATGTCAATTGAAATTATTTAAAAAACACGACCTAATGGCTACTTAACACCAATGTCAACCCAAACAATTTGATGAAGAAAAAAAAAATAGTTATCGTGTGATACAATTTTTGGGGCAAAATTTGACTAAGGATACAACAACAACAACAACAACAACAACGTAGCCTCAGTTTCAAATTAATAGGGGTCGGCTACATGTACCTTTAGTCAAAAAAGATACAATTTACAAAAAATTAAAATGTCAAAATAAATTTGTAAAAATCAAATGTTTGGTTAGATTTGCCAATCCCCAAGCATTATGATAGAATTGCCTGTTAGTCCTCGAAATTAAAATGTTAGGATTAAATTGCTTGTTTTAAAAAGTTAGAGTTCTTTTGCAAAAAGAAAAAAGAAATTGTAAACATTAGGACATTTTTGGAGGGAATATAAATATATATGCTTTTATTATTGTGCAATAATTTCATGAACATGGCCCATATGTATAGTAATGTTATCTGAAACTTAGGAGTGGCAAGAGATCGGTGGCACCAAAGACAAGTCATGTTCCAAAGCATGTGAGATGCCCCCTTAAAGATCTACAAAAGCTTACACGCACCATACTTTATATTATTCATTATATTTGATCAAATGTCGAATAAACTATATGAATGAGAATCTATGAATATACGCATACATTAAATATGAGATTGGCAACCAAGATTACACGTACCAAAGTGTCGGTTGGGTGGAAACAAATCTCTCAGTGTGACAGCGTTACATCTTTTGTTTTATGTCTAGTGTATAGTTTCAATTATTAATTTAGCTTAATTTATTAAGATTCTTGACAAAATAAAGTTTGATTACGTACAGGTACGCCACGTGCGTGGAGCATGTGCCGAGTTGTTCTCCAGGTCAATTAGCACCATTGCACGCGGATGCACCGGATCACTCATGGAAAGGAGTATAAAAAGCCTCTTTTCGGCTTATTACACCAATTAATTTAAAAAAACTAGTTGTTTCCCCCATGTGTTATGGAAATTACATAATAGAAGATTTATTAAATTATTTTACATCCTTAACTAAATGTCCACATTGATAGCTTTAGATGATATTATGACTATATCATCTGCTCAATACTAAAAATTACACCAATAAAGATAAACATTTAGACCTCCCGTTCAAGTGTTGAATTCAAAACAACCCATATTTTTAGTAAAGGTAAAGAAAAAAATGAAATGAATAAAGTATGTGAAATTGTACTAGTGTTTTTTTTTTCTTCTGATACTTTTTTTTGATAAATTGGAAGTATGTATATATACGGTTGTATGAATGTATGAAAAAGTGCAAAAGCAAGAAAGTTACAAAATGATGGATGTCGCAATTGACACCTATTTCAAGCAAAAACTAAATTAAAAAAAGTTGTGCTTGGCCCCTTACATAAGTCAACTCATGGTTCTTGTGCATCCTTTCGAACGCAGAAGACCCCCACAAATATGTGCATCTGGAGACCCAAACAAAAATCTAGATGATGGCCAAGCTCTCCTCAAAATTTTCTCAATCTGACGCGAGAGAATAACAGCCTAGAAGAATGGAAGGGTGGTCAAATTTATAGGGGGAATAGAACTTGCACTATAATCAATTCCATGTATCTACGCCCATGATTTTAAAAAACTTATACTACACTCCATTTTATATATTTGCCCATAGTTTTAAGTTGAAGGTACTCATTCTATTAATCCATTCGTTGATAATATAACCATTATTAATTATTAATACATAGATGCACATATAATACATAATTATATCTCTTGGGACAATCAATAATAGAAATAAATAAATAGCAAAAATTAAAAAATTAAGAAAATTAGAAAATTAGAATGGTGAGAGGAGGTAGCTTCTTAACTTTCTCTCTCATTCGACTTTTATATGTTCTCTAGGTCAATTAGCACCATTGCACGCGGATGCACTGGATTACTCATGGAATGGAGTATAAAAAGCCATTTTCGACTTATTACGCCAATTAATTTAAATCAATTAGCACTTTTAAAAATTTTCTTTTAGTAAAATTTTGGGAAGTGGGCGATAAATTTTTTTTTTTTTTTTTTCATGTACAAGCCAAGTTTCACCTTTAAATAAATGGTTAAGTTATTATGGTCCATTCCCATGGGTAGACTAGATTAGGCTCACTTTAGCAAATTAGTGTAGATGGGAGTGTGACTCTTTTCGTTAACGGTTTATCCGAGGTGGGGGGGTTTTGTTCGCGTGACGGTAAAACGATTAGGATAAATTTATTGAAGGGAAAAGAAATTACTAATTTTTTCATCACTTGCGTGGGCATCGATTTCAAGATTTTAGGGTTTTCAAGGTGTGGAGTCGATTGTTGCCTCCATTGCCAGTTTTATTTTCCTTGAAGACCAAATCATTGCCTCCATTGCTAGTACGCACACTTCTTTTCTTCGTTTTAGCTTTTTTGTAACATTCCCTTACTCTCCTTGCGATTGTTGTTCTTTGATTAAGTTGTTCATTGTTAATCACGTCAATTTATCAAGTTATTGTGTAAAATGGAGAGGTGATTTGTTGTTGAAGTTTCGTTTTGATTCTTTGTCGTTTTTTGCTATTTTGTGTGAAATGGAAAGCAATTTAAGTGAAATGGAGAATAGGCAAGTGATTTTTGTGGCGGCCCTCGCTGCCCCGGGGTGACGTGTCTCCGTGTACTCCTTGCCAACTGGCCCTACTACACGTGTACGGCACCTGCCCATCCTTTTTTTGTCTCGAAATTCGTATCCACTTGTGTGTACAGCGTATAAATGACATATTCAGCTGAAGTCGTACTTAAATGCAAGAAATATTAATAATTAGTTTAACAAATCCAATTGTGGAAAAAACCATGAAAAGTACTCTGTATAGAGGTAGAAAACTGTACCATATAAGGTATAGCCATGTACAAGGTCATGATACTCCCCAGTTCCCAAAAGAAATCAAAATATCAAAATATCAACACACGTACAAGTAGTCCTCGACAGCAGGCAGTCAGAGGTAGTCGCCTAAGATCCCCTTGCCCTTACTTGTACTCGGATCTGCACTCAATCATCACAGAAGAAAATGGATGATGAGTCCAGTAAGTAAAATTTCAAGGAACTCCTCCGAGCATTCAAATAAACAAGTGGAAGTCGATAAATGTTGTTAAATAAACATGCGGAATGTAAACAGACAACTGTAAGTAGGGCATCGCATGCATAGATAACAATAAAGTGCAAATGTATGTGCATGTTCCAATCAGACTAAATCACACTTCGGGATTTCCTTCCAGGATCCCACTAGTGGGCGCACCCAACTAGCTATCACTGGTCCCTCTCGGTGGCCGACGTAGACCTACGACGCACCGACACATGTAGCAGTTCATTAGCTCGGGTCGTTATCCACCGAGAACTCCTGATAAACATGCTATGGTCTAGAATGCATAGACACACAACGGAAAATCCGGTGGGAGTAACTCAATCAACCGTCTAAACAATGACAAGATATAGATGTAATAATGACCACAAGGTATACTGGAAATGAATGGAAATACGAAGCGAAATAAATACTCGAAATTTTTCAATTGGGTTTTACAAACCTCACAACCTACTCCAATACCCCATAATCAATCCCCGAGTCCAAGTCCACTGAGTCCTTGATCGCCAATTGATCACCCGTATCCACCTATGTTCATTTATCAACAATTTCGATTTAGCATGACAATTTACGACCAATTTCTAAAATCGTAGACCAAATTGCCCATTTCGCGCTTTTCGAGACAAAAATCTCGTGAAAGTCATGTCCTGAATATCCAAATATTTAATTTTTCATAGAAATTCATCAATTTCTATTTATTTATCGAAATCTAATTTTTTAGGCATTTTTCCAATTTTTCCCAATTTTTCTTCCCTTTTCTTCTTTTCTTTTTCTCTTTTTTTTTTAATTTGGTTTTGGTCGGGTCAACCCAAATGGGTCGGACCCGACCCAACCCTGGACCAGAACAGGTCCAAGCTCGACCATAGGCCGAGCCTGGCCCGTTCTGGGCCCAGCCCACTAGAGGGGGGGATGCACACACGCTCGCACGAGCGCGCGCGTGTGCATCTTCCCCATTTGATCGAACCAAAACTGGTTCGATCACTGGAGTTTTTTTTTATTTTGCCTCAGTTGTTTGGGTTGGGGTTGGCTTTCACCCCAACCTAGGTGGAATGGATGGCGGGGAGACACCCCTGCCATCACCACCGCGACCCCGTGAGGCCTCCATGGCCGAACCCCCGTCTCGGCCACCACGGCCGAACCCCCGTCTCGGCCACCACGGCCGGAGCACCAAACTCACACCGAAATCAACTATGACTCACCTCCTTCCTGGCTTCTCCACCCTCTCTTCTCTCCTTCCCGGCTTCTCTTTTTCCTTCTCTCTCCGTTTCTTCCTCTTCCTCTCGCTAGTGTGTTTCTTCCTCTTCCTCTCGCCAGTGTGATTTTTGGGTGTGTGTGTGTGTGTGTGTGTGTGTGTGTGTGTGATGTGAGAGAAAAGGTGGTGGAGTAAGGATAAGGGTTGTTGACTTTGTGTCTTGACTCCAAAGTGTGACACAACTGGGACACTCGCCTGTGTTTTCAGGCGTTTCGACGCCCGGTTTCGCGTCCGAACCTCGATATACGCGTACCGCCGCGTCGCTAGCCACCCGATATCTATTCCATATTAGTTACTTGGCCAATTTTTATTTAATTTGTGTGTTTTTGTTTCCCCGACCTGATATTCGATCCCGTCAACTACCCGGTACCAGCGTCGACACGCATATCGAGGTGAATACAGTTCACACAATCTCGTTGTGTTTTAGTTTCCCGGTCCTAATATTCATTCCCGTCAACTACCATGTACCCGCGTCGACACGCATATCGAGACGAATACAGTTCACACAATCTCGCACGTATTGTTATGCAACATACACACATGCGATGTATTTCAACAAATTGCACCGCATATAAGCAACCAACACACCATAAACTATCATACCTAAGTCCCCGTGTGTCCTAGCCTACCGCGGCGTCCACGTAGATCTGAGCTGGCGTCCACGTCAGTAAATTTATGATAATTAACGACATTAATAAAATGGGTCGTTGCAGTTCTTCCTAACTAAATAAAAGTTAGTCCCGAAATTTAACTGTAACTAAAGTCCTATACCAGAGAATAGCTGAGGGTATCGTGTCCTCATCGTCGACTCAAGCTCTCAGGTGAGTCCCTTCCATCCTATGATGCTGCCAACGAACTAGTACCTTCGCGAGTTCCATGTTCCGGAGAATCTGTACTCGACGGTCAACAATCTATATCGGTCTCTCCTCATAGGTCACGTCAGGATGTATCTCCACCTGTCCCAACTCAATCGTCGGTCTCGGCCAGACCTAGCGAGTCACAACATGGAAATGTGAAATGTCGGATGAACCCCAGCTAACTCGGCAGGTAACTCCAACCGATATGCAACAGTGCCTACTCTCTGTGCAATCCGGTATGACCCAATGTATCTCGGCGCCAGTTTCCCCTTAATTTCAAACCTTTGTTGACCTTTCCAAGAGAAACCTTCAGATACACCATATCGCCCTCGTCATAGCTCAGACCCTCGCGATACCTATCCGCGTATTTCTTTTGTCTATCATGTGCGCTCTCGCAGCTTCTAACAAATTTGTAGGATTTTCTTTGTGTGATCAACAACTATCTCAGGCCCTACTGTCACTATATCTTCCGGCTCTGCCCAACACGCAAGTGATCTACAGGGCCTCCCATACAGCGCCCCAAATGGTGGCATGTCAATGCTCGCCTGATAGCTGTTATTCTATGCAAACTCACACAGAGGCAGATAATCCTCCCACGAACCCCCAAACTGTAATATACAAGCCCTGAGCATATCTTCCAAAATCTGGATCAATCGTTCTGACTGTCCGTCGGTTTGAGGATGATAAGCCGTACTAAACTGCAACCTGGTGCCAAAGTGTTCCTGCATTGCCTCTCATAGTTTCGAGGTCAATCTGGGATCTATGTCTGACACAATGGAAATTGGCACCCCATGAAGTCTAATAATCTCTCGCTCAAACAATATGCTCAGCTGGGAAACGTGTATTTCATCGAGATTGGAATGAAGTGAGCCGACTTCATCAGTCTATCAATCACTACCCAAACTGCATCATGACGCCTCGATGTCAGCGGTTGCCCACTAACGAAATCCATAATGACATGTTCTAATTTTCACTGTGGAATAGGCAACGGCTGTAATAATCCACCGGGTCTCATGTGCTCAGCCTTCACCTATTGGCAAATGTGACAACTCCTAACGTACGCACCTACGTCAGCCTTCATCCCTGGCCACCAGAATAGTTGCCTCAAATTATGGTACATTTTGGTCCGACCAGGATGAACTGTGTAACGAGAACGGTGTGCATCCTCCAGAATCTCGTCCCATATCTCCTGATCCGCAGTATCCACAATCTCCCTTGGTATCTCAAACATCGATCTGTGGTTTCGCCAATCAGTGCATTCCAAATTCCGTGACAGGCCACTAACCCGCTCATAAAGCCCATCAGCTCTAAGACACTCGGCAACCCGTTCAATCGATACGGTCGGTATCCTCATCTGACAACAAATGTGATGTTCCGCCGTAGTAGACAGCTCGGTCATGCACATAACTGATTATGCCTTTAATAAGCCATGCTCATGTGTCATCTGCTGCATAACAGTCTGACTATCGAGTCCACTCCTGCTCAACGTGTCTGCTACGACGTTCGTTTTGCCAGGGTGATACTCAATAGCGAAGTCGTAGTCCTTCAGCAACTTCAGCCATCTCCGCTGGCGCATATTCAGATCCATTTGCGTGAAGATGTAACGTAAACTCTGATGATCTGTATATAACACGAAACGCTCTCCATAAAGATAGTGCCTCCAAGCCTTTAGTGCAAAGACTACCGCTGCAAGCTCCGGTCGTGCACTAGATAATTACCCTCATGGGGTCTCAACCGTCTGGAAAGATAGGCAACTGGTCTACCATCCTGCATCAACACACATCCAAGACCAATGTCCGACGCATCTGTATATACTATCAAGATCTAACCCGGCTTCGGCAATGTCAATACTAGTGCAGATGTCAATCTCCGCTTCAATTCACAAAAGGCCTGCTCACACTCATCTAACCAGTCAAATCTGATATCTTTCTTAGTCAGTCACGTCATCGGCGTTGCAATCGAGGAAAAATCCTGCACAAATCGCCGGTAGTATCCGCCACTCCAAGGAAACTCCGCATATCAGCCACATACTCAAGCGTCTTCCAATCAATGATCGCTCGAATCTTTTCTAAATCCACTGAGATACCCTGCTCACTGATGACATGGCCTAAGAATCTCACCGCACTTAGCCAAAAGTCAAACTTACTAAACTTGGCGTACAGTCGGTGCTCCCTCAGTGTCATCAAAACTATCCTGAGATGTCCCTCGTGATCCTCAGGAGTTCTGCTATAGATCAAGATATCGTCAATAAGCACAATGATGAATCTGTCCAAATATGGCCCCACGACCGTGTGCATCAGATCCATGAAAATCGCTGGAGCGTTCATCAATCCAAACGGCATGACTATGAACTCAAATAACCAATATCTCGTGTTGAAAGCGGTTTTCTGGATATCCACTTCTCGAATCCTCAATTGGTGATAACCTGAGCGAAGGTCAATCTTTGAGAAGAATCTGGCACCCGTCAGCTTATCAAATAGATCGTCAATCCTAGGAAGTGGGTAACGGTTCATCACAGTTACCTGATTCAGCTTCCTACAGTCAATGCACATCCTCATTGTACTATCTTTCTTCTTCACAAATAGTACTGGAGCTCCCAAGATGTGACATACAAGGGTGAATGAAACCCTTCTCCAATAGCTCATCCAACTGTCGTCTCACCTCCTCCTGCTCTGCTGGTGCCATCCGATAAGGTCGACGGCAATCAATCGCCGCCCCCGGTATCGGCTTCGGTTATGAACTCAACAAATTTCATCGTGGCGTGGCAATCCTGGTAAATCATCTGGAAATACATCGACAAAATCCCTAACCACCGGAACGTCCTCAATCCGTACCCCGTCCGAACCTCCAGCTCAACTATCACCGCAAATGCCTCCATCTCCTTCGCTGTAGCTAGTCGGCCTCTCGTTTTGGGTAAGTCAGTTGTTGATCCAAGTAATACAAACTTCTATATTCCAGGAATACGAAACTATATCCTCTTACCGTAACAATCTATCTATGCATGATAGGATGTTAATCAATCCGTCCCGAGCAGTGTATCATACTTTAAGTACTCCAATACTCGAAGATCAGCGGTAGCTGATGTCCCTCCACCTCTATCATCACGTCTCTACATATTAAGTTAGGGTATATCTTATCCCCAACAGCCTCCTGAAGACAAAATGTGGGTCTAGTGTCTGTGTAACTAACCCTAATAATCCAACAATACGTCCAGCAAGAAATGATAACGTGCTACCAGAATCAAACATAGCATGCATAGGGCGACAAAATATAAGTAACGTACCTTCAACGAGCTGCCTTGTCGCCCCGCTATCTGGCTGTGCTACCGCATGCGCTCTATTTCTGGCCTGATCTGACTCTCGCCGTGGCGATAGTGGTACCCAGCAGTCAGCCCTCAAGTGTCCCCTCTGCCCACAACGGTGACATCTACGGCTCTCTAGTCTACCCGTCTGTCCGTCTTCAGATCTCGGACCCTGACCCCGGTCTATCTGACCCCTCTCATGTCCCCCCTGATCTCGACCCTGACGGTACCCCTGTGGCAGTGACCTCTGCCGATTCATTGGTGCTGAGGTGATAACATGAACTGGTTGTGGCTCCTCATATCAGAACTAACTGCCCTGATAATCATCCCGGCGGCCCTTTTCCCGTCTATCATCTCTTCGGCCTCTATCCGGACGATCCATCGGTCTCTTCGCTCGATTCGACCCGAACTCGCCCGATCGTACCTCTCTCTACGAGTCACCCGTCTGTCAGCCCTCTGCAGTATGTATGTCTCATGACCCAATGCCCTGTCAAAGATCTCCTGCATAGTCATGGCTCTGGTCGAGACAACTGCTGACGCAATCATGTCATCAACCCCTCTAGTGAAATAATAGATCTGGTAAGCGCTCGTCACGGCGACATCTAGAGAGAACTGAAGCAAATGTCGAACATCTCCATATACTGCATCAAGGTCTGATTACCCTGTCTCTGGGCCAGGAACTCCTCCTTCAGTCTCAACTTAACCTCCACATGTATGTACTGATCGTAGAATAGCTCCCAAAACTCAGCCCATGTCGTCGGTTCTGGATGAGTATCCGTATATGTCGTCCACCAAACTGCGCATGCCCTCTCAAACAGGCTCCAAAAAGTCGTGCCTGTCTTGTCTCATCGTTCCTCATCAGCTTATAGAAACGCTGATGGGACACTACCCATCTCCCTGCAGCCTCAGGGTCACCGCCTCCATAAAGAATCTAAGCTGGAACTTCAAAAACTCCCTCAATAACTTCGCCTCTGGTGCTAAGACGAATGCCGATGTAGTAGTCTTATCAGCAGTGTGGGTGGCAGTAACCTGGTCCGTCGTCGTGAGTGGAGGCGTAAGAGTCGACGTCTTTAAAGGAACGACAATTGCGGTAGCTGTCTCTGTGGGTGCCTCTGTCGCTACCCCCTGAACTGGTGTCTGGAGTACCACCGGAACAACAGATGTCCCCACCGATACGGTCACAACTACCGCTCTTTAGCTGAAGTGAGTGTCGCCAGTATCGCGGTCTGCTCTCGTAATACCCGTAATACCTCGGCCATTTGTATCTCCTCAGCCGTTTTGTTATGCAACATACACACATGCGATGTATTTCAATAAATTGCACCACAAATAAGCAACCAACACACCATAAACTATCATACCTAAGTCCCCGTGTGTCCTAGCCTACCGCGGCGTCCACGTAGATCTGAGCTGGCGTCCACGTCTGTAAATTTACGATAATTAACGACATTAATAAAATGGGTCGTTACAATTTTTGTTCTTCGTTGTCCATTCATTTGACTGATTTGAGTGAAATAGAGAAGAATTTTAGTCCTCCCACTAGGATGCTTGGGAGTAGTGAAATATAGAAGAATTTTGGTTTTTAATTTGTTCTTCATTTTAATTGAACTTTACAATGAAGTTTTTAGTTTTTTTCATTTTCTATATGTTTTTGCAGTCAGTTTATTTATAAGTTTGCTTTATTCATAGAAAAGGTTTTGTAAATTTCTACTTCAATGTTCAATGATTCTTCATAAGTTGTATATCATTCATATATATATATATATATATATATATATTGATCAACATTTGAGTAGGGAACGACCTTTAAAACTTTATGAGCTGTATAATTAATTGATCAACATTAGAGTATTAAATTTATTCTAGTGAAGCGAACAGACTATTAAAGTTGTATAGTGTTATATGTATTCTTGGATAATCATGGTTGTAACATTTTTTAAGTAATATAACGGGGGCAAGGCCCAAAAGTAAAAAAATAACAATAACGATTGTAGCATTTTTATTAAACTCAGCTTTTTGCAATTTTATGGTGCGATTCTCAAAATAAAAATAGATCATCATTGCAATTTGAGCAACCAATTTAGTGGCTCAATGGTTTGGCATGGGGTTTCGGAGTAAAAGGTCATGGGTTCGAACCTTGGCGGGGGCATAAATTGTTTCTTTCTTATCAAAAAAATCATTGTAGTTTGATGTTTTTTTGAAGTAAAATAGAAATTAATTTCATTAATCATCTAATTCTTGATACAAGACCATACATAGAATCAATTGCTCTCATAAAAGTACATTGACTCGCTAATTCTATTTTTTCAAAAGAGTTGTCATGAATTTGAATATGAATGCGATGGTAATATTGAAACTGTGTGATTTCAAGCAAGGATTGCTCTTAACAAACATCTAGAACATATGACATTACAAAAGCATTTACTAGAACCACATAATAGAAAAACAAAACTTCTAAAAATGAAAGATCTTAAACTTCCAACAAGGGAAAAGATAAAAGCAAAAGTTCAAACAAGGAAAGATAATGTGACATCCTAAATAATTCACACCTCGAAAAACACAAATAAAACCTTCCTAACCAGTAAAAAATGAAAAAGTGTCTCTGACACTATAACGTCCAGTAACGTCTTAATTTCTTCGTTACGAATAGAATAGAGTGTTATTCGATCCTTATTTTAGAATTTATGATTGAAATTGACGTCTTTATCTTTAGGAAATGAGTAAGAAGTTTCCTTAACATTATGACTGAAAACAACTCGTTAACATAACGAATTCGTTATAACTAGACGAATCCTTCATCTTTATTTGATTATTATGATCGATATTGACATTTAACAAATTTATTATTTTATCATATCATTATGACAGTAAGCGACTCTAAGATTATTCTAATCATTCTCAACACTATAAATAAGAGGATCGATTCAACATTAATGCATCCTTATAATCTTCGTTTCTCACGTTATTAATTAGAGAAGAAAGCCTTGTAGTGTTCTTATTAACTATTAGATAAGGTGATTTTCTTATTACATGTTAATTCATTATATATGTCTTAACACTGATGCTTTAATTACCTTGCCATTGTCCTAACTATCCACATGTGCGATTTAAGCCGACAGGCATATTTTAGTCCACCGGTGTGGTTGTTGTATTGCAACAATTTGATCATGTGTCGACGAACACCTTAGATGATACTAATGACCTTGTGAGATTCTAGCCTTAAGGCAAAACTATGAGGTCCACCGGTGTGGTTACAAACTAATATTGTTTGCAGTTGGGGATATATGTTGTTGTTATTGTTTTGCTATATATGATGCATTAACAAGATGTAATTAGAGAACTACTGGGCGGCTGGCTCATTAAATCTAACAATTTCAAGTATCGCCCCAACTAAGTAAGGAGAATGAGCAGTTCAAACCAAGTAAGTGGCAATCCGTGTAAAATATTTAATGTATAGTATTTCATATAAAATACTAGTAATGAGTACGAGGGCGTGAGTGCGTTATGTAATACTAAGCCACAACGTAAACTCTTTATAATAAATAATTAAATAAGTTTTATTATGTATTTTTCAATATTCAGTTATATATGATACTAGCCTTGTGGGCAATCCATCCAAATCTTATAAGTATTCCGAGATCGAGGTATGACAATTTGGTATTAGAGCAATTGTATAACTTGGAAAAATGCATAATAATGACAAGTAATAAATGCATGCACAACAAAACAAAGCAAAAATTGATGAGATGACATGAGACTAGTTTGTAATAAATGCATGCACAAAAGAAGAATAATTAGATGACATGAGAATAGTTTATTTTATTTCCTTAAAAAGAAACACATAAACAACACCAACGATTTCACACTTACAAATGTCACTTCTAGAATAACTCATAGATGATGTGCCATGAAAATTATGTCAAGTAGTCAAAAAAAACTTATCTCATTTAGATAAGCATGAGAAGAATTATTATACCTATCACCTGCCCCATAGATTTAACAACCTAGAACCCTTTTGGTACATATAAATACCCCTCAGTTATACACTCTCCTGTAAAATAAAATAAAAAAGAGAATGTAGCCAAACTCGTCATGCTTCTCAACCAAACCCACCTTCTTTAACAGGAAAAAATCGAGTGTATTGGCCCTTAACCCATAACCCACTTGTCTATATCTCACTAACAAACCCCGCCTCTCTACTTGTATCATAGTTATTTTCTTAACCCAATAATAATATTGTATTCGATTAGCCTATCATACCTTTTCAGTCAAGTTTTTGGAACGACAAGGCGTACCTAAGGTAAATCCTATTTACTAGTCTTTTATTTCAATTAATGCATTGCATCAATAGGTCATGACATTTTCTGCTCTACTTTCCTCTCTAGCCAAATATATACCACATTTCTATCATTGCATGTTCATATCAAATAAGTTATTTTCACTCCATATGTTGTTACACCACATATTTAAGTTCTGCATATTATATTCATGCTCTTTTTGTCATTAATATTTTAATTAGTAATCAATCCAACTCATATAGAATAGTCACCAATCCAACTCATATAGAATAGTCACCATGTCCGATTTTTGACAAAGATCGTATATGCATTTATGAGTCAAATCAACCAATCATTTGACTCCTTATCATCTAGCTTTCCAATTTCTTGTCCTTGTTCTAGCCTCACCAACTAAAGTCTAATAGTCATCAAATTGGTATGGAAAAAACTCAAATTAGGGGGACTACGTCAAATTATTCCGTACGTTTAGTTTTTTTGTGACATAATCAGTGTTATATGTTAGAATATATATATATATAAATAAAATTAGCAACCTAAAATTAAAATCTATGAATTAGTTAACTTTGCTAAATACCATATAAAATAGATCGAAGGTATAAGTAGTCCGACCAAGACTTGAGCTGCTATCACAAAATAAAATAAAAATTGGCAACGCATAACTATATTAAATTTTCTTATAAAGTTCATCTTTAGAAAAGTTATGTTCAAAATACATTCGTAAATATACGTATATATCAACTCATTCAAAATTATATTACGTGGTGAGGATATAATATATATATATATATATAATTATATATAGATATAATAAATATATAAAGATTTATAAATTGATTTCGCTCAAGATAAATAAAAATGTATGTACATTATATTGTTATTATAACCTTGGCGTGACGGATAATCGGAACCGAATACAAAAATAAGACTGATATGTTTAGACAGGATAGGGTGTCTAAATTTACAAAAGGCTATGATTATATCCAGAAGAAGAGAATCTGCGTAATAACACTTGTTGGGTAGAAGAATTAAACTTGACTGTAACTTTTTTCGTTAAGTTAAGACGGTATGGGACGTATTAACTCAACAGATAGGAGGGAAGTACTTGTTGAGATTTTTCCACTGTGGGATGAAATAAAGTGGAAACTAATAAGTCACAAACCCTGACAGTCTAGATAATATATATTTTCCATTACCCATGAAAAATAATTATTGAAATAATTTCTATTCATGCAGAGGTCGCCACCAACAATACCTATTGGTAATCAAACTGTGAGTGATAGCCCTATCATGATTGAAAACTCTATTAAAGACACTCCTATGAATATCTAACACTCAGGAACTGAACCTCCGAGACAAAATCGAGAACTAACTATGGATCAATTATTCCAAAGTTTCCTGCGATATATCTGCAAGTAGCAGGCAACTAGAAAATTACCTGAAGACCAGCCAGTAGTGTCTTGTCAAAACACTACCAATGAAGCTTCCAACTTAATGACCCTAATTCGAGACTTCAAGCGATTAAGTCCAAATACTTACGACAGGGCACCTGATGTAAAGGAAGCTGATAAATGCTTAAATGAAACAAAAAAGGCCTTAAATGTCATAAGAATGCCTGAAGAAGTTAGGTCTCAGTAGCCTCTTATCAACTAATTAGTCATGTAGCAAATTGGTGGGGAATGATGCAAAATGACCCAAATATTCATAAAAAAAAACCATGAAATGGGAGGGCTTTGAGACCTTATTTTTCCAACAATATTTTCCTGAAACCTTGAGGGCACAGTTCAAAGATGAGTTTGTTCGGCTGACTCAAAAAGGAATGACAGTTCAAGTGTATGAAGCCAAGTTCACCGAGTTAGCTCGATATACGCCAGCTATGATAACAAATGAACAAGATAGAGCGGAAAAACTTTTCTTCAAATTAAGGTATGACATCCGACTAGCATTAGCACCTTTTCAACATTAAAATTATAGAGCAATGGTTGTGGGAGCTTTAGCAGTCCAGGCAAAAATCTAGCAAGTTGAAAAATTCCAAAATAAAAATGTACGAAAAAATGTGAAAGGAAGCTGGAACCAAATAAACCCCAAATGAAAATATCCATTAGGTGAACAGACATACGCTAGGGTAGAACAAAAAAATAGAATCCAAAATAAGTTTAGTAAACAGGAAAAAACAAGCTTTAACAATCTTCGTGGCGGGAGAAACTAAGAATTAACTCAACCATCGTTAGGGATCTAGCAAGGACAACTGGTACAAACACTAATAGGAACATGCTTCATATGTAATCAGCTAGGACATATAGCCCGTCATTGTCCTTAAAATCCAAATGTTGTTCGACCTCACCCAAGTCAACTCTCAAGAAAACCACAAAATGGCTAACCAGCCAAAAACTTCGGGCGAGTCAATGCCACCATATTAGAAGAATTACCACCCAATACAGTAATCGAAAGTACATTTCCTATTTTTTAGTACACTAATTAAAGTATTGTTTGATTCTAGTGCTACTCACTCCATTAGCTCTAAAGAAACTGCAAAAAACGAGTTGCCAATAGAAGATTAAAAAGATACTCTTGGGATTCAAACACCACTTGGAAGCACTACAACAATAGAAAAATTATGCAATTCTTGTGAACTTAGACTACATGACAAAATATTTTTAGTTGACCATATGGTTATGAATATAATAGGATATGACCCAATTTTAGGAATGGATTGGTTAGCACAATATCATGCTCAAATTGATTGTCAAAAGGAAAAGGTATATCTAACCCTTCCAACTGGGCAAACTCTTATAATAAATGGTCAAGCCCAAAAGATCTATAGAACTATAATGGCTACTCTTAAAACTTTCCCTACGGATAAGAAAAACCCAGAAATATTTCTCATCCCAACAGTTGAAAATGTTAACCTTAAGACGAATGACATTCCAGTAGTAAGAGTGTTACATAGGTGTTTATAAATGAGTTACCAAGACTTTCTCCAATTAGAGAATTTGACTTTCAAATTGACCTTATTCTAGAGCAAATCCCATCGCCATTACACCATATAGAATGTCATATAAGGAACGACATGAATTAGATAAACAACTTCGAGAATTAGAAGTGAAAGGGATTATACAAAAAAGTACATCTCCTTGGGGCGCTCCTGCCTTATTTGTCAAAAAGAAAGATGCAACATTATGACTTTATGTTAATTATAGAAGATTAAATTCTTTAACCATAAAGAATCGATACCCACTCACAAGAATTGATGACCTATTTGACCAATTAAAAGGAGCAAAGTATTTTTCAAAAATCGAACTTAGATCGGGATACCATCAATTGTGAATAAAACCGTCTGATGTACCTAAAACTGCTCTTCGAACCCGTTATGGACATTATGAATTTTTAGTAATGCTCTTTGGATCAACCAATGCACCAATGGCATTCATGGACCTATGACTCATATTTCTCGAACCTATGTCGACAAATTCATTATTATATTCGTAGATGATATCTTAATTTACTCATCGACCCATGAGGACCATGAGAAACATCTTCGAATAACTCTCCAAACTCTTATAAATCATCAATTATATGCAAATTCAAGCAAATGTGAGTTTTGGATGAAAAAATTTAAGTTCTTAGGTCACGTGGTTTCAAAAAAAAATTGAAGTAGACTAAGAAAAAGTAGAATCAATTCTCAATTGGAAACAACCTACCTCAATTACCGAGATTAGAAGTTTCTTAAGGCAAGTAGGATATTACCTAAGATTCATTCAGGATTTTTCCAAATCGGCAGAACCTATCACTAGATTGACTAGGAAAAATGTCACGTTTTATGGAACAAAAATTGCGATAACGTTTTTAAAGAGCTCAAGAAATGACTCACAATCGCACCTATAATGATCACCCCTGTCAGTGGTGTTGAGTTTGTCATTTATACAGACACATCCCATAATGTTAGGAGTTATTTTAATACAATTTGGAAAAGTAGTCGCATATGCATCTAGACAATTAAAAGTCCACGAAAAAAAATTATCCAACTTATTACCTAGAGTTAGCAGTAATAGTCTTTGCAATAAGAATTTGGAAACATTATCTTTATTGACAAAGATTTACTATTTACTCATATTAAAAGAGTTTGTAATATATCTACACTTAACGGGATTTAGATTTTAGGGAAAGAATATGGTTAGAACTCCTAAACGATTACGACTTCGCTCTCTAATATCACCCAGGAAAAGCTAACGTAGTAGCATATACCTTAAGTAGATTAAATCCTCAGATAATTTTGATCAAACTTCACAAATGGAATATGCATCGCACTGTTGAGCAAAATGATTTAATCATTAGGGAAGATTCAACCCAAGTTGTTCTAACTAACATAGTGTTAGATTCCACCACATGACAACATGTAAAACTAGTACAACCAAATGACCCAAAACTGACACAAATCAATGGTCAATTACAAGCTGAAAAGACTTTATTAGATTAGTCCATATCTCCCAATGATACCTTGCTTTTCAAAAATAGAATAGTAGTACCTGAAGACCCTGCGGTAAAAACTATATTACTGAAAGAAGCACATCAAACAAAATTCTCAATACATCCTGGATGTGATAAAATGTATCATGATCTCAAACAATAATATTAGTTTAAAGATATGAAGCGAGAAATGGGACAATATATCATGATAAAATGTATCATGAAGCGAGAAATAACTGAGTATATTTCAAAAGGCCTTAATTGTCAACAAGTTAAAGCTGAACATAGTCGACCAGCCGATTGTTGCAACCTTTACCAATAGGAAAGTGGAAATGGGACATTATCACTGTGGATTTTGTGACTACACTTCCAAAAAATTACAAGGGACAAGACATAGTATGGGTAATTGTAACGGCCCAAATTAATTAAACTAGAATTAGCGTTAATCTCGGAGATTAACGGTCAAAATTTGGACGTTACGTGCACAACTCGGTTGACTCAGACATGAGAATCGAGAAAATATATTATTTATGGATGGTGGTTGTATATATGTGGTGTTTAGAATTATTATTATATTGCACCGCATGTGTGTAAGTTGCTATCAAACGAGTTTTTGAGACAAGTGTTCGCCTTAAAAGGTGTGTCAACGCGGGTAGTGAGTAGGCGAACTACAGATACACTGGTAAACTAGACTAATCCATGTCAGGATGACTAGTTAATAAATTAAAATGGGTAATGTGACTACAGGCCAAGTAAAATTCAATAAAAACAATAGGCTATGGCATACCTCGAAACGCGTGCCGAGACACGGGGCACCGAGTACCGAGTAGTCGAAGGTTAGTGGAATCACAAGTTAGTTAATTTTGATAAATAAAACATTAACCATATGTAGTAAGATGGACCTAAGTTAGTGCAATTAAATTAAAATAAATCAAGGCCTATAGTTTGGTTAAATTAATTAGGAACTATAGGATTTGTCTAAAGATGTGCATGGACACATCTAGGAACCAGGTGAATAGAAAATTGGTGTCACATGAACTGAGTGAGTGAGCGTAAATGGGCTAAGTGGCTAAAAGTGGGTCATTAGATAATCCTCGGGATACGTAATTGCATGAGGACCAAGGGTTAGAAATACATCCTACCTTAATATATATATGGAAGATTGATTAAACCATGCAAATGAAAACATTTAGATTTCAAGGTTGCTATAGAAGAGAAGGAGATTGTCAAGCTGGAACTCAACCACTTGGAGCTCAATTGGAGGATTAAAACCTAGGCGATTATCTTCTCCATCATCTACAATTTCGATTAAACCCATTTTAGCACAATTGCGATAAAATTGTTGTTTTTATGTGATTTTAGTTACGGTGTTGGAGTTAATTATGTATGGAGAGGGTATGAACATGTTTAGGTAGCCAAATTGGAGGGGAAATACAGAATTCTCGACTTGAGAATTCTGTCCCCAGAGGCCACATAGCGTGCTACCTGTAACGGTTAGTGCGTTAATCATTCTGTGTTTCCAACTGTTCTTCAGGATGATGAGTAGTAGTGCGCTACATCCTGTCCATAGCGCACTACCAGCACGTAGCGCGCTACACGATTCACATAGCGCGCTAACGACATACAAAAAACTGAATTTAAGGGTTGATTTAGGATTTTTGACTTAATACATATCCCAAACACCTACAACATACTAACCATGTAAAATTAGGCTTCAGGGACTTAGGGGACCGTACCTCGGGTATCGAGGAGCTAGTCGGGTCGGATACAGGATTCGAACGAATCGAAGCGCGGATTGAGGTGCGTAAACCCATTGAGAATGCTTCAAAGAATTCATGGTTTTGATTTATCGGTATTGCATTTCGTGTGTGATTGCTGGTGGGCACACATGGGGTTTCTCTCCTATTTCAGTTTGCGTATATATTGGTTGTGGCTAAATCGCTTGCACGGGTTACATACGTTTAGTGCTCATGTCGATGGCAATAGAATATATCTACGATCAGGAGGGATTTAGGGTGTTCCGTTGACTTGAAATAGCGTCATGAGGGGTTCATCTGGTAACTGAAGTTGGGGTTTAGTCATTGTAAGCCTGTAAGTATATACGTTGTTCCTATTCGATTTACCGGTCATTGAATGGTGTAGGTCAGGCTTTTCTCATGATTATACGAATGTTACTGATTAATGCTTTATTTTTTATTTGGTTTAGTTAGTACTCGTTGTTTGTTTATTTCACGCTACTGCTTTTGCTTGTCGTATGTTGCTACATTCATGGGAATATGACGTATTGTTGTCATGTGTTATATTCGAATGTCTCGTAGTTTGTCAGTTTTATTTCAAGAATATTATGTGGACTTCTCTTGGGATTTTACTCAATGGACTCGGCACTGCATTTGTTGGGTAACCGAATGCAGATCCTTCGACGAGCAAGGGCAAGGGCAAGGAGGTACTGGGTGACTACCTATGAGATTGTAGAGCCAGCTCGTGTGTGATATCAGTATGTATTTATTTTACTTTTGTTGGGTTTTGGGGACCATAGAACACTGATTACATGTATATGGAACTTTTGTTATACTTATCTCACCTTGATATATACATGGTATCTTTTGCCGAGTTTTCCACTACTTAGGATTGTTAAATATTGCATAAGTTACTCATTAAAAGACTTCCTCTGTAAAATTACAATATAACCTGATAAGTTGAGTAATCTGGCTAACTGAATAATTAATACTTACATAAAGATTAGTTCGCGTAACTAGGGTTAGCAGAAAAAGTGTAAGTGACTCGTTAGGCCGCGAGGCGTCAAGGACAAGTGGGTCATGACGAGGCAAGGCTAGGTGACATGGGATGCAACATGGCGAGTAGCAAGGCGGCTTGGAATTTGGGGCCGTCACAGTAATAGTTGATCGACTAACAAAAATAGCCAAGTTCTTACCTATAAAATCCTCTGACACACCTGCTAGTTTAGCATATTTATATGAAAGAGAAATCGTCCGACTCCGTGCTTTTCCTCCAATCATTGTCTCTTACCGAGACCCTAGATTTGCCTCAAAAATATGGAAATCTTTTCGAAAACATATGGGAATAAAACTCTCCATGTGCTCTACTTATCACCCACAAATAGATGGACAAAGTCAACAAACTATTCAAATTTAGGAAGATATGCTCCGAGCTTGTATAATCGATTTTCAAGATGGATGGTGCAAATATCTTCACTCAACTGAGTTTGCATATAATAATAGTTACCAAACAAGTATTGCAATGGCTACGTACAAAGCATTATATGGTAGGCCATGTCGATCACCAACGTGTTGGCTAGACATGAAATAATAGCCAAGACCAACGAGCAAAATCAAATAATTCAGAATCGACTAAAAAATCTCAGAGTCGTCAAAAGACTTATGCAGACTCAGGCCGAAAATCATCAAAATCTCAAGCTAACGAACTCATCCTTCTAAAATTAAGTCCTATGAAAGGAATTCAGCGCTTCGGGAAAAAGTGAAAGTTAGCTCCCCGGTTCATCGGTACTTTTCCCGTCGCTGAACGAATCGGAGAAACAACTTACAAAATTGATCTTCCTCTAGCAATGGAAAAATACATGACTTTTTCCATGTGTCCATGTTGAGAAAATATAAACCCGACTCCTCCCACATTATTCAATGGAAGGATCTATATATAGAACCAGACTCCTCCTATCGAGAAAAACAAATTCGGATATTAGACAACAAGGTTCAACAGTTACCTAATTATCAAATAGAATTGGTAAAAGTTTTGTGGGAACATCATTCTACGGAAGAGGCAACCTGGGAATTGAATTTTGAAATAAAAAGTCCTACCCACATCTATTCATCTAGACATATGCATCACCTCATGCATCTGAATATATTATTAAATAAAGTATATTTACAGGTACCCACAAATGGGAAAGAAAAAGGATGTAAGATTCTCTCCAGACCGTAAAGACTACAATGTCAGAGAACCAGTAATGTATCCCCTCAAAGCTCTCAAAGCTCCTAACATCCAATATAAATAAGCAGTGATGAGGGAAACCAGGGCAACAAAGAGGAAATTCCACCAGCACATAACTGAACTGAATTTGAAACATTTACCACTGCCCCACGCTATCTATGAAATCAAGAACAAATACCATCATATGATCTTGTCACATGGCTGAATTATGGAATGCACAACGTAATCAAATCCGATGTGTATCATCCCCTAACTCGATTAGAGCGATACTCAGCGTGAAACCCTGATTAATCCCCAATAATCCCGCTAGACTTAACGAGAGCCAATAGCCTCTCCTTCTAACTCATGATAAACACAACTATATATCGAATATCGATGTAAAACAAATATTAAACGAAGCGAAAATTAAAACTTTTTCGATAATAAATACGATATATAGTACCAACTCAAACCTGAATAAACCTCGGTTATGGAAAACCTCTCATCCCTTGTGATATTACAAAATTATAATTCAACATAAATATGTATAAGATAAGGGAAGATTCATTACATCGAAGAAAGATCAAGACTCATAAATCTTCTCTATCCCATAGTCGTAGCGTTTGTTGGTTTTTCTGAAATATTAATTTGGGGTGAGCGTTTCAACTAGCTCAATAAGTAGGGATTCACATAGCCATCAACATTCCATATAATAGTCAAGAACTTCATGCAATAACAATATGCACCAATGTTAACTAACAAGAATATGGAAAGCATATAATTAATATATAACGGATGCAAATCAAACTGTCAATGACTATTACACTGTGATTCTCATTTTATTTATAAAACTAAGGTCGATTATCTACTAACGCCCTTAATGCGATTGCTAGACCAACACATTAACCGATGTGATGTCTAGTCAATCCATTAATGCCCAATGGTTCTATCCGAAACCCTCAAGTGAATATGTAATTCATGCAACCTATTTAACTGAGTATGAAGTTACATATAGTCCGGGAGATCAACCCCGCATCCTATGTAACCTGGTCTCAGTCTCAGGAACTTACTCTCGTGAATCACATTAAACACCGTTTTCCATTTACTAAAACCATCATAGTGTAGATAGTCCCACATTCAGTCCATAAACTACATGAACTATATATACTAGGATAGCCACGCAACAGCGATAAATAAGCGAATCTATACATACCTCAGTTTAGGTCTCCATTACCAAATTCCTAACTTTTCGATTATCTCAAGCTTTCCCGGTGTTTCACAACCTATCACAAACCATTTGTGATCAATATAGGTCTAATACCCTATATTTAGAACCTCTAGCTCAGTTTATAAGTCCTCCAGGAATTCTAATCAAAATACAGCAATACTATTATTTTATGGGGTGAGAGCGCGCTCCCTCAGTAGGTGGAGTGCGATCCAGCACTGAGTTCATCCTCACTGATGAAGGGAGCGCGCTCCTCCTGTACTGTTTCAATAGTACACACGGCAGCAGCCACTATTCCATCTACAAATTCACCAAACAACATCAAACACTCCTAAAATTCATCAGGGAGGACCTCTAGTAAGGTAACAAACCATTTCCAGTTATCAAATACCATAATTCATGGACAAATCATCACTAATTTTTGAATTGAACTTAAAAACTCAAAAACCAAACTCACCCATAGTAATGATCTCTGGTACACAAGTGTTTAAGTTCATCAATTCATGTTGAAACAGCCCTCTAGATCAATCCCTTAAGATCCAAAACCATCAACTACTTGTCTCTCACTCTCTCGAAAGATCGAGTTAAACTAAGGATAAGGTTGATGATTTTGAAATTATATATATATGGATTTTTCTCAAGACACGCATCGCACTATCTCGAGGCTACTCAAGTGATTGATGCGTTAAAATGACACTTTTTAAAGAAACACACATTTTGACACCATCAACATTTGCGCTCATATCGAGGATGATCAAACGATCCATATAATTCAAACCAAACTTTATAATTTTATTATATATCAAATATATCAAATATATATAAATATATATACTCCGTGTATTTTCTCGCCAATAAATTCATCGGACATACCTACGAGTGTTCTTGGGTGTGCACATTCATTTCACGACCCCCTCATCGCATTTGTTGTACCGGCTATTCATTGTTTAGTTACGTATTTTCCGTTTAAAGGCTTTATTAATTTCTATTAATCCTAAACCTATAAGATTCATTAAACATTCCAAACAAACACCAATCATCACATAAATCCATGCACACGCTAATCGAGGCACGCTGAATTTAACCACGAGCCTAGCTCGGGTTAATTAGGATTTGGATTAACACTAATCACCAGCTTAAGGTAAGAGGTCGTTACAGTCTCCCCAATTTAAAACAATTTCATGCTCAAAATTAAAGTAAACATATAATTACCTATAGTTTCGAAGAGAAATAGAAACTGCTCCTTTATATAATATTCCTGCTCCCAGGTTAGTTCCTCATTTCCATGAAATTACCATTTCATCTTAACCAAAGAAATCTCTTTGATTTTCAGCATCTGAATCTTACGATCAAGTATCTGAATCGACTGCTCATCGTAAGATAAGTCTTCATGAAGATCAATTTCATTCCAATCAATCATTTGAGTGAATTGAGTCTTCATTTTTACGAACATAGACACGTGGAAAACATTATGACTCCGGCTAGCTGAGGAGGTAACTCTAACTTTTAAGCAATATGTACAATCCCTTCCTGCACTCTGAATGGCCCAATGTATCTAGGAGCTAGCTTACCTCACAATCTAAATCTGTACAACCTTTTTTTAGGTGAGACTTTCAACATAACGAGATCGTCCTTTGGAAACTCCAACAACCTATGATGTTTATCGACGTATTTCTTCTGTCTTAGTTGTGTCAAAGTCAAACGTTGGTGAATCTACTAAATTCTCCATGTGTGGCCCTAAATCAACTCACACAGCGAAATGTATTTCTTCCAATTACCACCAAACTCCAAGACACAAGCTCGAAGTATATCCTCTAGCACCAAAACCAACCGCTCAGGCTGCTCATCAATCTGTGGATGGTATATCATACTGAGGATAAGAATAATTTCCAACTGTCTCTGTAATTCATTGTACGGCCTAGACGTGAATCTCGGATCTCTAACCAAAGTAATCGACATTGGAACTCCATGAAATCTCAACACCTCACGTACATACACGTCACATAATTGGTCAAGAGGATCTCGCATCGAAACTGGTAAGAAATGTGTAAACTTTGTAAACATGTTAACTACAACCATATAATATCATGCTTACATTGACTCAGAGGTAGACCAAAAATAAAATCCATCGATATATGTTCCCATTTCCACTCAGGAATAGGTAGTGAATGTAATAACCCTTCAAGTTTTCTTTTCTCAGCCTTAACTTGCTGACATATCTCACATCTCTTTACGAACTCACCAATATCAGTCTTCATCCCAGGCCACCAATAAATACGTTTCATATTGCAATACATCTTAGTGTCACCTGGATGAATATGGTAAAGAGATCCATGAGATTCTTGTAGCAACTCCTGCCTCAACAAATCCTAAGATGGAATCCATAATCTATCCCTAAACCGTAATGCACCATCATCAGAAACTAAATAATTAGGATGATCCACACTAGTCGCTAACCTCTAACGCACTATATAATCCTGATTAGTTTTCTTGACAACGAATCAAACACTAAATCATCTCTGGTTCAGTCGAGTCTGAGCTCAGAAAAACATATTAGTAGCTTTGGAATTAGCTCTGTCAGTTGATGATGTGTCAGCTAAACTTACAAGAATCATTATCATAGATATTTCCTCAAAAAGTGTAAATTGAGAAGCTTTAGTAGTAGCTACTTTCTCTTTGTCTGTTCTTCTCCTACTCAAAGCATTCTCAACCACATTTGCTTTGTCAACACATTCTTTCCATTTATCTGAGTCCTAATTGCATACTGACAGTCTGTTAATACCTTTATGTGTAGTTTTGAATTACTCAGGCTCAAATTAACTTATATCATTACTTCTTGTCCCACACCAATTGACGACAAAGTAAAGCATACAATTTTTTAAGAAAAACACCTTAACATCATACATAGCCTAATAATATCAATACCAGAGAACTCACACAATAACCTATTTCTTCTAGTAACTATCACCTTTCAAGTCACAAGCTCGAAAATTATATTCTCTGGAACTAAGATTAGCTGCGGATATATTGTGTTAAGATTGAGAAAAGTCCCTCCCAGCTATTATACATCTCTTCCCTGCTAGGAAGCAAACTTTCGATTCCTCACCAAAATAATAATCATGGTTCTCCATACTCTTAACTCTTTCTACACACATATATCTCGCTTACTCTTCCGTGAAAATTAAACCACAATACTAGCAAGAAATTTACAGATTTTATTCATCCTACAATTACAACATCAATAATCTTTAGTTGTCAGTACAACTTAGTTTAATCTATCATGAATTTATGAGCATAAAATTTCATTCATATAGGGCAAGAATAATATAACCTCTAGGTTAATATTACTCAACTTCCACTTGCTAATATATCTCATATTTCTTTATAAAAATGACACTGACAATTTTCATTCTAGGTTAGCAACAATTCATTCTTATCACAATGACTTTGGACTTCGCTTGAATGAATATTCTAAAGAAATCCATGAGATTCTCAACACATTCTTGCCTCACTTTTTTATTCTAGTTCCAAGAACTTACTTCACATGCTCAATATTATGATCTAAGATTATCCATATAGAATATCAACTAATAGTCAAACCTTGACTTACTAGATAATCTCAATCAATTTCTTCAATAATTCATCACTCAATCAATCATTATTAGCTCAGTTCCAATCTGAGCTCTAAAGAACAGACTTGTAGTTACCAATCTAGATAACTCAGCTGATGATATGCCTGTGCGGAACTTCAATTGTTCATCATTACATATCTCATTCAAGAGATATTATTGAACAGCTTTTATTGAAACTACATCCTCTTGTCTTTTTCCTATTCAAGGCATTCTAATCACAATCACCTTAATGAGTGATGTTTTAGAGTGAATTCCTAACATTTAGGAAATCTAAGGTATCAATCTCACCTTCTACTTCTATCACTCTGACAATTCCACTTTTCGAACTTCCATAGTTTGAAATTCACTATTTTAACCTTAAACCAATCCACTGATCTTTATACCTCCATATCGTCTTTTAATGATTCTTCAAAGATTCTCAATAATATCTAAGAATGATTAAATGACTCTCAACAACCTTTCTTTTTATTTAAAAATGATGCATTTCCACATTTGGTGCAACTATCAAAATAGTTATCTCGAGATTATTAATCCCTTTCTTCTCATAATTCTAGAACTATATTTAGAACTATAAGCTACAATTTTGCTTTATTGTGTTAACACACATTCTTGCCTGAATAAGAAGTCTTAGGATGAACCTCTAGCTTCTTCCACAATTTAGAAATTATCAAGCAAACACTATAGTCAAACTATACTTCAACTTTCCTCTAAGGCATTCTTATATCTAATCTTAGCATACATCAATCTCATATTGTCTCAATCCTAGTCAAGTCCCTAAATTTGATGTTAATATTCAACACTCATACAATTAATTAGCCTTTGAAACTTAGTATTGGCACTTGCAAAATTTGGAATGAATCAATTTACCATCACGTTGGTAACTTTTTACGGTGGTGCTCGGGCATCTTAAAAGTCTTTAAAGATTTCATTTGATATTATTGATAACACAATAATAACTCAATTAAAATAGGGTTTTAAAACTCGACACCTTTTATTTATGAACATGGCATGAGTTCTAGTAAGTTCTAATGGTTTTCACCATCCATTTAAAATGATTCATCAACCGCTTAAAATCATCTTTAAATATATCCTTAATTTTGATTATACCACTACGACAACCATATCTCGACTAACTTTTGAGAACAACTGATTTCACCGAATGAGTTGTCAATCCTGGGTAATGAATATTCATTCCCACTACTATACATTATTTTTTAGATTCCACAAATCCTTAAATTCATTGACCACTCATTCTCCCCAATTTAGACTATACCAGTCTAAAACCTCAGACTAGGATATCTTACCAACTCACTGTTATGTTTTGGATTAAACTATCTTCCAGTTTTAAATTCTCAAGTTCATATTTCATTACCCTCCAATTTGCTTGTCATTCCAATATGGATTCACACCATATCTGAGATTTCTTCTTCATAACTTATGAAGTATAATTACATTAGTGGTTTTCTAGCCTCAAATTGGCTTTTATCATTAAACACTAATTTATTTAGTGAACTACTTATATTGCTTCATTACTAGTCTCAATACTAGTATTAAATGATAAAGTACTACCAGAATCAAACATAGCATGCATAGTTCTACCATAAATATGTAACGTACCATCAACGAGCTGTCTAGTCGCTCCGCTATCCGGCTGTGCTACCGCATGGGCCCTCTCTCTGGTCTGCTCTGGCTCTCGTCGTGGCGACGGTGGTGCTCTGCAGTCTATCCTTAAATGTCCCCACTGACCACACCTATGACATTTGCGCCTATCTTGCCAGTCGGCATGTCCGTCTCTAGATCTCGGACCCTGACCATGGTCTCCTTGACCCCTGTCATATCCCCCCTGATTTCAACCCTAACGGTACATCTGCGACTACGGCCTACGCTGATCGACAGTACTTGGTGCGATGGCATAAACCGCTTGTCTCTCCTCATACTGGAACTGACTGTCCCGGTGATCATCCCTGCAGCACATGCCTTGTCTATCATCCCTCCGACATCTATTTCGATGATTCCTTTATCTTTTCGGCCTCCGATCCGACCGAGAACTCTGTCCAGTCTGTACCATAGTCCCAATCACACGTCTGTCATCTCTCTGCATCAAGTAGGTCTCGTATGTCAAAGCTCGGTCAAATATGTCTTGCAATGTGGGTGCCCCTGATAATACCACTGCCACAACAATCATATCATCAACTCCTCGAGTGAAGTAGTATATATGTAGCCGCTCTGTCCTCGTTACATTCATAGAAAATTGAAGTACGTACCGAAATTGCTCCATATACTATATCAATGTCCAGTTACCCTGTCTCACGGTTAGAAACTCCTCCCTCAATCGCAACCTCACCTTCATAGGTATGTCCTGATCATAGAACAACTCTCTAAACTCAACCCATGTTGTCGGCTCTGGATGGGTATCCTGATACGTGGTCTACCATACTACTGCGTAGCCTCTCAAACATGATCCTAATAATCGCACCTGAACATTCTCATCGTTCCTCATCAGCTAATGGAACCGCTGATGGGACACTATCCATTTCCCCGTTGCCTCAAGGTCACCACCTCCTTAGAAAAAGCCTAGCAAGAACTTCAGAAACTCTCTCAACATCTTCGCCTATGGGGCAAAAATAAATCATGATATAATAGCAGTAGTAATGGTAGTCGTCAACTGCTCCGTAGTTGAGGGTGAAGGCATAGGAGTCAGTGTCTCCAATGGAACAACTACTGCAGTATCTCTCTCTATCAGTGTCTTCAGCAGCTATTCTCTCAACTAGTGTATGGGGAACAACCGGGGCGACGGTTGTCACCGTGGGTGTTGTAACTACTACTAGTCTCACGTGATGCAAGTGCTTTAGCAAGTGACGTCAGTGCGGCGGTCTGATCCCGTAGTAATCGTAGTACCTCGGTCATCTGAATCTTTTGGACCGAGAGTTGATCCTCCATACTCGTTGTAACAAGGGGATCCCAAGTTTCATCGCGAGTCTGTCCAATCTCCTTAGGTGTAATCGACTGTTCGTCCATGATCTGCATCGAGAAACGTGCTCCGGATCAGCCTTGGTATATATATATCATATATATAACAAAAGTATAACACATATATAAATCCTTTTTATACCCGCCTCACATCACTTCCCAACAAAAGTTCAAAGGCCATAACATTGGGTTTCCACATCTAAAGTTTCTTTATTAAGTTTTATGCTCTTTCATTTTAAATTTCCCAAGTTCCTAGAACTCTCGCTCTGATACCAACTGTGGTCGCCAATCCCCGAGGTCGCCCTGGGGTGTCGTCTCTCCGTGCACTCCTCGCCCAATAGACCGGCTACACATGTCCGCACCTGCCCGTCCATCTCATGTCTCGATTATCGTGTCCTAGCCTACCCGCGTCATCCACGTGGATCTGAGCTGGCGTCCATGTCTGAAATTACGAAATAAATAACGGCGTTAATTAAACGGGTCGTTACAAAGTGTGTGCGACCTCAACACGTATCCCAATGCACCATTTATATCCCACACACAACACTAGTCTCGAGGCATCCTTAAACCAGTCCCAAATCATCTTGCAGTATGAATCCCAAGGCGACACACACCCATATACTATAAGCTCACCCCAAGATTTCTACATATACCATATACACTATATCTACCTACAAACCACTATATGAACCTCATCTTCTTCAACGAACGCACATCCTACAAAAACTAAATCACATACCCCGACAATGGTGAGGTAAGCCGAGGAGAGTGAAGTCTAAAGCAAGGAAAAGTCGCCGATCAAAAGTCGGGTAGTCGAGGCCGATGGAGAGAAATTGAGAGTGAGGGGAGGTGAGAGCACCGAGAGAGAGGAGACCAAGAGAGATCCGAAAGGTAGAGAGGTGAGGCTGAGTGCATCGAAAGAGAGGAAGCCATTAGAGGCCGAAAAAGATAACAAATGAGGGGGAAAGATGAGAACTTGGTGGGGAGGGGTTTCTCTCGAAAAGAGAGAAAATCTCTCTTTTCTCTTTTTTTTTTTCTTTTCTTGTAGATGAGAGAGAAAAAGAGGGGTGAGGAAAAGTTTTTAAATGAAAAGAGAGAAAAAATGATTAAGTGATGTCATTGATGTGGTAAGGTGTCCACAATGTAGAGGTTGAGTGTTATTTCATTTTGTTTGACTTTTTTTATTCCATACAAACTTCTAAACCATAATTAACAATTTCAAACCCCGACTTATCTAGTTAACTACTCCCACTTGTTTGACTCTCTCTTACGTTCTCTGCCAGACTCGACACGTTTTACGAGAACACATGTCATAGACTTGTCGGTGGCGTCTACGTGGGTCCGAGCTTAGGTTCATAATCTGTAATTACTCAATTAATTAGGATTAATTAGAGTGGGCCATTACAATCTATGTGGGAGGCAAACATTTTGTGGATGTAGTTGGCTTACCACGATGTATGTTTTTGTATGCTTCTTGTTTGGCATGTGTAGGGTTTTTGGAATTTGCCTTTTATTAGGGTTCTACTCTCCCACCCCTTTATTATAATAGTAAAGTGCGGCAAGTTATGGTTAAAGGATCTTTGAATGGGGTGATTTTTTGGTTTCACGATGGGGGATAAGACGATGATTATGGGAGGAGCACAACATAATTGGATGGAAACCGGGCTTCACTTTTGTTTTTGTGTTGAGGCCTTAATTTTTTGTAGGGGCAATGTAAATAGTATACATAATTAGGCCCACTTTTTGTAATTAATTTTTTGAATGAGTAATGAAGCTTCCTTTATACAAAAAATAATATTGTATTATGACCAACGAATGGATGGTCCGAATGGTTTGGTACTCAGATCTCTTAAGTTATGGTTTGAATTCAACTCATATTGATGCTAGCCGATAGGAGATATTTACCTCGATTGTAACCCAATCAGAGATGAATTTGGAGTGGTCAGGGCCTATTGAGTTTTCAGATATCAGGTGGTCTAAGAGAATCTCCAATGGTGAATGTGGATTAAGGTCATAAATTGGTGCCACCTCATCGATCTAGAGAATATTTCTATTTTTTGTGGCACTTGACACCTTTTTTAAGTTTGTATTAAAAAGATATTCAAGCCGAAAAATAATCTCCAATGAACAATTGAATTGAAACCTTTATTTTGTTTTTTTATAAATTAAGATGATGTGGTAGTAGAGAGAATGTGTGACGACCCTCACCTAATCAAGGGTCGGGTCGCCCGTCACCCGCCCAGACCGCCACCCATGCCCAATACCTTAATCGGGCCCGAGCAAATGGTCTGGCATGTCTGCTTCAACTTGCAGAATACTCCCTCCGATCACAAATATAAGTTTTTAACGTAAAGGCATGAGAATTAAGAAAGTCATAATTACAAGTGTAATTTACATATACACCCTTTGACATTAAATGAATTGAAGAACTGAAGAATCATAAATATTTGAATGGTATAATGGTATAATTAGTAAAAAAATAATAAATACACTCTTGAATTCCGAAAACAACTTATAATTTTATCCAAAAAAAATTGCTAGAAAGACTTATATTTTTTACCAGAGGGAGTATCATACTAACAATATGGAATAATAAATGCGGAAGTAAAAACGAAACTAAAATTCCGCAAATCATATAATCCATAAGATAAGTGTTTACAAGTCTAAATAGGTCCAATCTTTCCAAAAAGCTCCCCAAAGATCAAAAAGCTTCTAAGACCACCATAAAGCTTCTAAATAGTCAAACTAGATAAAGAGGGTTCTAAACTACCCAAATGACCTATTTTAAGTTACAAATCAATTCAAAGTTTCCAAAAACAAAAGTAGATAAATTAGTAAAATGCAAGGCTCACATGCACAATAGAAGGCTTCACACTATCACCTTTCCATTGTTGCGATCTAAAGCAGATGTAGAAGGACCTAAAATGTAAGTGGGGTGAGCTAAAAGGGACAACGGAGCTCAATAAGAGGAAAACCTTGCTCAAACATCAAATACGCAAGTATTACTGAATAATTATGCAAGATCTAACATGAAGTTGAAACCAAATCATCGAGCATTTAGTAGAAAGCATGGAAGTAACATTTATGTCTATAAACAAGTGAGAAGCCATCCATTCATAACTTTTAAGACAAGTTCTAAGATTCATTAAACCATAATAAAAAGGAGATTCAAAAATCATAAGTGAAATCAAAGCATTCAAGCAAAGGGGCCCATAAAAGATATACCATAAAGAAATAATAATAAATATAAATCGTTGTTCCATTCAATGCATACTAGTTATTGACTTGGTTTTGGTGACCAGTTCTCATACTCTCAAGGAGATGAATATCACTAGTGAACACAATGGTCGTTGTGTCCCTTCAATGGTCTCATCAAATCAATAGTAAGTTCGTCCAAGTCGTTGACGATATGTGCACCAAAATCACGTAGGATTTCCATGAGAAGTTGATCGCCACTCATGTCCTTAATAATTAGGCACAAAGATTTTTATGAAGAATATATTCCCATCTCCTTAGCTGTAAGGGGTAACCCCAACTCCTTATCTAAGAGAGGGTAAATCCATCTCCTTATCCAGAGAAGGTAAATCCATCTCCTTATCCAGGACGATGTAATCTCCAGTTTGGTGCAACACACATACATCCCATTGAATAAGTAAAATCGAGTCAATATCATAATGCAACTTATATCCAAGTCTTGAGCTCAAATCGTGAATCTTTATTATTTAATATCATTTCATATTTGATATTTGTGCGAACCTCCTCATTTATCACGACTTGTCACGATATGCACTACCGGTCCTTGCGCGGAAGGGGTTCTTTGTGAACCGTTTAGCAAATCTATACAATTTAAGTCACGTCTCATCAATGACAAGTCACATTTTAAATTCCAATTTACCATTAAATTTACATTGGAGTCTAACTAGCGTGGGTCCGCGAGTCCTCCATCGTTCGATGAGAGGGGTGGACCCAACCTGTCTCCATCGAGGCTTGATTGATGATCATATGATGATTATACGTATAGGGATACGAATCAAGATCACGAGTACTTGTTAGGGAACAAAGTAATCGGACCGACCCGCTATGAGAACATCACATGGATTAAGTCATAGTTGTTTCTCATGATAGGTATATTTTTCGGTCCTCGACTTGAGATTGCCGAGACTTCAACATTAGGAACACAGTAATTTGACACAATCAAACGTTGTCTTTAACCTGACGATTATAAAGGTTGTGATTGGTTACTTGTGTGAGCAATGTGATGAAGTTGTGTAATCGAGATAGAATTTGTCCCTCTCATATAAAGAGAGATATCTAGTGGATCCTCGATGTGTTAGATCGGGTAAAAGGCCTAGTCTAAGTGAATTGATATTGATCAATGTCACTTGGATGTTTTCGATCTACCAGAGATCGAGACTAGTACGATTGAACATGTTGGATGACAATTCCATGCCTTATGTTTGATCAAAAGGATATCGTGTGACAAAAGGATGTTATATACACTATTGATTAGGTTATATCGAGTTGATATTCGTACAACTTGGGTAGTCATAATGTCTTGCTAGAGATCGTTTATGACTTGTATACCAAAATGTGTTTTGGTACACGCCAACGTTGTATGAGCCTATTGGGTCGCACACTAAGAATGGTTTTGCGAGATTTTAAGATGATTCGAAAAAATGAATTTTATGTGATAAGATTCATGACAGAAACGTCATTATGGTGTATTACACTTATACTTCTTTAAGTAAGGGTATATGTGTAATTTACTTAACCGTCTATATACAAGAGGTTGTATAAATAGACGCTTTAAGTTAGAACACGTGATACGAAAGAGAAAAAGGCTGAAACTCTATTTTCGTTTTAGAAACGACTTAGGGTTTTTGGTATGCTCGATCGTTTTGGAGAGAAACAAAAAGGTTTGGTATTCTCTCGAAGCTAGCACTTCCAATCTCGGCCGCCGTTCGTGTGTGGATCTTGCGATAGAGGCGTTCGTCGTTGGCGCGCCTTAGAGATCGATTAACCTTCAGAAAGGTATATTGCGATTGAGGTATGATTAAGTTTTTCATGGTTTAAACGTTTTTAATGGAATTAGATTCGGATCCTGTTGGGGTTTTTGTCAAAACTTGTTTTGTAATCTCCGCTGCGTATGAACCCCAAAACCCAACAGTGGTATCAGAGCCTTCGAGTTTGATTCCATTAAACTCATTGCATGTTTTCTTCTGATATATACATGATATATGATTGAAAGCATGTTAATAGTTGATGTATATGTGATATACATAAGTTTTCTGTGAGATTTATTATCATGTTTTGTGTATATGATACATATATTCGTGATTTAATTGAAATTAGTTTCGTACATGCTAGTAACCATGTTAGGTTAATTTGAATAATTTTAATGAATTGAGTTTCATGTTCTATGATCCATGACACCATTAGGTTCGATTGGGATAGTAGTTCATGATTCAATTACATGTTTGTGATTATTTGGATGAAGACCGAAATTACAAATAATTAATTTTCGAAATTATTTATTTATCTTGTTATATCTATTTTGTTATGAAGTTTCTATTTGATAAAGATAGATAACAAATTAGAATAGGAGATAAATATCAAGAATCTTGTTATCGGTGATATACTAGGATTCAAATATCTTAAATCCAAAATAAATAATTAATTTTCGAAATTATTTATTTATCTTGTTATATCTATTTTGTTATGAAGTTTCTATTTGATAAAGATAGATAACAAATTAGATTAGGAGATATAAGCAAAATCGGTTTCGTTATCCCTATTGGATAGGAGATAAATATGGAGAAGTTTGTTATTGGTGATATGCTAGGATTCAAATATCTAAAGTCCTAATTGGATTAGGATAAGATGATTAGTTAGATGTGGGCCCGAGTTAATTAAAAATGTTTTAATTGACTTAATTTTGGATAAATTAAGGGGTAAATTTAGAATAGCAAAATCAGCGAAAAATATGATTTTCTATAGCGAATTTCAATTTCGAATTGAGAGGTCCTTGCGCGAAGGGTTCTTTATGAACCGTTTAGCAAATCTATACAATTTAAGTCACGTCTCATCAATGACAAGTCACATTTTAAATTCCAATTTACCATTAAATTTACATTGGAGTCTAACTAGCGTGGGTCCCGCGAGTCCTCCATCGTTCGATGAGAGGGGGACCCAACCAGGTCTCCATCGAGGACGCAGTAGAACACCCAGTTTGAAGACAAGGATTTGTTTTTGTTTTATATATATTATTTTTATTATATATATTTTATCTTTATTTTTTATTTTAAAAAAAAACCTAAGGTCTAGGGGTCGGTCTGCCCCTTGTTGACTGGTCCAAGGGTCGTTCTGGTCCAAGGGTCGTTCTGGCCCTTATTGATTGATCCAACGGCCAAACGGCCCCAGGACAATCGCTAGCGAGGCGTGTCCCCCGTCCAAAGGCCAGCCGGACTGTCGTAGGGGGGGCTCCACCTCCTCCCTCCTCGAGCTCTTCCAGATCGGCCGGGGCGCCGGTGCTCCCTAGCCAGCCCTTCTTCTCTGAGGCAGCGCGGCGGCCGTAGGGGTAGCCCAAATGCCACCCCTCCCTTTGCCCTTCTCTTTGGGGCCTCCTAGTCGATGCCTCTTCTTGGACAACGACAGCGATGCGCCCTCCTCCATTAAGCGGCAGCGACGTCACCGTCGCTCCCCTCTCGGCGGTGCCGACACCCCCTTGGGGTTCTCCTCTACTAAAATTTCACCAATTTAAACCAAAAAGGGTTTTCAACCATTTTAGCACAATTTTCAAGCTTCCAATTAATTTCAACAATAGAAGAGGAGATGGGAAGATGATGGTACCTTCAAGTGGGTTGTAACGACCCTATAAATATAATTCTAATCATTCGTCGAATAGGACCATGACGTGGCGACATGTCCTACATGGCAACTCAGTTAAAACACGGGCGTCGACACCGAGGTAAATATAATATTTTATTATTATGTGATGCTTGTATATTATTAATATACACTTGTTCGCAAATTCATATCATTTTATCGTCGATTTTGTGAACGAGAACTACCTTGAGATGTGTGCGTACACGAGCATTTAGTAGGCCGATGATATCAATTTAAGTTAGTTTTAATGGAATTTATTTAATTGAAACATCTAAGTTAAGTCATGAGGGACATTTTAGTTATTTCATAAATGAGAATTTCAAAAATGTTAAATTAGAATTATGAGGTGTCAAATTTTGGTGGTATATGGAAAGATAAGAAGAAATTAAATTAAACAAAAAAAAATATGTGGTAGTGGTTCACCCTCCTAATGACAGTATAAAAGATAGAGATGGAAAGTAATTCTCATTTAAGTTAGAGGTGGTATAGAGGTGGTGTTGAGGAAGAAGAAATATCAATTGCTACTTGAAGATTTTGATCTAATTAGGTAAGTAACTCCTAATTTCATGTAATTTTGATGTTTATGGATTTAATACATAGTAGATCTGATTAATTCTTTATTTGTAAACTTAGTTGGTTGATTAAAAGGAAAGAAAAGTATTGTTGTTGATTTTTGAAGGAAGAAAAGAAGAAAGAAAGAAAGGTTGAAAGAAAAGAACAAAAAAAGTGAAAGGGAGGGGAGAGCTCTGGTGTAACGACCCTAAAAAAATCTAACTCGTGCCACATGCCATGTCAGGGTCGTATATGGGATTCACTCGTCATGATCCGTATGTCCAAATCTCGGTGTAGATACCGAGGTATGCTATTTTTGTGTGATGCTTGTATTATTTATTATACAAAAGATTGAACAATTTAAAATAATTAAGTTCGGAAATGTGTAGGTAAGATCTTACCTCGAGTTTCGTGTCAGTTGGCAGTAGTCGATGTTGAGATTGGGTTTAATTTTGTGTAAGCTTGGTTAAATATGGCAAGAGAATTGTGTTAGATTTTGGTGCTATGATATCTTTCATTTCCAGTCGTTCGGTCGATGAGTTGGGTTTGAAACCCACTATACTAGAGAAACTAACGGACAGTCAAAGAGACTGATTCACATTCTCGCGGATATACTGAGGATGTGTGTGTTAGAGACGGTGGACCAGGTCAATGGTACCAAACTCGCCAAACATGCGTACTTAAACCCCCAGGGCGCGTGTTCTAGTCTAGAGAGGCGAAAGACTGTTCCCAATATATGTTTCGAGGATGTTGCCCTTGCATATATTGGGGGAGGACATAGATGGTGTGGGTAGTTGAGTCCCACACTACCTGGAGGTCTCGGAGGAGCCCAGCTCGTCTCGGAGGAGCCCAGCCTATAGTAGGGTATGGCCTTGGGCTTCACAAAAAAAAAAAAAAAAAAAAAAAAAAAATCTTCCTTTGCGAATTGCTTTAATTTCGAGGACGAGATTCTAATTAATTGGGAAGACTATAAGGACCCTAAAAAAATCTAACTCATGCCATGACAGGGTCGTATGTGGGATTCACTCGTCGTGATCCGTATGTCCAAATCTCGGGTGTAGACACCGAGGTATGCTATTTTTGTATGATGCTTGTATTATTTATTATACAAAAGATTGAACAGTTTAAAATAATTAAGTTCAGAAATGTGTAGGTAAGATCTTACCTCGAGTTTCGTGTCAGTCGGCAGTAGTTGAGATTGGGTTTAATTTGGTGTAAGCTTGGTTAAATATGGCAAGAGAATTGGTTTGTGAGAGTTGGGTATGTCATGGACGAAGTTAAGGTTTTTGGAGTTTTGGTGTGACCAAAACCAGTATTTTGGACATTTTATGAAGATGGACTATTTTGTAGATAGTTTGGTTCAATTTGGTGGAAAACGAGATCGAAAACGAGAACAGGAAGTCAAAACATGTCAAAATAGGACTTTCAGGAATTAATAAATAAAAAGAAATTATGAGGGTTTATATATAAATATTTAAAACATGAAATGAAAATCAAAAAAACTCATTTGGTTTCAACAGAACAATCATTTCGAACGTTCCCTAAACCACTCGATTTGGGTTTTCGCTCTCAGAGCTCCCGACATCCGATTTTCGACCGGTTTCTTTCCGCAAGATCGTATAGGATCGCAAGACGGTCAATTCAAGCTAAGTTTCCACTATAAAAATGAGGTATTCAGCTCGTAATTTGGTAAATTCTTAATGCAGTGCATTTTCCTCAATTCAATTTGAATTATCATGATTTTTCGATTTCTTTCGCGGGGTTGCGATAGAAATTGGTAAGAATTGTTGTTAATTGGTATATTGGATTGATTTGCGTCAAATTGGGATAAATTCCACCGACGTGGGCTAGGTTTTTGATGATTTGAATTAATGCAATTCAATTGATAACTGTTTTGGAGATGTTTTATAAATGATATTGATTTATATTGGGTTTCCGGATGAATTAATTATTAATTTTGACACAATTTGACTCCACGAGCCGTGGAAATATTTTGGTGTTTGTATCGAGTGGTTTCGTGGCATTTATTATTGAGTTTCGATGATTTAATTGCGAAAATATTGATTTGGGGACATTTTCTAGTTGAAAATAAATAAAGTTTGTCAAGTTGACATGCTATATTAGAAAACTCGTAACTTCTTCATTTGTGATCCGATTTGAGTATTCTTGGAGTCTATGGAAAGTACGTCATGAGTACTACAGGTTCCTTCTTGGTTTTCATGACAAATTATGAGGTTTTCAGAGTTAAGACCGTAACTCTAGTGGGCTAGTTGATAATACTTTGAAATTATTATAAAGTATTATTTTTAGAAATAGCTCTCGAGCGTACTATGGTCGCAGTATTTGTATGGTTTAAGAGTTCTAAACCAAGGATATTGGACTTGAATTGATACTAAATGATATCAGGAAGGATATTGGACTTGAATTGATACTAAATGATATCATGAAATCTAAGGAAGAGATACGGAGGTTCGAGAACGCATTTTAGAGTGTTGGGAGGCCGGATAGGTTAGGAATAAGCATGTGGATTGAGGTAAGTAAACCAGCTAGGAACTTGTATAGTAATTCATTTTAAGCTATTGAATATTGTTGTTCCTTGCTTTGTTATTGCTTTGTTATCAATCCTTGGAATTCCATTCTAATTGAGTTGTCCGAGGGCAAGTGAGTCAACGATGATCCTTGGAAGGAGTGGCTAGCTGAGGTAACATACCAGAGTCATAACCTCAGGATGCATTGCACTGGATATTGATTTTGACGGGGTGTGAGTTCTTAGCGTGGTTGTTCCAGGAAGTCTCACTATCTCGTGGGTTTAGGGCTTGTGAGTGTACCAAGTCCTAAAACCCGAGTCTTGATGTTTTGCCAAGACTAAACGACCTATTGGTCGGGACTACTTGCACCTCTCTGTTTGTATTTCTAGACACTCATGTATCGATTGCTTTTGATTTATTTATAGTCTTTTATTTATTCATGCGTCCTTATACCTTTCTTTCTATCTGCATGAATATAGACTGATTTATTTATTTTGAAATGTTGTTTAGTATCCTACTGGCGTTACTTACCTGGGCTCGTTATTTTTGTGTTTAACGAGTGCAGATCCGCAATCGAGTAAGGGAAATGGGGCAGTGCTAGGAGATTTATTGTGTGGACATTGGAGCGGCCTTTTCCCTCATATTTTGTAGGTTTTGTATTACTTATGCATATTGACTTTTATAACATGGGTATATGGGTTTTTGTGATATACTTTAGGATTTGGATTATATGCGGAGTTTCCACACTCTAGGTTGTGCTAACTAATTTGTGTAGAATTGTTAAACGCTTCCGCATGAAACTTTGATAACTTACAAATTTGAATAACTCATTATAAATGCTAACTTATGGTGTCGTGTAATGAAAAATTGTTAGGAAGGCTAACTAGACTTGTGTTGACATCGCGAGGATTGACTCAGGGTCCACGTAAGTCTAGGCCAGGCAGGACCCAGTTTAGGTTGTGGAACTGGGGTCGTCACATCTGGACCGCCCCTCTCTCTTTCATGAGAGTGCTAAGGGGCGGGCCCGAGCTCGGCCCATCCCCGTTCAAGGAGCCCAAACCCCTATATTAATTAAAAATATATATAAATATATAATTTTTATTATTTTACTTGATACAAAAAAAAATTCAAAAATTAGGAAAAACAATGAAAGTGGGAAAATTGTAGGAGAATGAGTTTGGAGATTTTTTAAGGATTTTTGCACTGAGATTCTTCTCGAAAAATGTGTCACTACTTTAACTTTCCTATTTTAAATTTTAAAAATCTAAATTATATCAAATAGGCTCAAACACACCTAATTCATTATAAATTGATACCAGGGACCTAGGAGACTATGTTGGGTCTCGGGTACGCATTTTGAGGCGTAAGGGAGCCGCGATTTGCTTGGTATTTTGTGTTAATGAGGTAAGTAAACCAGTAAGAAACTTAATATTAATTATTTTCATTTCCTTGCTATATTTTATGAAATGATGGCTATTATTGGACTCTATTTTTGTGATGGCCCCGGTTCAACAACCCAAACTAGGCCCCGCACGGCCTAGACTTGCGTGGACCCCGAGTCAATCCTCACGACGTCAACGCAAGCCTAGTCAGCCTTCCTAACCATATTTCATTAGTTATAGTGAGTTATTAAAATTTTTAAGTTATCAAAGTTTATGCGAAAACGATTTCAACTTAAACAAATCTATACAACTCTACACAAATCAGTCAGGACAACCTAGAGTGTGGAAAACCCTGCATTTACTCCATGTCTTAAAATATCTCACAAAACCCATATATCCCATGTGACAAGAATAATATACATAAGTAATACAAAACCTACAAAAAATACGAGGGGAAAGGCCGCTCCAAATTCCTCACAATAGATCTCCTAGTACTGGCCATTTCCCTTACTCGATTGCGGATCTACACTCAGTTAAACACAAGAATAACGAGCCCAGGTAAGTAACGCCAGTAGGATACTAAACAGCATTTCGAAATAAATAAATCAGTCCATATTCATGCAGATAACAAGAAAGATATAAGTACGCATGAATAAATAAAAGACTGTAAATAAATTAAAAGCAATCGATACATGAGTATCCAAAGATGCAAACAGAGAGGCCCAAGTAGTCCCGACTAATAAGTCGTTGAGTCTTGGCAAAACATCAAAACTCGGGTTCTAAGACTCGGTACGCTCACAAGTCCTAAACCAACGAGATAGTGAGACTTCCTGGAACAACCACGCTAAGAACTCACACCCCGTCAAAATTAGTAACCAGTGCAGTGCATCCCAAGGTCGTGACGCTGGTATGTTACCTTAGCACGCCACTCCTTCCAAGGACCACCGTTGACTCAGTTGCCCTCGGACAACTCAATTAAAATGGAACTTCAAGGAAAGATAACAAAGCAAGGAACAAAAATATTCAAATAGCTTAAAATGAAATAATTGTGAATTTCCTAGCTGGTTTACTTACCTCGATCCACACGCTTATTTCTAACCTATCCGGCCTCCCAACACTCCAAAACGCGTTCTCGAACCTCTGTATCTCTTCCTTAGATTTCCTTATATCATTTAGTATCAATTCAGGTCCAATATCCTTGGTTTAGAACTCTTAAACCATACAAATACTGCGACCAAAGTACGCTCGATAGCTATTTCTAAAAATAACACTTTGTAATAATTTCAAAGTCTTATCAACTAACCCACTAGAGTTATTGTTTTAACTTTGAAAACCTCATAATTTGTCATGACAACCAAGAAGGAAATTGTAGTACTCATGACGTACTTTTCATAGATTCCAAGAATACTCAAATCGGATCACAAACGGAGAAGTTACGAATTTTCTAATATGGCATGTCAACTTGACAAACTTTATTTATTTTCAACTAGAAAATGTCTCCAAATCAATATTTTCGCAATTAAATCATTAAAACTCAATAATAAATGTCACGAAACCACTCGATACCAAAACCAAAATATTTACACGGCTCGTGGAGTCAAATATCAAGTATAAAACATCTCCAAAATAGTTATCAATTGAATTGAATTAATTCAAATCATCAAAACTCTAACCCCGTCGGTAAAATTTATTCCAAATTGACGCAAATCAACCCAATACACCAATTAACGACAAGTCATTCCAATTTCTATCGAAACCCCGTAAAAGAAATTGAAAAATCGCGAGAATTCAAATTGAATTGAGGAAAAATGCCCGGCATTGAGAATTTACCAAATTGCGAGTCGAATACCTCGTTTCCACCGTGGAAACTTAGCTTGAATTGATCGTCTCGCGACGCTCTACGATTTTGCGAAAAGAAACCGGACGAAAATTAGACGTCGGGAGCTTCACGAGCGAATGAATCAACGGAATGCTTTAGGGAACGTTCAACCGAACGTTCTGTTGAAAAATGAAAAGGAAACTTTTGTTTCATTTTAATCGTTTATATATATTTATATATAAACCCTCATAATTTCTTTTTATTTATTAATTCCTTAAATTCCTATTTTGAAGTGTTTTGACTTTCGGTGGTCCTTTTCGATCCCGTTTTCCACCAAATTGAATCAAACTCTCGACAAAATAGTCCATCTTCATAAAATGTCCAAAATACTCATTTTGGTCACGCCAAAACCCCAAAAATCTTAACTTCGTCAATGACATACCCAACTCTCACAAACCAATTCTCTTGCCATATTTAACCAATCTTACACCAAATTAAACCTAATCCCAACCTCGACTACTGCCAACTGACACAAAACTCGAGGTAAGATCTTACCTACACATTTTCGAAATTAATTATTTAAAATTGTTCAATCTTTTGTACAATAAATAATACAAGCATCATACAAAAATAGCATACCTCGGTGTCTACACCCGAGATTTGGACATACGGATCACGACGAGTGGGTCCCACATACGACCCTAAAATGGCACGTGGCACGAGTAAGATTTTTAGGGTCGTTACAGTCTTCCCAACTAATTAGAATTTCGTCCTTGAAATTGAAGCAATTCGAAAGGAAGAATTTAAGGCCCAAGGCCATACCCGCCCAAGGCCATACCCTACTCTGGGCTGGGCTCCTCCGAGACGAGCATTGTGCTCCTCCGAGACCTCCAGGTAGTGTGGGACGCAACTACCCACACCATCTATGTCCTCCCCCTAATATATGCCAGGGCAACATCCTCGAAACATATATTGGGAACAGTCTTTCACCTCTCCAGACTAAAACACGCGCCTTAGGGGTTTAAGTACGCATGTTTGGCGAGTCTGGTATCATTGATTTGGTCCACCGTCTCGAACAAACACATCCTTATTATATCCTTGAGAATGTGAATCAGTCTTTTTTACTGTCCGTCAGTCTCTCTAGTCTAGTGGGTTTCAAACCCAACTTATCGACCAAGCGACCGGAAATAAAAGATATCGTAACACCAAAATCTAACATAGTGTACATAAAATGACTGCAAATATAATGCATACTCTCTATCAGGTTACGGGTAGCAGTCGGATCTGGCTCGCAACAGCATGAACCTGCTCTCGGCTCTCTTGTGGCTGCCTTTTGCCCAATCGTCGACACGTACTGGCGAAGTGACCTGGCTGTCCACACTCCCAACAAGTACGCTGAGATCCCGATCCAGATGGAACACACTGTCCCCGTCCATACCTTTGCCTCTGACCATTGCTTATGCCATCGCTATCACACATCGCCCCTCAATCCTCTGAGACTGTTGTCGCTGAGAACCTGACGGTGCCGGCAGCTGTGGTGTGCTAATATAACTCTATACTGGAGCATATGGTATTGGCGCAGTACGCGCTGCAGGAGGTGGCGATGCAACAGACTCCACACCTTGAGCTCGATCCCTCGACCTCCACTGTCTAGGTCTCTTCCTCCTCCCGTCACCTCCGGTCTGACATCTGGCTGTGCTGGTAGTGGAGCTGCGACTGTGTACCAAAGTGCGCGTGCTTTGAAAAGTCTCACTGGCCAAACTCCTCTCATACGCTTCCTACAAAGTCCCTGGAGCTGTGGTCACCACCATAGAATCGATCTCACCTAATAGGTCGTTCATGAAGTAGTATGCCTGATCAGTGTCTGTATCAGCTATGCCTCCGGCATAGTCCATCAACCACAAATATCAGCCCATATACTGCATCACTGTCTCGTCAGCCGCCTACTTTGTTGGATGTTATGAAACTTGGTCCTCTTCATATTCCTTACCGAGGGAGGGAAATACTTCTGATTGAACCTCTCCTTGAATTCAGCCCAGTCCTTGGGCTTTCCTTCGTAGTCACCATGCTACGCCACCACACATCAGCCTCTTCGAACAACGAAGCTGATGAGATGCTCGGCCTCATATGATCTGGGGTGTCCAAAACATCGTGGATCTTCTCGTGACTCCTCATAAACTTCTCTCGCTTGCTCCAAGATTTGTACCCCGTGAAACTTCTCCGGGTGATGTCGCTGAAACTCGCGAGACTGCCTCGCCTCAGCTGTCACTCGAGTGCTCCCATCAGTGGGCGTGCTAGGCGTATCCTCAGTCGGTGTCTCAGGTGTATGAGGTACTATCTCGGCCTAAACATGTGCCTCCTCGGCCATTGCAGGTCCTGCCTGGACTGGAGGTGCTGCAGGTATGTCATGGACTGTAGGAGCACTCCCAGCTTGAGTAACTGGAGCTGCTGTCGTGGAAGGTGATGTTGTCGCCTGAGCCCTCAGCAGTCGGAGAATCTCATGAAGCTGTTGATCGTGAAATGTAATCATCTGCGACATGACGTCTAATCTCCTTTGCACGTCCCCCTGTACCATTATCGTTGGTATCGGGTTGATCGGCCATCGCTAACTAAAAAGAAAGCGATTTTCACGATCAGAACATAGCTATCGATAGTTAACAATACAACAAATCAAATAGCTCGTAGTCCAGTTTTAAATTTCCCCAACTCTCCTCACTTCCTAACTAAGACTTAGATCAGAATCATAGGGTTCCACGCTAAGTTCAACCATTCCTAACTTCCGCTTGTTTGTGTCTTAATTGATTGTGATTTAAATCAAGAGTCGAGTATTTAAAACTTCGGCTCTGATACCAACTGTGTTGGTATCATATTGCCTTAAACCATCTAGGTCTCTAAATCTAGGCTCTGATACCAACTGACGGCCCCAGTTCCACAACCCAAATTGGGCCCCGCCCGGCCAAGACTTACGTGGACCTCGAGTCAATCCTCGCAACATCAACGCAAGCCTAGTCAGCCTTCCTAACCATATTTCATTAGTTATAGTGAGTTATTCAAATTTGTAAGTTATCAAAGTTTATGCGAAAGCGATTTCAACTTAAACAAATCTATACAACTCTACACAAATCAGTCAGGACAACCTAGAGTGTGGAAAACCCCGCATATACTCCATGTCTTAAAATATCTCACAAAACCCATATATCCCATGTGACAAGAATAATATACATAAGTAATACAAAACCTACAAAAAATGCGAGGGGAAAGGCCGCTCCAAATTCCTCACAATAGATCTCCTAGTACTGGCCCATTTCCCTTACTCGATTGCGGATCTACACTCGGTTAAACACAAGAATAACGAGCCGAGGTAAGTAACGCCAGTAGGATACTAAACAGCATTTCGAAATAAATAAATCAGTCCATATTCATGCAAATAACAAGAAAGATATAAGTACGCATGAATAAATAAAAGACTGTAAATAAATTAAAAGCAATCGATACATGAGTGTCCAAAGATGCAAACAGAGAGGCCCAATTAGTCCCGACTAATAAGTCGTTGAGTCTTGGCAAAACATCAAAACTCGGATTCTAAGACTCGGTACACTCACAAGTCCTAAACCCACGAGATAGTGAGACTTCCTGGAACAACCACGCTAAGAACTCACACCACGTCAAAATCAGTAACCAATGCAGTGCATCCCAATGTCATGACGCTGGTATGTTACCTCAGCCCGCCACTCCTTCCAAGGACCACCGTTGACTCAGTTGCCCTCGGACAACTCAATTAGAATGGAACTTCAAGGATAGATAACAAAGCAAGGAACACAAATATTCAAATAGCTTAAAATGAAATAAATGTGCATTTCCTAGCTGGTTTACTTACCTCGATCCACACGCTTATTCCTAACATATCTGGCCTCCCAACACTCCAAAACGCGTTCTCGAACCTCCGTATCTCTTCCTTAGATTTCCTGATATCATTTAGTATCAATTCAGGTCTAATATCCTTGGTTTAGAACTCTTAAACCATACAAATATTGCGACCAAAGTACGCTCGATAGCTATTTCTAAAAATAACACTTTGTAATAATTTCAAAGTCTTATCAACTAGCCCACTAGAGTTACAGTTTTAACTTTGAAAACCTCATAATTTGTCATGACAACCAAGAAGGAAATTGTAGCACTCATGACGTACTTTTCATAGACTCCAAGAATACTCAAATCGGATCACAAACTGAGAAGTTACGAATTTTCTAATATGGCATGTCAACTTGATAAACTTTATTTATTTTCAACTAGAAAATGTCTCCAAATCAATATTTTCGCAATTAAATCCTCAAAACTCAATAATAAATGCCACGAAACCACTCGATACCAACACCAAAATATTTCTACGGCTCGTGGAGTCAAATATCAAGTATAAAACATCTCCAAAACAGTTATCAACTGAATTGCATTAATTCAAATCATCAAAACCCTAACCCACGTCGGTGAAATTTATTCCAAATTGACGCAAATCAACCCAATACACCAATTAACGATAATTCATACCAATTTCTATCGAAACCCTGTGAAAGAAATTGAGAAATCGCGAGAATTCAAATTGAATTGAGGAAAAGTGCCCAGCATTGAGAATTTACCAAATTGCGGGCCGAATACCTCGTTTCCACCGTGGAAACTTAGCTTGAATTGATCGTCTCGCGACGCTCTACGATTTTGCGAAAAGAAACCGGGCAAAAATCAGATGTCGGGAGCTCCACGAGCGAAGGAATCAACGGAATGCTCTTGGGAACGTTCAACCGAACGTTTTAAGAAAAATGAAAAGGAAACTTTTGTTTCATTTTAATCGTTTATATATATTTATATATAAACCCTCATAATTTCTTTTTATTTATTAATTCCTTAAATTCTTATTTTGAAGTGTTTTGACTTCCGGTGCTCGTTTTCGATCCCGTTTTCCACCAAATTGAACCAAACTCTCGACAAAATAGTCGATCTTCATAAAATGTCCAAAATACTGGTTTTGGTCACACCGAAACCCCAAAAATCTTAACTTCGTCCATGACATACCCAACTCTCACAAACCAATTCTCTTGTCATATTTAACCAATCTTACACCAAATTAAACCCAATCCCAACATCGACTACTGCCAACTGACACAAAACTCGAGGTAAGATCTTACCTACACATTTTCAAAATTAATTATTTTAAATTGTTCAATCTTTTGTACAATAAATAATACAAGCATCACACAAAAATAGCATACCTCGGTGTCTACACCCGAGATTTGGACATACGGATCACGACGAGTGGGTCCCACATACGACCCTTAAATGGCACGTGGCACGACTTAGATTTTTATTCCCTATCGAGTGACGTAGGGTCTAAGTGGTCTGGTCTAGTCATTATCCACTCGCAGGTTAAGCAGTCGACTAGCTCTCGTGGCTTCCCGACATGTCTAAATTCTCTGAGTGAGCATCCGTCATACGTCGTGGCTCCTCTCAGGTATTTGAGTTCCATCGTAGCTAAGCATCCGACTATGTCTATGGCTCCCTTTGGAATTTTCTCGGACAGCGGCTCAAACGAGCCAATAGTGCCGAACGGGTTAGGTGTGGTCGAAGCAGCTTTGACACGCCGCACCAGTTTTAGACACTTACATGTTTTAAGTGGCTTTGAGCCTACGTGTAGCGTGTCAGGAGCACTTATTCTCTATCCTTTGTTTCTGGGTCACTTGGTCCCTACTGTTGATTATTATAGTCTGTCTATCATACGTTTTACTGCTCTTTCTCAGCACTTTATTTTTTCCAACATGATTTATGGACTTTTTTATTGTTTATCTTGAGAAATAATGTTGAACTTCTTCTTGATTTACTTACTGGAACTGTCCCCGCTATTGGTGACAATTGCAGGTCCCTCTAAGCTCATTGATCGACACTATTGAGCCTCCCTCGTATTTAGTCCTCTTTGTTACTACGTATCATATTTTAGGGAAGGAGCATGTGCCCTAGTGATCGATGACTATCTGTTTACATTATAATAAGATCCATGAGCCTCCATTATACTAGGATTTAGACTCTCTTGATGATTACTATTATACGTATAGGGAGGTTTATATTTGATATTTTAGATTGTACATATTCGTGTGACAAAAGGATGTTATATACACTATTGATTAGGTTATATCGATTTGATATTCGTACAACTTGGGTAGTCATAATGTCTTGCTAGAGATCTTTGACTTGTATACCAAAATGTGTTTTGGTACACCGCCAACGTTGTATGAGCCTATTAGGTCGCACACTAAGAATGGTTTTGCGAGATTTTAAGATGATTCGAAAAAATGAATTTTATGTGATAAAATTCATGATTTAAACGTCCTTGTGGTGTATTACACTTATACTTCTTTAAGTAAGGGTATATGTGTAATTTACTTAACCGTCTATATACAAGGGTTGTATAAATAGACGCTTTAAGTTAGAACACGACATACGAAAAAAAAAAGGCTGAAACTCTATTTTCGTTTTAGAAACGACTTAGGGTTTTTGGTATGCTCGGATCGTTTTGGAGAGAAACAAAAAGGTTTGGTATTCTCTCGAAGCTAGCACTTCAAATCTCGGCCGCCGTTCGTGTGGATCGCCGGAACCCCAAAACCCAACACATATAATATATACTGATGTTTTTGGTTACTTTGGGGTTCATTTTGGGTCGTGAGACGTCTGATACATGTATATGATACTTTTTCACACTGCTTGTCGTCAAGTATATACATGAGATCTACTTTTGCAGGATTTCCACATCTAGGAATGTCTCGATTACTTTTTACTTATTTAAGTTGCATTAAATATTTTTTAAATTATGATGCGTAAACATTAATACTTGTTAAACTCAATAATAAATCTAATAAGCAACTAATAATTATATAACTTAGATAAGAGGCTAATTAGGCTTGCGTAGACTTTGCGGGAGTTAACCGTGGTTGGATTTTAGGGTTCATACGCAGCGAGAAATTTAAAAATAATTTTGAAGACCCCAATAGGATCAAAAATAAGTTCTATTAAACTAGATCTATAAAAGTAAACCATACCTTAATCTGTGATTTTCTTCTTTGATTGTTTGATTTCCAAGACGTTCAAGCGCGCGTCCTCTATCAAAAATTCACACACAAACAGTGACTACAATTTAGAGTGCTAGCCCCAAGAGAGATAGAAAACGTTTTTCTTTCTCTCCTAAAATCCGAGAGAACTCAAAAATAGCAAAAAACGAAAATCATCATCTTTTTAGGGTTCCAACCTCTATTTATATGTGTAGATAAGCTCACTTAAAAAAAATCTATTCATAATACAACTATTGCATTTAGGCAATTCAAGCAAATTATATATACGCCCATATTAATAATTTATCACATAACAAATCGTAAAGGCTTTTATGTCATGAATGTCATGAATTTTATCATATAAATTTTACTACTCGACCAATTCAAATTGCACAAAGTCATTCTTTGTATGCGATCCAATAGGTTCATGCGACATTGGCAGTGAACTAAGATCATTTCGGTACACAAGTCATAAGCGGTCTCTAGCAAGGCATTATGACTATCCAAGTAGCATGAATATCAAAATCAATACAACCTAATTAATAACATATATAATATCATTTTGTCATGTGATATCCTTTGATTAAACATAAGGCATGGAAACTCACTTTAATGTTCAATCATACTAGTCTCGATCTTTAGGTGGACTGAAAACATCCAAGAGACACTGATCATATCAATTCACTTAGACTTGGTCATTTAACAATCTAACATATCGGGATCCATTGATATCTCTCTTTGTACGAGGGACAATTTCTATCTTGATTACACACCTTCACATATTATTCACATGGTAACCAATCGCAATCTTTATAATTTTTCGGTTAAAGACAATGTTTGATTGTGTCAAATTATCTTGCTTCTAATATTGAAGTATATGGTAATCTCAAGTCGAATGACTAAATGATATACCTATCAAGAGTAACATCTATGACTTAATTCATGTGGTGTTCTCATAGCGGGTCAATCCAGTACCTTATTCCCTAATAAGTACTCATGATCTCGATTCGTATCCCTATACGAGTGATCATCACATGACCATCAATCAAGATTCACACTAGTCTTAATTCATTATAGTTCTCAGTATAATGATCGACTAGGGACATTTAGGATATTTCAACAAATACTCATGGATCTTATTATAAGGTAAACTTGCAATGACTTGTAATAAAACGGCAAACGAAAACCTCTATTTTATTAACTAAAATTATAAGATAAACAATGTTTGTAGATTGATCTAGGGCACATGCCCCAACAGACCGAGGGTCGACATAGGTTTAGACCGGGCGGGGCCAAGTTTGTGAGGTATGGGGCCGTCACATGGGTTTTCTTTAACTTAGCACCCCAACAAGCTCCAATCCTTCTTTCTCTCCAACGTGTTTTGTTTTTGAAAAAAAAAGTCTAAGGTTTATAATGAGATTAATATACTAGGACCAATAGTGTAGGTTTTTGCAAAATTACCGAATTGCCCTGGGATGGATGTTTTAGGTTTTTAGGCTATCACGGAGTGTCTACCCAAATGTCTAGAATGACAACAGCATTTGTCTTTTTTGTGTCATGTCATCCACATTTTCACTATCTATATTTGTATTGAATCGGCTTCATTATGGTTCAATGTTTATCTATCTTAAACCGCATCTATTTTCACTCCAATCTATGGTAATAGTAAATGTGGATTTGCCACTAGACCTCTTAGTATTAGAGAAAGTTCTAACTATTAGACCACCTTCTCATTGCTTGTCATACTCAATATTTATTGAATATATCTAGTTTTAAGAATAAACAAAGTCATTTGGGCCTGCTTAAGCTCGACCTATATCGAGCCTGGGCTTAGGGAGGCCTAGAAAAGGCTTTGAAAAAAAAAATATGCCTATGCCTGATAAACACGTACGTGTAATTTTCACCCCAAGCTATAATTGCATTGGAGATGCTCTAACAACCTAAAAAAACCTAATATTAATTGTGAAGATGCTACAATAACACCCTAAAGTCACACCCTGATGACGTGACATGTGGACCTAATGCGAAAATGAATGAATAAAAATAATTTTTGATGCATAATATGCGGGATGTGTATTTCAAGGCGCGCATTGATAGGTCTCAAAGATGCGGGCTCATACGGCACGTCAAGAAGTGTGACTTTGGGTGTGACTTAGAGGTCCCATTGTAGCATTTTCCTATTGATTGTGTTATGCTTTCTCAATATTACATCATGTGCCTCGAAAAGCGTCTTTTAATTTTTGTCCGCCACCCAGCCATCCTAGATAGCTAGCTCAGATTCGGCCTAAGTGCAATTAATTAATTAAAAAAGGAACTATATATTATATATTTTGAATCATTTATTTGAAATAAGTTTATTTTAACACGTACCGAGGTGTGCTGGCTGTTGGGAGACACACGTGTTCCTATCCTAGCTCTTTCTCGTCCTCCAAACTTTACTTAAATTTCAGGGAAGAATCTGACTCTAACGTTACGCTTACATCATGAATGTGGAGGTCCTTATTTTTTTTTATTTTTGGGGTGAAGAGACCCTTACATATTTTTTAAATCCATGTATAGTCTCGTATACTAAAATCAATGTTGATATTGTATAATTATCCTGATTAATTATTGTTGTCATAATATTATTATCATCGTTTCTTTCAAATACTACCAATCAATTGGGTGGCCTGAGAGCATCTCTAATGGTAACATGAATTTAAACCATAGATTGGTGCCACATCATGAATGTGGAGAATATGTCTATTTCATGTGGCACTAAATATACGTTCACCTCTTAAAATGATTTATAATGGTAATGTAGATTTAGACCATAAATTGATGAGTTGGCACTTTATTTTCAATTTTCATAATATTAATAAAGGCTTGAAAAAATAAAAACTTTAAAAAAAATTAATAATATTGACGTGACAGTTTACCAATGTCTAGAAATAGACATTGTAGTAGACACACTCCACTTTAATTTCATGCCACATCAGATGGACATTATGAATCCATGGTCCCATTAGAGAGCATTTTTTGGGTTGGATGTGGATTGTATCCTAGGCATATCCATTTCTACCCCAATCAATGGTCCCATTAGAGATGCTCTAATAGTTTGATATCGAGTTTGAGAGTAAGAGGTCATCAATTCGAACTTCGGTGGGGCAAGTTGTTTCTTTTTTATTAAAAAAAAAAAAAGCTTTCGAATACTATATTAATTTATGACAAAAACTCATCATTTGGTCCCTTGAACTTTTATGTTTTTATATTTTTTATCTCTAAATTTTTATTAATTGCTACATTTTTTGTCCTTCAACTTATTCTTAAAGATGTACTTTTGGTCTTTTCACCATTGAAGTATCAAATCTCGCTGACGTGGCTAACAAAAGTACTGTGTGGCTAGCCAGAAAAGTAAAGTGATTTATATTAATGAAATGAATTACTTGTTTCAACCGGCAAAAACTTTCAAAAAAAAAAAGAACTAAATTTCTCCAAAAATATAATTGAAAAACTTAGTTTATAAATAAAAAAAGTAAAAAAACTCAAAAGTCCAGGACCATTAGTTAATAAAAATTAAGAGATCCAAAACATGAAAACCTCAAAGTTGAATAAGAACCAAATGATATGTTTTGCTTTTATTTAACCATACACGTATGTGTGATTCATGTTTAATTTTGTTGAATTCTCTAGTAAATAATCTTGCACTTGCAGCTGTGATGAGTCAGTGGTGTGACCGGTATTCTAATATTTAAATTTTGTTGTGATTAGATTATTAATTAATGAAGGCGTGTATCGACATGAGGATGACTTTATAATAAAGAATATAGTTTTTTTTTTTTTCAAGTAAAAAGATCATATAGTTAAATATGAATCGCACCTCAAATTAATATATATCAAAGTCTTTCGCAGTAAAACCTAGTAGCTTGTATCCATAATGTGGAGATTACTTTCCTAGACGACAGCTAATTATGCAATATAAAGATCGTACCTCAAATTAATATGTATTAAAGTCCTTTTTTTATTGCTTTGATACCATGACAAAAAATAAAAAAATACAATAATCGCAATTTTTCTCGTTAATTTACTTGTGCATAAATGCACATATGTATAGACATGTATAAAGTAAAGATAACAAATAATCACTTAACTAATCAAAGAAAACTAAAAAAGAAAATGTGGCTAACTAAGATGACCATGCTAATCAAGATAACTACAAATAACTAATTAAGATTTGAAATCAAAGCTGTCACCGTTCTTGTGCTACTCAACACCTAATACATCAATAATACAATAAGCTAATAATACATTTGCTAGAGATATTTGAGGGCCTATCCTGGGGTGGGAGTGTGGGGCGTTCGCCTCCCTCGCCCTATTGATCAAAGCTGTCACATTAGGTTTTTTTTTTTCTTATTCGACAATATGTGTTACATTAAAAAATTAAGGGTATATTAATTTATAGTCTTTTTTTCAATTTTACTCATGATTAAATTAGGATTGTACTCTTCCACATTAATTATCAAAGCAAAAACTTATGAAAATTGACTATTAATGAGGGGTAATTTAGTCTCAATGTTTATTTTTAAAAATTTTAATCATCACTTTAACTTTTGTGCACAAGGCTCAAATATGACATATAATATGGAACGGATGGAGTACGTCTATTGTGCACTAGTAAGGAGTGATATGGACTCTTATTCTCCTTGATTACATATAAGACACATTATGGAGAATGCTACCCTGTAGAATTTCCCATGAAGAGTATGGAGTAAAACACACTTAATGTGGAACGTCCTCAACCAACCATGACACTTATCATTTACTACAACATAGACGCCATTTAAAAAGCAAGGCAAGTTGCCATAGTAAGTCAACCAAAACATAATGTTTGATGGTCCGTCTCATATTGATCAAATTAATTGACGTGATGGTCAACATTGACCTGAACCGTACCCACGTATGCCTGATCACACTGAATAACGCGTCCCCAACCAAACACAGGAAAAACTAAACCCCACATTAGTCCAAGGTTCACGTAATGAAACCCGTGGGCTACATAAATTATCAAGGCCGGTCCGAAGTATTAGGGGGTGTGGGGCAAAATTATAAAATGAGGCCCTCATTTTATATACTATTTGCAAGAGTGATTTTTTTCTGAGATAATAAAATATTTTTTTTTGGTTATTTTGTATAATCTTTTTTAATACATTGTAGCTTTTTATTGTGAAATACATGATATAAATAATTTTGGATAAAAAATAAATTAGTGATGACTTTAAAATGGTTTGGAATGAAAGCATCATACATCATTGAAGTCGTGGTCATCAAATCATTAAATCAATCGTTGGACAAAAAAAATTGATAAAAGACATCCTCTTAAAAGCATCCCGCTAAAAAAAAATCCACATCGGGGTAGTTCAAAGTAGCATGAGAAAATTAATTTGTCTAAACCTGTATCAAATCAACCACATAAAAATCTTTGGTAATTTTATAATTATTGGGAGGAATTAAACCCGCAACTTCGTATTTATAAAAATACTCTACGTAAGAGCATCTCCAATGAGGTTGTGGATTGAGAGAGGATGCGTGTTACCTAAGATAAAATAGGCATTGAGTTGTAAAAAAATGTCTCTAACAAGATTGTAGATTTGATCTGTGTGGGTGACGTGACATATACAATGTCTGCCCCACTCTCTATTTCTAGAGGGTGCGATAGACACTGTCCACAATACCACGTCACCTAAAAATCGAAATAATAAAACAAGAATAAAGCTCCGAGTGCATAAAAGTGTTAAATATAAAAATTTTAAATGACTACAAAAAAAGAAAAACAAATGAAAATCACCTAAAAGTAAGGGAAAGAAATAAAAAACGCCTACAAATAAGGAAAGTATGCATTACCCATTGAAGAAGATTTCCACTCTTCTATGTGTAGTTACGCAATGTAAAAGCATATCTAATGGTAAACAGGGATTGTTGGCGTGAATTCTCAATGTGAAGAGGATGCTCACCTCATGTGGCTCAAATTGACATTGAACTTCAAAATATGTCTCTAATGGTAGATATGAATTTGTGGCTTAATTAATGAGGTGACATTTCTTTTTGTAATTTTATTAATTAAAATGTGAAAATAAAAGTGTAAATAAATAAATATTTTTTAAAAAAATCTTATTATCTAAAATGAATGTCAATTTGAATGTCAAGAAGTAACATTCAAAATAGATAATGTCTATCAACGTCATCTTGACATTTAAAATGTACATTTCATTGAAAAAGTTTTTTTTTCACTGCAATATTTATTTAGTGATAAGTGGCAAACATTGATATTCAACCTACATCTCCATTGAGATGCTCTAATATGTCTATCCCCTCTACATTAATGACGTGATGGCAATCCTCGACCTTAATTCAATTAATATTTACCATTGAAGATGCTGTAAGTACGGTATTTGAGGTAGACACTTGGTGGTAGGCCCAAGACATTAAAATCATGGAAAAAGAAAGTGGGGAAATGAGGAATTCAATTAGACAATATGATTAAAGATCTTGGAAAAGCTTATTATGAAAGAGACCAGCACTTGAAAAAATCGCCCCCACTTTTAGGTTCTTTATTGGAGTATAGCTAGAGCTTCGTAGTCTCTCAAAAGTCACAATCTAATGAAGTGACAATGTTAATAAAATAATGTTCGGCTCATAGTTTTGGGATTTTTATAACATGATTACGATCCCAAAGCACAATTATTTCCTTAATCCTACAATTATTAAATCTAGCTTTCTCTTCTCCCATAGTTTTCTTTCTTAAAGTCTGTGTGTGCACCTCGTAATTGAAACCTAAACCCACGCTCACTCCCACCTTTGGTTGCTAACGTACACCAGAACTGTGCACAGTGCGCACCCAAATCACGTGCAGTTCATGAAGTAGAGTCGGTAGACCAAAAACAAAGGCAAATGAGACTAAACCAACATTTTATAAAGAGGGCCGCTATGGGCACCCCACTAATTCATGAAGGCACCCATATTTTTTCTCATTCTCCCATCTAAAATGTAAATGACTATTTTGCCCCTTCATATATACTCACTCAAACCCCACAAACCATTTTCAAAGCAAAACTGGGGCACCCAACCACCTTAGATAGCAAGTGAAACCTAAAGCCACAATTGTGTTTGCCGAGCGTGTATCGGTTCTTGCGTCTTGACATCATCCGACAGCGAGGTAACAATGTTTGACAACCATATGAAGCTTTGAAGGAACTGTTTTTTGGATCAAAAACTGTGAAATTGATGATTTGGTTTGTCAACATAGGGTTTGGTAAATTCGACCAATCCGAACTTTGTTTGCACTATAAAATGGAAGATTATACTGCAATGGTGCAAGAGGAGGTAGAACAAGAGGTAATTGTTGAAATTTAATGTGTTTTATTTGCGGTCTCTCAAATTTTCAGACGATTTTTCACGGGCGCGATTGATTCGGCCTCGCAGGACCGAGAGTTATACAAACGTCTCGGTCAACATCCACCGAAACTTGTGCGTAGTGCACGTCATGAAGTGAACGAAACGAAGTCATAGTCTCGGTATGGAACGACCGAGACTATTTCGTAGGTATCGGTTGGACATAAACGAAATTGTACTTATAGTCTCGGACCTGTACAACCGAATACTTGGGTTTTTGGATTTTTTGGTGAATTTACTGTGCATTTTGGTTGATCATAATGTTACAATGTTTGTATTGCAGGTAATGCCGGTTTCTAATTTATTTTCAATCTACAAGGATGCGTTTACACCTTGTAGGCCATTCCCATATAGAGAATCGATAATTTCATGGCTTCAATGATAGATCGGGAGAACAAGTTTGTGTTAGTAACAAATCACTCTTATGCCGGAGGGATTAAGCGCAGGGGAACGGTGAAACTTGCGTATGAGAGGTCTGGTACATATAGGGGAATGTCACAAAAAGTTGGGAAGGGTAAAGCGGCAAAAATTGCTTTGAAACCAAGAAATGAAGAAGAAGATGAAACGAGGAGGACTCAAACCGGTACAAAGAAATGTGGATGCCTTTTCATTATTAACATCAAGGAAAATGTTGACTCTTTGTGGTATGTCACAGTCATATGTGGGAGGCACAATCACAACCCCGCGAAAAACTTGGACGACCACTCATTTGCCTGAAGATTGGATAAGGGGGAGCAGGAGGTTGTGGTGGAGATGATAAAGGGTAATGTGAAGCCAATAGACATCATCAATACGTTGAAGCAAAGAGATGTTACAAACGTATCGAAAATGCGGACAATATATAATGCACGACAAAAATTCCGAATTTAGGATGCGGGTGGGAGGACTCAAATGCAACAACTATTGCACATATTGGAGAATAATAAGTGGATGTCGTGGCATAGGAAGCATCCCGATACGAATGTCGTCACTGATTTATTTTGGTCACATCCTGATTCAATCAAGTTGCTAAGGTGTTTCTCATCAGTAATTTTGATGGATTGCACTTACAAAACAAATAAGTATCGAATGCCGTTATTGGAGATTGTTGACATCACTTCTATGCATTTGACGTTCTCCGTTGGGTTTGCTTTCATATCATCGGAGACTCATGCAAATTATTTTTGGGCACTGGAGAACTTGATATCCATATTGGATGGGTGGCCTAAACCTGGCGTGTTTGTTACGGATCGGGAGTTAGGCCTTATTAGTGTCATCGAAGAAGTATTTCCATCATCGTCTCACATTCTTTGCTCTTGGCACATCAACAAAGTAGTATTGGCCAAGACTAAGAAGATGTTTGAGGATAACGAAGGCTTCGCTTGTTTCATGGATAGGTGGACGAGTGTGATGTATGCTAAGTCGGAGGCCTTATTCGAACTTATGATGAATGACTTGCGTTGTGAGTTCGGGAATGTGAAGGGTCTTACTGATTACTTGGATAACACATGGGTAAAGACCTACAAGGAGGAATTTGTACCGGCATTGACAAATCGAATTATGCACTTTGGGGAAACAAACACAGAGGGTGAGTCTGCGCATTCCACTCTGATGCTACATCTTGGCAACAATCAGACAAATTTTGAGACTTTGTGGAGTGTGGTTGATGGTATCCTTAGGATCCAACATAACAACATCAAGGCATCATTTGAGCTCAGTTTGAATGTGGTCCAACATGAATATTTTGATGAGTTATATCGCCGATTGCGTGGTTATGTCTCTCAACGGGCGCTTAAGTTAATTAGAGATGAATTGGAACGTGGAGAGGATGTTGGACACGACTCAACTTGTTGTGGTTGCGAGATACGTACCACACATGGCCTTCCTTGTGCACAAGAGCTAAACCTTCATAAATTTGCTGGGTCACCCATCCCTATCGAGGACATTCATGTGTACTGGCGAAAGTTGAGTATGATACCTGAGAATCATGTGGATCGGTCTGGGTACAATGTGCACGATGAGATTGAAAGAGTGTTTCAAAAGTTTCATGCTTGCACTGATGAGGACGATCGCATCAGGATTATTCAGCAACTCATGGAGATTAGTCGACCTTCGTCTACACCGGGAGTTGTGCCACCTACGAAAATAAAGACAAAGGGAAGGACACCGGGGTCTTCAATCGGAACTATGTTGAAAAGAGGAATTAAGACAAGATCAAAGAGAAAATACGATGAAGACGATTCTTCGACGACAAGATTGCCTAGCGGATTTGAGTATGTACTATCAACAGAAGAGGCTTCTAGTTCCAGGAAAAAGAAAAGTAAAGTGGGGCCTAAAATGCGTCGTACAAGTCGACGCACCCAAAGTGCATCTAACATGGCTTATGCTAATTGCATAGAACCGGATTGGTTGTCATATGTTGAGAGCACTATCGTTGTGCTAGCCGATGGAAATTGTAGATATAGGTGTTTTGCCTCCGGGCTAGGACTTCCCGATGTAGACGGTTTGAGGATAGTACGTATAAGGATGTTTGACAATGTAAAGTGATGTAAAGTGATGTTGTTAATATGTTATGGTATGTCGACTCTTTGTTTTTAATATGTTATGGTATGTAAAGTGATGTTGGTAATATGTAATGGTTTGTAAAGTGATGTTGTTAATATGTTATGGTTGTCATTCGTGATGTTGTTAATGTGTATTGGTTTGTAAAGAGATGTTGGTAATGTGTTTTGGTTTGTAATTGATCTTTAATAACCCTTCTCGGCAATGTCATCCGTCACCCACGCGTAACTATCGACACTAACCAATCGAAAACCATCGAAACTTCTCGGTATGGCAAGGCGAGAGAGGTTTCTGTTACGGAACAGATACGACTCGTTCACCCGTGAACGCCCGATCGGAAAATTCTCGGTCTGGACCAACCGAAAGTAGACGAGGTTTCGGGGTCTACATTACTCTCGGTTATAAGTCAACGAGGATCAGCAGAAGATGTCGGAGGGACAAGTCCGAGACGTATTTTAACATGTCAAGCAAGTGCGGTCTTGGCAAGTTTCTCTTGTTTCGGCTCTGAACGACCGAGACTACTTTCCTAATGCAAAAATTACGATCAACCGAAATGGGAATTAATGGAACATAACTCAACACCAACAACAGCAACACAGATTTCAAAACAGCCAAATATTAAGCGACAAATCAGTTTATAAACATAAGTAATACCATAAGAAGAAACATGGAGCACTTTGCATAAGCTGAACATATTCACCAATTATTTTCCCAATAAAACTCACTCACACAAAATGGTTTCAATACACAAACATAACAAATACAGTTTAATCCACCATTCAACAAAACCTCAAGTAATTGTTTCTCAATCCAACAAAAACTCAAGTAACTACTGATGAACCAAGGTTGTTGTTCCCTCATTCCTTTGGCCTCTTTAAATTCTTTCTTTGGTATTCCTTGCCATGCATTCTCTTTGGGGGGCGAGCATCGACCGTTGCGGGTGGTGCATTACCTGGGGTGAAATGTGTAGAAGTGCTATCGTGTTGGGACTGTTTAGGGGCTGCTTCGGTAGGGGCTGTTGTGTCGGTTGTGCCGGTTGCGGTGGTGGGGGCGGTAGTGGTGGTGGTGGGACCGAAACTCCTCCTTGAAAGGAAATTGACGACGTCACTCGCCATTTGCCTTGCAGACTCCAACGTACACAACTCCGGCGACAATAATTTTCACCTTAATGTCGCGTCCAACGCCCGCCTATTACGCTGATAAAAAGAAAATTAAATCCGTTAATGTAATACATATCGGGTTTTCAAGAGTTGGCTAACACTTCTACATAATAGTTATACCACATTTAATACCTCAAGTAGTTCATTGTCAGCGATGGTCGTGGCAACCATGTCGTCATCAAAATACCTCGGGTTGGTGATCAATAGGTGAGAGACTTTGAGGAACCAATGTAGATAGTCCGGTGTAGCCAAAAACTCGAAATCTGCCTTCTCACCGCGAACTTCGGGGGCCAAAAAATGGTTGCCCCAACGTTCCCAATTGTCTGCTTGGAACCCATACTTGACCGAGTATTTGAGTCCAGAAAGGCCTCGATGTGCTTCCAATGGCCGGTACAGAGGATCTGGTATAGATTGCACGTGGCCAAACGGCCTCAGAATCCTCTCCGGATGGTAGGGCTCCACCACATCCATGTACTTCAGTGTGCCACTGTAGAAGGCCATTGCGTGCACAACTCCATTCCCCCGGTGATTAACATATGGGTCCCAAGTAACCTAATTAAACGTAGACAACCATAATTAGTAACCAGAAACTAAATGCAACATTTACCGACAAGAAGGGTGTAGTATCTCACCTCACTTGAGCGCAACCCGTCCAATGTTCGCCTAATGGACCCATCCTTGTCAATATTCATCACGGTCTCCTGCTTTTGAATCCATCTGCAGACACGATGTTGCACGTAGTCCATGTATTTTGCATTGGGTGTGGCGAGTCCAAGTTTGAAATGCTCGTACACCCATCCCTGCAAATAGTTACAATGCTAGTTAGAGGAAAATTGCAAAAATAAATACTAATTACTCAGAAAAGAAGTCTATTCGATTTAATAAAAAACCTCAAGTAATGTGAGGTAGCCGGCAATCTGAGAAACTTGTACTCTGGTGGCAGACCACAAGTGTCGGTACAAGTAGGCTAATGCAGCTGCACCCCATGCATAGTTTCCCACGTCGGCCAAATCTTCTAGAAGCTTCAACAATGCAATGGATACCCGAGATCCACTCTTATCCTCGAAAAGGGTGCAAGAAAGTAGGTACAACAAGTACGCCCGGGCTGTGCATTCTACAGGAGGATAAGTTGTGTTCCTCGATCCGGCTTTGGGGCACCATCGACTCTTCACCAACATTTTTGCATTGTGAGCCCCTTGCGATGTTCACTTCATCCTCGCATCTTCGATGCTAACCCTAAGTAGTTTGGACACCACTTAATCGCATCCGAGCGAGATTCGTCGGTGTACCTCGCAAAGTTCTCAATCGCCATCGCGACGGCCCCAAATTCCCAATGCATTTGGGTACGCCGCCTAGACCCGTGCCCGAGTCCCGAGTCGGTTTCTCAATCGGACGAGCCTAGTCACCTCAACTTATCAAAATTTTAAGGTTTTTAAGGTTTATGAAAGAGTTATTACGGTTATAATACAAATGAAGCAAAAATCATATTCTAATCAAATAATGGGAAATAACTCAATCAAGGGAAATTAGGAATCTATATAAATGTGGAAACCCCCAAGACAATCATATCCAAGTCAACAAAATGAAATTATGGAAATCACCTCAAACCTAGTTCCGGCTCCAAAACAACCATATACGTATATACATAAACGTCATACAAAAAGGATAGGTACGAGCCTACATCTCGGTACCTCACGTCCACCGCTTGCTCACAAAAAGTCTCATAGACACGGTCCCTTGCCCCTATCGCTCTCCGTCTTATCGCACCCACCGTCACAAACTAGACGGTGAGCAATCGAGAGAAATTGAAAGTAAAGCCGAAGAATATAACAAGAATTCATGAAACGACAAACAAGACAGCCTAAATATCATGCGGTACCGAAATGCAGAATATAAATAAGCAAGAATGCATGATAGACAGACTGGAAATGATAGCAATCGAAACATGCGTGTTCTACGAGTCAAGAGAGGCAATAAGTAGTCCATATTCCACAACAATACCACAACAATCCACAACCATCCACAACAATCCAAGACATGGTATCACACAATCACTAGGGGGGTCAAACACTCGTGCGCTCGAGTGCCCGCGTTTTATCCCTTCTAGTGCAGCCGCATGTACCTTCGAGACGTACTTATGCCAAGAACACACATACAAGAACATAGAATGGAATGCCAATGATGGGATAATAACGAACACAAGAAAAGTGAAAATGAATCTCATGATATCTTCTTAGTGGCTTACTAACGTACAAATGCTTTTTAAGGCAAGTGTACTTACCTCGAGATTATCGTAATCCACGTAAAACTCCCGCGACTCCTAACGCGTATCCTCAAGTTTCCCGTTACCCGACAAGGTCGAAACTCGTGTTATTAGGTCGAGTCATTCACTAACACTTAGGTTTAAACTTATCATTATTTCCAATGTTTTGAATGGCTCGGACGGTCATACATTTTAATAAATAAAAGAAGACACTCTCTCTCGGGTTTTGAAGACAAACTACGTATTCGTTTCATCGCGAGTCATAGGCTCGCTCGCCGTATGCGGGTCACGTCATGGTCTCGCGGACCGGCAACATGATCACGACGTCATAGCCATTCATCGCCACGCGACGTTTGAATAGCAACTATATATTTTTTCGACTCGACGATGGCATCACACGAACTAATTCCAAAAGCCTTACGTACGTTTGTTTCGGACTTAGCCGAGGATTGCTAGACGTCAACTAATATTAAGTGAGACCTCGACAACCTTTAATGATCGTGGTTCGACCGGAGGACCGCCGGCGATGGTGGTTTCCGACGAGCCTCCAACGTACACATCACATGAAATATCGATTCCTTTGCACCTATAAAACTGTTTTTGGCCACTTTTAGGGTCATGTGGGACCCACATACGAGTTTTGGTGGGGTCCCCGACACGTTCCGGTCCCGGTGGTCCGGCGGTGGCGCCGCCATGAGGGCCTTTTCCGGCGAGAGGGTCAACACCTAGCAAAAACCGAGTTTGTTGTATGTATACAACAAGTACTTTGCATGGGCCATGCGGGGGTGGTTCCGGACGTCTTGGACTCCGGTGGGTCTCCTGAGGTCGCCCACGGCCGGTCCTCGTCACGCAACCACATGCACACGTAACAAGTGTGACGAACAACAACAAAAACAAAGAGAAATGAAGAGAAACGTGAGCCGAGAGGAGAGCAAACCGTGAGTGAGTGAGAAGAAAGATCGGGAGGAGAGAGAGAGTGATGAGAGTGTGACGTGAATGAGTGGGAGTGTGAGGTGCGAGTGATGGGAGTGGGTGGGGTGGTTGGTTTTTTGTTTGAAATTCAAACCAATATGGTGAGGTGTGTCCTGGTGTGCCTTACCCACCCACAAGTCCCCAACCTTAACCCCCGGGTTCCCTGGACTCACCTTACCTCATCGACCCGTATTTTTCTCCGTCACGTGCACACTTTTACCGTATTTCCTCCCCGGTTACCTAGGCGAGAACTCACGCATAAACAAAAAGGAAATCGCTCGAGTGGCTCGTGACACGCATTTAATCCATAATGCTATTACACATATAAAAAAAATCGTAAAATTACCTCGGTGTCGACTCCCAAGTTCGAAATACCGTCCGATCGCGTGGCGGTCACGATCCCGACACGTGTCACATAAGTCGTGTTAGAAATCGAGAGATGTTACACCACCACCTTGCCCGTGACATGAATCTTCAGGAGCATGCTCACAACCTCCAAGGAGATAGACATTTCACCGAATGGTAAGTGAAATGTGTTCGTCTCCGGCTGCCACCGTTCCACAAAGGCAGAGATAACCTCCTTGTTAGCCTTGCGGTATGAGCAGTCGATCAGCGTATTCAACCCAGAGCGCTGAATAATCCTCTGAAGGCCCGCGGTGTCAGGGTGGCACGACTGTAAGTCCCATTCTTGGATCTGAGCACCTTGATTGATACACTTGAGTGTCGGACGATCATGCAACAACAAAAAACATTCCGTCAATTTAGTGAAAACCCAAAATTTTTAACTACTCCATTCAACGAAAATTTATATACCTCATTGCTCCAAATCGCTAATGCAACATGATCTTTAAAGCTCTTCAACAATGATCCATCTTCGAGACCACCGGGGAAATGAGCACACATTTCCATATGCCCTCATGACTCTCCTTCATTATGGGCACCTCCACCACTAGTACTCCCACCCACATTACGATCACTACTCGTGGTGTCCGCCGGTGCTGATGAGTCACTACTACTAGACTATGATGCATGAGCCTCATCTTCGCCTCGGGCAACTACAAGATCTGAGTGCCGCTGCATGTCAATTTTTGAACCATCATCGCGCAATTCTAATTTCTTTGCACGTCCTCCACCAATCTTACCCTTTCCCTTCATATCCACCTTCTCTTTCTCTTTCTCTTTCCGATAAGATGCAATCGGGGGTCTCCGGCCGCCTCGCCCACGGTTACCCCTCGACACCTCAATACCAACCTCCTCCCTACTCACCGGGGCTTTCGAACGAGCCATACCTGAGAAGACTACAACATATAAGCGTCTTTCGCAAAAACAGAAAAAGGAATATATAAAAAAAAAAAAAAAAATCTTCCATTTCTATAGTCTCGTTCAAGCGTGTTTGAGAAACGATAAGAACATCGGTGACACGTGACCGAGATATCAATATAAGTCTCGGTAATGCACAAACGAGACAACTGCTACTTTCTCGGTTGTACATCACCGACATGACATTAACTATACACTTCGAATTACTCTCATGAGATGGTACCTGAGAGCAGTCACAGCGTTACGCTACTTAAAATAATAACACAATTACAATTTCGGTGACACGTGACCAATATACCAAAATTAGTCTCGGCCACTCATTGCCGAGACTATATTCTCTCCTCTCTGGCCAAAAACCACGAGTTCCCAAAAACTTCCCCTACGTCTCGGCCATGCTTGGTTGAGTCTGTACGAATTTTTTCTGGCCTGTGTGGCCGACAACCACGAATTCGCAGTGCACGTACCATTGAATGCACCGCTACACAAACATAACAAATAATCGACCAAATGCAACTTAATTAGACTATCAACGTACCTTCAATCGATCGATTTCACGGCTTGAGCGCGAGAACAACGACGAACCCGAGCCCTAATGTCGAGACCAAATCTATCAATTCGGTGAGCCTCCAAACTCGAACGGCACAGCCAAAAACCACCTACCACAGAGGAGAGAGGAGAGGAACGAAGACAAATTCGGGGTTCGTAGGTTGCTTCCAATGGATTGAGCTCAAATTCGAGGGTTCAATAGCACGGTGGTGGGCTGGTGGGGGTGGTGGGGTGCCTCTACTTTGGTTGCAGGGGTATTTTCAGGATTTCAGGCCTCAATTTTGGGTGCCCTTGGTAATATGTTTTGTGCCCTCAACAAGAGGGTGCCTTCATGAATTGGTGGGGTGCTCATAGCGAGCCCCTTCATAAATCCTCCCTCGCTTCGGTTGCTTGTTTCTTTGGAAATCTTACATGACATCCTCCACTAAAATCATATCCTAACCTTTACAATTAGTTGTATCAATTATAGCATAACTTGAATTTATCAATTGTATTTTCTTTTTCAATTTCATACCAATTATATCATCACTTAATTTGGACATTTTTATTTGAAATCAAATTATCCTACTTTCTTTCTTTCTTTTTTTACCATTCCTTTAATCAATTAATATCCAAAATTTTTAAAACCTTATGCTTAAATTAAGCTTATGAGGACAAAATTTAAATCATCCCCTAAAAGTCTTATTCAATTCGAAGATGGCGTACGTAGGAGGAATTCAAAAGTATAACTCTTCTCCCCATGATTGCGTTTTTTCTTGTAATTATGATTGCTAGACTCCTCAATTCGGTATTAGTGTCCAACGCAATCTACAACTCCTTCGTCGATTCAATGGTTTGATGTGGCACATAGACATTGCCACAGAAATAATGTGTTTCTCAAAAATAAAGTCGAAAAAAAATCATATCAGTGTAGCATGAGAAAAAACTCGTCATGCGTACTATGAATAATACTTCACCAAATATATAAGACTCATATAATATTTTCTTTTTTAAGTATAATAGATTAATATAATCTATGCAGATGACACAAAATCCATAAACTCTCAAGTGAGTCTTAGTGGCCGGACGAGCCCGCATGATCCAACGAGGGTCTTCCAAATCGATTATTCAACTCCACAAATAATGCAATTCAGGACACAGAAAATTAAAAACCTTAATTCTCTAGAAAGAAATTAGATGTTTTATTCAAAATCAATTAATCTCGTTACATATTGTATATGCCTTATATGGGCATTAAAAATAAAATAAACAAAAAACAAAAAATATAGAATCTACTTGAGTAATGTAAACTTTCTAAATAACTAAACATACCAAAAAAAAAACTTAATTGACCCAAACACAAAACTTAGGACACATGCACCAAAAGAAAAAAAAAACTCATCGACACCTTCCTAAAACAATTAGAAACGTTGCACATGCAATAAAGACTATTTATATGAACTTTAATTTCTAAACTAATTACTACTAGTCTAAACTTCTTAAATATGTATCTATGCACGTTAAGCTTTCTTGAGTTTGGTGTGTGTGTGTGTCAACTCATCGTGCTGACCCACCCGTACCGCCTTGCCGTACCGCCGTACGCCATGACGACCTCAATCTCCATCACCCATAACTATTAAGATCCATATAATAGACCTGAATAATTCTATAAAGATCCATGTTGGACATAGAGTAAATATTGATCATAGGTCAAAACATTATATTTATTTTGCATTCCATAAGGCTCGAACTTAGCTTGTCCGTTCTAGTGGAAATGTAAGACCTTGACCACTCAACTACTCTACAGTGGTTAATATATGTCGCATTTTGAAGCCAAGAAAGTATTAATTACTTTTTTCGATCGAATTCTAACATATAAGTCAATTTAATAATGATAGCATTAGTCATTTTTCATAATATCATAAATAAAATTATTTATAGGTGAGCAACATAGTCTCATTGTAATTTATTTTAGAAATCTAATATTTCCTTAATTCTTGTACAAAATTACAATGGTGAAGTTGCAACGAATATTTAAAAGTGAAAGCGTGCAGTTTAATCAAAAATCCAATATTGGCATCCAATTATTATTTTTATTTTTTTAAAGCCCAACAGGTAAATTAATCTCATTTCATCCATGGAGATTAAAAATTTTATTGGAGGAAATAGCTTATGGGATGACATCCTTCCATGAACCACGTACATTATAATTCATACCATTTTGTTACCGTTCTTAGGGACATAAGTACTAACTTATCTCTTATGAAAAGTAAACATTTGATCTATTTAATAAACGCAATAATGACATCATTTCCTCTAAATTTATCTCTTATTTATGAAACTTATTCACATTTCTAATTAACAATAATTAATTTATTATTAAATTACTGATTTCTTAAGAAGTAGATTCTAGTTTTAAATAATTGAAAAATAAAATTCTTTTATTACATTATAAATAAGATTTTTATTCAACTCAAAAAAACAAATAAAATTTTTATTTTCTTGTGAGAGAAACTAATACAAGTAAAATCCTTATCTCTTTAGCAATGCTTCATTTAGTAGGTGTATTCGATTGAGGATTTTCATGGATTACAAAAGACTTTAAAGGATATAAAAATTTAGGATCGCATTTAATTTATATTGATGAAGTTTTTATAACAGTTTAAAGGTATTTAATTCAGATTTTGATGGATTTATAGGAATCCAGTGATATTTAAATTATTAGAAAAATTATTCAAATGCGCTTTGATAAAAAATAAATAAAAACTCAAAAACTTGATAACGGTGTGTTTGGTTAAATATTTAATTTATCAAAATTGAATAACAACAACAACAATAATAATAATAATAATAATAATAATAATAATAATAATAATAATAATAATAATAATAATAATAATAATAATAATAATAATAAAGTGTTGTAATTCGCTATAATACTTTTTAAACAAATTTCGACCTATTTTTTTGAAAGTATGTATTTGTCTAAAAATACACTTTAATTCTTTAAGGAATTAGATTTCCTTAATCTCAAGAAAAAAAAATTGTATTTGATACTTGAAAGTTTTTTTTTTTTAAGTAAACGAAAATCACAAAATAAATTAAGGAAATTTGCCCACTTCTCTCTTTTATCTTCTACCCCTAACTAATTATGTCACAAAAATTAAAAGTTTTGTGATGAGACTACACACGTTCTTCCTTTTTTTTTAATTAGAGATTTTAATTTCAATCACGAAACTCTTAGTTAGAGGTTTTTCCATTATGGTGATCCTTCCATCCTACTTAAAATTACTCGGGGCAAAGTTTCAAATACCCTAGCACTAATATATAGTGACACCTGTCACACCCCATCACTTCACACACGTGACACGCTCGATCCTTATCTCATAATCTATTTCCGAGAGTGAATTTGTTAATATTGAGTAGTGTGAAGTTGGTAATGTCTGTTAGTAGCAACACACTACATGTACGATATAAATACATTTTCCTTCACTCCCTTATGTACGCGTACTATAACACTAATTTAATTAGCTTATATATCAATTTCTTTTATCCAAACTGTTGATTTGATGATTTAGAGACTGTGACTTTAATGGGGTACGTTCTTTTCATTTCAAAATTATTTTAATTAAAGTCATCATTAATTTATTTTTATCCAAAATTATTAATATCATGTATTTCATGGGAAGAAGCTACAATATATTTAAAAGAATTATACTAAATAATCAAAAAAATAATATTTTACTATCTCAAAAAAAAAAAAAATCATCGCTGCATAGCATATGAAAATTAAGGAGCCCTATATTTTATAACTTTGCCTTAGGCCTCCAACTACTTCAGATCGGACATGACGCTACGTATACGATATAGATATATTTTTAAGGTAGTGGTATTTAGACTCATGAGTTTCGACTCAAAATTTTTTTTTATTTCAAATTCATCCTCAAGCAATTAATGAAGCAAACACAATCACTTGTAAAATTTCTTTGATACCCCTTAAATATTTGTAAAAATTTAATAAACCTCCATCTCAATTAGAACTCATGGTAGATTTATTGATATTGGTATACTTTTTGAGTGCCGCTATGGGACCCCGCCAATTTGCAAAGGCACCAAATTTTTTTGGTTATTCTCTTATCTAAATTTTACTTTGATGTAAATGACAATATTGCCCCTTCATATAAACCCTCAACAATCCCATAACACACTTTTGAACAAATTTTGGGGCACCCCACCTTCTTTGTCTCTCATCTCTAACTTAAACCCACATTTTTTGTTGGCAGACGTGTATCGATTCCTGCACTTTCACATCATCCGATAGCGAGGTAACACTATTTTACAACCATATAAAGGTTTGAATCAACTGTTTTTTTGTTGAAGATAGTGACATTGATGATTTGATTTTTCATTGTAGGGTTTGGTAGATTCGGCCATTCCAAAGTTGTTTTCAGCCTAAAATGGATGAATGTACCACAATGGTGCAAGATGAGGTACAAGAAGAGGTATTTGTTGCTTTTTGTGTTTTTTTTCATGCGTTTGCATGGTCACGATTGTTTCGGCTTTGTAGGACCAAGACTTTCAAATAAGTCTCGGTACATGGGGGCCGAGACTAATCACGGTGTCTCAGTCAAAGTGTGGCCGAGACATGTTGAAGCGTATTGGTTACTTCGTAATGAAACTCTTCCATATGTCTCGGTTGCCCGTGACCGACTCTTAGTGTTAAGTCGAGGACCTGTACTACCGAGAATGTGGTTTTTGAGTTTTTTTGGTGAATCTGTTGTGTATTGATGTTGAGTCCTTATGGTTCAATGTTTGTGTTGCAGGTAATGTCGGTTTCGACGTTATTTCCTGACTACAAGGATGATTTTACTCCTTGTAGGCCATTCCCATCTACAGAATTGGCTATATCATGACTTCAAATGATTGGTCGTGCGAACGAGTTTGTGTTAGTAACAAAGCACTCTGATGCTATGGAGGGATTAAGTGCAGAGGAAGGGTCAAACTTGCATGTGAGAGGTCTGGTACATTTAGCGGAATGTCACAAAGACTAGGGAAAGCCAAAGCTGCAAAACTTGCTTTGAAACCAAGAATCTAAGATAAGGAGGAAAATACAAGGAATCAAACCTATACAAAGAAATGTGGGCGCCCTTTCCTTATTAACATCAAGGAAAATGTGGATCTTTTGTGGTACGCCAATGTCGTGTGTGGGAGGCACAATCACGACCTCGCCAAAAACTTGGACGACCACTCATTTGCAGGAAGATTGGATACGGGTGAGCAGGTGGTTGTGGTGCAGATGACTTAGGGAATGTGAAGCCAAAAGATATCCTCAACACGTTGAAGCAAAGGGATGTTAATAATGTTTCGACTATGCGGACAATATACAATCCATGACAAAAATATCGAATTGGCGGGTGGGAGGACTCAAATGCAATAACTATTACATATATTGGAGAATAATAAGTGGATGTCGTGGCACAGAAAGCATCCCGAGACGAATGTCGTGACTGACTTATTTTGGGCACATCCTGATTCAATCAAGTTGCTACGGTGTTTCCTGTCAGTTCTTATAATGGATTGCTCATACAAAACTAACATGTATCGGATGTCGTTATTGGAGATAGTTGGCATCACTTCGACGTATTTGATGTTATTTGTTGGGTTTGCTTTCATATCACTGGAGACTAATGAAAATTATGTTTGGGCACTTGAGAACTTGAGATCCATATTGGACGGGTGGCCTAAACCTGACGTGATTGTAACGGATCGGGAGTTGGGCCTTATTAGTGCTATCGAAGAAGTATTTCCAACATCATCTCACCTTATTTGCTCTTGGCACATCAATAAAGTAGTATTGGTAAAGACTAAGAAGATGTTTGGGGATAACGAAGGCTTCGCACGTTTCATGGATAGGTGGACAAGCGTGTTGTATGATAAGTCAGAGACATCATTTGAACTTAGGATGAATGAATTACGTTGTGAGTTTGGGATTGTGAAGGGTCTTATTGATTACTTGGATAACACATAGGTGAAGATCTACAAGGAGATTTATGTACCGGTGGATAGATTGAATTATGCGCTTTGGGGAAACAACGACGCAGAGGGTTGAGTCTGGGCATTCCACTTTGAAGCTACATCTTGGCAACAGTGACAAATTTTAAGACTTTATGGAGTGTGGTTGATGGTCTTCTTAGGATCCAACATAACAACATCAAGGCATCATTTGAGCTCAGTTTGAATGTGGTGCAACATGAATATGTTGATGGTTTGTATCGTCAGTTGCGTGGATATATCTCTCGAAGGGCGCTTAAGTTAATTAAAGATGAATTGGAACGTGGAGATGATGTTGGACATGACTCTACTCGTTGTGGTTGTGAGATATGTACCACGCATGGTCTTCCTTGTGCACACGAGATAAACTTCCATAAATTTGCTTGTTCACCCATCCCACTCGAGGACATTCATGTATACTGGTGAAAGTTGAGTATGGTAACAAAGAATCATGTGGATCGGGCTGGGTACAATATGAACGATGATATTCAAAGAATGTTGGAAAAGTCTCAAGCTTGCATTGACGAGGACGATCGCATTAGGATTACTCAAAAGCTTATAGAGATTAGTCAGCCTTCATCCACACCGGGAGTTATCCCGCCTATAAAAATAAAGACAAAGGGAAAGACACCGAGGTCTACAGTTGGAAGTTTGATGAACAAAGGAAAGAAGAAAGGATCAAAGAGGAAACACGATGAAGAAGATACTTTGATGACAAGATTGTCAAGCAAGTTTGAGTATGTACTATCGAAAGAAGAGACATCTAGTTCGAGGAAGAAACAAAATAAAGTGGGGCCTAAAATACGTCGGACACGTCGACTGATCCAAGGTGTATCTAAAGTTGGTTATTCTCATTGCATACAACTGGATTGGTTGCCATACGTTGAGAGCACTATTGTTGTGACGGGCGATGGTAATTGTGGATATCGGTGTGTTGCCTTCGGACTCGGACTCCCGATGTCGATGGTTGGAAGTTAGTACGTAGAAGGATGTTTGATGAGATAACGCGGGAAGTGCTTGGAATGAGTTACGAGAAGGTGAAGACCGTCGTGCATTGTCTGGATGATCGAGTTAGGGCCTCTTTTGACGAATGGTTGATACTTCCAGACATGGGCCTCTTAATATCAACGATCTTTAATGTCATTCTAGTAAACCTCTCGCATGATAGTTACTCGATATTCCTTCCTCTAAGTAATGTACCACCGCCATCATTAGATGGTCAGCTTATCATTGGCATGATTAATGATAGGAAAATCCATTGGGTTATGGTAAGTTCGTAGATTATTTGCGACTTGCGTTTTTTCATTTTCTTATTATATGATGATGACTTCTTGTTGTACTTTGTATTTGACAGGTGAAGTTGATTGTGAATGCACCGCTTCCATCATTATATCCATCGTGGGAAAGATATGATGAGGAGTGCGCTAAAGGTTGGCGTGATGGATTCATAATTCGAGAAATTGTGTCGGTCGTAATTTCTCAACAAGTCACGCCTTCCGTAGTAGATTTAGCTTCGCCTTAACTACATTCGGATTTATGTTCATGAATAAAGATTCTAAAGTTGCTAGAGTTTGTGCATTCTTTTTGCAATAGTGTTGGAATCATCTCTTAGTTGTGTTATCGGTAGTTGTGTTTAATCTTTTAAGTGAGTAGCTCGTAGTTTTAGCTGTTTCCTAAGATCTTGGTTTGTACCCTCCTCTTTTTCTGTTATATCAAGAATTTTGTTCTTTAAGTTTTGATGCGTATACTTGACATACCGAGAATTTTTCACTCAAATAAATAGGTATCAAAGTTTATTGTTCTTTAAGTTTTGATGTGTATGCTTCTTGGTTAGCTAATGTGGATGTGTTATGGTTTGTAATTGTGAACTTTATGTAGTCAACAATTTCGTAATTCTTTAAAAAAATTAAGTCTCAGCCAAGTAGGTCCATGACTCACGCATATGTTTCGTGATGGTATAACCGACAATTGACCAAATGTCTCGGTCAGACACCTCCGAGAGGTGTCTTTCACTATGTAATCTGATGGTTTTTATATATGACTCGTTGACCCATGCCTGACACAACTATAGTATTCTCAGTTTTTCCCATGCGAAACTATACGTGAAGTCTCGGGCTTCCATTATTGAGACACTATAATGTATCATTTAACCAATGTTCACGATAAGCAACTACCGAGTTTACAATCGTAGTGACGGTGGGTTATGATCGAGACTATATAAATAATGCGTCGGTATCCACTAACCGAAACTGATAGATTGTATGACCTGCATATTAATCTCGGTATTGTAGGTCCATGATACATATGCTTAGTTACGGAACTACATGTCCGAGAATATACTTGAAATTTGAACCTATGGTATCGAGACATAACAAATAAAGGCATGAATGAATTTAAACCAATCAAATGACAACAAACCAACAAACAAACCCATAAAACAAACAAACCAATCCACAACACACTAATCCACAATGCCTTCAAATCCATTCAACTCAACATACATCTAACAATGCATTCAACTCCATTCACAACGCCCGTAGACCAATCCACAATGCCTTCAAATCCATTCACAATGACAACAAACCAATCCACAACATACTTTCAAACTCATATTTCACATCAAACCGTCAAAATTTTTTACCAAACATGCCAATACCAACTACAATGCAGTTCACACATTTCAAAACATCAAAAACAGTTTACAAATAATCACACAATAACATTACAATGCATGGAGAACAATAAATCATAACACTAGACAAAGCTCATTGCATTTGGGAAGGCTTGGAAGGATTTTTCTTAAATAACTTCCGCTGATATTCATTGTCATGCATGTGCTTGGGAGGAGGAGCATTGGGGCGAGGAACATCACTTAACCTCGACTGGGTTGCCGCGCTGTCGTGTTGGGATTCCTTTGAAGGATCGGCCGCGGCTGACGTGGTAGTAGCGGTGGTGGTCGCCGTGCTAGTGGTGGTGGTAGTTGTAGAGAAAATCCTCCCTAATAAGAAGTTCATGACATCAATCGCCATTTTCTTCGTGGACTTAATGGTACATTCCTCGTCCGGCAAATCAATCCACTTCAATGCGACGTCCAACGCATGTCGGTTCCGCTATTCAAGAACAACATTCATAAAAGTATGTAATTTTAGGCACAAAGGAAATAATAAGAAATGAAATGAACTTTATTTAAACAACATTACCATTGACATACCTCAAACACCTTATTATCGGCGATGGTACAGGCAACTGCAGCATCGTCCTCGTATATCGGGTTCTTGATAATCGGGTGTGAAATGCGTATGAACCAAGGAAGATACTATGATGTTGCCATGAACTCGAATTCAGCCTTCTCACCTCGAGCTTCAGGGGCCAACAGATGGTTACGCCACCTCTCCTAATACTCGGTTGGAACCCGTACTTAACGGAGTACTTGAGTGCAGACGGACCTCGGGATGCCTCGAGAGGGCGATACGGAGGGGCCGATACATCTTGCACATGACCGAGCTGTCTCAGGAACCTTTCCGGATGGTATGGCTCCACGATATCCATATACCTCAAGGTCCTGTCGTAGAACGCGATTGGGTGAACCATATCATCCGACCTGTATTCAACATATGGGTCCCACGTCACCTAGACAAGTAAACATGTATAAGTAACACATAAGGTAACATGGGAGTATGTGAAAGAAAGTAGAGAAGGACACACACATCATTTGGCCTCAATTTGTCCAATGTACTCCTAATTGGCACCAACTTGTCCTGAAGGCTAATCGTCTCGTGTTTCTGGATCCATCGCGAAACACGGGGTTGCACTTGGTCCATGTACTTGGTGTTTGACACGGCAAACCCAAGTCTGAAGTGCTCGTACACCCATCCATGCCAAAAAACATTAGTATCGATAAAACAATAAGTAATAAAACAAAATTTATAGGCGGTTGAATTAACAATAATTACCTCAATCAATAGACACCCGTGATCCACCATGTTGACGGTACAAGTACGCCAATGCAGCAGCGCCCCGTGCGTAGTTGCCAACATCGTCTAAATTCTCCAGCAGCTTGATCAATGTAATAGAGACCCGTGATCCACTCTTGTCGATAAAGAGAGTGCACGACAAAAGGTACAACAAGAATGCTCGTGCGGTGCATTACACGGGAGGGTAATGAAGCGACTTCGATTTCCCGATCGGGGACCACCGAGTCTTCAACCAAGCCTTTCAAACAGTTAGGCCGCTCGTGATGTTGACCTCCTCTTCCGCCTCGTCAATTGTAACACCAAGCAGCTTTGAAACTAGCTCAATACCTTCCTTGCGAGAGTCCTCAGCGTATCTTGAGAAATTATCCATTGCAACGACCGTACCGGTCACCGAAATCTTCGGTAAGGTGCGGACGTCCTCCAAAGTGATAAACATTTCACCAAATGGCATGTGAAATGTATTTGTCTCCGGCTGCCACCGCTCGACAAAAGTAGAAACCAACTCTTTGTTGTCCTTCCGGTACGAGCAGTCAATGAGCGGAGCCAACCTGGACCGGTGGATAATCTTTTGAAGACCTTCGGTATCGGGGTGACATGATTGCAAATCCCACTCTTGGATTTGAGCCCCGTGGTTGATGCATTTCAGGCGTGGGCGATGCTGCAAAACAAATGAAAATAGCATCATTTCAAGCATAAAAATAGTCGAAATAATGTAAAAGAGCAAGAGTGACAGAAGTCCTATCTTGATGTGGTGCACATCTTTCTACATACTTTTAGACATCTAAGACATGGGAAATGGGTGATTTCCACCAAAACAAATAAATAGTGAAACTTTCAGTAGTTTTAGTGCATCTAAATCATGAGCTCTCCTAAAATGTTAACTTTCAAAATAAAATCCAAGACTAACAAAGCCTTTTCATCATTTGTCTCTGACTAAACCAACCAAACTGCTAGTAGCTCCTTCAGCGTGGCATGTCATCACCGCCATATGATTTTTAAAGTTTCAAAAACACCAGAAGAAAACGATAGAAGAAAACATAAGGACCATATGAGTTCTTATCACTCTACTGTTGTTCATGACTTCATCTTACACGAAACTCAATCTCTCTCATTCAATGGATACTTCAAAGCAGGACATTCATAGCAGAAAAGAGATCTAGTAATTCACGTTGAAATATTTACAACGTCATAACATTTATAATTACTTCACTTCGATAATCTGCAACCTCGTATCCATAATTCATGTATTACACTAAATTACCCCTAATTAGTAGCCTATTTTTCATAAGTTTTTACTGTAGTACTCCATCCGTTTCTTTATAAGTGACTTTTTAGTTATTGAGAAATAACAACAATCCGTGAACATGTGATAGTGCCAAATATAGTCCAAATAAAATATCAAGATCATTGATCACCTAAAGAAACAAAACCAAAAAGGCTTCACGTAATTCCTTGTGATATGTCAGTTTTAGCACCATTAGAGAAGACAGTAAAAAAAAGTTTATAACATAATATCTTGAACATTCATCTTGTTTATTCATCTTTGTTTCATTTTTTTTATCTGCCAAAAACAAAAGTTTATAACATTATATGCTTTGTTCAAACTTTATATTATCTAATATACTTCACAAAATCATAGATTTTTCAAACATTTAGACACCCGGATCACAAATTTCAGCAATGAGACCATTTCTTACATAAGCACCAATCAAAATTAAAATTTCTCAACTTAAAACTCACGATTTACATTGTCCCAAATAGTAGCCGCAATGTGATGTTTGAAGCTCAACAATAAACTCTGGCTTATTGGCTCGCCGGGTAAAGGAGCAGACGGGTCTTCTTCTTGCTCTTCTTCATTTGTAATGTGTCGGGTGTCATGCCCACCTCGACTCCCTCGCCCACCTCGGCCGCCTCGAGTGCCTCGTGTGGCTCGTATCTCTCGCTTGCCTCCACCATTGCTACTACCACCCACATGATCTTGACAAAGTAAACATAAAATCACAATTGTCAGAAAATTAATCAACAAATATCTAACTAAGTAAATAACTAATGCAAAAATGCAGATAAGTTAAAACAAACATTTTTCTCTTTCTTCATTCCCAAGTGAGTCCTCAGAAGACTCAGAGGCTTCACTCTCACTTCCACCGCGAGCAATCATCAAATCCCTTTCCCGATGCTCGACAACGTGTGAACCCTCATCCTGCATAACACCATTCCAAGCACGTGTACTCTTCGCTGGTGCATTAACCTTCGTTTCGATCTTTTTTTTCCTTCCAGTGAGATGCAGTTTGGAGTCACCGACCACCACGACCACGAGCACCTCTTAACGGCTCACTATCGGTCTTTCCCTGGTCACAATTGCCTTGGAACGAGCCATATTTGAAGGGAAAATGAAAAAAAAATCAATTTCAAACTAATAGGAATGAAACAATGTGTGAAAAGTATGTCTTGATTGACCAGGTCTGAGAGTAGAAATTATGTCTCGGCACCGTGTCAACAAGACATACAGACAACTCTCGATAGCATGCTAACGAAACAACACATACAGGTCTTGGTTAAATACAACCAAGACAAATATAATTAAGATTTAACTTCGAATTTCGGTAAGATATAACCGGGACTATGTCGAATTGTCTCGTTTACTAATAATCGAGATAATTGGTCTAGTCTCGGTGTATATCAATCGATACTAATGCTATGCATTTTTAACCAACTTATGGGACGTTCTCGGCCACTAATGGCCGATAATGTCCCATAATTTACTGCCCTGTGTGACCGAAAATCACGGGTTTCCAGATTCGAAACCCGTGAATGAAGAACACACAAAACGAAGACCAAAAATCAACTAACCGAACTCATTTGTTGCCAAATCGACTAAGAACATACCTTCTGTCATTCGAATTGACTCCCCGCAAGATCAAATCCAAAAACTCGAACCCTAAGTCTACCGAATCCTCTAAAAAAACGAAGCTGAAACCAAAGAGCTAGGCGAAACCTAAAGAGAGAATGAAAGTAGGGAGGCGAGGAACATCTAAAGTAAACAGAGAGTGAGGACAATGAGGGTTTTGGTGATTCGATTATTAATCATTGGGCTCCTTGATCGTTGATCGTTGGGTTTGAAGAAGGGGTAGGGTGCTCAATTTGAGTAAGGATATTTTTAAAATTTCACCTCATTTTTTTGGTGCCTTAAGTAAAGTATTTGGTACCTTTAATAATGGTGTGCTTTTGAAAATTGGTGGGGTAGCTATACCGGCCGTCTACGTTTTTTGATACCAACTTCTCTTTTCCAACAATAACAGATCCCCTCCCTCACCTTCCACCCTCGCATTGGCTACACCTCCTACAACTTAGCTCCTCGAACACCCCCCAAAACAACCAACAGTAGACACCTATCAAACCCCTATATTCCTAATCACGCCACGTACCACATGAATACTTGATAGTCCTCTGCCCCAATTGAACGCCTATTCTACACTACTAGTCCTGTACTAATACCATTATTACCACCCCTCCCAATAATAATGCCCTGTGCACCGCAGCCTCCGCCTCACCGTCTCCCATAACCTGGTGTAGCAGCTGTGTTACATAATTCCCCAAACTCCGCCACGTACCCCACCTCACAGTAGCGCCGTGGCCAACTCTCGTGTGCACACGTGTGGAGACCTGGCGGGCTGCCCGTAAAGCCCGGGCAGGAGAGAGAAAGAGAGTGCAAGTGCGTGAAGTGAAACAAAAACCTCGGAAATTGGGCTCGCTCGCGTACTAAATAATAAAGAAAGAAAAGAAACACGAAAAGTACGAACGAGTGAAGTGGTGGTGGGGCCCTGGATCGGGCCCACTGCTTTTCAAAAATAGTTTCCTTTTGTTGGGGGTGGTGGAGGTGGGCCCCACTCCGGTTGAATGAATTGTTGGCAAGCAAAGCGACAAAACGACCTCGCTAAAAGTTGTGAGCATGTGACGTCATCTTGTATGGCAGGGTTTGGGTCTTTGGGTTGGGACGCGGGAGTCGGATCGGTGAGTCAAAACATACGGTCATAACGTTGCCTTTTTATCATTGCCTTTTTTTGGGATAAATTATTTGTTTTTCACTTTAAAAAAAAAAAATTTGTTTTCCACTTTTTTTTTAAGAAAAATGTTTTTCACTTTAATAAATCATGGTGCTATTTTTTTTTTATAAGTTTTTAGTTGAACTCTATTATTTTCATAAGAATATATAAACCATCTCTTAAGTTTTTTTTTAAGCTTAATCGAATAGGCGATTTCATTTTATTATTGGATATTAAAGTTTACATTAAAAGAGATAACTTTTGGTATGACATTTTTTCATAAGTGACAAATATTTCAACTTATTTATTATAAGGTTTAAACTCTTAACTTCTTACTCAAACAATATTATATACTAAATAAATAAGCTATATGCGTGATTCGTAAAATTAATAAAAATAGTTTTCATAACAGCCAATCTCACATCTAGTTAACATAAAAAAAATTGAAAAATACTAGTTATCTAGAGATGACGTCCTTTGGTTTTTAGCAACATGCACGCTTGTGCATCCATTTTGAGGTACATTAAAGGAGCGCATACAAATATGTGTCTTATTCAGAAGTTACCTTAATTAGTAGGGTCCAAAAAAGTTATACATTCACCTTTATAAGCCTTATTTACTCTCTCTAGATTCTTTACACATGTAACACTTTATTATAGTTTACCATTTTTAAAGAGTCTCATTAATACATGTGTGTTGATTGGAGAGAATATGATATGTAAAGACTAAAACACTGAAGTAGTGAAGTTTTTTCTCACATATATTTTAATTTTCCTCGTAGCTATAAAAATATAAATGAAAAAATTATATTAATGAGTGTTGATTTTTTTAAACGGCAATTATTGCGCAAATTGACCAACTCTCTAAAATGTCTCTTATTACAATCAAGGAGTAAGTTTGATTATTTTTACAAAGTCAATTAAATACTTCCATTCATCTAAAACAACCTCTGTAGAAAAAATTAAAATTCGTTATCTCTTTTTATCCTCTTCTTTTTGTTTGGATTGATCTCACAAAGTTTAAAAGACACTTCAATTTCAACTTCATGATTCAAGAAGAATAAATATATTCTACTGGTAGAATTTGATACCATCAAGCAAATCTCTCAATTTATTTGTTTTTATCAAGAAAAAAATCTCTAAATTTATTTGCATTTACTCTATTGTTGTGATTTTATATGTCTTGTTTTATCGTTATGATTTTGTGTGCGCGTTTATACGTACGGATCAATCAGGTCGGTACCGAACTACACGACAAGAATATGGGGTTTCGCTATTACAAAATACACGTGTTAATCAGCGGTTTGGCAATCAATGGAGTGGTTACAAGTGGCGCCTTACTTACCATATCTTTAATATCGACCTTTTTTCTTCCCTATATTACAAAAGTAACACTCCGTGTTAGACAAGCAACTTTAAATGCAATGGCAGTTCCATAATACTTGGAAAAAGCAAGGGCAGAAAGGTCTCCAGGCAATGGGTTCACTTACATGGTTTCCACAAACCCAGCAGCGGTTTACATAACCCTCGCCCTCCTCCAAAGTAGTGGGCCCCACCCCCCAAAAACCGTCCACTTCACGACTACCTTCTCCCCATCATCTCCACCGCCCGATCAACCTCGAATCTCGCAAAGCCTCTCACTCGAATCTTCTTTTAAATTAAAAAACTCCAATAACTCCCCCATTTTAAAGCCCCCCTCCCCACTCCCCACTTTCACCTCCACCAAATATCTCTCTCTCTCTCTCTCTAGAACTCGCTCTCTTTCTCTCTCTAGATTTTGGACGATGAGGAGGCCGTGTTTCATCGAAGAGGACGTGGGTTTGGCCTCAATCGCAGACGAGGAAGCGGGGTTTTCCGGGTCGGCGCCAACCCACCATCACAACCAATACAATTTCTTCTCAAAATCAATGAGGAGGGGCGGCAGCTACAGATCCCTCTCGTCTCTTTCAGCATCTACATCATCTTCGACATCTTCTTCGCCCAGATCGGCCAGGTTCTTCGAAGACAACAACTACCAGCAACCCCACTTCCTCGAATCGTGTTTTCTCTGCAAAAAGCCACTCGGAAACAACCGCGACATCTTCATGTACAGGTCAGCAAATATTGTTTTTACTGTATCTCGATGAATTTGTGGTGAATTTAAGGGTGCCCAGATCTTTGGTTTGTGAATTGGGGGCGTGTTTTTTGTGGGTTTGTGCTGAGGGGTATTTTGGTAATTTCACAGGGGTGATACGCCGTTTTGTAGCGAAGAGTGCAGACAAGAACAGATAGAGATTGACGAGATGAAGGAGAAGAAGAACTGGAGTTTGTCTTCGTCTATGAAGGCTTTGAGGAAGGATCAGCAACAGAATTCCAAAAGTACCCCCGACAAATCGCAGAATTACCACGCCAGGACAAGCCCCGTCGCCGCCGCTTAATCGAAGCTAGAGGGCGTAACGTCATATTATATTTTAATAACGGAAATGCTATCAGTAATAATAATAGTTACAGTATGTTAAAACAAAAATGAAAAATTGAGCCATATATGTTTAAAGAGAGTGAGAGAGAGAACTGGAGAAGTAGTCCTGGATTTTCTCCCTCTTTTTTGGGTTTTTTGAGATTTTTTTGGAGGATTTTGAATTCCATATGAATTTTATGTTAAAAAAATCTAGAGACTTTGTTAATGTTATGGATACTAAATGGGATGTGTAATTTTGGTTTGTGTTATTTAGGGGTTGAAAATATTGTGCGGATAAACAAGCATGAAATGAATGATCATTTTGTTTTTGTTTTCTCTCATGTAATTTGTTTGTTTAGGAAGCAAGGTTTGATATTTTTTTTTTCTTGGTTTGGGAATGGAGTTCACATGAAGGAAAAAGTGGTCAATGAACATAGACATTAAGTCATATAATTAATGCATGCTATGTTGTGTCCGTTGGATGCAAGTTGAGATTGATGACGACGGGTTTCGATGCATAAGCTATTGGACTGCAACAACTGTTTGTTGCTGGACCGTATGGGATTCCTGACTTTAACGTTGAGGGAGATGGCCCAGGACTTTATTATAATTAATCTGTTCTGGTTGGACCACTCTATTAAGGTCGATTGTTTTCTTTGCTTTAGTATCATTATTGGTTCCAGATTAGGAACAAGAACCGAGATTTTTTTAGATTTTAAGGCCAATTGGCGCTAATGGAGTACAGTTATCGTATTGGAGCGCCATCACATAAACGTAGGTTAGAGACATGGTGTTGAATAGTGTTAGTGTTTCAATATTAAAGTTATTAAAAGGCTTATATGTGTAGAGTGTATACTTTATTTTGTTTTGGCATTTTAGGGTGAATGGCTCATATATGAATTAGTTCCCACGCTCTCCTAATTATGTATTGGGACTAAATATCATGGCTCATGATTGACTTAATAGCTTATTGTCCAAGGACCTGTAGACATTCAACAAAAAAAAAAAATAGAGGGTTTAATATTAGGTTAAGATGGGCTAAGTAAAAAAAACATTAGACCCATCCTTCAATTGCGATAGACTATGGTCAATGAGGGAAGAGAACGACTAATTAGAATACAATCTTAAGGTTAATACGGGTGAAACTTTACTTTCTTACGTAAGCTCATATATGAATTAGCCACCATTCTCTTCACCTTGGATTGTGACTAATATTACAAATTTTGAATATATTTTTATTTTTTCATTGCCTGTTTTTTTTTAGTATATTGCCTTGTTTTTGTTTGGTGTATTAGATTACTATATGTACGTTATGTATACAATATAATGCAATAAACAATATATAATACCATGCCACTATACTTTTTTTTTTTTTTTCCCTGGAAGTACACTATGCACTAAATTGAGTGCAAACGAAAAGTTTGATTCATAGGAGGTCTTAATTAATTTGATATCGAGCTTATGTCATCGTTAACTTTAATTCATTTTTTTCATTTGTCCAATAAAAACTTCATTTTGCTATTTTATTCAGCTAATAATCTTTTAGTTCATTTCTTGAGTAGTGCATCTCTCCGATAAGTTGCTGATTTTTATACTTATAGTTCAGTATTTAAAAATAATTATTTGTCTTCACCCCCAAATAACAATTTAAATTGTTAAAGTCATTTATAAGTAATAAGAAATAGTGGGCTCTGTGGGCTCAGATTTTTTTGGGGCCAACTTATGTACCATCTAAATTTACACAGTGACTTATGAATAGTGTTGTCTATATGACAAGTTGTTTATTCTCTTTGAATCAATAGTTTTCTCTTTGTTCCGGTACGTTGCTTTTATTTTCTTGCTTCCTTGTCATTTTCCCTATCAAACGATGTCAGACAACCCTGCTGCTCACGAGGTGATTGAACAGTACGAAGATCTATCGATCTCTGATGTGGATGAGCAAGGACTAGTCATTGAGGATGGCCATGCTTCCCAGGATCCTGTTGATTGTTCGAAGACCTTGATAGGCAGTAGTTTTGGGGCGATCCGTGATACATTATCTCCTCTGTGAAGGCCAGTGAAAGGTGTTCATATGAGAGAGCTCAAGCATCTCAACTTGTTTCTGTATACTTTCTTCCACGAACATGATGTGGTTCGGGTGATGGATGATGGGCCATGGATATTTACAAATTGGGTTCTTTTGTAAATTGGATCCCAAGACTGTTGGCAGTGTTTGGTCTGATTACTTACAAATTAAAGTTCAAATTGATGTGCGCTTTCTCGTCAAGGAGGAGATGAAATCAGGCCTGCCACCATCATTAATAAACTAGTTTGGAACTGTCGTGGGCTGGCCTGCCCATAGACAGTGAGAGTGCTTCGAGATTTGGTAAATACTTACAGGCCTAGCGTAGTGTTTCTTATGGAGACGCTTCTTGATCGTGACAAAGTTTGTTCAATATAGCGACGATTGCGGCGCTTTGATGGTCTTCACACTGCTACGGGAGAAGTCATGGGTGGGGGCTTAGCTCTTCTTTGGAGGAGGGCAGAGCAAGTGGAGGTTGTTGCATCAGCTTCAAATTTCATAGATGCTTCAGTATCTATTCCTGGGGTTAAAAAGTTCAGACTCGCAAGTTCTTATGGGTATCCTGAAGCGTCAAGAAGAAGGGCCTCGTGGGATCTGTTGAGAGATTTTTTTGCTCTTTCAGATTTTCCGTGGTGTATAGTAGGTGATTTTAATGAAGTCCTATATGAATATGAGAAGAAGGGTATTCATATCAGCCAAAATGGAGATTAAATGGCTTCAAAATAACAGTTGAGGACTACTGTCACACCTCCAATAGCATGACCCGAGTAGGCTGGGCTGGGCAGCGAGAAACCTAGCAAATAACCGAGTTCCGGAGGACTCGGATGGTTCCATGGAGGTTGGTTGCATGCGGAACAGATGAGGCAGTGCACAGGGGTAAAGGAGGTTGAGCCTAGGCACGCGCCTAGGCACGGTGCCTAGGCGCAGACAAGGTTACGCCTTGGCACAAGCCTTGGCACAGGCACGGCCAGGCCTTGGCACATTCCTTGGCACAGCACGGGAAGGCCTTGGCACATTCCTTGGCACAGGCACGGGCGAACCTGGGCAAGTTCCTTGGGCAGGAGTTAGGTCACGCCTTGGCACGAGCAAGGCCGAACCTAGGCAAGTTCCATGGGCACTAGTTAGGTCGCGCCTTGGCACGAGCAAGGCCGAACCTAGGCAGATTCTATGGGCACGAGTTAGGTCGCACCTTGGCACGAGCAAGGCCGAACCTAGGCAGGTTCCTTGGGCACGATTAAGGCGATACCTTGGCGGATCCTTTGGCACGAGCAAGGTCATGCCCTGGCACGAGCAAGGCCGCGCCTTGACACGGGCAAAGCATACCTTGGCAAGAGTTGACAAAGCTTGACTTGGGCGTTGACAAAGTCAAAGTACGCTTGGTCTCATTTCTTGATGTTTCCTATTGGAGCTGAGGAAATGACTTAACATCTACTATAAGGAGAGGTGGTCTCTCCTAGGGGCGGCATGGGCATGGTAGCAAGGAAGACCCTCGAGCATGCCTTGGGCATCATGCCAAGGCAAGACCACCGAGCAGTCCCAGTCCCTAAGAGAAACGTGGATCAAGACCCTTGAGGCGTGGATGGACCAAGTCAAGGCGGTTCCAAGCGGTTGGGTAACTACCTTGGTTATGGCAAGAGACATGACCAAGGCACGTCCGAAAATGTCCCGAGCATGTAGCAATTGACCGAGCAGTGGAGGCGGTTATGGAACCAGGTGACAGCAAGGGAACAAGGCAGTTGAGTAACTGTCTTGACCACTAAGGAAGTGGGGTTTTACTTAGTCTATGGATCAATGTAATCATGACAGGTTTCCTAGTCGGTTATGTAACTACTTGTTGGCTGTTCTATAAAGCCAGGGCTCTAGGCTTGGGGAAGCATAGAGTTTCAGAGTTATATTCCCATTGAGAGCATAGTAAAATGTTTCCTTGTTGCCATAGCTTGTTGTTCATTCGATTTGTGTATTGGTAGTGCTGAACTAAGGTGGCCCTTAGGCACAACGGGTTGGGTTGAGCGAGAAAATTTTTCTTAGGGTAAACCCCTCACTTAACGGCCCCGTGACAATTGGTATCAGAGCCACGTTTCGGAGACGATGGCGACCCGAGCAGCGAGCGATCTAAGTGAGAGGTAGCTCACTTAGAACACCTAATGGCAATGATGTCTGCCCCGGCAGAATCGGCGGAGTCTTCAACGACGGCACAAGCGCATTGAAGGCCTGGAGATGTTGGTGGCTTCTTTGGTGACTAGGGGAGAGTCACAAGAAGCCAAGATAGCTATGTGGGAATCGAGATTTGAGGAGCTGGTAGCTGATGTACGTTCTGTGGGAGAACTCATCACTGAAACAGCTACAACAATGGCTTTGGAGGTGAATCTACTCAAGCGAGTCGTTGGCGGAACCTCGGAGGTTGCAGTTGCGGTAAAGTCCAGACCCAAGGTGCCAGAGCCAAAGAAATTCTCAGGCAAGCGGAGCGCGCAGGAGCTTGAGAATTTCATTTGGGACATGGAGCGGTACTTCGCAACTACCGGAACGAAGGAGAACCAAAATGTCATTTTGACCTCCATGTACCTGGAAGGTGATGCTAAGCTATGGTGGAGAACCAGAGTAGATGATGATGCGGCTGCGGGTAGACCCAAGATTGTGGATTGGGAGGTGCTAAAGAGGGAATTGAATGATCAATTCCTTCCCACCAATGCGACTTGGCAAGCGCGGGAGGCCTTGCGCAAGCTCAGACAGACGGGATCGGTTCGAGACTACGTTAAGGAGTTTTCCTCCCTCTTGCCGGACATCAAAAACATGTCAGAAGAGGATAAACTCTTTAACTTCACTACTGGATTGCAGTCATGGGCTCAATCCGAGCTAAGGAGGCAAGGGGTGAAGGACTTGCCTAGTGCGATCTCTACGGCTGACAGTCTTGTGGACTTCAAGACTAGTTCTTCCACGAGCGAGGGAAGAACAAGGAGAAGAAGCCGTTCAAGGATCACCACAAGAAGGGCGAGAAGAAACCCTTCACTCCTAAGCAAGAGAGCTCGAAACCAGCCCCGAAGACAGACGCAAAGCCCTCATCAAGTTTCTCAGGTAAGGGCTGTTTCATTTGCAATGGCCCTCACAGGGCACGAGACCGCCCAAAGAAGGAGAGAATTTCGGCCTTGATCGCGGAAGATGATGGCCAGCCCCGGATGAAACCCACTACAATTGTTGAATGCCATTCAACAAGCCAAGACATGTCCCTTGGAGGGGCTGATGTACGTTGATGCGGAGGTGAATCAGATACGAGTCTTGGCATTGGTGGATTCGGGAGCCACACACTCATTTGTGGCGGACCACATGGTGGAGAAGTTGGGACTAAATCTTGTCGAGAATTCCAGTCGAATGAAAGCTGTGAATTCGGAAGCAAAGCGAATTCAAGGTATGGCCACTGATGTGAATCTTAAAGTTGGATCTTGGGAGGGCAAGATCAACCTCATGGCAGTTCCCTTGGATGATTTTGATGTCATCATAGGGAATGACTTTCTACTGTTGGGGAACATTGCCTTGATGCCATTCTTGAGGGGATTGTTTGTAATGAACAAGTCTCATCTTTGCTTTGTTCCTGCGGCTAACATAATTTCAGGGAAAGAGAGTGCAAAACTGTCCCATCTTTCACCATTCAAGTGAAAGATGGACTGAGGAAGGGTGAACCAACATTCCTAGCGGCCTTGGTGGAGATTAAGGCAGAGAACGACAACAAAAGTCCCTGATGCAGTTGCTGAGGTACTGGAGGACTTCAGTGATGTAATGCCGGTGGAGTTGCCGAAACAATTACCCCCACAAAGGGTAATTGACCACGAGATTGAGTTAATCCCTGGCTCAAAAGCCCCAGCACAGACCCCCTAAAGAATGGCTCCAAAGGAGTTGGAGGAGCTGAGAAAGCAGTTGCAGGAGTTGTTGGATGCTGGATTCATTCAACCATCAAAGGCACCTTATGGAGCACCAGTCATATTCCAACGCAAGCACGATGGTTCCCTTCGGATGCGCGTGGACTACAGGGCACTGAACAAGCTGACGGTGAAGAACAAGTACCATATTCCGCTGATGGCAGACTTGTTCGATCGGCTATCCAATGCAGCCTACTTTACGAAGTTGGACTTGAGGTCGGGATACTATTAGGTCCGAATTGCAGCTGGTGATGTCCCTAAGACGGCCATGGTGACTAGGTATGGATCATTTGAGTACTTAGTCATGCCATTTGGCTTGACGAATGCCCCTGCTACATTCCGTAATTTGATGAACGATGTACTAAGGGAGTTCATCGATCGGTTTGTGGTTGTTTACCTTGATGACATTGTTATTTATAGTCAAAACCTCCAAGATCATGTGGATCACTTACGGAAGGTTTTGACTACGCTGAGGGCTAATCATTTATTTGTAAAGAGGGAAAAATGTGAGTTTGCTGCGCAAACGATCAGTTTCCTTGGTCATGTTGTAGGCCAGGAAAAATTACAGATGGACCCGGAGAAGGTGCGAGCGATCACGGAGTGACCAAACCCCACGAAGGTCCAGGAGTTGCGGTCTTTCATGGGTTTGGCGAACTACTATCGGCGGTTCGTGGAGGGATACTCAAAGAGAGTGGCACCGCTGACAGATCTGTTGAAAAAGGATCGAGCTTGGGCATGGACGGATCGATGCAACCAAGCCATGGCGGAGCTGAGGCATGTCATTGCCTCTGAACCAGTATTGGGATTACCCAATTTTGACCTACCTTTCGAAGTGCACATAGACGCATCTGATCGAGCATTGGGGCGGTACTTGTCCAGGAGGGACACCACATTGATTTCGAAAGTAGGAAACTGAAGGAACCAGAGCAGAGGTACCCGGCTCACGAGAAAGAAATGCTGGTTGTGATCCATGCTCTCCATCTTTGGAGGCATTATCTGCTGGGAACTAGTTTTGTGGTGCGGACGGACAATGCAGCGATCACCTACTTCATGAGTCAGAAAAAGCTTAATCAGAAGCATGCGAGGTGGCTAGATTTCCTAGCAGAGTTCAATGTTCAGTTCGAACTGGAAGGCTTAACTCAGTCCCAGACGCTCTTAGCCGCAAGGTGGTGGCTGAGATGGTGGCAGCAGCAGTGAGGCTGGAAAGCGAATTCCTGCCTCGCATCAAGGAGGAGACGAGCAAAGACCCTGTTTGTTCGAAGATGCTAAAGCTAGTGGCTGAGGGGATCACTCGGAGGTTTTGGTGCGATGATGGAGTCATTTTATGCAAAAGGAGGACGTCCATACGTCCCTAGTACTGGTGGACTAAGGAGACAACTTTTGAGGGAGACACATGATGCTCGGTGGGCTGGGCATCCGGGCATGGGGCGTACCTATGCCCTCTTATCACACTCGTTCTTCTGGCTTAAGATGGAGGAGGACGTAGATCAGTACGTCGGACTTGTCTTGTGTGCCAACAAGACAAGACAGAGAGAAGGAAGGCACCAGGGTTGCTGGAGCCTTTGCCTATACCAGATAGACCCTTTCAGAGTATATCTAAGGATTTCATCATTGGTCTTCCTAAAGTGCAGGGAATGACTAACGTGCTGGTGGTGGTGGATAGATTCTCGAAGTATGTTACGTTCATAGCTGCTTCCGAAGAATTGCGATGCGGATCTAACTGCGGAATTATTCCTGAAGCATATGGCAAAATATTGGGGGATACCGGAGGATATCATCAGTGATCGAGATGCTCGGTTCACTGGAAGGTTTTGGGTTGCCCTGTTCAATTTATTGGGTTCGGAGCTGAAGTTTTCCACATCAAACCATCCCCAAACGGATTGGCAGACAGAGATGATCAATGCATTGCTGGAGGACTACCTCAGACACTACATGAATGCAAGTCAGTCCAACTGGGTGGATCTACTTGATACAGTCTAATTCTGCTACAATCTTCACAAAAGCTCGGCTACGGAGCTGAGTCCATTCAAGGTGGTGACATGACAACAACCGGCTACTCCACACGAAGTAGCCAAGTCAAAGTTGATGGGGTCGAGCCCAGCGGCTTATCGCTTTGCGAGAAGCAAACAGGAGCTGAGGGAGGCAGCTCAAGACAGTTTGGCCAAAGCTGTCCGAAGGATGAAGAAGTATGCTGACCAGCACAAGAGACCCTTGGAGTTCCAAGAAGGAGATCTAGTCTTGTTGAAACTCACTTCTCAGATCTTGAAGAAGTTCAACAAGAAGGAGACGCATAAGGGCCTGGTACAGCGATACGAAGGACCATTTGAGGTGGTCAAGCGAGTGGGGAGGGTGGCTTATCGCCTAAAGCTACAAGAGAGGTTGAAGATACATCCTACATTCCATGTCAGCTATCTTAAGCCTTTCCACTCAGATGAGGCAGATCCAGGGAGGAGCACAGCGAAATGGGCTCCACCCTTGGTACGAAAGGAGTTTGCAAGAGAGATCGAGCAAATTCTAAGCCACGAGACGCGTGGTCAGAGCAAGAAAAATAGGCGAACTTTTTACTTAATCAAGTGGGTTGATGTTGAGGAACCTACTTGGGAGCGAGATACTACTCTATGGCAGTTTGAGAATGAGATAGCAGACTACCAGAGGCGGCAGCAACCGAGCAGTTCGATGAGGGCATCGAACATTTCGGCGGGGGGATGTTTGTCACACCCCCAATAGCATGAACCGAGTAGGCTGGCCTGGGCAGCGAGAAACCTAGCAAATGATCGAGTTCCGGAGGACTCGGATGGTTCCATGGAGGTTGGTTGCATGCGGAACAGATGAGGCAGTGCACATGGGTAAAGGAGGTTGAGCCTAGGCACGCGCCTAGGCACGGTGCCTAGGCGCAGACAAGGTTACGCCTTGGCACAAGCCTTGGCACAGGCACGGCAGGCCTTGGCACATTCTTTAGCACAGGCACGGGCAGGCCTTGGCACATTCCTTGGCACAGGCACGGGCGAACCTGGGCAAGTTCCTTGGGCACGAGTTAGGTCGCGCCTTGGCACGAGTAAGGCCGAACTTAGGCAAGTTCCCTGGACACGAGTTAGGTCGCGCCTTGGCACGAGTAAGGCCGAACCTAGGCAGGTTCCTTGGGCACGATTAAGGCGATACCTTGGCGGATCCTTTGGCACGAGCAAGGTCATGCCCTGGCACGAGCAATGCCGCGCCTTGGCACGGGCAAGGCCGCGCCTTGGCACGGGCAAGGCATACCTTAGCAAGAGTTGACAAAGCTTGACTTGGGCGTTGACCAAGTCAAAGTACGTTTGGTCTCATTTCTTGATGTTTCCTATTGGAGCTGAGGAAATGGCTTAACATCTACTATAAGGAGAGGTGGTCTCTCATAGAGGCGGCATGGGCACGGTAGCAAGGAAGACCCTCGAGCATGCCTTGGGCACCATGCCAAGGCAAGACCCTTGGACCCATGGTCCGGCCACCCCGAGCCGGTGGGACTCGACCGATCCCCGGCTAACACGTAGGGTGCCTGGGCACGGTCAGGCACCACCGAGCAGTCCCTGTCCCTAAGAGAAACGTGGATCAAGACCCTTGAGGCGTGGATGGACCAAGTCAAGGCGGTTCCAAGCGGTTGGGTAACTACCTTGGTTATGGCCAGAGGCATGACCAAGGCACGTCCGAAAATGTCCCGAGCATGTAGCAATTGACCAAGCGAAGGAGGCGGTTATGGAACCGGTGGCAAAGAGAGGGAACAAGGCGGTTGGGTAACAGAATCGCTTGACCACAAAGGAAGTGGGGTTTTACTTAGTCTATGGATCAATGTAATCAGGACATGTGTCCTAATCGGTTATGTAACTACTTGTTGGCTGTTCTATAAAGCCAGGGGCTCTAGGCTTGAGGAAGCATAGAGTTTCAGAGTTGTATTCCCATTGAGAGCATAATAAAACGTTTCCTTGTTGCCATAACTTGTTGTTCATTCGATTCGTGTATTGGTAGTGCTGAACTAAGGTGGCCCTTAGGTACCACGGGTTGGGTTGAGCGAGAAAAATTTCCTTAGGGTAAACCCCTCACTTAACGGCCCCGTGACAACTACCAACTTGTTGATTTGGGAATGGATGGTTATACCGTCACTTGGGAGCGCCACAAAGGCTCGATTAACTGGGTAGAGGAACGGTTGGATAGGGCTCTCGTGACGGCTTCTTGGAAACAATTGTTTGAACAAGTCACGGGTTGCGTAATCTGTGTTAAGGAAATTATAATAGTTGCTATATTTCGTAGTTTAGGTATTTATGTAGTTTTTATATTTTGGTATTTAAGTAGTATTAGGAAATTTTTCATATTTTATACTTTGTTCAGCTATATAAATAAGAGTACTTTATTGTACTCAGTTTGGACACATTAATACAATTCTTAGACTCTTCTTTGAAATCTATCCTAATTTCCTTAACAATCTGATTGCACCAAATTCAGACCATAGGGCAATTCTAGTAGGTGTCACTTAATGGAAAGCAATGGAAAAAGGGAAGAGATTTCGATTCGAAAACTCTTGGCTCAGAGATGAGGGTTGTAAAGAATTGATTAAGACGACTTGGGAGGCAAATTATTTACTCTCAATCACGGATCGTATCAATGACTGTGCTACTGAACTTAAGAATTGGGGGAAGGATATTGCATCAAATTTCTCAAAAAAATTGGAGGAGATTCGAAAGAAAATGAGTCTTCTACGGGGACAGAGAAATGATTTTTCTATCCAAGTTAAAGGGAGATTGAGCAGGATTACCGTAAGGTCCTGGCTCAACAAGAAGACTTATGGCGTCAACGAGCTACACAACACTGGCTCCAAGGAAGCGATTTAAACACTAAATACTTCCATGCTTACGCGATGGCGAGAAAGAAGAAAAACACAATTGAAAAGTTGAAAGGAGGAAATGGAGGGTGGAAGACTTGGGAGACGGGCTTGGAGACTTGATTTGTGATTATTATTCTGATTTGTTCTCTTCCAAACAAAGAGGGCCGCTAAGGGCACCCCACCATTTAATAAGGGCACCTAACTTATTTGTAAAAATTCCAACAAAAATGAAAAATATCATTTTGCCCCTGTATATATATAATGGTTTAAACCCCACAAACCATTTTGACAAGGAGTTAGGGCACCCCACCAAAGAAGCTCAAAGCACAAAAAGCGACACCACATTGCGTTTGGCGAAGAGCTGATCGATTCTTGCGGATTGACATCGTCCGATAGTGAGGTAACAATGTTTGACAACCATATTCGGGTTTTTTAGAACTGTTTAGTTGTGTATAACAGTGAAAATGATGATTTGTTTGTCAACGTAGGGTTTGGTATTTTCTTCAAATCCGAAGTTGTTTCCACTGTATAATGGAGGATTGTAATGCTTCGGTGCCAGAGGAGGTCGTCCTTGAGGTAATTTTGCAATTTTTTTGTTTTTTTTGCGGTTATCCGAAGTTTCGTCTGGGTGCGCGATTGTTTCGGCCTCGCAGGGACGAGATGTATGGTAATGTCTCGGTCATAGAGGACCGAGAGGTTTCACGTAGGTCACGGGCCGGAACGACCGAGAGTACTTGAGTAACTATCGGTCGTACGTAAGCGAGACTCTGAAGAAAGTTTCGGACCTGTACAACCGAGATCATGTTTTTTTGGGTTTTTTTGTGATTGTGCTGTACATTTTGGTTGATTATAATGTTACACTTGTTTGTATTGCGGTAATGCCGTTATCTAGTAATTTTCCGGTACTACAAATGCGTTTTTACACCTTCTAAGCCATTCCCCTCTCGAGAAGCGGATATTTCATGGCTCCAAATGATTGGTGGTGAGAACAAGTTTGTGTTAGTAACGAAGCACTCGGATGCCGGGGGCATTAAGCGCAGGGGAAAGGTGAAAATTACATGTGAGAGGTCTGTGACATATATGAGACTGGCTCAGAGAGTAGGGAAGGGGAAAGCGGCAAATTTTTTAAAGAAATCAAGGAATGATGAAAAGGCGAGGACTCACACTGGTACGAAGAAATGTGGATGCCCTTTCCAAATTAACGTCAAGGAAAATGCTGACTCCTTATGGTATGTCACCGTGATTTGTGGGAGGCACAATCACGACACCGCAGAAAGATTGGATAAGGGGAGGAGGAAGTTGAGGATGCGGGGGGAGGACTGAAATTGAGCAGCTTAGGGAGATTAGTCCACCTTCGTCTTTTGTGGAGTGCGAGCAGGAAGTAGAGGATGCGGGTGGGAGGACACCGGGGTCTCCAATCGGAGGCACCCCAGTGTCGGAGGCACCCCAGTCTCCAATCGGATTTGAGTCCTCCCACTCCACAAAAGCTTCTATGCAGAAGAAAGTCAAGGTTCCACAAATGCGTCGTGCCAGTCGACGCACGCAATGTGGATCTAACATGGCTTATGGTCATTGCTTAGAACCGGATTGGTTGCCACATGTTGAGGCCATTATCGATGTCGTTTCCGATGGAAATTGTGGATATCGGTGTATAGCCTCTGGGCTTCGACTTGCCGACGTAGACGGGTGGAGGATTGTGCGTAGAAGGATGTACGATGAGATTATCGGGTATGAAGACCTTTGGCGGGAAGTGCTTGGCTCGAGTTTCGAGACTGTCAAGAATGCGGTGCATTGCCCAGAGAAGCAAGAGGGGACATCTTTCAAAGAATGGTTGACACTTCCAGACATGGGATTGTTAGTATCCACCGCATTCAATGTCATTCTCGTCAACCTCTCGCATGGGAGTGCCTCCACATTCCTACCTCTACGTAGTACTCCACCGTCGTCATTGCACAACAGACTTATCATTGCAATGGCAAATGAAATGAATATCCATTGGGTTAGGGTAAGTTCTATGATTTTTTGTGAATTGGTTTGTTTCCCCTTAATCGGGTTTGTGACAATATCTTCTATGTTCTATTGTTCACTTTGACAGTGCGCATTGCGTGTGAATGCACCGCCGCCATCCTTATATCCATCGTGGGATCGGTACGTTGAGGACTGCGCCAAAGGTTGGCGAGATGGATTCGTTTTTCGAGACATCGCGCCCATTGCAACTGCTGATCATGAAGCCACCATACCCGTTGTAGATTTAGATACACCGTAGGTTAAAGCTTGTACCTAGACGGCTAAACATTTAGAAATTTTGCCAATTCGTCCGAATGTTCTATGTATATGCAAATGTTGTGCTGTGTTTTGATTGTTGTTGTGTTTTGATTGTTGTTTACTTATGGATGGACCCTTTTTAGAGTCAGTTTGAATGTTACGGAGATTTATAATTAATTAAGTTTCGGTGCAAATTGTCGTGATGGATTTTCAATCTTGTATTGTTAGTTTGATATACAACCAAATTTTTTTTCAAACTGTAATGTTCAAATTCATCCATTTTTGATGTCTCGGTCAAGCAGGTTCGTGAAACAACCCATATTTTCGGTCACCCATGACCGACAAGTATTCCAATATATCGGCCGTGTACAACCGAGTCCAATAGAAAGGTCTCGGTTGTACACCACCGAGATGGATTGACCATTTCAATTCACCTGACTCTCGTCCTATGACGACCGAGCCTACTGAGACTCTCTCGGAAGTGGACAACCGATACGCAGTTAACTCTTCCGGTCTTCGTGGCCGAGACTGCGAGTTCCCAAAAATATTAGCTTCTGTATCGGCCAAGGCCGAGACGGTTGACACCGTCTCTGGCCTGTGTGGCCGAGAACCGCGATTTCCCAATTTTTTTACAATTGAACAAACCGCCACACACACATTACAACTACTCTACCAAATGTAACTTAATTCGACGATCTTCAACCGAGCCCTAATTTGGAGACGAAATCGGCTCACACACCGACCCTACAAAATGCGTAAAACTCGAACAACGAAGGAGAAACACACGGCGAGGGACGGAGAACACGATTTCGGGAATTCCTCTCACCGGTCGGTTCAAAACAAATGAATTCTTCCACAAGGAGTTCGGTGAACGAGGGTGGTGGTGGTGGTGGGGGTGGTGGGGTGCCCAGGGTTTGCACGAGGGTGGTGGGGTGCTAAGGGGTTTGCACGAGGGGGTATTTTCGGTAGTTCGGGGCTAATTTTTGGGTGCCCTGTGTAAAATAGTTTGTGCCCACATTAACCGGGTGCCCTCATTAAATGGTGGGGTGCCCTTAGCGGCCCTCCAAACAAAGTACGATGGACCCGATCATCTACAGTGTATCTAAAAAGGTCTCTGTGGATCATAATGAAATTCTTCTTCAAGACTTCATGGCCGAAGATGTAAAGGAGGCCATATTCTCTGTGCACCCGAATAAAAGTCCAGGGCCAGATGGTTGGGAAGGAGATGTTACGCCCCTTCTCTAATCTATGGCATTGCCCGACCTAATTTCGTAATTAAGCTCAAATGTTAATCACATAGGACTTAACTACGTATTAGTCAGTCTTTTTATCTAAATCTACTCCATGCTAGTGTTTATGATAAATAAAAATACATGTCACTTTACAATTGAATTTCAGAATTATTAAAAACTTTTTAAGAGTTATAAAATTTAGCGGAAGTTTTAACAAATTATGCGGAAGTAATTATTAAAAATCCTAAGTGTGTGGAAACCAGGAAAACAACGATCATATGCATATATAACAAAGTGACAAATATAAACAATGTAAAGTCATCATAAATCAGGGAACTAAATGCTTAACCTATTATACAACCCTAAATTGTATCAAAATAAAACTGTATATTACAAAAAATATCAAAACCTACAAAATATTGATGCAAAGATACGCCGTTGGCTCAAAGGTAGTCGCCAATCTTCTCCTTACTTGGCCCTGCTCATTGACCGCTTTCCTGTGACGACCCTTTCTACAAAATAGGGCACCACCCGGCCTAATCCCGTAATCAAACCTTAATCCAAATCACATAAGACTTAATTATGTATTATTCAGCCTTTTGTCCCTATATTCCTCAATCACATGTTACAATATATTATTAAAGTCAAAGTTAATTAAAATTTCTTTATCATGTGGAAGCTTTCATTATCCAAAATCCTAAATGTGGAAAATCGGAAAATACAACATCAAATGCATGTATATATATGAAACTAGTCACTCAACCCAATGTACAACCCAAAATGACATAAACAATAATAATACAACAAAAGTCGAGACATACATAATAAGTGAGGAGAGTCGCCGAACTGCTCAGAGAAAGTCGCCGATCTTCTCCTTCCCTGGTTTGCTGCTGCTCGACGGACCTACACCCACCGTCACAAACTAGACGGTGAGTATAATAATATTTAAGTAATAACTAGAGAATTTTATGCCACATTTCCAAAATAAAAGAATGATATTTAAAAGCATAAATAGCGAAATAAATTGCTGAAACAAGTAATGCAAGTAAATACCACAGTTAAAAATGTAGAGACTGACACAGGCTAAATTGAGATGACCTACGTCCGGTCGGCGGTGAGAACTATCACCTAACCTTTCCCACTACTATATGGAGTTGCGCTCAACATATCTCTCACACATAGCGGAGCTTTGCTCTACGCTTATACAACAACAATCTCATTCTTGCCGACCACCCGAGTCCCATAACTCGTGTGCCGCACAAGTGTAGTGGTGAGTGCCGGAACCCCGGTAGACCCATGTCCCCGTGAACCGCGCATCTCTTGTGCAATGGACACTTGATAATCTTTACTTTAGTTTTCAAAAAGAAATAGTTCTAATTCTCTAGGAATCCAAATCAAGTTAGACTACAAAGCCCAAAAGAATAGAATACAAGACTAGTCAAATTCAAGTTATCCCAATAACATGCTTTTCATCAATGTTTTATAAAAAATGACATCAAGAGTAGAAATCAGAGTCAATGAAACATTTCACAAGGCATCATGTCACAATATTCGCTCATGAATAGTTACAAGAACAACATGATGTGAGATCTCAAGTAGCAATGTCTACCAATAGACCATAAAATGATAAGAGGCAATGAAATGAAATATAGAATTCTCACAGCTTTACTTACAATTCACACGCTTGTCCTATCCTATTCGATCTCTCGACACTTCGAAATGCGTGCCCAAACTTCTCGGGATCTCCCCTTAGTCCCCTGGAGTTGTTTGATAGGTGTTAGAGTGTATTTGGACCCATTTATATTGTTTAGACCATTTTTGGACTTGGCCGATTTTTAGTACTAGCTGGGAAATTAGCGTGCTAATTGTGAACAGTAGCGCAATTAGCGCGCTACCTCGGTTGTCTAGCGCGCTACTCGGTATTAGCACGCTAACTTTTGACATTAGCGCGCTAATTCGAACATTAGCGCGCTAGATTCTTGACCTAGCGCGCTATGTGCAGCAGAACCCAGAATTTCAAAATTTGAATTTCGGGTTTTTGCCACACATAGGCCATGTTTTCGACTTAGGGACCCTCATACACATTACATGAGGTCCATAACACCCCTCCCAACACACAACAACAACAACAACATCAATTTACATAAATTCATCAACTTAAGTTTTGTTAATGGAGTGGAAGAGTTGTTGGGGCATGTTCCCTAGGTCAATCCATTAACTGTCTTTATGAATACTTTTAGTTAATAAAATAGAGGATTTTATTTGCTGTTTATTATAATTAATTTGCATGTTTACATTAGAATAAGATCCATGGGTATTTCCAGAAATATCCTAAATGTCCATAGTCGATCATTATACTGGGAACTATAATGAATTAAGACTAGTGTGAGTCTTGATTGATGATCATATGATGATTATACGTATAGGGATACGAATCAAGATCACGAGTACTTGTTAGGGAACAAAGTATTGGACCGACCCGCTATGAGAACATCACATGGATTAAGTCATAGTTGTTTCTCATGATAGGTATATTTTTTCAGTCCTCTGACTTGAGATTACCAGAGACTTCAACATTAGGAACACAGTGATTTGACACAATCAAACGTTGTCTTTAACCTGGACGATTATAAAGGTTGTGAATGGTTACTGTGTGAGCAATGTGATGAAGTTGTGTAATCAAGATAGAATTTGTCCCTCTCATATAAAGAGAGATATCCAGTGGATCCCTCGATGTGTTAGACTGTTAAAAGGCCTAGTCTAAGTGAATTGATATTGATCAATGTCACTTGAATGTTTTTAGTCTACCTAAAGATCGAGACTAGTACGATTGAACATGTTGGATGACAATTCCATGCCTTATGTTTGATCAAAAGGATATCGTGTGACAAAAAGGATGTTATATACATTATTGATTAGGTTGTATCGATTTGATATTCGTACAACTTGGGTAGTCATAATGTCTTGCTAGAGGCCGCTTATGACTTGTATACCAAAATGTGTTTTGGTACACTGCCAACGTTGTATGAGCCTATTGGGTCGCACACTAAGAATGGTTTTGCGAGATTTTAAGATGGTTTAGAAAAATGAATTTTATATGATAAAATTCATGACAGAAACGTCCTTGTGGTGTATTACACTTATACTTCTTTAAGTAAGGGTATATGTGTAATTTACTTAACCGTCTATATACAAGGGTTGTATAAATAGACGCTTTAAGTTAGAACACACGAAGGAAAGATTAAGGGCCGAAACTCTATTTTCGTTTTAGAAACGAATTAGGGTTTTCAGGTACGCTCTGGATCGTTTTGGAGAGAAAAAAAAGGTTTGGTATTCTCTCGAAGCTAGCACATCGAATCTCGGCCATGCCGTTCGTGTGTGGATCACGGTAGAGGCGTTCGTCGTTAGCGGCGCGCTTTAGAGATCGATCAACCTTCAGAAAGGTATATTGCGACCGAGGTATGATTAAGTTTTCATGGTTTAAACGTTTTTAACGGAATTAGATTCGGATCCTGTTGGGGTTTTTGTCAAAATTGTTTTGTAATTTTCGCTGCGTATGAACCCCAAAACCCAACAGTGGTATCAAAGCCATCGAGTTCGATTCCATTAAATTCATTGCTTGTTTTCTTCTGATATATACATGATATATGATTGAAAGCATGTTAATAGTTGATGTATATGTGATATACATAAGTTTTCTGTGAGATTTATTATCATGTTTTGTGTATATGATACATATATTCGTGATTTAATTGAAATCACTTTCGTACATGCTAGTAACCAAGTTAGGTTAATTCGAATAATTTTAATGAATTGAATTTCGTGTTCTTTGATCCATGACACCATTAGGTATAATCTTTATTTTTTGTGTATTGATGCATGGATGAAATCTCTCTAATTCAGTATGCATATTTAAGTTACATTTTTTTAAGTTTCTTAAATTGTATAAGTCTGAATATTAATTCGAAACTAATATGATTAGGTTCGATTGGGATAGTAGTTCATGATTCAATTACAAGTTTGTGATTATTTGGATGAGGACCGAAATTGCAAATAATTATTTTTTGAAATTATTTATTTATCTCGTTATATCTATTTTGCTATGAAATTTCTATTTGATAAGAGATAGATAACAAATTAGATTATGAGATATTAGCAAAATCGGTTTCGTTATCCCTATTGGATAGGAGATAAATATCGAGAATTTTGTTATTGGTGATATGCTAGGATTCAAATATCTTAAGTCCTAATTGGATTAGGATAAGATGATTAGTTAGATGTAGGTCCGGGTTAATTAAAAAGTTTTAATTGACTTAGTTTCAGATAAATTAAGGGGTTAATTTAGGATTATAAAATCAGCAAAAAATATGATTTTCTATAGCGAATTTTAATTTTCGTAATTGAAATTCGTCTCCTAAAAAAAAAAATTTTCCTAGCGCACGGAAATTCTTTTATTAGTGAACAGTATAAAAATTTCCAAATTGTTTAGTGATTGAACAAATCAATAAAATATATGATATTTCATTGTTTACATAAAATCACTAAAACTGAATAAAATCTCTCTATTAAATTTTAAGTCTCGAGCCATCCATTTTAAACACTTGTCAATGCCTCGATCACACTAATATAGTTTCAGCCATAGCTGGGTGTATTGTGTTATCTTGGTAAGACAAGTTAGGTAAGAGTTACCTAAATGTTTAAAAATGGTCCGACTTAATAAAGCTATCAAAAAGTTTTGAGCTTTAGGCACATGATGAGATAAAAAACATGCTAAGACATAAGATGTCCCGAATCTCATAAAAGTATTTAAAATTACATAAGATGTAATTGATAACTGTTACCTACCTAAATAATCTAGTTCTGTGTTTCATGCCATAGCTGTCATAGAATTAGGTGAAATATGGATTTTAGTCCCTTAAATAAACAGTATGTTTTAGGAGGGTTGTTAATTTAGTGGGAGTCTACTCCTCTATACTAAAATAAACTTTGCATAATCTTTATTGTAGATCAATGGCCTCTTCAAGTAACAATAATCCCCTGTCACTGCGATCCATCCTTAAGAAGGATAAGCTATCTCGGGACTAACTTTCTTGACTGGTTCAGAAACTTGAGAATCGTTCTCAAGCATGAACGCAAGTTGTATGTCCTGGATGCTCCAATCCCTGAGGACCCACCAGCCAATGCTACGAAAGTTGTGAAGGATGCGCATAATAAGCATGTCAACGATTCTACTGATGTTGCATGTATTATGCTGGCAACTATGGTTCCTGAACTTCAGAAGGACATGGAACTAATGGAAGCCTACGACATGGTTGTAACGCTGAAAGAAATGTTCCAACAGCAAGCTAGGTAAGAAAGGTTCGAGACAGTCAATAAACTACATTCTTGCAAGATGACTGAGGGTGCGTCAGTTAGTCCTCATGTTCTTAAGATGAAGGGCTATGTTGACCAGCTTGATAGACTCGGATTTCCCATAAGCCAAGAGTTGGCTACGGATTTGATCCTGAATTCATTACCGCAGAGTTACTCACAATTTGTGATGAACTACAATATGAATAATATGGAGAAATCAATTTCAGAGTTGCATTTGATGCTCAAAACTGCTGAACAAAATATCAAGAAACCCTATAGTAATGTGTTGATGGTCCAAAAGGGAAAGGGAATGAAGAAGAAAGGCAAAAGCAAGGCTAAAGTTGCCAAGGCTGCTGCTGCACCTGTCGCAAAGCCTGTGGAACAAGTCAAGCCCCAGCCTGTTCGTGCTTCAAAACACCCAAAAGAAAAGGAAGGAAATTGTCATTTCTGCCATGCACCTGGACATTGGTTCAGAAATTGCAAACTCTATCTGGAAGATCTAAAGAAGAAAAAAGGTTAGTGCGACTACCACTACTGGTATTTATGTTATTGAAATTAATTTATCTACTAGTGATTCCTGGGTATGAGATACCGGATGTGGATCTCACATTTGTATAAATGTGCAGGGACTCACCAGAAGTAGAAAGTTGAAGAAAGGAGAAGTCATCCTCCGCGTAGGGAATGGAGCAAGAGTTGCACGCCTCGGTCATTGGATCATATGACTTAGTCTTACCTAGTGGACTTATTTTAACTTTAAATAATTGTTATTTTGTGCTCGCTTGAGCGAGAAACATCATTTATGTTTCATGTTTGGATATGGATGGTTTTGATTTTATTATTGCGAATAATAGATGTTCCATTTCTCGTAAAGGCATATTTTATGCAAATGCTGATTTGTGTGATGGTCTTTATATCCTAAGCATGAAAAGGTCCACTGATACTCCAGTCTTTAACATAAATACAAAGAGATTCAAGTCAAATGATTTGAATCAAACCTATTTTGGCATTGTCGTCTCGGGCACATAAATGAGAAACGCATAACGAAGCTCCATAAAGATGGACTTCTAGATTCATTTGATTTAGAAACATATGAAACGTGCGTATCTTGTTTACTAGGCAAGATGACTAAAAGTCCCTTTACTGGACACACCGAAAGGGCAAGTGATTTATTGGGTCTAATACATACTGATGTATGCGGTCCTATAAACACAATGGCTAGAGGAGGTTATCAGTATTTCATTACATTTACTGATGATTTCAGCATATATGGTTATATATATCTTATGAAACATAAAGCTGAATCATTTGAGATGTTTCGAACGTTTCAAAATGAAGTGCATAATCAACTTGGTAAAACTATCAAAACACTTCGATCAGATCAAGGTGGTGAATATTTGAGCCAAGAATTTGATGATCATCTTAGAAATTGTGGGATTGTCTCGCAATTGACTCCACCAGCAACTCCACAATGGAATGGAGTTTCTGAAAGGAGAAATCGAACCTTATTAGATATGGTTTGATCTATGATGAGTCATGCAGATCTTCCATTATCCTTTTGGGGTTATGCATTACAAACTGCAGCTTTCACTCTAAATCGAGTTCCTTCTAAAGCGGTTGATAAAACACCATATGAGATATGGTACGGGAAGAGACCTAGTTTGTATTTCCTTAAGATTTGGGGTTGTGAGGCTTACGTAAAGCGACAAGTCTCAGAAAATCTAGCACCTAAATCTGACAAGTGTTTATTTGTGGGGTATCCTAAGGAAACAAAAGGATATTACTTTTATAATCCCGCTGAGAACAAAGTGTTTGTTGCTCGGTATGGTGCCTTTATGGAAAAACAGTTTATTTCAAAAGACACTAGTGGGAGAAAAATAAATCTTGAAGAAGTTCAAGAATCACAGATAAACACTGAACCGCTACTGGAAGTTCAACAACGTTCTGAACCAGTTGAACCTCCACAAGTGACACAAGGCCCACGTAAATCTGGTAGGGTAAGACATGAGCCAGAGAGATTCAGATTTCTCATTACCAATAGTCGTGATGTGTTGCTTATGGATCAAAATGAGCCCACCACTTATCAGGAGGCTATGTCTGGACTAGTCTCAGATAAATGGCTAAGTGCCATGAACTCTGAGATGCAATCCATGTATGATAACCAAGTTTGGAACTTGGTTGATTTCCCTGAAGGTGGTAAGACCATTGGATGTAAATGGATTTTCAAGAAGAAAATTGACATGGATGGCAAAGTGCATACTTTTAAAGCAAGACTTGTAGCAAAAGGTTTCAGGCAGACTCAAGGTGTTGATTATGTTGAAACTTTTTCGCCAGTAGCCATGCTTAAATCCATAAGAATTTTAATTGTCATTGTTGCATATTATGACTATAAGATATGGCAAATGGATGTAAAAATAGCATTTCTTAATGGAAAGCTGCTTGAGGATGTGTATATGACACAACCTGAAGGTTATGTACATCCTGAAAATTCTAGGAAGGTATGCAAGCTTCAAAGATCCATTTATGGATTAAAGCAAGCTTCTCGGAGTTGGAATCTTCGTTTTGATGAAGCAATCAAGGATTTTTGTTTTATTAAGAACGAAGATGAGCCTTGTGTATACAAGAAGGTCAGTGGGAGTGTAGTTGTTTTTCTGGTACTGTATGTTGATGATATATTACTCATTGGAAATGACATACAACATTGCAGAATGTCAAGTCTTGGTTAGGGAAATGTTTCTCAATGAAAGACTTAGGAGATGCAACCTATATCCTAGGGATAAGGATCTATAGGGATAGATCTAAGAGGCTAATCGGTCTAAGTCAGAGTGCTTACATAGACAAAGTGTTGAATAGGTTCAGTTTGCAAGACTCTAAAAGAGGATTGTTGCCAATGTCTCATGGCATAAGTCTCAGCAAGATGCAATGTCCTAAGACAAATGATGAGCGAGACCGTATGAATAAGATTCCATATGCATCGCTATTGGATCTATCATGTATGCCATGCTATGCACTCGACTTCGATGTATCATATGCTTTGAGCACTACAAGCAATATCGCCGATCCTGGTGAGAGTCATTGGATAGCAAGAAAGAACATTCTTAAATACTTAAGAAGGACTAAAGAAGTGTTCTTGGTCTATGAGGTTTTGAAAATGATCTAGTTGTAAATGGTTACACGGATGCAAGTTTTCAAACCGATATAGATGATTTTAGATCGCATCTGATATGTGTTTACTTTGAATGGGGGTGCGAAAAAGTGGAAAAGTTCGAAGCAAGAGATCGTGGCATATTCTACAACAGTAGTGAGTATATTGCAAATGTCGATGCAAAGAAAGGAGGCGCTTTGGATCAAAAAGTTCATTTCTCGAACTAGGTGTGGTTCCAAGTATTGCTAACCCCGTTTGTTTGTATTGTAACAATAACGGGGCAATAACACAGGCCAAGGAACCTAGATCACACGACAGATCCAAAGATATACTCAGGCGTTTTCATCTCATCAGAGAAATTATTGAGAGGGGAGACGTGAAGATTTGCAGAGTACCTACTGAAGACAACGTTGCGGATCCATTGACAAAAGCTCTTCCACAAGCAAAACATGATGGTCATGTTAGATCATTAGGCATTAGATGCATGTATGATTGGCCCTAGTGCAAGTGGGAGATGTTGGGGCATGTGCCCTAGGTCAATCCATTAACTGTCTTTATGAATACTTTTAGTTAATAAAATAGAGGATTTTATTTGTTGTTTATTATAATTAATTTGCATGTTTACATTATAATAAGATCCATGGGTATTTACAGAAATATCCTAAATGTCCATAGTCGATCATTATACTGGGAACTATAATGAATTAAGATTAGTGTGAGTCTTGATTGATGATCATATGATGATAATACGTATAGGGATACGAATCAAGATCACGAGTACTTGTTAGGGAACAAAGTATTGGACCGACCCGCTATGAGAACATCACATGGATTAAGTCATAGTTGTTTCTCATGATAGGTATATTTTTTCAGTCCTCTGACTTGAGATTACCAGAGACTTCAACATTAGGAACACAGTGATTTGACACAATCAAACGTTGTCTTTAACCGGACGATTATAAAGGTTGTGAATGGTTACTGTGTGAGCAATGTGATGAAGTTGTGTAATCAAGATAGAATTTGTCCCTCTCATATAAAGAGAGATATCCAGTGGATCCCTCGATGTGTTAGATCGTTAAAAGGCCTAGTCTAAGTGAATTGATATTGATCAATGTCACTTGAATGTTTTCAGTCTACCTAAAGATCGAGACTAGTACGATTGAACATGTTAGATGATAATTCCATGCCTTATGTTTGATCAAAAGGATATCGTGTGACAAAAGGATGTTATATACATTATTGATTAGGTTGTATCGATTTGATATTCGTACAACTTGGGTAGTCATAATGTCTTGCTAGAGGCCGCTTATGACTTGTATACCAAAATGTGTTTTGGTACACTGTCAACGTTGTATGAACCTATTGGGTCGCACACTAAGAATGGTTTTGCGAGATTTTAAGATGGTTCAGAAAAATGAATTTTATATGATAAAATTCATGACAGAAACGTCTTTGTGGTGTATTACACTTATACTTCTTTAAGTAAGGGTATATGTGTAATTTACTTAACCGTCTATATACAAGGGTTGTATAAATAGACGCTTTAAGTTAGAACACACGAAGGAAAGATTAAGGGCCGAAACTCTATTTTCGTTTTAGAAACGAATTAGGGTTTTCTGGTACGCTTTGGATCGTTTTGGAGAGAAACAAAAATGTTTGGTATTCTCTCGAAGCTAGCACTTCGAATCTCGGCCGCCGTTCGTGTGTGGACTGCTGGTAGAGGGCGTTCGTCGTTGGCAGCGCCTTAGAGATCGATCAACCTTCAGAAAGGTATATTGCGACCGAGGTATGATTAAGTTTTCATGGTTTAAACGTTTTTAATGGAATTAGATTCGGATCCTGTTGGGGTTTTTGTCAAAATTGTTTTGTAATTTCCGCTGCGTATGAACCCCAAAACCCAACAAGAGTTACCTAACTAGAAGAACACCTTCTTCTCCACCAAAGCCTCATTGATTCTCTCATTTTCCTCCCCTCCTAGACCACTCCAACAACACTCTTCTTTCTCCTCTCCTTGCACAAACTGATTTTGATGAGATAAGAAATCATTTCATTGACTTATATACACATTTGACCATGTTGATATGTTTAAATGCTAGCCATTGATCATTGTGTGCACACGTGTCTCGAGGCTCATCTCTTGGACCACCTTGTCCCACTTGTCCCTCAAGTCACTAGTGAGTAACTCAACATTTAGACACCTTGCCTCATGATGGGTTAACGCGTGTCTCGATGCACATCTAATGCATATGGTTTTATTTCACTAACTATATGCACATTAATGCTTATATGTTAATGTGACCATATTAGCCACTCACTAAAACCAACATAAACTCACATGTAACTAAAATAAATTAAGCTTACCCCTGGTAAGCCGCTACCTCGGTCCGACGTCGACACGCGACTCGAGGTACGCCCTGCTCGTCTTGATACCTATACACCCATATAAAATTGACTTAATAGTCTACACATATACAATACACTAGGCATACATCACAAAAAATATAAAATATACCTCGGCCCTTGCCTCGGTCAATGGACATATCACGATGTGGGTCCCACGGTACAGGTTGTTGAGCCAGTTTAAGGACGTAAACAAGGTTAGAAATTTTGGGTCGTTACATCTGCACCACCATCATAAAAAGGACGGTGAGTACAAAAAGTAACAATATTCCCCGTTGACCAATTCATTCACATTTCCAAAACAAACTAAATGGTATTTAAAAACATAAGTTCAATAAAGAATGACTACTACCGCAATTATGCCAAGAAATACTACAGTTAAACAATCGAAACCGACACAAGGCTAAGTAGTCATGATCTAGATCCGGTTGGCAGTGACCTACGTCAGTGAAGCCTTAACCATTAAAGGACGTGCGTGGTGTCGTACAGTCTAATATCACTAAGAACTTTAACCCCAATGTCATCAAGGACTTTAACCTCGATATCATCAGGGACTCTAACCCCGTATATGGGCAATCCCAAGGACTCTAACCCCGTGTACCACATCATAATGGCGAGTGCCGATATCGTCAGGGAATCTAACCCCGTGTGCCAATCGACTCATAGTGCAATTGACTCTAGATTTTATAACTACTTTATAAATCCAAAAAAATGACTCATTAAGGATTTTAAGAATTGGCTATGCTACAAAGCACAAAATCCTCTAAAGAATACAAGTCCACAAAGTCATTCACAACTTACAAATCCTTAGTAGCATGCTATTTATACTACATTTACTGCAAAACAACAAGAAATGACATATAGCACATGAATGGATTCAAAGGAATTCAATTTATCAAAATATCATGGAAACCAAGATCAATAAGTAACGAATAACAAATAAGTCCATGATATAAGAGTGCAAAGCTAGACATAGTCAATATAGACTACAACAAACAAGTTAAAACTGTAAATGAAATGTAAATAAACAATCGACGGGTATACTTACATCATAACATATAAAGTCCTTGCTCTACCGGCCTCCCGACACTCTAAATCTCATATTCGAAACCTTCGTAACCCTTTCCTAGGTTCCTGATATCACATAACATGTTTTTGGATGTGTTTAGACCTTTACTTATGGTATTAGGGTCAGTTATAGTGTTTTGGAAAATTTTGAAAATTGCAAATTTTTATGCTGTTAGGGCAATTAGAGCGCTAAGTGATTTGATTAGCGCGCTGGTGGCCTCATTAGTGCGCTAACCAAAACTAGCGCACTAACTGATCTACTTAGCGGGCTATGTGCAGGAAAACTCAGAATTCTGCAACCATAATTCTGAGTTTACACCACACGTAGGCTACCCAAATGCCTTGGGGAGCTCCACAAACACCTCAAAAACCTAAAACATCATCAACAACATAAAACAGCCACACATACTAACAATTCATGAATTCATCAAATTAAACTTAACAAACTAGTGTAAATAGATTTCCTAGTTGATGTACACTAGCTAGCTCAACTCCCACACCTTAACTTCACAAACTCAAACTGATTTCTTCTTCTTCTTCCTCTCTAGCAAGAGTTTTCTTAGCTTCTTAGTTGTTGAGAATGAAAAATCTGATTTGCATTAATTGATCTCTATCTATATATATATATATGAAATAGATATGGTTTAATGATAATCATTGATCTAATTATTCACACATATCTCGAAACCTATATAATGGTACACCTCTTAACACATGTCCTACTTACCTCTATTAATTCATGCCAACTAACTCCAATGTGTGACTTAATTGGTTTCTAGATGTACTAATACGTGTCTCGATGCAAATCACATGGCAATTGTTTTTAAATGCTAACTTAGGTTACATTTAATTAAAAATCAACTATAGCCACATTAAAACCACTATATAAGCTATACAAACTCAAAATAGACTTACCACAACACTCTCTACCCTGGTCCTACTTTGGTAAGGAACTCGAGACGCGTCTCCACTCACATCTTGACACCTATAAACGAGTAAAAATGACTTAATAGTCTACACATATACAATACACTAGGCATACACCACAACAAATCTAACATATACCTCGGCCATCTCGCCGCGGTTAATGCACGTATCAAGGTGTGGGTCCCACGTCACGGGTCGGTGATCTTGATTACGAATAATAAGCGAGACTAAAAATTTGGGCCGTGACAGAGGATCTCTTTAGCTTGTCTTCAATTTATTCCCAATGTCAGTCTCCCTAATTCTCTTAATGATACACTTGTTACCTTAATTCCCAAAAAGCCAATACTAGAGATAATATCTGAGACCTATATCATTATGTAATGTATTATACAAAACAGTTTCCAAAATGCTTGCAAATGGATTAAAGCTCATACTCCCTGAGATTATCTTTGAAGCTCAAAGTGCATTCATGGCCTGAAATCCTAATCCGAGTTTAATTTCTTTAATCGGGATTAGTAACCCGTGACATGAGACCCGCATCAAGATACGTGCCATGACCGAGGCAATGTGGCCGATGTATATGTTATAATTGTTGTGATGTATGCCTAGTGTATTGTATATATGTAGACTAATTAGTCACTCCTACTTGTGTATAGGTGTCGAGTTGTGAGTGGAGATGCGCATCGAGATGCGTACCGGCATGAGATCGGGGTAGAAAGTGATATGGTAAGTTCATTTTAAGCTTAGTATAGCTTATATAGTTGGAATAATGTTGCTACTAATTTAAAACAATAGCTATTTGACAGTCCTCGGGATACATATTGGCACATCTAGAAACAAATTGAGTTGGACATTTGTGTTACTTAGAGATAGTTAGTGGAGAGTAAGTGGGAAATGTGTCAAGTTAAAAACCATTACATAATCTCGAGATACGTATGTATTTAAAGATCAATAACTATTAATCAATATATCATAATATATAAGATTGGATAAGATCAACTCATGCAATCAACCCATTTCATTTGCAAAAGCTTGCTGGAGAAGAGAAGTGCTGGAAAAGAGTATGATCAACAAAATTTTGAAAGGTTTGGCAAAGAATTGATTAAGCTAGGTGTTCATCAAACTAGGTAATTCACTTACACTAGCAACTTAGCTCAATTTGATGAATTCATAAATTATATGAATTATGGCTATTTTTATGTTGTTGTTGATGTCTTGGGGCTCTGGAGGTGTGTATGCGATTTTCCAAGGTGTTGGTGAAGTCTATGTGTGGAGAGAACTCAGAATTCTAAGTGCAAAATTCTAGGTTTTCCAGCACATAGTGTGCTAGATAGGTCAGCTAGCATGCTAATTTTGTATAGCGCGCTAGAGAAGCTTGGTAGCACACTAATGAGGTAACTAGCGCGCTAATCAAGTTACCCAACGCGCTAGGTGTTTTGACATAAAAATGAGGGCCGCTAAGGGCACCCCACCATTTCATGAAGGCACCCTCTTATTGAGGGCACAAATCAAATTACCAAGGACACCCAAAAATTAGGCTCGAAATCTCGAAAATACCCCTCGTGCAAAAGGAGGCACCCCACCACCCCACCACCCCCACCACCGAACTCTTGAGCAACCACGAAATTGTTGATACCGGCCATTCATTTGCAAAAGCTTGCTGGAGAAGAGAAGTGCTGGAAAAGAGTATGATCAACAAAATTTGAAAGGTTTGGCAAAGAATTGATTAAGCTAGGTGTTCATCAAACTAGGTAATTCACTTACACTAGCAACTTAGCTCAATTTGATGAATTCATAAATTATATGAATTATGGCTATTTTTATGTTGATGTTGATGTCTTGGGGCTCTGGAGGTGTGTATGCGATTTTCCAAGGTGTTGGTAAAGTCTATGTGCAGAGAGAACTCAGAATTCTAAGTGCAAAATTCTAGGTTTTCCTGCACATAGTGCGCTAGATAGGTCAGCTAGCATGCTAATTTTGTATAGCGCGCTAGAGAAACTTGGTAGCACACTAATGAGGTAACTAGCGCGCTAATCAAGTTACCCAACGCGCTAGGTGTTATGACAACATAAAAATTTGTAATTTATACCCTAAGTAAAGGTCTAAACACACTAAAAAACATGTTAAAAGATATCAAGAACCCAGGGAAGAGTCTTGGGGGTTTGGATACGAGTTTTGAGGTGTCGCGATGCCAGAATAGCTAGGAAATTTACGTGGATTGTAAGTAAATTGATTGAGATATTTATTTACATTTCATTCATGTTTTGTTATTGATTCCAGTCATTTGGACTGATTTGCCTATTGTATTCTATATAACACGCTTGTTTCCTCTCACATTTCATGAGTTTGCTATCATGGTATAGATTGTTGGTTAAATTGTTTCATTGACTCCAAATCATGTGCTATGTTATTTTTTATTGTTAATACATGTGGTCAAATAAAATAGCATGCTATTAGGTAGTGGTTTACGGTATTGTATATTCCATTTCCATTGTGCATTAGAAATGCAATTGTTTTATTGGATTCTCAAATCATGTTATCTCTTGAAATATGAAAGTAGTTCTTATATCTATGACCATGATATGATAGAGGTGTTGCGACACACAGGGGTCACTAGACTTCTGAGGTGATCGGGATCTCTCCACTAATTTGGGTGACATCACGGGATATGAGACCCGGGGTTGTTGGCAAGTATAACTTAGGTGACATCACGGGTATGAGACCCGAGTTTGTTGGCTAGTATACATCTCAGGTGACTGACACTTGGAATGATTATAAAGGCGTAGAGCACAGCTCCGACCTTTACAGAGATGTAGATATCAGCTTCATCCTTACATAGTCACTATAAAATTGTATCGGATTAGTGACTGAGAAACCCGTCGCTAATTTGGTACGTCCCGTCGCTAACACGCTATAGCGATGGGAATAGTGACAGGGAAACCCGTCGCTATCTACCTCGTCGCTAAAATTGTCAGCAACGAGGTGTTAGGATTAGCGACGCGATGCCGTCGCTAATCCCGTCGCCAAGACCTATCGCTAATGTGCCACATGGTTTTTGTGTTTGAATTTGTTTTTTCCCACGTCACGCCATTCGCGACGGGGGCCAGTCGCTAAACCCCATCACCATTTGTCCACTTGGCCGATTAATGGAGATTAGCGACAGCTTCCTGTCACTAACCCCGTTGCTAATTATTTTAATTTTTTTTTAAAAAAAAAGTTTTCAGTTTTTTGGTAAAATATTAAAAATAATTGAAATTAATATTAAAATATTTAAAATATTTAGAAATTTAATTTATAAAATATATAATTAAATTTAATATATAAAATATATAAAATATTTAGTTTTTTATTTAAATTTAAAATAAACTAGTATAAAAAATATTGAAAAATTTTATAAAATATTTTTTTAATTTAATTGAAATTAATATTAAAATGAAATGTATTTAAAATAATAGTATTTATTTTTATTTTTAAAACTTAATTAAAATTCTTAAATTATGAAGAGAACATATTTTAATTTTATTAAAATGCTAATTGTGACTTTAAACATTATAAAACAAGTCAATTATAAAAAAATGTATGTTTTTCTGCTTAGTAAAAAATTATTTGGAATAACAATTATGCAAATAAATATAAGCAAAATAAACTAAATACCTGAAGTAAATAAAGAACTAAATGAAATAAATACAACAAAAGAAAGTTGCAAGTATAAAATGTACACAACAAGATAAGAAGTATGTGTCAATGCCAAGTTAAAAAAACATAAGGGTATACATTAGTGAGAACTCAATCGTCGGGATCGTCGTCGGTCTCTGAGTCATCAGGAACATCTCTCGGAGGCTTGAATGAAATCCCAAGTTTGTCCATTAGAGCCTTCTCTATGCGACGTAACTGTCCCTGCACCTCTCGTAACTCATCACGGGTTAAAGTGTTATCCTGCATAACCCAAAGAAGATTTGTCTGCATCTCCTTAAAGTCCCTCCTCAACAGCTCAATGGGCTCATTAGGAGCATATATAGGCCGAGAAGATCCAGCTCCATCCCCAGCTCCAGCTCTAACTCCTGCTCCAACTCCAACATGTCTACGCCGTGACCCCGATGGTGTCCACCCTAATCCATATGTTCGTCCTTTGTCGTCACGCTCCATGACGGACAAATATAACTCGGTCTCATCAATCGGGGTATCAGGCTGCGACTGTGTGAGCACAATGCGTCTGTTCTTAATCGTCTTCTAAATTAAGAATTAAAACATTTACAAGTCATATATACAAGTCATTGATACCTATCATTAATTAAGTAAACAAAATTAAAAAAAAAACTATTTTCTTATGACAATCCTCTATACTCTCTGATCAAAGAAAGTTACGCCGTCATGATTTTTATTATGGAAGTATTGGCATAACTTCAAAGCAGTCGGAGGTCGACCTAACTTATCCTCTTACAAAACATATATTTAAAGAGGATTAAGTTTGAGACTTAATTATATTATATATATAAACTTATTATAACATAACTTATCAACCTCTCTGCGTGCTAATAAATGGATATGGAACCACCTGTATGCACTGGTACCCCATACCGGGTCCCCTTATCTTAGTTCTCTGATTCTTGCTTGTTCACTCTGAGTTCTTTTTGAAATTAGGGGTAGACCGCATATTCTTATAGTGCTCGAAGATCTTAGTAGATACATGTGCCGGCTTTTTATCTTTGGAGCACATCTTGCTAATGAAATTGGCTTTCTGAATGGCAATCTGCCTATCGTACGTCTCTCTAATAGTTGCGTCATCCGATGGCTCCCAGTTGAATGAAAGCTATATGCAAAAATATTAAAATTTAAATAAAACTATAAATACTTTTTAATTTTTATCTCTAAATCCTAAGTAAATGAAACAACTTTAACTTAAACAAGTTTACCTTCCATTGATTCCAATAAACATCTCGTATGTGCTGCGGAACCAACTCCCAAGAAAAATCGTCCTTGTGCAAAGAATGTTTATATGCCCTAGTCATCTCCCAGACAACTCAGTCAAACGAGCGCAATTTCCTTCTACTAAATTGAAAACGAGGCGTTAGACCAAGTTTATAAAAAATTAATTAAACGTTAATATTCATATTTAAAGTACGTATACTTACTATCTGTCATCCTTCATGATAAGAAATATTTGTTGATTAGTAGTACTGCTTCGTCGTCGTTCACGTAGGGTCGTACCTATGGACGGGTCACTCGAACGGTGTGTCGAAGAACTCGCCGACTGTGACACATGCTATACCTGATGACTCGTAGAGGCGAGGCATGCAAATTAGGATGACCTAATGGTGGGGTTGTACGGTGGTCGTGCATACGATCATGGAGATGTGAGGGAGATGCTGATCCCCTTGATGAAAAAGTAGGCCCAACACCTGGCCTAAACGTACCGCGACCATCGACGGGTGGAGTAGGTAGTGATGAAAGTAACATAGAGTACATCTACGTAGAGGTGGGATCATCACCAAATACATATGGCAAAGACATATAATATGTAGGGGATGTGATGGATGTGCATAAGGTGGGGGAGGTTTCTGATGGAAAAAGGGGTCTGCTGGGAGGGGTGGTATGGGTACGGATGAAAGAACGAGGCCTGCTATAGAGGGGGATGCGATGAATGCTGATGCAAAGTCTGCTGGCCCGGACTAGACTATGCAGGTGGAGTAGCATCATCATGAGAGCGTGAATGTGAATAACCCGATCGTCGATCTCTTGTAGCGCTGGATCGTCCATTGGATCGACCACCAGATCGTCCACCGGATCCCTCACCAGATGATCGATCATATCCTCTGCCTGACGACATAATTTTATAAAAAAAAATAAGACTAAGTTAGAAACAAGATGCGCGTGAACCTCCTACATTTGAAATATTACGTAACAAGTCAAAAAATATAATTGCATCATTTACCAACTAAAATGATTATATCATGATTCGTTGTCACCGTCATCATCATTCGATGAAAACTTGGAGTTGTCACTTTCATCGTCTTCTTCGTCAACGTTGAACATATGTGTGCCACTACGATCGCTAGCGAAGGTGGAACATTGTTGCCAATATCAACCTTAATATCATGCTCAGATAGCTGCTCCTGAAAAGCGTCTTGTTCTATAGGCGCACTGTCAACGTTTTCGACTAAGTTATGTTCATCGATGAATTTCAGTTGAAGTCTGCTCGTAACTTGTCAATTGTTCTGCGCACTTCTTACACTTGGGTATGAAAGAAAGTACATCTTACTTGCTTGCATGGCTAGTATGAAAGGCTCGTACTTTTTAATCGCAGATTTCGATGTACATCGAAGATTTTTAAGGATCGGTGAACTCTTGTCCTGACATTGATCGTGGTATTGAAACATTCACACTTGAACAACACAGTATGTAAGAATCCACCATATTCAATTTGTATCACTTCTTCTAATTGCCCGTAAAAGTCATTATCGCATTGTGCGTAATTTGTGCCCCTAACGCACACCCCGCTACTACGCATATCATTGTTTGACCCATACGTCACGGTCTAAAATTTGTAGCCATTAACAAGATATGCGTGATATACGGTGCAAAGTCGACTAGAGCCGTATGACAACATTTGAAGTGTTGTATCTTGAATATAGATGGAGCCTACATCCAAAAAAAATGTTTCATTCATAAACTTCATTTTGAAATAAATAACAAAAATGAAGAATTATTTTAATATGCATGTAGTAATGATGTACGAATTGTTGGAACCGACTTGAGAAATGTTTTTCAAGATGTTCATCGATTGCACTTTGTGTAATATTCAGTTGCTTGGAACGCAACTCCAATACGTACATCTTAGCATGAGAATGAAAGAAAGTATGGATTGCGATTGAATAGATTAAAGATACTAAATAATTAACATTAAAATTGTGAATTGAAACTTATTAATGTATACCTAATGAATGGAGCGACCTCAGGACAATTTAACAACAAATATGAGTGTGCGACATTACACTCGTCATCCGTAAGATAAGTTTCTTTGATCTACTGTAGGCGAGACTTGGGTGGGTGAAGATTGAGTAGTAGCCATTAAAATTTTGAGTTGGTCCGACTCCACCATCGTAATTGCATGGCGGACGGTTGTGCAAGGTGGATACATGTTCCTCAAAATAATAGGAATAAAATGCAGCTGCTTCTTCCACTAAATATGCATTGCATATTGAGCCTTCAACCCTTGTCTTATTCCTAACATTATTTTTTAAATGTTTCAAGTACCTACATTTATAAAAGTAAGTTAGTTAAATGTATATGTTAATTGATATTAATTATGTGCGAGTATAGTTGATTACCTCTCAAAAGGATACATCCACCAAAATTGTACTGGGCTAACAAGGATAGCCTCGTACGCCAAATAGATAGGGAGATGCTCCATTGAGTCAAAAAAACTTGGCGGAAATATCTTTTCCAACTTACACAATATCTTAGGAATGTTTTCATGCAAAAGCCGAAGATTCTCAACTTTTAAATTTCTAGCAGTTAAATCTCTAAAGAAAATGCTTAACTCGCTAATTGCAATCCATATGTCCTCCTTTAAGAGATCCCCAAAAGTGATAGGCAGCAATCGTTGCATGAAAACATGACTATCATGGCTTTTCATCCCAAATATCTTCAACTCTTTAGAATCTACGCAGCGACCAAGGTTAGACGCGCAACCATCAGGGAAGTGCAATTCCTTAATCCACTTACACAATGCTTGTTCTCTCCGCTTGTCTAGCGCATATCGTGCCTTTAGATATTTCTTAGAAATTGGATCATAATGAAGCTCTGGACGATTACAAATCTCCTTTAAGTCTTCCCTAGACTTTATGTTATCTTTCGTCTTCCCTGACACACTCAAGATTGTGTTGAAAATATTGTCAAAGACATTTTTTTCAATGTGCATTACGTCTAGGTTGTGATTGATAAGGTTCGTCTTCCAATAAGGCAAGTCCCGCAATATGCTTCGTTTTCCCCACCCGCTAGTCCTCGAGATTTTGTTGTTTATTGTATCTGATCTCAATTCAGTAACTTTCATTAGCCTTAAAGCTTCAATTTCTCGCAAGATATCTTCACATGATTTATTAGCTGGTGGTTTATCGATACAATTCTATCTCTGCGAAAACTAAACATGTATTTCCACTCTATCGAATATCGCGACAAGAAACATCGATGACAATAGAATCAAGTCGCATTCCCGCGAACCTCAACTGGAAAGCGTCGGTATCTTCCATGCAATATGGACAAGCAGTCCTCCTATGCGTGCTCCATCCCGACAGCATCGTATTCTGGAAAGTCGCTGACATACCATATAAGTGCAGTGCACATTTGAAAGTTTATCTTAGTCGATACGTCGTAGGTACGCACTTCGTCATACCACAAATTTTGTAATTCTTTCACTAACGGTTGGAGAAACACATCAATTTTTTGCGACGGACATGTACGATCACTGTTAAGAACATCACTTATTTCATCATACAAATCGAGGGAGGCAAGTAGTACGGTGTTAAAATCACCGGCCACGAGGAGTACGGTTTGTCGGTCATTTCGAAAGGTTGGAACCCATCTGTGCATAAGCCAAGTCGAACATTACGAACCTCGGAGCTTAACGTAGGGTTCACTTGATTGAAGTGATTCCATGCCATGGAACTGGAGCAATGCTGCATATTGCCCTAATCTCTGACGTGTTCTGCGTGCCACCGCATGGGTTTCGCAGTAGCTTTCGACGCGAACAAACGTTGTAGACGAGACGCCAAAGGGAAGTAAAACATTATCTTATGCGGGCATTTGTTAGAGTTAAACCTAAATTCTCCGAAAAATTTACAAGATGTAAGCTCGGATTCGAGCTCCCAATAAAGCATGCATAAGTTGGGACAACAGTCAATTCGCTCACATGGGAGACCCAACCAGTGCATCAAGCCCTTACATTTGTAAAAACTATCTATCAAACAGTTGTCTTCGGGCAACATGTCTTTACATACTTGCAAAATTTCGTCGAATGCTTGCTCTGAAATATGATGATTCGACTTTATCATCAATAAACATGCCATTGCTGAGAGTTTAGTTGTGGCGACCCTCGCCGCCCCGGGGTGACGTGTCTCCGTGTACTCCTTGCCAGCTGGCCCTACTACACGTGTACGACACCTGCCCATCCTTTTTCTATCTCGAAATTCGTATCCACTTGTGTGTACAGCGTATAAGTGACATTTTCAGCGGGAGTCGTAATTTATTAATTCAAGAAATATTAATAATCAACTAAACAAATCCTATTGTGGAAAAACTCTGAAAAGTACTATGTATGGAGATAAACGATTGTACCATATAAGGTATCTACATGTACAATGTCATGATACTCCCTAGTTCCCAAAAGAAATCAAAATATCAAAAACAAACACACGTACAAGTAGTCTTCGACAGCAGGCAGTCAGAGGTAGTCGCCTAAGATCCCCTTGCCCTTACTTGTACTCGGATATGCACTCAATCATCACAAAAGAAAATGGATGACGAGTCCAGTAAGTAAAATCCCAAGGAACTCATCTGAGCATTCCAATAAACAAGTGGAATTCAATAAATACTGTTAAATAAACATGCGGAATGTAAACATACAACTGTAATTAGAGCATCGCATGCATAGATAACAATAAAGTGCAAAAGTATGTGCATGTTCCAGTTAGACTAAACCATACTTCGGGATTCCCTTCCAGGATCCTACTAGTGGGCGCACCCAACTAGCTATCACCTGTCCCTCTCGGTGGCCGGCGTAGACCTACGACGCACCGACACATGTAGCAGTTCATTAGCTCGGGTCGTTATCCACCGAGAACTCCTAATACACATGCTATGGTCTAGAATGCATAGAAACACAACGAAAAATCCGGTGGGAGTAACTCAACCAACCGTTCAAACAACGACAAGATATAGATGTAATAAAGACCACAAGGAATACTGGAAATGAATGGAAATACAAAGCGAAATAAATACTCAGAGTTTTTCAATTGGGTTTTACAAACCTCACAACGCATTCCAATACCCCGTAATCAATCCCCGAGTCCAAGTCCACTGGGTCCTTGGTCGCCAATTGATCACCTGTGTCCACCTATGTCCATTTATCAATAATTTCAATTTAGTATGACAATTTACGACCAGTTTCTAAAACATTTAGGCCAAATTGCCTATTTCGCGCTTTCCGAGGCAAACCCCCCGCGAAAGTCGCGTCCGAAATTTCCAAATATAATTTCCAAATAGAAATTCATCAATTTCTATTTATTTTTTGGAAATATAATTTTTTTTTCAGAATTTTCCCAATTTTTCCAGAATATTTTCCAAATTTTTCTTTAATTTCTTTCATTTTTCTCATTTTTTTTTAAAGTTTGGTTTGGGTCGGATCGACCCAAACGGGTCGGACCCGGACCCTAGACCAGAATTGGTCCTGGCTCGGCCCATGGGGAGGGTGCACACACGCGTGTGCACCTTCCTCCCCATCCGACCGAACCAATTCTCTAGTTCGATCGAAATTTTTTTTCTTCTGTTGTTGTTTGGGTTGGGGTTGCTCTCCACCCCAACCCCAGTGGAATCGATGGCAGGGGATACGCCCCTGCCATCTCCACCTCCGAGCTCTCGGCCATGGAGGCCGAGCCCTCGACCACCATGACATCAACACTACTCACAACGACATCAACAACGACTTACCTCCTTCACGGCTTCTCCACCTTCTCTTCTCTCCTTCCCGGCTTCTCCTTCTCCTCCTCCTCTCTGTTTCTTTTTCTTTCTCTCGGCCTGTGTGAGTTTCGGGTGTGTGTGTGTGTGTGTGTCATGTGAGAGAAAAGGTGGTGGTGGAGTATAGATAAATGATGTTGACTTCTTTCCTTGACTCCAAAGTGTGACACGTTTGGGACACTCGCCCGTGTTTTACGCACATAAATGTCATTTTCGGGTGTTTCGACGCCCGATTTAGCGCCCGAACCGCGATATACGCGTACCGCCGCGTCACCAGCCACCTAATATATATTCCATATTAGTTGCTTCGCCAATTTTTATGTAATTTGTGTGTTTTAGTTTCCCCGACCTAATATTCGGTCCCGTCAACTACCCGATACCCGCGTCGACACACATATCGAGGTGAATACAGTTCACACAATCTCGTTGTGTTTTAGTTTCCCCGACCTAATATTCGATCCCGTCAACTACCCGGTACCCGCGTCGACACGCATATCGAGGTGAATATAGTTCACACAATCTCGCATGTATTGTTATGCAACATACACACATGCGATGTATTTCAATAAATTGCACCGCAAATAAGCAACCAACACACAATAAACTATCATACCTAAGTCCCCGTGTGTCCTAACCTACGCGCGTCCTCGTAGATCTGAGCTGGCGTCCACGTCTATAAATTTAAGATAATTAGCGACATTAATAAAATGGGTCGTTACATTAGTCATCTTCTCGCAACCCGACCAAAGTGGTTGACTCACTGCGTCAATTATTTTCAAAAAATGCTTCGCTTCAGGGTTCGGCTCCTCCTCACAGTTCTAATCGGAACTGGGGCCCGCATGGTCGTGTATCATATGATGATATGATGTCGGATATTCATCCATTGGATCATCACCTCCATCGTCAGCATCGCTTAGTAATTTTTCCTCCCCATACTCGGTCCAACAATAGTAATCAGGAACGAATCCGCCCTTCACTAGATGAATGTAACGGCTTGAATTCAATTCACCATTATTAATGACGTGGTTGCAGATGTGGCAAATAACTCAGACGCTCTTCGGACCCGTAGCTAGGCTAGTGCGCGCTTGGAGCTAGGTAAATAGTTATTTTGTGTGTTAGATTGTCTAATTTGTGATGTTTACATTGAAACAGAGTAAACGATATCGTAATGTGTGTATTTATATTACATTTGACGTGCGAGACAGTGTGTTATGTATTCGCCTCGATATGCGTGTCGATGCGAGTACCAAGTGAGCTAAAAGACTAAATACTAGGCCGAGAAAAATAATACACACATGAAATGAATAAAATGAGTTAAATAATAATATGTAACGCATATTTGGTTGGTTAGGGTCATGGTAGTACGCGTATGTCGTATTTCGAGACGCGAAATCGGGCGTCGGAACTAGGGTGGGCAAACCGCGGTTTAGTGGTGAAAACCACGAAACCGCGACCAAACCGAGGGTCTACGGTTTAGTGATTTTCCAAACCACCACCAAACCTCGAATCACCAAAATCGCACCAAACCGAACCGCGGTTTGCTCGGTTTGGTCGGTTTGGTTTCGCGGTTTTCATGCACTCTATTTTCGAGAAAAAAAAAAAAAAAAAAAAAAAAAAAAAAAAAAAAACAAAAAAAAAAAAAAAAAAAGCAAGCAAAAAAACCTCTATGCCTTGCATCAATCATCTCCAACCAAAAGGCTTTGGACAATTGACAATGAACTGGTATTGGCAAGTCCGCATGAAGAACCTCAACAAATTTCAAATGATCTTATCAAATTGAACCCAAAACCTTTTACGCTATGAGCACGACAGGGTACACGAGTTGATCCTAAAAACACCTCATACCGAGGAAACAACAATCCCAAAAACAGAACATGTTTTCGGGGATTTCTCGAATGCAATACCCGATGCAATGGATTATTCTCAAGAACAATAGCGGTGCGAGGCGGCGGTGCACGCAGCAATGCAGTACGCGTGGTGGAAGGCGGCACGACGATGGCGATGGATTCGGCGGCGGCGGTGCGAGGCGAGTGAGGAGGATGAAGGGCGGCGGTGCGGCTGCAGTGAGACACGTCACTCCGCGACGGGCCGACGGCGTCGGTGAGAGTGCTCGAGAGGTAGCCTGCAGTGCGGGAGTGAAAGGAGAGATGGCGGTGAGAGGAGGAGCCGGCGGTGAGAGGAGGAGCCGGCGGTGAGAGGGAGGTGAGTGAGGAGCGGAATGACCGAATGAGAGTGAACGAGAGCGTCGAGAGGAAGAGGAAGATTAGGGGTTTTTTTTGGTTTTTAGGGTTTTTGGTTTGTATTTACCAAAATGCCCTCGTTTGGTTAAACCGCGGTTTTCCCAAAATGAAAACTGCGACCAAACCGCGAGCTTTAAAAACCAGACCAAACCGTGCGGTTTGGTCGGTTTGGGCGGTTTTTCGAAAACCGCTGCCCACCCCTAGTCGGAACACCCGAAAAGACGACTTTATGGGCTAAGAACAAGGGCAAGTGTGCCATTTGTGTTACATTTGGAGTCATTAGAGGTTGAATAATGGAGCCAATAGTGTTCATTGGATGGCATTGAGATGCACAAGTGAGGAGAGATCATAAAAATGGTATAAAAGTCAATTTGACTTTAGTTTCCACCACCTTTTCTCTTTCCTTATCAACAAATCCGAAAATTGAGACCAAGAAACAGGGGTTTTAGAGCTTCAAATTTGATCATTCGAGGAGCTTGGAGTGGTTGATTCATCAAAGCAAGGTGAGATTCACAATCACCTGAACTTTCTTTATCTTTTGGTACAAATTTTTGAGGTGTTTGTGTGAATCCAATATGGATTGTTAAGTGGTTGATAAGTAGTGTTTTGGTGGGTTTTAAGGGCTATGAAGTTAAGTGGTATATGTTGTTGTAGGGGTTGTTGTTGGTGGTGATGTTTAAAAACCAAAATTTTCAATCAAACTGCTGTCCAGAACCCAATTAGCACGCTAATGAGGTCATCTAGCGCGCTAGGTGAAAAATATAGCGCGCTAATGTTATTCCTGACAAAAACGTTTAGCTGGCCCAAAATCTAGCGCGCTAATCCCCAGATCTAGCGCGCTAGATATTGCAGATTTGAAAATATTTTTACTAAGTAGCACAAAATACATCCAATTGACTAAAAATCAATTATAAATGAAAATAGGTAATATCGGGGATTCGGCGGAACCAGACTGGGGGTTATTTATTGGTACACGGAGTGTCAGTTGAGATGTGTAGTATCCCAACTGAAATTTCTTGAGCAGTACTTTATTTTTGCTTTGAATTCATATTCTGTTTTTCAATACTCTATTCTTGGTTTGGTTTAAACGTACGGATGTTGAGGCTCTCCCTCCGTGCCATTCCTGTGTGTATGTCCACTAGGCCATAACACGAGTGTCAGGGATCTCGGTGAATAGTTCGACCCGAGAATCACGTCGGGGCACGTGTGGGTACATCATAGATTCTACGCCGACCACTTAGCGGATCCAGATACTGGCCTTGCTTGAGTGGGACTCACCGGCAGTTTTCTGTGGAGAGTCTGAAGTATGACTCTAGTCTGACCCTAGGCTCTAGGAACACACTTTGAGCTTGCAATATTATTTATCCATGCGATGATCACAATTGCTTGTATTTATTTCCGCATGTTTATTTAATAGTTTTGTTTAAATTCAGTATTTACTTTCTGTATTGCTCACTTAATTTCCTTGGGAATACTCACTTTGGACTCGTCATCTGGCTTTTTGTCATGGCTTGAGTCCGATCCTAGTACGAGTCATGGCAAAGGCAAGCTTCCGGAATACCTGTGATTCAGAGATGTTGAGCCAGACTTGTACATTAGTATTATATATAATTTGTTTTTATTTTAGGAATTTGGGCTTGTGAGACATTTCAGGACCCTATATTTTTTTTTTATTTTGAGACCTTGAGGTGTATTTTGGGTCTATGTTGACATATGGGTTTTCCACACTAGGTATCAGAGTTAAATGCATGACTTTGATGTTCATATTTTAGTTTATCATGATAAAAGACTTACGCTGTGGTTTATTAAGGATTAAAATGATATTAAAACTGATGACTTGAGTTTATTAACAATTTAAATAGTAAATTGTTGTCTATTGAGGTGAATAATGATTAAATGGTGGATGAGATAGCATGTAGGACACAACTGGCAGTGGTAGGCCAGGTTGTAGGCCCGCATTGGCCCCCGTGGCGGTCCATTTGGATAATGGGCCGTTACATTTTGGTATCAGAGCAAGATTGGTGAACCTCGAGGAATTGAAAGTTAACTCTGATATGATTACATTTGTGGTATGATTTGAGGATAAACCTGATGAATAAATTTTAGAAGTGAAAAGCCGAAGGAATTGCCTAGAGTCCTAGTTGGGAAGTGAAGTGAGATGAGTAAAAAATCAGGGATATACGTGTTATATTTTTGGTTGTATAATACATACGATATACATATAGACACTGAGACTGATTAGACGCATGTTCTTTGATGCAAATACCGATGGACGTACAACCTTCAAATACTACTTAGCCTGAAGTCGGGGATACTAATGATCCGACTAGGGCGACTTTGACGTTGGAGTCATTGGCGTGGACTATGGATGATAGATTCGCGTTACTGATAGACATGATGAGAGCTCGAGATGCTCGGGAGACTACTATAGCTCCTACTACCGTTTTGACTGCACCGGTGACTACTGCTCAGGCAGTTGTAGCTCCTACAACAGCTGAGACTCAGGTGCAGGCAGTAGTATCTTAGACACTGGCCGAGAGGGCTGTGCCCGTAGTAGTACCAGCGAATACTGCATTGGTCATTACACCTACGACTATTGAGCAGCCAGTAGTGGCGTCTACTTCTGGGAGCCTGATGACAGTTGAGGCTAAAAAGATGAAAGACTTCATTAAGTTCTCACCAGGATACTTCTATGGAGCCGGGGACCCAGAGATAGCCGAGGGGTGGCTGCTATCTCATGAGCGGCTTCATGAGTTACTTCGGGTTGAGGAGATTGATCAACCGAGATTATCGAGTTCTTGTTTGAAAGCTGATGCAATGGTATGGTGGACTAATTATATTGCGACTCATCCTGCTGTGACTACTTGGGAAGAGTTTCGAGTGCTATTTATGGACGAGTATATACCTATGGAGGTCGGGTCCGATTGACAGATGAGTTTTTATCTTTGGTTCAGGGTAATATGTCTGTTACGGTGTACATGGAGTGGTACCGATATCTATTATCGTATTCTATGGACATAACAGGTACCGATTGGTTACATATATATTATTTTATCCGTGGGATCTACACCGTGTGATACGTACACCGACCGAGGCACGTGGCCGGGTATGATATTTTTGTATTGATGTATGCCTAGTGTTATGTATTGTGTAGACTTACTAATTCGTTTTGGTACGATTGTAGGTGTCGAGAAAAGAGCGGGACACGCCTTGATATGCGTGTCGACGCGGTATACGGTAGTAGTTGAAGGACCGAATGTTAGGTCGGGAAACGAAAACACACAAGTTGAATAAAAATTTGTCAATATGGAATGTATATTTAGTGACTAACGACGCGACGGTACGCGGATATCACGGTTCGGACGAAACCGGGCGTCGAAACGCTCAAAAAAACCGACAAGTGTCTTAGTGGTGTCACGATTAGGTGTCACTTGTACACACACACCACAACACACTTGTCCAAAAAATACAAACACTTGTCTAATGCCCCACCACGCGTACACACACCACCTCCACCTACATCACATACAACACACACATGCAAACACACGATCGATCGGACCAAAGAAGAGGAAGAAAACCGAGAGAGGAAGAAGAAAAAAAGGAGAGGAGGAGGAGGAGAAGTGATGCGCGGGAAGGAGAGCAAGGTGAGTCGTTACTTTTGTGGTTGTTTTGGGTAGCCGAAGAATGGGGGTTCGGCCTCCTGGCCGAACCCCATGATCGCGGTGGTGATGCCGGGGTGCCTCCCCGCCATCGGCTCCACCGGGTTGGGGTGGAGAGCCACGTTTGGGTCCACACCGGAAGATAAGAACAAAAAAAAAAAAAAAAAAGATCGAACCGGTCCGATCGGGAGGAAAATGAAAGAAAATTTGGAAAATTTTGGAGAAATTGGGAAAATTATTTGGATTTTAGAAAAATTGGGAAAATTATATTTCAATAAAATAAAGTTGATTGAACCAATTTGAATACACAATAAACTCACTATACTTGAACTAATGAGACACCAAACTCAGGAACCTAGGAAAAGGGCACGGAGAGCGAAGGCCGGTAAAAACTAGGACGTTACTTTGTTGTTGTGAGTATACCCATTGACAATTTTACTTGGCATTTCATTCCTATTAATTATTATCCTTGCATAGTCCTTTTGACTATTTTGCCTTTATACTCTTATATCATGTGATTCTTGGTGTCTATGCTCACTTGATGAGTCTAGTTTGCATTATATTCATTTATTTGATTTAATTCATTGATTCCATTCCATGCTATGTCTATTCTTGTTGTTTTAAATGTGAATTGAATGATAAATAACATGCTATTAGGCTAGTGAATATCTTATAAATGTTTAAGAGGACTTGTATTCATTATTTGTTTAGGTGTGTAGATGTGCTATGCCTTGACAATCCATGCTTGGTATTTTTGAAAATTTAAAAAGTAGTTGTTGCATTTAGGTCCCGTAATTGATCGAGGTGTGCGCGAATCACGGGGTTAGTCCCTGGGGATGTCGGCACACGTTACGACATTGTATGACACTCGGGGTTAGAGTCCCCGAGGTGGTCTACACACCGAGGTTAGTGTCCCCGGTGGTAACACTTGGGTTATAGTCCCTGTGCTATATGATTATTGGGTCGGGGGTGACACGTTTCACTCGCCGACGGACCTAAATCACTACTACTTAGCCTAGCCTAATATATCACTTGTTTAACTCGGTATTTACCGCATATGGTTTATTATTCGGTTTTCCAATTTATATGCTTTTAAATACCATTTGAATACTTGGAAATGCAAATTAAACTTGTCATCGGGGATTCTTGTTTTATTCTTGTACTCACCGTCCTTTTTATGACGGTGGGTGCGGCGAGCCGTCTACTAGCGGCCTGGCAAAGAGAAGATCGCAATTATCCACGAGCCGTGCGCGCGTCACTACATCGATTGTAGGTCTTCTTTTGATATTTTGATTGTATAGTTTATATATGTCTTTCGGATATTTTTTGGGGTTGTATATTGGGTTGAGCGTTAGTTCCCAGACTTGACTTAGATCATTTTATCGTTTTAATGAATTTTGAAGGCTACATATATTTATGCGATGGCATTTCCTGGTTTTCCACACTTAGGATATTATAAATGGCTTCCGCATAATCAATAAGACTTCTTAGCTAATAAATTCATTTAATAAAAGGTTTAATTAGAAAAGGCCGACTAATACGTAGTTAAGTCCTGCGTGGATATGATTAGGGCTTAATTACGGGATTAGGCGGGCGGTGCCCTAGATTAGGAAGGGGCCGTCACAGTTGAGGTTTGGATGAGAGGATTGCGAGCACAGTTGTATCTAGTGGAGCTTGTACACTGGCATAAATTTACGACAGGTCCATCGCACACGAGACATACTTGGTTCAGAGAGCCAGTCGATTAGCGGTTCAGGCTGCGCTGTAGAGTCATCCAACTTCGAGTTCTCGATTTGATAAGAGACCAAAAGGACAGAGGAGAGATTAGGACCGGCAGAGACAGGGCCAGAGACCTCGTCGAGGTGATTAGCAACTTGATCAGAGTCGCAGAGGCGATAGAGATCGTCATGATTACCGAGATCGACGTGATGATCGCTAGGCGGCATATTCTACGGCTTCTGCATCAGTTGATCAGCCTAGATAACAGTATAGGCAGGATAGAGGTCAGAGAGGCCAGAGCTGAGGCCAGGGTCAAACACAAAGTTAGAGGAGTTCTGGAAGATCAGAGACTCGTGCATGTTACCGATGCGGTCAGGTTGGACATATTGTGGCGAGTGTACCAGACCAGCACCACTACCACCACAAATGGAGCAGGCCAAAGGCTTCAAGCGGCACAGGATAGGCAGAAGAAATATGCGGACAAGTACCTGGAGGGTCTGAGCTACGAGGATGAGGACTTGGTGTATTTAAAGTTTTCACCTTAGGAAGAGTCAACAAAGGTTTGACATTAAAGGAAAGCTGGCACCAAGGTTCATTGGACCGTTCATAGTTGAGGAACTCGTCGAAAGAGTGGAATACCTTATGGAGTTGCCACCGTAATTAGCAGGGGTACATCCAGTGTTTAACATTTCCATGGTGAGGCTGGCTAGGTCGGAACCGAGGCCTATAGTTGATATACGTCGGATTAAGGTGCGACCTGACATGTCATACGAGGAGCAGCTTGTAGAGATCGTGGATAAGAGGACTCAAATCTTGAGGAATAGGGAGATCCTGAAGGTTTTGGTCCGATGGCAGCATCACGGGACCGAGGGACTCACCTGGGAGCTTGAGTCTACTATGCGACGACGGTATCCCCCATTTATTTGCCGGTACGTGTTTACATTTAATTTAAATTTCGGGATGAAGTTTCACCTAGTTGGGAAGAATTGTAACGGCCTGAATTTAATTTGCCGTTATTAATGACGTGGTTGCAAACGTGGTAGACAGCTCAGATGCTCGTGGGACCCGCAGCTAGGCTAGTGCACGCCTCGAGCTAGGTAAATAGTTATTTTGTGTGTTGAATTGTCTAATTTGTGTTTACGTTGAAATAGAGTAAACGATATCGCAATGTGTGTATTTATATTACATTTGACGTGCAAAACCGCGTGTTAAGTATTCGCTTCGATATGCGTGTCGACGCGGGTACCGGGTAGGCTAAAAGACTAAATACTAGTCCGAGGAAAATAATACACACATTAAATGAATAAAATGAGTTAAATAATAATATGTAACGCATATTTGGTTGGTTAGGGTCATGGTAGTACACGTATGTCGCGTTTCGGAACGCTAAATCGGGTGTCGGAACACCCGAAATACGACTTTATGGGTTAAGAACAAGGGCAAGTGTGCCATTGGTGTTACATTTGGAGTCATTAGAGGTTGAATAATGGAGCGAATAGTGCTCATTGGATTGCATTGAGATGCACAAGTAAGGAGAGATCATACAAATGGTATAAAAGTCAATTTGACTTTAGTTTCCACCACATTTTCTCTCTCCTTATCAACAAATTCAAAAATTGAGACCAAGAAACAAAGATTTTGAAGCTTCAAATGTGATCATTTAAGGAGCTTAGAGTGGTTGATTCATTAAAGCAAGGTCAGATTCAGAATTACCTCAATTTTCTTTATCTTTTGGTACAAATTTTTGAGGTGTTTGTGTGAATTCAATATGGATTGTTAAGTGGTTGATAAGTAGTTGTTTTGGTAGGTTTTAAGTGCTATGAAGTTAAGTGGTATATGTTGTTGTAGTGGTTGTTGTTGGTGGTGATGTTTAAAAATCAGAATTTCCAATCAAACAGTTGTCCAGAACCCGATTAGCGCGCTAATGTTCTTCCTGACGAAGAACGTTTAGCTGCCCAGAAATCTAACGCGCTAGATATTGCATATTTTAGAATATTTTTACTAAGTAACATAAAATACATCCAATTGACTAAAAATCAATTATAAATGAAAATAGGTAATATCGGGGATTCGGGGGAACTGGACCGGGGGTTATTTATCGGGACACGGAGTGCGAGTTGAGGTGTGTAGTATCCCAACTAAAATTTCTTGAGTAGTACTTTATTTTTGCTTTTGATTTCATATTCTATCTTTCAATACTCTATTCTTGGTTTAGTTTAAATGGACGGACGTTGAGGCTCTCCCTCCATGTAATTCCTGTGTGTATGTCCACTAGGCCATAACACGTGTGCTTGGGATCTCGGTGAATAGTTCGACCCGAAAGTCGGGTCGGGGCACGTGTGGGTGCGTCGTAGATTTTACACCGACCACCTTGCGGATCAAGATACTGGCCTTACTTGATTGGGACTTGTCGACAGTAGTCTGTGGAGAGTCCGAAGTATGGCGCTAGTCTGACCCAAGGCTCTAGGAACACACTTTGAGCTTGCACTATTATTTATCTATGCGATGATCACAATTGTCTGTATTTATTTCCACATTTTTTTAATAGTTTTGTTTAAATTCCAGTATTTACTTTCCGTATTGCTAACTTAATTTCCTTGGGAATACTCACTCTGGACTCGTCATTTGGCTTTTTGTGATGGCTTGAGTGCAGATCTTAATACGAGTCGTGGCAAAGGCAAGCTTCCGAAATACCTGTGATTCAGAGATGTTGTACGTTTGTACTATATATACTTTGTTTTAATTTTGGGAATTTGGGCTTGTGAGACATTTCGGGACCCTATATTTTTGATATTTTGAGACCTTGAGGTGTATTTTGGGTCTATGTTGACATATGAGTTTTCCACACTAGGTATCATAGTTAAATGCATGACTTTGATGTTCATATTTTAGTTTGTCATGATAAAAGACTTCCGCGTGGTTTATTAAAGATTAAAACGATATTAAAACTGATGACTTGAGTTCATTAACAATTTAAACAGTAAATTGTTGTCAATTGAGGTGAATAATGATTAAATGGTGGATAAGATAGCATGTAGGGCACAACTGGCGCTAGCAGGCCAGGTTGTGGGTCCGCATTGGCCCTCGTTGCGGTCCATTTAGAAAATTGGTCGTTACAATGAAGCTCTACTGTGTCTACATCGTAGTATTTCCCGTTGCGACATTTTCGACGAGGACATCGAATTTTCGCTTCGTTGAAGTAAGTGGTGCAATGTTGCATGACAAATTTTATAAACTTTTTCACGCCAGCCACAAACTCTAATCGAGTGTAACCACCTTCAATACGGTTGTACATCAAATTTCGAGACACATACATCTTGAAAGACCTAAAGAACCCTCATTGAATACACGTACACATCAATCACTATATAAATTTTAGTCGAATGTTAATCGTAATTAGTCGAATTGGTTGCATTTGCACATACTTTGCGTAATATATTTTATACATTTTAGTCGAATGTTAACCGTAATTAGTCGAATTGGTTGCAATATATGCACATACTTTGTGTAATATATATTATTGCACAGACGTTATTATAAATTGTTATAATTTTATTTTGCCTCATTTTTAATTTTTCCTTAGTAATTTTATATTTTATTTCAATATTTGCCGTTAATCTTTAAGTGCTTCAATTTGTTGTTTACTTCATTTTTTCTTCATTACATATATTATAAGTTATATATATAGTATATAAGCGTTGTTATATAAATATTATTTTGTTCAACCAATTAAATATTTCCTTATTATAGTTAAATTGTTTTTAACTACTCTATATGTATATTTAGTATAATATAATATACTCTTCTATTTTTGGACCTAATCGAGATTTAATTTGTCCAATGAATTTGTATCATTTAATTAAGTTTTTATCAGTACAATGTATTGTATTAATATTTCATTTGACCTGTAAACTTCATACTTAAATTTATTTCAACTTAACATAATTTATATATATAGTTATATATATGAATACCAATTCTCCCTAGCTATACTATATATATATCATATACAAGCGTTGTTATATAAATATTATTTTGTTCAACTAATTAAAAATTTCCTTATTATAGTTAAATTGTTTTTAACTAATCTATTTGTATGTATAGTATAATATATTATACTCTTTTATTTTTGGTCCTAATCGAAATTTAATTTGTCCAATGAATTTGTATTATTTAATTAAATTTTTATCAGTACAATGTACTAGTGTATTAATATTTCATTTAACTTGTAAACTTCATACTTAATTTTATTTCAACTTAACATAATTTATATATATACTTTATGCTCTTTTATTTTATTTATATATATACTATATATAATACCAATCCTCCCTAGCTAGGATTCAATTACTCTCATATTTAATATTTTTCCTATGTTACCCTTAATTTGATTTTTTAATTAGTTTAAAAATAGTTAAATAATAATTTAATGGACATATTTGAAATTCAACTAATTAAATTATAACACATTACAAAAGAAGTACATATATCAATACTAAAAAAATTATATACAATAAAAATCACAAATAATCACAAAAACCTAATTAAATTAAAATCACACACATGCATTTTTTGTCACAAAAATAAAGAAATAATAAATATCAATATAAAAAAATTATTCCAACATTTTAATCTATTTAACAATTTTTTTCACCAAATGAAATACAAATTTTAATTCCAAGATTTTATTCCAACATAAAATACAAAAATACAAGTTTTTAATCAAATCATTACATTTTTTAATTTAACATATCTAAAAAATTTATTCCAAATTTTTAATATCAACCATAAAATACAAAGATTTTACATTAAAATGCAAATTTTCATTCCAATATTTCAAAAAATACATACAATCAAATATTTACAAAAAATACATAAATCATATAAAAAACAAAAAAATGAATATACAAAATAAAAAAATTATACCTAACACAACAACGATGACGAGGCGGAGGCGAAGGGGGCGAGTCAGAGCCGGAGGCGGAGCGGACGAGGCAGATCGAGCGGTCGACCAAGGGAGGCGGCTAGAGAGCATAGAGAGAAAGAAGAGAGAGGGAGAGGAGGGCAAGAGGATCGAGAGAGGGCGGGGCGGCGGGGAGGCGAGAGAGGGAGATCGAGTTGCAGAGAGGAAGAAAAGAGAGGATGAGGGAGGGAAGGGAAGCGGTTTAGGGTTTTAATTCGAAGAATAGCGATGGAATTAGCGATGGGATTAGCGACGGGATTCTCTACGTAGCCCAAGCCACCCAGGCCATATGAAATGGGAGACGACACAGGGCTTGATTTAGGCAGGAATTTTCCCGCCCAAAAATTAGTGACGGGGCCGTCGCTACCCCCGTCGCTAATTTAGTCAAAGGGTCAAACGGACTCCCCGTCGCCATCCCCTCGTCGCTATTTCCCGTCGCTAATGTCAACACATTCTTGTAGTTAGTGGAAAAGGCATTAGGATAAGACTCCCAGTCGACCGGCCCTAGTTCATTACTACTTAGCTGAGTGTCGGTTTCATTTTGTTTAACTGAAATATCTTATAGCATGATTTCCTTTCAGCATAGTTGCTTTTATTATGCTTTCGATACTTGTTGTACATTTGAAAATATGAACAATTGTCTCTCAGTGTTACTTTCTACTTTCCTGTACTCATCGTTCTTTTTATGACGGTGGGTGAAGATCAATCGAGTAGCAAACCTGACAAAGAGAAGATCAACAACTACCTCTGAGCCAATGGAGTGTCGCTACACCGAATTTTGTAAGTTTTGACTTTATTGTATGACTTTTATATGTCTTTCACATACTTTTGGGGTTGTATATATTATGGGTTGGGAGATAGTACCCTGACCAGATACATGTTGATATATTTTATCGCCATTTCATTATATATGTATGCATGTGATCTTTACTTCATGGTTTTTCACAAATCTAGGTATCATGTTAAAAGTTTCCGCTAAATTGTTAAGACTTCCGCTGAATAAATGTTAAGTTTGTAACATTTTAGTTAACTCTGATTTATTAATTGACATAAGATAATAAAATGATTATTCGAAAAATTAACTAGTAAGAATAAATATTTTGGAAAGGCTGACTAATTCCTTGTTAAGTCCTACATGGTGAGGTTAGGACTTAATGATGAGATTAGGCTGAGCGGTGCCCTAATTTGAGAAGGGGTCGTCACAGTGCATTTATCCCTGAAAGACTTATAATTGATAACGTCATCTCGGCTTTTGAGGTGAACCAGTGGCTATACCGAAAAAGACAAGGAAAAGATGAATATGCAGCTTTAAAGATCTATATGAGCAAGGCCTATGATAGAGTAGAATGGACTTTTCTTGAGGCTATTATGTCAAAGATGGGCTTCTCACGGCGGTGGATAAATCTGATGCTGATGTGCGTATCCTCATTGCAATATGTATTTGCAGCAGATGGGACGGAGTAAGGCAACCCTATTTCCCCATATTTGTTTGTATTATGCGCAGAAGGGTTGTCGTCCATTATAAATTAGCAGACTAATCATAGGACCATTCATGGGTGTAGAATATCTTCAGATGCCCGGGTCATCTCTCATCTATTCTTTGCCGATGACTGTTATTTATTTTTTAAGGCCACCAGTCAAGAAACGCAAACAGTGCGAGATTGTCTTTCTTGGTACGAAAAGGCTTCTAGCAAACTAGTTAATTTTCAAAAATCTTGCATTCGATTCAGCAGGAACACTAGTGAAGCACATCAACTGGATATATGTAACCAACTTCAGGTTCCATGATCAAATTCTAATGTTTTCTACTTGGGGCTACCAGGTAGAGAGGGTGGAAACAAGAAGAAGTCTTTTCCTATATTCTTGAGAAAGTACGATAGAGATTCCATAGCTGGAAAGGTAAATTGCTTTCAAGAGCTGGCAAAAAGGTATTGTTAAAGTCTGTGATCCAATTAATACCTACATATGTAATGGGTATTTTTTTACTCCCTAAGAAGATTTGCAAACAGTTAGAAGTTGCAATGAACAAGTTTTGGTGGCCTGCAGACATTGATCAAGAATCGAGCATCAGGTGGTCTAAATGAGGAAAGATATGTAAACCAAAAAAGCTTGGTGGATTAGGCCTTCGACGAGTAAGAGAGTTGAACTTGGTTACATTGATGAAGCAAGTACGTAGATTGTTGGTTAATTCAGATTCCCTTACGACTCGCCTGTTGAAAGCGAGATATTATCCACATGCTCATAAAATGGGAGGCTACTTTGAGGATCTAATCCTATTTATATTTGGAGAAGTTTAATTTCCTTATTGCCACAAATTTGAGAAGGTTGCAAGTGGAGGGTTGGTGATGGGAATAGAATTCAAATCTTTCATGGCCTATGGCTTCCTGATCGACAGAATCTGAGAGTTGAGACGGAACCCACACCAGTGATTGCTGATCAGAAGGTGAATGCCCTTCTTAACCCTGAAGGTACTAACTGGATATGGAAGTAGTTAGAGACATATTTGAGCGTCGTGACCAGGACCTCATACTCTCGATTCTGATAAACAATACGAGAAAAGAAGACATCTGGATCTGGGACAGTGATCCGAAGGGTATATTGTGACGGCCCCTACATCTAAACAAGGCACCGCCCGACCTTAATCATAAACACATAAGACTTAATCACGTATTAGTCAGCCTTTCGTCCCTATATCCATCAATACACATATTCAACTATTATTAGATTTCAGAGTTAATTAAAACTTTTGATCATTTTAATATTATCACATATTTTAAAGTTTATGCGGAAGCTCTTACTACTCAAAATTCCTAAGTTCGGAAAACCAGGAAACACAACGTCACATGCATTTATATAACATAAAGGTAATAATGCATTATGATATATGAGTCTCAAAATAGGAACCGGGTATTAAGCGCGGTGGGGAGGTGAAACTTGCGTGTGAGAGGTCCGAAACATATAGGGGAATGTCTCGTAGGGTAGGGAAGGGAAAGCGGCGAATTTCTCCGAAAGCAAGAAATGATGAAGAAGAGGAAAAGGCGAGGACCCAAACCGGTACGAAGAAATGTGGATGCCCTTTCCTTATCAACGTAAAGGAAAATGCCGACTCTTGTGGTATGTCACTTTGTCATATGTGGGAGGCACAATCACGAGCCGGAAAAAACTTGGACGGCCATTCATTTGCCTTAAGATTGGATAAGGGGAGCAGGAGGTTGTGGGGCAAATGACAAAGGGAATGTGAAGCCAAGAGACATCATAAATACGTTGAAGCAAAGAGATGTTAGAAACGTATCGACAATTATGACAATATATAATGCAAGACAAAAAGTCCGAAATGAGGATGCGCGTGGGAGGACTCAAATGCAACAAATGTTGCACATCTTGGAGAAGAATAAGTGGATGTCCTGGCATAGGAAGCATCCCGATACGAATGTTGTCACCGATTTATTTTGGTCACATCCCGACTCAATAAAGTTGTTAAGGTGTTTCTCATCGGTAATTTTGATGGATTGCACGTACAAGACAAATAGGAACCGAATGCCTTTATTGGAGATTGTTGGCATCACTTCTACGCACTTGACATTCTCCGTTGGGTTTGCATTCATATCATCAGAGAGTCATGCGAATTATGTTTGGGCACTTGAGAAGTTGAGATCCATATTGGATGGGTGGCTTAAACCTGACGTGTTTGTCACCGATAGGGACTTAGCCCTTATTAGTGCCATTGAAGAAGTATTCCCAATGTCTCACCTCCTTTGCTCTTGCCACATCAACAAAGTAGTATTGGCCAAGACTAAGAAGATGTTTGGGGAGAACGATGGTTTTGCGCGTTTCATGGATAGGTGGACGAGCGTGATGTATGCCAACTCGGAGGTCTTATTCGAAGTTAGGATGAATGACATGCGTTGTGAGTTTGAGAATGTCAAGGGTCTTACTGAGTACTTGGACAACACATGGGTAAAGAACTACAAGGAGAAATTTGTCCCCGTTTGGACAAATAGAATTATGCACTTTGGGGAAACAACAACGCAGAGGGTGGAGTCTGCGCATTCCATTCTAAAGCTCCACCTTGGCAACAGTCAGGCCAATTTTGAGACTTCGTGGAATGTGGTTGATGGCCTCCTTAGAATCCAACACAACAACATCAAGACATCGTTTGAGCTAAGTTTGAATGTGGTCCAACATGAGTACATTGATGAGTTATATCGACGATTGCGTGGTTATGTCTCTCAACGGGCGCTTAGGCTAATTAGAGATGAATTGACACGTGAAGAGGATGTTGGTCACGAATCCACTCGTTGTGGTTGCGAGATACGTACCACACATGGCCTTCCTTGTGCACACGAGCTAAACCATCATATATTTGCTGGGTCGCCCATCCCTCTCGAGGACATTCATGTTTACTGGCGAAAGTTGAGTATGATACCTGAGAATCCTGTGGATCGGTGTGGATACAACGTGCACGATGAGATTGAACGGGTGTTGCAAAAGTTTCATGCTTGCACTGATGAGGACGATCGCCTCAGGATTATTCAACAAATCGGGAGATTAGTCGACCTTTGTCTACACCGGTGTCAGGTCCGCCTACGAAAACAAAGACAAAGGGAAGGACACCGGGTCTTCAATCGGAGGCAAGGCAGGATCGAAGAGAAAACACGAAAATGACGATTCTTCCACGACTAGATTGTCGAGCGGATTTGAGTACGTGTTTTCCACAGAAGAGGCCTCTACTTCGAGGAAGAAGAAAAGCAAAGTTGTTCCTAAAATGCGCCGTGTCAGTCGACGCACGCAAAGTGCATCTAACATGACTTATGGTCATTGCATAGAACCGGATTGGTTGCCACATGTCGAGGGCACTATCGATGTGGTTGCCGATGGAAATTGTGGATATCGGTGTGTTGCCTCTGGGCTTGGACTTGCCGATGTAGACGGTTGGAGGATTGTTCGTAGAATGATATATGATGAGATTATCGGGTATGAAGACCTTTGGCGGGAAGTGCTTGGCACGAGTTACGAGACTATCAAGATTGCGGTGCATTGTCCAGATAATCAAGTTGGTGCATCTTTCGAAGAATGGTTGACACTTCCAGACATGGGATTGTTAGTATCCACTGCATTCAATGTCATTCTTGTAAACCTCTCGCATGGGAGTGCCTCGACATTTCTACCTCTACGTAGTGCTCCACCGTTGTCGTTGCACAACAGACCTATCATTGCCATGATAAATGACAGGAATATCCATTGGGTTAGGGTAAGTTCTATGAGTTTTTTGAATTGTGAGGTTTCCCCCGATCGGGTTTGTGACAATATCTTCTATGTTATACTGCTCACTCGACGGTGAAATTGCGTGTGAATGCACTTGTTGACATCCTTATATCCATCGTGGGACCGGTATGTTGAGGACTCGCGCCAAAGGTTGGCGAGATGGATTCGTATTTCGAGATATCGCGCCCTTGCAATCAGCTGTGATGAAGGCACCATATCCGTTGTAGATTTAGGTACATCGTAGTGTAAAACTTGTACCTAGCAATCTTGATGGTTGTACATTTTGAAATTTAGAAAGTTAGTTTGAATGTTATATGGATATACAATGAGTTAAGTTTCGGTGCAAATTGTTGTATTGTTGTACATTTTGATTCTTGTAGAGTGAGTTTGAATGTTATATTGATATATAATGAGTTAAGTTTCAGTGCAAATTGTTTTGTTGGATTTTGATTCTTGTAAAGTTAGTTTGAATGTTACGGAGGATCTATAATGAGTTAAGTTTCGGTGGAAAGTGACGTGTCGGCCCTGAATGACCGAGACCGACGGTATAGTCTCGGCCATACTACACCGAGAAGTAACGTGACGGCTCGGTCGCACAATGCCGAAATTTAAGCCTCTCGTCGACCTATGCGCGACCATACTTAGGGATTCTCGGCCATGAGTAACCGCGAGTTTGACACCCATCTCGTTACCATCGCACAGAGAGCATTTGGTCGCCATGTTCAACAAATGCACAGGAATAGCTCGTCGACCAGTGGCCGAACGCACTGATATAATGTCGGTTACGAGGCACCGATAGTCGCAAAAAAGTTTCGTCCATCAGTGACCGACACATTGGAAAATACAGGATCCACCGACATTCTCGGCCAGGCCACACCGAGAATCCAGCGTTTGTGTCGGTTGGTCAGTACCGACAATTCAATATAAGTGTCGGACCTGCTTGACCGAGACACCCTCTGAATAAAAAAAACCATGTATTCTAAACCAAAATTGACCAAGATACAACTATAACAAATGTAGAACAGCAAGTAATGTAAAACAATGTCCAAAATGTCACCACGAACATTAATCAAATGATCCAAACTGTCATAAATCACTCATCAAACATACAAGTACTCTACCAAACGGTCATAAACCATTCATCCATGTACTTAATCGTATGAAGCTGTCATAAAACCGTCATAAAACATATTCATCAAACATTCATCAACTAGTCTAGGCCAAACAATAAAATAAATGTCTATGTTCCTCAAACACTCATTGCTCATTGCTTTGGTTTCTTCAAATTCTTCCTTTGATACTCCTCCTCAAGCATTCTCTTCGGAGGGCGAGCATCGACCGTGGCGGGCGGAGCATTGGCGGGGTGGAGTGTGTAGAAGTGCTACCATGCTTTGGGGCTCGCCTCGGGCCAGCCGGTAGGGCGGATGTGGCGGTTGTGCCGGGTTGCGGTCGCGGAGTGGTACTCGTGGTGGTGGGACCTATACTCCTCCCCGAAAGGAAATTGACGATATCACTCGCCATTGTCCTCGCGAGACTCAAGCGTACACAACTCGGCGGGAGGTCCATCCATCGCAATGTCGCGTCCAACGCACGCCTATTACGCTCGATGAAATTAATCGGGTTAGTGTTAATGTAAAACATATCGGGATGAATAATACATGTATAATACATATAACCATTTCAATACCTCCAGTAGCTCGTTGTCTGTGATGGTTGTGGCGACCATGTCTTCGTCCTCATGGCTCGGATTGGTGATCACGGGATGAGACACTTTGAGGAACCAAGGCAGGTAGTCCGGTGTAGCCAAAAACTCGAATTCTGCCTTGTCACCACGAACTTCGGGAGCCAACAAATGGTTCCTCCATCGCTCCCAATTGTCTTGCTGGAACCCATACTTGACCGAGTATTTGTTCGCAGATGGGCCTCGGTGTGCTTCCAATAGACGGTACGGAGGATCTGGTATAGATTGCACGTGGCCAAACTGTCTCAGAATCCTCTCCGGATGGTAGGGCTCCACCACATCCATGTACTTGATCATCCCACTGTAAAAGGTCATCGCGTGCACAACTTCATTTTCCCTGAAATTCACATATGGGTCCCAAGTGACCTAATCAAAATGCAACAACCATTGTTAGCAACCAAAAATACAAAAACATCTTTCATAACAGGATATGGATAACCATCTCAACTCACTTGGGCGCAACTTATCCAAGGTTCTCCTAATGGACCCGAGCTTGTCAACATTCGCCACGGTCTCGTGCTTTGAATCCATCTGCAGACACGAGGTTGCACGTAGTCCATGTATTTCGCATTGGGTGTGGCGAGACCAAGTTTGAAATGGTCGTACACCAATCCCTACAAATACATACAATGTTAGTTAGTCCACAAATGCAAGTTGGCGTAATTATTATACCAAAAGGAGTACATTCTCGGTTGTACACCACCGACACAACATTATCTAACACTAATTGTACCTCTCGTCATGTCTCGGCCGAGATAACACAAGTAATCTCGGCCATTCGTAACCGAGACTTTGTGAACTCTTCCAGCCTTCCTGGCCGAGACGGCGAGTTGCCCAAAATTTACCTTCTTTTCTCGCCATGCTTGGCGAGACAAGAACACACTCTCCGGCCCGTGTGGCGAGAACCGCGAAATAGGAACCTATACACTCAACCAAATATACCACCTAAAAATGTACAGTAAATACATAAATAGTAATAATACGACAAAAGTCGAGTCATACAAAAATGAGATAGGAGAATCGCCGAAATGCTCAGAGAAAGTCGCCGATCTTCTCCTTCCTCGGTCTCCTGTTGCTCGACGGACCTACACCCACCGTAACAAACTAGACGGTGAGTATAGTAATATTTAAGTAATAACTGGAGAATTCAATGCCGCATTTTCAAAATATAAGAATAGTATTTAAAAGCATAAAGTAGCGAAAGAATTGCTGAATCAAGTAATGCAAGTAAATACCACAGTTAAAAATGTATAAACTGACACAAGCTAAGTCGAGACGATCTACGTCCAATCAGCGGTGAGAAACTATCACATAACCTTTCCCACTACCATATGGAGTTGCGCTCAACATATTCCACACCAATAGCGGAGCTGCGCTCTACGCATACAAATCATCTATCTCATTCTTGCCGATCACCCCGAGTCCCATGTCTCGTGTGTCGCGCAAGTGTAGTGGTAAGTGCCGGAACCACGATAGACCATGTCCCTGTGAACCGCGCATCTCTCATGCAATGGACACTAGATAATCCCTACTTTAGTTTTCAAAGACCAATAATTCCAAATTTCTAGGATTTCAAAACTAGTTAAGCTACAAAGCTCAAAGAAATAGAATACGAGTCTAATCCATTCCAACTTATCCCAATATCATGCTTTTCATCAACTACCTATCAAGAATATCATCAAGAGTAGAAATTGGAATCAATGAAACATATCACAAGGCATCGTGTCATAATATTCAATCATGAATAGACACAAGAACATGATGTCAGATTACAAGTAGCATGTCTACAAATAGACCATAAAACAATAAGAGTGAATGAAATGAAATATATAATTCTCACAGTTTTACTTATAATTCACAACTATTGTCCTAGCCTATCCGATCTCTCAGCACTCTAAAATGCGTTCCCAAACTCTCGAGATCTCCCCTTAGTTCCATGAAGTTGTTTGATAAGTTTTAGAGTGAGTTCAGACATTTACTTAGAGTTTTAAACCCCTTTTATAGTGTTTAAACCATTTTGGGAAATTGCTGATTTTTGTTCTGTCAGGGGCAATTAGCACGCTACCTTAAACCTCTAGCGCGCTAATCAAGATTAGTGTCTAGTTCGACATTAGCGCGCTACTTCACATATCTAGCGCGCTAATTAATATTAGCGCGCTGAATTATCTACCTAGCGTGTTGTGTGCAGTAAAACCCAAAATTTTACACTTCGAATTCTGGGTTTTTACTACACATAGCCCTTGTTATCGCCTTAGGGACCCTCATATACACTACAAGAGGTCCCCAACATCAAACCCAACACAAAACAGCAACAACAACATCAAACTTCATGAATTTACAACTTAATGGAATGAAGAATTTACCTAGCTCGAAGAACTTCTTCTTCACCAAAGCTTCGATGATTGTCACACTTCTCTCCTCCTCCAAAATCACACAAGCAAACTCTCTTTCCTCTCTTCTTTTCTTGCCTACTTACTTGATGAGGATGAAATGAGAATTGTTGACTTAAATGGTTCATTTGACTATATAGATATATTTAAACCTTAACCCTTGATTCATGTGTGCACACGTATCTCGAGGCTCAACCAATGGACCACCTTGTCACGCTTGTCCCTCAAGTCATACTTAAGTGACTCAACAAGTTGACTCATTGACCTCTTGATTTGGCGACACGTGTCTCGATGCACATCATGTGATTATTGTTTTATTTCACAACTTTAGGCACTTTATTGTTTATTCAAATATGACCACATTAAAGCCACTTATAAATTCCAACCTTTAACTCAAATTAATTAAGCTTTCCCCATAAGCTGTGCTACCTCGGTCCGACGTCGACACGCAACTCGAGGTATGTCACCGCTCGTCTCGATACCTATATACCCGTATAAATTGACTTAATAGTCTACACATATACAATACACTAGGCATACATCACAACAAATATAAAATATACCTCGGCCCTTGCCTCGGTCAATGGACATATCACGCTGTGGGTCCCACAGTACAGGTCGTTGATCATGTTTAAGGAATTAAACACAGTTAGAGATTTTAGGCCATTACATGTATACTCCGTCAAAAGTGGATATCGTACACTATCTACTCCCTTAAATATATGCACTGATCAGGTTCAATTTAATTATTGGCAAAGATTGTGGAATTTGAACATCCCCCAGAAACTTATAAACTTTTTATGGCGAGCTATTCAAAATTATCTCCCCACATTGAAGAATCTCCGCGGCAGATGAGTCCATGTGGATAGTAATTTTCCAGTTTGTAGGAGTAAGGAGAAAGATGGCTTCCATGTGTTGATTGATTGTGTGACTGCAACTCACTGCTGGGAGGCTCTGCATATCGATTGGTGTCATCCTGTGTCGTGTTCCGTGGCTCAATGGTTGGAGCTCATTATTGAAAATTACCCAAATGCAAAGGTGGAGTTGGTTGCTATGATCATGTGGAATTTGTGGAATAATAGGAATGCCTCAGTCTGGCGAGGTAGAACTCAAGATTCTTCCCAAATAGTACAAGGCGCGAGAGCTAATCTGCTGAATGGTTGCGGGCTCGCGCTAAAGGAGGCTTGCAGAGTGATACGCCATCGAACCAAACACAGAAGAGATAGCAAAAACCAAAAGAGGGGGAGATAACATGTAATGTCGATGCTGCAGTCTTCAAAGAAATATGGATTGTCTTTTTTGGTGCAGTGGTTAGAGATGTCAGGGGCCCCTTTCTAGTTGCAATGAGAGGGCGTATAATGGGGATTCTTGATCCAAAAGAAGCAGAGGCGCTAGGAGTAAGGGAGGCTCTAAGCTGGCTGAAGGGAAGGTTCTCATCAAAGGTGTCAATAGAGAATGACACCCAGTTGGTGGAAAAATTTACAAAAGTACAACTGAATTTACTTTAAAAGAGGGAAATGAGGGGATTTTTTTTTTTGTCAAACTAGGCAATAACGCCTAATGAGAAGGCGCTATCACAATGGACCAAATTTTTTGCTGACGTGGACACATGGATAGCGCCTTTTGAAAATGCACTATCCATGTGTCCTGGCCAAGTGGGCACATGGATAGCGTACAGGCTGACGTGGACGTGGCCAGAACGAATAGCGCCTTTTGAGAAGGCGCTATTCGTTCGGGCCACGTCCACGTGGATCCACGTGGACTCCCCGATTGGGGTACACAGATAGCGCCTTTTGAGAATGCGCTATCTGTGTACCTTCCTTTCTTCCTCGTGCGGTAGGGACGCAGAGAATCTCTGCGTCCCTGTCGCGCGAGGAAGAAGACACCCTACCTACTTGTGTAGGGCTCACGGGTGTGTTGTAGGGGGGGGGTCGGGTATTTAAGGAGGGGGGGCGGCGGTTGAATGAGAAAGTGTGGCTGGTGTTGGCGAGAGAGAGAGGCGACGATGAGGGATTTGGCCGAGAGAGATCGAGCAGCGATGGAGAAGGAGGAGAGCGATTGACGGAGCGAGCGGAGGTGCGGAGCAAGGAGCCGAGGCAGGGGTGCGCGGATCGACCGATGGTGGCGAGAGAGATCGACCAGCGATGGCGGTGAGGCGAGGGGTGCGCGGAGCGTTCGTGGGGGTCCGCGGATCGACCAGCGAGGGCGAGGATCGACCAGCTGAGGGTGCTGTGAGTCTGCGAGCGAGGAGGAGAGCGCGAGCGGCGGCCGTGGCATAAGACGTCCCAACGGAGGAGAAGGATGAGGAGGTTAGTTAAGTTTTGTTAAGAAGTTTAGTTAATCGTTATTTGGTTGTTTGTTTAGTTAGTTAAGTTCGTTTAGTTTAGTTTAGTTAGTTTGATTAGTTTAGGTATTTAGGTTAGTTAAGGTTAGTTAGTTTAGTTTGGTTAGTTTATTTTAGTTAGTATGTTTAGTTTGCTAAGTCAATTAAGTTAGTTTATTTTTGGTCTTTAGGTTAGTTAGTTTACTTAAAGTAGTTTGTTTAGTTTATTAAGACGGTTAAGTTAGTTTAGTTTCGTTTAGTAGTTTAGTTAATCGTTTTTAGGTAGTTTGTTTAGTTAGTTAAGTTTGTTTAGTTTAGTTTAGTTTAATATAGGTATTTAGGTTAGTTAAGGTTAGTTAGTTTAGTTTGGTTAATTTAGTTTAGTTAGTTTGTTTAGTTAGTTTGTTTAGTTAATTTCGTTAGTTTGGTTATTAATGTTTGATTACTTTACTTTAGTTTTGTTGTTCGACAATTTGCGGTCAGTATAATTTAGTTTTGTTGGGTTCGTTAGTTTAGTTCACATAGTTAGGTTATGTTAGGTTAGGTTATTTAATTTGCTTAGTTATGTAATTACTAGTTTTTTAATTTTCTTAGTTAAGCATTTCAGTTGAAATTAACAATGGAACAGTTTCGAGGATGCAGTTTCCACTTTCACTTTTGTTTGAGAAATGCAGTGTTTAATTTTTTTGTTTGTTAGCATTATTTTAGTACCAGTAGTTCAAATGTTATTCTATCAGAATATCATTTGCTGAGAAAGTTAATTGAACCACTTCTCTATGTAGATTTAACTTTCAATTTCTGGTGAAATGCTGTGGTTGTTTATGCAAAAGATTGACCAATAAATTTTACTTCTCTTCTCTGCCTTGTCATTTTTATGTGCATGCCTTCATGTTTGTCTACAAAAGCAGCCCTTTTTAGAGAAAAGGAAATAGTCGCTTCACAACTTATCGTTTAACTAAAAGGACTAGCTTATGTCTGCCCACATTTTAAAAATAAGAATACCCTTCAAGAAATCTAGATATAAAAACATTATGAATTAGCTATCTGTGTAAATAACATAGTTAGGTTAGGTTAGGTTAGGTTAGGTTAGGTTAGTTAGTTAGATAAGTTACTTGAGTTTAGTTTAACACTCATTACTTGGGTAAAGGTTTACTTAGGTTTATTAGGTTAGGTATGTTTGATTACTTTACTTTAGTATTGTTGACGTGGAACTAACGAAAATAAAATGTCGTTACACGATTGTTACGTTGAAGACAACAAGCGGAGGAAAATAGTAAGTTCACGAATTTGGTATTTTTCCTAATTATTAATAATTGTTTGTTATGATTTACATGATATGTAGTGACATAGGTGTTGTGGTTTTTCAAAATGGTTGATATGTTTATTTAATGGTATGTCTGCTTAAAACATTCAGTAACTCAAACTCAAATGAACGTGTATGCTCTGTAGTTGCGCTATTGATGCGATCTTCTACATCAGAAAGTTTCATTTCTGTTTAAAGTGCTGAATGGAAGAATATAATTTATGGCATAAATTTGTAAACGAAAACCGTGCTCCTTATGAACTAGTTCAGTAGGTTTGATCGTTTGACAAGTAAGTATGACTTAGTACGTGATTGGGAGTGCAAAGAAATGAGTATGCTCTGTAGTTGCGTTGTTATGGCGATCTTCTACATCAGAAAGTATCCATGCGCGTTAACTCCATTATTAACCAACTATTGCACTTAATATATTTGTGCATTTGTGTGTATTCCTTTTACATCATTGTTCAATAACTTATGTAGGTCATGTCACAAAGAAACATCCATTTTCTATTCTATGCGTACGGTGAAATTGTTAATGGTTAAATGGCATCGCGTACAGCTCACCCCCATCAACAGTGTTGATGGTTAAGTTTGGGTCGAGTGGCCATGAAATGATGGATGACGTGTGTAACGCGTTCACTATCTCATCAACGGAGACTATAGTTCAGATGACTTATCGGCACATGATAATCCTCTCCGGAGGTTCACATTATTTCGTTCATGTGTTGTTGCATGATACGACACACGTCGACTTCATGTGGGAGACGGTGGCCAATTTACCTATAACTGCAACGGTAGATATCTATTTAACATTTGAGCCAATCGACTCAGTTCAAAATTGTACGATTCATACACAAGTTAGTCATGAACGCGACGGCACTCCAAACGCAACATTAATGATGGAAATGCTGCATATGCAAGCCCCACACGGTGAGGTCGTGGAAGAGGGGTTGGTTAGTCCATTACATGAAGATATTAATGTCTCTAATGACGATGAAGATAACGACGACGCAAATAATGAAACTGATGAGGACATACGTTCCAACGAAGAAGCTCCAGCAGTTGCCGTTTGGGATGACGTTAATGTTTGCACGGATGATCCAAGATATGAACCTCCGGGTGCGGAGAATGTCGAAGATGATGAACAATTTGCTATCGATGAAGAGATTTTGTTGGAGGAAGCTAGTGATGATGAAGTTCACCAACCAATACCGGGATATAACGAAATCGATTGGGAGGTGGCTAATTCAACTGCGACCCAACATTCCCATAAGCAAACTCGGGGGGACATGTCTAACTTCGAATTGGAGATAGGGATGTGCTTTGACAATAAAAAAGACTTACAACATGCCGTTAAAGTGTGGCATGTTAATAGACATTGTCAATTCCATGTGATGGAATCGACTACAACTACGTAGGCGATTAAGTGCAGATTTCCACAACACGGGTGTATGTGGCGTCTTCGCGCTTGTTTGCGAAAGAAAACACTATTATGGGAGATAACACAGTTAGACGTGCCACACACGTGTATTAATCCCGACGTAGAACGCGGTCATGCCCAACTTGACGCCAACATGATTGCGCGAGAGATCCAAAGCGTCGTCAAGAGCGATCAAGGTATCACGATCAAAACATTAGTAGAAATAATTAAGGGAAAATACGATCACGAAGTCAACTACAAACGAATGTGGGATGCCAAAATGAAAGCAATTTCAAGTGCTTTTGGAGATTGGGATGAGTCGTACGCTCAATTACCAAGATGGTTGGCGGCTGTGAGGAGTAAGAGTCCGGGTACAAGAATCGAGTGGTCACATAGACAATGGCATGCTGATGAAATAAGAACTGCGTCTCCTTAATTTCGTCGTGTGTTTTTTGCATTTGAACCTTCAATACATGCTTTCAAGTTTTGCAGGCCTCTGCTTCAGATTGACGCGACATTCTTATATGACAAATACAGTGGGAAGCTAATGATTGCGATCTCTGTAGATGGAAATGGCCACATATGACCGATTGCATTTGTCGTTGTTAAACCGAATCAAGCGATTCGTGGGGGTGGTTTTTGCGGATGTTGCGTAAACACGTGACAGATCGAGAAGGAGTTTGCGTTATTTCTGATCGTCACCCCGGCATTTTGGAGGCGGTCAACACCCCGAGCAACGGATTTTGTCCACCAAAAGGGTACCACCGTTATTGCTTGCAACACTTGCTTAGTAATTTCGGCACCCACTTCAAAAATAACCCCTTGAAAATACTCCTTGGTCGAGCAGCTGTTCAACATCAAGAACGAAAATTTAATGTGTGCATGGAGCGTTTCACATACTTATCTTCACGAACGCCTCAATGTCTGCAGTATGTCAATGCCATCCCCAAAGAACTTTGGACTCAATCGCACGACGGAGGCATGCGGTACAGATGGATGAATTCTAATGGTGTTGGTATGTACGAAATACAATTTATGTTTTACACTCAAATACTAAAAATATTCGACGAACCAATATTACTTACTCGAGTTTCATCGGCAATTGCATAGTGTTTTAACGGGGTCTTGAAGGGGGCTCGATTCTTGCCAATAACGGCGTTGACTCATATGATATACTACAGATTGGTGACATACCACGATCAACGCCACCAGGAAATCAATGAAGCAATCTCAAACGGCCAAGCGTACACGAAATATGTCATGGACAAACTAACGAAAAATGAGAAATCCGCAATGAGGCATCACGTCACGTTGATCAATCGAGACATTGGTGAGTTCGAGGTGCATACCGGAAGACATGGAGATCGCATGCATAAAGGGAACAACACACAAGTCGTCATCTTAAAGGACCGGGTGTGCAGTTGTAATAAATGGCAGTCGTTTGGTTTCCTTTGCTCACACGTGTTAGCAACATGTGCGTTTATTCGAGTGAGCTACGTGCAGTTCATCGAGCCATACTATAAGATAGATGTGTACGCACAATGCTACTCCTACAATTTCAAGGCCATCCCAGATGAGAAGTATTGGCCGACTTTTGGAACAAAGATCATACCCGACCCCAGGTGCAGACGTGGCCGAGGGAGACCTAAGGGATCGCGAAGATATACCGAGATGGATCTTCCTAATGTCCAAAGGCCTTTGCGATGTGGGATATGTCATCAAGAAGGATATAGAAGAACAACATGTCCAAATAAAGACCGTGAACGAATCCCTACTAGGAAGAACCGGTGTGGTATTTGTCGTTCAGAGGGACATAACAAGAAAAATTGTCCAAGCAGACCTCAACCATCCAATGAAAACCTATAGTCCATTTTGTATAATGTGTGAAGTAACATAAGTTCGTACATATGTTGCTTTTGAGCATTTACGCAGTTGTTTTTGTGAGAACATTTATTAAATACTTATCATTTGGTTTCGTACAACACTCATTTTCTTTTTCTAACATTCATTTGTAGTTGTACAACAATGGAGACAGGTCCTTCAGATCCATCACTATTGCAACTCCAATCTACACACAAATCCACGTGAACCTGGAGGGGCGAGGTAAACTTTTTTACATGAATACGTCAAATTTACAGCAATAACGTATCAAACTCATACATTACGACCTTATCAATTATAAGGTGTACGAAACAATGGGGTCGTTGATCGAACGATGCAGTATCATTCTAGGATGATCCCATATCTTCGTTCCAGTAGGTTCTATGGGATTTCCCGGGTAGCATTTTTCAGCCTTGATTGGGCTTTGATTACTGCGTTCGTAGAGAGATGGCGCCCGGAGACCCATACATTTCACATGCACCGTGGGGGTGCACAATTACACTCCAAGACGTGCGAGTACAGCTTGGATTACCTATCGAAGGTATGCACATGACGGGGACGACAGATACAGACTATGCTGATGTCTGCGAGAGGCTACTTGGACAAACTCCTGTGGGAGATGACGTGGTTGGTTGTAAACTTAAAGTCGATTGGCTTGAGCGTAACGTACCAGCTATAGATGATGATAGCGATGAGGAGTCGGTGCAACGCTATGTTCGATCGTACATACTACAACTTATTGGTGGTTGTCTTTTCGCCGACAAGTCCAATCGATTCGTACATTTGATGTTCCTACCATTGCTGGAGGATTTCCAAGTAGCTGGACAATATAGTTGGGGGAGTGCATGTTTGGCATATTTGTACAGGGAATTGTGTCGCGGATCTCGCGCAGGGGCACATGAGGTTGTTGGCGCGTCAATTTTTGTACAACTGTGGGCATGGGACAGATTTCCATTCATAGCACCGAGGCGCCTGCGTGTTTCTAGAGCTCAACCGCGAACGGTGGATGGCCAAAATATGCTTATGGACGTTCCACTGGGACACATGTATTAAAGTCGATTTGTCATTAATATGCTAAAAAATCTTGTCCAATTTCATTTATCTTAACTTATTGTTTTCTACACAGATGGCTCGATGCATTTTCGATTTCACAAAGTTCGACGCACGTCGTATCGGCTTACCGTGATGCACTCAACTCGCAAAGGCATGAGGATGATGTGGTATGGCAACCATATATTGAATTCATGGGGTCTCTTCCCAATTACTGTACTAACGGTCACGGTAGTTGGCTTTCGACGTGTCCCCTTATTTGTTTCCACATAGTCGAGTGGCATCGACCTGAAAGGGTTATGAGACAATTCAGCATGGTGCAAGTGGTGCCACCAAATTGTGCTTACGACGCCCAACTGTACCGCCTCGAATTGCGTGGACATAATCATGAAAATTGGGTGACTTTTCACGCAAGCTACATACACATGTGGGAAAATCGTGGGGACACCATTGCCACAGCGGCACTTAATGAAGGGCACGATCATGAAGACTACATGACGTGGTATCACTCGGTCACTAGGAGATTCATTGGACGCGACGGGGCGTTACGTGACTACTCGGTAATCTTCTAACTCTTACTTTTCCTCGAACAACTAATATCTTATTTTGCGTGCTTTGAGCTCTTATTTTTTGTATATCAGCGTAACTTGGTGCATCGACTGAGGCGAGTGTTTATTGAGGATGGGTACGAGCAAGGTCTTGTTGCGCTTGATGAAGGGATAAAAATTTTAGACGAAGATGAAAGGCAAAGATCTACTCTTTCGCATGACGGAATTGACGTCGAACAAGACGTAAATGAGGATAATGAACAGGAAGATGAAGAAGACGATCAGGGCGAAGCAAACATAGAGGTGAGAAGAAGACGAACACGACCAGAGACTGTGCGGGAACGCACCAGACGTCCTCGTCCACCACGTCCATCTACTCGGGCCCGAGATTGCTTTGCGAGAGGGTAGCGAGACGTTCTCCTCCATCACGTTCATCTCGTTCGAGAGCGAGTAGAACATAGACTGTTGGCGAGAGTAGCCAACGATCATCCCCACCAACTCATTCTTCTCATGGGTACATTCCTGCATCGTCCACACCCCAAGTAGAAACTCAAATGTTTGTACCCCGGCCGCCGTTCGTGAATCTTCCTCCTGACCATGTTGATCCTTACGCACTTGGGCCGTCGTCTTCATATGTGGACCATGGAATGCCTCATCGTCAAATGTATCCGTCACTGCCTCAATACATGCCTAGTCCATATACTCCTACTCCTTATAATTACAATATGCCATATAGTGGAGATGCCTCATTCATGAACTTGTTGACCATGCTCGCACCTCATGTTCCTTTCCCCCAACCCCACACAGGGAAGCCGAGTATTTTGGAATGGTTCCACCTCCTATTTTGGGAGCATCGATAGCGAGAGTGAGTCGAGTGAAGCACCAGAGGAAGAGCATCAATCTACTCGACGTGATTCAATGCAAGACCAGCCACCTCAACAACCTCAACCGGATGTACAAACACAACGTTCAACTAGACAAAGAGTACGTCCGGTTTGCATCATCAAGCAACAACGTCAACGTAACCGTCGTAATAGACCTGCATGATGAGTTTTCTTGATGTCATGGTGATTTGTAGATAACTTATATTTTGGGTGAACGAAGTACGTGTATACAACCTTCTCATTGAATAAACTTATTTCTCATGTTTTTCGTATTATTATAATGTCGTATCTGTGATTACTCTTCAATATTCCATAACAGAAACTCATCACTGTGAAAGATATATATATCTCGAAACATTAGAAGATTCGAACTTATACGAGTTATTTTGCAGTAGAAAAAGGATGGTGAGGTGCATTAAATGAGAGAAAAGCGGATGGTGAGGTGCACTAATCGCAGTAAAGGTATAAGAGTTATTTTGCACTAGAATTAAATTTTTTTAAAGATTTAATTTTTACGTTAGAGCGCCTTAAGTAAAAGGTGGGGTGCGTCTAGCTTCGCTCATGTGCTTTCGTATAGATAGGATTTGTGTATTTTTATGTTGTTTTTGTTAAGCTCACATTCAATTAAGGACCCAACGAGTTCAACAAGTCCAACCTTGCAAGAATAGCGCGGGCTTCCCGTGGCTGTAAAGTACATGCCTCTATAATTAAGTAAATGCACGAGCTAATTTAGATTGTCATCGTGGCATTGTCCTTCAATTATTATCGTGACACTTTCTTCAAGGAGGAGTCCTACACGTATATCAGTAACTGCCATAAATCGTGTTTTGATATGCGTGCGATGTACTTCACGATAGGTATCATGCACATCTCGAAGAGCATCGCACGTACAGATGTGTATTTCGACGTGTGCGTAGACTTTTCCTTTTTCAATAGGCTAGAGTCTAGCTAGACCTATCGGTTATGCGGGAAAAAAAATGATAGTAGATAGCAATTCGCAAATCAATATTGAATCCCACGCAATTAGACCTAACTGCATGCGTGCTATTGGCATCCATTTTTTATAGTGAATTGATCGAAAACAAAGATAATAGTCCATAATTATAGGCTTACCATATAAGAATCTTAAAAAAAAAAATACATGTGAATTTCTCAACTTTTTTTAGAAAGATCACATACATAGTAAGTCTTGAGCGTTTGCATCAAATTAATTAATTGGAATATACGGCTATGTGAAAATCGCAAATAGAAAAACATGTAAAGAAAAATACGTGTGAAAAACTAAAAAAGGAAAACTAAAATAGAAATATCTAAAAATGACAATACAATAAAATTTATTAACTATATAATCTATAATGGAGTTAAGACCAAAAACGTCATCAATGTATTATGTAATCTCTGTTGCAAGATACCTCAACTCTATCATTTGCATTGAACCCTTTAATACTATTTATAGTACAAGAACATAAAATTTTACTGTTGATCACTTCCCCAAATTGTCTTTTGAGGTTTTCTCATCAATTCGCACAAGTTAAAAAATCGAAAATAAAAATATTACTTAAGATATTATATTCGCTAAAAAAAAATCCTCCCAAAAAATAAATATCAAAGAAAAAAGCCACCTAATGAAAAAAAAACATCAAAGAAAAAGCCACATGTCAACATGTGGTACTGGCTTCCACAAAAAAATAGCCTCTCATCACAAAACCGCCACCTCACCGCCACGTCACACACTTCAATAGCAATAACGCATTTTCAAAAGGCGTTATTGACTATATTTGTGAATTCAAAGTACACCACCCTATTTTGTGAAATAAATTGTAAATGTGCCTTACTTTTGGAAAAACACCCAGTTGGTGGTTCAAGCTTTAAGGAGGAATACAACTGATTTATCTTATTTTGGTTCATTGATGAGTGATTGTAAGTCAATGTTAACGGACAATGTGTCCTATCGAGTTAATTATGTTATTAGATCAACGAATTTGGGTGCCCATACTATTTCAAGGGAGGCTTGTTCTTTGCCTGGTTGGTGCGAGTGGTCTATTATACCCTCGTTCCTTATTGATGTACTAGAGATTGACTTAAAATAAAAGTACGTAAGGTTTTTATGCAAAAAAAAAGTTTACTTTATGACTTAAAACATATTTAATTTTAATTTAAAAAATATAATTATAATTAATTTATTAATTAATTTCTTTAAATTACATATGTTCTTTACATATTCCTACCAAAAAAATCTAAATATGTTCTAGAAAATTAAGTATATAACAACTAAGAGCGAACATATGCATGTGATCAGTTTACGAATATTAGAATGCATGAAGATGAAGTGCTAAAATTAGAGGAAGTAAAAAGTTCATAATTTGAACCACTTTAGATATTATCGAGCCGAATTTATACTAACTTTTTATCTGGGTGTTAAGCGGTTCACTACTTAATTTTGTTTTTAATTGTGTGAATTTTGTGCTAAATTGTTATTTTGTGATTGAAGTAATATTTTGTGGTTTCGGGTGGAAATTGAATTCCTCTAAACACTGATTTAGAAAACATATATAATATTTTTGAGTGCATATGCTATTTGTTTCTTCTACACGAAAGTCTAATAGTTTTATTTTGCTTTCGAGTCCATTAGAGATCGATTACCTGATTTCACTTTTCTTTTCCCTTCAATCTTATTTTTATCTATATAAACAAGAATACACTTTGCATCTCGAAATAAACTAATTCCACGAGAGAGATATTTTGCATTTCATAAATAAAATCTAAGTATAAGTAATAGTTCTTGATAGTCATTTCTTTAATCAATGGATCTATATCACGAGGAAGTGCCACTTTAGCATTTCTACCAATTTTAAGCTCCGTTTGAATTCCTTTTTTTTTTTTTTTCTTATACATATTATTACTCATTTGGATAACCTACTTTAATATACATTACCACTCTTTTGTGTGCCTTAGTGTTTCTAAGCGTCCACTCATTTTTGCTCGATCCCCAATATGGTTTGACGATAGTAGAAACTCCATATGGTTTGATCTTTTCTACCCGCTTCAAACTATGATGACTAATCAACTAATTTTGAGGTAAATAGTTTCCACTCTTTTTACTTTCGCTTAACTCTTGTACCTAAGTTCCTCGAAAAAAAAAAAATAAAACTCTTGTATCTAGGACTGAGACTCAATCCTTTTACTGCCAATTATATGTATGGTGATTTTGTCCAATGATATTTTGAAATAATCAGAACTTAGTTATATAAATTTTAATTTCTATGTAAAAAATAAAGTGAAGCAGGCTTAAAGGCTAACAATACCATTGCGTTCATATAGATAATTTGACAATAAATTCTTAATCATCAGGGTGTGCCCGAGGTGAGGTAATACGCGCAAGTACCCCAGTCCTCCAATTATAACAAGGCCCTCGACTCATGTTTAACTTAGTATATACAAGTTTTAATAAAAAGAATTAAACAAATGACAAAGTTTGTAGGGTCAGACTTACTAAAAAGACCCCACATTTGCGCCCGAGTAAATTACACTTTTTATTGTTGGTCTCAAATGTGAAGAAAGAAAAGAAAAGGGGTGAAATTAATTCTTAAATTATAATTATAGTTTAAATTTAATAATTAATAAAATAATAATAATAAAATTTTAATAAAGGCCCATTTTTTAAGGTTTCGCCCTAGCCCCCAAAATGGTTTCAAGAAGCCTCATCTCTTAGCTCCCTTGAAAATGTTTCTTATTACAACAGGATGACCGCGTTGACAAGTAGCTACAGCTAGCATCATTTGTATGTATGATCAGCTAATTGTATAAGGAATGGTTTCACATCTCTTTCCTATGGAATCGGTGGACCAAATTGGAACATGGCAGTACTAATTAATGATAAAGACTTCAAGAGAAAGATTTTTTTTTTTTTTTAAGAGGAACTTCAAGTGAATTAAGGAATTAATTAATAGGAGTAATAAGTGCGTGTGGGTGTGTTCTTTTTTCTCTTTTTGCTTCAACTAGTTATAGTCGAACCCACTACTTCCCTAAGCCTTAACTTTTAACAAGTGACGTCTCGTCTAAACTCTATATATCTCACTAAAGATGCTTTGACAAGAGTAATAAATAAGAATTTGTTCTTAACTAATGCATGAAAAGGCCACATAACATGAATATATCTTTGCTCCAAAATTTACTTTGACGTCCGTTCCCATCACAATCTAAGGTGTCAACAACTAGCTAGATTATGCGTTGTTGGTAACACTTAGACTTGATTCTAAAAAACGTAATAGAAATAATAATTTTAATAATTGTCGTCGTTAAATATCAACAAATGGAAAGTCTCGATCCCCAAGAGTTATGTGGTGTAGCAGTGTTGTGAGAAAGAAAAGAGCACTATACATGATTGATCTTAACGTTGATAGAGGTTGTGGATTCAATTATAATCATAAGATTCATAACAACATCATATTTCTTTGAAAATTTTCTACCTTGTTGTGGTGGTTTTCTACCTTGTAGTGGGGATTGAGACACCTAATAAGTCAAACAAAAGTGCCAAGGGGCTCAAAAATATTTGTGCACCCATTGGTCATAATTATTAAAAAAAAAAAACTAACGCAAAGTCATATTGCCAAACTAGCCAGTTTAAACTATATATTTTATTTTTCAAAAAAAAAATTAATTATCTTATCTCTATTTAATCTATACTTTAAATTTCTTCCAATTTTCAACTATAGTTTTAAAATAAAAAGAAGATTTTGAAAACCTAAAACAAAATAAATATCGTTTATTATTATTATTATTATTCTCAAATTTTATTAAATCAATTGCACATCCCTAAGCCACCCACCATTTCTCACATATGTAAAGACAAATTATATTTTGTAAACATAGCCAAAATGGAGTAACTTGTTTCCTAAGTTATTGCATTAAATTCCAAAACAATAAAAAGAACAAAAAATCTATTTGGACTCGTTGAGTCTGGACTCAAAAGCTTTTACCAGTAATTTATGATACCTAATTAAATAAAAAGACACAATTACCCTCCTCTACCAATGCACGACATTCACCTCACATTCACCGCCGCCTCCACGTCCACCTCCACCACGTCGTCATCTTCCACCGGCTGGCATAGAGCCCCCTCATCCCCTTTTACCGCCACAGTCATCGGCCATCACCGCCGCCGTTATCCTGTTATCGGGATCTCTAACTTGGGGCCTTTCTCGAGACTTCTAGATTTAATTCTTCTTCACCAACAGAGGAAAAATATGAGGAGTAGTAGTACAAAGAGTATTAGCCTGCATCCAGACCAAAATCACGATGATCGTATGTTTACTGAGTTTCTTGTGGGTTTTTTGGTGGGGGAATGTGGAGGAAAAATGGTGGATGGAAATGAAGATGGAGATGGAAAAAAATTAAGGTTGCATGAGGGTAATGGATTTCCGCACAAATCAATATTTCCTCGAAATGAATCCGTTGAAAATAATTTTCCTAGATTCTCCTGAATAGACTCGTTCAAATGGTTGTTAGAGACATTAAATTCTTGCAAACTCTGGATGTGTAAATTGGGTAGAGGTCTAGAGAAGTTGTTGTTTTGTAGGAAGAGCCCTATGAGGCGGGTGAGATTGTTGAGTGAAAATGGGATGTTGCCGGAGAGGGTAATGTGAGGGAGGCAGGGAGGTCACCAGAGAAGGCGTTGTTTTGGAGGTAGAGGCTATGGATGAGCTTGAGTTGGGAGAAGTCTTGCGGGATCTGGTCGGAGAGGCGATTGGATCGGAGGCTGAGGACGCGGAGTTGGGAGAGGCGGGAGAGTGTGTTGGGTGGGATGACGGCGGCACTATCAGTGGTCGGCGGTCACAGTGGCATTGGCGGCGTTGGTGTTCACAGCAACGTTAGCGGCGACGTGGTCAAAGCGGAGGCGACAGAAGTTGTGGAAGGTGAATTGAAGAAAAAGGATATAGATTTGTAGGAACAGTATTTAAGTCATTTTAATTGTTTGAGTCGAGACTCTTTGAGGCGGTTTAGCACTACCCTAAAAAGAAAGATTGGTTGAGACAATTTCAACGCCTACATTCAACATTTAGGGTGTGTTTGATAGCAAAGAGAATTTTCAATGAGAAAAAAATATTTACTTTGGCAAATTTTCTGTAGAGAATTTTTTTAAAAGAGTTTTCTCATTGTCGTTTGATTGCATGTGAGAATTTTTTTTTTCAATTTTCTGCTGTTTGATAACTAATGTAATTTTTTTTTCATTTTTCTGCAGTACCACGAATTCATACTAAAATTAAATCAAGTGGACAATTAATCAAGGTTACGCACCGAAATTGAATAAGCAACAACTATCTTCACAACCATTAATGAACTCAAAAGAAATCATTCAATAATTAATTGATAAGTAACATAAATGAAAGAAAATAAACAATGTACTAAAAATTCTTAAAAAAAAAACTTATGGTTTAACTTTTAAAAGTAATCTAAAATTTCCTCTGCAAATATAAAATCACCCAATCTTTCTTCAAGTCTTCATCCAAGTGAAAAAATACATTCACATCCTTAACTTCACCTCCTAATAAAAGCATGGCACGAAATACGTCTTCTCGACTTAGTTCAGGAATATTATGAAGCTCTTTCTGAAGACGTGCACAGTCTGTATGCGTAAATGCATCCGCTAGTCTATTGGCAGCTTCAGTTAGTCCTTGCTCGGTAGCATCAACGTTACTACTCTTTTTCCTTTTAGTTCTCTGGCCATTTGATCCGTACGAGTTGCACTTGATGACGAGTGATTGACCTCATCTTTTTCTTCTTTAGTTGGGAGTGACTTCTCTGCATTGCCTACAAAAAATAATAACATTACTTATAAGACATGGATTATTTCTACTAGAATTTCACAAATTGGGCATGATAGTAACCAGAATTCAAGAGCAGAACAGTTGAGTTTCTAATATTGCATTTCTTTCAAATTGGACCTAATTGTTTACATCAAACTCTACAAAAGAATTGATCATTCAAAGTCAATGAAAAAGAATGTACAAAAAAAAATGTGTAAAATTAAATAATCAATTACTTATTCTACAAAATTTACTCACACATTTCTTCCAAAGAAGGTAATTCTATGTTTGCCTCGTTACCAGTAATTGCATTCCCTCTAGTAGCTTGATCATCTCCAAATATGACACATAGCTCATCGTAGTACGACACACACTTCCTGCGATAGGATTCCTTTTCTGGATGTTTCTGTTACATATAAACATACACACCAACACACAAAGAGATATAGTTAGTTAATATACATCACTAATACAATTGTATATTCCAACAAAACCTAAAATGTACCTGAAGATATTCTTTCCATGTCAAAACATCTGCATGGCAAGCCGTGTATCTGGATCCCATCCGAACCCACTTTGAGATATTACCTCCCTTGCAGAGAAGTTGTGAAGGCCATACCCCCATCTTACTCTGTAAGGGCTGGGACCTCCAGGTAGATGTATATGCACTCCCATCTTACTCTGTAAGGCCATATACATCTTCTATGTCCTCCCAATATGCACCAGGGGTCAAGCCCACCTCGAAATACATATATGGGCATAGTCTTTTGCCTCCTACGGTTCGAAACCAAGTCCTGGAGGCTTAAGACATTGATTTTGTCAAACCGTGTACCACTAGGCTAGTTGTACTCATTCCACATTAACTCGGCCAATGCATCTCGTTTCGCTATCCAAATTGGAGATTGATGTATGAAAATATTATCTTCTTGTGGGCTATCATCATCTTCTTCATCTTCATAAATATCTTCATCATCTTCACATAGATCTTTGGGATCTTCTTCTCTCAAAAAATTGTGTATCGCACAACATGCTAAAATGACATTTGATTGAGTTTTAACGTCATAAAATGGTTCGTGCCGCAAAAATGCAAATCGTTTCTTTAGAAGCCCTATTGTTCTTTCTACTACGTTACGCAAGGACGAATGTCGAAAGTTGAACAACTCTCTTCCATTTCTAGGTGTACGACCAACTTGATCTTTTAAGTGATACTTTGTACCGCGATAAGGTGCTAAAAATCCAGGAACATTAGGGAACCCAAAGATCAACCAAATAATACTTTCCTACATTAAAATGATATCATAGTAGTTGTAATTAGTTGAAATAATCACAACAAAAAAATAACAATAGTACTTATACAAATGTTACACAAAATGTATCTAACCTGGTGGTATAGTTAGTCTATCCACTCGATTTGGCCTAACAACATCTCTTAATATACGACCATCGTGAGCCAAGCCCTCCCAACCTAAGCAAAATACGTATGTAAATCTCATATCAAATGTACATGCCACTAAGACATTTTGGGAAGTAAAACCTTTTCTATTGCGGTACTTTCATTTGCTCTTCAATCGATCAGTGCATGATGAAATGAGTTCCATCTAATGCTCCGATTTGCATCCTAATATTTAATATTTATTTAGTTTATATCCACAAATTATTATAATGTATTATTATGCTATTTACAAGACAAACTTTAAAAATATCTTAAATAAATCCATTACCTCAAAATAGTGATACCAAACACTTGGGTTCGATTCTTTGTCTTGTGGAGAATTATTTATATTTGCGGGCTTAACTGCGCCTTTGTACATACTGATTAAAGCTCTTGTAACAATGTGGAAGTAGCGGCTAACTGTCTCACCAGAACGAATAAATTCAAAATTTGTTCGTCTATTTCGATTATCGTGTCCAACTATCAACAAAAACATAGCTACTTGTTCTTTTACTTTTACACAGCGCCCGTCAACTAGCCCATGCGTACGAAGAATTCTGCAAAGCTCTTTGAATGGACCTCGTTTCAATCGTAACTGATCCTTACAGTTTTTGTCAGATTCTTTGTAAAAACGCTTTAATATTAGTTTCCTTTCTTCATTTCTATTAACTCGAGGTTGTATGTTCAACGAGTTACGACGTTGTACGTAATCGAGCAATAACATCATCATCATTATAGTTTTTTTTTTTCTATCTTCTTCAGTAGGCATCTAAGTAAATGCATGTAAACTTAATGAATGAGTGAATGATAGTAAATCAATTTTTATAAAACGAATACATACTTAAAAGTTGATAAAAACTGTTAAACTTAAACAACAAGAAAGTAATGAATGCAAGTATGTGGAATGCACATCTATGGCAATCCAGGGTCTACATTCATTTAAGAAACTATATCCAAATCAATTTTTCCATGTCAAAACATATCCAATGTGAAAATGAAGCTTAGATGAAATCTTTAACTTCCTTCTACTGAGAGTCCATATACTTAAGAGTGTATTATTGCATATAGAACATAAAGGCGAGTAACTCATAGACCAGAGAAAGATATCAACACGAGAAGAAAAGATTTGTTCAGTTCTTCCCATATTAGTTAACGTCCAAATGAAAAAAAGAAAAGAAAAACACAACATCCAAATTGAAAACTCAGTTGTATAACATCAAGTTCAAAGTTTAAAAAAAATATATAGATGAACAAACTAAAACAGTCATTAGAGCTTTTCAGATTTAAATCCCAACTAATTGATGATGAAAGCTTCGATTCTCATTGTATTTGTCCTACACCATCTAATTCATAAATGTGATAAAGCAACAATCACCTGCACGTCACATGAATCCACACAAGCTATTAAACTTTTCAACTCGAAAAAAAAAAAACGTATCCAATGTGAAAATGATCCTACACACCAATATGTAGGAAAAAAAAACGTATCCAATGTGAAAATGAAGAGAAGATGAAATCTTTAACTTCCTTCTACTGAGAGTCCCTATACTTAAGAGTGTATTATTGCATATAGAACATAAAGGCGAGTAACTCAAAGACCAGAGAAAGATATCAACACGAGAAGAAAAGATTTGTTCAGTTCTTCCCACTTAATTTGGACTGATTTGTTGTTAATTTACCACTTAAGATGAATTACTCTGTCATTCCTTTAAATTTACTTGTTCTTATTAGTATATACAACTTTCTAGCATTGAATACTTGTTGAGATGAAATCAACAAGGCATTTAATCAAACACTTTATAGACTACAATCTTATATAGGCATATAATCAAACATTTTCTAAGCAAGACTTTACTACATCAAACAAAGCCACAAAGTAAAATGAGTTTTGATATGCATCTTATAAACAAAATAAAAATACAGATGTTGAGTGAGAAACCACATTGAAACTGAGATTAGTTGTGTAACATACCTCTAGGTGCGTTCAAAGTTTTCCAAAAATTCTCAACTCCAATAAGCCGCTAGCTGCAACAGCAACGACAAGGCAAAACTTAGAATATCAAGTTATTGAGTTGGGAGATCATTGAGAACCAAGATGGGAAGAGATCGTAAAGGAAATAATGAGAATTGAGAGGAGATCGTTAGTTTGAGTTTATAAAGGAAGAGACTTGAGAAGCGACAAGGCGAAACTGATGAAAATATCAAGTTCTTGAGTTGGGAGATCGTTGAGAAGCAAGATGGGGCAAAACTGAGAATATCAAGGGAGATCGTTGAAGGCGCTATGGGCACCCCACAAATTCATGAAGGCACCCTATTGTTGAGGGCGCAAAGTCATTTACCAAGGGCACCCAAAATTTAGCCCCGAAATCCCCAAAATACCCCTCGTTCAAAACAGAGGCACCCTACCACCCCACCACCGTCCTCTTCAACGAGCAAGCACTACTTCTCGTCAACGAACCAACTAGCAATTCCAAAACTCATTTGTCTTCGTTCCTCTCCGTCTCTCTCCTCTGTTGTAGGCGGAATATCGAGTTTGAAGGCTTTCGATTTTGTTCCATTTCGTCTCCACATTAGGGCTCGGTTCTAGTTTTTCGTTCACACAGTCAAGTCGAGAAATCGATCGTTTGAAGGTACGTTGATAGTCTAATTAAGTTGCATTTAGTAGAGTAGTTGTTATGTTTGTGTGGCGGTGCATTCAATGGTTCATTTATTGGAAAGTCGTGGTTCTCGGCCACACAGGCCAGAGATTTTGTTTACAGTCTCGGCCAAGCATGGTCGAGACTGAGGGGAAATTTTTGGGAACTTCGTGGTTCTCGGCCAGACAGGACCAGAATAGTTTACACAGTCTCGGCAACGAATGGCCGAGAGTAATTGTATTATCTCGGTCACCACTTCACGAGAGTAACCATTAGTGTATAGTTTATGTCCTGTCGGTGATGTACAACCGAGAATGTAGAATAGCTCTCGGTTGTCCATAACCGAGACTTTTATTGTCGTCTCGGTCACCACTTCACGAGAGTAAGTCGAAGTGTATTGTTTATGTCATGTCGGTGATGTACAACCGAGAACGTAGCATTTCTCTCGGTTGTCCATTACCGAGCCTTTTATTCCTTTCTCGGTTATGCGTCACCGAAAATCTAAGGTTTTTCTCTAACCTGCTTGACCGAGACTATAGAAATGGTATATTTTGTTCATTTTTTTTTGAATTGTACTTTTGTTTCTGCTCCAGGCACTTACATGTTGTAGTGTTTTAGGTATGGCTCGTTCGAAAACCCCGGTGACTAGGGAAGAGGTTGGTGTTGAGGTGTCGAGGGGTAACCGTGGGCGAGGCGGCCGGAGACCCCCCGACTTCATCTTATCGGAAAGAGAAAGAGAAGGAGAATGCAGATGTTAAGGGAAAGGCTAAGATTGATGGAAATCGTGCAAGGAATTTACAATTGCACGATGAGGGTTCCAACATCGAGACGCGGCGACGAAAAGATCTTGTTGTTGCCCGAGGCCAAGAGGAGGCTCATGCATCGGAGTCTAGTAGTAGTGACTCATCAGCGGCGACGAACACCACGGAAACTGATCGTAATGTGGGTGGGAGTACTAGTGGTGGAGGTGGACATAATGAAGGAGAGTCAGAAGGGGGTGTTGAAATGCGTGCTCCTTTCCCCGGTGGTCCTTTAGACGGTGCTTTGTTGAAGAGCTTTAAGGATCATGTCGCATTAGCGATTTGGAGCAATGAGGTATATAAAGTTTCATTAAATAGAGTACTTAAAAACTTAGGGTTTTCACTAAGCTGATGAGATGTGTTTGTTGTTGCAGGAGCGTCCGGTACTCAAGTGTATCAATCACGGAGCTCAGATCCAAGAATGGGATTTACAGTCGTGCCACCCTGATACCGAACGCCTTCAGAGGATTATTCAGCGTTCTGGGTTGAATACGCGATGATAGACTGTTCATACCGCAAGGCTAACAAGGAGGTTATCTCTGCATTTGTGGAGCGGTGGCAGCCGGAGACGAACACATTTCACTTACCATTTGGTGAAATGTCGATCTTCTTGGAGGATGTGAGCATCCACCTGAAGATTCCTGTGACGGGCAAAGTGGTGGTAGTTGAGAACTTCGCGAGGTAAACGAAGGAATCTCGCTCGGATGCTATTAAGCTGGTCTCGAAACTACTTGGGGTTAGCATTGAAAAGGCAGAGGAGGAAGTGAATATCAGCAAGGGGCTCACAGTGCGAAAATGTTGGTTGAAGAGTCGATGGTGCCCCAAAGCTGGTTCGAGGAACACAACTTATCCTCATGTGGAATGCACAACGCGAGCGTACTTGTTATATCTACTTTCTTGCACCCTGTTTGCGGATAAGAGTGGATCTCGGGTATCTATCGCGTTGTTGAAGCTTCTAGAAGATTTGGACGATGTGGGAAAGTACACATGGGGTGCAGCTGCATTGGCGTACTTGTACCGACACTTGGGGTCTGCCACTAGATTACAAGTTTCTCAGATTGTCGGCTACCTCACATTACTTGAGGTTTATTATAAAATTGACTTACATTGTTTAGGGTATAATTATTATTAATTTGTGCATTTGCGGACTAACTAACATTGTATGTATTTGCAGGGATGGGTGTACGACCATTTCAAACTTGGGATCGCCACACCCAATGCGAAATACATGGACTACGTGCAACCTCGTGTCTGCAGATGGATTCAAAAGCACGAGGCCGTGATGAATGTTGACAAGGTCGGGTCCATTAGGAGAACGTTGGATAGGTTGCGACCTAGTGATGTGAGATATTTAGCCAAATCCGGATCTTAATGTTGCATCTAGTGTATGGTTACTAATAATGGTTGTCTATGTTTGATTAGGTCACTTGGGACCCATATGTTAATGACAGGGGTAATGGAGTTGTGCACGCGATGACCTTATACACTGGGAGACTGAAGTACATGGATGTAGTGGAGCCCTACCATCCGGAGGAGATTCTGAGACAGTTTGGCCACGTGCAATCTATATCAGATCCTCCGTACCGCCCATTGGACGCACATCGAGGCCCATATGCGAACATATATTCGGTCAAGTATGGGTTCCAACAAGACAATTGCGAGCGTTGGCGGAACCATTTGTTGGCTCCCGAAGTTCGTGGTGACAAGGCAGAGTTCGAGTTTTTGGCTACACCGGACTACCTACCTTGGTTCCTCAAAGTGTCTCACCCAGTGATCACCAACCCGTGCTATGAGGACGACGACATGGTCGCCACAACCATCGCTGACAATGAGCTACTGGAGGTATTGAATGTGTTATACGTATTATGTAGAAGTACGTGCAATTTCTTGAAATCCCGATATGTTTTACATTAACACTAAACCTTTTATTTTCATCAGCGTAATAGGCGTGCGTTGGACGCGGCATTAAGATGGATGGACCTCCCGCCGGAGTTGTGTACGTTAGAGTCTGCGAGGAAAATGGCGAGTGACATCGTCAATTTTCTTTCGGGGAGGAGTATCGGTCCCACCACCACCACTACTACCACTCCGACCACCGCAACCGGCACAACCGACACATCCGCCCCTACCGAAGCAGGCCGTAGGCAGTCCCAGCACGATAGCACTTCTACACACTCCACCCCGGCTAATTGTCTCACCCGCAACAGTCGATGCTCGCCCCCGAAGAGAATGCATGGCAAGGAATACCAAAGGAAAAATTTGAAGAAGCCAAAGCAATGACTGTTTGAGGAAACTTGTAATTTTTCTGGTTTGAGGAACTAGGCCCACAATGAGTGTTTGAGGAAAAATTTAATGAATGTTGGATAATACGTGGGATAATTTGATGAATATTCCATGAAACTTGTTATTTTTCTTAGTTTGAGGAACTAGACCAACTTGTGGAATGTTGGATAGTATGTTGGATGATGAAACATGATATTTTTCGGTGTACAATTAGATCCTTTCTGAAGTGTTGGTGCTATTGTCGTTGTCGCGTCATTTTTTTCTTAATTCTGGTTTAGATTACATAGCAATTTTTGGAACAGGTAGTGTCTCGGTCATTCAGAGCCGACAACTTATGGAACTTCTTGGAATCAAACAACCGAAACATTCAAAGCACTCTCGGTAATGTCTCGCGAGAACGTCCAATGACCCGATATTATGTAATGTGTTGGTTAGTAACAACTTATGGAAAGGCTTTGCCGCGTTTAGTTTCGGTATCGAGGTACCGAGAATCCGCGTTTAGTCTCGGTGCCGCGTAACCGAGAATTGTCTCGTCGGGTCGCGCACGGGTCAACGAGACGTTGCTGGAAATTGACATATTACATAGACAACCATCACTATCGGTAATGTCGTGCCGAGAAATTACGTTAGGTTTCGGTAGCTAAATGCCGAGACTATTTAGTGGGTGACGACGGGCTATGCCGAGAGGATAATTTTGCACAATGAAAAACCATAACATATCAATATAACTAATATATGATGTTTACAGTTAACAAAATGTACAACACACTCGTACTTAGATACATGTTCTATACTACGGTGTACCTAAATCTACAATGGAAAGCGTGCCTTCTTCATTAGTTACAAGGGGCACGATATCTCTAATTACGAATCCATCTCGCCAACCTTTTGAGGGCTCCTCAACATACCGGTCCCACGATGGATATAAGGATGGCAGCGGTGCATTCACAATCAACTTAACTTGTCAAAGTCAAAAGTAGAACAGAGAAGCTATTACCATATAAACGATTATACATGAAACAAAACAATTCACAAAAAATCTAAGAACTTACCCTAACCCAATGGATATTCCTTTCATTAATCATGACAATGATAAGTCTGCTATGTAACGACAACGGTGGAGCACTACGTAGAGGTAGAAATGTCGAGGCACTACCATGCGAGAGGTTTACTAGAACGACATTAAACGCCGTTGATATTAACAATCCCATGTATGGAAGTGTCAACCATTCTTTGAAAGATGCACCAACATGATTATCTGGACAATGCACAACAGTCTTGACATTCTCGTAACTCGTTCCAAGCACTTCCCGCCAAAGGTTTTCATACCCGATTATCTCATCAAACATCCTTCTACGTACTATCCTCCAACCGTCTGCATCGGCAAGTCCTAGCCCGGAGGCAACACACCGATATCCACAATTTCCATCGCCTAGCATTTCGATATTGCTCTCAACATATGGCAACCAATCCGGTTCTATGCAATGAGCATAAGCCATGTTAGATGCACCTTGGGTGCGTCGACTTGTACGACGCATTTTAGGCCCCGCTTTACTTTTCTTTTTCCTCGAACTAGAAGCCTCTTCTGTTGATAATACGTACTCAAATCCGCTCGGCAATCTTGTCGTCGAAGAATCGTCTTTATTGTGTTTTCTCTTTGATCATGTCTTACTTCCTCTTTTCAACATACTTACGATTAAAGACCCCGGTGTCATTCCCTTTGTCTTTATTTTCATAGGTGGCACAACTCCCGGTGTAAACGAAGGCCGACTAATCTCCCTGAGCTGCTGAATAATCCTGATGCGATCGTCCTCATCAGTGCAAACATGAAACTTTTGCAACGCCCTTTCAATCTCATCGTGCACATTGTACCCATACCGATCCACAAGATTCTCAGGTATCATACTCAACTTTCGCCGGTACACATGAATGTCCTCGAGAGGGATGAGTGACCCAGCAAATTTATGAAGGTTTAGCTCGTGTGCACAAGGAAGGCCATGTGTGGTACGTATCTCGCAATCACAACGAGTTGAGTCGTGTCCAACATCCTCTCCACGAGTCAATTCATCTCTAATTAACTTAAGCGCTCGTTGAGAGACATAACCACGCAATCGGCGATATAACTCATCAATGTATTCATGTTGGACCACATTCAAACTGAGCTCAAATGATGCCTTGATGTTGTTATGTTGGATCCTAAGGATACCATCAACCACACTCCACAAAGTCTCAAAATTTGCCTGACTGTTGTCAAGATGTAGCTTCAGAGTGGAATGCGCAGAATCAACCCTCTATGTTGTTGTTTCCCCAAAGTGCATAATTCGATTTGTCCATGCCGGTACAAATTTCTCCTTGTAGGTCTTTACCCATGTGTTATCCAAGTAATCAGTAAGACCCTTCACATTCCCGTACTCACAACGCAAGTCATTCATCCTAAGTTCGAATAAGGACTCCAACTTAGCATACATCACACTCGTCCACCTATCCATGAAACGAGCGAAGCCTTCGTTATCCCCAAACATCTTCTTAGTCTTGGTCAATACTGCTTCGTTGATGTGTCAAGAGCAAAGAAGGTGAGACGATGATGGAAATACTTCTTCGATGACACTAATAAGGTCTAACTCCCGATCCGTAACAAACACGTCAGGTTTAGGCCACCCATCCAATATGGATCTCAAATTCTCCAGTGCCAAAACATAATTTGCGTAGAAGTGATGCCACCAATCTCCAATAACGGCATTCGATACCTATTTGTTTTGTACGTGCAATCCATCAAAATTACCGAAGGGAAACACCTTAGCAACTTGATTGAATCAGGATGTGACCAAAATAAATCGGTGACGACATTCGTATCGGGATGCTTCCTATGCCACGACATCCACTTATTCTTCTCCAAAATGTGCAATAGTTGTTGCATTTGAGTCCTCCCACACGCATCCTCAATTCGGATTTTTTGTCGTGCATTATATATTGTCCGCATTATCGATACGTTTGTAACATCTCTTTGCTTCAACGTATTGAGGATGTCTCTTGGCTTCACATTACCTTTGTCATCTGCACCAAAACCTCATGCTCCCCCTTATCCAATCTTCCGACAAATGAGTGGCCGTCCAAGTTTTTTGCGGGGTCGTGATTGTGCCTCCCGCATATGACAGTGACATACCACAAAGAGTCAGCATTTTCCTTGACGTTAATAAGGAAAAGACATCCACATTTCTTTGTACCGGTTTGAGTCATCCCCGTTTCCTCTTCTTCTTCATTTCTTGGTTTCAATGCAATTATGGCCGCTTTACCCTTCCCAACTGTTTGTGACATTCCCCTATATATACCAGACGTCTCACACGCAAGTTTCACCCTTCCCCTGCGCTTAATCCCTCCGGCATCAGAGTGCTTCGTTACTAACACAAACTTGTTCTCCTGACCTATCATTTGAAGCCATGAAATTGCCGATTCTCTAGATGGGAATGGCCTACAAGGTGTAAACGCAATTTGTACTCTGGAAATAAAGTAGAAACCGACATTACCTGCAATACAAACATTGTAACATTATGATCAACCAAAATGCACAGTAAATTCACCAAAAAACCCAAAAACCCAAGTTTTCGATTGTACAGGTCCACGACTATAAATACAGTTTCGTTCATGTCCAACCGAGACCTACGAAATAGTCTCGGTCATTCCATACCGATACTATACCATTAGTTTCGGTCACAGCATGACCGTGACTTACGCGTAAGTCTCCGTGGATGTTGACCGAGAGGTTTCTATAAGTCTCGATCCTGCGAGGCCGAATTAATCGCGCCCGTGAAAAATAGTCTGAAAATTTGAGAAATCGCAAATAAAACACATTAAATTTCAACAATTACCTCTTGTTCTACCTCCTCTTGCACCATTGCAGTACAATTTTCCATTTTATAGTGCAAACAAGTTCGGATTGGTCGAATTTACCAAACCCTACGTTGACAAACCAAATCATCAATTTCACAGTTTTTAATCCAAAAAACAGTTCCTTCAAAGCTTCATATGGTTGTCAAACATTGTTACCTCGCTGCCGGATGATGTCAAGACGCAAGAATCGATACATGCTCGACAAACACAATTGTGGCTTTAGGTTTCACTTGTGATCCAAGGTGGTGGGGTGCCCTAGTTTTGCTTTGAAAATAGTTTGTGGGGTTTGAGTGAGTATATATGAAGGGGCAAAATAGTCATTTACATTTTAGATGGGAAAATGAGAAAAAATATGAGTGCCTTCATGAATTGGTGGGGTGCCCATAGCGACCCTCAACAACAATATGGGAAGAGATCGTGGAGGCAAAAGTGAGAATTGAGAGGAGATCGTTGGAGTTTATAAAGGAAGAGATTTGAGAGGAGATCGTTGCAACATGACTAGTTCTTGTAGAAGAAAGAGTCCGAGTTTGAGTCGAAAACGGATTCCCCAGTGAGAAAATCTCGAATTTCCATGCCGAAATAAGAGAAAAGAATCGAGGAAAAAAAAGAGCGTAGGTTTTTTTTTCTTATCCGATTATTAGTCTATCAAACACCAAATAAAACGGTTATATTAAAAAACCTCATAATTTTTCATAAGTTTTTTCATTTTTTTTTGCTATCAAACAAACCCTTAGTTATTCCGGTCTTTGAATCTTGCATTTAAATTCGTGTGCACGTATCTCGGAATATATCCAAAGAACCACAACGATCACGTATCAAATATATGTGTCAAATAAATTGCACATCCCCATGTCATCGAATTGGCACGTAGCACGACGAGTTCGCAACAAAACAAGCTCCGTTTCAACGTGGTGGGATCTCGGCTGCCTTACCCAACAAGCACGGACCGGCTCAGCGGACCGGCCCGGCTCGACCGGCCACTCCACACTCCCAACAACAAGTCTCTCTTCTACCATGTTCGCGTGTTCTCTCTCACAATCGACTTCGCTCTCTCTCTCTCTCTCTCTCTCTCTCTCTCTCTCTCAGTGATGATTCTTCAATCGGAACTCTTGATTTTGTGATTCGATCGATCGATCGCAGAGAAGAAGAGATGTTGGAAGATCAGGTGGCGTTTTTGCTGCAGAAGTACCTAGGCAACTATGTCAGGGGACTCAACAAGGAAGCGCTCAAGATCAGTGTCTGGAGAGGTTCGGCGATCTCCTTATCGTCTTAATGTTTGTTGTTATTGTTCATATTTTGTTGTTCTGTGTGCTTTGATCGATCATTTGAGCTTTGAAATGTTGAAATTCGATCGTGTTGGGAGTGATTCTGTGAAGTACTGGTTGGATTTAGGGTTTTGGTTGATTTAATTGGCATTTGTGAAGTATTGTTTTGATTGGAAAATTTTCATTTTTGTATGATGGAATGTGAGTGTTGACTGTGTTGGAGAGGACAAAATGCCCAAGGCAAGGCAAAGATAGTGTCAGACATCCCAACTTATAACCCACTCAATACTCGCTTGAATACCCTACGTGGGACTATTCTGAATAGGAAAAGGAAATGATTATTTCAACTGGATGAAGATTTTGCATTGCACTATATGCAATCGTATGTTACTTACTCATAGGTTTCCAAAGGTATCCATCAGTTGTTACAAGAGGTCGCTGTAATGTATTATATATGGTGTTATGTATGTATGACTGAGTAGAGATATGTAATAGGGCAGTGGTATGTGACATATTGTGTAGCACTCTCGTATCATTGTATGTGTCCGGCTTGTTTCATAAGTCAATATTAATCAAAGGTCAGTAAGTTAGTTACAGTATTAGTTGCTCATCTATATAAATGAGCAAACTCTGTAATTGTATGATTGATTGAATAAGATTGAGCTCACGTTACAGAGCTCTATTTGGGAAATTGTTCAGTCACCTTGACATTTTGAGGCAAAACTGCCTTGGTGGTTGCTTAGGCAGGCGACACTCTTCTAAATAATTTTTTTAAAATTGAAAGGGCTAATTATAATTAAGTTTGATAATGTGAATACCTATACAAGAACAAAATTTTAGCACAATTAATGTTACAAAAGAACCTAAAGGGTTATTACTTATTAGTATCCTCGAAGTATGTATTGAATATGGATGTCATTGACTAATAGAAATTAGTGTGACGTAAGGACCTATAAATAAATAATCAAATAATCAGGGGCCTCCCAATGAATGTTTTTTAGTTGTCTAGACACCGCTTCGCATAGGCTAGAGAAATCGCCTTGGCGACTTCGAATCCTTGGTATCTGTGAACAATAGTGGAAAGCACCATTGAAGAAAGTGTTTTTGAAAATATCTTTTTTTTTTGGATATGATGCGGGAAACATAAATAATAAGAGAAACTAGAAGAGCTAGTATTAACTCGTGTCACTCCAAGAAGTCCTTAACAAGAGTAAATAATAGTAGGACTGTAGGAAGGATGGAATGCATGACACAAACTTGAAGGAAAACAATTGGAAGCCAAACACTTTTGATTGCTTTAAAATTATGATGCACAAGAGCAAAATTTCAATATCAATGTACACTAGAGATCATTGTTCCTCTACGATTTATTCCAAATAATAACTCAAAACAAAATCTGGTTATCAAAAAAAATGGGACAAAGAGTTTCAATGGAAATTTCTCATATCTTGTACCATGCCAAGCTTGCCGATTGAACCATCAAATGTTTCCTTCAATATTATAGGTTCTCTCTTCTTCCCATTTATGTTGAGCTCAATTTCCTATTGTTCTCTATTACAACTTATAAGACAAGCTTATTCTTCGAAACTCGTAATAATCCAATCACATTTATATCAAATGCATTGGTATAGTGTACTTAATGCAGATGTGGTTTGCATCATGTACTCGTATCATGAGGCAACTAATGATTTGGCTTAGACACCAAGATCGGTTAATTATAGTAGTTTTTTTTTTTTTTTTTGAAAACAATTAGAGTATTTTTAGTTTATGGAAAGTCGTAAGTTAATTTAGGATTACTATTTAATAGGTAAGTGAAGATTACTTTAGTGGGCACACAAACACATCATATTTGTGTCCAAGAAGTAGACATAGGAAATTAATAAAAAGAGTTTACAAGGTTGAGTTGGAATAGATGTTAGTACGTTTTTTTTTTTTTTTTTTTTGATATTTGATTTATTTTTGCAATTAAAGCCTATAAAAGGGTGTATGATGTAATATTTAGGAGTTGATTGATTAATGTAATAGAATTGTGTTTTCTTTTGAGAATTTGGTAATAATTCTTTGTGCGTCTGAATTGGATTGTGCGTGGATTCGCTCAATCAATTTGGAAAAATCTCCGCTGCATCAGTTTGGTATCAGAGTCTCAATTTGGTTAGGGTGATTTGGATAAATCATGCACCAAAAAGGATGAACGAACAACGAGTCAAAGATGTTTATGAATGAAATGAGTGGAGGTTTGATCAATTGTTTGAATCGCAACAACGCATACAAGCGTCGTTGGATCTTTTGACTACTCAGTTTGAAGAATTCTTTGATTTGGATTTCAACGATGTCTGGAACTGTCAATTGAAACCTGCTTTTGGTGAGGAACCATAAGAGAACTCCAGTTTTGATGGGGAGGAAATTTTATGCGAAAAAGAAGGAGTTCTTTTTCCTTATGGCGACGACAAAGTAAATTTTGTCTTCTTTGAGTAGGATCCCGACAACTTGGACGAGGCGTCAAATCTTGATTATGATGGAGACGACTTCATGGAAGACAAGGCAGTCGTTGGAGACGATAGTTTTGTGATCGAGGTGATTTCCAAGCTTGAAGTTCCTCAAGTGGTTGAAGAGGTAGTTGGTGATGCGACTGTCGACGATTACTCCCTTAAGATCGTTGCATGGGTAGAAGCCAAGTTTGCAACAACGCCTTTTTGTTCGTTGCTCAAAGTCACATACGTGAAGCCTAATTTTGAGGAGAAAGTTGTTCCGAATTGAAAGACACGAGAGGGTACGTAAATTCGAGGGTGAATTTTTCAAACTGGGGAAGAATGATGCAGATGTAGTTTGCATCATGTACTCGTATCACGAGGCAGCTAATGATTTGGCTCACATGCCAAGATCGGTTAATTAGCGTATTTTTTAGTTTATGGAAAGTCATTAGTTAATTTAGGATTACTATTTAATAGGTCAGTGAAGCTTTAGAAAGATTACTTTAGTAGTCACGTACACACGTCATATTTGTGTCCAAGAAGTAGAAATAGGAAATTAATAAATGAGTTTCGAAGGTTGAGTTGGAATAGATGTAAGTACGTATTTTATTTTCTTATGTCTTATTTATTTTTGCAATTAAAGCCTATAAATGGCTATATGATGTAATATTTAGGAGTTGATTGATTGATTTAATATAATTGTGTGTTTTTTTTTTGAGAAATTGGTTTTAATTCTTTGTGTGTCTGAATTGGATTGTGCGTGGATTCATTCAATCAATTTGGAAAAATCTCCGCTGCATCAGTACCAATTTCATACTAATGGTGTATGAAATTAGTGTTTTGTGTTTTTGTGCTCTTAACATTGTTTTTCTTGTTCTTTATTATCAATAATTTCAGAAAATGTGTTGAACACCATATCCAATTGTTAAAAGGAATCCAATTTGAGCCATGTCTATTCAATGCATTCCCTAAAGTTTTCCAAAAGCAACTCATGAAGTTCACATCTTGAGCAAAAACAGTTGTTCTCAACTGTGTAAAGATGATGGCTCAAAGAGCTTTGCTTTGGGGATCTCTAAATATAAATCTTCAAGCCTCTATTGTAGATGCCTTCACCAAGATGGACAGTCTCTTTAAGAGGCCATTTGAGCTTTGTTCATGGCCTTGATATTTTGATGGTTTTGTTGTTATTGTGGTTGGGTGTGTGTTGTTTTTTAAAATCCCCTTTTTGTCTTTTTCTTATTGAAGTGAGCAGCTTGAAATTCTCTTTCTTATCCTAAATAAGGAGGTAAGCAATGTGCATGGCACAAGAAGTCTTTGAAAACGGAACACGTTTTCCATTTTGGAATGATGATCCACATACACTACAACAAACATTGAATAATGCATTTAATATTCTTTGGTGAACCAAAAATTAATTCCGTGTTCTTGCTAGGGTTTATTCTTTGCATAGCGTAGCTGGTATAACTTGTCATTGCCTTTCTTCCATTTGATAGTTTCCATGCTCGACCGTGATATTAATCTGGGCATCTGACTATTAGTAATTTTATCTTGTCCAAGATGACCAGGTGCCCCATTACCATAAGTTTCTAATTTTCTCACCACTTCGTTCTGGAGAGGCGCGAGGGACATAAGTCTGGTAGTATAGATAGCTGTCATGAGAAATCTAAATGTCCTTTTCTAGATTTTGGATCAACTTATATCATATTTAGAATTCTTAACGAGGAGAAGTCCTCTTTCTTAGTAACATTGTCACTTTTAGTTTTTGATGAGAAACACCTTTTGTTTAGTAAAAACTAAAAAGTCGTTGTAGCTACAAAAGCTTGGACAATACAAAACCAAATACAAAATTAAAAAAAACAAAAACATAGAGGCTAAAAAAGAAAACTACAAGCAATTGACAGCTTCATTCTCAACATTAGTTTTCTAAGAGGAGCATAGCTGATTTATTTATTTATTTATTTTTTTTGCGAACGGGAAACACATTTTTGAGAGATGTATTAAGGATGGAAATCAATATGTTTTAACGCGCGAAGATGACATTAAGGAGAGATGGAGAAGCTACTTCGATAGTTTTTTTAATGATAGCCAAGTTGATATCATAATAGATGAAAACCCACACAATAACAACATAGCCTTAATCTCAAAATTAATTGGGGTCGGCTGCATGGATCAAACTTTTCCATTGTTCATATGAAAATTCACACCAAGAAAGAAATTTAAATTACACAGATAATACTAAGATCCCAAAGGTTAAAGAGACATTTAAAAAGATGAAAATAAGAAAAACATGTGGTTCAAATGAAATATCCGTAATGGTTTGGAAATGCTTAGGAGAAATTGGATTGACTTGGTTAATAAAACTTTTTAATAAAAATTTTAGATCAAAATGAGTGCCAATGGGTTAGTGAAGAAACACTCTTGTACCAATATGTGAAAACAAAGGAAACATTCAAAGTTCAAACTATTGAAGAATTAAACTTATGAGTCATACTATTAAACTATGGGAGAGGATAATTGTCAATAGGCTTAGAAGAGAAACAACAATAACAAAAAATCAATTTAGCTTCATGCTAGGAAGGTCGGCTATGGAGATGTTTTTCCTTGTAAGAAGATTGATGGAAAAATATAGAGTAAAGAAAAAGGATCTTTACATGATATTTGTAGATTTAACAAAAGCATATGATAAGGTTGGTAGAGATGTTCTTTGGTGGGTTCTAGAAAGAAAAAAAGTGCATGCTAGGTACATAGACACTATTAAAGATATGTACGAAAGAGTAGTAGCGAGTATAAAGACATTTGGAGGAACCACAAAAGTATTTTTCATTACAATATGACTACATCAAGGATCGGCTTTTAGCCCATGCCTCTTTACTTTAGTTATTGGTGAACTAAATAGGCATATTCAAGAGGATATACCATGGTGTATGTTATTTGTTGATGATATTGTCCAAGTGGATGAAATAAGAGATGAAACGAATAAGAAATTAGAACTTTGGAATAATACATTAGAATTAAAAGGCTTTAAGTTGAGTAGGACGAAGATTGAATGCATGCATTGTGAATTTAGAAATACTAGACATCAAGATGATGGAGTGGTAAAATTAGAAAAATAAAAGTTCATAAGATGAACCACTTTAGATATTTATGATCAAGCATACAAAATAATGGTAATATTAAGAATATGTCACACGTATAATTCAAGCTGGATGGAAGAAATGGAGTGCAACAGGTGTGATCCGTGATCGAAATATTCCTACCAAGTTAAAAGGAAAATTTAAAGGACCGCAAACAGGCCATCTATGCTTTATGGAAGTGAATGTTGGGCAGTAAAAAAACAATAAGTACATAAAATGAACGTAGCAGAAATGAGGATGCTTTGGTGAATGTGCGGTGAAACTTATAAAGATGGAATAAGAAATATATGAAGTCAAAGAAAAGTATTAGTAGCACCAATTGATGCAAAGATTAGGGAAGGGCGGTTGCAATTCTTTGGACATCTCGAAAGAGCGCCTGTATACCCTCCTCAAGAAACAAAAGCTAACTTGGGATTCATTAATTAGAAGAGATTTAAAGGATTTGGAAAGCACACCATTAATTGCACTTAATTAAGTGCAATGGAAGAGTTTGATCCATGTAGCTGACCCTAACTAATATGGGATTGAGACTGTTGTATTCTCAACATTAGTTTTGCAAGAGCTCAGATGATTTTTTTGTGCGAACAGGCAATCCGTTTTTGAGTATCTTGAAATTAAATGTACTTTCAGAAATTGATAATAATGCAAATGGTCCAAAGCTTGAACCATTGGAAAAAAAAGTTTGTTGTAGGTGGTTGTACCTATGCTTTGCATTGAATTCCTCATCTCAAAATTCAAAAGAGTGCCTTTCTTGATGCAATACTTAGATTCTTATTGCTGAGTGCATTCACGTGGTACTTCAAAACTCAATTCTTTTGGAGAGTCTGTAACTATAAAAGTGGTGCTTCAGTTTTTTACTGCCTAGTTTCTTCAAATGTCTTTGATGCTGTTTTATTCCAAATGCTCTTCGTACAATTAGTTTGAGGGAACATTATTGTGCTAAATTTTTAATTTGTGGTTGTAATGAAGTTCATGAAGTGTACTAGAAGTCTAGAAGGATCTTTACTTTATCATGATGTACTTATTCTATGATTAAGTTGCGGGGTGGTCAAAGTTTATCTCCATTCAAAAGATTCTCAAGAAGTTCTCATTGGGAAAAGCTCGGCAATTCATTTATCACTCGTTTATCAATTTTATAACCGAAGTTTTATAGTGAGATGTGCATTTACTCTTTATCTGGTATCAAGTGGAAGTGCAAGTGTTCATCTATGTATGGAAATCATTCTTGCATGTTCAAGACGGAAGATTTTATTTACCTGTGAGATGCATTTAATAATCTAGGCGTGAAAAAATTGCATCTGTTGATTCAAAAAAATTTTAGCTGTTCTGGACCTGGTACCTTCAATATGCATCTCACAGATAAATGATGCTAAAATATCAAAGCTTTTCAAGAAGTAAAGTTGGGAGGATTTTTTCCCTGAAATATAAGAATGGACATCGCCAGGTATAATTTGGGGCTAAGTGCTTTATCCTTGTCAGCAGTTTACTACTATTGGCCAATTTCACAATCTCGGACTACTTTAGGACTTGGAAAATGACTGTCTATTCTTCCGTCTTTCCTCATAAGCCATTTTCTTATCTGACTTCTGTAAAGTGGATGAATATAAAAAGCTGTTCCTTTTTACTACCTTCCCCTTTAAACTTTATTACAAAATGCATAAATTAATGGAGGACAATGAAACTATTAGTTAATAGTTATGGGTTGGAGCAAAGATTTCTGTTTATAATTATATCCGTTGCTGGAGCGTCTTGAAAATAAATAAAGAATGATGTTGCTTTGATGGGAAGAACTTAATCAACAAGCTATGCTGATATTGTGAAGTTTAGCATCATATTGGTACCATATTTTTTATTATTAGTTTAAACCATGAAATATTTTAAAATTGTATTGTCCATTGTTTTTAAATTCACTCTGTTTGTTGATTTTTTTGGTGGGATATTGAGCCTGCAGGTGACGTGGAGCTGACAAATATGCAATTGAAGCCTGAGGCACTTAATGCATTAAAGTTGCCTGTTAAGGTGAAGGCTGGATTTCTCGGATCAGTGAGGCTTAAGGTTTGTTATTTTCAGTGAAATTTTTTAAATAATCTATTTATTTATTTGTTTTTTTTGAGACAATTGCATTAGTCGTAATTTATTTATTTAGTTGTGAATCTTGTGATTGTCGATTATTCTCTTTTCATTTAGGTTCCTTGGAGCAGGCTCGGGCAAGAACCAGTCATTGTTTACCTGGATCGAATTTTTCTTTTAGCGGAACCTGCAACTCATGTTGAAGGTTTAAGTGAGGATGCTGTCCAAGATGCAAAGAAAACTAGAATAAGGGTGAGAGAGGGCACTGTATTGCTTTATTTTGCTTTATTGTAGCATTCTTTGGATGGTTTATTTTTTCTTTTTTTGTTTATTGTAATAGGAAATGGAAATGAGGCTACTGGAGAGCATGCAACAACTAAAGTCTGAGATGGTATGCTTTTGTATTTTGCGAATTTTATGATCATGTATTAGGAATTGCAGCTAATGTGCATTCTTGGTTCTTGGGAGGTAAATAGTAATTGTCCTTCTAGTTTTTTTTTTTTTTTTGGTTTACCACGTAGTGTCCAGCGCGAACCCGCGCCGACTAATCCACACTCGGGCACTGTCAGGCCCATGGTCCTTCTAGTTTGTACATAATTTTTTTTTTTTTTTGGGCATTCCTGTTTTTTATTTTATATTAGGAGATTCTTATATTGTCATCTGATTTGATTACTGTTGATGCATCATCTAATTTTATTACCTTCTCTCTGGAGTTTAGGCTTATTAGTTTTACAGATGCTCAGGATTTTATTTCTTACTCAGATTGTGTGTTTTGGTGCATTTACTTGGTCAGATTGGCAGATGATTTTGTAGTTCCTTTTTCTTTTTCCTTTTAGGACCTCTTTGAATGTTTACATCTTGTCAATATCATTGGTTATGGACATTGAATTGAACTTGTGAAAATTTAATGTATTCCTAGTTATGTCATCCTTTCTGATTCAGTTGTTTAATTTTTCTTTTTGTAGAATACATCATGGCTGGGATCCTTAATCAACACTATTATCGGTAACTTGAAGCTCTCTATCACCAATATCCACATTAGATATGAGGACCTAGAGAGGTATGCCGATTCTAAGGATTATTATTTTTTTTTTTTCGTAAAAGTCGACTACCTATACAAATTCTTGGTTTCTATGCTGTAGCAATCCTGGACATCCCTTTGCAGCTGGTGTAACACTAGACAAACTTTCTGCTGTGACGATTGACGATAGTGGTAAGGAAACTTTTGTGACTGGTGGTGCACTAGACCAGATTCAGAAGGTGCTTCCCTCTATCATTATTGGTTACATTATTGGTTCTTTTTATCTTGAGCAGTTGTGAATCTGTTAGAAGTTGCTTTCTGGGATGAACTTTTGGCAGAAAATTGAACATTTTAGAAACCTTTATTTATTCCAGCATTAAGGAGAAATAGGTGTCGTCTCTCTATGAGGTCCGCAATGGAATCTCATTGCCTACGGCTTATCTACACTCTAACCTGTTCACCCTTTGGGGTGAATAAACCAAAAACCCACTGTTCGAGGAACAACATATGATACATTGTTATAATGTGACAGACATTGACTTTGGCTATTATTGGTAGAAATATAACTAAAGAATTAGCGATGTGCATTTATTGTTTTGCATTCTACCATGTGAGTAGGCCGTCGAGTCTTTCATGTCAGTTACGATGTGATATCTTCTAGTATGTTATAGCATTGGTGGGTGCATGCTAATATCTTTTGTTTCCTTTAATTCTTTTCCTTCAACCAGGGATAAGTAATTCTGACTTTGCCCTACACTTTGCCTACTAAAATTCATAATTGACTCGAAGAAGCTAAATTTGACGATTATTGTAAAAATCCCATTTCTTGTGGAATTTTGTAGAGTTCCAGCTAAAATATTTAAATTACTCATAGAGATTCTAAAAGATAATAAAATAAACTTGATCGTAAGCTTTAATTGTTGAAGTAATAAATTAATAATAGAAACTGTTTCCGATCAAAAAAATAAAATAAAAATAAATTAATAACAGAATCCAAAGTAAGATAAGTTATGAATTACGATACCTAATATTTAATTCTATTGCATGGATAAGCCATTCTTCTAGACGATGTCTTTATTTTCGTAGTCAACATATAGATTGAAATTTCACTTACAAAAATACTAGGGCCTCATGAAGAAGTGAAACTTTGTGCATCTTTTATTAGTTTAGGAGTGTTTCAGCCTAATAAATCTTGACCATGTTAAGATCATTCTTTGATTATTTAGCTAGAATCTCATTAAAGAAAATTTTATTTTTGAAGTTCAATCTCCTAACTATTTAAACATTTGGATGTGGATTGAAAAAAAGAGACTGTTATTACAAATTACAATCAATGGTTCTATATGATCTAGTTTGCTTCTTGGATGGTGCATGATAGGATTTGACTCCATCACAAGGCTCGAATATTTGATCTGTTAGGAACCACTAAAGCGATGGTTATTGTTTATTTTCTCTTTTTTGAGAAGAAACATAATGTCTCCTATCCAAAAAAAAAAGAAGAAACATAATTTGTATTAACAAATTGCAAATAGTGATGCAAATCAACAATAAGAACGTTTGTGGACAGCCATTAAGTTCATACATTCGTGAATAGTTATCATGTGAATGTCGAATTAATAAGAACTTATTATTTTTGTTTTTATCGAATTCAATTAGTCTTTAGAAATTTCTGCCTTTTTCTTTTTTCTTATTTTTCAAATAATTTTAGAAAAATGGAAATTATTCGATAAAATTTATCAAGTTTTCTCAAACCTTGAAGTAATTCCATCAAACTTGATTAGAATCTGCATTTATCTCATTGACACATTTGTATTTTTCCTATTACATGTACTTGGGAAGGAATTCTCCCATTGGAAAATGAAAAAATTTTGCCAGATTAATTTGATTTATCATTCCTTGCCTAGCATCTCTAGAAGAATGTGATTATTTTTTTTTTCTTTAGGATTTGATCTCGGGCATAGTATGTATCTGAATTACTTCAGTAATATTCTGATCGAAGTTATTTTTATTGCTTTATTGATATTCTTTAGGAATTTTTATGGTCAAAGTAATTTATTGGTTCTGTCTGGCACCTCTGTGGCTTTTCATGATTTCATGTGCTACAGTCAGTGGAGCTTGAACGGTTGGCTCTCTATTTTGATTCTGATATTCGTCCATGGGAAATCGATAAAGCATGGGAGCATTTGCACCCCTCAGAGTGGAGTCAGGTGTATTATCATAATTTCTCTGTTGCAATAAGTATTTTCCTGCTTATATCCTATTTTATTGTTGCAACGGTAATCACATTCAGTTCAATGTGTTTCAGGTGTTTGAGTTTGACAATAAGGGAAGAACTGTGGTCTCTATTAGTGAGGAGCACAGTTACATTTTGCAACCAGTTACAGGGAATGCACAGTATACAAAGTTGCGTTCAGATGAATCTAAAAGTGCCGATCAGCCTCTGCAAAAAGCATCCGTTAACTTGGACGATGTTACTCTTTGTTTGTCAAAGGTTTGTCTTGACAGAATTTTTACTGTTCGTGATATTCATTGCTGCCTTGCTCGTATAAAAATGTTGGTCTTTTGAGATGCAGGATGGATATAGGGATATTCTGAAGCTGGCTGATAACTTTGCTGCCTTTAATCAACGTTTAAAATACGCTCATCATCGTCCATCTGTCTCTGTAAAGTTGAATCGCAGAGCTTGGTGGAAATATGCTTTTAAAGCTGTATCTGATCAGATCAAGAAGGCAAGGTTGTGCAATTATTTCTCTTAATCTTCATCTCTTTTCTCTGTTCTTTGAGACCAAATACCTTTTTAACATAACCAGTTCATTGAGTAAGCATATTCCTCGTATTCCACGGTCTAAAAATTTTCGAGACTTTCCTGAACTTTTCCAAGTTATTTAAGTTTTTTTCCTTAGACACTGAATAAGAGTTGCATGGTAATGTCACAGCCAAAATATGGTTGTAGCTAATAATGTCAAAGGTAAATTACAAATTCCTCCCTGCAGTTTGCCATAATAAGCACATTGGTCCCTAAAATTTCCAAATATGCACTTTAGAGCCTCTATGACCTTTCTGACTATTGCAGGAATGCACTAACCGGAAAGTGGACAAAAAAAATCATCAAAGCAACTATAATGTAGCCTAATTTAACTGTTATTTGATTCTGAAGTCTTCGACAGTATGTATCTTTTTATAAGATAGAAACTAACTAATTTGTGTCCATTGAGACTCGAATCCCAACCTCTTACACAAATAACCACATACCAAACCATTGAGTTGCTTGGTTGTAGATTTGCATTTTGAGTGATGAAAAGTACAGTAGGGGATTAAAGTGCATATTAGGGTAAAAGGGGTTTGCAATTTATCATTATATCGATTGTTGTTAGAAATGTATATAAAAATATAATAGAATATACAAGACAATAGGTCAATCTCATGTATTAAGGTCTTCAAAAAAATTGCTAAAAGAAGAAATGGAATATATAAAAGATTTGGAACATCATGCTCAAGGAAACATAAGAAAACATTAGCTATAATGTTTTTTCTTAGTACCAAAGGAAAATAATGCAAAGAGGGGTGAAGCACAATGTTACAAACTAGATAATTTGAATGAATTTTCTGGGCAATTCGGTATTTTCAACACGTGGATTGTTTAAAAACCGTTATACGATATAGTGTATATTGTAGTTTATTTATTGTACATCAACATACTTCTTTTGTATGCCTTGAAAAAACATGTGCTCCATTATACTTAAATGTCATTATATAAAGATGGAAGAGCAGCATCTTGGTTAAAGGGGCAAGATTAACACTATCCAATTTGTGTTGAATGCCCTTCCAACTTATTATGTATTGCTGTTTAAAAACCATGAGAGATTGCAAAAATGGTGGACAAGAGAATCTGCATCCTTGTGGAAAGAAAATGTTTGGGTGAGATTCTTTATTTTTTTTGACAAGTGGGTGACATTCTTTTGATACATACATTTGTTACAATGTTGTTGTGGTCCCTTGCATCTCGCATCTAGATGTGTGCATACACGTTTTTCATGTTTGTGCAAGGGACCTCAACGCTGTAGTAAAAGCTTGAGCTTGTAGCTAAAGAATATCACCCTAGCATTTCCTTTTGTGGAAAGGGAAGGATAGAGGCAAGACGACTCATCTGGTGAAGTGAGACTGTGAGAGAAGGTGGAGAGGTCTGTCGATAAGGGAGGTTTAGCCACATTAGAAACATCCAAGAAGGGAATACACTCTTGCAGAAACAGGATTCTAGGGACTCTAGGAGGACCAAACTCTATGTGGGATGAACTGATTAAAAGTAGAATCGGATAGTGATATATTATGTGTGCGAATTGGTAGCCCTTTCTCAAAGTACATTCAAAAGCCCATGGGAGTTCATTGCATCACTCTTTCTCATGTTCATGAGCCACATTGAGACCAAATAGGGGATGGTGACTGTTTCATAATTTGGGAAGATCCTTGGTTAGGAAGAAATGGCTTGACCTTTAGATTTCCCTCTTAATTTCTCAAATGCTCATTTATGTACACAACCTCGTCTCACGGTGAACCTTTCGATTTCGCTAGGAATCTATCAATTATCAAATAGAGAATCAACTGAAATAGATCACATTTAGAACTACTTCATCTCATTAGACTTGACCCAAGGATCGGCTTTAAGCCCGTATCTATTTACTTTAGTTACGGATGAACTAACTAGACATAATCAAGAGGATGTACCATGGTGTATGTTATTTGTAGATGATATTGTCCTAGTGGATGAAGCAATAAATGAAGTGGATAGGAAATTAGAACTTTGGAGGAATGCATTAGAATCCAAAGGCTTTTAGTTGAGTAGGACGAAGACCAAATACATGCATTGTAAGTTTAGAAATACTAGACATCAAGATGATGGTATGGTGAAATTAGGAGAAGTAGAAGTTTCTAAGGTGAACCACTTTAGATATCTAAGATCAATCATACAAAATGATGACAATATCGAGATTCGAGAATGATGTCACACATGGAACTCAATCTGGATGGAAGAAGTGAAGGAGTGCAGCATGTTTGATATGATATTGAAATATTCAAAGTTAAAAGGAAAATTTTTATAGGACCACAATTAGGCCATATGGAAGTGAATGTTGGGCGGTAAAGAAACAACAATTAGATAAAATGAACGTAGTAGAAATGAAGATGCTTATGTGGATGCGTGGTAAAACTCGTAAAGAAAGAATAAGAAATACAAAAATTCAAATAAAAGTAGGAGTAGCACCAATTGACACAAAGATCAAGAAAGAGCGGTTGCGGTGGTTTGGAGACCTCCAGAGACGGCTTACGAGTGCCCCCACTAGAAAACTCGACTCAATAAAAATTGAAGAAATTCGAGGTTGGGGTAGACCAAGGCCAACTTGGGACACATTAATTAGGAGGATTTCAAATGGTTTGGAAAGCTCGCCATCAATTGCACTTAATCGAGCACAATTGAAGAGTTTGATTCATGTAGCAGACCCCAACTAATTTGGGATTGAGGCTATGTTGTGAGCTTTTACTTGATGATGCTTTTGATATCTTAGAATGTGACTCTGTTGTGCAGTGGGAAACTATCATGGGAACAAGTGCTGAAGTATGCCACCTTACGTAAGAGATACATCTCTCTTTATGCCTCATTGCTGAAATCTGATGTTAGCCGGATGGTAGTGGACGATAATAAAGATATTGAGGAACTAGATCGCGGACTTGATATTGAAGTAATTCTTCAATGGAGGTATTCATTTTTCTCCTCTTCCCTCCTTTTGGCTGTGATAAATGTTTATTTTGCTTTTACTGGCTGGGTCAATTCTTTGTAGTATGCTGGTTGAAGTACGTCACATTTTTGAAGATATTTGTAAATCGAGTTTGTTCAGTAAAAATAGTTGAAGCTACTAAAGCTACTATTGACCAGACCATTTGAAATTCCAGCATTTTACATTTGATTATATTGCAAGTCCTGGTTTCCTATTTCTTGGAATCATGTTACTCACCAGATAAGTCTGAGTCTGTGACTTGATTTTTGTTTTAGAGTTTTGCCCGTAAAAGTTTAATCTTAAAATGAAATTCTTGATTTTGTCTTGGAAGAGTTGTAGAACGGCCTTGGTAGGAGGATAGCTTATTATTTCCAAAGATTTGTTTCTTCATGCATTTGTGTCATTTGGTCCAGATAATCATCTGAACAAACTCATCTTCGAGAGAAATACTTGATTAGTAATGATCGTATTATTCAAAATTGCTGCTGTAGTACATTCACTGGATCAATGCAGTTTATGTTAGGAAAACTCCACCTTATGTTGCCCTATCATAATTTCTTCTTTTCTTTTTTTTTTTTTTTCCTCTGATTTTGGTGCAGGATGCTAGCTCACAAATTTGTGGAGCAATCCATGGAGTCAGAACTCTACTCGAGTAAACAGAAACCAAAGGGATCTTGGTGGTCATTTGGATGGTTTGTAGTTTAACTAGAATACTAGTTCATTTGTTTCTCTCTGTTTTTTTTTTTTTTTTTTTGGTTGGTGGTTGGGATTTGAATGATGAGTTTTTCTACTTTCAGGACTGGTTCCTCTGCCAAGGATGAGAATGAGCCTTCGTATTTTAATGATGAAGATTGGGAAAGACTAAATAAAATTATAGGATACAAGGAAGGTCTTGATGATCAAGCACTAGAAGTTCAACAAGAGGGAAATTTTGTTCACACATTATTAGAAGTTCACATGAAACGTAATGCATCGAAGCTAGTTGCTGATCAGAAATGTCTTGCTGAATTATCTTGTAAAGACTTGGATTGCTCTGTGAAACTTCATTCAGTAGCCAAAGTCTTTGGCCTGAGGTTGGGGTCATATCAATTGTCATCACCTAATGGCCTTGTAGCAAAGGTTTTCAAAATTCTTTCCTGCAGTTGGATAGTAAATTTTCTGTGGGGAACATTTCCCTTCTTATGATGACCTGGATTTCTTGTTTTATGCTTGTAACTTGAATCACAATATTTGTGCAGAGTGCAACAGCCAGCGATTCTTTAGTTGGTGTCTTTACTTACAAACCATTTGATGCCAATGTTGATTGGAGTTTGATTGCAAAAGCTTCTCCATGTTATATAACAGTATGTTATCAGTTATTTTCTGCTTGATATTCTTCTTAGTATTGTGGTCGTTTATTGATGAGCAATCTTTACACAGTATTTGAAGGACTCCATTGATCAAATCGTTAAATTCTTTGAAAGCAGTGCCTCTGCTAGCCAAACTATAGCTTTGGAAACCGTGGCTGCAGTACAGGTTTGAATTGTGCTAATGGATGAGATTTGGAGCATTTTTGTTCAATGATATATGAGCTGACAATGCATCCTTTAATATTTGTGTAGATGACAATTGATGGTGTTAAACGTAGCGCTCAACAGCAAGTTTCAAGAGCATTGAAAGATCATTCAAGGTGCTACTTTTCTTAGATTATTTTTAATTTTTGTGGTGGGATCTTTTTGACATGCTTTGAACCACAAATGACATGCATTGTAGCTAAAGCTGAAGATGGAAAAGCCTAGAATTGATGATGTAAGATGATTCTGAAAATGTATATTATAACAAAAACAAAGCCTCAATGCCAAAGTAGTTGGGGTTGGCTACAAGGATCAAACTTTTCCACTCTGCTTGGTTTAATGCTATTGATAGCGTGCTTTCATATGAAAATACTTTGGATGGGTTTACTGCAGAATGAAATTTTAGTGGAAATTACTTTATTAGGTGATTCGTTATAAATTTTAATTATTTGTTCAGGTAAAGGGAGATTGTGGGTTTTTCTTTTCGTATCATGAATTTTGGGTTGTCATTTAGTTAGAATTCAGTTTTCACGTGGAAAGGGAATTGAGATTGATTTTCTATCTTTTGGTTTGAATGAAAAAGAAATAGCGCTTGACCCAAAAAAAACAAACAAACAAGAAGTCGATCTATTATTTCTTTTGGAGTCATGTTGGAGGTCATGTTGAGGAAATTATGTTTGTTTAGAGCTCACTTATTATTCGACTGAAATTTCCGAAAAGATAGTTCATCTTGTTATGGTTGAGTTATGTTATCTATGTCGACTTACTATAGCTTAGGACTTGACGTTCTATATCATTCATTGTTGCCTAGTTCTTAAAATTGATCGAAGGGCCTTAATGTTCCCCTTAAAGGCTCAAAACCTCAGTCAGGTGGCCAAAAATTATGTTCAGGTTGAGGCTTATCTCATGAGGTTTTTCTCTCATCTATGTCAGGCCTGCCTGTGGGATGTATACTATACCTTACTGTTTGATGAGGCCAGAGCCTCAATATTGTAATTGTATATGAAGCTCAACCTCATCTTTTCTCGTTATATTGGAAAGTTCCCTATGTCTGAGATAATGATTGTCGGAACCTCAATAGTTCTATTATAATGTGTGTTTTTCTTCTATTCCTAGGTTTTTCTTGGACTTGGATATTGCAGCTCCAAAGATTACCGTTCCTACAAGCTTCTGTCCGGACAACTCTCACTTCACAAAACTATTGCTTGATTTTGGAAATTTTGTGCTACGCACCCAGGTTCATTAATATGTTTTATGCCAAGTAGTCCATTTTAAATTCCTCTATTAAATAAAACGTGGAAGATGAAGTTCCAACTTGCATTGCAGGATGATTGTGATGAGGTTTCTTCTTTGGAGAAGGGTATGTATGTTCAGTTCAACCTTTGTTTAAGTGATGTATCTGCTTTTCTGGTAGATGGTGACTATCATTGGAGTCAACCTCCTGATGTGTCTCCAAACTCTGCCCCGTCAAACTGCAAAACTTTCTTGCCTGTTATCGACAAGTGTGGGATGGTTCTGAAGCTTCAGCAGGTTGCCCAATTCACCTTCTTTCGTTTTGTCAAATGAAGCTTTGTTTTGCTCCTTTTGCATCTTCTTTTATGATTCTGTCCTTTCCAGACTGGGCAACTCAAACTATTGTATATTCTCATGCCCACAGATTCGATCAGAGAGCCCAACTCATCCATCAACTCGTCTTGCTATTCGTCTGCCTTCCCTGGGCTTTCATTTTTCTCCATCTCGTTACCATCGATTGATGGAAGTTGCTAAAATCTTTCAGAATGAGGACAGTGATAATTCAGACCTTTTTTGTCCATGGAATCAATCTGATTTTGAGGGATGGTTGTATGTTCTTGTTCGGAAGGTTCGTTCTGTTAATCTTTGTTTTTCCAGAGGATATCTGAACTATTAAGTTTGTAAAAACCTTTTGCAATTTTCCACGGTAGGGTATAGGAAACAGGGAAGCTGCCTGGCAACGCAGGTACTGTTGTCTAGTTGGTCCATTTCTGTATGTATTGGAGAGCCCGGGGTCCAAGACGTACAAACAGTCTCTCAGGTTTGTCATCTCGTCGACCTTGCGTTTCCTTGTAACTTGACAATTTGGAGGTGAACTTCTATGATATGTTAGAAAGTTTGCTGTTCTACTTCAAGGACTTAGTGACATGTTGATAGAACTTTATTTGATTTACTTCATGAGAATCGTGCAATGAATGACTGAAGAGGATAAGACCAGGGTGGAGGAGCTGCAGTTTATTATATTTGATTCAGAGTTTACTACAAATTGAAAAGACAACTCGAAGTACTGATTGTCCTTCAAGTGGACTATCTCTCTCCAAAATAAAATATCTGATTGAAACACTATGCCGAAGTCAGTTTTACGACTCCCTTGACTTAGACTCCAAACCTGACCTTGGTTCACATTACTAACCGGTTCACCAATCATTTCACCCGTCTGACTTCATTATATTTGTGCTGTTTCCTTCAACTGTGATCTGCCCATCTTGCTTCTTAAAACCGAAACACCTATACAGCTATGCTCAATAAGAGGTCTATCACATTTATAGTTGAATAAATATATGTTTTCTCCCACTGAAAACGGAGAAAATAGCAGGATAAGGTCTTACCCAAGTCCCAACTGCTAAGGCTTATAATGCTTGAAGGAAGAATGGGGGAGGCTCTTATAATGCTTGAAGGAAGAATTGGGGGGGAGGGGGGAAAGAGGTAGACAGTCTTTTGCTCCTTTAGGAATACTTCAAGGGCCAGCAATTTCCATCATCCTTGAATATTGAGTTTTTAATACAGAAAGACTTTTCTTGTTTTAATTTATTTTTGCTTCTTATTCTGTCATCATAGTGCGTTCTAGCTTGTCTTTTGACTATTATCACTTGTTCTACAACCTTTCTTGGCCAAAGATTATTTGCTGTCACCTTCCAAAATGATCCTGACTATAATAAAAGTATACAGTAATATTAATCCTGCATGCCTTCTCATTTAATCGAGCACAATGGAAAAGTTTGATCCATGTAGCCGACCCCCAATTAATTTGGGACTGAGGCGTTGTTGTTGTTGTTGTATGCCTTCTCATTTAAGTTGTTTCTATTGATTTGTCTCCGTACAACAGATATACCTGCAGTCTGTTTACATTCATCTCATGAATGGAGAAAAACCTCAAAAAGATTGAAAATTTTATTGTCTGTGGTGATGTCAAAATTCCAACATTGATGCCTTTTCAGTCTGCGAGGGAAACAAATATATGTGCTTCCAGTGGAGTCTTTTGGAGATGTGGAGCATGTTTTGGCAATTAGTGAAGCTGGGCTATCAAATAATAAGGTTCACCTTATTACATCTATGTCAAGACTATGATTGCACTTCGTTTCATAATACGAGTACACTGCTATGATCTTTTTTTTTTTTGTTTTTTTTGTTTTTACTTCTTTAATGTGTTGCCTTTAGGTTCTCGAAGATTTAAATGCACTGATCTTAAGATGTGATTCTGACGATTCAAAGAAAACTTGGCAAAGCCGCTTCCAAGGGGCTATATATCGAACTTTGGTACGACATTGAACATCCCTCATCTTTCTTAATCTTCTTCATTTTTAAAGGTCTCCTTATCTAATCTCAAATGGATAGTTGAAAAATTAGTTACTTTACTCTCAATCTGAGGCATTTTTTTTTCTAAAAATTTTAGCCATTGTTATTTGTGGACATGCATGATCATTAACTAATAAATTTCACTCAAGTGCTCTGTGACATTCTGTGAGCGATATTGGATCTCATCAATGTGATATAAATATTAATAAACCTAGCCTTGTCCTACATTATTTGTTGAGATTTATAGTTCGTCATACTATTCAGGTTTTACCTTTTCGATGTGCATTTAGTTAATTAGTTTTCGATTTCACTTAAAGAGCATTACCTATTATTAGTATTGCTTTGGGATTACTGTTGCTCTTTGGACTTGAACATCCTAGGTTTGTATTGTTTTTGGAAAATAAATATTAATTGAATGATGTTCTTTTGCTACATACATTTGTTAGTTGTTACAAAGTTAATGAGACTCCTTGAACCATGAATTGAGATGCGTAACCCACTCATTTCAAATTGTGTCTAAATTAGCAAATGTATGTATCAAAAGTATGGCACCCTAGCATTTTCCTATGTTTTTTAGTGGTTATTCATAATCCAAGTGGATGCGAAGTTGTTAGGACATTTTGTGTTCTTTATCTTCTACTTTTTTTAAAAAAATATAATTGCTCTTTGGCGTGTACATCCATGATTGGTATATGTTATTTTAATGGTCATTCATACTCTAAGTGGATGATAGGTTGTTTTAGGTCATTTCTGTTCCTTATCTTGCGCTTTTTCTTTGGAAAATAGGGTTAATGCCCCCACGCAATTTGGAGATATAAATAGATATGTTATATTCAAAATAGAAATTAATATGAAAAACGAAAACCGGTGTGATTATTTGGTTACGTTTTGATGAGAAACAATTTAATATTGTTAAATTACTTTCATAATTACTTATAGTGAATAATATGGAGTATTTTTACTTAAATGTTTGTTCTCAATTTTTTCAAACCAAAAAACCCACAAAATATTGAAAAGATAAAATACATATTAGAGAAAACACAAGGTACACAAGTAAATGAAAAACCCATGAGTAAAACTTATCTCTTTCACACACGTCGAGAATATAGTGACTAAAAAAGTCGGGTATGCTGATGTGAAAATGGCAGTGTATGAGTCATTCATCTTTTTTTTTTTTTTTTTTTGTTTTCATTGACATAAAAATTGAGTTATTGGAAATAATTTACAACAAATAAAGGAGATTTGGTGTATCAATTCAGTTAAGATGTGCTATTGAAGTATTGAACATGGATGATTGATTCCATTACAAATTTTTGTTCATTTAGTCAAGCCTTATATTCATGACAGATATTGAGAGATTTTTCTTTTGTTTTTAATTACTACTTAAAACATTCTAATGGAACTTGTGGATACTATGATTTAGAAGCAAGTTATTATTGTCTGCCTCCAAGAAACTAAATGGGTAGGATAAAAGAATAAAAAATAGGAAATATAGGGTTTAAGTTGTGGTATACCAGTATAGATAGAAAAAGTAATAGGGTTTGAATTATCGTTTAATATAATTATAACGACAGGGCCATTTATGTTAAGGGGATACACAATCCTAGTTAAACCAATTATTGGAGATGAAAGGATTAACATAATCAGCCTTTATACATTGCATGTAGGACTAAATGAGAGCATTAAACTTAACGGGAGGATATAGCTAGACTTATTCAAGGAATACCCCTAGATGAAAATGTTTTTGCTGAAGGGGATAATGAATGGATATGTAGGGTTAGATAATGATTTATAATATATTCTTGAGAGTTCATTGAGAATATAGTTATGGAAATAGAAATGAAGGACAATCTATCCAAGGGTTTACTTTGGCATAAGATTTAGTCATAGGTAACACTTAATTACATTTAGACGCTCATTAAAAAACCATATTAACTTAAAGTTTTTTGATGAGTTCATTCCTTGCTCCTTTCGGAGCACTTGCGACTAAACTTTCTCGATGCCAACTATGAAGCTGTGAAAGATATTTGCAACCAAGGTTTGAAAAATCGAAAAAATTTGCCGAATTTCTGGTGTGTTTTAACGGTCTCTTAAAGGGAGAAGCGAAACCCATCGACAACGATAAACTTGTCAAAATTTACCTGAAATTTTGATAAAACTACAAAGTTTTGCTAGCTTCGTTGAAGTTCCGTTAAAAAGTGGTGATGTTTGACAAGTTTCTGAAGAAGTTTATCGTTTTTTCATCGAATACCCAAAAACCCCTAAAGAGAAGAAAAGAGAACAAAAAAGGAGAAAGACAAGTTTTGATGATCCGTATCTTAGAATTTGAGATGCACAACACACTCCTAGTGCCTTAGTTCATATGGGTTACGCAGATCTTTAACTATTCACAAATAGAAGGAAGTGATGCCCTCGTCAATCTTTGAGAGAGTCATATTTTTTGAGAGGAAGGAGTTGAGATTTGAGAAGACAAGAGAGATCGTAGTTGAGAGGGGTGGTACGATGATGATCTTCATAGGGAGAAGAACCGCTACTCTTTGTAGAGGAGACAAAAGAAAAAGAGTTGATAAGTGAGTGAGCTTGTGAAGACGACACCATTGAAATGTGTTTTATTGTCTACTTTTGGGGCTCCATGGGTAACTCACTTGACTACGCAAATTAATACACCATCTCTTATGTATCTTTCGGTTATGCATTACTATGTGAAAAACACATCGAGATGTGTAACTAAAGAACTACAAAGTGTGTTCTTGTAATCATGTAAATCAAGATTTTGCATTGTTTTACTAACGATTTTTTATTTTGTCAAAGATTTATGTTTTTTTTTTTCAAATATATACATTTTTTCAAAAAACAAAGTGTGCGTAACATGGATAGATTTAAACAAAGTTATATTTTTTCCATCAATGTTATTGTATACTTTTTGGTACCAAATTATTATGTGTGTATGCATGGGTTGATCAAAAAGTTTAGAAAACTTTTAGAAATTCTTTGATCAAAATAACTAAAAATATAAATTGTGAATTATAAAATAAGTTCACAAATTTATAATTAAAGTTAATAAAAAGAATTTCATTGCCTAGACTACTTTACCACCTACAACAAAAATTAAGTAAAAGTTGTTAATGAAGAATCTTTAGTGAGATGGATGAGGCATCACAGTTGTTAATGAAGAATCTTTAGTGTGATTGATGAGGCATCACTTGCCAAAGGCGAGGTTAGGGGTGGTCGTGGGCATGGTTCAAAACTTTCACTTCGCTCTAAACTTTGCAAAAATTCACTGGTACACGAAAGTTAATGAAATTTCATTTTTTTTTGAAAACTATAAAATTTAAATTTAAATGCTTAAAAATCAAATTTCTCTAAAAAATGATAAAAATACACTTAATCATAAAATTATAATGTATAAGAATCACATACAATTGTTTAAAATAGTTATTTTCCAACACAACACGTCATTCACAACACTCATGACATTAATGTTCATTTTTATATTGGTTTATATGATAAAAGTTGAATTTTTTTTTTCTACTTGTGAGAGAATATAAGTTTCTTTTTGACTTCAACAAGAGTCGAACCCACAACTAAGGTTTGAAAAATCGACAAACTTCGATTGAAGTTTGTGATAATGAAAACAGGGAAGTAAACTTTGACATGTTTTGCTAAACTTCGATCGACTTTGATGGTATCCATCGAAATCATTAAAAAAGAGATAAAAAAAATGCAAGCATTTTAAGAAATCAACGAAGTTTTTGCGGAAGTTATCGAAGTTACTCCTGAATGAAATAAAATTTGAAAATTTACTTCTTTTCACATCAAGCAGCAAATAAGGTAAAAAGTTATCATATACATGTGTGTTACGAATTGCATGTTTATTGCAAAATAACGATTTTAAACAATCGTATTGTGATTATTATACATTATTGTTGTATGATTAAGTATATTTCAAACATCTTTAAGAAGAAATCTGAGTTTTCTAGCATTTAAAGTGAGATTCCATAAACTTCCGTGCACCGGCGAATTTTTGTAAAACTTCCCTCGTCAAAGTTAACTTCCTCAAATTATTTCCGAATTTTAAGTGAGCGAAGCTTAAGGCGAGTTGAAGTTTCAAACCTTGGTTTCCCAAATTAAGCTCATCAAGTAGGACATTGATTAAGAATTTATCCATGCTCCTGCCCTAACGAACCGCTCCTTTGCTGTTGTTGCTTTGGTTTTGCTGATTGTATTAAGTAATGATTCCTCCATATCCAAGCACATGAAAATAAAGAACTCTTTTATTTTTGAAATTTAATGCTATTGAAGCATATGAATGGTAGAAAGACAAATAACATACTGAGCTTGTCTTAGAATGATATAGAACTAATTATAGTAATAAAGAATATTCTTTTTCCAGAAGAAATTACCATTCTTTATTAATTCCATAGTCGTTCCGCATAGACCTAGCAAACAAGTCTTGTTTAGCAGCCTAATCAAAGATGGTTGCATTGCTAATATCCCTTGCCCATAGATTTCCAATCTTATATTGAGTATCAATTAGCCCATTTTAAATCTTTGTCATTCTTTCAAAACTCATTCACATACCACCCCAAATGCAACTATTGGAACCTACACTTCACATAACCTCACCGATAGGGAAGTAGAGGAATTAGGAAATCTAATAAAACCAGTCAAACCCACTAGACTTAACCCATGTGGAAAAGACAAATGGTCATGGAAACTTGAAAACTTTGGAAGCACATATAAATTATTCTTTAGTACTTTTACTGCATACCTCAAATGCCTGACCTTCTCCCAACATAAATCTGATTTGGAATGCTATTATCCCCAACACAGTGAAGATGTTTGGATGGTTATTTCTTGTAGGGAAGATCAATACTGTGGATAATCTTCAAAGGAATTGTCCAACTTGGTGCCTTTCGCTCGTTGTTGTGTATTTTGTAGGGATGAAAAGACATTTGCATTCATTGCTACTTTTCTTGGGATGTGTGGCATAGGTGAAAGACTTACTCCAGAGGCAAAATCATTCCACCTGCAAGCATGTAAAGCTCATTTTTGCAGACTGAGGAACTTAATATAGCATAGCAGTACTAAAAGTATTGAGAATAATACTAAATTGTTTACAACATGGTTTATTTGGCGGTATAAGAAAACAACAACAACAACAACATAGCCTCAGTCCCACATGGCGGTATAAGAAACATTAGAAATTTTTAAGAGGAGAATTCTAGTAGACATGTTTGGCAAAAGTGAAATTAGTTGGTGCTGGTGAGTTGGCCAACAATAAGTTTGGATTGGACTGCTCAAATGAATGGCTTAGGAATTGGGTTGCTCTAATGTAAAGGGTATAATGTAAAGGCCATAAGGGATTTTTGGTGTTATTGTTCCCCTAACGAAGGATCTCTGGTCCTTCATAGGGAAAGTATTTGGTTTATTGATTTTATGCATATTTACAGCAATGACTATTCAGCGACAACAAACAACAAACAACAACAACAACAACATAGGCTCAATCCCAATTTCCCAAATTAGTTGGGGTCGGCTACATGGATCAAACTCTTCCATTGCGCTCAATTTAGTGCAATTGATGGTGTGCTTTCCAAATCATTTAAATCCTTCCTAATCAATGTGTCCCAAGTAAGGATCTAAAATTCGACTTTGCCTATAACTTCGCTCACGTAAAATATAGAATAAATTCGGAGAAGTACAATTTGACGTAGAGATTTTTTGTAAAATTTCGACATGATAGAGAAGTATACATAACTTCATTTAAGTGTTAGATAACATTCAAGTTTTATCAAAATGCATTAAAAACATGTTTTTTTTCTTAATCTATGCATGGTCTTAAGTTTCTTTTTTTTTATTTTATTTTAACTTCAATTTTGAATTTTTGATAGATTTGATAGATTTGATCATTATAGATATTATTTCTTTTTTCAACACAATTTTTTAAAATCCATTTCTTATGAGTGAGATTGAATTTTGGTCTTTAATCTTCTAACTTGTCTTTTTTCTTTAACAATATTTCACTTTTCCTACAATTAACATTGAAATTTATATATCTTATCATTACTCTTTAACTTTGATGGAAGTTTTGTAAAATCTCGTTTTCATCTAATTCTTAATTCGATAGTCCAAAAAAATCAAATCATTTTGGTAATTTTATCAAACTTCAGAGAATTTTCATTCCATCTTTTTTTCATTCTTTCTCTTAATTTGGCTGCCCTATTGATATATTTTTATCCATCTCTCTCCTTGCTCGGTCCCATGCCTTTGGACACACTTACCTTGCTCAGTGTTGTTCTCTCCTTATGCAACTACTCATTCCTAGTCTATTGTAACAACATCTTGACAAGGTTCCAAACATTTTGCTGTGGTACTTTTTTCTTAAATTCCATTTGTTTATTATTTTCTGAGTTCAACCTCTTTATTCAAGGATTTTGATCTCTCTTTTTTTTTTTATTATGAATTTGGTCTTTTAGCTTGATGTCAAATACTACTAAGTACTAATTACTAACCTATGTTCATTCTTAGCACTGCCATACACATAATTCAAGAAAATGTAACCTGTCCAATTTATTTTGCAATTCTCTCGGTAACTTTTTGGCTGCTTATGTTTGCCAAAATGTGTGGAGAATTGGTTCATAGACTCCCACTACTTTAACTTTTAGGAAGCATGGAACGAAGAGTTGGGAAGAGATTGAGAGTCTAGACATATAAGTGCATACTACCCTGTCCTGTTTTGCCTCTCTCTGCCCACATTTACTTCTTCTCCTTGTTATTTTTTGAACTTGGCTCAATTTTAGGTTTTCAAGTCATTTGCATTCACCAAACATGAGTTGGAAGACTTGAATTCTGTAGAAACTCTGAATAAGGGCCCTGTCCACCTTTCTTCGGTAAAGTGTTACCCTGGGTTGCTAATGGAAAACTAAATGATGTTATTGTTCCGCACAGTCTGAAAAATTCTGCAAGACTTTCTCAAATTGTTTTATTTCTTACTTTATGTAACAATTCTACATTGTACTTCATCATTGGTTCCCAAATCAAATGGTTCTTGCTCACCTGTCTGCTCACTATTTGGCTTCTACTGAATGTTCAAATTTAGGAACCCAGTTACATTTTGGTATGTGCAGGATTCTGCACCGATTACCAGTCTATCTGAAACATCTTCAGACTCTGGAGATGGAGGAGGTGAATTTGTTGGCAGTGACAGGGATGATCTCCTGACAGTGGAAAAAATGTTTATCACTGGAGTTCTTGATGAACTAAAGATCTGTTTCTGTTACACTCATTGGGTAAGCTAGAACTTAAATAAATTTGGCTAGCAATTGTGGAGTGTTTTTTACTTGTTGGGAAATGAATGACAAAAATATCAATCGATTATTTATTATTATTTTTTTTTATTTTTATTATTTTTATTTTTACTTTTTTACTTTGCTTCTCTCTTTTTCTAGAGTGACCAAGGTTTCATGGAATTGCTGCTTTGTGAGGAAAGCCAGTTATTTGAGTTTCGTGCAAAAGGTGGTCAGGTAACATTTGTTATGCAAATACTGTTCAGGATCTAAATTTATTTGGTTTCTCTTATTATTAATTTTGTTATTTACTTATTTTTTCAATGAGAAATTTTGTTATTTATTTGAATCTAGGTTGAGCTGTCCTTGCAAAGGAATGATTTGCTCATTGGTATGCTGCTGAAATCACTTGAGATTGAGGATTTAGTTGCCTATGATGGAATGCCTGGTCCTCGTTATCTAGCAAGGTCCTTCATTAAGAGTACTGATATGGATACTTTAGATTCTTCTCTGTCACGTGGGCATACTAGATTTGAGAGCCGCACCAGCTCTGAAGTAACTCAAAGCGAAGGAGATGAGAAGTTTTTTGAGGCATCTGAGGATTTGACTGATGATGTTGATTCCATGCAGCCTTCAGAAAATGTACCTGAAAATTCCCTAATTAAACCTCCAAGTTTTAGTCGTATGACTGGTCTACTTCCAGATTCTGATCTTAATGCAAGAGCTGAAGACATGGGACTAGCTGATAATTTGGATAGTTTTGTGAAAGCCCAGATTGTTATATATGATCAGAGCTCCCCTCTCTATAATAATATAGACAAGCAGGTTTTTATCTGATCTTATGCTTGAAATTCCATCACTACTCCGGCCTTCATCATATAATTGATTACGTAATTTACCTAATGAGTCCATACAGGTGATGGTCACATTGGCTACGTTGTCATTCTACTGCTACAGGCCGACAATTCTTGCAATTATGGAATTTGTGAATGCAATAAATGTTGATGATCAGAGCCGTAATAGCGTTAGTAATAAGTCTACTGCACCCGTGGACTTGAATGATAGGAATGGAGAAGATTCAGTTGATGATCAATTTTCGTCCCCAATGCCAGAACCGGTCATTAAAAGCTTACTAGGAAAAGGAAAATCAAGAACCATCTTTTATTTAACTTTAAGTATGGCTCGTGCACAGATTTTTTTGAAGAATGAAAATGGAACTTCATTTGCCACTTTATCGCAGAATAATTTGCTCACTGATATTAAGGTTTTTTTTTCTTTTTTTTTTCTTTTCCTTCAATATATGGGATGATCAATTTCCTCAGGGCTTTTCTTTCTTAATAATTTTTTTTCTTACTTTTTTTATGTTCCCAAGGTATTCCCTTCCTCCTTTAGCATAAAGGCTGATCTTGGAAATCTAAAGATCAGTGATGATAGCCTTACATCTGACCATTCATATTTTTGGGTATGTGATATGAGAAATCCAGGAGGCAATTCGTTCGTTGAGGTATTTTCTTGCTCATTTCTGTCCAATTTCTTATATCTTCTCTGCTTTCCAACAATTTGTTGACTTGCTCACTGGACCAACTTGAATGGTTACTTGTGCTCAGTTATTAGGCAGAGAATGAGACCAGGAAATGTTGTTTTACATATTTTTCGATTATTTGCTAGGAAAATTTTAAAGTTATTATTGGTGCTTTGACCTTTATTTTCAACAAAGAGAAGAATTCTTTTGTTCTTTTGAAAATGATGACTAGATAATGAGTTATCAAGAATTCAAGAATAATGTAGCATAATAAGAGACAAAGTCGAAAATACTTCAAATAGTTAGAAAGAATAAGCTGTATTTTCCAATTACGTACTTTCCTTTTTGTTAAGTTTCATTTATAGTTTCTGTCAGAGATGAGGGAATAATCCCACTTGCCTTGGCATTAACTCTCAAACTAAAAGCCTACACTTAAAACAACTAGTCTCTTTAAACTCTCCTATAACTTGGACCGGGATTTATTCAAAATTTATCATGGTATTAGAGCCATAGTGGCTTATAGCCCATAAGATCCAAGGTCCAAGCAGATTGAAATCCAACAAAAAAATAGAGGCTAAAAATAAAAAAAATGGCTAGCAACACGATTGATAAAGCTAGGCCAAGCCTCCAAGTTGATTATGAAAAATCCCAACTGGTTTGACTTTTTTTTTGGGGGGTTTTTTTTTTGGGGGGGGGGGGGGGGGGGAGTGTTACAAGCTGGGCACGATTAACATCTATGCTCCAGCTTGAGGGGGAGAGTTACAGCTCTAACTAAATAATTAGGAATGTATATATGATTAAAAGCCTTTATTTTTAATCATATATACAATTCGAACTTCATTAAGAACCTTTGTGAATATATCTCCCAATTGTTCTCCAGTTTTCACATATTGTGTCGAAATTATACCCTGTTGGATCTTTTCTCGAATGAAGTGACAATCAATCTCGATGTGTTTGGTTCGTTCATGAAAGACTGGATTCGAAGCAATATGAAGTGTCGCTTGGTTGTCACACCACAACTTCGCTGGTAATGAGACATCAATTCCTACTTCACTAAGGAGTTGATGTACCTACATTACTTCACACACTGATTTAGCCATAGCTCTGTATTCAGATTCTGCACTTGATCGTGAAACTACATTTTGTTTCTTACTTTTCCATGAAATTAGATTTCCTCCAACAAAGACACAATATCCTGATGTGGATGACCCTGCCCAATCAACATCCGAAAAACACTCAATCCTAGTATGACCATGATTGTCATATAGGATTCCACGACCAGGAGCTCCTTTTAAATAGTGCAAGATTTGCTCTACTGCCTTCCAATGATCAATAGTTGGAGATGACATATATTGGCTTACCACACTAACCGGAGATGACATATATTGGCTTACCGCACTAACCGATTAGGAAACAACTGGATGAGTGACAATGAGATAATTCAACTTTCCTAAAAGTCTTCTGTATCTCTCAGGATCTTCAAACAATTCGCCATCGTTTGTAGGCCGCAAATTAGGAACCCCTGGAGTACTACAAGGTTTAACTCCCATCTTTCCTGTTTCTAAGAGTAAGTCAAGCACATATTTTCTTTGAGATAAGAAGATTCCTTTTTTACTCCTGATTATTTCGATGCCCAAGAAATATTTAAGTGCTCCCAGATCTTTGGTATGAAACTGAGTATGAAGAAAGGATTTGAGAGATGAAATCCCTCTAGAGTCGCTGCAAATAATTATGATATCATCCACATACACAACTAATAGAATGCTTCCGCTATCAGATCGTTTGAAGAAAATTGAGTGATCGGATTTACTTTCTGTAACCCAAACCTTTCAACAGCCAGACTAAACTTGCCAAACCAAACTCGAGGACTTTGTTTCAAGCCATACAAGGACTTTCGGAGACGACATACCTTCCCATACTCCCCATGAGCAACAAAACCAGGTGGTTGCTCCATATAAACTTCATCCTGAAGGTCACCATGAAGGAAGGCATTTTTGATGTCTAGTTGATGCAGAGGCCAATGATGAGTGGCTGCCATAGAGATAAATAATTGGACAAAAGTAAGTTTAGCAACTGGAGAAAGCGTATCACAATAGTCCACTCCATACGTCTGAGCATATCCCTTAGCAACAAGTCTGGATTTCAAGAGAGACAGAGCCATCAGGATTGACTTTGACTGTAAACGCCCATTTACACCCAATAGCCTGTTTATCTGAAGGTAAAGTCACTATAGTCCAAGTATCATTTGCATCCAAAACATTCATCTCCTCAATCATTGCATCATGCCATCCAGGATAAGCTAAAGCTGCACAAACAGTTTTAGGCACACAAATAGTATCCAAAGATGTGATAAAAGCACAAGAAGAAGATGACAAGTGATTGTAAGAAACAAAAGAGGTGATTGGTAAGTGCAAGTACGTTTACCTTTGCGAAGAGCAATGAGAAGACTATCAATGGAGGTTGGATCAGATGATGAAGATATTGGGTCATCAAGACAAGTTGTTGAAGAGTCGGGATTAGGATCAGAATGAGTTGGACGACGTGAATACGTGTGTTTGATGGGAGGCTTGACCAGAGCTGGAGGAGAAGGATTAGACAGTGGTGTAACGGGATCAACAGGTGTTGTAACTGTATAGATCAACAAATCATCATTCTCCCCGTCTTGTAGAACCCGAAGAGAAAGAAAGTGGTGTGTTTTCCAAAAAGGTAACATCAACAGACACGAGGTAGACAATAACATCAATATCCTTTTTGCACACAAGAATATCCAAAAAAAATACATTTTAAAGATTTAGGGTCCAGTTTTGTGACTTGAGGACAAACATCTCGAACAAAGCAAGTACAACCAAATATCCTAGGCTCAATAGGAAACAATTGTTTAGTAGGAAAAAGAACATGAGAAGGAGACTCACCAGACAAAACAGAAGAAGACATACGATTGATAAGAAAACAAGCTGTAGAAACAACACCAACCCAAAAATGTTTAGGAACCTGCATTTGAAATAACAAAGCTCGGGTTGTTTCTAAAAGGTGCCTATTCAATCTCTTAGCAGCACCATTTTGACAGGGGGTATCCACACAAGATGTTTGGTGAAGAATCCCATGTTGCATCATATAATTTTGAAAAATTCCTGATAAATATTCTCTAGCATTATCACTCCTCAAAGTTTGTACAGATTTTCCAAACTGGGTTTGAATTTCAGCATAAAAGGCAGAAAAATGAGAGAATAAGTCTAAACGATTTTTCATTAAATATAACCATGTTATTCTAGAATAATCATCAACAAAGTTAACAAAATATCTAAATCCAGTTTTAGCCACAATTGGACATGGACCCCAAACATCAGAGCGTACTAACTCAAAAGGAGCATTAGCTCGTTTATTGACTCTTGGACTGGAACTAAGACGGTGGTGTTTAGCAAACTGACAAGACTCACAATCTAAAGAAGACATATTAGAAAATTGAGGACAAAGTTTCTTTAATATAGGAAGAGAAGGGTGACACAACCGACAATGCGCTTCAAAAGGGGTAACAACTCTAGTGCACGCTAAAGAATTTGGTTTATGTGTGTCAAGGATGTAGAAGGTCTCCAGACTCATGTCCTTTACCAATAATCTTCTTCGTCGTAAGATCTTGAAATATACAATGACCAGGAAAAAAAAAAATGAGACACAACAATTGAGGGTACGAGTTAATTTACTGACAAAGATTAAATTAAATGATAATTGAGGTAGACTTAGATAAGATGACAAAGAGAGTGATGGTGTAGGATGAATTGTGCTAGATCCAATAACATTTGATGTTGATCCATCAGCTAAAGTAACAGAAGAGGTAGAATTATGTGGTTGAAAGTCAGAAAATAAACTAGAATTACCTGCCATGTAATCTGTAGCACCAGAGTCAATGACCCATTTTGAAGAGGAGGAAACAAGACATGTATCATGTTTACCCGACTCGACTATGGCAGCAACATCATTGGATGACAATTTCTCTGTTTCTCGAGGTTGAGCCAATCTAGCATACTCGTCCGCAGAAATGAGGACAGTCCTTTCAGCTGCATCAGTCGTGGATGCAACATGGGTTGATTGATTATTTGTAGTTGATCACTGATTTCTGTATTGCAACTTCCTGCAATCTCGCTTCATATGTCCCGGCTTATGACAATAGTGGCATTCAATCTCTCTTGAATCATACCCCTTCTTATAAATATTACTCGAACCCTTACCTTTGTTATTATGAGTGACAAGTGCGTTGTTTGAATAGGGTGAAGGGGTACTAGTTCGAGCAGATGTGGTGTTTTCTGTGTGAAGTAGTCGTCTGAATGCTTCTTTCAAGGACGTAACCTCGGAATCGGAAAGGATTTGAGATTTGGCAGTTTCAAATTCAGTTGGAAGGCCGGCTAAAAAACTCATAACAACCATCCTTTCTCATTGTGCCTGTTGAACTTTGACATCAAGACTAAAAGGCAACAACATTCATAAGTTTTCTTAAAATCCATGAAATAACTTGTGAGATATTTGTCTTGTTTTTCTGCACGATAAAAAGCTCGACATACCTCATAAATACGTGAAATATTCCCTTTTCTGGAGTGCAAAAAATCTAAATATTCCATCAATTCCTTTACATATTCACAATGATTAACCAACCCAATTACCTCACTATCGATGGAGTTCCGAATCTGCAAAAACAACTGAGCATCCTCACACAACCATGTTTGTTTTGTATCATTCGTAGGAGGATCATCGGTTAAATGATTATCTTTACCAACACTCCTCAAATACAATCGAACTGTTTTACTCCAATCCAAATAATTAGCCTCATTCAGTTTATGTTTCGTGATTTTTGACATCACAAGAACTATATCAGAAATAACTGGTGATGTTGTCTCAGACATATTGTGGAAATGTAGTATTGAGATGGTAATTTTTAGCAAAACAAATCACAAAGATGTTTAGCAAAACAGATCACAAAGGTTCAGCAAAACAGATCACAAAGATGTGATGCCAACCGGTCGAGCCAAACGATGTTGATCGGCGCTCTTTCTGGCAACAAACACGCCTCCACGAGCGGCAAGGGGAGCTCGGCCAGATTTTGGTTTCTATAGCTCTGATACCATGACAAGAACTTAATATTCAAAGAATATGTTGTGTATTACTTCATCACTTTGTACTTATACACATACAAGTTTGAGAGTCCTATTATAGGAAAGAAAATAAGTCAACATCTAATGAAATCCCTATGATTAAGCAATCCCTATTCATTAGTATATATACATTCCTAATTATTTAGTTACAACTGTAACAAAAATAAAATTTTATAGAACCATAATTAAGCCAGCTATGCTTTACGGAAGTGAATATTAGGTCATGGGTGGTAAAGAAACAACAAGTACATAACAAAGATGAGGATGCTTAGGTAGATGTGTGGTAAAACTCATAAAGATATAATAAGAAACACATAAAGTCAAAGAAAAGTAGAAGTACCACCAATTGATACAAAGATTAGGGAAGGGCAATTACGGTGGTTTGAACATCTCCAAAGGCAGCCTACAAATGCCCCACTAGAAAACTCAACCAATTAGAAATTGAAGAAATTCGATGAGATATGGGTAGACCGAAGCTTACTTAGTATGCATTGATTAGGAGGGATTTAAATGATCTGGAAAGCACACCATCAATTACACTAAATCGAGCGCAATGGAAGAGTTCGACTTTGATCCATGCAGTCGACCGCAACTAATTTGGAATTGAGGCTATAACTTGCCTTACATTTTGGAGCATACACCCACTCTCAAATTAAAAGCCTACACTTAAAACAACTAGTAGCTACACTCTCTTATAACTTGGATTGGGCTTTATACAAAATTTATTAGTTTCCCTTGATATAGGACAAGATCTACGACTCTATGGCTGATCTAGTTACAATTCACAGGCGCTTGTACATATTTATTTCAGTGAATTATATGAAACAATCATTTCACATATTTTCTATTCAAATTATGTATTTATGTTGAAATACGAGGAATGGAGGCTTGCATAAATGAAGATTGGGGAGACTTAGGCAGTTTTGAGAAAATTGCCCAGAAGATGCCCCCAATGTACTGCTACATGATGGCATTTCAATTGTCTTGACAGTTTAGAATTCATCTTGTGGCAACAATTAGAACACGGAACAATTTAAAAGCCATTGTCTGCCCAATCTCCGTCTGTACTGAAATTGCCAAAATTATCTCTTTTGATTTTGTGAATGTTGTGTGGCAACCCTTGAGGAAAATACTAAAAAGTAAATGGTAAAGTAATGAGGTATATATCATCGTGCAAGCAACAAGTAGACGTATGTTATTCATTTGTTTCTTTGAATAGAAACTATGCATGTACAACAAAATCTGTCAATGGCACCATCCCATCGTGCAAGCAATCCTTGCATATATTTTAGATTTATGTAACCGTTTATTTCTGTCCTTGATTTCTGCCATGTTTGGATGATGTAATAAGATGCATTTTCACCAAAGAGGTGCTTTTTTTTTGGGAAATTTGCAGCTGGTTTTCACCTCGTTCAGTTCTGTGGATGAAGATTACAATGGCTATGATTTTAGCCTTTTCGGAAGGCTTTCAGAAGTACGAATTATATATTTGAACCGCTTCGTGCAGGAGGTAACCCATTTCACTATCGGTTAATTGTTCTTTTTTCAACGTTATGTACTGATGCTAGTATGGTTGATATGCAGGTGATTAGTTACTTTATGGGCCTTGTTCCTAATGATTCAAAGGGTGTAATAAAGTTGAAAGATCAAGTAACAAACTCAGAGAAGTGGTTTACTACTAGTGAAATTGAAGGGTCACCTGCTGTGAAATTGGATCTCTCTCTTCGAAAGCCCATAATCGTAATGCCACGAAGAACTGATAGTCATGAGTAAGCTTATATCATATTTTTATTGCCTTACATTCCTATTGTTTATGTCTCTTTATGTGGCTGTTAAATGAGTGGAGCTATCTTCTCGTTGTTCTCCAGTTATTTGGAGCTTGATGTGGTTCATATTACCGTACAAAACAACTTTCAGTGGCTTTTTGGTGACAAAGGAGAGATGAATGCCATCCATATGGAAAGACTAACAGTGCAGGTACGCTTCATATCATGGATTGCTATCAAAGTATGACACTTCAAAAAATTATTTTTTCCCTGCTTAATTGAATTTTTGGATAGCTTCATAACCATAAAGTAACAAGTGAAATTTAAAAATGACATGAGAAGTTTGTACAAAGCTCTATATCTAAGGCTTTGGTCATACCAAAGCTCTTTCACGGAGCCTTGTAATTATAGGTTGGAACATAAGGAGAAACCATCTAAAACATATACCCAAGATATGGAGATAAAATCTCTATTAGCTAAGGATTACATGCATTGGGCTGTGAACTCATGATAGAAACATGGTTATAGTGTGTCAATGTTTTAGCAAATGGCGCATATATGCATTTTTTAAGGTAGGTATGTGCTATTTGTGCCCTAACTCATGGATTCAGTTGTCCAACCATAGTGTAGGTTGTGGGTCTAACCGGTGACAACCTAAATGATTAAAAGTGATTTCAAGTTTCCCATACATAATGTATTTATCTTCCTGGTACTCGTACTCTTCGTGAGGCATGCTTATGTTCCATAGTTGAGTCATTAAAATCTTTGTAATATAAATTGCATAATTTGCAAATTGCAAGAAATCTGATTAAAAATGTGGTGCCAAATCAAATGAAACTGCAAATTAATGATTTAGAATAATTATGAACGTACTAATAATATAATAATTCTGTGAAAAAAAGTAACATAAATAATAATAATAATAATAATAATAATAATAATAATAATAATAATTTGTAAGCAAAAGAATATCGGTGGGTAGCCAAACAATCTCTTATATATTTATACGTGTATACAAACAATTTATGTAGGTTCTCTTTGAAAGAAAGATCTACAACTTTTTTTTGTTGGTTTTCCACTTGCTACATAGTTTGACACCATGCTTGCTATTTTTTAATATTTTTATTGTTGCGTACTTCTTTGGTTTGACAAGGTACACAAGTGAGTCTTTGTACAAGTTACAACATCAATTATTTAGATTAGTGGTTTTTATGTTTGCATTATAGTATTATTTTCAAGTGTACTAGTACATTTTTTTTATTCTTCTTAGAAGGAAAATGCTAGGGTGACCCACTTTTGACACGCACATTTGACATGCACTTGTTGGTATCCGTTAAATACACATTGATTTTTTTTTGCACACACACTTCGATGCACAAAACAAGGGACACCAACAAATGCATGTCAAATGTGCGTGTCAAAAGCGGGTCACCCAATCATTTTCCTTCTTAGGAAGTCCCAACTCCCAAATCCCAATGCCCTTTAGACACATGCCCCTGGCTAGCATTAGTCTTTGGCTACAAAAGTCAATGACAATCATGAGAATGTTGGTTGATGTTTTAAGGATCGCCCAGTTCATTGGAAAATGAATATAATTGTCTCTTCACAAGTTAAGCCCTTGTAGATTTCCCATCGTTGGACCTTAAATTGTGCAGTGTCTTCTTTGAGTGCCCACTTCTTTTGTGTAGCAACTTGTTTAATTCTGGTGTTTTTCTTTGCTATAAGTGTTCTCAGCGTGACCAAGGTTCGAAATTTCGACTTCGCCTATGACTTCGCTCACTTAAAATTCGAAATTAATTCGAGGAAGTTAACTTCGACGATGGAAGTTTGACAAAAATTCACCGGTATACGTAAGTTTACGGAATTTCACTTTAAATGCTAGAAAACTCAAGTTTCTTCGTAGAGAGGCTAAAAATATACTTTATCATACAACAATAATGCGTAAAACTTATGTCACCGGTGGATATTCTGAATTTTAAGTATATTTCTAGCATAGGCGAAGTTTCAGTCGAAGTTTTAGTCGAAGTTTGCTCAACTTCCACGAAACATAACAATTTTACTTCATGTTTAATTAACTTCCATTAATGTTTTCGAAGTTCGGTCAAAGTTAGTCGATGTTGAGTTGAATTATTGCAATTTTTCTACTACCCCTGTATTTCGCTTCGCTCACCTCAAAATTGACAAACTTCGCCCGAACTTCGGCGAAGTTTGTCGATTTTTTAAACCTTGAGCGTGACTCCATTCATGTGACTTTATTATTTTAAATGTGTATTCTGCAACATGTTGCAGATTGAAGACATCAACTTGACTGTTGGTACTGATATTGGGACTGGTGAAAGTATTATTCGAGATGTGAGGGGGCTTTCCGTTGTCATTCAGAGATCACTCAGAGACTTATTGCATCAAATTCCAACTATGGAAGTTGCCATCAAGGTAATACAACGCCTACTTGGAATATGGAGAATCGCTTAGATTGCATATATCTCCTATAAATTGTTATCAAATCACAAACTTGTTTATATAACCTTTTTGCTTTCCTCTCATGTTTTCTTCAGATACGAGAGCTTAAAGCTGCATTGTCTAATAGAGAATATCAAATAATCACAGAATGTGCTCTCTCTAATATCTCCGAGACTCCGAAATATGTTCCTTTATTAAACCTGCATCATTTGACTTCAGATAAGGTGGCGGAGCCTACGGATGTTCAACATGAACACCGTAATAGTGAAGCTTGGATTACTTTGGCAGTTTCAGTCTCAATTGATTTAGTTGGATTATCTTTGTATTCGGGGGTAACGAGAGACACATCCCTTGCTACTGTGCAGGTATTTTGTTCTTTCTTGGTTTATATCAAATGAAATTTATGGACCACATGCCCCTAAGGGAGTTGGTGGGATGGTAAGAATTGGGCTCAACACACCAAAGGTGTGTGGTTTGATTCCTTGCCTCCCCCTTCTCCCTTTGATTTCTTCCTTAGGTTCCCTGGTTGGGGGCCACTAAGGACCCCTGAGGGATTGGTTGGGTCCACCATCAATCCGGTGTCAATAGCAGTGGCTCGAATGCCCTTGGCTATCAAAAAAAAAAAAAAAAAAAAAAAAAAAATTTGGACCACATAATGCAGTGTCTTTCATCTAGTTTTAAAAGTTCATATTCAAAGTATTTTGTTTGTTCTAGTCTGTTTGTTTACAACAACAACAAAGCCTCAATCCCAAATTAGTTGGGGTTGGCTACATGGATCAAACTTTTCCAATGTGCTCGATTTAGTGCAATTGATGGTAAATATACCTAGCGTACTGGTCTGTTTGTTTATTCTTTTTTAATTTGTTGAGCTTTGAGTTCTTTTGTTTTAGTTCCATTTTATGTATGTTCTAAAATTCAGTTCTCTTCCTCTACTACCTAATTTTGCTTGATTCATAGTAGCGTAAACTTTCTTTAAAGTATGCCCTCAAAAATATGAGAGTACAAGACAATGCAATACATGAAATGACTCTTATGAACAAGGATACAATTTGCTGAAAGAAGATGGAAGTAATGTGTTTTGTGTTTCCTTTTTTTTTTTTTTTTTTTTTTTTTTTTTTTTTTTTTTTTTTTTTTTTTTTTAAAGAGAACAACACATGCACTGGCACACAGACAACCCTCAGGAGACTTACATCTCAAGAATTGAGGCGGTTCCATGGGTCTTTGAGGAAGGAAGTCAACACATAACCCAACGACATGGGGGATTAAAATAGCACAAATACTTTCGCAACACATGCATACTCTCACAAAACACACGCACACAACCCATATGAGACTTGCATCTCAGAAACTGAGCTGGCTTTATGGGTTTTTGAGAAAATAGAACGTATTGTTAACAGTTAACATTTTGCTAAGAAATCGACAAATTGTATGTCCAGTATTCTACTGATGAGAAATCTTGTTTTAAGCTGTCATATTATATAATCTTATATTTAACTTACATGAACTGATGAACATAATTCTTTAGTGAGCACTGACAAAACATGAATGTACTTACACATGGATGAAGTTATTAGCACTTCTCTATATACTTTAATGTTAAATTTTTGGGACCTTCTAAAAAACTGTTATTTTTTTGCAATAACTTCCTAATCGAACTAGATTTTCATTAATTAATTTCATTTTGAAATGGGCTGAGTAAGTTGAAATTCCTTCTTCATTTACTCCAAATTAACATGACCATCTCATCTATTGTAGATGGAGTTCATTGCAGGACTCTCTCTCTTTCTTCCAAATAATTGTCTTGGCAATCAGATATTACTTTGCTAATCTAGAGTTCTCTTTCTTGCCCCATCTTTTTATCTTCATAGTCCCTCTTATTTATGCGGAAAAATTATGTGGTCTTCAAAGAGATCGGGTGCGTGATAAATTTATTGCTTATTTCTCATTTGCGAGAGAAAAGAAGGGGTGTTCATGGTTGATGATTCTAATTGCGTGATTCACTGTTATTGTAGGCAAGTGGTGCATGGCTTCTTTACAAGTCCAATTCTTTGGATGAAGGCTCTCTCTTGGCGACACTCCAGGGGTTCGTTGTTGTTGATGACCGTGAGGGAACTAAAGATGAGTATAGGCTTGCTATTGGGAAGCCGGAGACTCTTGGATATGGTCTTCTGCAAGGTGGATGGGGTCATCCAGCTGAACATACTTCTCATATGTATACTGATAAAAAGATCCTAAAATACCAAGATGTAAATCCAATCACTACAATGCTTATCCTTGATGCAAAGTTAAACCAATTGTCCACTTCTGTGTCTTTGTGCATCCAAAGGCCACAATTGCTTGTTGCACTTGATTTCCTACTAGCTCTTGCTGAATTTTTTGTTCCAATGGTTCATGGCATGTTGTCGAATGAAATGGATGAAAACCTTCTAAATATTGTAGATGCTATAGTTCTGGATCAGCCAACTTATAGTCAACCATCTTCAGATTTCTCGCTTTCACCTAGGCGGCCCCTAATTGCGGATGATGAGAGATTTGGTTGTTTTACTTACGACGGGAAAGGTGGCAATTTATATTTACAAAATAGTGAAGGTTCTTATCTCTGCAGTCCTACAGCTCAAGCCATAATATATGTGGGCAATGGAAAGAGATTGCAATTTAAAAATGTTCATATAAGGGTAAGATTAGTCATTTTAAAGCTGCCTGGTAATTTCCATTGGCAGAACAATGAATGTATATGATCTTGTTTAGATTATTTTTTCTAAAGTGTTAACAAAAGAATTGTGCATGTAGAATGGGAGATTTTTGGATTCCTCTATTATGTTGGGAAGCAACAGCAGTTATTCAGCATCGAAAGAGGATCTCGTCTACCTGGAAGGAGGAGATGATTTATGTCAAAATTCTTCAGAGGAAGGAGCCAATAGTTTATCCACTCCAGCCACTGCAACTAATCGATCCACTGAGTTTATCATCGAGCTTCAAGTTAAGTTTCGGCGTCAATGATTTTAATTTCCTATAACTTTAATGGGTTAATCTTTTGCTGCCTCGATCGCCATGTGTTTACAAAATTCGTTTTATAGGTCATAGGTAAGATCATATTGTTTCTATGAGTCATGTTCTAGGATATTGATAAGGTAAATGCGTGCTATAAATCATTTATTCTTGCATGCATATTGAAGTTGAAGTCCTCAAACTATGATGTTATTTTGCCATTTGAACTATGTGTAGTGCGGACTGGTATTCTAAAGTTATTTTATTAACTTTATAATTTTTAGTGAATAACTCTTCTCTTTTAATTGCTATTGGTACTAGATAAATTGACACTTGAATAATTTTGCTCTGTTCCTTGCGCTTTGTGTGGTATACCAAATTCCTTAGTTTATTATTTTTTTTTCTTTTTTTCTTTTGTAGGCTATTGGTCCAGAGCTTACATTCTACAATAAATCAAAAGATTTTGAGGAGTCAGCTGTACTTTCTAATAAACTTCTGCATGTCCAATTGGATATACTTTGCAGGTATTGTTGTTCCAACTGGATGAAAATTGTATTATTGACTTCTCTTTGTCACTTGTACTCGTGTTGTAACATATGTGTCATTGCATATTTGAAATTGCTTTGCTAAAAAATTATTGGAGGCTGTATGTAGGATTTAGTAGAACTCTATCGGCAACCTTGGCTATTAATTGGGTCATTGAAGACCATGGGAAATTGCAAATGGATTGAGGCTTGATATAGGGTTTGTTGTTTAGGGCAGGACCATGGCAAATTTTAAATGGATTGAGATTACATATAGGGTTATTAAATAGGAGAGACGACAAAATGAATAAAATAAGATCATAAAGGAATGGGAAATCATATATTGAGAGTGTAATTTTGTAAATCAAGTCATATTGATGTTGCTTCTTGTTTTTAAAGGGGTTGGAAATCACAAATAGGACAATGCTTACTAGTTGAAGGAACAAAGCATATAATAGTTGACGTAATTGGAATGATTAATCATGACTTTCTACTCTACTTGTATTTGAGTTTTGGAAATCATAAATCAATCCCTGCCATGGAACAAGTATAATATGGTTTGCTTGATAACATGATAAAATTGTGATACGTATTCCCATTCTGCTTTTCGGCTATTGAATGAGTGAATAAATCAAACCCTATGAAATGGCACTATAGTGTCACACCAATATGGAGCGACACTACTGATGGCATTATGATTTTTCTTCAGGTAACCTTACTCTATACGTAATACACCGAGAATTTCACGAAAAAAATTAATCTTATTTGTGAGATTATATAAATAATACAATATATACTAAAATAGAACATCATATTCGATAATTAATACATAATATATGTAAACTACATCGTTAAACCCTTAATGGTTTGAAAATTCTCCGAAGTTCGATAAAATTCTTAGAATTAAGTAGATTTTTTGAACCATCGAATTAATGATTAGATGTGAACAAATTTTTTCAAAACTTCCATCGAAGTTTGAGATTTATGACAAGATTTGCAAATTTTAATGCTAATTGCAAGAAGAGTAAGTACTCTTATAGAATAAAAACATGTTACAAGTTACAAAACCAAAAGTTAGTCTTACTTATAAGAAAGTGATTATAAAAAATTGCCTATTGAAGAAAGGAAAAAATATCCAAAATGTCAATCCTATCGAAATCAAGTTTAAAAAACTTAAGATCAAATATAGATAGAGAAAAGACAAGGTTACTATTAAAAACATGATTTTCTAACATATTTTGACAAAACTTGGATGTTCTCTAGCACTTAGATGAATTATTTATACTTTTCAATGTCAAAATTTTATAAAATATTCCCACATTGAGTTACACTTCTCTGAATTAATTCTAAATTTTAAGTGAGCGTAGTTATAGGCGAAGTCGAATTTTCATCACTACATTAAAATCCTTGCAAAAGAAAGCTACATCAAAGTATTTTATATATATATTTTTTTATAATTTTTAAAATCTATATTAGAGAAAATATACTTAATTATTAGTTAGTTACATTATTGTGTTATTGTGAGAAGTAAATTGAAAATTTACAAATGATAAATAAAATAATAGATAAGCCGAAAGATGGTGTTGGTGGGTTGGATAAGAAACTACTGTTTGGTGTTGAACTTTACACCAAAATAGTGCAAGGGTTGGAGCTGCCCTAATTTTTTATTTTTTTTTAATATAACCATGGGTGTCCAAACCTTTTCAAGCCCTCCTTACTTTCCTTCGACTAATCTCATGGGAATTATTTAGGTGTCCTAACTTCATAACTCGGGAGCAACCAAGAGAATATAATGCAGCAACCAAGAAATGAACCATTGACCTTTGTCTCCGTCAGAATTATGGTTGAGTGCAGTTGAATTCTTTGCGTCTCAGTTACGTTTCATATGTTGTTCATAATTTCCTAATGTGCTTGGCACAGTCACAACCTAATAGATTATGATTCATACTTTAGGATGTTTTTTCAAATTCCATCAATAAGTTTCAATGACAGATAACGTGATGAAATTCTCTAGACTTAGCCTTAGTGATAGATTTTACCTCTAGAATATTCTTCCCACACCACTTAAAAACATACTCTAGAGTGATTCCACTGAAGAAAGCAGTGAAAAAGAGAGGAATAAGAATAAAGAAAAGGTTTTAAGACACTAAATTGTATTTCTACTATTTCTACGGCTACGCATTCCATTTAATCCATTAGAAGAAATAATTGATGAAAGAAAATGAAGGTGGGGCAGCAGGAATAGTACTGTGACCAATATTATGTATTAAAGAGTGTTACTTTTCCTTATTATTATTATTACTATTATTATTATTGTTATTATTGTTGTTGTTGTTGTTGTTGCTGCTGCTGTTGTATGTATACACATATATGTGTACAGACGTGTCTAAGGTGTAATATGGTGAAAATAACTCTGCGCATCTAAATCAAACTATGGCCAAACACTTGAATAAAGTAATTACCACTCTTTCTAACAGTTAAATGATCAAATGTTTGTTGTTCCATTTCATTTTGAGTTTTTGATTCCATACTGAATAATTTCTAACTGTTAAATTATTAAATGTTTGTTGTTCCATTCCATTTTGAGTTTTTGATTCCGTACTGAATAATGTGCTAATCCAGGTTTGGTATTTAGATAATTAAAACGAACAACAATGATGCAAACATGGGTGGATCCAAAGGGGGGGCAGGGTGGGCGGTCGCCCCCCTTTATAAGTACCGCCGCCCCCTAACACCTCTCCTACCTCTTGCCTCTCTCCCCCTCGCCCTCCTCCCTCCCTCCTTCCTCTCATGGTTGCCTCGCTTCCTATGGACTATAAATGCAGCTTATATAGGAGCTAATAGGAAGTAGTTGGCGTGTCTTGGGTGGATAATTTTTTATGTTAATAATGTATATGTAGCTAAAACCAAAAATAGTTTATATTTAGGAACATTGTTAAGTGATGACTTGTAAAAATCATTATTTTTTTTTTTTTACTAAATCTTAGGGGGGTCATATAAGCACTTGTCGGAAATGTATTGAAGTCTAGTTTCACCATAATTTCACAGTTTTCAATTCCGTGCTGCAGTTAGAAAGTTATGACCAAAGTAATCGATTAGCTAAAAATAAATCTATATTTAATTATGAAATGCCTCCGTGAAAAAAAGGCTCTTTGCTTGTTGTCATTGTTTTCAGCCTTAAAATAATTAAGAAAAAATAGGGAGAAGGGGGAATCATCATAGTAAGAAGTGATCTAATATTTTTTTTTGTTTGACAAAAAGTCTTATAATTCAACTACTTTCTCGTAAAATTTTGCAGTATCTTATTAATTTATGTTGCAAATCATTATAATTATTAGTTTATTATTCTATTTGAATTTTTAGTATAATTTTTCGTATAATTCTTTTTAGTATAATTTTTCTGGCATTGTCGCTGGTTGGAAAGACCCAAAGGTGGCATTACAACTACACACTGACCCCATATGGGTCGTCAGATGTACATTGAACTGCACAAAATACGTGTTTCGAGGTGCATCGAGTTACCTTTAATCCAGCAGTGCCTAAAAGAAGCACTTCCTTTGGATCCACTAACATAACTATTAGAAGAAATTGTTATTTTGCAATTCTTATCGGCTGCCGTCTCCTTGGACAAAAATAATCACTTCACAAGCTTCAAAGGATAAAAAAAAGAAAGAAAGAAGTCATTTAGTTTATTTTATGTCAGGTAACTCTTTTGTCCATGATATAACAAAAATGAATAGGAAAGAAATAACATTCTTTTCCTTGGTTTTTTGGTCCGCAGGCTTGTGCTAATGGGAGAGACCATGGAAATGAGCACAAATGCATTGGGATTAACTATGGAGAGTAATGGGATTAAGATTTTAGAACCTTTTGATGCCTCAATAAGTTTTTCCAGTGCTTCTGGCAAAACCAATATACATGTAGCTGCTTCAGATATATTTATGAATTTCTCATTCAGCATCTTGAGTCTGTTCTTAGCAGTGGAAAATGACATTATGACATTTCTGAATATGTCATCAAAGAAAGCAACAGTTGTCTGTTCTCAGTTTGACAAAGTTGGAACAGTTCGAAGTATGCATTTTATTTGATTGTATTTAGTTTGTGTTCTTGCTTACTGTTGTAGTTGATGCTATGATTTATGTTACTTTTTATTGCTATGCAGGTCCCCATAATGACCAAACTTATGCCTTTTGGAGACCACAGGCACCACCTGGTTTTGCTGTTCTTGGAGATTACTTAACACCAACGTAAGAAAATTTCTAATAAAGTTCTTTTTTAGTTTTTGTTCAATAATATTTAAAATTTTCATGTTATGGTGATTGTTATTACCTCAAATGATAGGAATAAGCCCCCTACTAAAGGAGTACTTGCTGTTAATACAAACTTTGCAAGAGTCAAGAAGCCTGTATCGTTCAAGTTAATCTGGTCATCTTTGCATGCTGGTTCCCTGAATTCCAATGACCAAATCAATGACGCAGCAGAGGAAAATGCAGACAGTTCCATGCAAGACGGTGGCTGTTCAATTTGGTTGCCAGTAGCTCCTCAAGGCTATGTTGCTCTTGGATGTGTGGTTTCATTTGATAGGACTGAGCCTCCGCCATCCTCTGCTTTGTGCATCTCGTCCTCTTTAGTATCTCCTTGTGAGCTGAGAGATTGTGTCACCATCAGCTTATCTGAACAGTATGTGTTGCTTTTCCTCATGATTTCACAGTTCCATCATCCATCCGCTGGTATCAAATGTTTGTACGTTACAAAAAAATTTAGAAACTCGCGTTCTTCAAAAGAAAAATAGAAGTTAGAAACTCGCGGAATATACAATGTCTCTTATCTGCATAAGATTGAAAGAGTTTATGCAACCTGCCTACTATAGTTAATGAATTATAAAATGTTTTCTAATCGGTTTTAACATTCTCATATCCTCGAGAGATTGTCACAATGACATTGGATTAGTTTCAGTGCAACATTCGCAGCAACTACAGAAAGCTAAGTCCTATCTTGCTGCATGTGTGAAATTGATGTATCTAAACACCTTGATGCGTCTTTTTAATTGCCTATCTTATGGAAAATAAACTATTCTGCTGGTTTTTCACCATGCGGTTGTTGTTTCTGCTTCAGGTATGCATCGAGATTGGCATTCTGGCGAGTAAATAACTCTATAGGATCTTTCTTGCCTGCAGATCCTATTAGTTTGAGTTTAACTGGAAGACCTTATGAGCTACGTCATGTTATCTTTGGGTGCTTGGACAGGCCTTCTAAAGCATCTAAGAGTTCAGACAGCCAGAATGTTGCTCGGGGAGGTAATCAAACACTTCAGTCAGGAAGGTCTTCAATGGCCAATTCAGGTAGACGTTTTGAAGCTATAGCTAGTTTTAAACTAGTATGGTGGAATCAGGGATCAAGCTCGAGGAAGAAGCTCTCGATATGGCGTCCTTTAGTCCCCGAAGGAATGGTATTTTTTGGTGATATTGCTGTCCAAGGGTAAGCTATTCCTTCTAGCGGCATCATTCAGTTATGTTGCTCCTAATCTTCTACTTGACATCCAAACTAAACTAATATGTTCTGTACAGATATGAACCTCCAAATACATGCATTGTTCTCCATGACAGTGGTGATGGAGATGAAGCCTTTTTCAGAAGTCCTCTGGGTTTTCAGCTTGTTGGCCAAATCAAGAAACACAGAACAGTTGAAAGCATAAGCTTCTGGTTTCCTCAAGCCCCTCCAGGCTTTGTTTCATTAGGGTGTATTGCTTCTAAGGGCACACCTAAGCAAGATGATGTCAAGTCACTAAGATGCATACGAAGTGACATGGTAACTGGGGATCAATTTTCAGAAGAAAGCATCTGGGATACGTCTGATGTCAGGTTCCTAAGAGAGCCCTTCAGCATCTGGAAAGTTGGCGATGAAGCTGAAACCTTCCTTGTCCGCCATGGTTTCAGAAAGCCTCCCAAAAGGTTTGCTCTTAAATTAGCAGATCCAAATGTATCCACAGGTTCAGATGATACCGCCATCGATGCTGTAGTTGGATCATTCTCTGCTGCACTTTTTGATGATTATGGAGGCTTGGTGGGTGCTTTAATTCAGCTATCTTTGTCTATTATTATCCTCTTTGTTTTCTTTCATATTTTCTTTGAACGAAATGATCACATTGCTTTCTAAGAACTAGTTTAGGACTTAGGAGTCCCAAAATCTCTATCTGAGTTATGTGCATCATTATATAGTGACTGTGACTGCATGAGCAGATTGCAGAAGAAACAGTTTCACCTAGTCAACCATCGGAGCAGTTTGGCCTACGTGCTTAGGAAAAATTATTTCTTACAAGCTACCTAAGTCAGCATCGATGTCGAAGCCTAGTATTTGAAAAGTTTCCACCCTGATTGTGTACATAAATTAGGAAGTTAAAATTGTTCTTTGGCTTAAGTAACATCTTGTAACCTTGCAATTATCAGGTAGATAATTACTCCTGTCCTCAAATTGTGGTCCAAAAGTTAACAATATTTTTTTTGCGCACTTTCACATTAATGCTCACTTCATGAAAAACTGAAATTCCTTACCAACATTCAACCCAAAAAAAAAAAAAAAAATCCTTACCAACTTGTTATAAAAAAAAATTACTCGCCAATGGGCAAGCGGGCATTGTTTGAAATATATATAGAGAAGATGAATCTCCATTGTTAATGTAATGAATGATAGATTTTCTTTTGATGAATGTTGGGAACGTGTGGACCGAAATGTAGTCCCACATCAGTTAAGTAAATTTTTTTTTTTGTCAATGGTTAAGTAAGACTTCAAATTGAAGGATATAAGTGTGGATGTCTCCCAAATAGTACCAAGGTCTTTTGGAGTAAAACCTCACACCTGTGAGTTGAAGGTGGCTAAGTTGGGGATAATATCGGTACTAGTGAGATCCACAGACCCGCGGTTACAGGCACAAGCGAAACCAACAATGAATGTGAATGATAAATTTCAATTATAGTTGGTGATTGAAATAAAGTGGCATGTAGTAGTCAAATTGCAGACACTACTATGGGTATCTGAACGAGGTATTACAGAATTGCCACTTGGAAATACTGAAGTGGATGCCTATCACTTTGGCTGCAGCATATCAGATGTCATGTTTCCATCCTCCATTCTTCATATACACCCTATCATGCACACATGCTGCTATAAAACTAAACTCAGTTTCTCCATTCTCTTTTCATTGTATTGGAGAGGGACTATACCTTTGCATTAAACTTTGCTTTTTCGTTTCTTTGATGGGAAATTGATTACCATTCTTCATCGTATTATATTTTGGGCATATTGTTATTCTAAATTATCAAATAGTTTGATCCATGTAGACGACACCAACTAATTTGGGTTGAGGCTTTGTTGTAGTTTTTGTTGTTATTGTAAATTTTCATGTACTGTACTTAATGGAGGACGCAGTTGGCTAACGCTTGTTTGGCTGAATGGCTTGATTCATGCACCCAATAAAGTGCAGTCACATGTTTGACTTTTTTCTAATCTTTTATCCCACTTGAACAATCATTTGACCACTAGTCGGGCAAAATCTAAATACCCTTAATTATCTGTGTATGTTTGCTTGTTGTGTGTAACTTTCAAACATTCCTGCTCCCATTGGTCCTCTAATAAGTAAATTGCATTCGGGTGTAGAACAATTTCTGAGAAAAGGTTTGCAGTAATGGGAAATTCAATAGGTGAGCTAATTGTTGTTAAATCATATCAAAAGTCAATTTATAAAGCGGCCATTTTCAATTACTGTGCTGCCAAATTTTTGAAACTGTGAATCAATCCAGTTCCATTTTTCCTCGAGTTTCACTTTGTCATTGGTCGTCAATCACTTTTTTTTTTTTTTTTTCACATGATATTCTGGTTGCAGTTGTTCGACTTTAAATTTCATCTACAAAAACATTTCTTTGCCTTAGCCATGCAATCGCCATGCATTGTTTTAATCAGTTAAATCTTTTTGCTTCTTTGCAGATGGTTCCGCTATTTAATATTTCCTTAGATGGTATTGGATTCAGCTTGCAAGGAAGAACGGACTGCTTAAACTCCACTTTGAACCTATCCTTGGCTGCCAGATCATATAATGATAAGTTTGAGTCTTGGGAGCCACTGATAGAGCCAGTGGATGGGTTCCTGAGGTATTTTTTCTACGAAATAGAACAATCTTATTTTATCTGCATACACTTATAACATGATTGTATTGTATGTTTTCTGCTTTTGTTTGTTCACTTTCATTTCTCACTTTAGTTTCTTATCTAGGTATCAATATGACAAGGGCGCAGCAGTTTCTGCTTCTCAGCTACGCATCACCTCTACAAGGGATCTCAATTTAAATGTATCAGTATCTAATACTAACATGATTCTTCAAGCATATGCAAGCTGGAATAGTGTTTCTCATGTCCATGAAACCAAGAAAAGAAGAGTGGGTTTTTTTTATTCGGTTTGCTCGATCCTTTTCATTGTTTCCTTTAGTTCATTGTTGACCTTTTGCTCCATTATCATTATAATTTTGGAAGCAAAGAATAGATAACTCAGGACTCAATTGTTTTGAGCAGGAGGTTTCACCAAATGAAGAAGGAAAAGCTGTCATTAGCATTCATCATAAGAAAAACTCTTATATTATCATGCAAAATAAACTTGGTTTGGACATATATTTACGAGCCAATGAAATGAGAGGACTTGCTGCAGTGAAGATGTCACATGGCGATAAAGAAACTCTTAAAGTTCCAATGTCCAAAAATATGTTGGATGCTGACTTGAAAGGGAACTACAATGAGAAATTAAGGACGATGGTGACAATCATCATTTTAGATGGACAGGTTAGTTCACTTTCTTTAAATGAATGAAGTAGTTGAACTCTATACTCTTGTCCAGCTCTAATTATGTGTGGAGTCGATGTTCGCCTTGTAAGCAGGCATCTAGAGAATACCATTTTGACTGTTCATGTTGAGCAAATGTGTATTCACTCACTATGAGAGAACCTGCTTTGTTAAGAATGCTTTATTTAGAACCCACCCACTCTCAAACGAAAGCCTACTCATGCAACTAGTCTCTCCATACTCTCTCATGACTTGGACCGGGCCTTACACATACAAACCTTTACACTGTTTAATAAATTATATCCTAAAAGAAGAGAGATGTTCAGAGAAGGCACTGATTTCAAAGGGGCACATTAGGTGGTTCGGGTGGTTATAGAAGCTGCACCATGTATGTGTAATTACATGGTCCTCGTGGCGAAACTCTTTAACTTTTCAAGATATAGTGGCTCATGTGGTCAAGTGTATTTTTACTGTATCGGTTTAGAGTTCAGAACTTTAAACCCTCAATGTCTCGTGTCAGTAATGTGTTCAAATATTATAAAGTTCTTTTTATGTTGGTGCCTATAGGCATGACATGACACTGCCTTGCCTAGTTGTAGAAAATCACCTATGGATCCCCTTTGATTGACTCAATCAACATACATGTCACTTTTTATGTTTTTTCCCTTTCCCCTCTCCTACCTATCTGGATCTATGAGCACGCAATTTTTCCCGACAGTTTAAGCTTAGAGATCTAGTGGTCCCTTGAGATTTCTTAGTTGTGCATGTTTACTATATTTATCCTTGTTCTGTGCAGCTCCCGCTCCCTAGAGTCGATGGATTGTTGAATCAACAATATGTTGTGGCTGTCAGGCTTGTTCCAAATGAGGAAATTTCTAGCGGGTCTCTTTTGCAGCAGCAAAGTGCACGCACATGTGGAAGTAGTGCTGATCAGTCTTTGCCTGATAAATTTGAATTGGTCAACTGGAATGAAATGTTCTTCTTCAAAGTTGATTCTCCTGTAAGTACACAGAATATTCAGACCACGAATTTTGTTTCAAATAGTATTTGATAAGTAGACGAGGTTTTTCTTAGGTTTTTTTGCCACCAAGATTTTGAAGGACACTGTACATTGGATATTTCTGCATCCTGATGCACAAAGTTTATTATTATTCTACGTCTCAAAAGTAATGTGGAAATAATAGTTGTTCTTGCAGCACAACTTATAGAAGAACCTGTGTTCATTCTTCATCTTTTGATGCCGTGTCATTTAAACTTAAGCCAGATTAGTACAACATTAGATATAGCAATCTGGAGAATGGATTACACAGTGCAGTATTACATATTTACATATACAAATTACAATCACTTGTATATAAATATAAAAATCAACAGGACCATAATTTTGGACAAAAGAGAAGGACTTTTATTTGGACCTTTTTGCATATTTCATTCACAGATAAAGAGATATATGAAGCATCCATTGTCTAGAATATTCAAAGTTTTACACATTGCTTTTGTACTCCACGCTTGGTGACTTTTTCGCAACTTTAGGAATGAGAGTCATTTGCTAACAGACCAGAAATTATGGTCTTCTTTTCCTTTTTTTAATCTCTATAGTTGCTGACAAAAGCTTTGAAACACTAGAATATGATGCATAGGAATATAAATCAAAGAGTAATGATCTGCTGAAATTCTTTTTTGTTGCACTGCTTGTTATTTTATCATATTTAAACTTGAAGAATCTCACATTCTTTTTCTATCTAGGTTAAGTTTAATATTCACTGTAGTGTCAGTGTTTAAATTTAAAATTCAAAACCAGATAACTGATGGAACAGATGACTTTATTCCCTAGCTTGAAGTTGTGCTGAATCTGTTGGGTTTTGGGGTTCATACGCTATCGGAAATTACAAAACAATTTTGACAAAAACCCCAACAGGATCTGAATCTAATTCCATTAAAAACGTTTAAACCATGAAAACTTAATCATACCTCGGTCGCAATATACCTTTATGAAGGTTGATCGATCTCTAAGGCGCTGCCAACGACGAACGCCTCTACCAAGCAGTCCACACACGAACGGCGGCCGAGATTCGAAGTGCTAGCTTCGAGAGAATACCAAACCTTTTTGTTTCTCTCCAAAACGATCCAGAGCGTACCAGAAAACCCTAATTCGTTTCTAAAACGAAAATAGAGTTTCGGCCCTTAATCTTTCCTTCGTGTGTTCTAACTTAAAGCGTCTATTTATACAACCCTTATATATAGACGATTAAGTAAATTACACATATACCCCTACTTAAAGAAGTATAAGTGTAATACACCACAAGGACGTTTCTGTCATGAACTTTATCATATAAAATTCGTTTTTTGAACCATCTTAAAATCTCGCAAAACCATTCTTAGTGTGCGACCCAATAGGCTCATACAACGTTGGTAGTGTACCAAAACACATTTTGGTATACAAGTCATAAGCGGCCTCTAGCAAGACATTATGACTACCCAAGTTGTACGAATATCAAATCGATACAACCTAATCAATAGTGTATATAACATCCTTTTGTCACACGATATCCTTTTGATCAAACATAAGGCATGGAATTGTCATCCAACATGTTCAATCGTACTAGTCTCGATCTCTAGGTAGACTGAAAATATCCAAGTGACATTGATCAATATCAATTCACTTAGACTAGGCCTTTTTAACAGTCTAACACATCGAGGGATCCACTGGATATCTCTCTTTATATGAGAGGGACAAATTCTATCTCGATTACACAACTTCATCACATTGCTCACACAGTAACCAATCACAACCTTTATAATCGTTCGGTTAAAGACAACATTTGATTGTGTCAAATCACTGTGTTCCTAATGTTGAAGTCTCTGGTAATCTCAAGTCAGAGGACCGAAAAATATACCTATCATGAGAAACAACTATGACTTAATCCATGTGATGTTCTCATAGCAGGTCGGTCCAGTACTTTGTTCCCTAACAAGTACTCGTGATCTTGATTCGTATCCCTATACATATAATCATCATATGATCATCAATCAAGACTCACACTAGTCTTAATTCATTATAGTTCCCAGTATAATGATCGACTAGGGACATTTAGGATATTTCTGTAAATACCCATGGATCTTATTATAATGTAAACATGCAAATTAATTATAATAAACAACAAATGAAATCCTCTATTTTATTAACTAAAAGTATTCATAAAGACAGTTAATGGATTGACCTAGGGCACATGCCCCAACATTATTCATGGCGTATAACATCAAATAGTGATGCTTTCAACATTCTACATGCTGTACGTTTACATTTTAGACTGAAATTCGAGCTTCTGATCATTCTCAATGTTTTCATTCTTTGCAGGAATATTACAGGATTGAAATGATCATGACTGACTTGGGAAAAGGTAACCACATCTTTGATCTTTTAACATTCAGAACGAAACATCAAATCGTGAACTTCCGAAGAGGGAGATAATCATATACATGGTAGAAGAATGAGTCATTAGTTGAATGCAATGTTAGTATTGTAAATCTATGTGCAAGTTATAATACATAAACTGTAGAATCAGAAATAAATATGTTCAAGGTGAAGAGATGGGAGAATCATGCTATTTGCAGACGAACGGAATGAAAACATTGGGTTCGTGTAACTGAACCCAACTAATCAAGGACTGAGGCTTGGATGCCGTTGTTGTCCTTGTTGTCTTGCATAAGGAAAAGGTCTTACACTAAAGTTGTTGAGAAGAAAGTTTTCTTCAGAATGATTTTTTACTTACCCATTGGTTGGATTAGTATTCATTATATAACTTCTATAATAGTATACTCAAATCATCATAATGTGTCAAACTAGATTTGAGAAGTGGCTTTCATTACATCAGTTAACGTGGAATGATTTGCAGGTTTGTTGATAAAACCTTTATTTCAAATAGTTGAGGTCTGTTAAATTGTTTCTTTGCAGTATTTGATTCTATGTAAGATCTACCTTATCAAACGCATATGCTTCATCTTACCTCACTGTGATTTGCCAAGATTGGTTATGAATACAACACTATATGTTAATGTTTCATGACATTGTTTTACATGTTTTGTAGGAGAACCAGTTGGGTTCTACTCTAGTCCTTTAAAGCAAATAGCACGTACATCAGGTCCTAATGATTTTGCTAATGAACTAGCTTGGATAGAATTGTCCTCAACAACCTCACAGGTGAATGACTTGTTTGATGTAACCTTGTCCTTGTAAGTGAAAAATGTTATCTATTGAAGAATTTTTAAGAAGAGCAAAAAAAAAAAAAAAAAAAAAAAAATTTTTTTTTCCCTTTTGAACTCGAGAAATACTTCCAGTGGCAGTTACTTATTGTTTTTTGTGCAGAACATACCTCAAGATGAAAAACAAAAGCGGTTATGCGGAAAGATCAGATGTGCCATGTTTCTTTCACCCTTATCTGCAGCTGAAAATGACAGCCAAACCATGTCTGAGGACATGAAATCTGGAGTCATTCAGATCAGTCCTGCTAGGAAAGGGCCATGGAGTACGGTGAAACTAAGTTATGCTGCCCCTGTTGCTTGCTGGCGGTTGGGCAATGATGTTATTGCTAGTGAAGTAAGCGTCAAAGATGGGAATAGATGTGTAAATATACGTTCTTTGGTTTCTATTACCAACAGTACAGATTTCATACTTGATCTGTGCCTCATACCAAAAAGTTCTTTGGAAGACATAAAGTCTGCAAGTGACAGAACCAAGCGAGAAGAAAAAGAAAATGACCATGACATTGTAATGGATGAATTGTTTGAAACAGAAAAGTATAACCCAGTTATTGGTTGGGTTGGTTGTTCCTGTCAATTGAACCAAGACTACACAGAGGGAGCAGGCTTCTATGAGGTCAGTAATGGGCATTCATTGTAATTTGTTTCCCTTTCCTCTAATATGAATTTGCTTCCTGCACGTGTAGCCTTTTTTTACTGTGAGTCTTGCCATGCATGCCATTTACTGTGTTTTGGTTGGGCAAGAGGCAGGGCACTTGGTTGAAGGTGTGGGTGTGGATGTGACCATGTGGGGTGTGACCGTGTGGAGTGGGGCTTATATTCCAAATGCATAGTTTTGGAGTTCATTCAGTTTTTTAGATTTCTTAAAATGATGTTACATTTCCCGCCATAATTTTTAGGCCAAATTGGTTAAAATATCCTAACCTTTACAACTTTTGTTATTATATCCTAACCTTTCTAGATTGTTAGATTTGTATCCTAAATAATGAGTTTAAATAACTAAAGTTTATAATAACAAATTCAAAAAGGTTAGGATATGATAACCAAAGTTTTAAAAGTTTAGGGTATTTTAACCAATTAAGCGTAGTTTTTAATTCACCATTTTATGTTTGTGTCTCTCATTCTAACTTTCTTCAATTATATCAATAAAAAAAGCAGGAGCTCTCTGCATCTGAGTTGCCATCAGGCTGGGAGTGGGTAGACGATTGGCATGTCGATTCATCCACCAATACTGCTGATGGTTGGGTATATGCTCCTGATCTTGAACATTTAAAATGGCCTGAATCATACAATCAATTAAAGTTTGTCAATTACGCAAGACAAAGGAGATGGATCAGGAGCAGAAAACAGATCCCAGGCACTTCAAAGCAGAAAATATCTGTTGGATTACTGGACCCTGGGGCCACCACTTCCCTTCCTCTGTCAGGGTTGAGATCTCCATATGTGCTACAATTGAGGCCATGGAATGACGGTGGTCAAAATGAATACAGTTGGAGTTCTGTAGTGGATAATCAAGAACCATTCGAGGCAATTGGAAAACCTAAAGAAATTCCTGAAATCTGTGTATCAGCTCTCTCAAATTCAGAAGAACTTTTGCATTGCTCCATTAGCGAATCGAGTGCAAGCTCATCATCTGATAGACGCGTGCATGGATTGTGGTTTTCTCTGGCCATTCAATCTACAGAGATTGGAAAAGACATACATTCAGATCCTATCCAAGATTGGAATCTTGTGATTAAAGCTCCTCTATCTATTGCTAATTTTCTTCCTCTGCCAGCTGAATTTTCTGTTCTTGAGAAGCAAGCAAGTGGAGAATTTGTTTCTTGTTCTCAAGGAATATTTTTCCCTGGAAAAACAGTGAGAATTTATGCTGATTTAGGACATCCATTGTACTTCTCACTGATTCCACAAGGAGGATGGCTGGCAATACATGTATGACATGAATCACCATAAAATCTTGTTATTTAAATATTATATATTATGTCTATGGATAACTTACTCTCTGCATGTAATGCATTTTTTTTTTATTATTATTATATTTTATACAGAAAGCTGTGCTTTTATACCATCCTAGTCGGGCTACATCTAAAACCATAAGTTTGAGGAGTTTACTTTCAGAAAGGTTTGCCAAGTCCCATCTTAATACTATGCTTATCATATCTGGTTTCCTCCATTTAGCTTCTCACTTTCATGGGCTGTGATTTTTCTCTTAAAGTGATGTATTGGATTGTGCAGGACCGTTCAAGTAATTCTTGAGCAAAACCAGGATAAGGCACAGCGGCTTTTAGCAAGGGTTGTTAGGGTCTATGTTCCTTATTGGATTGCAAGTGCAAGATGCCCACCACTTACTTGTAGGCTTGTGGAATTTGCAAGTAGACGAAAAGCAAGTCTCCCTCTCTCATTTCCTTCAAGGCAGAGATCAGAGGTGCTGGTTGAGGAGATAACTGAAGCTGAACTACTTGAAGGATGTACAATTGACTCTATATTGAACTTCAAACTTATGGGAATGTCAATTTCTATTGATAAATCTAGCAAGAAGTTTTATGGGCCTATCCAAGACCTTTCTCCTCTGGGTGACATGGTAAGCATGAATTAGGTTTTCAACGAAATGCTTCTTTATTTCCGTCAGAATAAAAATATCGTCTGTCCTTGTTTTGGGGCTTTCAGGATGGTTCAGTTGATCTGTATGCTTATGATGAAGATGGCAAATGCATGCATCTCTTTATTTCATCCAAACCTTGTTCATTCCAGTCAGTTCCTACAAAGGTAGTTCCATTACTCCGTAAGATGCTTCTGTTGTTGAAAAATGTGAAGCTTCTCAATTGAAAATTTTGGTAGTGTTGTAATTTAATTTTCATAACTTTCAATTCAATCTTCTATATTTGAAGTATGTGTTCCAATGCATATAGGTAATTTCCATCCGACCATTTATGACATTCACCAATAGAATTGGTCAAGATATTTTCATCAAGTTAAATAGTGAAGATGAGCCAAAAATCCTGTGTGCATTTGACTCGAGGGTTTCATTTGTATATCGCAAAACCGAAGGATCAGAATCGTCAGATAAACTTCAGGTAAGTGAGACTGTGAGACTCAGATGGCTTGCTTGTTCTATAGGTTTTTCTTCGATCATATTTACTTTGCACGCATCAAATGTGTCATGCTCTTCCAAGAGAGAGATAAATCTATATCTCCTCTGAATTTCATGTATACGAAATCTGATGCATAATTGCATAGTCAACCCAACACATAGTCAGAGCGCCTAACATCTTCTAACGTATATGGAATATTTTTATATTCTTGCTAGTGGCTATTTCTTTCTAAACTAGTTCTGCTTTCTATCTATGTTAATTTTTATCTTCTTTATCTGTTACTTGTCTTTATGGTTGGCATGTCATTCTCACCTGCTGGCGATAAGAGAATAAACCTACATCAACTAAAAAGAAGATGAAGGTTTCTAAGTTTGATGTGGACCCTGTAAAGTGCCTTGGCATTTTGGAGAAACACTCACTCTCAAGTTAATGCCCGCATATGCGCAACTAGTCTCCCCACACTCTGTAACACTTGGATTGGGCCTCACACGAGAATTTAACATGGTATCAAAGCCCGCAATGGCTTAACAGCCTATAGAAGATCCATGGCTTAAGCATTTAAAAGTACAAAAAAAAATATGGAGACTCAAAAAAAGGGTTGCGCTGGTAAAACAAGTGACAAGCTAGGCCCAATTTAAAATCTTGTGGCCCACCTCTGAGACTATAATGAATGCAAACCCTGGCTTAGAAGAAAAACAAAAAAAACAAAAAAACAAAAACAAAACAAAACAAAAACAAAAAAACTTCCAAGTTGAAGATCGAAAGCAAGTCACAGTTAAGTCAATGCAGTTGGACTTGAGGGGGGGTGTTAGGGATAAAAGAATATTCCACTAGTTGAGAAGAAAGACAAATGCTTAGAATTTTTGAGTGGACCATCTCAAGTGCCTTGGAATTTTGGAGAAGACTCACTCTCAAGCTAAAGCCCACACATGCAACTACTTTCTCCAAACTCTGACACTTGGACTTACACATAAAAGATTTATGATCACCCTTCTTATTTGATCCATTTAATGTACCATGTAGTAGTTGATTCATTGTGATGTAAACTTGAATGTTTTCCATGTAAAGTTGATGTAACATGGCAGAAGTCATCAATTCACTAGCCTCCTAGAAAAGAATATTGATTTTATCTCATTTCATTTATCCCCTAACTTGTTTGGTTAGACCATTCCAACTCTTGCATTATTACTTGGACGATTTTGTGAATTCGAATTACTCATTGCAAAGACTTCTTGTCCTCGTGCTCCCTCCTCTTTTCTTGTTTTTGAACATGCGTTCTTCTAGACCCAAGTATTTGAATAATATATATCACAGTGAAATATTTTCTGCATTTGAGACTCTTGATGATTCGATAATCAATGTCTGTAGGTCCGGTTGGAAGACACAGAATGGTGCATTCCAGTTGAAATCACAAAGGAAGACACTTTCTCCCTGGTTTTGAGAAGGAACAATTGCGATAGAAGATTTTTGCGGACAGAAATACGAGGCAACGAGGAAGGCTCTAGATTCATCGTTGTCTTCCGGTTAGGGTCTACGGATGAGCTTATAAGGTACTAAATTTGGAGTTATGTATTCATTTAAGTGTTCTTGAAAATACTTAGTCATTAGAGTTGAACTTGCAAAGTTGCATTTAACCAAAACCTTGCCTTCACAGAATTGAGAATAGAACAGTCAGCAAGACAATCAGCATTCGCCAATCTGACTTAGGCGATGATGCCTGGATCCATTTGAACCCCCTTTCAACCATCAATTTCTCTTGGGAAGATCCGTATGGCCAAAGGCTTATTGATGCTAGGATCCATGGTGAGAATCACTTGCTTCTTCAAAAATTTGATTTGACAAAGCCAGGATGGCCTACAGAGGAAACTACACCAGCTGTACGGTTTCACGTTGTAGAGGTAGGGGATCTTCTGGTTGCAAGGTTCTCCGAAGATGGTTCATCAGGGTCAAGTACTATTGAAGATAATAAAGTTTTAGCATCAATTGGAAGTTGGGGTACATCTGGTATGTCCAACAAAATGCAGAACAATGCAGTTCCTATAGAGCTTATAGTTGAGCTGGGAATTGTAGGGGTTTCTATAATAGACCAAAGACCAAGGGAGCTCTTGTACTTTTACCTGGAGAAAGTCTTTATTTCATATTCAACTGGTTATAGTGAGGGTAGCACTAGCAGGTAAGAGATGTTATATGATTTTGAATTCATACTTTTTCTTGTCCAATGCAATTTCTGAAAGCTTATGGTTATTGCTGATAGCAGTGAACCAAATTGACACCATGAAGCAATAGGTAACATCAAAGGAGGATAATTAAAAAAAAAAAAATGTAAGCTAACTGGGATAAATAATTGGCTAATATATTTATTTGGCATATAGACATTTTTAGGTGTGATTAACAAATTTAAAATATCAAATGTCTCTAATGATATAGTTATGAAAAGCAAATGCAAGAGCCTAATACTTAGCAAATCTCGACCGTTCATTTAAATCTAGAAAGCAATAATGATCAAAAATTTTTTTGTGATGATGTCTTCTTGTACAAAAATGCAGTTTTCATAGATGCTTGTCATCACATTACATTTTATGGCTTCATGATTAGTTTTTCGAGGTAAAAGGGTAATTTCTCAGAAATTCAGGATGTAATTTCGATGGATTTATGGCCCCTTTTGAGCTTTTCTTTTTTGTTTTATTTAGTTCCTGTTTTTCGAACAATATCTATGTTAGCGTGCTTCCTTAAATGAAGAAAACCTCTCCAGATTCTTTTCTTGTGCTGGACACTTGCACGCATATTCTATTCTTCGATTATTGTCATACTCAGAAGGCTTTGCTGCATCATCTTGCTTTTTTTTATGGAAGGTGGTACATAATGTATGGAGCCTGTCTGACTGCATGTGCCCCATGTGATGGTCACAATGACCGGTTGTAAACTAATGTGCTCAATACAAGTAGACGTCTTATTTATTCGTTCTATGTTATTCTTTCAACGGTAAGGGCGAAGGCAGGGTTGTGTGAGTTAAACGCACGACCTTGGTTTCGATTCCCCGGTGTGGCAAGATTGCTCGGGACACTGGGGTACACTTAGGCCGATTGCACCAGGGACATCCACGTATATCAAAATAAAAAAAAAATAAAAAAAAAATAGTTGTAGTGATATTCAATAAGAGCAAATGCAACTTTGAATGTTGTCAGTCAAATTTAAGCCCAATTAAATCCTGAATGATCTCTAGAACTTTGTCATTTCTTTTTTCTTCTGAAATTTTCCTTTCAACGTATTACATAAAGCGTTGTAGTTTGATACCATAGTCTCTGTATAACACCAAATAAATTTAAGTGGACTAAAGTTGCGGTTATTTAAGCTTTTTTATCAGGAAAATCACATGCATCACAATTAAACTAGTTATTTCCTATAATAAGTTCATATTGTTACTTGTTACAACAGATTAACTGAATTTCCACGTCATTGTATGCCAGGTTCAAGCTCATATTGGGTAATTTGCAACTTGATAACCAGCTCCCACTAACAGCGATGCCTGTATTATTGGCGCCTGAACAGGCAGCAGACATGCATCATCCTGTGTTCAAAATGACCGTTACCATGAACAATGAGAGTGTTGGTGGAACACAAATCTACCCATATGTTTATATACGGGTAATACATCAATGAGGAACATCCTTACCATTACAGCTTATTTTCCCTTTCAATTTCTATACCTTGTTATGTCGGCTGAACTTTCTATTTGAATGTCAGGTTACTGATAAGACATGGAGGCTCAATATTCATGAGCCAATAATATGGGCATTGGTTGATTTCTACAATAAGCTTCAGCTTGACAGAATCCCCAAAAGCACTAATACCTCAGGAATTGACCCTGAGATACGTGTAGAGTAAGAATATGTTTCTCTTCCTAGTCCTATAGCCAGTATGCTTTGAATCAACTGATGCTTTTTTTTTTTTTTGTAAGATTCATATGGTTTGAGTAATGTTGCCTACATTATTTGGCACACTTAAGAAACCTATTCAATCCAACCAATAGAGTTCAACTTGCAACCTCATGTAAAGGTGTGGACGTGCCTAATTAGCGGAGCTACCACTTGGTTCACTCTTTTAGTGTTTAGAGGTGTGAAAATGCATTCTTTAAATTATGAATTTGCAGAACTGTAAGATTATTTTGTCCAGGACATTATGTAGTGCAAAAAATAATTGCATAAATAGGGTAAACATTGTAGAAAGTGCATCAACAGAAAGTACTTGGGAAGTACCCGGGTTGAACTATCAGGAAGGATTTGGATGGGGAGTTCAAATCTAAGGGACTACTGAGGGGAATAAATTGTGAAGTACAAGGAAATGATGAGACGTATGAAGAAATAGGATGTCAACTAAAAAGTGTGCTTAAATGAGAATGAACTATTGTAAGAATAAAGCAGTGAGATGAGAAAGTTAGGGCATAAAAAGTTATCGAAATCTTTCTCTTAGTTACTCAAAAAACAGCTAAAGAGTTTCTACTTCATGCGACCATATTGCATCATATCAATACTCTTTCTTGCACATATACATAAAATGAGCTGAATAGAGATGAGGATGCGTAAGTGGATGTGCAATAAAGGCCCTTGAGTATAGAATAAGAAATGGGGAGATTCAAAGAAAATTTGGAATAGCACCATTAGTGGAATAAATGAAGGGACCATGGTACACATACAAAGAAGACTTCAACTGCAAATGCCCCCATTAAAAAACTTGATAGCTAGAAATTGAAAGGACTTGAAGTTCAAGAGGCAAAGCTAAGATGAATCGGGATGCATTAACTATAAAAGATTTACTAGATTCCTAAATCACATCATCAACTTCTTTGAATCGAATTGAATGGAAACACTGGATCCATGTAGATAACTCCAACTAATTTGGGAGCAAAGCTTTAATGTTGCTGGTGTATGACTTGTATCAAGACTCTTTCGTGTATTTTGTAGCGGCAAGTACCTTGAGCATTTGGTGGACCTTTTTAGTTTTTATGGATATTTATTATTTCTCTATATAATCCAATGATTCATGCACATCATATACGCATCATTCTGTAGACGTTAACTTGATTAAGATATATTAATTCATATTGTTAGCATTTAGCAAAACCTTTAATAACTGTATCTCCCCGCAATTTGTTTCGATTAATTTAAACTTGAAAGTTTATCATTTTGATATTTTACCACTTGTACTTTTCCAGCTTGATAGACGTTTCTGAAGTGAGGCTAAAGCTGTCCCTTGAGACAGAACCAACAGAAAGACCTCATGGAGTCCTGGGCGTGTGGAGTCCTGTACTTTCAGCTGTTGGAAATGCGCTGAAAATTCAGGTTCACCTTTGCACTGCTTTAAATGTATTTTAGTTGCGAGTCTTATAATTCATAAATAACTCCATTCATTAGATTGTGATTAATTGCTTGATTATGTGAGCTTTACATTATTCTAACGTCAAGTGGAGCAGTCTCCAATTGAATTCTTAAAAAATAAATAAAAAAATGAATCGAGAATTAGTACCACTTAATAGCAGCTGCCTGATTTTTTTTTCCTCTCCCTTAGCAAAATTAAGGTACGGAATGATGTGCGTGGAAACTAGAAATGGATCAAACTTTGAAAATATTCAACTGATAAAAACGGATTATGTGAAATTGTAATCCGTGGTGGACAATAATTGGTTTGGTTGTCCTTATATAAGTCTTTGTTAATTGTTTTTCATAGATTTTATGTCAATTATAATTGAGCGCATGATGCCATTGGTTGATTGTACCTTATATTAGACTTTGATAATAATGACAACCAATATGATAATTTTCTTGTTTTAAATATGATTCGTGTATTAGTCTAATTTGAAAAGCTCAATAAAACTTGTCTTGGTTGGCATTTCATTTTATTTTCTAAAATTGGTGTTTGGAAGATATTTTACTCTCACACGAGCCTTCCGTGTATGAACTAAAAAACTGATTCCTATGCCACTTCCCACTTTTGTATAGGTAAATTAAAGCAGTGTTTTTACTTCAATGGAATCATATTCAGGGCTATAGTCATCACCTGCCTCTATCAAATTGGTCCAACAAACTTTATGCTTTCTTTACATTCTTGACCATATGGAAAGATTGATGTTCTACATTTCTACTATAAAAGGCCTGTTTTATTAAGAAATATGCCTTTGATAACAAAAAAAAATGCCTTGTGCACTGAGCAAAATGAAAAACAAACTTTTAAAAGTTTTAAGCAGGCTGAATATGGTGTAAGATGGCGACCATCTCCAACAGCAAATAAGCCTCAATCCCAAATTAGTAGTTGTCCATCTCCAAATTTCTAGGAACTCTAAACCTTGTGCAGGCTGAACATTGCTTAATACGTCTAAGAAAATGAACTGAAACTATGCAGTTCTCTTAAAGTTTGGAACATAATCATATCATGACAAACATTCGAGTGATGGAAGTTGCATGTTGTTGGCAAGGTGTTAGTTTGAGGCATAATCCCATGGAAACATTACGTACGGCCTCTCAAAAGGCTATTTTGTCTTGTACCGGTTATTAGAATTTAAAGAAATGGATTTACACATTTATGGGTCTATCTCCTCTTATTAATGTGCTTTTTTATATTATTTCATAGTTCCATTTCAGATTGCTTGCGTGTTATTTCCAGGGTGTTAAGGCTTGTGTTTCAATGTAAAGCTACTAATCCAGCCATGAACCCCGATTAATCACATAATCATGTTATTTCTTCCTTTTTCTTTTTATTTTGATGAAGAAAACTCTGAAACAAGTTGTAACACTCTACATTCTTGTGCAAGCAAAGAAAAAAAAATATATAATTCCCACACCTCTTATAAGTGCTTCTTGTTCGATCAAAAATAATGTGGCTCTACCTTCTTTTGGATTTTTTGTTAAGATACTAGATGAGGCTAATTTAATCTATTGTTACCTTATCTTTATAGGAGACAAACTGCCATTTGGTTTTTTTTTCAGATATATATAAAAAAAAAAAATTGAGCTAACTCAAACAAATAAAGGTTACGAATTATTACCCAGATTGTCTTCGCTTACCTTCAGGCTTTTAAAAAATGTAAAAAATAAGTCACTGAGCGTCTAAGCACCTATTTTCTCTTATATGATAAATTAGCTACATTGGGGTTTGTTACTTACAGTTAGTTTTAACAATATAGTCAATGAAAAACAGACAATATTAGTTTCGTAATTACTTTGAGAAATCTTTCTTTCATAAAGCATTGCTGCTTTAGATAACATTTTAGGGAATTTATCTCAGGTTCACCTAAGGAAGGTAATGCGCAAAAACATTTTCATGCGTCAAAGTTCCGTTATGCCAGCTATTGTGAACCGTTTCTGGAGAGATCTCATTCATAATCCTTTACATTTGATATTTTCGGTGGATGTACTTGGTATGACAAGTTCAACACTGGCTTCTTTGAGTAAAGGGTTTGCGGAACTCTCTACAGATGGTCAGTTTCTGCAGTTAAGGTCAAAGCAGGTAATTAATCATGGCTCTATTTTACTTTCATAAATAATAATAATAATATTAATAATAATGATAATAATAAATTATGGAATCAGGTATGGTCAAGAAGAATTACTGGAGTAGGTGATGGGGTTATTCAAGGAACTGAAGCTCTTGCGCAAGGTGTTGCATTTGGAGTATCTGGAGTGGTGACAAAACCTGTAGAAAGTGCCAGACAATATGGTCTCTTTGGGATTGCTCAGGGCCTTGGACGAGCATTCCTGGGATTTATTGTACAACCTGTGAGTGGAGCATTAGATTTTTTTTCACTTACTGTCGATGGAATTGGTGCAAGTTGTTCCAAGTGCTTAGAGATCTTCAATAATAAAGCAACCTCCCAAAGAATCAGAAACCCTCGCGCCATTCATGCAGATGGTGTACTGAGGGAATACTGTGAAAGGGAAGCTATTGGACAGGTATTATTTATTCTTATATTATTCACCCTCGTTCCCTAAAAGTTTAACAGTCTTTTCATGATACATTTTGTTGAGAATCGACAAATTGTTCTTTATTGTTCTTATCCTTTTTCTAGGTGGAGAGTAGGTAATGCGAAGTCTTAGAAAAGAGTATTTATATCAATAAAAACAAGAGAAGAAAGAATCACATTTTTAGGCAATTTATTTAATAGATAATTGATCACTTCTACACATCAATCCTTACTTAAATCTTGGAAGCTAAATAACGTGATTTATTCAAATATGGGTAAATATAAAATCTAAGTTCAGAAATATGCTGAACTAAGACAAGGATTAAATCAGAAATAAGAAATCTTACGTCAATTTAAGGAGTCTTAAAATCAGAAGTATCCCATTCCCAAGAAACTTAAATCTCCTCCCCTTGTCCAACACTCCCCTTCAAGCTTAGTATTACTGACGATCCCTGCTTGCTTGTAGTTGAACAAATATTTGTTCAAATGTGTCTTTGTTCGGTATATCCACAGTGATTCCCACAATCCAAGTCCAAGTTGTTGGAATTGGAATTAGTTTGACAGCTGATTACAGAATTTTGGCAATCTCGTCTAAGATAGGTTTCATCATGTTGCAATAGGTTGTGAATAATGTTAATAGACTTCTTGTCACAAAAGGAATGTACAGGATCACTCGTGCATTTTTCAGCTCTTCTATTATTTTTTTTTTTTGAAGCAATATTAGTTCATAAGTTCTGTGAGTCACGGCTCTAAATTTGGCGTGCTGCTCCTTGCTACAACAACAAAGACCAAGCCTCAATCCCACATCAGTTGGAGTCGGCCACATGGATCAAAGTCTTCCACTCCACTCGATTGAATGCATTGGATGGCATGCTTTCAAAGTCCTTTAAATTCCCTCTAATCAATGCATCCCAAGTTATCTTAGGTCTTCTCCTATGCTGTCAAATTGCTTCTGGTTCTGTTGAATCAAGTTTTCTAATTGGGGCATTGTGTCTTGCTACAAACAAAGAAAAAATTATTTTTGCTTCTCCTTGTTATTAAGTTTCCCAAGCTCGCAGCCGCAGCAATATTTTGTCTGGGGAGCAAAAGTCCCTTGGCAGTATATGCATGTCTAACCGAAACTCTTTGCTACCAAGCATGCTTGCACCTTTCCTGTGTTCCATGAGACATATTTATTGTGAACACCCTTTGCAGCCGACTGTTTTTTTTCTTCTAACCAACTCCAGCTCGTAAGTCCCAATATTTTTACGAAGTCGTGTTAGTTAGTTTGCATTCATTTTATTTCTACTTTTTCATCTATTTTCCTTTTTATTTTCTAAGGGGTCCTCTTTGACCTTCATTATGTATGTTTCCTTCCTCTAATAAAGCCTTCTTCTTTTATCAAGAAAATATATAATTTTCGGCTTTCTTCTTCAGATGGTTCTCTATCTAGCGGAAGCAAGTAGGCACTTTGGCTGTACAGAAATATTCAAGGAACCATCAAAATATGCCTGGTCTGACCATTATGAAGACCATTTCATGCTGCCTCAACAAAGATTTTTTTTGGTGACAAACAAGCGTGTCATGCTGCTGCAGGTTTGAAAACCGAACTGGGCCCTTTCTCATTTTTTTTTCTCCATATTCTTTAGTCTGCATCTCCTTTTGGTTTTCAACTATCGTCCTTTCGTGACAGGGTATGTCCTTGGACAAGATGGAGAAAAAACCATCCAAGATTATATGGGATGTACCATGGGAAGAGCTCCTGGCGCTGGAGCTGGCAAAAGCAGGTTATCCCAAACCATCTCACTTGATTTTACATCTTAAAGATTTCAAGAAATCAGAAAAATTCGTACGGATCATCAAATGCTTTGTGGAAGAAGCCGACGAAGAACCACAAGCAGTAAGAATATGTTCAGTTGTGCATAAGTTGTGGAAAGCCTACCAGGCTGACATGAGACTTATAGAATTGAAGGTCAGTGTTCCTAGCATTGATCCTGGAATGGCAGATTGAGGGAAATATTCCACTCATAATTCTCCATGTACAGGTTCCTTCAAGCCAGAGACATGTGTATTTCACCGAGGAAGATATGGATAGAAGAGACCTTTACAACCGGACTAAGCCTATTATTATACCAAGAGATTTCTCTTCTGTAAGTTCAACATCTGAAGAAAGACGATTCATGAAACATACAATCAACTTTCAGAAAATTTGGAGTAGCGAGAGAGAACCAACAGGTAGATGCAAATTGTGCCGAAAGCAGGTAATTGATTTTGTCTATGTGCTCTGTTTTCTTTTCACATTTTGTATTGAATATGCAATTGCTGAATTCCCTTGTCATATCTCCTCAATATTTTTCAGGTTTTAGATGATGGTGGAATATGCACCTTATGGAGACCTACTTGTCTGGATGGGTAATTAATATTCCTGGCATCCTATGTTAGTTTTCTTTTACCACATTTCAATGTTTCCGATATAAATGCCCAACTCCAGAAAATTGTTCGTTTTCCTCTTTTCATTGACACTCCTTAACATTGTCATAAGTATTAACTTCATTGTGTGTTTTGTACTCCTTTATTAGTTTCTTTTAATTGTGCGCCAAAAGCATTCATGTTGTAATATTCATCTTATGACATAGCAATTATATTATTAGGACATAGGAGGGTAAGTATACTATCTTCTTGTTTTTCTCATATACACAAGTTGTATGGAACATTCAACTCAATAAAATGATACATAAGTTGTAATAAGTACCATAAGCACATTCAATTCATTTAATCTGTTAGGATTGGGCTTAAACTCCATAGACGTGATATCCTTCTTGAATTAGGATTGTGTTTTAGTTTGTTCTTAAATTATAGATAGTTCGAGGTGTAGTAGGATTTGGTCAATTTTCAAACGAGGATAAGTAGTATTTATATTTGATATGAATACGAATTTTAGGTTAATAAGAGGAACCCGCTAAGTTAAGCTTTTTAGGTGTGTATTTTGAGTGTGCAATTTGGTGTCTGGTGTACCATGTTTAAGTGAGGTTGAATGCAAGTAAATTCAGTCTTGAATTAAAATTGATGTGTTTATCAAAAGTGTTGTGCCTGTGAATAGAAATTTAAAAAGAATTATTAGAGTCGAATCTCAGAGATATGGGTGAATAATTGAGAGGTGCAATTGCATCAACTCTATCATGGAAGAAGAGAAGGAGATGGGCTCCAGCTATGCCCAGCTATGCCCCAGGTAGAAAAGTAGACTTGCTAGAAATTGTAGGAATATGAAGGGATAAGGGCAAACCTATACCTAAGATAATTTGGGCTTTTAGTTATAAAAGATTTCAAACATTACATATTCACATCATCAACCACATTTAATAAATCCAAATGTAGACATAGGATCCATTTAGCCGACCCCAGCTTCATTGGAGTTGAGGCTTGGTTGTCGTGGTTTTTTGTTATTTTTTAATGTCTAGCTGATTTTCCCTTTGAAGGCCAGTTGTCTCATCATGATGGGTATGATTAACGTGTTGGATGCTCTACTCAAAGTGGAGTGTTTTTTTTTTTTTTTTTTGATAGTAAACAAAAATTTTATTGTGGTAAAAGGAACCGAGGACCAGGAGTCATCACAGTACATCATTACTGCAAAAGTGTAGAAGAAAAATAAAAAAAAAGTATTTAAAGCTGCATGCATTATAAAACATGAAATGAACAGCCCATCAATGCGTCCTCTACGTGATCCATCTCCAATGATAAAGGCAATAATTGTATGCGCATTCTTTGTTAAACTTACTGTTTGCTACCCATCTTGCTGCCATATCCCTTGAAGCCTCCTAGACCAACTCAATTGTATTTTCTTTGTCTTTAAAATTCTATTGTTCCTCTCTTTCCACAAGCCCCAAAGAATTGCAATAGTTGTTGTCCCTGTTAAATGATTTCTTTTGCCTTTTCTTCTTAATCTCTCCAGGATGAGATTCCATCCAATTAATGATCTAGGATTTGAGATCAGGCCACCCGTGAATACATCCCATATATTCCATATTTGACAAGCTAGTCTACATTGGAAGAATAAATGCTCCACTGTTTCCTCATTCATTCATCAAGCCACCATGTAGCAAAATCCAACCAAACACCTTGACTTTGGGTGGAACAATAGCCTTCCAAAGCCATATAATGCATGATGCTCCTCAAGACTAGGCATATCAATGATTTGATGGAAAAAAGTTTTGCAAGTGAATTGCCCTGATGTGTCTAATGCCCACACTCTCCTATCTTCTCTATTAGGAAAAACCCTTGCTTGCCTTAATAGGGTAAGCAAATCATATTTCTCCTCTTGAAACCTGGAAGGAAATCTTCTTGGTAAAAAAATATTTCATTCATTAATGCTCTCAATGCTATTACCATACTGAACAATGAAATTATAAATGGGCTATTCATGTTGAGCGGACCATGCAGACACATTAGGAAATCTAGATTGTAATGTGAAATTACCTAACCATTTATCCTCCTAAAATCTCACTGAAGATTCATCCCCAATCTTAATGCAAATGTGCTGGTGAAAAGGACCTGTGGTAGAGTAGATGAATTTCCATTGGCTTTTATAGGCAGACCTAACTGTAGAAATTCGACGAGGTAGGGGTAGATCAAAGTTAACATGGGATGCATTAATTAAGAGAGATTTGAATGGTCTGGAAAGCTCACCATCAATTGCACTTAATCGAGCACAATGGAAAAGTTTGATCCATGCAGCCGACCCCAATTAATTTGGGACTGAGGCTATATGTTGTTGTTGTTGTTGTTGTTGTTGTTGTTGTTGTTGTTGTTGTTGTTTTATAGGCAGACCTAAGAGCAACCCCTGCATCCCATTTATTTGGATGAATACCATGAATACTTTTAACAACCTTATGCCAAAGTGCCCCCCTTTTTCTAGGAAATCTCCATAACCATTTAGAAAATAAAGCTTGATTCTTTTTCTTTAAGTTTCCTACTTCCAATCCCCGTTTGTGTAATGACATTTCCACAATTCCCCACCTAATTAGGCATTGACCTTTGTTCTCATCTATCCTTTGCCATATAAAGTCCCTAAAAGCCTTCTCAATTATCTTAGCCACCACATTTGGCATCCGAAAAATGGACACGAAGTAAATGGGGATCGCCTCCAAGACTGACTTAATGAGAGAATCTCCTTGCTTTGGAAATGAAGCTTTTTCTTCAAGATTCTAGTCTACGTCCTATCGTACCAATCACTGGCGCCCAAAAATGTATTGAATTAGGGTTTCCTCCTAATGGCAATCCTAGGTACTTAATTGGCCAAGATCCCACGGAACACCCTACCTTCCTAGCCGATTCCCACATTTCCTCCTCCGTATGAATCCCAACTATTTGACTTTTATTCATGTTAATAGTCAAGCCTAAAACTCCACAAAAATCATTAAGGAGGTTTATAAGTCCTTCAAAAACTTGAGTGTCCCCTTCAATGAGAGAAAGCGTAATATCAACAAACTGTAAATGAGAGATTTGGACTCTATCCCTACCTACAGCCATCCCTCTAATGGTGCCCCTACTCACATCCCTTTCCATCATTCTACTTGAAACATCCACCGCTAGAGTAAAGAGAAAATGAGAGAGAGGATCCCCTTGCCTAAGGCCTCTAGATGCTCTAATCTTTCCTTTTGGTCTCCCATTAATCGTAATTGAGAAATTTGCTGAGCTGAGACATCCTTTGATCCACCTCCTCCATTTCACTCCAAAACCCTTATTTATTAGCACATATTCCAAAAAATTCCATTCAACATGGTCATATGCCTTTGCCAAGTCAATTTTGAATAAAATACCTCTTTTTTCCCTCCTTTTGTAATCTTCAACCACTTCATTAGCCACCAATACAACATCTAGAATTTGTCTACCTTTAATAAAAGTTGCTTGAGCATTTGAGATAGTATTATGGAGGATGCTCCTAAGTCTTTTGGCTAGGACCTTAGTTACGATTTTGTAAAGACTTGAGATCAAGCTAATGGGCCTAAAGAAAGACACTTTAAAGCAATTATTTTTTTTAGGAATCAAACAAATATATGTTTCATTAACATTCACATTGATGGTCCCATTTTCATAGAAATCCTCCATGACCATCATCAAATCTCGTTTGATGGTATCCCGCTCTATGAAAAACTCCGCTGTAAATCCATCATGCCCTGGTGATTTGTTCCCATCACAATCCATGAGTGCATCCTGCCCTTCCTACTCAAAAAAATCTCTCTCCAATTGGTCTCTTTGAGCCTCATTAATGGCCATCCTTTGAATACCCTCCACATGCATGACTATCTCGCCTCTAGAGGTAAGATTTTTTTTAAAAATCTACAATCTCATTTTCAATCTCCACTTCTCCTGTAATGAAAGACTCATTAGCAACTTCTGGTTTAGAGATGGTTTTTCGAGCTTTTCTAAGTGTCAATAATCTATGGAAAAAAATTGAGTTAGAATCACCTTCTTTCAACCATCTCAGTTTAGCCTATTGGTAGGCTATTTTCTCCTCTTTTAAGCACATTTCACCCAACTCCGCTTTAGCTTCTCTCCTCCTAAGATCAAACTCATAAGACCAATTGTCCAAACCCTCCATATCATCCAATTCCCCTACAATATTTTCCAACTCTCTTTTCTTAACGTCCACTCTCCCAAAATGTGTATGGTTCCATTCTTTTATATGTTTCTTTAGATCCTTCAATTTCAACATAAATCTATGACCCGCATGATCATATGGAGAGGAATCCATCCACCATTTTTTGACCAATTCCTGAAACTCTCTATTTTTCAACCAAACATTCTCAAATATAAAAGTGGTAGGACCCCAGATGACCTTGTCATAATAAAAAACAATGGGGCAATGATCCGAGACCAACCTTGGGAGAGCCTCCACCTTATAGTGCGGAAAGTATTATTCCCATCCATGGTTCACCAAGATCTATCTAATCGACAACAAGTGGGAGGAAGTCTAAAATTGGACCATGTAAATTTGGAGTTAACTAATGGGGGTCAGTTAAATCCAATTCCTCAATAAGCTCATAAAATCTTTGCATGCTAGAATTCAACCTTTGATTGATATTTTTTTCATCGATGAATCTAATGGTGTTAAAGTCACCTCCTACACAACAGTTAGGCCCACATAAGATACTCAAGCTAGGCGATTTTATCCCAAAAGCATTCTCTATTCCTAACTCGTGGAGGCCCGTATATCCCAGTCAACCACCAATATTGAGAATCATCTTCTTTGATTTTGACTGAAACTGAGAAGACACTGATAGAGTATGCGTGTGCAGGAAACGAGGGGGTCGTCTCGGTAAGCTTTATTGATGAACTGGATGGAAAAATAGGGTTACAACGTAGTGAGCACCCTACCCAGAGAATCGAGAGAGAGACTCTCGATCTCACCCTGACCAAAGGTCTTTCCCAATTTACAATGACACTCAGAATATCTAACTTGGGTAAACAGTACCCTTTTGTACTCACTGCACTCACACCCTACTACGTGCTCGCATACGCCACGCACACACCATGCATGACTTGCAGGGTCATCCTGACAACTACACAGGGACTGATCCCATGTCCTTGAGCCTCTTCCTATGGTACACACGTAAGTTGGGCCCTTCTGTGGGCTTGTGAGTGCCAGCTTGTTGGGCCGGATTGCTATTAGACACCTACAAGATTATCCGACACTTTTACCACCCTAGCATCCCATGCCACAAGAATCCCCCTAAGTTACCATTAAATGGTAGAAAAACCCACTCCCTAAACCTATTACTCCACAATTAACTCATTATTCTTCTATCAATGCACTCTCTTTTTTGTTTCCTGCTAGATAATAATATTTGGTTTGGCTTTCCTAATCGCTCTTCTAATCATGTTATGTTTTGTAGCAGCAGCACAAACTCTAATATTCCATGACAAAACCTTCATAATTTACCTCTCCTAGCCTCTTAAAAGATTCTCATCATCATTTTTCTAGCTAACATGTTTGCTCTTTTTTTTTTTTTGGGTTGAGATCCTCTTTTTTTATCCTCGTCTTCACTTTCTCTAGGCATGCATCTTGACTAGGCTTGGCTTGTACCCTGTTTTCAAGTTCTTTATTATTCATCCCAACCCCCTGCACCACCTGTAACTTATCACGCCTATTCAACTTATCACACCTATTCAGCTTATGCATTACTAATGGGTTTGAGTTCACTTCCACGGTTTCATCATCAAATGCAAATGCATGAGTGGCATCCAGGCTATTGGCATTTTTTGGGTTTATGTTAAGTGTGGGTGATTCAGGTACACAACTCAATGACAAGGATGCACCAGTTTCACCAATCAGAGCATTAGATAAACTATTAGATTCACTCAAATAAGATTGTTGGTTGGATAGTACCTGATGATCTGAATCTTGTTTTCCTTTTTTCTTGAATTTGGAAAATACCACTTTCCCCAAATTGAACAGAGTGTGCCGAACTGTTGTCAGCAGAAATTGACACAATTAATGAAAATTTCGACTCATCTGTCGAGATTATTTGCAATAACCAAATCTTCCTCGCCGCTCAGTCCTTCCATTACATCATCCATTATGTTCTCGTGCTTCGTGAACCTTTTCCTATGAACCTCACTTCCAATACTCATAGTGGAGTATTGGACAAACACATATATGTTGAAGTTTTGAATCATTCATGGACTAACAGTGTGATTGGATCAAAGGATCAAGCAAAACATAGATTAATTGGTTGATGTTTGCGGTTGAGTGACATTGTGCGAATTAGGATGAAGAGTACTATAGGAAAGACTCTCGCTTCATCGTCTTCATATCTTCTCTTATCTTTAAGGCTTGTTTGGCCATGGAGTGGTTGATTAACTTATCCTTCAATGGTTGATTGTTTGTGCACGCGTGTTTGGATGATTGGATGATGAATCATGATCATTCATGGGGGTTGCAATCGATTGGATTGGTTGTTTGAGTTATTTTCATGGTTGAGATTTATGGAAAATGTTAAGGTGACATCCTTTTGCTACAACCTTTTGCTACAATGTCGGTTGTTTGAGTTATTTTCATGGTTGAGATTTATGGAAAATGTGAAGGTTACATCGTTTTGCTACAACCTTTTGCTACAATGTTGTTGAGGTCCCTTGAATCTTGCATCGAAATGTGTGTGCATGTCTTTTCATTTATATCTAAGGGACTTCAACAACTGTGTAGCAAAAGCTTGTAGCAAAAGGATGTCACCATATCATTATCCAAAAAATTATTATGAATCGACTCTAACTATGTATATGTAAACGTAATAATCTAAATCTAATTAGGATTCTAATGCTCTAGTTTATATTTATTGTGGAATTGTGTTGTAATAGATTTGGTTGTTATGGGATAAGAATTAGTAGAATTTGTATTTGAGGAGGATAAAGATTGTGAATTAGATATAGATATGAATAAATTTGGTCTAATGAAAGGAACACATCAGGTTAGATCGTTTGATTTATTTGCCATGGTGCCTAGTACACCATGTTGGGTTGAGATTGGATGTAAGTATATTAAGTTTTGAATCAAATTTTCATGTTTTTTTACTAAAAGTGTCTTTCTTGTGGGTATTAAAGCCTAACATAAATACTCTATTCTAGTGGTGATCATTATTTTTTCAGCTTTGTTCTATGGGAGGTCTTGGCCCAAGCCTCTTTGTTATTTGTTTCCTATTCACATATTTTTTATTCTCTTTCTTTCGCAACTGAGATCACACATGGGAGAGGGTGTTATATTTGTTGGGCCCCCACTTAATAGCTATAGGATTCACTTCTAGAGGTTGTGCTCAAATAACAGTTGCCATCGCCACCATAAAAATTAGTTTCCTAGTAATGAAGAATTGGGTTAAATAATGTGAACATGATTTGGTTTTTGCAGGTACGTCTCTGTTGGAGATATAGCTCATATTGGCACCCATCTTCCAACTTTCGCTGCTCTGTACCATTACACGGATAGGTTGTTTGCACTTCCAGTTGGTTATGACCTGGTAAGAGTGAATCAAGGATTTTTTTTCCATGTTCTATCTTTTTTCAACTGCACTATGTCGAGTTGAGTGGAAGTGTTTGATCAATTAGCATAGCCCAAATAAGTTGGGATTGAGCCTTTAGCTCTTTCTGTTATCGCTGTCTTATTTCACTGAGCTAGGTGTTTAGAATCATTTTTTTCCATGAAAATCATTTCACTCTGGCATCTATTATTCAACTTAAATAACCAAAATGAAGTAGGTCTCATAGTGCACTAACGACAAAGTAAATAAAATAATAAAGTTGTACCATGCAAAAAAAAAAAAAAAAACAAGAGAATTATTATGGTGGTGCTAGCTAATTATTCTTTAAAAAAAAAAAAAAAAGAACCAATTACCAAATTCATCATCATGCATACATAATACATATCCACTATATGTCATAACTTTCTCTGAAAATCTATATTTCAAAGTCCAAAACAAGTTAAGAAGCTATGATACATTCATCGCAAATTCTAGCTATCACTAGATTTTGATTGATATTTGATATCTATCACTAGAGTTTGGTGGTAAAATGTAGATTAAATACACTAAAGAAATATATGTACATCCCTACTGTTCTATTATTATAGTATATGAGTTTGAAATATGGGGATTTTCCACGTGGATCCCCACAGGGATAACCTCGTCTCCATCCCCATTTGGGTAATTCCGTTTCTCCTAATCCCATTTAATTCTCCATCCCTAACCCCTTCATGGGAATTCCCTGCCCCCATTTACATCCCTATTTATCAAACTATGGTTATCAGCGCCTACTTTTTTAATGCTTTTAATTTTTCTCAGTACCTAGTCCACAGAACCGCATTGGTGGAAAGAATAATGGAATTAGTCTAATTGTCAGCTTGTTACACATACTGCTTATGTCATCTACTTTTTTTCCTTCTTATTCAATCTCAGTCTGATTGGCCGATATTGTATTAACTTAAGACTTTTTGAGACAAACCATGTTTCTATATTTCGGAAAAATCTTTTTCACCATGAAGGAATTCCCAGTTTCTGTTTTTGGGGAAACAGAGTTTTATTCCTTGGCTTCACTAATAATCGGTAGCTTAGCTTTGGTCAAAGTTCGGAATAGCGTGATCATGTCATTGATTGAAATTCAACCCTTTTCGAAGTTGTTTTGACCATTTAACTTATGCAAGAGGGAACTTTTTTACACTTGAAAAACGAGTTGAATGAAACTGGAAATCCTCGTCTAGAGGACAGTATAATTATAATGAATTGGATTCTCAAGCTTTTTTGTACCATAAGTCAAGATCCATGGGGTTTTGGATATTTCCTGTTCGTATATTTTTTGTTTTCTTTTATTAAACTTGGTCGATATGTGCATATATAGAAGGGTGAACGAATCTCTATACTTTTTTGTAGGTTTGGAGGAATTGTGCAGATGACTACGTAAATCCTGTATCAATTTGGTACCCACGAGCTCCTGATGGATTTGTCTCACTTGGTTGCGTTGCCGTAGCTGGTTTCAAACAACCAGAATATGATTCAGTATACTGTGTGGCAACAAGTCTTGCGCAAGACGCAGTATTTGAGGAACAAAAGGTATGGGCTGCACCTGACTCGTACCCTTGGGCTTGTCATATATATCAAGTCCAAAGTGAAGCCCTTCACTTTATAGCATTGCGTCAACAAAAGGAGGATTCGGACTGGAAGCCCATGAGGGTTGTCGACGACCATCATGATTGTCGGACATCAGAAAGAAGATGAATTATGAGGTACTTAAAAAAAACCCATCTACTTGTACATCAAAGAAAATGGTCTTCACAATTGCTTCTCCACCTATAAGGCTATAAATTTTTCTCTGACGCATTCATGCTTTTCTATTGCCTTTCTCTGTCGAAGCTCCCTAGAAAATCAAGGCTCGCTATTTTCCTTCATGTTTGCATGAAGGAATGGAGGATGCAAGCTGGAGGGAAATTTTCTCAACAAAATCTGTACAGACCATTTACCAATCAAGGACAAAAAATGAATAAAGAGATCTCAAAGTTTGCAATAAAAGGCATTTGTTATAGCATGCTTCCTTTCAAACATTGGAGGTATATTTGTTCATTCATTCGAAGTACGCAAACTGCAGTAATTGATCTTTTACCAATTTCACTATGGCTATTATGTCATTCTTTGTCTAGCTGCCATTTCCATTATCGTTTTAGCAGTCGCTGTGATTTTGTTCAGGACAATGATTTGGCGAAATGCTTTTGATTCATAATTTGCTTTACAGTTATTGGTCTCTTTAAGGCAAATGTATGGGTATCAAAAGTACGTCAGCCAAACATTTCCCTTTATCATTATGGTTTCCAAGATTTAGGCACTAATTGCAATAGATGCAAAAAATGCAATTCCGTTCCGCTCGCTCTTATGGTGCGTAGTAGATTTTGTTTTCAATGAGCTTTGAGTTGCAGTTTGTCTACTGCTCAATTAACAGAAGATGGTTCCCATGCCATGCCAGCAGAACCGCTAAAACCTTTGCAGAACTTCAGTTCTACTCTTCAGCTCATGTCAGATCAAGGTAATTAGATCACAATGCGTCTATATCTTAAGATTCCTAACCATGTGATATCTATGTTATGCGGTTAAAATGTGTTTATATTATCTTAATGTTGTTACTAGTTGAATTGAGATATCTGTGGTCCTCTAGCTTTTTGTCCTCTGTCTTCCAATGAACAAGTAAATTGGTTGCAAATCCATGAGCACAAACCATCCATGGAAATGGACTTGTGACAGTGGTTTGTAGAAAAGAAGCTTCACTTTAGATTCCTTTCTAGCATCAAAAGATAAACATGTAGCTTATACTTTGGCTGGGTTTGCCTACACATAATCTGTCATCACCAAAGTTTTGGTGAATGGGCAAATTCATAATCACTTTGGGGGATGTTTGTACCTTGTGAAGCTTGTGGCAATGTTATATCATATTTTGAGATATGATACGTTGGTTGTGTACATCTAGAGCTCAAGTTTTCTTCAATCGGCTAAAGGTGTGGTCTTCTTTTTTCTTGCTTATACTTTTGTGTTAAGCCTTTATTGTTATATTTATGCTGCTTAATTATGCCTTTGACTTCATCCATTGTACTATAAAAGTGGGATTCTGTCTCAATCAATGGTGTGGACACATTTTGTGCAGAATTCTTCCTTGGAAACCTTAAACTAGCATCTCGTGTATGAACATGTCAGGGTACTACATAGTAAAAGACACTCTCATGGCCGGCCATAATAGAAGTGGCCTTCTTAACTCAGTTTGCTTCATTCGCGAGACTCAAAATTGAGACTTCGTTTAAGAAGAACCAACTCTTCCATTCGGACCAATAGGTTGTTGACGCAGCGGAGATCTTCTAAACCAGTTGAACGAATTCACGAAGAACTCGATCTAGGTCAGAACTTAAGCCAAAGTTCGAAAATTCTTTTATTCCAGCCAAAAACTGCGAATTACATCCAATAGGTCGCTTAAATAGCGAAACCTTAAAATTTGTCAAAAATAGTAAAAAGTCCAAAAAGTCCTAAAAGCCATAAATTGGAAACTAGACGAAAAATAAAAACAAATGCCGCAAACGGCAATAAAAACGGAAATTTCAAATGAAAGTTATAAGCTAAACAAAACTTTCCTAAAATAGCAAAATTGCCGTTTCGGAGGGCGAAACGATGGAATTTCGCCGAAAAACGTCGTAGTCACAGCGCTGTGATCCGTGATCTCCACGCCGTTTCCAATCAACCCATGTCCCCCGGAACGCCGAAACTCAAACGCCCAAACTTCACCGAAATTACCAAAATGTCATCCTGTCATATCTTTCCATCATATTTTTTCAAGAATTTGCAAGTTAATTCTTGGACTTCATCATTCTCCCCAAGGTGGACATAATTCGCCCTCGAATTGTCATCATCAGACGTATTCCCATAATAGGGAACAAGATGCTTGACATTAAATACATCAGCCGTGCGAATGTGACTTGGCAACTTCAATCTGTAAGCATTAGGATTAATTTTCTCAAGAACCTCCACAGGACCAATCTTCTGAACTGACAATTTGTTGTAATCACCCACAGAGAATCGGTTTTTAGTGAGAACTGCCCACACAAAGTCACCCACTTCAAACTCCACGTGACGCTTCTTCCGATCTGCATATTGTTTGTACTTGTCGTGCACCTTTCGCAAGTTATCTTTGATGATTGATGAATCTCTTGCGACCCACTAACAAAGACTTCGCCTTGCCATGCCATCTAGTCTTACTTGGCACTAAACGGATCAAGAGGACCTTGAGGTAGTATTGAATACACAACCCGAAAAAGGACTAAACCCGGTACTTGATTAACGAAGCATGGTTGTGTGCAAATTCTGTCTGCTCAACTTGAAGTCCCAACTCCCGACATTCTCACCCACCAAGCTCCTCAAAAGATTGCCTAACGAACGGTTGACAACTTCGATCGCCCATCTGTTTGCGGATGATAAGCACTGCTAAATTTCAGCTGCGTGTTCACTATAGCCCACAAATTGCGTCAAAAAAGGCTAAGGAATCTGGTGTCCCGATCTGAAACAATCGAGGTAGGAAGGTCATGCAATCTATACACCTCCCGAAAGAACAGCTGAGCCACCTTTACAGCATCTGTGGTCTTCTCGCATGGGATGAAGTGAACCATCTTGGAAAAACGGTCAACCACCACAAAAATAGAGTCATTTCCCGGCTGTGTTCTAGGCAACCCCAGCGCGAAATCCATGCTAACATCAACCCATGGCCGTTCTGGGATGGGCAAAGGCATATATATACCGACATTAGTTGCGGTACCCTTCGAAAGCTGGCAAGTTCGGCATCGCTGCACATATCTGTCAACTTCCTTGCGAATGGTAGGCCAAAAGTAAGAGGCCTGCACCAGCTGCAAAGTGCGATCACGCCTAACATGTCCCTCTCCATGCAACTCTCTAATAATCATCAATGGTCATGCGGCTCAACAAACTTTTTCGTCTGCTCAGGGCATCAGCAACTCTGTTGGTCACACCAGACCTGTGTTTCACCACAAAAGTAAAGCGCTCCAAATAGGCCACCCAGGAAGCATGTCTGGCCGAGACCTTGTTCTGCCCATGTAATTGTCGCAATGCCTCATGGTCTGTAAACAGCACGAACTCTCTGTGGAAAAGATAATGTCGCCAATGCTTCACGACTTGTACCACTGCATAGAACTCCACATCGTATGTGCTATACCCCAACTTCGCCCCAGACAACTTCTCACTGAAATAGGCAACATGCCTATTATTCTGACTCAAGACAGCTCCAATGCCTACCTTGGATGCATCACTATGCAACTCAAAAGGTAGGTGAAAATCTGGCAGCACCAGAATGAGGGCAGCGGTTAACCGCACCTTGATCAGTTGGAATGCTTCATCTGCCTCGTTGCACCACCCAAACTTCACGCCCTTCATACAGTCTGTAATTGGGGCCATGATACTGCTGAAGTGTGGAATGAACCGCCTGTAGAAGGAAGCCAACCCATGAAAGCTGCGAACCTCCGTGACGGTGGTGGGTCTAAGCCAAGTGCGGATGGCTTCTACTTTAGACTCATCAACCTGCAACCCTTCTCCAGAAATGGCATAGCCTAAGAAAAGGACATTCGGTGTCAAAAATGAACACTTCTTCATCACAAGCATAGAACTTCTCCCTGCGCAAGATAGTCAGAACATCTCGCACGTGCTGGAGGTGTTCCTCCTCGTTAGTACTGTATATCAATATATCATCAAAATATACTACAACACACTTGCCTATCAAAGGTCTCAAGCTCTGGTTCATGACTCTCATGAAGGTGCTAGGTGCGTTTGACAGCCCAAACGGCATGACTAACCACTCATACAGCCCCTCCCTGGTTTTAAAAGCGATCTTCCACTCATCCCCAACTCTAATGCGAATGCGGTGGTACCCACTCTTCAAATCCAGTTTTGTAAAAATTTTGCTCCACTCAATTGGTCAAGTAAATCATCCAAGCGAGGGATAGGAAAGCGATACCTGACAGTAATCTTGTTGATTGCTCTACTGTCCACACACATCCGCCAGGAGCCATCTTTCTTTAGTGTAAGGAGGGCTGAGTGCGCACACTGGACTCGGACTTTCACGGATGAATCCCTTCGCCAATAACTCTTCAACCTGTCTGCGCAACTCCTCATGCTCACTGGGACTCATTCGGTAGCGTGGTCTATTAGGTAGTGACGCACCAGGTTCTGTCATGGCCCAAATAATTAATGCGAGTTTAATTTGTTAATTAGGACAAAATGACCCGTGACGTGGGACCCGCAGCGAGATACGTGTCACTACCGAGGCACGGTGGCCGAGGTAAATGTTATATTTGTTGTGTTGTTTGCTTAGTGTAATGTTTATAGGGCTGGCAAAATGTGCCCGGTCCCGTTTGTCCAGTTTTGTCCGGTCCCGTTTTAAACGGGACCGGACAATTTTTTTTTGACAAACATACGAGTCTGGACAATGTTTTATGTCCGTTTAAAAATACGGGACCGGGTCTGGGCAAAATTTTAAAAAAACGGGTATCCGTTTAGTGATTAATTTGAAGGGCATATATGTAATTTCACACATAACCTAATTTCACACCCTCTCACACTCACGGTCTCACACTTCACGACTCTCACCATCTCACCGTCTCCCTCACCAAACCCTGCGCTCTGCGCCTCTCCTCACCAAACCCTGCGGCTCTTCCTCTCCCACCATCGCCATCGCCGCCATCGACTCTCTCTGCGGCTCTTCCTCTCCCACCATCGCCATCGCCGCCATCGACTCTCTCTGCGGCTCTTCCTCTCTCGCCAAACCCTGCGGCTCGCCTCTCCCACCATCGCCATCGCCGCCATCGGCTCTCTCTCACCAAACCTGCGCGGCTCGCTCTCCCACCATCGCCATCGCCGCCACCATCTCGCCGCGCGCGCTCTCGCCGTCTCGCGCTCGCCGGTCGCCACCGCGGCGCACGCTGTGCGGCCTCGGCCTCGCCGGCCGTGCGCCTCGCCGCCTCACCCGTGCTGTCGGCGGTCGGCCGTCACCCTCTCCCTCCAGCTCTCACTCGCCATTCGCCACCGCGCCTCTCTCTCTCTCGGCCTCGTCGGGCGTCGGCGGCGTCTCGAGCTCCACTCCGCAATCCGCAAGCCAAGCAGCCGCAGCGCACGGCCAATCGGGCGTCGCACCTCTCGCCAGTCCGCCACAGTTGTGCCCACTCATCTCTCTTCTCTCAATGTAAAAAAAACGGACAAAACGGGAGGCGTATGTTTTACAAACATACGGGACTGGACAAAAAAAAATGCCCATTTTAAAAACGGGACCGGGTCCGGACACCAAATTTAATCATTATAGAAATGGGTGTCCAGTCCCGTTTACATTCGGTCCCGTATTTTTGCCAGCCCTAAATGTATATGTGTAGACTACTAAGTCATTTACGGGTATGCAGATACCGAGACGAGCGGAGACGCGTCTCGAATCGCGTGCCGACGTGGGCCCGAGGCAGCAGCTCGTGGGGTAAATGTAACTGGTTGAATTTCATTTTTATAAAAAAAATGGTCAAACATTAAGGCGATGGAAATAAAATGGATAATGATTGGGATTGCCTCGAGATTCGTGCACGAATCTCGAGGACACCAAAAGATCTTATCCTATTTGAGTGGTCGGTGAGGAAGAAGAAAAAAAATTTGGTAACTCTGATTTATAGAGAACCATAAGTTAGTCAGTAGAACTAGTTTATTAATTGTATGTGGTATCATAATTGGTAGGTTTTTAGGTGTTTAAAGAAGGCTGACTAGTTCCTTGTTAGGTCTTATATGGGAGATTAGGGCTTAATGAGGGAGTAGGCCGGGCGGTGCCCTTAGTTGTAGATGGGGCCGTCACAGGTGGTATCAGAGCCAAGGTTTATACAGCTTGACTTACTTATATGGTTTCAGGCTATATGATACTAACATAGTTTGTATCAGCGCCACGGTTTTGAGAAAACATGACTATAAGATTGTAGAATATGGAGTTTCTACAATATGATACCACAACTATAATATATAGTTAACGGCCTACTTTGTTCAGCTATAAACAACTAAAAGATTTAAGAAACTGTAGAAGTTAGAAAACCTTAGTTAGACGTGGAAAACCAGATGATCCTCGCCTAGAAACTCTTAGTTGGGAAATGAGTGAAAGTGAGTTGGGGATTTGATATATCTATATATATGTTAATTTTGTTATGTGTATATATGTGTTATCCACGTAGTAGCTGAATCGCGTTCGTTATCCATTTGCCGTCGGAGATGGCGGATTCACGCGATAGCGATGATGCTGGTGCGAGCGGTAGCCAGCCTTCGATACCATCAGCGGAGGATTTCCAGAGGCTTTCAGATCGTGGCGGATTTCATCGCATTGATGACTTCGCGATTTGCTCCACCAGCACAGCCATCTCAGACATCGGACCCTACTGCGACTACAGTACCGACCGTAGTGTCGGTCGTACCCGCGACACCGATGATAGCGACCCCAGCAGTGGAGACAGTGTCTACACCATCTTCCACACCCCCATCAGCTAGTTCGACATCGGTAGTTCAACTGGTGAAAGATTTCATCAGACTGAAACCGGTATACTTCGACGGTGAGAGAGATTTTGAGAAGGTTGAGAAGTGGGTCTTTTCGCAGGAGAAGTTACATAGAGTCTTGCAGATTGATGATAGACTCAGAGCTGAGATATCATCGTACACATTTCAGCGAAACGCCGATGTGTGGTGGTATGCGACGATAGCTGCTGAGGGCGAGTTTGAGTCTTGGGATGCCTTCAAGATTAAGTTCTATCAGCAGTACTTCCCACCTGCGGTGATGAAGCGGTTGAGGAAGGAGTTCATGAACTTGAGACAGGGAGCCGACGAGTCGGTGATGAACTATCGAGACAGATACGGCTATTTGAGGCAGTTTGCCGGAGATCTTGTGAAGGAGGATGCCGATGATGTATATCATTTTGGCGATGGGCTGAGGCCAGATATTGGGTTTTATGTGGTCAGTTCAGGTGCCAGGACACTGGAAGAATTTTCGAGCGTGCACTTGCTCACGAGACTTATTATATGAGCCGAGTGGCTGACGGGACACCCTTAGTACCCGCGATGACACCTGATTAGATGACGGAGTATGAGCGGAGGAGACAGAAGGGCAAAGGACCGAGGAGATGTGATAGAGGTGTTCAGAGGGGCAATTGTGCCTTATGTAGCATCTCCTACACCTTTGCAGACAATTGTGGGAAGACCTCCCGTACCACCACCAGTCAGACCTGCATTTCCAGCTCCTGCTACGTCTACTTTACCAGCTTTACCAGCACCACCAGCTCCACGTCAGCAGCATGGTGGTAGAGGCAGAGGTAGAGGTAGAGGACGAGGACGAGATAGTTCCAAACCAGGGCAGAGACAGGCATCTACACAGGCCCAGGATCGGACGCAGGGTCAATCTAGAACAGTCGCATGTTTTCGATGTGGCGAGGTTGGACATGTGATTCAAGACTGTCCACAGCCAGCGACAGTGATACCTCCACAGTGCCGAGAGGTCGTCCATATGATTGCACAGCCTAACGCAGACGCTTCACAGAGACTTATTGAGGATATGGTTTCTATTTGTGGTCACCAAGCTTATGTTCTATTTGATTCGGGTTCGACAGTTTCTTTCATTTCTGGTCGCATGGTCAGCATGTTAGGGTTGAAACCAGTTAGTGTCGGAGTCCATTTGATTTTGAGTACGGCAGCCGGAGATAGAATGAACCCTAATTCTCTGGTGGAGAAATGTCCAGTAGAGATCGACGGGGTAGAGTTACTGCTGCAGACTTCAAGGTGCTAGAATTCCTCGAATTCGATGCGTTGCTAGGGATGAATTGGCTAGCATCATATCATGCTCATATCGACTGTTTTGCGAAAACAGTGATATTTGAGATCCCAGGGCGTCCAGTATTCATGTATAGCGGTAAGACTCCGAGAGCCGAGAGCATTCGAGGTCGGCTTGCAACTAGTGGAGAGATGGAGACTTTGGTATCAGTATATACCATTGCTGAGAGTCATGGACCTAATTTTGAAGACATTTCGGTTGTGCGCAAGTTTTCGGACGTGTTTCCTGAAGACTTACCTGGATTACCACCACCAAGGGAGATCGATTTCATTATTAAGTTGGTGTCCAGTACGAAATTGATATCTATACCACCATACCGCATGGCTCCACGGGAATTGGAAGAATTAAGGAAACAATTGCAAGAATTGAGCGAGAAAGGATTCATCACACCTTCGATATCACCATGGGGAGCACCGATCCTGTTTGTGAAGAAGAAGGACGGTACTTTGAGACTGTGTATTGATTACAGACAATTGAACAAGGCCACAGTCAAGAACAAATATCCATTACCGCGTATTGACGATTTATTCGATCAGCTGAGAGGAGCGCAGTTTTTCTCCAAGATAGATCTACGATCAGGATATCATCAGCTGAGGATCAGGGAGGATGATATATACATAACAGCGTTTAGTATGAGGTATGGACACTATCAGTTCACAGTCATGCCGTTTGGTTTGACTAATGCTCCTGCCATGTTTATGGATTTGATGCTTCGAGTGATGAGACCATATCTTGACCGCTTTGTGATCGTGTTTATTGATGATATATTGGTGTACTCGGAGACTCGAGAAGATCACGAGCAACACCTCAGGGAGACGTTGCAGACTTTGAGGGAGCACCGACTATATGCCAAATTTAGTAAATGTGAATTTTGGTTGTCTGAGGTCAAATTTTTGGGTCATGTAGTTGGAGCAACATGTATTGTTGTAGATCCAGCAAAGATTCAGACGATTTTGGATTGGCCAGCGCCGACGTCAGTGACTGAGATTAGGAGTTTTCTGGGGTTAGCAGGCTATTACCGAAGGTTCGTGAAGGATTTTTCGAAGATCGCTTCACAAATTACCAAGTTGACCCAAAAAGACGTTAAGTTTCATTGGTCTGAGGAATGCGAGGAGGCATTTGCTCAACTGAAGAAATTGTTGACTACTGCACCAGTGCTGATATTGCCAGAGGCTGGAAAGGGTTTCATGGTGTACACTGATGCTTCTCATATGAGTTTAGGTTGTGTGTTTATGCAAGAGAAAGACACAGTGGCCTATGAATCAAGACAGTTGAAGATACATGAGAAGAACTACCCAACTCATGACTTAGAGTTGGCGGCGGTAGTGTTTGCTCTGAAGATATGGAGACATTATATGTATGGAGAGAAGTTCACACTTTATACTGACCATAAGAGTTTGAAATATCTCTTCACACAGAAAGAGCTGAACATGAGACAGCGCAGATGGTTAGAATTTCTAAAAGACTATGACTTTTCTCTGGAATATCATCCAGGAAAAGCTAATGTCGTTGCAGATACGCTGAGTAGGATTCCGACCGGAGATGCTGAGACTGTTTGTTGTCATATGACGCATGAGTATGGTTTACTCGAGGCGGCGGAGAGGCTGAGTCAGTCAGATATTGCTAACGACACAGAGGTACTGATTTGTGCTCAGGTGAGACTTCAGACAGTGTCGACTCAGAGGGTGTCAGAGGCTCATAAAGTTGACATTTAGTATCCGAGATTCAGTGAGTTTGCCCAGAGTTCCGAGTGTACTGATTGGATTGAAACAGCAGATCAGTGTCTCGGATTTCGTGGCAGATTGTGGATACTGACAGTGGCAGAGCTGAGAGATGAGATTCTTCAGGATTCACATCATTCCTGGTTTACTATTCATCCAGGAAGAACCAAAATGTATCATGATATGAAGAGACATTTTTGGTGGTCTGTGATGAAAGCGGACATATCAGAGTATATTAGGAACTGTGGAATCTGCCAGCAGGTGAAAGAATAGCATCGTAGACCTTGAGGATTACTACAGCCACTTCCCATTCCACGATGGAAGTGGGAAGACATAGCCATGGATTTCGTTCGAGGACTGTCGAGGAATGTTCATAGACATGATTCTATCTGGGTAATTGTGGACAGATTGACAAAATCTGCCCATTTCATACCAGTGGCAGCTCATTACACATTTGACCAGTTGAGTGTATTGTTCGAGAGAGAGATTATCAGGATGCATAGAGTACCGTTGACTATTACGTCAGACAGAGATGCTATGTATACGTCCAGGATGTGGCAGATTATGCAGGAGCAATATGGTACGCGCTTACAGTTTAGCACAGCCTTTCACCCTCAGACTGATGGGCAAACTGAGAGGTTGATACAAACTCTCGAAGATATGCTCAGGGCGTGTGTACTTGAGTTTGGCAGATCGTGGGAAGAGTATTTTTACCGTTGTGTGAATTTGCATACAATAACAGTTATCAGGGTAGCATTGAAATGGCGTCATTTGAGGCGTTATATGGTAGACCGTGTTGCTCACCATCTTGTTGGGCTGAGCCAGAAGACCGAAATTTATTATGGCCTGAAATTGTTGTCGATCACACAGAAAAGGTAAGACAGATTCGCCAGAAACTTAAAGGAGCCCAAGAGAGGCAAAAGAAGTATGCAGACATGTATCGCAGCGATCTCACGTACGATGAGGGAGCTTTAGTGTATCTAAAGGTTTCTCCTCGTAAGGGTCATCATCGATTTGGTTTGAAAGGCAAATTAACACCGAGATTCATCGGGCCTTTCAAGATCAAGAAACGGGTTGGAAAGGTTGCTTATGAGTTAGAGTTACCTCCACAGTTGTCGGGAATTCATCCGGTGTTTCATATATCGATGCTTCGACTAGCTAAGTCAAAGGCAGGCGAAAGACCGACAGTGGATTTGAGTCAGATTGATTTAAGTGATGATATCTCATATGAAGAGCAACCAGTTCAGATTCTTGACCGAAGGGTACAACATGTAAGAAGCAAGTCTATCCCAAAGGTGTTAGTCAAGTGGCAGTTTCATGGAGATTCAGAACTCACTTGGGAATGGGAAGACTATATGCGAGACAGATTTACGTACCTCTTCGAGTCAAGTACATCTTTAAATTTGTTTAGTTTAAGTTCGATGACGAACTTCCTATTAGTTGGGAAGTATTGTCACGGCCCAAATAATTAATGCGAATTTAATTCGTTAATTATGAAAAATGACTCGTGACGTGGGACCCGCAGCGAGATACGTGTCACTACCGAGGCACGGTGGCTGAGGTAAATGTTATATTTGTTGTGTTGTTTGCTTAGTGTAATGTATATGTGTAGACTACTAAGTCATTTACGGGTATGCAGATACCGAGACGAGCGGAGACGCGCCTCGAGTCGCATGCCGACGTGGGCCCGAGGTAGCAGCTCGTGGGGTAAATGTAACTGGTTGAATTTCATTTTTATAAAAAAAAATGTGGTCAAACATTAAGGCGGTGGAAGTAAAATGGATAATGATTGGGATTGCCTCGAGGTAGCACGAATCTCGAGGACACCAAAAGATCTTATCCTATTTGAGTGGTCGGTGAGGAAGAAAAAAAAATTAGTAACTCGATTTATAGACAGCCATAGGTTAGTCACAAGAACAAGTAAAATGTAGGCGGTATCATAAATGGTAGGTATTTAGGTGTTTTAAATAAGGCTGACTAGTTTCTGGTTAGGTCCTATAGGAGAGATTAGGGCTTAATTAGGGATTAGGCCGGGCGGTGCCCTTATTTGAGATTGGGGCCGTCACAGGTTCAAGGTCAATCTGATGTTGAATATCACGCAATGGTGGCAGTCATTCTGGCATCTCATCAGGGAAAACATCACAAAACTCCTTCACAATAGGAATTGTAGCTTCAGGAACATCAACATCTCTATCTACCTCCTTTCCCATCAAGATGTAAACTACCTCAGAATCTTGTAATTCATCTTCAAATCTTGCCAAAGACAGCAAGCTGCTAGATTCTTTAGTAGGCTTAACTTCCTCCGGATCCTTGGCGGGTACTAGCACAACCTTCACTCCCTTGAACATAAGGGTGTATTTATTGGTTCTGCCATCATGCACAACTCCCCTATCAAACTGCCAAGGACGTCCCAGTAACAAGTGGCAAGCATCCATAGCCACAACATCACACCAGACTGAATCCTTGTAGTTAGCACCAATAGAAAAAGTCACCAGGGCGCGCTTCGACACCTTCACCTCACCACCCTTCTTCAGCCAAGCTAGCTTGTAGGGCCTGGGGTGTTGTTCAGTTGCAAGGCCCAACTTCTGAACCGCTTCAACTGAAACGATATTCTCGCAATCGCTCTGCATCAATCATGAACCCGCACACCTTGCCTAAGATGGTACACTTGGACTGAAAGATGTTATTCCGCAGCCACTCATCATCAGCGACAGCTCTAGGAGTCATACAAGAACGCCTCACAACCAAGGCAATACCCACATCTATAGTCACGATCTCCTCTTCTGTGTTGTCAGAAGTATCAAAGGCTGGTTCTGCAGTGATGTTGGCCTCTTCCCCTTCGTCTTCCTCTTCATTCTCAATAAAGAGAGCCTTCTTCCCTTTACATTCTGACTTCCTGTGACCAACTTCGCCACAACCGAAGCATTTAATCACACTAGTGCTAGGTCTGTTCATGCGACTAGCAGGGTTAATTGCGACGGTATTACCTCCGTATTGGTCGTCCCAACACTAACATTACTTGGAAGCATTACTCACACCCCGACATTTGTTGTTTCTCCACCAACAATGCTCGCTGGTGCGCTGCAGATAAGGAAGCCGGATCAAACATGTTGACGACATCTTGGATCTGCACCCTCAGTCCACCAATATACCGCGCCACTAATTGGTCGTTAGTCTCATGCAGTTCGTTTCTAGCGACTAACTGATAAAACTCAGTAGTGTAATCATCTACTGACTTTGCCCCTTGTCTCAGATTCTGCAACCTCTGATACATAAGGCGTTGAAAGTTGTAAGGCAAGAACTCAGCCCGTAAGTGTTTTTTCATATTCTCCCACGAGGTGATCTTCGCCTTTCCATTCCTATTCCGCATCAACTTCTGCTGTTGCCACCAAGTCGTGGCCCCGTTGCGGAATCTGGTCGCAACCAGTTGCACACGCTTGTCTTCGGGCACACCTTTGAATTCTAGAACTTCTTCAACTGACGCCAGCCAGTCCAAGAATTTTTCCGGTTGAAGGGTGCCATGGAATTAGGGACCTATGTCTTCATCACAGACTCCCACCGCCTGCGATCATCCTCAACTGCACGCGGCCTGTAGCGCCTCCTCGGTGCCTCGACATACTCATCCTCCCCTTCGGTAGAAGAATCTCCTACTGGTTCATCACCAACAGGTTCCCTTCGATAGTTACGGACACGATCCATATTCTGACCTGATCGATTCTGGCAGTTAATTGTTATACCACCGCGCCCATGCGTTGGTCAATTATTTGGCCAATTTATCGATTCAGATTGTCACGGTCATACACCTCCTCGATACGCTGCTGGTTCCTCTTCGGCGGTATGATTTCTCCAATCACGCCGAAGCAGGCTCTGATACCAACTGACGCAGCGGAGATCTTCTAAACCAGTTGAACGAATCCACGAACAACTCGATCTAGGTCAGAACTTAAGCCAAAGTTCGAAAATTCTTTTATTCCATCCAAAAACTGCGAATTACATCCAATAGGTCGCTTAAATAGCGAAACCTTACAATTTGCCAAAAATAGTAAAAAGTCCAAAAGCCCTAAACTAGAAACTAGACGAAAAATAGAAACAAATGCCGCAAACGACAATAAAAACAGAAATTCCTAATGAAAGTGATAAGCTAAACAAAACTTTCCTAAAATAGCAAAATTGTCGTTTCGGATGGCGAAACGATGGAATTTCGCCGAAAAACGTCGTAGCCACAGCATAGCGGTGATCCGTGATCTCCACGCCGTTTCCAATCAACCAATGCCCCAGAAACGCCGAAACTCAAACGCCCAACTTCACCGAAATTACCAAAATGTCATCCTGTCATATCTTTCCATCATATTTTTCCAAGAATTCATCAGTTGCTTAGACAATAAATGTAATAGACTCAAAACTAACTCTATTACATAATATTTTCCAAGTTTATGCGTTGACAAGTTGACATTGTTTGTACTGTTTTCGAAATTTCTCATAAACACCTACAATTCTCATGTTCCAACTCCCTCTTCAATCTTTACGCATGGTGGCTTTTGTTTTGTGGGGTTGTTGCTGCTGTTATCCCTTCAAGCTCAGTATTTTCAAGACAAACAATCGCATTAAAGGAGGAAAAGATGAAAAAAAGCATAACAATATATGTACATTTATTCAAAAGGTGGAATGTTGCTTGCATGTTGGGGACAGATGATGACCACTTGCGAGTTGCAAAAAGAGGAAAAACAGCGTGAAAAAAGTTGGTTAAGGGAGGATACGAACTTAGGAGAACACAAATGTGAACCACAAGCATCAAATAAGAAACTTTAAAAGACAAAAAATAATACAAAAATTGAAAAAAAAAAAAAAAGTAGTACATAGGGGACTGTTGGGGCGGCCTATTATGGTACTTGACAACATATCTTGTCTGCCTACCAAACCGACCACTTTTACTTAGCACCCTTCTAACCAAGGAAGACAAAGACCAGGGCTTTTTCAAAAAATGGGGTGGAAATAGTTTTTATTTCTCAAAATGTGGAAGGTTAATTTTAAATTTTAAAATTAGGGGATAACTCCTTTTGAAAAGGGGTATTAATGATGAGGTGGCATGCATGGTGGTGAGGTGGAAGACAATTGTATAGATAGCTCCTTTTGAAAATGAGGTATCTATATCAAATTATACACTTTAAGAATGACTCCTTTTGAAAAGGAGCTATCAATACAATTTTTTTTTTTCTCATGAACGACACGTGCATATGGAGATGGACGACCCGCGTCACTCGCGTATCTCGAGGTAGACAACCAATGTAAACAACGCGCACGCATATCGACGTAGACAACCCATGCAAGCGTCACCTATATATGCTAAGGTGGAGATTTCATGCAAATGTTAGGCACGTCTGTCGAGGTGGGCGACCGATGCAACCTCGTGCAACTCATGCAAACGTCACGCACGTGTCTCGAGGTGGTAAAGCCAATGCCAACGTCACACACGTATCTCATGGTTGACAACACATGGAAACGCCACGCACATATGTCGAGGTGGGCGAGCCATGCATATCCACTACAGACCATGGACCCCATGCAAATGTCACGCACGTATCGCGATGCGGACAACCCGTGCAACCCATAGTAAGCATGCAACTCATCCTTTAAACTTTTGTGTTACTTTTATGTCGATTTTCCCACATGTGTATAAAGCTTGCGTGAAAAGTCACCCAATTTTCTTGATGGCGTCCACGCAATTTGATGGCCTATGGGTTCGGCCCATGTCCACGTGATCATCCCACGTGAACGTTTACACCAATAGTGCCTTTTGGAAAGGCGCTATTGGTGTACGCATTATCCACATCAGTATAAAAAACTCACCCAACTAATAGCGCCTTTTGGATATGCGACATAGCCTAGTTTTGAAATAAAAAAAAAAAAAAAAAACCACCCTTATTTTCCTCATTTAAACTAAAAACTATTGTACTTTTGTAATTTTTTCCAAAGACCAAGCAATACACACTTGTTGGTGTCTGTTTAATGCGCCTTGAAATGCGTGTGCATCAAAAATCAGTGGCAGCTAAATAGGTGAGTGTGTTTCGTTGGTTACAAAAGTACTCTCTATCATTTTTACTAGTTATATACTGTCAAAAAATATGTGTTTTCAGAATTCAAAAAAAATTACCATTTTGGCTATTTTATTCCTAAATATTTAATTGCAATTAAAGAGTAATTTTCTCTTTTAATTGGGTAAATAGAAATATTGGTGTAGTTAATGATGTTATTAAAGTACAAGCAAAAATGTAATTTGAAACTATAATTAATACTTTTTTTAGTATGTGTTTTTGGCAAAATGCTTTATATTATTGAAGGGTGGGAGTATTACATAATAATAATAATAATAATAATAATAATAATAAATTAATAAATATATATATATATATATAAATTAATAACATTCCTAATTATGTTATGCATCTCGAGATGCACAACCTCGCAACTCAATGTATATACTAATCAGGGGAGGACTCAAAAAATATTTTCACGATTTGTATATGATATGAGGTGAATGCAGAACAAATTCAACATATAATGATTTGTCAACATGTACAAGTAGATCTTTGGAGCCTAACTTCAACTTTCAACTTGTCGTTTAACAATTTGTCTTATAAAAAGTCAGCAGAAGAGTTGGCCGTGCTTGTTTTTTAGAGCTTGATTTCCTCCATTTTAATTTCCTCTCGTCAAAAGAGTAGCTAACAATTAGATGAATGAGAGAGAGAGAGAGGTTTGTTGGTTGGGGCGGGGGGGATAAGGTGGTAGGTGCACCACATGAAAGTATTGGCAGACATAAGAGAACCACGTAGGCAACAGCTAAGCTCAACAAATCTCACTACTACAAGACGTACATGACGAAAATGCCAATGTTGAAATAAACCCAATTACCCAAAAAAAAAAAAAAACTTAATCACAACAAGTCTTTAGATAGATGTAGATAGAGAGATGTTTGTTGGTTGGGGCGGGGGGGATAAGGTGTTAGGTGCACCACATGAAAGTATTGGCAGACATAAGAGAACCACGTAGGCAACAGCTAAGCTCAACAAATCTCACTACTACAAGACGTACAAGACGAAAACGCCAATGTTGACTGGAACTACATCTATCTAAGACTAGCTGTGATAAAGTTTTTTTTTTTTTTTTTTTTTTTTTTTTTTTTTTTTTTTTTTGGGTAATTGGGTTTATTTCAACCATGTTATTGCTCTCACCCCAAAGCCGAGGTGTGTTGATGCCTTCGTAAGCCTAGCTATACTAATAATATACTTTGGAGATGTAGGGATAGTCTCACATCGATTTTTTTTTTTTTTGAAAGTAAACAATATTTGTATATATAAGGTAGAAGTGTAAATAGGTACAAAAAGACGGAGGACCAGCAATCCTCGCTAGTCATAAAGTGGTACTACATATCGTTTTTTACAGAATACACCTTCTACGATTACAAAACAAACTCATAACAACTTTTAATGTAATTGTAAAACAAGAAAGAAGTAAGATCTAGAACAAAACAAACAATGAACATACTAGATAATCCATTGCCAATGGTAAAACCAATCCGTGAAAGTGTGTCCTTTGTTGAATTTATTTAATGAAACCCATCTTGCCGCCAATAACCTTGAAGATTCTCAAATCCTATCAATTGTATTAGTCTTACCTTCAAAGATCCGAACATTTCTTTCAAGCCAAAGTATCCAAAGAACAGAAGCTATAGCCGCTCCACTTATGTGTTTCCTTTTGCTCTTCCCTTCAAGTCTTTCTAGTAAGGTCACCACTCCTTCCAATGATCTAAGATTAGATACACCTCCTCTTGAGAAAAGTTCTCATCTATTCCACACTTGACAAGCTACAACACAAAAAAAAAATAGATGACTCGCAGTTTCATTGTCCATCATACCTAAATGACAACAACTAGGCGACAAGTATAAGTGTGGCATTCTTCGTTGTAGCTTGTCATAAGTGGTCAAACCACCATGTAACATTATCTAACAAAAAACCTTAATTTTGATTGGTAAAATAGCCTTCCAAAGTTCCTTAAAAGCTTGATGCATCAACAAATTCGAATGATCAATCAAGTGATTAAAAAGAGATTTGCATGTAAATAGACCAGAAGACTCCAAGGCCTAAACTCTCTTATCTAGAACATTTGGAAAAAATTCTAACTTGGCTAAGTAGAATGATCAACGTATCTTTTTCCCATTGGAAACGAATAGGGCATCTATTTGGCAAGAAAAGCTTTCATTCATAATGAATCTCATTACTAGAGAACAAAAGGTTAACAAAGTGAGACACAGGAAAGTCATGATGACATGATAATGAGAAAACATTGGGAAACCTAGAAGCCAAAGTACTATTACCTAGTCATTTGTCCTCCCAAAACCTAACTGACGACCCATTCCCTATTTTAATGCATACATGATGATGAAAATTAGAATGATTAGAGTGAATGAATTTCCATGGACTTTTATGGGTTATCCTAGAGGCCACACCTGCATCCCATTTGTTGTTGTCCAAACTATGAATGCTTTTAATCACCCTATGTCAAAGTGCTTTAGGTTCTCTTAGAAACCTCCATAACCACTTTGATGTAAGGGTTTGGTTTCTTTTTTTGAAGTTTCCTAATGACAAACCTCCTTTCGAAAGATGTCTTTCCAAAATGTCCCAACGAATGAGGCCATGACCACAATTCTCCTCCATATATATTTTACCAAAAGAAATCTCTAAAAGCCTTCTCAATTAACTTAGCCACCTTACTCGGCACCATAAACACAGACATGTAAAAAATGGGGATGGCCTCAAGAACTGACTTAATAAGACATAGTTTACCTCCCTTAACTTTTCCTCCAACTAGCCAATCTACGAGCTATTCTTCCAACCACTGGTGCCCAAAACTCAATCGTATTAGGATCACCTCCTAATGGAAGACCCAAATAAAAAAGTGGTCATTCACCCACCATGCATTCTACCCTCCTAGCCATATCACCCACTACCTCATTTTCAAGATTGACCCCAATGACTTGACTCTTACCTATATTTTTTTCAAAATTGAAATGTCACAAAACTCATTTAGAATCTCAACCGACACATCAATGAATCAAAAATCCCCATCAATAAGAAAGAGAGTATCATCAGCGAACTGCAAATGAGACACATGAACTTTATCTTTGCCCACAACAAAGCCTTTAAGATTTCCCTTAGCCATTTCTCTATCTATGACCCTACTCAACACATCCACCACAAACGTAAAAATGAAAGGGGAAAGCGGATCCCCTTGCCTAAAACCTCATGTGGCACTAATTTTTCTTTTTGGACATCCATTAATAAACACTGAAAATTTAGCAAAACTAAGGCATCCTTTGATCCACATTCTCCATCTCTCACCAAAACCTTAGTTACTTAAGACATAATTGATAAGTCAGTATTTATATGTTTTTAGTAGTCTATTTTAGTATATTTAATTATTAAAAGTATTTAAAATATATATGTAATTATATTTCTGGTCAATTTTAGGTGAAACAGAGTGCGCGGTTGAATTCGTGGCGGAAAAATACTAAAAATGGAGTATTTACTTGCAGTGATCGGATGCTGGACAGTTTGCCTCGAAGTACGCGTTGCGCGGTGTGCAGAATAGCCGACAGTATATTTCAGCCAATCACAGCAGACCACGTCACACACACCGCCATTCTTTCTTCTCGCACAGCCTTCGTCGACCTGCCTCAAGATTCCTGACCACACAAACTCCCAGATTTTCGCCGTATTCGCGAGAATTCTTCTTCCGCGGTTCTTCGTCCACGTGGCGCGTTCCTATTCGCCAGACGGGTCACATTGACGTGTTTCAGCCACTCATGTGATGCCACGTGTCGCTCAGTCACCAACACACAACGGAACGCACATTTCTCGGCGAATGATGCGGCGACACATCAGAGGCGGTGCAGCAGCGGTCCAATCACGTTGACACAAGTGGCTTGGCGTTTATAAATCAACGAATCATGTGCAGACACATGGCAGAATCCGATTTTTTATGAGGGCCGCTAAGGGCACCCCACCGTTTCATGAAGGCACCCAGTTAATGTGGGCACTAACCAATTTACCTGGGGCACCAAAAAATTAGACCCAAAATACCCAAAATACCCCTCGAACAAACCTCTCTCACCCCACCACCCCCACCACCACCACCGAACTCCTTGCGAGGATACCCCGAAATCGTCGTTTACGTCCGTCTCCGTGTGTTTTTTCGTCGTTGTAGGAGGTTTTTGTAGTTTGTAGCCTCGGGGTGTTTGCCGATTTCGTCTTCAAATTAGGGCTCGGTTCTAGTTTTTCATTCACACACTCAAGTCGAGAAATCGATCGTTTGAATGTACGTTGGTAGTCTAATTAAGTCGCATTTGATAGAGTAGTTGTTATGTTTGTGTGGCGGTGCATTCAATGGTTCATTTATTGGGCGTTCGTGGTTCTCGGCCACACAGGCCAGAGATTTTGTTTACAGTCTCGGCCAAGCATGGCCGAGAGAGGGGAAATTTTTTAGAACTCGTGGTTCTCGGCTGACAGTAGAATAGTTTACACGATCTCGCAACGAATGGCCGAAAGTAATTGTGTTATCTCGGTCACCACTTCACGAGAGTAACCATTAGTATATAGTTTATGTCATGTCGGTTGATGTACTACCGAGAATGTAGAATAGCTCTCGGTTGTCCATAACCGACACTTTTATTGTCGTCTCGGTCCACCACTTCACGAGAGTCCTCGGTGGATGTTGACCAAGACGTTTCATAACTCTCGGTCTGCGAGGCCGAATCAATCGCGCCCGTGAAAAAACGTCTGAAAATTTGAGAAACCCTACGTTGACAAAAAACAGTTCCTTCAAACCATCATATGGTTGTCAAACATTGTTACATCGCTGTCGGATGATGTCAATCCGCAAGAATCGATAAACGGTCGCCAAACGCAATGTTGTTTTATGGTTCAAACTTGGTGGTGGGGTGCCCCGTTTTCTTTGTCAAAATGGTTTGTAGGGTTTGAATCAATATATATACAGGGGCAAAATGGTCTTTTTCATTTTTGCTGGAATTTTTACAAAACATTTGGGTGCCTTCATGAAACGGTGGGGTGCCCTTAGCGGCACTCTTTTTTATCTAAAAACACCCCTACTATGCTCCTCGACGCACGAGTCACGTACCTAACCCCTAAAATTAGTATCGGAGACCAATTTGGAGTACTTTTATATATTATGAACATAGGTATTATTAGAAGGAGAATTAATTAGTATAATTTTAGATTAGTTTTTAGTATAGATTTTTGAAGATGATGTCCGGCTAATCAATTTCTTGCCTAAGTCGAAGGGGAAGCAAGTCGGAATTATGGATTCATAGCATATTATGTGAGATCTTTTTATTTTATTATTTAATTAATTTAATTTCTCTTATTTCATTGTTGTTGATTTTAATTATTATGATTTAGATCTAGGGTATGTATGAGGCATGTGCATGCCTTTAGATGGACAATCTACAGTTATTTGGAATATTAGTATCCGTGTAATTGTGCTTTTAGACCAATAAAGTAACAAACATTCACCCGTTTGCCGTAAAACCCTTTCGGTGTTTGAATGTACAACAATTGAATCTAGGTTAAATCGGTAGCGGATCGACCGGTTATCTAGGATTAGTGTTCCCATAGATCTATATTACTGCGGTTAGTGTGTTAAACCTAATTGGCGGATGTCTAGGGTTATACATTAATTAGGGAAGTAGTTAGTGGCGGATGTCCTGACTATCGAGATTAGGGGAACTAGGAATTTATGGCGGATGTCGATTTTCTATAACTAATCTAGGAGAATTTAAATTAATAACTTTTTGGGAAAGATTGAAGACCATGATTGCTATTGAATCTTGATTCTGATTTGTGGAACTGGAGATTTAGGTGTTATTTATGTGTTAATTAATTATTAATTAATTGTTTTAGAAATTAGTTTAGTTAATTTATTTATTTATTTTAGTTAGATTAGTTAGTTAAATTAATATTTATTTTAAAACCCCCGATTTTCCTTTTTTGTTGTTTTAACCTAAAAAAGATAACCAGTCTATGTGGGATCGACACCCTTTGCCACTATTCTACAAAATAGTTGGTTTAGGAAACTTTACTTTATTGACGTGTTCGGCGCGCGTCAATTTTTGGCGCCGTTGCCGGGGATTGGTATATTTCTTTCTTTGGTTTATTATTATTATTATTATTATTTTTATTTTTATTTATTTATTTTATTTTATTTTATTTTATTTTTATGCCCATCTAGTCCCTTGCTCTTAACATGTATCCAGACAATATCTCGAGTTCCACCGACCAGAAACTCGACCGAATGATATCCATGATGGAACATCTCCTATCCTCTCGGTGAAGTGCAAGTCAACCCGCGATGGACTCCTCTTTACTCCCATAATTATGGTCGATACGAAAACTCACATTATAATAATGTGAATGGGGTAGGTATGTCACATAATAGATATCAATATTTTAACATGAGTTCTTTTGTGCAACAGGTCGAGGTTTGCGAAATTTGTGGAGATTATTCTCATTCCGCACATAATTGTCCATATCATCCACAGTATGAGAATTATCACTATTCTAGCCATATATCGCCACAACCTGACTTCTCTGGATTCATGTCATACCCACAAGCTCCTCAACATGAAAGAAATCAACAGTTTCATCAAAGCCTCTCCTTGGACAATATGATGATGCAAGTAATGGAAATTGTGCCTGAAAGTTGGCGAACTTGCAATGAGATTCAAAATTTTGATTTAACTTTGCCAGCCTTGAAGGACGTGCAAACTTCCTTCGATCGAAATAGTGTCAGTCTTCAAAGAAAAATTGATCAAGCAGAGTTGGGCAGTACACAACCAACTTTTCACCCGGAGGAGGATGTGCGTGATGATACATTGACAAATCTTGAGGTGCGGGAGGATACAGAACCGGAAGACTATGTGATAGAAATATCAGAAGAATGTGAAGTCTTTCAAATTGAGCTAGAGATTGTCATTGCCTTAAATGAGGGAGAAGATGAGATGAAAATTGATGTCGATTAAGACATGTCGGAGATGCCGCAGATAGAGAGCGAGGAAGACCAACTTCTGGTGTTGGTGCAACCACCCACCCTCCCAAACATATTTGGTACACCTTATAAAGGGGTGGAAGTAAGGGAGCGTTTGCGAGATCTTCTACACTCGCCGACACCTTTGTGTTGGACGATCCCGATACTCTTTTGTGTTGGAAGTTCCTGGATGAGCTCCTAAATCTGAAAGAGGGCGTGCATGCTTCATTGCCCAAATACGTAGATGCGCCATTCGTTGTTGACATATCTAAAGGAGAGGGCATTACGTGACCAATCGTGTTAAGTCTAGCCAAAGACTTAAAAGAAAGGCGGCTCGTTGGGAGGCAACCCAACTTTATTTTTATTTTATTTTATTTATTTCTTGCATTTATTTTCATTTTTTTTATTTATTATTTTTAATAGCACTCTAATTTGGTTCCTTTATTTTTACAGGTGATGGAGGGTTGGAGCGTTAAGTTTTGTAGGTTTGACTTTGGATTACATTTTTAACATAATTTGAGCATTATTATTTTTTAGGAATTAACAAGTTTATAGGATTTTAGGTATTTTGAGACTTGGTTGGGACATACCTAACTTAAGTCGCTGCATTAGTGGCAGTTTTTTGAGTAGACCCAAAACCCTAAATTTCATTCTATCATCTTGTTGATTTCACCCTTAGTTGAAAGACTTCGGGCTCGCAAGACTTGATTGAAGTTTTTTTTAGTTAATTCCTATGTTTACTAGTTCTTGCTCTTGTTATGATTATTCTTTTATAGTATCCTTAGTCACCCACACATAAGAGGTTTTGTGCATTCACTAGTTTTTAGAGACTTTTTATTATTCATGCATTTGTATCATTTTCTAATTCATGTTCTTCTTCACCACTGTCATTTTCTTTTTGTTATATGATTGCCTTGACTTGTTTTAAACCTTGAGGACAAGGTTCGGAATAAGTTTGGGGGTGTTTTAGGGATTGTGGATTGTTTTGGATGGATTTTTTGCGAAAGACAGCAGGTGATATCAATTTTATTTTTTTTTTATTATGCGGTTATATGCAGATATTGGATGGTAATGGTGATGTTCTATATCATTTCTTTCATTTCTTATCTATTCACATTCCTTTCTCATTTCATTAGGACTTGATACACTTTCATGTATATATATATATATATATATATATATATATATATATATATATATATATATATATATATATGTGTGTGTGTGTGTTTAGTATATTTATTTTTATTATTTATTTAGAGTCACCGAAACTTTGTTCATGCCTTTGGTTGTGGATGAATAAATTACAGTTACCTTTTTAACTTGAAACTTAGAGAAAATTAGGAGAAACATTTAATCACGTTCGTAGTTCTGCATTTTTATGATTTCATGATTAGAGACTTAGATGATGGTTAAACTTAGTGCTAGATAACGAAAATGAGTAAACGGTCAAATTTATGCAAGTTGTATTATTTTAACCCATATTGGGGGATTTGCTTGATTATAGTGAAAGTGAGAAGTACTAACATGAGTTTTTCATAAATAAAGAAATAGAGAGTCCCACAGGTTTCCACATGAAATGGAGCAGGGAATCTTGTGGTGGGAAAAAGTGAGAAAAGCGGTCCAGAGGAAATGTAGCAGGGATCGTACTACTTAAAAAAAAAAGAGGTTGATGAAAAATAGAGAAAATAATATTGAATAAAGGTGAAAGTTGTAAAACTCTCAAATAAAAGATTTAGTTCGAGTGCTTTCACTATATTAAGTGAAATTTGAACTTGTGTGCTTGAATGTATAGACCAAGAAAACTCTGAGTAGTTGATGGCCTTTGTTTTGACCGAGTCTTTTGTCTTGAAAGTGTGATCTTAATTGTGTTTGGGTTGCGAGGCTTGACATATCATAACTCTGAAATTTTCTGAGTTACTTGTTAATTTGGTGACTATGTAAATCAAAGGAACTCCATGAATTTGGGTCGGGTATAGGATTAGTTGAGTCGGTGCATTATTATATTAGGAGTCTAGTTTAGTTTGTGTTGTCATTTACACCTTTGCTCGGGACGTGCAAAGTCTTAAGTTTGGGGGTATTTGATAAGTCAGTATTTATACGTTTTTAGTAGTCTATTTTAGTATATTTAATTATTAAAAGTATTTAAAATATATATTTAATTATATTTTTGGTCAATTTTAGGTGAAACAGAGTGCGCGGTTGAATTCGTGGCGGAAAAATACTAAAAATGGAGTATTTACTTGCAGTGATCGGATGCTGGACAGTTTGCCTCGAAGTACGCGTTGCGCGGTGTGCAGAATAGCCGACAGTATATTTCAGCCAATCACAGCAGACCACGTCACACACACCGCCATTCTTTCTTCTCGCACAGCCTTCGTCGACCTGCCTCAAGATTCGTGACCACACAAACTCCCAGATTTTCGCCGTATTCGCGCGAATTCTTCTTCCGCGGTTCTTCGTCCACGTGGCGCGTTCCTATTCGCCAGACGGGTCACATTGACGTGTTTCAGTCACTCATGTGATGCCACGTGTCGCTGAGTCACCAACACACAACGGAACGCACATTTCTCGGCGAATGATGCGGCGACACATCAGAGGCGGTGCAGCAGCGGTCCAATCCCGTTGAGACAAGTGGCTCGGCGGTTATAAATCAACGAATCATGTGCAGACACATGGCAGAATCCGATATTTTTTATCTAAAAACACCCCTACGATGCTCCTCGACGCACGAGTCACGTACCTAACCCCTAAAATTAGTATCGGAGACCAATTTGGAGTACTTTTATATATTAGGAACATATGTATTATTAGAAGGAGAATTAATTAGTATAATTTTAGATTAGTTTTTAGTATAGATTTTTGAAGATGATGTCCCATAATCAATTTTTTGCCTTAGTCGAAGGGGAAGCAAGTCGGAATTATGGATTCATAGCATATTATGTGAGATCTTTTTATTTTATTATTTAATTAATTTAATTTCTCTTATTTCATTGTTGTTGATTTTAATTATTATGATTTAGATCTAGGGTATGTATGAGGCATGTGCATGCCTTTAGATGGACAATCTACAGTTATTTGGAATATTAGTATCCGTGTAATTGTGCTTTTAGACCAATAAAGTAACAAACATTCACCCGTTTGTCGTAAAACCCTTTCGGTGTTTGAATGTACAACAATTGAATCTAGGTTAAATCGGTAGCGGATGTGACCCGGTTATCTAGGATTAGTGTTCCCATAGATCTATATTACTGCGGTTAGTGTGTTAAACCTAATTGGCGGATGTCTAGGGTTATACATTAATTAGGGAAGTAGTTAGTGGCGGATGTCCTGACTATCGAGATTAGGGGAACTAGGAATTTCTGGCGGATGTCGATTTTCTATAACTAATCTAGGAGAATTTAAATTAATAACTTTTTGGGAAAGATTGAAGACCATGATTGCTATCGAATCTTGATTCTGATTTGTGGAACTGGAGATTTAGGTGTTATTTAGGTGTTAATTAATTATTAATTAATTGTTTTAGAAATTAGTTTAGTTAATTTATTTATTTATTTTAGTTAGATTAGTTAGTTAAATTAATATTTATTTTAAAACCCACGATTTTCCTTTTTTTGTTGTTTTAACCTAAAAAAGATAACCAGTCTATGTGGGATCGACACCCTTTGCCACTATTCTACAAAATAGTTGGTTTAGGAAACTTTACTTTATTGACGTGTTCGGCGCGCGTCAATTTTTGGCGCCGTTGCCGGGGATTGGTATATTTCTTTCTTTGGTTTATTATTATTATTATTATTATTTATTTATTATTTATTTATTTATTTTATTTTATTTTATTTTTATGCCCATCTAGTCCCTTGCTCTTAACATGTATCCAGACAATATCTCGAGTTCCACCGACCAGAAACTCGACCGAATGATATCCATGATGGAACATCTCCTATCCTCTGGTGAAGTGCAAGTCAACCCCGCGATGGACTCCTCTTACTCCCATAATTATGGTCGATACGAAAACTCACATTATAATAATGTGAATGGGGTAGGTATGTCACATAATAGATATCAATATTTTAACATGAGTTCTTTTGTGCAACAGGTCGAGGTTTGCGAAATTTGTGGAGATTATTCTCATTCCGCACATAATTGTCCATATCATCCACAGTATGAGAATTATCACTATTCTAGCCATATATCGCCACAACCTGACTTCTCTGGATTCATGTCATACCCACAAGCTCCTCAACATGAAAGAAATCAACAGTTTCATCAAAGCCTCTCCTTGGACAATATGATGATGCAAGTAATGGAAATTGTGCACGAAAGTTGGCGAACTTGCAATGAGATTCAAAATTTTGATTTAACTTTGCCGACCTTGAAGGACGTGCAAACTTCCTTCGATCGAAATAGTGTCAGTCTTCAAAGAAAAATTGATCAAGCAGAGTTGGGCAGTACACAACCAACTTTTCACCCGGAGGAGGATATGCGTGATGATACATTGACAAATCTTGAGGTGCGGGAGGATACAGAACCGGAAGACTATGTGATAGAAATATCAGAAGAATGTGAAGTCTTTCAAATTGAGCCAGAGATTGTCATTGCCTTAAATGAGGGAGAAGATGAGATGAAAATTGATGTCGATTAAGACATGTCGGAGATGCCGCAGATAGAGAGCGAGGAAGACCAACTTCTGGTGTTGGTGCAACCACCCACCCTCCCAAACATATTTGGTACACCTTATAAAGGGGTGGAAGTAAGGGAGCGTTTGCAGATCTTCTACACTGCCGACACCTTTGTGTTGGACGATCCTGATACTCTTTTGTGTTGGAAGTTCCGGATGAGCTCCTAAATCTGAAAGAGGGCGTGCATGCTTCATTGCCCAAATACGTAGATGCGCCATTCGTTGTTGACATATCTAAAGGAGAGGGCATTACGTGACCAATCGTGTTAAGTCTAGCCAAAGACTTAAAAGAAAGGCGGCTCGTTGGGAGGCAACCCAACTTTATTTTTATTTTATTTTATTTATTTCTTGCATTTATTTTCGTTTTTTTTATTTATTATTATTTTTAATAGCACTCTAATTTGGTTCCTTTATTTTTACAGGTGATGGAGGGTTGGAGCGTTAAGTTTTGTAGGTTTGACTTTGGATTACATTTTTAACATAATTTGAGCATTATTATTTTTTAGGAATTAACAAGTTTATAGGATTTTAGGTGTTTTGAGACTTGGTTGGGACATACCTAACTTAAGTCGCTGCATTAGTGGCAGGTTTTTGAGTAGACCCAAAACCCTAAATTTCATTCTATCATCTTGTTGATTTCACCCTTAGTTGAAAGACTTCGGGCTCGCAAGACTTGATTGAAGTTTTTTTTAGTTAATTCCTATGTTTACTATTTCTTGCTCTTGTTATGATTATTCTTTTATAGTATCCTTAGTCACCCACACATAAGAGGTTTTGTGCATTCACTAGTTTTTAGAGACTTTTTATTATTCATGCATTTGTATCATTTTCTAATCCATGTTCTTCTTCACCACTTGTCATTTTCTTTTTGTTATATGATTGCCTTGACTTGTTTTAAACCTTGAGGACAAGGTTCGGAATAAGTTTGGGGGTGTTTTAGGGATTGTGGATTGTTTTGGATGGATTTTTTGCGAAAGACAACAGGTGATATCAATTTTTTTTTTTTTTTTTTTATGCGGTTATATGCAGATATTGGATGGTAATGGTGATGTTCTATATCATTTCTTTCATTTCTTATCTATTCACATTCCTTTCTCATTTCATTAGGACTTGATACACTTTCATGTATATATATATATATATATATATATATATATATATATGTGTGTGTGTGTTTAGTATATTTATTTTTATTATTTATTTAGAGTCACCGAAACTTTGTTCATGCCTTTGGTTGTGGATGAATAAATTACAGTTACCTTTTTAACTTGAAACTTAGAGAAAATTAGGAGAAACATTTAATCACGTTCGTAGTTCTGCATTTTTATGATTTCATGATTAGAGACTTAGATGATGGTTAAACTTAGTGCTAGATAACGAAAATGAGTAAACGGTCAAATTTATGCAAGTTGTATTATTTTAACCCATATTGGGGGATTTGCTTGATTATAGTGAAAGTGAGAAGTACTAACATGAGTTTTTCATAAATAAAGAAATAGAGAGTCCCACAGGTTTCCACATGAAATGGAGCAGGGAATCTTGTGGTGGGAAAAAGTGAGAAAAGCGGTCCCGAGGAAATGTAGCAGGGATCGTACTACTTAAAAAAAAAAGAGGTTGATGAAAAATAGAGAAAATAATATTGAATAAAGGTGAAAGTTGTAAAACTCCTCAAATAAAAGATTTAGTTCGAGTGCTTTCACTATATTAAGTGAAATTTGAACTTGTGTGCTTGAATGTATAGACCAAGAAAACTCTGAGTAGTTGATGGCCTTTGTTTTGACCGAGTCTTTTGTCTTGAAAGTGTGATCTTAATTGTGTTTGGGTTGCGAGGCTTGACATATCATAACTCTGAAATTTTCTGAGTTACTTGTTAATTTGGTGACTATGTAAATCAAAGGAACTCCATGAATTTGGGTCGGGTATAGGATTAGTTGAGTCGGTGCATTATTATATTAGGAGTCTAGTTTAGTTTGTGTTGTCATTTACACCTTTGCTCGGACGTGCAAAGTCTTAAGTTTGGGGGTATTTGATAAGTCAGTATTTATACGTTTTTAGTAGTCTATTTTAGTATATTTAATTATTAAAAGTATTTAAAATATATATTTAATTATATTTTTGGTCAATTTTAGGTGAAACAGAGTGCGCGGTTGAATTCGTGGCGGAAAAATACTAAAAATGGAGTATTTACTTGCAGTGATCGGATGCTGGACAGTTTGCCTCGAAGTACGCGTTGCGCGGTGTGCAGAATAGCCGACAGTATATTTCAGCCAATCACAGCAGACCACGTCACACACACCGCCATTCTTTCTTCTCGCACAGCCTTCGTCGACCTGCCTCAAGATTCGTGACCACACAAACTCCCAGATTTTCGCCGTATTCGCGCGAATTCTTCTTCCGCGGTTCTTCGTCCACGTGGCGCGTTCCTATTCGCCAGACGGGTCACATTGACGTGTTTCAGCCACTCATGTGATGCCACGTGTCGCTGAGTCACCAACACACAACGGAACGCACATTTCTCGGCGAATGATGCGGCGACACATCAGAGGCGGTGCAGCAGCGGTCCAATCCCGTTGAGACAAGTGGCTCGGCGGTTATAAATCAACGAATCATGTGCAGACACATGGCAGAATCCGATTTTTTTTTTATCTAAAAACACCCCTACGATGCTCCTCGACGCACGAGTCACGTACCTAACCCCTAAAATTAGTATCGGAGACCAATTTGGAGTACTTTTATATATTAGGAACATATGTATTATTAGAAGGAGAATTAATTAGTATAATTTTAGATTAGTTTTTAGTATAGATTTTTGAAGATGATGTCCGGCTAATCAATTTCTTGCCTTAGTCGAAGGGGAAGCAAGTCGGAATTATGGATTCATAGCATATTATGTGAGATCTTTTTATTTTATTATTTAATTAATTTAATTTCTCTTATTTCATTGTTGTTGATTTTAATTATTATGATTTAGATCTAGGGTATGTATGAGGCTTGTGCATGCTTTTAGATGGACAATCTACAGTTATTTGGAATATTAGTATCCGTGTAATTGTGCTTTTAGACCAATAAAGTAACAAACATTCACCCGTTTGCCGTAAAACCCTTTCGGTGTTTGAATGTACAACAATTGAATTTAGGTTAAATCTGTAGCGGATGTGACCCGGTTATCTAGGATTAGTGTTCCCATAGATATATATTACTGCGGTTAGTGTGTTAAACCTAATTGGCGGATGTCTAGGGTTATACATTAATTAGGGAAGTAGTTAGTGGCGGATGTCCTGGCTATCGAGATTAGGGGAACTAGGAATTTCTGGCGGATGTCGATTTTCTATAACTAATCTAGGAGAATTTAAATTAATAACTTTTGGGAAAGATTGAAGACCATGATTGCTATTGAATCTTGATTCTGATTTGTGGAACTGGAGATTTAGGTGTTATTTATGTGTTAATTAATTATTAATTAATTGTTTTAGAAATTAGTTTAGTTAATTTATTTATTTAATTTAGTTAGATTAGTTAGTTAAATTAATATTTATTTTAAAACCCCCGATTCTCCTTTTTTGTTGTTTTAACCTAAGAAAGATAACCAGTCTCAGTGGGATTGACCCTTTGCCACTATTCTACAAAATAGTTGGTTTAGGAAACTTTACTTTATTGACGTGTTCGGCGCGCGTCAATAATCAACAAAATCCCATTCAGTATGATCGTATTATGCCTTTGCCATGTCAATTTTAAACAAAAAAACATTTTTTCTTTCTTCTTTCTATAATCTTCCACCATCTCATTTGCCACTAAGACCGCATCAAGGATTTGTCTACCTTGAACAAAAACTAATTGAGACTCTGAGATCGTAAATTGGAGGACATTCCTAAGTCTCTTGGCAAGGACTTTAGCTATGATCTTATAAAGACTCGAAATCAAGCTAATAGGCCTAAAGTCTAAAACTTTATAGGAATTTTCTTTCTTAGGAATCAAACAAATATATGTTTCATTAACAATGTCGTTTATGATCCCCTTATGATAGAAATCCTCCGTTACTACCATCAAATCCTCTCTAACTAGGTCCCAATTTTCAATGAAAAATTGTAGAGTAAAACCATCTGGCCCTGGTGCCTTACTACCATCACAATCCATTAATGCATTTTTCAACTCTTCCTCTGAAAAAGGCCTCTCCAAGTGTATATTTTGTGCCTCACTAATTGGGGTCCATTGAATATCCTCAACACTTATTCTTCTTTCACCTCTAGATGTGTAAAGATTCGTGAAAAATCTAATGATCTCCTCCTCTATCAATCCACCATCAGTATGAACAAGCCCATTATCACCTTCAATTTTGGATCGATATGACATTTTGAGCTCTGCGAAAGGAAATAATGCGATGAAAAAATGTTGTGTTTAAGTCACCTTCTTTCAACCATTTTAATTTAGCTTTTTGGCACGCTATTTTTTCCTCCCTAATACTTATTTCACCCCACTTTACCTTGGCTTCCCTTCTCTTGATATCCAAATCATGAGATCAACCACTAGACCCCTCTAAAAAATCCAATTCCCCTATCAAATTCTCCAATTCCTTTCTTCTAATTTCAACCCTTCCAAGCTCTAAACGATTCCATTCCTTAATGCGAGACTTCGATTCTTTCAACTTTAACATAAACCTATGATCCGGATGCCCAAATGAAGTGGAGGACATCCACCGTTAATTGACCAAATCCTTGAATCTTTTGTTTTCTAACCAAACATTCTCAAATCTAAAAGGTGTTGGATCCCAATTGACATTGACATTATCAAGTAGAATGGGACAATGATATGAAGTCATCCTTGGCAATGCCTTCACAATAAATTGAGGGAAAAAAGACGTCCAACCACTATTTACCAAAAATCTATCCAAACGACTACATGTGGAAGGTGAACTAAAGTTGGACCAAGTAAATTTGGAATTAGTAAGAGGAGGATCAATCAAATTCAATTCTTCAATCAGTTCCCCAAATCTTTGCATACTAAACGTTAACCTTTGATTGATACTTTTCTCGTCCATGAACTTAATGGTATTAAAATCACCTCCCAAACACCAATTAGGCTCACACAACGCACTTAACCCAGATAATTCATCCAAAAATCTTTCTGTCTCTAACTTATGGAGGACCATACACTCTAGTCGACCACCAAGAGTAAGAACTAGATTGGATTTTGATTGATACTGAAAATTCTCCCACAAGATTATCATGAACAGTGACCAACCTAGAGTCCCATGCTACAACAATCCCACCCGATAACCCTATTGAAGGTAAAAAAACCCACTATTTAAACCTATTACTCCATAATTGCCCCATGATCCTTCTATCAATGCATTCTTTTTTTGTTTCCTGCAAAACGATAATTTCTGGTTTGGCCTTACAAATCACCTTCCTAATAATGCCACGTTTTATAGCTGCACCACACCCTCTAATGTTCCATGATAATATCCACATTTAGAACTCCTCATAACCTCTTTACAAAGTCTCATCATTTCCCTTCTAGACTCTTTACAAAGTCTCACATCGACTATTTAGAATTAATAAAAAGAAAAATAAGGCTTATAGGTGTGTAGTGAATTCCACTTTCACACTTGTAGCCCATACATAAACTAGTCACCACACTCCTCACCTTGAATTAGGGCCTATATTATAAAAATTGCACAATATACGAGGTCAATTTCTTGAATTGGTTATTATTTTAATTGTTCATTTGATTTTAGTTTCATTTTTTGTTTGTTCTTTATAGCTTTGATTTCCTTTTTATTTTTTTATTTCTCACGTGGTATTCAACGACAATCACGTCGGCCAATCAATTCTCACTTAGGGACTCTATTGAGCCCTAAAAGGATGGCCCTCCCAATTTGCTCCATCCATAAAACGTGAATTGAGACCTTGTTTAAGGGAAATCAAATCCTTTGCCTTAGAGCCAATCGGTTTTTTTTTTTTTTTTTTGCTTTCCTCTATTAATAGAGCAAGAATTTTCCAACACTACAATTTTGTATGACAAACTACAACACCGAATCACTAGCTTGTACAACACCGAATCACTAGCTTGTTGGTGATTTGTTAAGGGTTCTTCGTATGACTGTAGAGCACTCAAATTACACTAGTTACTTATTTATAGGTTGTATAACTTTAAACTGCATAATTAAATCTCACTCATGAACTGCTAAATTTAAAGAGTTTTATTTAAATTTTGTAGTGCAATGTATGAGAACAATCTATTAAATGTATAATTAATATACCAAGAAGTATAGTTCAATGTATAAAGCTCTAGATTATAAGAGGCCAACAAAACTAATGAGCATGCATGCACACCAGAAAGGAAAAATGAAAAAACATGAATTAGTCAAGGGCCACATGTTGTGCCAGGAAAGCAGTCCCGTCTACACTTCTTATCCTCAGCAATTGTAAGCCAAAGAAATGAAAAATAAATTAATAAGGAGTGAATGAATTTTGTTGTCCACATGAGAAATGTGTGGGGATTGAAAGGGAATAGGTTGTTGTATTGGTGGGGTTTGTTTGCTTGTTTGTGGGAAAGCAAAGCCAAGTGGTGGGCAATGGATATTGTGGAGTCTACACCATCCAATAAATTATGATTACGTTTATTGACACTTATTAATTATGTCTATTAAGACTGGTCATTAAAGATGTGGGCAGGCAATTTATCTTTATTTTTAAATATATAGTTGGTCTTTTTAATATTTTTGAAAAACAATTCGAGTTATGTCAGTTCTCTTGGGGATTCTGTCTCTACTATACAACTGACTACACAAAGAGTTTCTCAGTTTCAATGTGCATGGTGAACAAGATCACTTAAAATTAACTAATTAGCCTTTGAAAAGAAAAATTAATTAATTACCTCTAATATAGCATCTCCTAATAAATATCACATTTTTTTATTCTTGAAAGCTACGAAATGGTTTAAAAAGACTAATTTATTAATTTATGTTGCCTTGTTCTATGTTAGCATTTATTTATAGCTTGTTTTTCTAATGAAAAAGACTTCGGAATTTCTACCAAAAAAAAAAAAAAAAAAACTTCGAAATAAATGGTGTGGGTGGACCATGAGATCAAGGGAATACACCTTTTTGGAAATATCTCTCTAGGAGCACAACATCATCAAAATATCACCAGTAGATGAAGAGGTTTAATTTTATATATATAATAATATATATATATTGAAAATAGATGATATTTTTTAATTTCCATCAGATAGATTTGATATATGCATACATGTAAAATGCAGAAATATAGCATCCTTTGATTTTCCTCAAATAGAACTTCAATTAATATTCTTATCGATCGCCATATATTTCACCATTTCATATAATTTTTCAAGATTCATTTTCCACAATTTTATTGTTGTATGTCGATGTCGTATTGAATCTGACAATTTTCATTACAGAGAATATATATACATCCTTAAATTAATTAATAACTTACACCAACTAATGGCAGTACCTCGTAGTATCTTCTTGAAGCCAAAATAGCATTATTTCCAAAACTGTCCTCAAAAGCTTCTTTCATATTGGTTGAAATAATTTGCAAAAAAATAAAATTAAGGGTATTTGAGTAAATCTCGATTTAACTAACTTTTTTTTTTCTTTTCTTATTATAGTTTGAAAGTGAAAATTGAAAAAGAGCAAATTGTTGTAAATTGAGTTGGAACTTGCTAAGAACTAGAGAAGGAAATAGAAAACTAAGAACTTCTACTACTACAAACTACTACTACAAAGGAGAAGAGAAGAAATGAGATAGTTGGAATGAGAAGTTTTCATTCAACTTGGTGTGTGAATTACAATGGGGTTGGCACCCTTTATATAGGCCATTTGGTGATGATGATAATTGTACTTATACAATGTGTACAAGTTATACATACACCACAAGTCATACAACACATCACAAGCAACATAGACAATACATGGAAGAGTTGGTGTACATTGGAGAGGATTACAAGTTACATGACAATACATAGACAAGTGGAGGTACTATTAAGTGAGAAATACAAGTTACATGACTACACAATATGTTGGTGTACATGCATGGTCATCCATATTCCACAACACTCCCCCTTGGATGACACTTGCTTAGAGATTGTGCCTCGTTAAAACTTTTACTAAGAAAAACCCTGTGGGAAAAAATATAGTAAAAGAAAAAGAGTACACCATTCTCATAAATATTAAGACGGACATAATATTGTTAAGATTGCCTCATTAAAAACCTTGCTAGGAAAACCCAATGGGATAAAACCATAGCTAAGGGAAAAAGAGTGCAATACACTAATCAATAACTCCCCCTCATGTGAACATGGATGAAACTTGTTCAGTTTCTTTGCTTGCAATGTCTTTAAGTTTACGCAAGCCAATACCATATGTAAGCCTTCTAAATGTCCTAGTTGGTAAGGCTTTTGTGAATAAATCAACAATATTATCACTTGATCGAATTTGCTTGACATCGATTTCACCATTCTTCTGAAGGTCATGCGTATAAAAGAATTTTGGTGAAATATGTTTTGTTATGTCCCCTTTTATGAATCCTTCACTTAATTGTGCAATACATGCTGCATTATCTTCATATAATATGGTTGGAGAATCTTTTATTGAAGGCAATCCACATGATTCTTGAATATGTTCAATCATGTTTCTCAACCATACACATTCACGACTTGCTTCATGAATTGCAAGTACTTCAGAATGATTGGAAGAAGTAGCAACCATAGTTTGTTTCTTGACTTCCATGATACAACAATATTACCACAGGTGAATACATATCCCGTTTGAGAACGGGCCTTGTGGGGATCAGATAAAAATCCAGCATCAGCATAACCTTGGAGATTCAATTTTACCCATCTCGAGTAAAATAAACCCATGTCACTTGTTCCTCGAAGATATCGAAAAACATGTTTAATACCATTCCAATGTCTTCGAGTTGGTGAAGAGTTGTATCTTGCAAGTAGGTTGACAGAAAAGCAATGTCAGGTCTTGTACAATTTGCAAGATACATAAGTGCACCAATTGCACTTAAATATGGTACCTCCGGGACCAATTAGCTCTTCATCATTTTCATGAGGTCGAAATGGATCCTTATCCACTTCAAGTGATCTGACAACCATTGGAGAGCTCAATGGATGTGCCTTGTCCATATAAAATCTTTTTAATATTTTTTCAATATAATTTGATTGATGGACAAGTACTCCACTTGAAAAATGCTCAATTTGCAAACCAAGACAAAGTCTTGTTTTTCCAAGATCTTTCATCTCGAATTCATTTTTCAAGTATTCGGATGTTCTAACGATGTCGTCGTGGTTTCCCACTATATTTAAATCATCAACATATACAACAATAATCACAAATCCTGTTGATGATCTTTTAATGAAGACACGTGGGCAAAGCGGATTATTTACATATCATTCTTTCAGTAAATAATCACTAAGACGTTTGTACCACATTCGTCCGGATTGTTTCAATCCGTACAAAGACCTTTGTAATTTTATAGAATGCATGTTATGAGGTTTTGATTTTGTTTCTTCGGATATTACAAATCCTTCAGGATTTTCATATATATCTCATTATCTAGGGATCCGTACAGATATGCTGTAACGACATCCATTAAATGCATATCAAGCCCTTGAAAGCTGCAAGGCTTATCAAGAACCGAAATGTGATTGCATCTATAACGGAGAATAAGTTTCCTCATAATCGATGCCGTCTTTGTGAGAAACCTTGAGCTACAAGTTTTGCTTTGTATCTTGTAACTTCATTTTTTTCGTTTATCTTTCGTACAAATACCCATTTATATCCAATAGGTTTTATGCCATCTGGCGTTTGAACAATCGGTCCAAAAACCTCTCGTTTACTTAACGAGTTTAGCTCTGTTTGGATAGCATCTTGCCATTTTTGCCAATCGGGTCTTTTTCGACATTCGTCCACTTGATCATGGTTACGGATCATCATCATTTTCGCATATTTCAAAGGACACATTGAAAGCAAATATATCATCGGGACAATTTTATTTCGATCCCAAATCTTACCAGAGTTTAAATAATTTATTGAGATCTCATTATTTTCATCTTTTTCCTCTTTTTCTAGAGGCAATTGTTCCTCGTCAGAATCAACTTGTTCTGACAAATCCTTATCAAAGGATTCTTGTGCTTTCTCAGGAGTATTTTGATTTGTATTTATTTTTACTCCCGTTTTCCTCTTTCGAGGAATTGTATCCTTTGAACCAACTGGTCTTCCACGCTTTAAGCGTTTCGTTGGTTCTTGTGCATTTTGTTGCACAAGAGACATCAATTCTTGCGGGAGCATTTACAACTGGAATATGTGATTTTGTCACTTGTTTTGCATCATTAAATGCATCAGGTAATTGATTTGCGATTTGTTGCAAATGAATGATCTTTTGAACTTCAAGTTCACACTGATTTGTGCGTGGATCATAATGTGATAAAGTTGATGCATTCCAAGCAATTTCGTGCCATTCCTTTTGAATTGGCTTCTTATCTCCCCCCCAATGGTGGGAAAATTGCTTCATCAAAGTGACAATCAAAAAACGTGCGATAAATAAATCCTGTTAAGGGCTCAAGGTATCTTATAATGGACGATGAGTTAAATCCAACATAAATCCCAAGTTTTCGTTGTGGACCCATCTTAGTTCTATTGGGAGGTGGTATAGGAACATACACTGCACAACCAAAAATTCTCAAGTGTGAAATGTTTGGTTGTTGACCTAAAATAAGTTGTATAGGGGAATGTTCATGGTATGCAGTAGGCCTATAACGAATGATAGATCTTTGCATGAAGGATTTGCATGTCCCCAAACCGAGTTGATAACTTAGTTCTCATGATTAAAGGTCAGCGGCAATTAATTGAATGCGTTTGATCAGAGATTCTGCCAAACCATTCTGGGTATGCACGTGTGGAACAGAATGTTCAATGGTAATTCCTATAGACATGCAATAATTTTTAAATGCTTGAGATTAAAATTCCCCGGCATTATCAAGACGGATGGTCTTGATTGGGTTGTCAGGAAATTGTGCTATTAACTTAATGATTTGTGCTAAAAGTTTAGCAAATGCAACATTGCGGGTCGAAAGCAAACAAACATGTGACTACCTAGTTGATGCATCTATCAAAACCATGAAATATCTAAATGGTCCACAGTGAGGATGAATAGGACCACATATGTCTCCCGAATGCGTTAAGAAAAGCTGGGGATTCCACAACAATTTTACTTGGGGATGGTTTAACTATCAATTTACCTTGAGAACAACTAGCACAATTATAATCACCAGCTGAAAATATTTTGTGACTCCTTAAAGGATGTCCATGCGAATTATTAATTATTCTTCGCATCATTGATGATCCTGGATGACCAAGCCGGTCATGCCATAAAATGAATGTCTTTGGATCATTAATTTTCTTATTCAAGACGACATTCGTTTCGACATGCCTTATATGAGTAAAATATAATCCAGATGATAAAGCTGAGAATTTTTCTAACACTTCTTTTTTCCCATTTGAAACCAATGTGACATAGAGAAATTCTCTATTATTTTCGTTCACGGTTTCAATGTGATATCCATTTTGTCGAATATCTTTAAAGCTCAGTAAGTTTCTTCTGGATTTTTCGAGTATAAGGCATTGTCAACATGAATTGTTGTTCCCCCGGCAACATAATATTTGCTCTTCCAGAGCCATTAATCAAATTGGAGATGCCAGATATTGTTTGAACATTAGCCTCAGCTAAGTTCAAACTAGAGAAATATTTTCTGTTTTTAAGGATTGTGTGCGTTGTAGCACAACAAGCAAGACATATATCGCTCTTGTTTGATTCATGATTTGAACACATGATTTGTTGATCCATCTGGACAAATAATGTTTGGCAAATTAGAAAAGAGTCATATTTCATTGATAAAAATTCATAATATTTTGCCTTTGATTTTGAAGGCATGGTAAATGTCACAAAAATTTTCGGGTATATATATGACAATATTTAGGCAAAATAGCATTTCATATATGACCAAAAAATGTCACAATTATGAGCGCTCATTGTCAATAATTATTTACCCTTTCTAGTGGTGCACCACTTTTGTTCCACCTTTTGTTGGAATTGTCAATACGACATTTACCTGATATTTTCACCTTTTCCACGTCCATAAACTTATTATTGCGATCATGATCATTATATGCAACATATGCTTCTTAATTTGAAGCTGAACTAATTGGACGGGAGCGATATTATATTTATAATATCTCATTATTTTACTCAGCCACCATGAGACAAGAAATCAATCCTTAATATTTATTGGATTGACGTGCGCACTCGATATTTGTTGCAGCAATAAATCGAGGCGGGCCACGTGACCTTATTTTTATTGTCTCATCAGTCATATTTCCACATAGCCTCCACATAAAGGTAATTAAAATTGTGGAATTATAATTAATATTTGACTGATTAAATTTTGTAGCATGAGACTCAGCCGCTCATTTTGAGCTTTTGGAGCATTACCCTTTTGGTATGTATATATATAACTCCATAAGGTGAAAAGATATATGAAATATTCACTTCTCAAATCTCTAAAGAGATATTGGCAAATGATTGTGTACAACATACAACCTTGCATAGATGCAAGCTTTATTCATAATTTGTAATATCTAATTATCATGACAAGAATTATAATAAGGTAACAAATTCAACTATGATTGATTAATATTTTGAAAGTAAATATAATAGAAAATAATTCTCTTTTCTTTTATGTAAAAAAAACATAGCATATGATTAAGTATATGTTCACAACTTGATTCATTAATAATCAAATGTACTATTCGTATGAGTTGGTGGGACAACCTCCAGGTTGGGTGGCGAGACAAAGTCTGCTTAAATGCCATGCCTCCTCGAACGGGATAACCCGTCTCCCTTTCAATGTTTAGCTTTACCGGGGACAAGGCTTACCCACTATCAACTCAAACTTATAGCATTATTTGTATTATAAAATCAAGAATAAAACAATAACTAATCGTTTGTAGTTTTAAGAGAAAACTAGTTATGTCACATATTGACTTTTGATTTCTGATGTAGAAGATCGTACAAGACGCAACTACAGAGCATACTTTCGCAATCGGTGACGTTATAATGTATAGTATATGAATAAAATATGCATATAGAAGTGATGCGTGTAATAAAAGGAAGCAACCATGATAATATATAAATAAATAAATTGAACTTATTTAAATAACAAAAGTTATACCTTCCTAGCTTTGTCTCATTAACAAGCCTTCTTGAACTTCAAGATCTCCTTAATGCTAGAGCAAGCTCGTGCTGATAACGTGTTGTAAATTGAGTTGGAACTTGCTAAGAACTAGAGAAGGAAATAGAAGACTAAGAACTTCTACTACTACAAACTACTACTACAAAGGAGAATAGAAGAAATGAGATAGTTGGAATGAGAATTTTTCATTCAACTTGGTGTGTGAATTACAATGGGGTTGGCACCCTTTATATAGGCCATTTGGTGATGATGATAATTGTACTTATACAATGTGTACAAGTTATACATACACCACAAGTCATACAACACATCACAAGCAACATAGACAATACATGGAAGAGTTGGTGTACATTAGAGAGGATTACAAGTTACATGACAATACATAGACAAGTGGAGGTACTATTAAGTGAGAAATACAAGTTACATGACTACACAATATGTTGGTGTACATGCATGGTCATCCATATTCCACAACACAAATAACGTGGGAGAGAGAGAATTGAAAAAGAGCAAATAACGTGTGTGTGTGTGTGAGTGAGAGAAGTGAGTGAGAGAGAGAGAGAGAGAGTTTGTAGTTAGTTACCTTATTTGTTTGAGATTTCATATTTGCAAAAATTACTCCTAAATGATCTCCATTAACTTTTAACCGTTCCATACACTAGTTAAAGATAATGTAAACCAACCTCATGTAAAGAACTAAAGATTAGCACATGCTAAATCCATACTTGCCTCTTTTCAATTTTATTTGTTAGTTGTGTTTTTTAATTACGAGCTCACGATGAGTAACCCCTAGCTCATTAAATTTCGTTCAAATTACAAACTTACAAAACAATTTCAAGCTTACTAACGGTTAGTGGACAAACTTAATCAATCATAGTAGACTCATATAACCTATAATTGTAAGCATTCAAAACATAATAAATCTAGATTAGTTAGAAAATTACATGCCGAAGCTTTTTGGTCTCCTAAAACCACCAAGATCTTATCGTCATCATAAGCCTCAAAACATTCGACACCTTGTTTGATGGTTCAAGGGTCCTTTTATAGATTTAAGGGATAACCTTTAAGCTTCCCACGTTAATACAAATTTTCATCAAATTGGTAACGGTGATGGGAGCTCAAGAGTTTAGGTTCATATTTTACATAATTTATTCATACAGATATTATGAGACATACATTATGGTCTTAATTATATATTGCCTCACTTGTCTCATAGTATCATATAATACAATAATGTGGGTCACATATAGCTTAATAGTTCTCCCACTTGACCCACATAACCAAATATCACATAACTTTTATTTCAGCTGCGCATATATCTTCGATATCATTAAATCATTATAAAATAAAATAGTAATGAGAGTCATAGTGGTTATACATCAAAATAAGACATATTCCATTCTCTTCCATGTACCACGAGCATTACTAATTCATTTTAAATGATTCATAAAACATAATGTCCGTGTCAAAGACTGAATTTACTTATAATCATCATTAACAAAAATGTGCACATACATTAACATAATTAGCACAATAAATGAGATCTCATAAATATAAACATAATCAAATCCCAAATAAAAAATCATTAGGAATAACAACCAAGGCCCATTATGTCGACATGTTCTTAATGTTTTTGGTGGTAATCCTTTCGTTAGAGGATTTGTAACCATAAGATATGCGCTAATATGTTTAATTAACACTCTTTTCTATTGAACTTCTTTAACTGCAAAATATTTTACTCCACAATTTTGTACCAGTTTAAACCAGTCATTTTTGGAGAAAAATATAGCTGCAGAATTATCATATTGAATTGTAATGACTTGAAAATGAAGTTAATAGTACTAAGCCCCTAAAAGAAGTTCCTTAAATATAATCCTTGATTTGTAGTTTTAAAATATAAACTTAGCTATATTTCATAGTAGAATAGAATAGTAGTCATAATTGTCTCCTTAGCCCAGAAAGAGATTTCTCCATTAGTGAAAAGAAAAACATGCCGAAAAGTAGTCTTTCTAGTGTGAAGACAATTAGTAAAGTCTATGTCTGAATAACCAACATTCTTAAAGTTATAAGACTTTCTATAAGTGAGCATGTTATCTTTTGCGCGTTATAAATATCGTAATACCTTCTTTGCAGCCCACTATTGGACCATGCAAGGGTTACTTTGGTAACATCCCAACATGCCAAACGGTAAAACTGAAATTTGGTCTGTATATCGTTTATTTCAAAGTTCCGAAAGAGAAACTATTTGATCTCACAGAGCATACTAAGATTACTTTTGTTGGGAAAAATATCATCAAAATATCAAAAATATGAATTGGCTCCCGCTGACCTTCAAATATATGCATTAATTGACAACACTTTTCTTAAGTCTGAAGGATGTTATAGTATCATTAACTTAATATACCATTGACATGAAGCTTGTTTCAATCTATATACTGACTTCTTAAGTTTGCGGATTTGGTGTTCAATTCCTTCTACTATAAATTTTTTTAGATTGATTCATATAGACTTCTTCATCTAAAATCCTACTCAAAAAAGCAATTTGTACATTAATTTGACATAATTCTAAATCAAATAACTGACCAATGTTATTATGATTCTAAAGTGTTTTTTTTAAATACATAATCGGAGAATATCTCCGTATGATTAATGTTTTCTTTCTAAGTAAAATCTTTAGCTACAAGTCTAGCTTTATATCGTTTGATATTACCTTTACAATCACGATTAGTCTTTAAAATTCATTTATAAGCAATTCAATAAGAATCTAGACTTTATTTTGATTAATTGATTTTAACTCATCTTTCAGGACATCAATCCATTTTAGAAATTCAACACCTTAATGGCTTCATCATAAAAAACTAAGTCTTAAAATATATGTTCATATATCATAATTAGATTCATAAGATTATACCATAAAACATCAAGAATTAATAGCATATATCCTCACTATTCGAGATTTTTGTTATGCATCCCTAAAATCATTAATAGGTGTATTTAATTGCAGTGATCTCAACATTTTCTATATGAAAATCACTACTAGGAGCAACTACTACTTCATTAAAAGTGATAAGTCACTCCCACTAATTTCGTCATTCGTGATGAATCTAGCATTTTTACTTTCGCTATTTTATATAAAATGGCTATTGTAACGATCCAAATTAATTAAACTAAGATTAACGTTAATCTCGGGGATTAACTGACGTAATTTGAGCGTTATATGGACAACTCGGTTGACTCAAACACGAGAATCGAGAAAATATGTTTTTTGTCGAATGATGGTTATGTAAATGCGGTGCTTAAATTTATTATTATTATATTGCACTGCATGTGTGTATGTTGATATCGGGCGAGGTTGTGGCGGGTGTTCGCATCGAAAGGCGTGTCGACGCGGGTGTCGAGCAGGCGAACTATGTGTACACTAGGAAACTCCACTAATTCACAAGATGATTAGTTAATGAATTAAAATAGGTAATGTGACCAAATGCTAAGTTAATTAAATTAAAATGATAGGCTATGGTGTACCTTGAATTTTTTTGTTCAGACACGGGGCACTGAGTGTCGGGTAGTCGAGGGTTAGTGGGACCACAAGTTGATAATCTTTGGCGAATAAAACCATTAACCATAGATATTATGTGAGCCTAAGCTAGGGTGAATAAATTCAATAAATCAAGACCTATAGTTTGAGTAAATTAAATGGAAAGCATAGGATTGGTCTAGAGATACACACAGAGACATCTAGGAGCCATGTGAGTAATAAAATGGTGTCACATGAGGTGAGTAAGTGGGAGTAACATCACTTTAATATAAGCAAAACTTTAAGATATAAGCAAAACTTTAATATATAAGCAAGGTTGATCAAGCAACTGCATGAGGATGAAGGGCTAGGAATCATCTAGGAGCCATGTGAGTAATAAAATGGTGTCACATCGGGATACGTAACTGCATGAGGATGAAGGGCTAGGAATTAACATCACTTTAATATATAAGCAAGGTTGATCAAGCATGCAAATGAAATCAAAATCATTTTTGCTAGGAAATCAGAGAAGAAGAGCTCATTCAAGCTCATATTCAACCACTTTGGAGGCAAGTTGAGGAATCAAAACTTAGGTAATCATCTTCTTCATCATCTCTTATATCTACACTACAAAAAATGAATATTTAGAAACGGAATTAGCAACAAAATTTAGTTATGTTGCTAAGAAAAAATGGTTTGAGACGGAATTGAGACGGAATAATTCAGAGACGGAATAAAGAGAGATCAGAGACGGAAATAGAGACGAAATAGAGACGAAATTAAATTCCGTCTCAAAAAAATGGCGCCAACATTCCCACCAAAACTTTAATTTTTTTACAACCGTCCATTACGTCTCGAGATTCGTGCGTGCTTCGATCTGGACGATTGAAAAATGGGGACCGACTACAATAGAACTCTCTCTCACTCTCTCTCTACCTATTCTTACCATCAACTCTCTTTCTCTCTCACCGAAATCTCTCTCTCTCTCACCGCTCTCTGTCTCTCTCACCGAAATCTCACTCACCGTCAACTCTCTCTCTCTCTCTCTCACGAATCTCACTCACCGTCAACTCTCTCTCTCTCTCTACCGATTCTCACCATCAACTCTCTTTCTCTCTCACCGAAATCTCTCTCTCTCTCTCACCGAAATCGCACTCACCGTCAACTCTCCCCCTCTCTCACCAAATCTCTCTACCGAACCCTGAAATCTCTGTCGTCGCTGCGATTGAGACTGCGACGAGGCCGTCGGGTCTGCCGTCGCCGTCTGTCGGAGATTGGAGCCTCCGAAGCCATTGCCGTCGCCTCGCCGCACCCTAAACCCTCGCCGCTGTTCGTCGCTGTACCTCACCATCTCTGAAGCCCTCGCCGTCTGCCCTCGCCGCACCCTAAGCCTTCGACTTTGAATAAGAAGGAATGACAAATGAGGCATTGGATTTGAAGAAGGAAGGACAAAGAAGGCGTTGGATTTGAATAGAGGTAGGCGTCGGGTGTTGAGGGTTTTAGGGTTTTATTGAGATTTTTTGAGATTTGATTGCTGTGATTTCTGGTTGTTTGTGAAATAGGGTTTTTATTATGTGTTGATTATTAGGGTTTAAGTTCGATGATCGATTCTGGGTTTTTTTTTTTTTTTTTGGCCTTTTTTTCATTTGTTGAGTTGTTTATTTTGATTCATTAACCGTCATTGTTGATTTGAAAGTGAAGGATTTTGGGTTTTTTGTGCTTTCATTTTCTTTGAACTTTGAACTTTTTTAGCTTTGTCTTTTGGTGTAACTTGTAACTCTGGTTTACGGATTAGGGGGGTTCGGTGCTGGGCCAGGGCAACACAAAAAGCTGCAAAAAAAAACTGAAATGAAACTCTGGTTTACGGATTAGAGGTAAAAAAAATCTTGGTCTCTTGCTTATTGGCTATTTTGTTTGAGCAGAGAGCTCTTCCCATGAGGGGATCTAGGACAGAGCCTATTACATCTGTTCATGATCTTGCTGTCCAATCTCATGCTTTATTCAATATCAAAGACTTAAACAAGGTGTGTGATTTGCGCTGTATTTTGTGTGTCATTTTATTTTCTTTTAGTGCATTTGATGATTTAAGTGTATTTTGGCAGGAAGAAAGATAGAGAATTGTTGTTCGACGGTTTAAATTTGAAGAACCGCGCTTGGAACAAATTCAGGATCTTGAGGTTTGTTTTGAATGATCGCAATAAAGTTTTTTATCCATTTCATTTATGGTCTATTAATTGTACTTCCCCTGCAGAATGATTTTATGAGGTACTTTCGAGAAGACTTGCACAGACGGCTTTTGAGCCCCGACTTCAAGAAAAAGGTTGAAGGGCTGGAGATTTAAATGGAAGGTTTGTGTTCATTATATTATGTCCTGCTAGATTCTTTAGTTTTCAATTTTATATAATCTGTTCTTTCAAATATCTGCATTCATTGTTCATGAGATATTTTTGGCAGGCAAGGGAGATGGATAAAAGGAGGGAAGGCAAGCCGAGAGAAGCTAGATCTGCTTTGAGGCAATCTGTTAGGGACAACGGGTGTGTTTCCATTTTTTAGGGCATTATAAAATTAGTTGTAGATGTACAACCATCTTTCTCTCTGCCGTTACGTCTCAGATCTTGATGTGTTTGTAAAATTGGTTTTCTAAAATATTTGTCCATTTATTTTGTATTTGGCTTAGATGAAGTTCGCCTGAGAATATAATTTGCACTTGCTTCTATTTTGAAGGCGTAAACACTAGATTGTTCTATATTTATAGTACCTAGGAGCCTGTAGGACTAGATTTGGTAATTTTCAGCTCTTTTTCTTGCAAATCACTAACTTCTAGTAGATAAATAGATACAACATATCAACTTTGCTTGGGTAAATCAATACTTTCCAATGCGACGAAATTTGTAAAACTTACCATATATATTTTCCCCATTTCGAAGCTTTAAGAAATGTTTTAATGATTGTTTGGAATTTATTTTATTTCCTTAGATTTTGAATATTTTATCCTGATCTTTATTTTATTTTATTTCAGCTCTTATATGTGAGCGTGTGTGTTGTAAATGTAGGAACGAAATAGTTAAAGGTGCTTCTATGTTTATATTCGAGAGGCACATTTTTTTAAATATTTTTTCAGCTGATGTAGGTTTTATTTTAGATTATTGATACAATGTTATTATTTAGTTTTCTTCAGTTTAATGCATCGATTTTATAGGATATTCTTGTGATCTTACCAATTTCTTATCCCTTGAAAGCATATAATAAGTTTAATACGTGGATTTGAATATTTGAAAGGATTTTCTTGTTATCTTTCCATATTTATTCTGTAATCTTAGCATTGTTTTTTCTTCGAGAGTAGTTGCTTATAAAATTCGATCCTCACCCTTTCTTCGGCGCATTATGCTCATTTTTCTTACAAAGTTTATTTTCTCTACTTTGATATGCCTATTATATTTTCTTAGATTGAGACAGTTTACGTTGCTATGTGCCACCTTCTCTATGCCTTCTATTGTGTGCAAAATTCTTGGAAAGCTTTTACCTCAATGCCGGCATGTGATTTCCACATTAAGTAATGCACTTGTGTTTGTGTGACTTTTCGGGGTTATTTTGTTATGTCATAGTATTTCTTCCTGATGAGAAAACACATCTTGATTTAATTCATGTTTTTATGATCATGTATGGATTCTTTCTCTCTAGTTCGTTAAGTAGAGTTTTTAAAGCTTATCAAAGACAAAGAAGATGGGCGTGATCTTCTGAACACCAACTTTCTAACCTTAATCTACTGCACATTGATGAAAAGGAAAAAAAAACTCGTAATTGATATGCCTCATGCTATTTGTTGGATGCTTCATTCTTTACTGTGCATGAACCAATCTATATGATCCATATTTGTATAAATGGCATGTGAAATTCTTGCAACAAATTGAGATTGTGAACATCTGTATTTTACTGTTTAGGTGCGATCATTTTAGTCAAAATGTATTTCTATTATCCAATGTCTCTTGATTATGTTGGTTGTCTTATCTATTGGTTATGTTTTATAGTATGATTCAGTTTCATGTTTCATAACTAGTTAAATACATATATTTTGTTGTTTAGGTGGCCGCGTAGATTGGGCTTTGGCCAAGGGTTGCCTATGGTAGAAAACTATAATGGAATTGTTTAACTGAGTGATGCCATTGATCATTTGTAAGCTTCACATGTCAACAGCCACTCGAGTTGCTATCTAGTAACTTAATTATTTTGGATTGTTTGTACTGCAATGCCTCTCTAAGGGTCACGCGGGCATTCCTCAATTCTTTATTTCTTTTTCCTTGTGCATTTATGATTTTTTTTGTAAGTAATTACTTATACATTTGATCTTTCTATGCAGGAAGACGTATATCAAAAGTTGAGTTATTGAAATCACGAAAATGAGCAGTAAAACTTAAGGTACCCCTACTTAAGAAAACAAATTTAATGCTACTATTATATTGTTACCATTATGTGTGTTTGTGTGTTTTTCTTTTCTTTTCAATATTGGTAGTGAATTAATGTAAAAGACAACAAATACCATCAATTCATGGTAACAATAGTGGAAAAGAAGACTTAAATAATGTGAATAGATGTAATCTAAGCTATAACTGATTTGAATGTTTTTGAGGGCTCGTAGATGTGCGTAGGAGAGAATTGTTTCAGCTTGTGTAAATTGTGAAGTCTGTGGTAGCCGCCATTGTTTGATCTTACAAGCATATCATTTTAGTTGCTTATTGTTGATCCATGCAGGCTAAGCTCCAAAGGAGACATCAGGAGCTGACCCAGACTACACCGGACCAAATAGGTGGATGATGAGGCAGTGTACTACAAGGTGGCGGGTGAGTGTCCCAAAGGACGTGTCTACGGTATCGGGTCGTTAGGGAGAAAGAAGAGAAGATACGCATATGGTGATGCTAGCACATCCCAGGTGCTAGCACAACGAGGGATGGGAGGGATGAGCAACTTTATGATACTTAGGTATTTTTATGGTTGTTGTAGAACAATGAGAATTGTGGTTTTTTTGTGGATACTTTGGTATCTTAGACATTTATTATACTTGACTACGTTTCGTGAATATATAAATCTTTTTTAATATCGAATTGTATGTTTTTTCTCATTTGAGTCTTTGTTGTTGATATATATTGTTGATTAGTGTATGTATGTGAAATTTTGTTTTTTTTTGGGATGTTAGCACCCCCAAGGAGTTGTTGGAGGGGGTGCAGACGATGGAGCAGGTCCTGTTGTTATTTTTAGTTTTAGAAGTTTTGGAGAACCAATTTGATTCTTGTGAATATTTTCTTAAAAAAAATTGGGCATAGAAACGGAATAGAGACGGATTAGCAACAGAATTTATAAATTCCGTTGCTAATCCGTCTCTAATTTGTGAAGAATAGAATGAAAAAACTGGGTAAACAGAGTTTAGAAACGGAATAGAGACGGATTAGCAACGGAATTCGTAAAGTCCGTTGCTAATCCATCTCTAATTAGCAACGGATTAGCAATGAAATTTATGAATTCCGTTGCTAATCCGTCTCTAATTTGCAACGGATTAGCAACGAGATTTATAAGTTCCGTTGCTAATCCGTCTCTAATTAGCAACGGATTAGCAACGAAATTCATAAATTTCGTTACTAATTAGAGACGGATTAGCAACGGAATGCAAGTAAAACCATTCACTTTGGAAGAATGTGCATTTCTGTTCCGTCTTTGTTCCGTTTCTAAATTTCGTCTCTAATCCGTCTCTAATCAAGAACGGAAACACATTTCCGTTGCTGACTAAATCAATGACGACAATTTTAGAGACGGAATAGATTACGTCTCTGTTCCGTTGCAGAATTGAATTAGAGACGAAATTTATGTTAATCAGCAATGGAAATTTCCGTTTCTGATCGGCTGTTTTTTTGTAGTGCTAATGAACCCATTTTTGGGAGTTTTGATGAAAATTGAATTTAAGGGTTAGATCCCTGGTTTTTGGTGATAATGTGATGAATTATTTGTTAAATGATCATTTTATATAAGGATTTATCATTGGTTTTGATTGAATTGGTATTTGGAATGAAATGGGGAAAACTAGTGAATTTTATGAGATTTGAGGAAATTGATCAAATTGTTGTTTTAAGGTTGTTCTAATTGTTGTTTTGGGTCAATTTGATATGGAGAGGTGTTAAATGGGGTTTAGTTAGCTAATTGGGGGCTTTGAGACATAATTTTCGAGTTGAAAATTTTGTCACAGAGGACAATTAGCGCGCTAATGAGGAAAATTAGTGTGCTAATGATTCCGGGCAGAAACTCGAATTTAGTTTCATGATTAACGCGCTAATAAGCCCTATTAGCGCGCTAACTCGACACCAAAAATTCGATAAAAATGTGTTTTAATAACGTAGCTAGTTGAAACCCACTTTTGACACACCGATTCGTAGATTTACTACCTTTAACATATTTTGAAAGAATTAACCTAATAAAAGACTATTTAATAATTTTTAGGTTTTGAAATGAATATTGGTTTTAAGAGTTAATAGACATTAAATTAATCTTAAACCCACTATATTTGAACTGATAAGACACCGAACTCAGGGATATCGGGTATCGGGAGCTAGTCGGGTCGGATTCGGGAGTCCGAGGAAGTCGAAGCGCGGATTGAGATGCGTAAACCCAATGAGAATGCTTCACAAGATTCATGGTTTTGGTTTTATCGATATCATATTTCATGTGTGATTGCTGGTGGGCACACATGGGTTTTCACTCCTATTCGGTTTGCGTATATATTGGTTGTGGCTAAATCGCTTGCACGAGTTACTTGTGTTTAGTGCTCGTGTCGATGGCAGTAGAATATATCTACGACTGTCGGGAGGAATTTATGGTGTTCCCTTGACTTGAAATAACATATAGAGGGGTTTGTCCGGTCATTGTAAGCCTGTAAGTATATACGTGGTCCCTATTTGATTTATTAATTACTGGCTGGTGTAGGTCAGGGTTTTCTCGTGATTAGACGGATGTTTACGATTATTGCTTCATTTCCAAGCTTATTTAATTGGTACATGCTGCTTATTTATTTCACGCTATTGCTTTTGCTTGTCGTATATTGCCTACATTCATGGGAATATAACGTATTGTTGCCAAGAGTTATATTCGCACGTCTCGTAGTTTATCAGTTTTATTTCATGAATATTGTGTGGACTTCTCTTGGGATTTTACTTACTGGACTCGTCACTGTATTTGTTGGGTGACTGAGTGCAAATCCTTCTACGAGTAAAGGCAAGGGCAAGGGCAAGGAGGTACTGGGCAACTACCTCTGATACAGTGGAGCCAGCTCGTGTGTGATTACAATATGTATATATTTATTTATTTATTTTGGATTTTGGGGACTGTAGAACACTGATTACATGTATATGAAACTTTTGTTATACTTATATCGCCTTAATATATATATATATACATGGTATCTTTTGCCGAATTTTTCAGTACTTAAGATTTTTAAATATTGCATAAGTTACTCATTTACAGACTTCCACTGTAAAATTATAATATAACTTGATAAATCGAGTAACTGGCTAATTAAACTATTAATATTTATTTAAAGATTAGTTAGCGTAACTCGGGTTAGCTGGAAAAAGGGTAAGCAACTCGTTGGGTCGCGTGGCGTCAAGGATAAGCGCGCCATGACGTGGCAAGGCTAGGTGACGTGGGATGCGACGTGGCGGTAGCAAGGCGACCTGGAATTTGGGGCTGCTAAAATTATAATATAACTTGATAAATCGAGTAACTGGCTAATTAAACTATTAATATTTATGTAAAGATTAGTTTGCGTAATTAGGGTTAGCTGGAAAACGGGTAAGCAACTCATTGAGTCGCAAGGCGTCAAGGATAAGCGGGTCATGATGTGACAAGGCTAGGTGACATGGGATGCGACATGGCGGTAGCAAGGCGTCCTGGAATTTGGGGCGCTACAGCTTTGATAGTAAATTATATAGCCTTTAGATTTTATAAATTAACTAATAAAATAGTAATTGATCGTTTGATATATTCTAATGTACTTTCTTGTGGATTATAAGTTTTAGTCTTAATTTGTCGGACAACCCCAAATGTGTAGATGTCTTAAGGTAGGTTTCATTCTAGTCCATAACTCAAAAGAAGTTTTAAGAATTTACTTGCTATAAACTCTTTTGTTAAAAGACAACATTCTTTAGGGTCTCCATCCATAATGATTTAAGCAATATATAATTATATACTTAACGTACTCCTAATCATTTTCGTCAATTGTTTAGTTACGTCGTTCAGCTACATCATTATGCTGAAGCGTTTACCGATTATTGTGTATTAAGTACAAATATAATGTCATCCAATAAGTTTAGCAAATGGACTAGGACACTATTAATTCAATCCTACATAATAATATTATTCACCAGATAGAGATAGAGTGTCAAAATTATCCACGTACGCCTATATGAATCGTTCATAAGATTGATATTATTGTGTTTTTCCTTTGAGTAAAAACACAATGTACTTTATTATATAAGTAAAAATTAAAAATGCATGGTACCTTTCGGTATCCATTCCATTTTTAATTTGTCATACAATTTTCATACATTACTAAAATGTGGTGCACCTTCGGTTCAACCACAATATTTTAGTAATTATTTTATATGTATCATAAAATATTAGTTCATATATTATTAAAAAGATGGTGCGCCTTTAGGCCAACCATAATGTTTTAGTAATCAACAAAAAAAAATCATGAAGATGATGTATCTTTGGGTATCCTTCAACGTTCTTAATTAGTATTAGTAGAACTAATACGCATTAAATCAAGTTAATCACAAATAATTAGAAAATGATTTTACCTTTGGGCGTAACCAAATTTCTAATAATTAACATAAAATCATAAGAAAATGCAACATACGTGATAATTCACATAATTTGATGTTAAATAATTAAGTTGGATCACTTTGGTGATTAACACAACTCTATAATATAAACATCAACAATATAATATTTTTTTTTAAAAAAATTGTTGCGTATAACAAATGTTAGGTCACTTTGGTGAAACCTAACATAAACATAAATTTTCAATCATAACTAACATAAATAAAAGATAATTACGCATGATAACACGATGTGCTTTAAATTTGATTGGAGCATATATATTATTCAAGCTATATATCATGAGGGCGTATTGTTATATAGATGCATGAAGCCATGTTTGCTTTTTTTTTTTTTTTTTTCTTATTTATTTAATCAATTGTTTTCTCTATTGAAAAATGCTATATATATTGTAATGGCATGATCGATGCGTACTACAAATTGATTATGACAATATAAGCATCATTAACTACTTATAGAATGAATAGTTAATTACTTAAATATGCATACATTCTCATGCACTCATTAAATATTTATAAAATATTCATGGAGGTTTTATTTTCATAATGTAAATAAAATAAAACAGTTCTTAATTTTATTAAAGTATTTTTCAAGAAGATAAGTGGTTCATCTTCTTCTTCATCCTCTAGAAATTACTAATTTTATTTCCACTACTAGTCTATATATATAATAAGCCTACATCTTGAGTGTGTCACGTGGTGGTTTTGAGCCTTCTCGTAGCACCACGTGGCATGCCTAATATGTAGGTTTCGTTAAGCTATATATGGTGTGTGACACGTGGCTTCTTGGATCCTTCTTGACGTGCCACGTGACATTTTAAAAATGTAGGCTTATTATATGGCACCGCCACGTGGCACATTCAAGATGTAGGTTTATTATGTGGCATATACCATATATATTGTATGTGCCACGTACGTGGTGTTTTTTAGCCTTCTCAACGTGCCACGTGTCATACTCAAGATGTAAGTTTCGACGACCTATATATGGTATGTGCCACGTGGCATTTTGGAGCATTCTGAACGCGTCACGTGTGATACCCAAGTTGTAAAAAATAATAAAACTTTAGTTTTTATTTAGTAACGGTTGCCCATTTAATTAATAGATTATGGCCCCTTAATTATTTTTGAATTTAACGCCCCTTAATTACTTTTAAATATATGGAGTGTAAGTTATGGACTTTCCAATCGGAATTTAAATTTGAAAAATTACCCCCCTTAATTGCTTTTGAATATAACACCCCTTAATACATTTTTCTTTCTTGCCCAAGTTCCATTTGATTTTTTGGGTCAAATGAGTTTCTATATTTGCTTAACATATTAATTTGAACAATAGCAATTTACAGTAATTGTATGCAGCCATTTAAATTTAAAATTATTTAAATGTGACAAAAAAACCACTTGACATAAACTTTAAAATTATTTAAATATATGTACCCATTAAATAATTTATGAGCACATGTACTTATATGTAACATATATATACGTACGTAGGTTAATTAGCAGGTTAATTACTTAAATGTGAAAGAGAATGTAATGTTCTATCATGTACATGAATGTAACATATTTATTGGAAAACTTACCGTATTTGTAAATGTGTTAAACGTTTACCCATTCAAATTTAGAATTATTTAAATTTGTATTAGAATTGTGTGTAACGTTTGATTTTTTATTTTTTGGGACTTTTCAACTCCATGCAATGCAATGTACTCCCATAACCGATGAAATTTAAAATTATTTAAATTTAAATGTGACAAAAAACCATTTAACATAATTGTAAATGTTATAAATTTGATCAGACGTTACAAAACGTTTCTTTACCCACCTTTTATTAATCAACCTTTTTACAATTGTGTATTAATTTTATCATTTCAAGTTTATATATAACATTGATCGTCAAACTTGATCATTTGTCCAAGCACACTCAATCATTTGCCTAAACACACTTGATTTGAACCATATAATGGCGATGTACACGAAAATCGCACTACTCGATCAATCCGTCGAAAGACAACTTCAACAGACAGGTAATACTTTGTAGGAGGTGGAAGTCTATGAAATTGAACAACGACAATTTGCTCAACTTCAATTTGTTAATCTTCGATGAAGACATAAGTATATTTTTTAATCCTAAAGTATAAGTATAAGTATAAGTATATATTTTTAAATTATTTAATCTATTTAATTATTTGTATGTATTATTGTAGGAAACTTTGATTCGAGATCATTTATAAAAATCAAGTGCGGAAATACAAGTTGTTGCTAAATAAAGGGATGCTTTTTAGTCAATTAAGGAGAAAGCTAGTATTTTCTCAAAACGAAACACAAATCTTGGTTCCATTAGTTTCAATTAAGCTCTTTATCTGTCTTTTTAAATAATTGAGTCGTTTTGATGCATTAAAGAAAAATCTTTTGACTGTCTTAGATTTGGTACCTTCATTACTGGGCTTTAATTTTGAAATGTAGATAGTGACTCGATTGCTTTGATCCCAATCAATAATGTAAATTTTGTTTATCTTTAGTTTCGAAATGATCTGGACGTAGTACATTATATTACTCTTTTTCTGTGACGATTACTTTTTTTTTTGTCTCCGTACTATTTTATTTATCATTAAATAAAGCATTTTGATTTAAGAAGGCTATCAAACTCATTGATACATACAACGATGTGTAATTTAGTTGTAGGTCTATATATTGAAATTCATTAATAGCTACAAGACAAGCAAGCAAGGTTCAAGTTTTATAGATTTTATTTATTTTTTTTACTCTCTTTTGATGGTTGATCTCTCATTTGCTATTAGTAAATCACTTGATTTTTTGTATGCGCTATCTCTTAAATAGATTGGGGTGCGACAATGATAATTCTACGATTACTTCGGACATGAAATGTATCAATTTTGTATTTTTTTATAACTATTGGATGGTATTTATTCTTCTCATCTTTGACTCGATCCAAAACCATATACATAATAACTTTATTAATTTCTTTACGTTCTTTTTCTCATCAATTTGCTTTTTGAGTTGTGTATTGATATATTTTTATTTAATACTAATATTCAGTCTGTCCCGTGCTTGAAGCTCGGGACAACGACTAGTTTTAAATTATATTAAGTGCACCCATATTTACTTTAATTATTATTTATTGCAAAAATGTCTTTCACGAAGAAGAACTATTCGCCTTCTTCAATAGTTTAAAATTGAACTTTATCATTAGTATCCCATTGATATATATTCTTCATCATAGTGATCTATGGTGATCAATGGGTTGATTATAATTAACATTCTGATGTGGATTGCTAGGCCATGCACCATAGTGGACATAAAACATAAAATATATTAAATTAATTCTGATGTGCATACACACCATTTAGAGAAAACATGGATAACATAATGTGGGATACCAAAAAAATGTGTTTTGATTTTCTGTTAAGTCTTTATTTAAATCATCATCATAAGCACAGTCTATTAAATTATATATTGTTCAATCAGCTAATAAAATTGTGAAGTAATATGAATGGTTTAATTTACGAAAGAACTGTATACTAATATATACCTATATGTATTTACCGATCAATAATTTTTTAGACTTATGTTCCCTTAAGTCTCATTTTTAATAATAAAAATATACACATATATAGGAACAAAATATATAACCCATATGAATTATATTTACCAACTTTATATATGGATATATGTTGATCTCAATAAACTCTTAATCATACCATGCATTCATTAAGTTGAATAAAAACATTTTGATCGGAAATTAAATAAAGCAAATCAAACTGAACAGTTGTTGAATATTTCAATCAACATTACTTAAGTTACCGAAATCAATTTAACATGAAACTAACTAGATCAACAAGTAAAACAAAAATCAATTTATGGAAAACTCAACTGATCTAGTAGGCTCTGATACCACATGTAAACATTCAAAACATAATAAATCTATATCAGTTAGAGAATTACCTGTGGAAGCTTTTTGGTCTCCTAAAACCATCAAAATCTTATCGCCCTCATGATCCTCAAAACATTCAACACCTTGATGATCCAAGTGTCTTTTTATAGGCTTGAGGGAGAACCTTTAAGCTTCCCATATTAATACAAATTTTCATCAAATTAGTAACTGTAATGAGAGCTCAAGATTTTAGGTCCATATGTAAGGGTGGCAATTCGTGTCGGTGAGTCGTAAACGTGTCGTGTCATAAACATGTCATGACCCATATAATGCAATTACATGACATGTTTATTAATCGTGTTAATCGTTTTCGTGTCTAAGTGGGTCGTGTTAAACATGTCGTGTATTCGTGTCACTCATTTATTAAATATTGTATTTAAAAATTTTATTTTATTTAAACTTTTATAATTTAGTTACTACTTTTTAAAATATATCTAAATGATTAAATTCGAACAAACATACTAAAATAGCCAATAAAATATAATGTGGTTGTATATAGTCGTTAGTTTTACTTTACTTTTTCATTAAAGTCTTTATTACTCTTAATAATAAAGCAAAAATGACTCGTAATAATAACATAAACAAAATTATAAGAATTATCTATTAAAATATTTAAATTTTACTTTGGTGAAAAGCTTTATTTTTTCTTAATAAATAATTATTAATAAAATCTAAAACATAAATAATATATTAAAAGTAAAATGGATATTTCCTCTCAAATATAAAATAAAATATGATAAAAGATTTCTATAAATAAAATAAATAAATCATGCTATTAACATGCATTCAAATGGGTGAATTTTGTACCAATCTATTTATTATACCATATTTATTATTTATACATTATTCTTTAGTAGTGTTTAGAGAGTCATAAACGAGTTAAGCAGGTTGACATGTTAATGACTCATTTATTAACCGTGTATAAACGTGTTAACATGTTTATGACCCAGACCCACTTAAGCCAAACCCACGACATGTTTATTACGTGTCGTGTCGTGTCGTGTTATTCGTTTCATGACCCAAATTGCCAGCCCTATCCATATGTTACATAATTTATTCATAAAGATATTATGAGACACATTATGGTCTTATAATAATAACAGCCTAAACAGGTCACAACGAACTCATAAAGCTTAGGTGAGTCTAACTAGCCACATAAAATTCGTTTAGTTGTGTTGTATAATTAAACACCACACCTATTACTGATGGCACCCATATTTTATGATTTTTTTCCCAAATTGAAACTTAATGTAAATGACACAATTACCCCTTCGTATAAACAACCCACACTACTAAAAGCCACATTTGAAACGATTTTGGGGCACTCCACCGTCCTCTCTCATCTCCAACCGAAACCCACGTGATCCGTTGGTGGACGTGTATCGATTCCTTCGCTTTCACATCATCCGGTGGCGAGGTAATAATAATCGATTCCAACCATATTAAGGTTTGAAAAAGATGTTTTGGTGTAGCAAGTGTGGCAAATAGTGACATTGATGATTTGGTTTTTTATTGTAGGGTTTGGTAGATCTGGCCATTCCAAAGTTGTTTTCAACGTGAAGTGGATGAAAATAACACAACGGTGTAGGAGGAGGTACAAGAAGAGGTATTTGTTGATGTTTATTGTGTTTTTTTTTTTTTTTTTTTGTTTTGTGCACGAACACGTTTGTGTCGGCCATGCAGGACTGGGACTTATCAATAAGTCTCGGTATATAGTGGCCGAAACTAATGAACATGTCTTGGTCATAGAGTACCGAGACTATTCAAGCAGTGTCAGTTGTGTTGTACCGACAATGCTTCTTAAGTCTCGGACCTGTACTACTGAGATTGTGTGTTTTTCCATTTTTTGGCGAATGTGTAGTGGCTTGGTTATGATTCTTTATGGTTTAATGTTTTTATTGCAGGAAATATCGATTTCCACGTTATTTCTAGACTACAAGGATGTTTTCACTCCTTGTAGGCCATTCTCATATAGAGAAGCGGCTATTTCATGGTTTCAAATGATCGGTTGTGCAAACAAGTTTGTGTTAGGTATGAAGCACTCTGATGCTGTGGAGGGGTTTAACGCAGAGGAAGGGTCAAACTTGCATGTGAGAAGTCTGGTTCATTTAGGGAAATGTCACAAAAGTAATGTACGTTATTGTCCCAAACAGCAGCCGTGATATGATGTTTAAAGCTCAATAATAAACTCTGGTCTATTGGCCCACTGGTAAAGGAGTAGACATGTCTTCTTGCTCTTCCTTATTTCTGGTGGGTTGGGTGCCTCGGCCACCTCTTGTTCCTTAGCCGCCTCGGGTGCCTCCACCACTGCTAGTCCCACCCACATGACCTTCACAAAGTTAACAAAACTACAACAATTCTCAGAAAAAGAGATCAACAAACAACTAACCAAGTAAAAAATAAGCAACTAAAATAAAATCAAAATATGCTTCAACATACCTTCTTCTCTTTCGTCATTCCCAAGTGAGTCCTCATAAGACTCGGATGCTTCGCCCTTAGTGCCACCGCGAGCAATGATTAGATCCATTTCTTGAAACTTGGCAACATATGAACCCTCATCCTGCAGAACATCCTTCTGAGCACATGTACTCGTAGCTGGTGCATTACCCTTCATATCTGTCTTTTGTTTCTCTTTCCGGTAAGATGCGGTCTGGGGGTCTCTGATCACAATGACTACGTGCACCTCCAATGGCTCACTACCAGTCTCCTCCCTGATCACAATTGCCTTACGTCAAGCCATATCTGAAAAGAAATGAAAAGTAATCAAATTCAACCTAAAACTAATGAAATAATGTATAAGAATCAAGTCTCTGTTGCATAAGTCCGAGAACTCCAATTATGTCTCGGCACCATGTGAAGGAGACATACAAACGAGTCTTGGTAGCGTGTGAACGAAACAATACATAATAGTCTCGTATATGTACAATCGAGTCAAATATAAATTAAGTTTACTTTTTGATCTCGGAAAGTAGTAATTGAGACTCATTTGTATTGTCTCGTCCACTAGTAACCGAGACTAATGGTATAGTCTCGGTTCATATCAACTGAGACATACCTCTTTTGCAAAAATTAATATTAAAACATTAAATTCGTTCATAGGAAACTGAGACTTATGCTATAGTCTAAGCATCAGGTAACCGATACTAATTGGACTGATTTCAACCAAATTCCATATCTCGCACATTGGTGGCCGAGAATACACCATCAATTACAAATACACATGCAAAAAAAATCACGGGTTTCCAGATCGAAAACCCGTGAATGAAAAACACACAATACAAACAATAATAATCAACTAACATAACACATTTGTTGCCAAAGCGATTGTGAACATACCTTCTGTCATTCGAACGGACGCCTCGTAAGATCAAATCTCAAAATCCGAACCTTAACATGTGTTGAATCCTCACAAAAACGAAGAGGGAACCAAAGGGAGAGGTGAAATTTATGAGAGAGTGATAGGTAGAGGAGACGGGAATCGAAAGGGAGGAGAGTTATGGTTTTGGAGATTTGGTGGGGTGCGTAAGTTTAGGGAGCAAAGAAAGGGGTGGGGTGCTTTTCGGTGGCTGGTTTTGAAGGATTAGGGGTGGGGTGCTCATTTTGGGTTATTTCTAGCATTTCACCTTAATTTTCTGGGTGCCCTCAATAAAAGCACTTGGTGCCAGTAATATGTGGAGTGCCCATATCGCGCCTCAAAAGTACCTAAAATTCGATGTGTTAGGTTAGTTTGGTTTTACTTATTGAAAGAGAATGTCTAGACCCAATTGGCCAATCAGACGTGTGGAAAAAAAATTTCGGAAAAAATAAGAGAAATATTTTTCCTTTTTTAAGAAAAATAGATTATTTATGATACAAATTCAAAAAGAATAAGCGCGTGTGAGGAAAATGACTTTAATTAAAAAGCGGTGGCTAATTCATTTTGAATTTTGTTGCACTTTTACTTTTTAGAATGAGCCCACCATGCACAAAACGTCTATCTTTCTCTCTCACAGCCCACTTGTAGTTGTTGGTTTGATGATTTTCTTTATAAATAAGCCCCTATTTTCCCTTCATACTCTCCTACAACCAAACCAACCAACATGGCCTTAACACTTCATTCCTCTGCTTCTTTCATCAATCCAAAGGACACAAAAAATCCAGCCAAAACCTCTGATCAAGAGTTCTCCATCTCCCTCTCCTTCCCTAAATCGCTCAAGCTGGCGGTGTGTCGTCTCCGAGCGAAGAATTCTATCCACGACGTGCAAATCTCGCAGCACGATAAACCACCTCTCTTTGCCATGAAAAGTGAGGTTTTCTCAACAAGGGAGGAGAGGCTTCATGAAGTTGGTGCCGTCGAAGGTCATAAGAGCGGCTCGAGAGTGCCAGTGTTCATCATGTTGCCGCTCGACACTGTTTCGATGTCAGGGAGCTTGAATAGGGCTAAGGCCTTGAATGCTAGCTTGATGGCCTTGAAGAGTGCAGGTGTTGAAGGAGTGATGGTGGATGCTTGGTGGGGGCTAGTTGAGAAAGATGGGCCTTCGAAGTATAATTGGCAAGGCTACACTGAGCTTGTTGAGATGGTGAAAAGGCATGGCTTGAAGCTTCAAGTTGTTATGTCATTTCATCAATGTGGAGGCAATGTGGGAGACTCTTGCAAGTATGTATACATACCACATTAATTAATCGATTAATTAGTTTTACTTGTTTGACAACTTCTAATGATAGTATTTTGTGTGCCCTCCCCTTCTAGTATCGTGGGCTAACTGTTCTAATTAATTCGAACCGACCTTTTATAATTAAGACACAAAGAAACTATGTCTCCCTCCGTGATTTTCTTTATACCTTGAATTAATATTTTCTTATTGATTGATATGATTCCTTTTGCATTTGAAATGGCAGCATTCCTCTTCCTCCATGGGTGCTTGAAGAGATCAGCAAGAACCCAGATCTTGTTTACACCGATCGATCCGGTCGGAGAAATCCCGAGTACATTTCACTAGGTTGTGATTCATTGCCTGTGCTGAGAGGAAGAACACCAATTCAAGTCTACTCTGATTACATGATGAGCTTTCGTGAGCAATTCAAGGACTACCTAGGAGGAGTAATTGTGGTAATTAACCATATCAATCCCCACTCTTTCTTTTTTCCATTATTGAGAGAAGATCTCAATATTTTTTTTTAATGATGGACTTAATAAGCAAGCAAAGCAATCTCTTAAAGAAAAAAAAAAATGTTTTGAGTTATTAAACTCAATAGTCTCTTGTCCTTTCAAGATCCAAAAAGAGAGTCAAAAAGAGTTTCTCTACTTAACAAAATTTAACAAAATTCTAATGGTACATCACATATGCCGCACACATCCGAACGCGATGTGTGTTTCTGATGTACGCCTAGCACTCCTAAACAATAAGAGTGCTACGTCAGGGACATCAACCACAAAAGGGTCCCTTATTTTGTTGTCGAATCCGTCAAAAAGACGTGATTTGAGGTGCATCTGACAAGAAATAAATTAGAACCTTAATTGCATGTCTATGATGATGTCTTAAAGTTATACGAGCTAGTATAGCAAACACTTTACACAATTGCTTTCCCATAAATAATTTTATGAGTTTAGATAAGTATATATCCTTTAATGGCCAGAATGAATTTTTGGAGACTTTGGATAATGAACTAATTATTGTGAAGGAAATCAAGGGAATCGAAATGTTTGTCTGCTTAAATTTGAAAGTATATATGCTTAAAATATCAATTGTGGGGTGTGTCCCACTGGTTGGAATATACTTGCTTATAAGTTTCCTTTTTGAGTACCCTTTACACATAGATGCTGAGTTTGATGTGAAAATTGCAGGAGATCCAAGTGGGGATGGGTCCATGTGGGGAACTGAGGTATCCTTCTTATCCAGAAACCAATGGTACTTGGAGGTTTCCAGGGATTGGTGAATTTCAGTGCTATGACAAGGTAATTAATTCTCTTATAAAAGTGCACCCTTTGTGGTCCTTGAATATTTTGGATTTAGACTTATTTTCAAGATTTTGGATATATAGACTTACATGTGTGTGTATGAAATTTAAATAAAACTAGTCAAAATCTAAATATTTCAAAAAAAAAAGTGAGATTTAAAAAAAAAAAGAATTTTGAAGTAAAAAATAGTGATCTTCAAGATTAGGAAACCAATTTCTTTTTATGGCCGTGGTGTCTAAATCGCTTCGGCTCCAATTAAGGCCCGACTAATTTTATGGGACTAGGAGGCCATTCCTACCACTAATTCAAATGTTGAAGAAAAAATAGTGCAGCTATTGCAAATCAAACCCATCACGTCTGTTTAAATCAGGGTACTAATATAAATCATTGTTCGTATCCACTCCACCACACTCCTCCTAAGCAAGAAACCAAATTTTTATGACTGCCTCTGGATAAACTCTTCATTTTCAACAATGAAGAAACATAATAGTGGTGGACTTTGGAGTTTCATGCAAGAGTTCGAGGAAAAAAAAGATAAAAGAAGGGAAAGAATGAGGGGTCGTTTTCAACTTTTGGACAATTCAAATCTTGCACGACATGGTTTCTCAGACAAAACCAAACCGACCTAAAGTTTTGTTTGGAAGAACTCATACTCAAACAAATTTGCCAAATTTTATCAACTCCACTAAAATTAGGACTTCATTCCTAATAAAACAACCTCTGAAATTGCTTTTCTTTTAAGATAATAAAGCAGAATTGCTTTTTCTTTTCCTTTTTTTTTTAAATTTCTCACGTGGTGTTCAATGTCAATCGCACTATTGGGCCCCATATAGAAGCAGCCCTCTAAACCCAATTTCTTTCATTCACGAGACTTGAACTCGAGAACTCGCTTAAGGGAAATCGAATCCCTTACCAATCGAACCAACCGATTGTTGGTAAGCAGAATTGCTTTCCTTGAAAGAAAATAGGCAATGAAAATAAAGCCTTAAATGTTTGGACAATTCAGTTGCAGTGTACATCCTCAAACAGCAAAACAAACCATTCTTATAGTCTTCTTTTCTCACAAACCAAATCAAATCCCAAAACATTTAATCAACTCTTGTATAAGTGTTTTGAACTTTACTTCTTGCAGAAAAAAAAAAATAGCATTTTGAACTTTGTACGTCTCCATCATGTCTTTCAATAATAAGAAAAGGTATTTTGAAAACGCAACCTCAATCTTGAATTAGATTTCTTTTTCTTTTCTTTTTTTTTTTCTTTGGTTCAACTTGAATTAGAGTTTAAGGTTTAAGACAGTTAGAGGAAACAAATAATCATTCCATGACGCAAAAAACTGAAGTGTTTTTGTGCGTGCTACGGTTTAATTCTTAGCTTGTTTTCACCCTTAACAGTACATGAAAGCTTCTCTACAAGCCTCGGCAGTAGCAATCGGAAAGAATGAATGGGGCCAAAACGGCCCTCACGACGCCGGCAACTACCACCAGTTCCCGGAGGATACAGGCTTCTTCAAGAGGGAAGGAACATGGAACACTGAGTATGGCCAGTTCTTCTTACAATGGTACTCTGCAAAGCTCCTAGAACATGGAGACCGGATCCTAGCAGCAGCCGCAGCCATATTCCAAGCCACCGGAGCCAAACTATCTGGTAAGGTGGCTGGAATTCACTGGCATTACAAGACCAGGTCCCATGCAGCTGAACTCACTGCAGGGTACTATAACACCCGGTTCCGAGATGGGTACATACCGATAGTACACATGCTGGGCAAGCATGGCACTGTGTTAAACTTCACTTGCATGGAGATGAGAGATGGGGAACAGCCTGCGAGCGCAAACTGCTCGCCTGAAGGACTAGTTCGCCAAGTCAAGATGGCTGCAAAGGCTGCAAAGACACAACTTGCAGGTGAGAACGCGTTGGAGAGATACGATGAGGGGGCGTTTCAACAAGTTTTTGCGACGAGTAGGTCGGATTCGGGTAATGGGTTGAGTGCATTCACTTACCTTCGGATGAACAAGAGGTTGTTCGATGGCGAGAACTGGAGGAATTTGGTTAATTTTGTGAAGAGCATGGAGGGAGGCAGGAAGGTTGGACTGTCAGAGTGTGATTCAAGTGGATCAGATCTTTATGTAGGGTTTATTAAAGAGAAGAATGTGAAGGCTAAGGAGGCTGCATTGGTGTAAACATCTTATTCTTTGTGAATAATAGAACAAAGAATAAGAAAGGTCATGAAAAATAGCTACGAGACAAGCAAGCAAGGTTGAAGTTTTATAGATTTTATTTGTTTTTTTACTCTCTTTTGATGGTTGATCTCTCATTTGCTATTAGTAAATCACTTGATTTTTTTTATGCGTTATCTCTTAAATAGATTGGGGTGCGACAATGATAATTCTACGATTACTTCGGACATGAAATGTATCAAGTTTTGTATTTTTATTTATAACTATTGGATGGTATTTATTCTTCTCATCTTTGACTCCATCCAAAACCAGATACATAATAACTTTATTAATTTCTTTACGTTCCTTTTCTCATCAATTTGTTTTTTGAGTTGTATATTGATATATTCTTATTTAATACTAATATTCAGTCTCTCCCGTGCTCGAAGCGCGGGACAACGACTAGTTTTAAATTATATTAAGTGCACCCATACTTACTTTAATTATTATTTATTGCAAAAATGTCTTTCACGAAGAAGAACTATTCGCCTTCTTCAATAGTTTAAAATTGAACTTTATCATTAGTATCCCATTGATATATATTCTTGATCATTGTGATCTATGGTGATCGATGGGTTGATTAATAATTATAATTAACATTCTGATGTGGATTGCTAGGCCATGCACCATAGTGGACATAAAACATAAAATATATTAAATTAATTCTGATGTGCATACACACCATTTAGAGAAAAAATGGATAACATAATGTGGGATACCAAAAAATATGTTTTGATTTTCTGTTAAGTCTTTATTTAAATCATCATCATAAGCACAGTCTATTAAATTATATATTGTTCAATCAGCTAATAAAATTGTGAAGTAATATGAATGGTTTAATTTACGAAAGAACTGTATACTAATGTATACCTATATATATTTACCGATCAATAATTTTTTAGACTTATGTTCCTTAAGTCTCGTTTTTAATAATCAAAATATACACATATATAGGAACAAAATATATAACCCATATGAATTATATTTACCAACTTTATATATGGATATGTTGATCTCAATAAACTCTTAATCATACCATGCATTCATCAAGTTGAATAAAAACATTTTGATCGGAAATTAAATAAAGCAAATCAAACTGAAAAGTTGTTGAATATTTCAATCAACATTACTTAAGTTACCGAGATCAATTTAACATGAAACTAACTAGATCAACAAGTAAAACAAAAATCAATTTATGGAAAACTCCATTGATCTAGTAGGCTCTGATACCACATGTAAACATTCAAAACATAATAAATCTATATCAGTTAGAGAATTACCTGTGGAAGCTTTTTGGTCTCCTAAAGCCACCAAGATCTTATCGCCCTCATAATCCTCAAAACATTCAACACCTTGTTTAATTTAATGGTTCAAGTGTCTTTTTATAGGCTTGAGGGAGAACCTTTAAGCTTCCCATATTAATACAAATTTTCATCAAATTGGTAACTGTAATGAGAGCTCAAGATTTTAGGTCCATATGTTACATAATTTATTCATAAAGATATTATGAGACACATTATGGTCTTACAATAATAACAACCTAAACAGGTCATAGCGAACTCATAAAGCTTAGGTGAGTCTAACTAGCCACATAAAATTTGTTTAGTTGTGTTGTATAATTAAGCACCCCACCTATTACTGAAGGCACCCATATTTTATGATTTTTTTCTCCTCCAAATTGAAACTTGATGTAAATGACACAATTACCCCTTCGTATAAACAACCCACACTACCAAAAGCCACATTTGAAACTATTTTGGGGCACTCCACCATCCTCTCTCATCTCCAACCGAAACCCACGTGACCCGTTGGTGAACGTGTATTGATTCCTTCGCTTTCACATCATCCGGTGGCGAGGTAATAATCGATTCCAACCATATTAAGGTTTGAAAAAGATGTTTTGGTTTGGCAAGTGTGGCAAATAGTGACATTGATGATTTGATTTTTTATTGTAGTTAGTAGATCTGGCCATTCCGAAGTTGTTTTCAGCGTGAAATGGATGAAAATAACACAATAGTGCAGGAGGAGGTAGAAGAAGAGGTATTTGTTGATGTTTATTGTGTTTTTTTTTTTCTGTTTCGTGCACGAACATGTTTGTGTTGGCCATACAGGACCGGGACTTATCAATAAGTTTTAGTATATAGTGGCCGAAACTAATGAACATGTCTCGGTCATAGAGTACCGAGACTATTCAAACAGTGTCAGTTGTGTTGTACCGACAGTGCTTCTTAAGTCTCGGACCTGTACTACCGAGATTGTGTGTTTTTCCATTTTTTGGCGAATGTGTAGTGACTTGGTTATAATTCCTTATGGTGCAATGTTTTATTGCAGGAAATATCGATTTCCACGTTATTTCTAGACTACAAGGATGTTTTCACTCCTTGTAGGCCATTCTCATCTAGAGAAGTGGCTATTTCATGGTTTCAAATGATCGGTCGTGTAAACAAGTTTGTGTTAGGTACGAAGCACTCTGATGCTGGAGGGGTTAAACGCAGAGGAAGGGTCAAACTTGCATGTGAGAAGTCTTGTTCATTTAAGGAAATGTCACAAAAGTAATGTACGTTATTGTCCCAAACGGCAACCGTGATATGATGTTTAAAGCTCAATAATAAACTCCAGTCTGTTGGCCCACCGGGTAAAGGAGCAGACATATCTTCTTGCTCTTCTTCATTTCTGGTGGGTTGGGTGCCTCGGCCGCCTCTTGTTCCTCGGCCGCCTCGGGTGCCTCCACCACTGCTAGTCGCACCCACATGACTTTCACAAAGTTAACAAAACTACAACAATTCTCAGAAAAAAAAAAGAGATCAACAAACAACTAACCAAGTAAAAAATAAGTAACTAAAATAAAATCAAAATATGCTTCAACATACCTTCTTCTCTTTCGTCATTCCCAAGTGAGTCTTCATAAGACTCGGATGCTTCACCCTTAGTGCCACCGCGAGCAATGATTAGATCCATTTCTTGAAGCTTGGCAACATATGAACCCTCATCATGCAGAGCATCTTTCTGAGCACATATACTCGTAGCTAGTGCATTACCCTTCGTATCTGTCTTTTGTTTCTATTTCCGGTAAGATGCGGTCTGGGGGTCTTTGATTGCAACGACTATGTGCACCTCCTAACGGCTCACTACCAGTCTCCTCCCTGATCACAATTGCATTACGTCAAGCCATATCTGAAAAGAAAGGAAAAGTAATCAAATTCAACCTAAAACTAATGAAATAATGTATAAGAATCAAGTCTTCGTTGCAGAAGTCCGAGAACTCCAATTATGTCTCGGCACCATGTGAACAAGACATATAAACGAGTCTTGGGACCGTGTGAACGAAACAATACATAATAGTCTCGTATATGTACAATCGAGTCAAATATAAATCAAGTTTACTTTTTGATCTCGGAAAGTAGTAACCGAGACTCATTTGTATTGTCTCGTCCACTAGTAATCGCGACTAATGGTATAGTCTCGGTTCATATCAACCGAGACATACCTCTTTTGCAAAAATTAATATTAAAACATTAAATTCGTTCATAGGAAACTGAGACTTATGTTATAGTCTAAGCATCAGGTAACCGATACTAATTTGACTAATTTCAACCAAATTCCATATCTCGCACATTGGTGGGCGAGAATACACCATCAATTACAACCCTGTGTGGCCGAAAATCACGGGTTTCCAGATCGAAAACCCGTGAATGAAAAACACACAATACAAACAATAATAATCAACTAACATAACACATTTGTTGCCAAAATGACTGTGAACATACCTTCAGTCATTCGAACGGACGCATCGTAAGATCAAATCTCAAAATCCAAACCTTAACATGTGTCGAATCCTCACAAAAACGAAGAGGGAACCAAAGGGAGAGGTGAAATTTATGAGAGTGTGAGAGGTAGGGAAGACGAGAATCGAAAGGGATGAGAGTTAGGGTTTTGGAGATTCGGTGGGGTGCGTAAGTTTAGGGAGCAAAGAAAGGGGTGGGGTGCTTTTCGGTGGCTGGTTTTGAAGGATTAGGGGTGGGGTGCTCATTTTGGGTTATTTCTAGCATTTCAACTTAAGTTTTTGGGTGCCCTCAGTAAAGCACTTGGTGCCCTTAACAACAGTGTGCCTTCAGTAATATGTGGAGTGCCCATATCGCGCCTCAAAAGTACCTAAAATTCGATGTGTTAGGTTATTTTGGTTTTACTTATTGAAAGAGAATGTCTAGACACCCAATTGGCCAATCAGACGTGTGGAAATAAAATTTCGGAAAAAATAAGAGAAATATTTTTCCTTTTTTAAGAAAAATAGATTATTTATGATACAAATTCAAAAGGAATAAGCACGTGTGAGGAAAATGACTTTAATTAAAAACGTGGTGGCCAATTCATTTTGAATTTTGTTGCACTTTTTCTTTTGAGGGCCGCTATGGGCACCCCACTAATTAATGAAGGCACTCATTTTTTGTGATTCTCCCCTCTAAATTACACTTTGATGTAAATGACTCTATTGCCCCTTCATATAAACTCACTCCAACCTCACAACCCATTTTCAAACAAATTTTGGGGCACCCCACTACATTGGTCTCCCATCTCTAACCTAAAGCCACGTAATTTTTTGCAGGGCGTGTATCGATTCTTGCGTCTTCACATCATCCGATAGCGAGGTAACACTGTTTTATAACCATATGAAGATTTGAATGAACTATTTTTTTGTTCAAAATAGTGAAATTGATGATTTGGTTTGTCAATGTAGGGTTTGGTAAATTCGACCATTCCGAACTTGTTTCCACTATAAAATGGACGAATGTACTGCAATGGTGCAAGAGGAAGTACAAGAAGAGGTATTTGTTGAAATTTATTGTGTTTTTTTTATTTTTCATCTTTTCAGTCGAAGTCGCACGGGCGCGATTGTTTCGGCCTCGCAGTACCGAGACTTATAGATAAGTCTCAATCAAAAGCCACCGAAACTTATGCGTAGTTCACGGTCATGCTGTAACCGAAACAAATTGTATAGTCTCGGTATAAAACGACCGAGACTATTTCGTAAGTCTCGGTTGCCATTGAACGAAAATTTTCTTATAGTCGCAGACCTGTACTACCAAAAAATTAGTTTTTTGGGTTTTTTGGTGAATTTGTTGTACATTTTGGTTAAGTCGTAATGTTACAATGTATGTATTGCAGGTAATGCCGGTTTCAACTTTATTTCCAGAGTACAAGGATGCATTTACTCCTTGTAGGCCATTCCCATCTAGAGAATCGGCTATTTCATGGCTTCAAATGATTGGTCGTGAGAACAAGTTTGTGTTAGTAACGAAGCACTCTGATACCAGAGGGATTAAGCGCAGGGGAAGGGTCAAACTTGCGTGTGAGAGGTCCGGTACATATATGAGAATGTCACAATGAATAGGGAAAGGTAAAGCGGCAAAACTTGCTTTGACACCACGAACTGAAGAAGAAGAGGAAACGAGGAGGACTCAAACTGGTACAAAGAAATGTGGATGCCATTTCCTTATTAACATCAAGGAAAATGTTGATTCTTTGTGGTATGTCACTGTCATCTGTGGGAGGCACAATCACGACCCCGCCAAAAACTTGGACGGCCACTCATTTTGCGGCGGCCCCCAATCCCGAGGTTGCCACGTGGAGAGGCGCGACCCCGCATTCCTGTCAGATCCTTGACCCACTGGGTCCCACGCGCCATTAACGTCCTTTGCTACATCACAATTTCTTGATATGCGTGTTGTTCCCATTTCGTTAATCAATTTAGTTAGACAGTTGAATCATTTTTAACATTAAAAACAGCGGAAGTCTTAAATTTAAAACAAGTAAGACAATTAAATTAATCACCATATAAAGCATCATTTATAAGAGCAACTCATATTGTGGAAAACCCGGGAAAGTACTCTGTATATAGGCGACAATACTAAGCAGTAATATATACAAGTACAGTGTTTATCCAGTCTCCCAATACCCAAAAGTAAAACAAAATCTCAATATAACACGTACAAGTGGGTCATCGACCGCGGGCAATCAGATGAAGTCGCCAAGAATCCCCTTGCCCCTACTAGCATTGGGATCTGCACTCGACCATCACAAAAAGCCAGATGGAGAGTACAGTTAGTAAGATTCCAAACGAAGTACACCGAGCATTTATAAGAAAATAAATAGATACCAATAAACATGTCAAATAATCATGTGAAAACTAAACAGGCAACTGTGCTAAGATCATCACATGAATAAATAACACGAGAGAAACAAAGTGTGTACTCGTCCCGGTCAGACTAAACTGTACTTCGGACCCTCAGGATCCTTTCGGTGGGTGCCCCCACTTCCTTTCACCTGATTCCTCGCGGTGCTTGCCCGACACGTGCACCCTTAATGCAACTCGGGTTGCAATTCACCGAGTGCCTGATCACACGTGCTGCAGCCTAGTGTGCCATAAGTACACTACGAATATCAGGTGGGAGTAACTCGACCACCAACCCAAATGTATCACGGAATAGAGTACAATAGCAAGAAATAGGAAATCAACGATGAAAAAGTAAACCCTCAGTGACTTTCAGATGGAATCTTACATACCTCAAAATCGACTATAAAGTTCCACTATTGTTATGTCTCATTGGGGATCGATCAGTTCGGCAACGCGCCACCGCGCCATTGCTCCACGTCGTTCACCGCCGCCGCCGCTGAGTCACCGTTTCTCCTCATCGACGTCCCTTCCCTGCTCCTCGTTGGCGTCCTCAGTGACTGTCGCGCCACCTCGTGGCGCTGGAATCACTGTCCGCGGCCTCCGCATCGACCGCGAGCCGTCGTTCGCGCCACCGGTCCACCGCCGCTACATCTCGATGGACTCGCCATCCGCTGCCTCCCCATCGCCCGCGAGCCGCCGTCCGCGCTGTTGGTCCGCCGCTACATCGAGGGCCGCCGCCTTTGAGCTGGAGCTCCGCCGCCTGCACCGTCTGCGCCTTCTCTTCTTCTTCTCCTTCCCGGCGGCCCTTCTCTCTCTCTCTATTTTTTTTTCTCTCTTTCTCTCTCCTCTCCTCTCTTCTCTCTCTCACTTGGCGACCTCTCTCTCTCTTATCTAATCTCTTTTCTTTTTTTCTTCTTTATTTTATACTTATCTCATCGGTTTTATGTTCGAATTAAACCCCAAAAAATACCTCATTTTTACCAAAAATTTACGAAAATACCATTGCACTCCAAAATACGGGAACACCGCGTCTAAACCTTAACTTGACCCTATTTCGCGTGGATTTCGATCCGGATCATGACGAGTGGGTCCCACATACGACCCTAAAATGGCACGTGGCACGAGTTAGATTTTTAGGGTCGTTACAAATTTGCAGGAAGATTGGATAAGGGTGAGCAGGTGGTTGTGGTGCTGATGACTAAGGGTAATGTGAAGCCAAGAGATATCCTCAATACATTGAAGCAAAGAGATGTTAAAAACGTATCGACAATGCGAAAAATATATAATGCACGACAAAAATTCCGAATTGAGGATGCGGGTGGGAGGACTCAAATGCAACAACTATTGCACATATTGGAGAAGAATAAGTGGATGTCGTGGCATAGGAAGCATCCCGATACGAATATCGTCACTGATTTATTTTGGTCACATTCTGATTCAATCAAGTTGCTACGGTGTTTCTCATCGGTTATTTTGATGGATTGCACTTACAAAACAAATTGGTATCGAATGTCGTTATTGGAGATTGTTGGCATCACTTCAACGCATTTGACGTTCTCAGTTGGGTTTGTTTTCATATCATCGGAGACTCATGCAAATTATGTTTGGGCACTTGAGAACTTGAGATCTATATTGGATGGGTGGCCTAAACCTGACGTGTTTATTACGGATCGGGAGTTAGGCCTTATTAGTGTCATCGAATAAGTATTTCCATCATCGTCTCACCTTCTTTGCTCTTGGCACATCAACAATGTAGTATTGGCCAAGACTAAGAAGATGTTTGGGGATAACGAAGGCTTCGCTCGTTTCATGGATAGGTGGATGAGTGTGTTGTATGCTAAGTCGGAGGCCTTATTAGAACTTAGGATGAATGACTTGCGTTATGAGTTCGGTCATATGAAGGGTCTTACTGATTACTTGGATAACACATGGGTGAAGATCTACAATGAGAAATTTGTACCGGCATGGACAGATCGAATTATGCACTTTGGGAAACAACGACACGAGAGGGTTGAGTCTGCGCATTCCACTCTGAAGCTACATCTTGGCTACAAATCGGAGCAAATTTTGAGACTTTGTGGAGAGTGGTTGATGGTCTTCTTAGGATCAACATAACAACATCAAGGCATCATTTGAGCTCGGTATGAATGTGGTGCAACATGAATATTTTGATGGGTTTTATCGCCGATTGCTTGGTTATGTCTCTCAAAAGGTGCTTAAGTTAATTAGAGATGAATTGGAACGTGAAGAGGATGTTGGACATGACTCTATTCGTTGTGGTTGTGAGATACGTACCACGCATGGTCTTCCTTGTACACACGAGCTACACTTTCATAAATTTGCTTTGGTTCACCCATCCCTCTCGAGGACATTCATGTGTACTCTTGGCGAAAGTTGAGTATGATACCAAAGAATCCTGTGGATCGGTGCAGGGTACAATGTGAATGATGAGATTGAAATAGTGTTGCAAAAGTTTCATGCTTGCACCGATGATGACGATCGCATCGGGATTATTCACAGCTTAGGGAGATTAGTCGACCTTCATCTACACCGGGAGTTGTGCCACTTACAAAAATAAAGACAAATGGAAGGACACCTGGGTCTTCAAATGGAAGTTTGTTGAATAAAGGAAAGAAGATAGGATCAAAGAGGAAACACGATGAAGATGATACTTCGACGACAAGATTGCCTAGCGGATTTGAGTACGTACTATCGACAGAAGAGGCTTCTAGTTCGAGAAAAAGAAAAATAAAGTGGGGCCTACAATACGTCGTACATGTCGACGGACCCAAAATGTATCTAAGATTGGTTATTCTCATTGCATAGAACCGGATTGGTTGCCATATGTTGATAGCACTATTGATGTGATAGGCGATGGTAATTGTGGATATCGGTGTGTTGCCTCCGGGCTTGGACTTCCCAATGTCGATGGTTGGAAGATAGTACGTAGAAGGATGTTTGATGAGATAATCGGGTATGAAAACTTTTGGTGGGAAGTGCTTGGAACGAGTTACGAGAAGGTTCAAGACTGCTGTGCATTGTATGGATAATCATGTTGGTGCCTCTTTTGACGAATGGTTGACACTTCCAAACATGGGGTTGTTAATATCAACGACCTTTAATGTCATTCTAGTAAACCTCTCGCATGGTAGTTGCTCGACATTTCTTCCTCTACGTAATGTCCCACCGTCATCGTTACATAGTCGAATTATCATTGTCATGATTAATGAAAGGAATATCCATTGGGTTAGGGTAAGTTTGTACAATTTTAGTGAATTGTGTTTTTTCATCTTCTGATCATATGATAATAGATTTTTTCTTCTACTTCGAATTTGACAGGTGAAGTTGATTGTGAATGCACCACTGCCATCATTATATCCATCGTAGGAAATGTATGCTGAGGAATGCGCTAAAGGTTGGCGTGATGGATTCGTAATTCGAGAAATCTTGCCAGTTGTAACTTCTGAAGAAGGCACGCTTTCCGTAGTAGATTTAGCTTCTCCTTAGTTTTAAATATGTATCAAATGTAATTGTTATAAATGTTTTTAACTGTAAACAATGTTAGTTGGTTATATTTATATGTTATGGTTTCTAATTGTGTAAGAATTAACTCTCAGCAAAGCCTGTCCGTGACTCACGCATCAGTTTCGGCATTCAATAACCAAAAATTATCCTACCTTCTCGGTATGACACTACCGAGAGAAGTGTTTCGCTATGTAATCTGTTGGTTTACAGATACGACTCGTTGACCCGTGCACGACCCAACTGGACCATTCTCGGTTCCTCCATAGCGAAACTAAACGTTTAGTTTCGTTCATGAATAATCGAGACACGTTCGAGTTTATTAGCGTAGTTGCGGTGAGTTATGGTCGATACCTTTCTGAGACTACTAGGTCACGACATGACACAGCCGAGAATTTCACCATGGTCTTGGTAACCACATACCGAGAATATAATAATTCATGCAATTAGGTCTCCTCATGGTATGCTGGAACCGATATTACGGCATTATTTTTGTTATCAACTAACCGATATATGATGGATATTTTCGTTCGCATCTAACCGAGACATTACTTAATTTCGTTGTCTACTTAACTCTCGGATAGAAGTCAACGAGGCTAATAGAAAGCTCTCGGAGGTAAATACCCGAGAGTTTTTGGAATGTTTCGGTTGTGTGGTACCGATAATTTCCTCACGGTCTCGTCTCTGAAGAACCGAGACTTTTTTCCTGATCACAAAATGAACATGTATGTAAACGAAAATTATTGAAAAAAAGTCTCAATACTAACAATAGCACCAAAACATAGATAACAGTCAAATATTAAATGAAAAACACAACAAGTTCCATAATCCCCCATTCAACATTCTAACAAGTCCAACATGCAAACAACATTCTACAAGTTCCTTAATCCAACAAAAACTAAAACAGTAAAAGTTTCATAATACAAGAAAAACTAAAACATTAAAAGTTCCATAATTCAACATTATACAAGTTCCCTCATTGCTTTGGCTTCTTCAAATTCTTTCTCCTGTATTCCTTGCCATGCATTCTCTTTGGGGGGCGAGCATCAACCGTTGGCGGTGGAGCATTAGCCGGGGTGGAATATGTAGAAGTGCTATCATGCTGGGACTGCCTAGGGCCTGCTTGGGTAGGGGTTGATGTGTCGGTGGCGGCGGCGGTGGTGCCGGTTGCGGTGGTGGGAGTGGTAGTGGTGGTGGTAGGACCGAAACTCCTCCCCGAAAGGAAATTGACGACGTCACTCGCCATTTTCCTCGCAGACTCTAACGTACACAACTCCGGCGGGGAGTCCATCCATCGTAATGCCGCGTCCAACGCACGCCTATTATGCTGATGAAAACAAAAATAAATATGTTAATGTAAAAAATTACGGGTTTTCAAGAAATGGCAAAAACTTCTACATAATACTTATTACACATTCAATACCTCCAATAGCTCATTGTCGGCGATGGTTGTGGCAACCATGTCTTGATCTTCATAGCTCGGGTTGGTGATCACTGGGTGAGACACTTTAAGGAACCAAGGTAGATAGTCCGGTGTAGCCAAAAACTCGAACTCTGCCTTGTCACCGCGAACTTCGGGGGCCAACAAATGGTTACGCCAACGTTCACAATTGTCTTGTTGGAACACATACTTGACAGAGTATTTGAGTGCAGATGGGCCTCGATGTGCTTCCAATGGGCGGTACGGAGGATCTGGTATAGATTACACGTGGCCAAACTGTCTCAGAATCCTCTCCGGATGGTAGGACTCCACCACATCCATGTACTTCAATGTGCCACTATAGAAGGCCATCGCGTGCACAACTCCATTATCCCTGTAATTAACATAAGGGTCCCAAGTGACCTAATCAAACATAGACAACCATAATTAGTAACCATAAACTAAATGTAACATTTACCAACAAGATTGGCTTAGTAACTCACCTCACTTGGCCGCAACCTGTCCAACGTTCTCCTAATGGACCCAACCTTAACAATATTCATCACGGTCCCGTGCTTTTGAATCCATCTACAGACACGAGGTTGCACGTAGTCCATGTATTTTGCATTGGGTGTGGCGAGCCCAAGTTTTAAATGGTCGTACACCCATCCCTGCAAATACATACAAAGTTAGTTAGTGGGAAAATGCAAAAAGTAATGCTAATTATTCAGAAAACAATGTAAGTTGATTTAATAATAAACCTCAAGTAATGTGAGGTAGCCGGCAATCCGAGATACTTGTACTCTGGTGGCAGACCCCAAGTGTCGGTACAAGTAGGCTAATGCAGCTGCACCCCATGCATATTTTCCCACGTCGTCTAAATCTTCTAGAAGCTTCTACAACGCAATAGATACCTGAGATCCACTCTTATCTGCAAAAAGGGTGCAAGAAAGTAGGTACAACAAGTACGCACGGGCTGTGCATTCTACGGGGGGATAAGTTGTGTTTCTCGAACCAGCTTTGGGGCACCATCGATTCTTCAACCAACATTTTCGCACTGTAAGCCCCTTGTTGATGTTCACTTCATCCTCAGCATCTTCAATGCTAACCCCAAGTAGTTTGGACACCAGCTTAATCGCATACGAGCGAGATTCATCGGTGTACCTCGCAAAGTTCTCAATTGCAACCACTTTGCCCGTCACAGGAATCTTCAGGAGAATGCTCACATCCTCCAAGGAGATCGACATTTCACCGAATGGTAAGTGAAATGTGTTCGTCTCCGGCTGCCACCGCTCCACAAAGGCAGATATAACCTCCTTCTTAGCCTTGCGGTATGAGCAGTCTATCAACGTATTCAACCCAGACCGCTGAATAATCCTCTGAAGGCCCTCGGTGTCAGGGTGACACGACTGTAAGTCCCATTCTTGGATCCGAGCACCGTGATTGATACATTTGAGTATCGGACGATCCTGCAACAACAAAAAACATTTCATCAGCTATATGAAAACCCTAAGTTTTTAAGTACTCCATTCAATGAAACTTTATATACCTCATTGCTCCAAATCGCTAATGCGACATGATCTTTAAAGCTCTTCAACAATGATTCATCTAAAGGACCACCGGGGAAAGGAGCACACATTTCCAAATGCCCTTGTGACTCTCCTTCATTATGGCCACCTTCAGCACTAGTACTCCCACCCACATTACGATCAGTACTTGTGGTGTCTGCCGGTGCTGATGAGTCACTACTACTAGACTCTGATGCATGAGCCTCATCTTCGCCTCGGGCAACTACAAGATCTTTTTGTTGACGCGTGTCAATGTTGGAACCCTCATCGTGCAATTGTAAATTCTTTGCACGATTTCCAACAATCTTTCCCTTTCCCTTCACATCTACCTTCTATTTCTCTTTCCGATAAGATGCAGTCGGGGGTCTCCGCCCGCCTCGCCCACGGTTACCCCTCGACACCTCAACACCGACCAACTCCCTAGTCACCGGGGTTTTCGAACGAGCCATACTTGATAAGACTACATTAAGTAAGCGCCTGGAGCAGAAACAGAAGTACAATTCAAAAAAATAAGAACAAAATCTTCCATTTTTATAGTCTCGATCAAGCAGGTTTGAGAAAACAATTAGAATTTCGGTGACGCGTGACCGAGATAACATAATTAGTCTCAGTAATGGACAACCGAGAAAACTATTTCATTCTCGGTTGTACATCACCAAAATGAAATCAACTATACATTCTGAATTACTCTCGTGATGTGGTGACCGAGAGCAATCACACCGTTACGCTACCTAAAACAATAACACATAAGAATAATCTCGGTTAACAATGGCCGAGTTTAAGCTAGGTACTCCATTAACATAGCTTGGTCAATTCAGTCAATTCTTGTATTTGGAGTTGTTGTTGTGTTTGTGTTTGATTGATGTTGGGGACCTCCTACTAATGTGTATGAGGGTTGCCACACACTTGCCCTATGTCTCGGCCATGCTTGGTGAGATCGTATATAATTATTTCGCTGTCTCGGCCGAGAACCACGAGTTCCCACACACTTCCCTATGTCTCGGCCATGCTTGGCGAGATCAGTATAAACTATTTCTGGCCTGTGTGGCCGAGAACCACGAGTTTGCAAATATCAATTCATTGAATACAAACTATACAAAAATAACAAATACTGTACCAAATGCAACTTAATTAGACTATCAACGTACCTTCAATCGATCGAATTAACGCCTTGTGTGCGAGATCGAAAACCTAAAACCGAGCCCTAATGTGGAGACGAAATTCAACAAATCGGTGAGCCACCAAACTCGAACAACACAGCAACAAGCGCCTACGACAGAGGAGAGAAACGAAGACAAATTCGGGGTTCGAAGGTTGCTTGCAATGGATCGAGCAAAAATAATCGGTTCCAAGAATATTCTTCATTTCAACAAGAGCACGGGTGGTGGGGTGCCTCTATTTCGAATGAGGGGTATTTTGGGGATTTCGGCCCTCAATTTTGGGTGCCCTTGGTAAATGCCTTTGTGCTCTCAAAAATAGGGTTCCTTTACTAATTAGTGGGGTGCCCATAGCGGCCCTCTTTCTTTTTAGAATGAGCCCACCATGCACAAAACCTCTCTCTCTCTCTCTCTCTCTCTCTCTCTCTCTCTCTCTCTCTCTCTCGGCCACTTGTAGTTGTTGGTTTGATGATTTTCTTTATAAATAAGCCCCTATTTTCCCTTCATACTCTCCTACAACCAAACCAACCAACATGGCCTTAACACTTCATTCCTCTGTTTCTTTCATCAATCCAAAGGACACAAAAATCCACCAAAACCTCGATCAAGAGTTCTCCATCTCCCTCTCCTTCCCTAAATCGCTCAAGCCGGCGGTGTGTCGTCTCCGAGCGAAGAATTCTATCCACGACGTGCAAATCTCACAGCACGATAAACCACCTCTCTTTTCCATGAATAGTGAGGTTTTCTCAACAAGGGAGGAGAGGCTTCATGAAGTTGGTGCCGTCGAAGGTCATAAGAGCGGCTCGAGAGTGCCAGTGTTCATCAAGTTGCCGCTCGACACTGTTTCAATATCAGGGAGCTTGAATATGGCTAAGGCCTTGAATGCTAGCTTGATGGCCTTGAAGAGTGCAGGGGTTGAAGGAGTGATGTGGATGCTTGGTGGGGGCTAGTTGAGAAAGATGGGCCTTTGAAGTATAATTGGCAAGGCTACACTGAGCTTATTGAGATGGTGCAAAGGCATGGCTTGAAGCTTCAAGTTGTTATGTCATTTCATCAATGTGGAGGCAATGTGGGACACTCTTGCAAGTATGTATACATACCACATTAATTAATCGATTAATTAGTTTTACATGTTTGACAACTTCTAATGATAATATTTTGTGTGCCCTCCCCTTTTAGTATCGTGGGCTAACTGTTCTAATTAATTCGAACCGACCTTTTATAATTAAGACCCATAAAGAAACTATGTCTCCCTCCGTGATCTTCTTTATACCTTGAATTAATATTTTCTTATTGATTGATATGATTCCTTTTGCATTTGAAATGCCAGCATTCCTCTTCCTCCATGGGTGCTTGAAGAGATCAACAAGAACCCGATCTTGTTTACACCAATCGATCCTGCTTTCGAGAAATCCCGAGTACATTCACTAGGTTGTGATTTATTGCCTGTGCTGAGAGGAAGAACGCCAATTCAAGTATACTCTGATTACATGATGAGTTGTTAGACCAGAGGGATATGCAATGACTTCAAAGCGTGTAACACAGCCACTTTCCTAAAGGAAGTTTTGCTCTCTACACTGCAAGAGTCAGCAAATATCCTAAATGATACGATGAAGCAAACTCGACTTTCACTTTGCAGTGGGGAAAGATGAAAACAAAAGCTAATGCTGGTTAATTTCGAGATGTCTCTTCTTCCTCCCCAAACCTCTTCTCTTATAGACCACTGGTCAAAACCAGTTAGAGTAGAATAGGGAGTAGTGGAGTAGTGGAGCAATTATTTAACTGCATCCACTCAGTCAAGTATTGAATGGGTTTATTAACTGCCCATTCAATGCTTGAGTGGGTCAATCAATAACTGCCCACATTGTAATTTTTGAAAATGGTAAAAATTAATGGTAAAAAAGTTTTACCCATGGTTAGCTCGCACACTTATACAGACACGCGCACGTGCCTCGTGCCAAGTGCTAAGTGCGCGCGCACGCGTGTGGCTAACTTTGCATAACACCTCTTGTTTTTATTTTACACACACTGTAGTGCAAGAGTATATATATACTCTTTAAACTTGAAGTTTCTAACCAATGTGGGACTAAACATTTCTTTTGAAAATGTCCAACAATCCCCCGCCATTTTCAAAATAATCAGATCATTTAATCCACAAAATCTCAAACATTATATGCATAAATAATGGTATCTTGCGATTTGAACCACTAATTTGTGAAAAATTCATTACATCATATCAGAATTACATGGTAGATAAACTTTGAACCAATGATTCTATTCGATATGTAGCATAAACATATCACGCATATAACTTACACCGGCAAATAGGCATAAGTATCCTGACACATTCAACATTGGCCTTGTGTCCCGTATCTTCTCGTGAATATCTTTGGAGCCAAGCCCTTGAACTCCTTAAAGCGGCCGCACTTCACATCCACATAGGTAGTCTCCATTCTAGTACCCCCGCAATTTAAGCACTTTTAGAAGACTATTAAGAGATCATCGCAACCTCCTCTCTTTACATGCAGGTACCGAGCACTAACAACCTTGAGATGGTTATTAAAATTTAGTGCTCACAGTCACACTAATAATGAATTTTGACTGCATTGAACTCAAGACTTAACGTATGTTAGGCGTCGAGTTGAGTTTCCACTATTGGTGACCTGTAATTCATGGGCTTGAGACCCATCCCCCTTGATGTTTTATTCACCAAGTCTCTTGGCAATCCTTTAGTAAGGGGATCTGCCAAGTTTTGACTAGATCTCACATAGTCAATCGTGATAACTCCACTTGTTATCAATTCTCTGACACAACTGTGTCTCAGTCCAATATGTCTGGATTTACCATTGTACACTTGGCTATAAGCCCTTGCCGATGTGGCCTCATTATCATAATGGATAGATATTGGAGCTACCGATTTAGGCCACGATGGTATCTCGTGTAATAATTCACGTAGCCATTCAGCTTCTTTTGAAGCCGAGGCCAGCGCAATAAACTCTGATTCCATGGTAGAACCAGCCATTAAAGTTTGCTTCTTCGAAGCCCACGAGATTGCACCTCCAGCAAGTGTGAAACTCCGCCCACTTGTAGATGCATGATTTTGATCTTTCACAATCTAACTTGCATCCGAAAATCCTTCTAAGACCGAAGGATATCCACTACAGCATAAACCATAGCTAATTGTTTTCTTCATATATTTCAAAACTCTTCGAACTGCAAACCAATGCAACTCGCTTGGATTAATTGTAAATCTACTCAACTTGCCTACTGCCAAGGCAATATCCGGCCTAGTGCATGTCATTGCATACATTAAGCATCCAATTAATCTAGAATACTCCAGTTGTGAAACTGGATTGCCTGTATTTTTCACTAGCTCAATACTTGAATCTAGCGGGGTGGAAACAGGGGCACAATTCAAATGATTGAATTTATTGAGAACTTTCTCAATATAATGAGATTGAGTTAGAGTAATACTCCCCTCATCTCTTACAATCTGAATTCCGATAATGACATCAGCTTGCCCCATATCTTTCATTTCAAACTTGCTTGAAAGAAAACTTTCGGTCAACTGAACTTGTTCCAAGTCAGTTCCAAAAATCAACATGTCATCTACGTAAAGACAGATAATGACACCATTGCCTCTTTCATCAAACTTGCTATATACACATTTATTAGATTCATTTATTTTGAATCTATAAGCAAGTACAACCAGGTCAAATTTTTGGTGCCACTATTTTGGTGCTTGATTTAAACCATACAATGATTTTCGCAATCTACACACTTTATTTTCATAACCAGGCATTATGAACCCTTCAGGTTGATCCATGTATATTTCCTCATCCAATTCTCCATGTAAGAACGCTGTTTTAACGTCCATTTGGTGGATGACCAGCTTGTTTATAGCTACAATTGCAATAAGCAATATGATAGTAACAATTCTAGCTACTGGTGAATAGGTATCGAAATAGTCTATTCCATGCTTTTGGGTGAAACCCTTAGCAACCAGTCTCACTTTGTGTTTTTCAATGGATCCATCAACTCTTCTTTTCCTTTTGAAAATAAATTTGCATTTAATGGGTTTACACCCAGGAGGTAGATCAACTAGCTCCCAAGTGTTATTTCCCATTATTGAATCCATCTCATCATTTAATGCCTCTTTCCAAAAAGCTGCATCTCTTTCTTTCATCGCCTCCTCTACTGTTTGAGGATCGGCCTCCGTATTAAAACAATACGGAATTTGTCTAGTTATTGTTTCTCTACTTCCTTCAACTAGGAATGTATAGAAATCAGAACCAAATGACTTAATTTTTCGAGCTCGTTTGCTCCTTCGAAGTTCAGGAACTTATACTATTTCTGTCATTTTCAATTTCTATGACTTCCTTCCCTTTTTGGTTTTCTTCAAGAATACTTTTGGGAACATATTTAAATCTTGTCTCATCAAATATTGCATCCCTTGATTCGATTACAGTGTTCACTGAAATCGAATTATTAGGCTCAATTACCATGAACCTATATGTCTTACTGTGTTGTGCATATCCAATAAATATGCACTCCACTCCCCTTTCACCCAATTTTCTCTTTTTGGGTTCAGGTACTTTTACTACTGCTCTACAGCCCCAAACTCTTAAATAATTAAGATTTGGTTTTCGTTTATTCCAAAGCTCATATGGGGTGACTTTATTCCTCTTTTGTGGAATTATGTTCAAAATATGGCATGCAGTCAGCAATGTCTCTCCCCAAAATCCACTACTCAAACCAGAGTTTGATAGCATAGCATTAACCATTTCGGTTAAAACACAATTTTTACGCTCAGCCACACCATTTTGTTGTGGTGTATAAGGGGCAGTAGTCTCATGGACTATTCCAGTGGATTCAAAGTACTTTGGATCATAGTACTCTCCTCCCCTATCAGACCTTAAACATTTTATAAAGGTCTCACATTGCAATTCAGTTTCTGCCTTATAGGCCCGAAACTTAACCATTGCCTTATTTTTGGGAATGCAACAAATAAACATAACAGAACTTGCTATAATCATCAATAAATGTTATAAAATATTTATTGCCTCCTATTGATGGTGTACTATGTATGTCACATACATCAGAATGTATTAAATCAAGCAACTTTGAATTTCTTTCAACATTAGGAAATGGATTTCTAGTTATTTTTGTTTTCATGCATGCATTGCAATTTCCTTCATATTTATCAAAGTAAGGCAGTAATTCCAGATTCACCATATCATATAATTTTCTGAAATGAACATGTCCTAATCTATGATGCCATAAAAATGAAGGAGACTCAACAAGATACTGTGAAACAAACAATATTCTTATTAGATAAAGTGATTACATTGAGCTTAAACATGCCCTCATAAACATAACCCTTCCCTACATATACCCCTCCCTTGAAGAGTACAAATTTGTCAGCTTCAAATACAAGCCTAAAACCAAATTTATTCAAAAGACTACCCGACACCAGATTCTTCCTCACTTCTGGTGCATAATACACGTTAGTGAGTGTTACAATTTTGCCAGAAGTAAACTTCAGATCAACACTACCTATGCCTTTAACAGGGACAGTAGCATCATTTCCCATGTACAAGACAATATTTTCATCTACTGCCTCCATGGTCTTGAATAACCTCTTGTTCTTGCAGACGTGTCGAGTAGCACCAGAATCAACCCACCAAGCCATGTCATTTTCAACGACGTTGATTTCAGAAATCATAGCAATGAGATCATCATTGTCGTTTCCTGCACCTTTTGCAGCGCTGGAGGAAGCTTGATGTTTTCCTTGCTTCCTCTTCCAATGATAACATTCAGACTTGAGGTGGCCATCTTTCCCGCAGAACCAACAAGTGACTTTCTGCTTCCTTTGATTCTGGTTTTGGTTGTTCGATTTTCCCGAACCAGCAGGCTTTTTGAAACTACCAGGCTTGTTGGACCTGTTCAGCAGGGGCTTTTTGAACTTAGCTGCTTCCATCACATGCACCTTTGAAATTTCCTTAGCATTCTGATCTTTTTCATTTTCCTGCATGCGACAATCCTCTTCCACACGAAGATGGTTAGCTAGTTCATCAAGAGTTATGTCCTCTTTATTATGCTTAAGAGTTCGTTTGAACTCCTTCCAGGATGGGGGCAGTTTATCAATAATAGAAGACACAACAATTGTTTCATCCATATTGTGTTGAGAGAAATTATTTCTAATCCTCTCAATTTCACGAAATTGTTCCATGACAGATCTTTCATCAACCATTTTAAAATTAATAAACTTTGATATGAGGAATTTCTTTCTTGTCGCATCCTCCTTATGGTACCTTGCCTCCAGTTTCTCCCACAGCTCCTTGGCAGAGGGGACGTCATGGTAGAGGTCAAACAATGAGTCCTTCATGGCGTTCAGAATATGACCTCTGCAAGTGTGGTCATCCGTCTCCCATTTCTCGCCTCTCTTCCGATCCGCTCGCCGCCATCATCGACTCCACAGCTTGGTGTATCCGTAACATACACACGTAAGAAGCGCCACCAACAGGAAATGCAGTCGCTTCTGTCATCTCAGGAAATCGCCTCCATCAAAGCGATCCAGCTTCACAATGTTGGCCGATAGCTCTTTGATTGACGAATCCATTGCAACGACAGAAAACTTCCTTTAGATTGTTAGACCTGAGGATATGCAATGACTTCAAAGCGTGTAACACCGCCACTTTCCTAAAGGAAGTTTTACTCTCTACACTGCAAGAGTCAGCAAATATCCTAAAGGATACGATGAAGTAAACTCAACTTTCACTTTGCAGTGGTGAAAGATGAAAACAGAAGCTAATGCTGGTTAATTTCGAGATGTCTCTTCTTCCTCCCCAAACCTCTTCTCTTATAGACCACTGGTCAAAACCAGTTAAGGTAGAATAGGGAGTAGTGGAGCAGTTAGTTAACTGCATCCACTCAGTCAAGTATTGAATGGGTTTATTAACTGCCCATTCAATGCTTGAGTGGGTCAATCAATAACTGCCCACATTGTAATTTCCGAAAATGGTAAAAAAGTTTTGCCCATGGTTAGCTCGCACACTTGTACACACACGTGCCAAGTGCCAAGTGCGCCTAAAATGCGCCATATGCGCCGCGCCGAGTGCGCGTGTGGCTAACTTTGCATAGCACCTCTTGTTTTTATTTTACACACACTGTAGTGCAAAAGTATATATATACTCTTTAAACTTGAAGTTTCTAACCAATGTGGGACTAAACATTTCTTTTGAAAATGTCCAACACTTTCGTGAGCAATTCAAGGACTACCTAGGAGGAGTAATTGTGGTAATTAACCATATCAATCCCCACTCTTTCTTTTTTCCATTATTGAGAGAAGATCTTAATATTTTTTTTTAATGATGGACTTAATAAGCAAGCAAAGCAATCTCTTAAAGAAAAAAAAGAGTGTTTTGAGTTATTAAACTCAATAGTCTCTTGCCCTTTCAAGATCCAAAAAGAGAGTCAAAAAGAGTTTCTCTACTTAACAAAATTTAACAAAATTCTAATGGTACATCAACCACAAAAGGGTCCCTTATTTTGTTGTCAAATCCGTCAAAAAGACGTGATTTGAGGTGCATCTGACAAGAAATTAATTAGAACCTTAATTGCTTGTCTATGATGATGTCTTAAAGTTATACGAGCTAGTATAGCAAACACTTTACGCAATTGCTTTCCCATAAATAATTTTATGAGTATAGATAAGTATATATCCTTTAATGGACAGAATGAATTTTTGGAGACTTGGATAATGAACTAATTATTGTGAAGGAAATCAAGGGAATCGAAATGTTTGTCTGCTTAAATTTGAAAGTATATATGCTTAAAATATCAATTGTGGGGTGTGTCCCACTGGTTGGAATATACTTGCTTATAAGTTTCCTTTTTGAGTACCCTTTACGCATAGATGCTGAGTTTGATGTGAAAATTGCAGGAGATCCAAGTGGGGATGGGTCCATGTGGGGAACTGAGGTATCCTTCTTATCCAGAAACCAATGGTACTTGGAGGTTTCCAGGGATTGGTGAATTTCAGTGCTATGACAAGGTAATCAATTCTCTTATAAAAGTGCACCCTTTATGGTCCTTGAATATTTTGGATTTAGACTTATTTTCAAGATTTTGGATATATAGACTTACATGTGTGTGTATGAAATTTAAATAAAACTAGTCAAAATCTAAATATTTCAAAAAAAAAAGTGAGATTTTTTTTTAAAAAAAGAATTTTGAAGTAAAAAATAGTGATCTTCAAGATTAGGAAACCAATTTCTTTTTATGGCCGTGGTGTCTCAATCGCTTCGGCTCCAATTAGGACCCGACTAATTTCATGGGATTAGGAGGTCATTCCTACCATTAATTCAAATGTCGAAGAAAAAATAGTGCAGCTATTGCAAATCGAACCCATCGCGTCTGTTTAAATCAGGGTACTAATATAAATTATTGTTCGTAACCACTCCATCACACTCCTCCTACGCAAGAAACCAAATTTTTATGACTGCCTCTGGATAAACTCTTCATTTTCAACAATGAAGAAACAAAATAGTGGACTTTGGAGCTTCATGCAAGAGTTCAAGGAAAAAAAAGATAAAAGAAGGGAAAGAATGAGGGGTCGTTTTCAACTTTTGGACAATTCAAATCTTGCTCGACATGGTTTCTCAGACATAACCAAACCGACCTAAAATTTTGTTTGGAAGAACTCATACTCAAACAAATTTGCCAAATTTTATCAACTCCACTAAAATTAGGACTTCATTCCTAATAAAACAACCTCTGAAATTGCTTTTCTTTTAAGATAATAAAGCAGAATTGCTTTTTTGTTTTTTTTTTTTTATTTCTCACGTGGTGTTCAATGTCAATCGCACTATTGGGCCCCATATAGAAACAGCCCTCTAAACCCAATTTCTTTCATTCACGAGACTTGAACTCGAGAACTCGCTTAAGGGAAATCGAATCCCTTACCAATCGAACCAACCGATTGTTGGTAAGCAGAATTGCTTTCCTTAAAAGAAAATAGGCAATGAAAATAAAGCCTTAAATGTTTGGACAATTCAGTTACAGTGTACATCCTCAAACAGCAAAACAAACCATTCTTATAGTCTGCTTTTCTCACAAACCAAATCAAATCCCAAAACATTTAATCAACTCTTGTATAAGTGTTTTGAACTTTACTTCTTGCAGAAAAAAAAAAATATAGCATTTTGAACTTTGTACGTCTCCAACATGTCTTTCAATAATAAGAAAAGGTATTTTCAAAACGCAACCTCAATCTTGAATTAGATTTCTTTTTCTTTTTTTTCTTTTTTTTTCTTTGGTTCAACTTGAATTAGAGTTTAAGGTTTAAGACAGTTAGAGGAAACAAATAATCATTCCATGACGCAAAAAACTGAAGTGTTTTTGTGCGTGCTACGGTTTAATTCTTAGCCTGTTTTCACCCTTAACAGTACATGAAAGCTTCTCTACAAGCCTCGGCAGTAACAATCGGAAAGAATGAATGGGGCCAAAATGGCCCTCACGACGCTGGCAACTACCATCAGTTCCCGGAGGATACAGGCTTCTTCAAGAGGGAAGGAACATGGAACACTGAGTATAGCCAGTTCTTCTTACAATGGTACTCTGCAAAGCTCCTAGAACATGGAGACCGGATCCTAGCAGCAGCCGCAGCCATATTCCAAGCCACCGGAGCCAAACTATCTGGTAAGGTGGCTGGAATTCACTGGCATTACAAGACCAGGTCCCATGCAGCTGAACTCACTGCAGGGTACTATAACACCCGGTTCCGAGATGGGTACATACCGATAGTACACATGCTGGGCAAGCATGGCACTGTGTTAAACTTCACTTGCATGGAGATGAGAGATGGGGAACAGCCTGCGAGCGCAAACTGCTCGCCTGAAGGACTAGTTCGCCAAGTCAAGATGGCTGCAAAGGCTGCAAAGACAGAACTTGCAGGTGAGAACGCGTTGGAGAAATACGATGAGGGGGCGTTTCAACAAGTTTTGGCGACGAGTAGGTTGGATTCGGGTAATGGGTTGAGTGCATTCGCTTACCTTCGGATGAACAAGAGGTTGTTCGAGGGCGATAACTGGAGGAATTTGGTTAATTTTGTGAAGAGCATGGAGGGAGGCAGGAAGGTTGGACTGTCAGAGTGTGATTCAAGTGGATCAGATCTTTATGTAGGGTTTATTAAAGAGAAGAATGTGAAGGCTAAGGAGGCTGCATTGGTGTAAACATCTTATTCTTTGTGAATAATAGAACAAAGATAAGAAAGGTCATGAAAAAAGAAGGGGAGGTGGGGGGGGGGGGGGGGAATGAAGAGAAAAAGGTGGATAGATACTGTAATATAAGTGTAAGCAACTTTGAACACAGATCAAACAAAAGAAAAATCATACAAATAAATAAGAACTTGTTCTGTGCAACAAGAGAGCAGATTTTTCAGTAAGTTGGCAAGCATGAAGAAAGAGAACCCATACACAGTCAGCTTTCTTATCATCTTCATTACATTCTTTATTTCACCACCACAGTTACATCCACCATTTTACACAATTATCTGTGTTTATATACATACAGGTATGTGTTTGTGTCGATGTAATGAAGATAGGGTTTGCAGTGATAATGTGTATCACGAGGCAGTTGATGATCGGAGTGGAGAAGCATTACAATTGTAAGATGTAAAAATTTGCGTCCTTGTGTAGGTTAATTAATTTTGATAGGTATTGTTGATCATTTAATTTGGGACTCGTTGATTAATTAGATTTGGACTTTAATAAGCCACGTTAGTGAAGTTTTATTGGTATAGGAAGTCTACTTTCATGCAAGTTTTATTGGTATAGGAAGTCCACTTTCATGCAAGGTTCGAAACTTAGACTTCGCCTTAAGCTTCGCTCACTTAAAATTTGCAAGTAATTCAAGGAAGTTAACTTTGACGATGGAAGTTTTACAAAAATTCGCCAATAATGTTGAGATTTTGGGAGATATTAACTGAATATTCAGTTGAGATATTATAGTACATGTGAAGCACGTTTGCCATGTTGGGAAATCAATCCCTGGTCATATGACGCTCCTTTCTCTCTCAACTGCCAACAACTCCATGCAGAAAATGGAGTTGCCCTATTTTGAAGTAAATATATATATAGACACACACACACACATACCCCAAGAGAGTTGTATGTTTATGTTGTTGGAGTTGTAATCTAAATTAGATTTGTGTTTGAGTTTGATTAGGACTTCGAGTTAGAGTATGAGTCTATTTAGGGTCTCCTAGTTGGATTAGGAGTATGCTTATGTGAGTCTATAAATTAGAGTTAAGCCCCCGCATTGTAATTAACGAGTTTATTAGAGATTAATAAAGTGTGTCATTGCGGTGTCTCTAAACCTAACATATGTTGTTGCTGTTCTCTTGTAATAAGTTCTCATTGATATAATCAATCCGTAGAGATCTTGCTCGTGGACGTAGGTCATATTGGCTGAACCACGTGAATTCTTTGTGTTCCTCTTTTATTTATTTTTCTCTGTTTTCAGTTTGTTTCTCATTTACTTCTCCTATGTTAAACACTCTACTATCAAATAATGTATAAATACGATTGTTTAAAAAAGTTATTTTGCAATAAACACCCAATTCGCAACACACGCGACATTAATATTTGTTTTTATATTACTTTATATAATAAATTTTGACCTTATTCGCTACTTGATGTGAAAAGAAGTTAATTATCAAATTCTATTTTATTTAGGGGCAACTTCGATAACTTCTCCAAAATCTTTGGTAACTGCCCCCAAAAACTTTGTTGACTTCTTCGAATTCTTGCATTTTTTGTCTCTTTTTTAATGGTTTCGATGGAAAACAACGAAGTCGATCGAAGTTTGGCGAAAAATGTCAGTTTCAGGCGAAACTTTGGAAGTCTTACATCGCCACATTGTTTCACTTCCCTATTTTCATTATCGACAAACTTTCATCGAAGTTTGGCGAAGTTTGTCGATTTTTTAAACTTTACTTTCATGTTTACTAAGTGAATTAGGAAATTAAGTTTTATTAGGAAATCTTTTAGATAGTTAGACTCAATTTAATATTTAGTATCTATTTTGGTTAGACTCAACTTTCAATTTTAGAAATCGGTCACTAGGAGTTAAGGACGTCTTTTAATTTTCTTATAAATTTTCGTTTGATTTGTAAAGTTTTAAAAGCCTATATAAAGGCTTACGCATTATGTAATAGAGGAGATTGATTTTAATAAGAATTTGATTTTTTCTTTGAGAATTAGGGTTTTAATTCTTTGTGCCCTAGATTGATTTATTCGTAGATTTCGAATAATCGATTTGGAAGACTTCCGTTGTGTCACAATGCTTCACCTATTGCTACATTGTTCATAGAGACCCATGGGGATTTCTACATTGCTACCAAAAATAAATTAGAAGCACATGTGACCAAGTCCCAGATTTCCAAGGCCAAAGAATGTTTTTGCCTAGAAGTGATTTGATCCTTTCTTTCCAGACATACCGACGACTCTAGCTTCCAAGAATGTTTGTCCTACCAGCTGATAGCAATTTAGACACTATTGACACCAAATACCGAATCAAAAAAGTTAGATTAGATTTTTGCGAATGGACATGGCAAACCTCTCAAGATTATTGTAACGAACATTTTAAGATAACCTAATCCTACGAAGCCTTGTTTTCCAGCTACATATTTCTTCAACCAAGTCTAGTAAAACTTTGAACTAAAACAGAAGAATGAAACAATTAAATGGACTGGAAAACCTTTTCTTAAGTATTATACAAATGATCAAATGTTAACAACAAAGAGGGACTGCTCCGCGGCGCACTTGAAAATCCAAATAAAGATAAAAAACGACTCAAATGACTCCTACATTCAAAACTCCTCCCTCAACGGAGCAGTGTATCCACAATTTAAGTGCCTCCACTTCTACTGTTCTACCAGTGAAACAACAAGTGAAGTCATTTTACAAAACGAGTGAGTGCAATCCACGCATGACCAAGTTCAATATAACTGTCAGTTGTCACCAAAAGATGATGGGAAAATCTCCTCTCATCCAAATTTTCCAATGAAATCTCACCTTCAATCACCGCCTCTTCACCTTAATTGCCAATCAATGATTGACTTGATAAACTACAACACCCTTCATTTCCATTTGATATCCTCAGGTTCCTCATTTCTTCCTGCACTCGTAGTAATCGCTATCATAATAGTAGTAGCATGACCTAGAATTTTTAAGTAGACATCAAATGGAAGACTTCACTGCTCCACCAAGTTCTAAGAGAAGTAGAGAACCGTTAAACCATTCATGAAACTACAACACGGGAGACATTACAAAGTGTAGCTCACCATAAGCCAAATTTATGATTTTCTTTTATGGCACCACATACACTAAAGAGGATCGATGACCTAAAGAATAAATTTGAACACATAGATCAATGCATTGAAAATAAATATTATTTCAATTGATTATAAATAGCCAACTCCAAAATATTATTGTTCTTTATACTCGTCAAATTAATTTGGAGAAAGACAAAAAACGAAGAAGTTACATGAAAGGCGGCAAAGGATCATAAAGAATTGGCCTCAAGAATAGAACAACACATAGCATGGCATTAGCCCAAGTAATTTCACTAACTCTGCACATCGAAAATCAATCAACATGTACAATGAACTTAACCATTTAAAAAGAATATCTATACTTGTTAAGAAATTAAATTCTTTCGCGCATTTTTTTAAAAGTGCTGCAGAGATTACTAGATTTCACACTTAATAATGATGATAAAGTAGAGTTCCTAATACAGCATAGAAATTGAACCTAATTTCTTGAATTGCAGACAATGTAAGTGAATTCAATGAAATCCTTTCAACATTCGGAGAAACTAGGTTTCGATATCGAATCGGCATCTCAAACTTTCCAATCAAGCAAAAACAACAAAAAGATCGAATTCGGTCACCTGAGCCAGATCAGGTCCGAATCACTCCTCTTTGAGAGACTCAGAGGTGCCGCGACGAAGATCTTCGATGATGTCGCCGAGCTCTCTGCGAGCGGATTCTCTCCCGAACATGAAGCCGTACCTGAAGAAGCAGAAATCAGAGGAGAGAGTGAGATTGGTGAAGAAATCGAAAACCCTAACCCTAACCGTAACCCTAAAAGTGAAAATGGGGGAGACCATAGAGAAACAGCGGAGAAGACTCCAGAAGCGGCGACTGTTTGGAGGAGAGTGAACTTCTTCTCCATTCGACCACAAACAATTTTGAGACACCAATTGGTTGCTTATTCTGATCGGTCGTTCCACCGTTACATAATACGTATCGGTCGTAACGTGCCGCCCAACCTTGGCTACTGAGTGCCTGAGGGGAAGTCCAACTCACGATTTCCCGGAAATGACTTTACCATTTCACCGCACATGCTTTTGGCAACTTGGCCCGAGTGTACTTACAAGGGTAATTTTATAACCGGTATTATTATTATTTTTTTTGGTCAAATTTGTTACATTGACATTTTTAACACTCAATAAAAAGAGTACAACAATTTATTACAATAAAGATAACATATATTACAATCCAATGAAACTCTGAACAACATCTTCACGAGAAGGACAACAACCCCACGTAGGGGACAAAAACCGATATTTTTTTTTGAAGAAATAAAAATTTTCTTAATCATAAATAGCTCTCAAACACATTGAATTAAGGTGTCAATTTATTTTTCGGCCCATCAGCCCAATTTTATTCAGCCCGAAAAAAAAAAATTGGATAATAATTATTTAAATTCAGGTTGGGTCTGGACAAAGCTTTGATGTCTAAATTAAAATATGGGCCGGGTCTGGACAAGACCCTTTAAGCCGGCCCAGATTTTAAAAGAAACCTATTTTATTTTGAAAATATACTTCCATACATTGTATAATTCACAAAAACAACAATAGAAATAAAAGAAACTACATAGCTTGTATAGAAATGTACTATTTTAGTTTTGAGACTTAGCTAAATTGTTTAAGACAACATTATGCATTTTGTTTTTTGACAAAAAAACATTATTATACCTTTTAATTTAAAATATTAAATGCAACTCCAACGTTTCTTTTTAAAAGTATGTTAAAGAAAATTATATTACGAGAAATTTACAATGATTTTAATAATTAAAAAAGCTTTTAACATAAAATAGTTTTTAAAAAACTCGACAAAATGTGGACATTTGGACAACCCGGATTAAAAGTAAACTGGGTCTGGGCCAACATACTTGTCCGAATTTACAACTGGGTCGGGTCTGGATAATGCAAATGCTCATTTATATCAAGGGCGGCCCAGACCCAGACCCAGACCCAGACCCGTCCGGACTCGAAAGATTGACACCCATACATTGACAAGACATATAATTAAAAGTCACGCTATGTGCACCCCAAACTTTGATCAGGGCATTCAACAATTTCGATTTAAAAATTAGTTTCATAAGGAAATGTCATATTTGCCCTCCCAACCTAACTGATTCACTCAAATGATCATTGCGCCCTGGCTTGTGATCAAAACATCATTTTGTTCACATTCACGGGCACCCCACCTTCAAACTCCCAATTTCCCTACCAAGTGAAGTCGATTCGTCGCTGATCGGGCATCGCGTTCGTCGATCAAAGAGTGTGCCCCAACCTTGTAAGTCTTTGATTCTGCGTGTTTGTGTAGTTTAATCATCTAAGTTAAGTATTTTCTGAGGTGACAATGATGGTGGTTTTGTATTATAAGATTTGTTAGATTTGACAAGTTTAAAACATTTTTAGGGTTTGATGGCTGAAGAAAACAAGTGGGAGACGGATGTCATTTTCATGATTTTTGTAGTTTTTTTTGTCATTTTTTAAAGTGAACCACAGACGCGATTTTATCGATCACGCATGACCGAGATTTGTTGTTATTGGGTTTTGGGGTTCATACGCAGCGGAAAATTCGAAATTGTTTTTTGAAAAACCCCAATAGGATCGAAAATAAGTTCCATTAAACTAGATCTGCAAAAGTAAATCATACCTTAATTCGTGATTTCCTTCTCTAATTGTTCGATTTCCAATACGTTCAAGTGCGCGTCATATCAGAAATCCGCACACGAATGGTAACCATAATTTGGAGTGCTAGCCCCAAGAGAGATAAAAAACGTTTTTCTTTCTCTCTCAAAATCCAGAGAACTCGAAAATAGCAAAAAACGAAAATCTTATTTCGTTTTAGGGTTTCAACCTCTATTTATATGTGTAAATAAACTCATTTACAAAACCTATTCATAATACAACTATTATATTTAGACAATTCAAGCAAATTACACATACGCCTATATTAATAAGTTATCATATAAAAATCGTAAGGGCTTTTATGTCATGGATTTTATCATATAAAATTAATTACTCTGAACCAATTGAAATTGCACAGGGTCATTTTTTGTGTGCGATCCAATAGGTTCATGCAACTTTGGCAGTGAACTAAAACCATTTTGGTACACAAGTCATAATCGGTCTCTAGCAAGACATTATGACTACCCAAGTAGCATGAATATCAAAATCGATACAACCTAATGAATAACATATATCATATACTTTTGTCGTGTGATATTCTTTGATTAAACATAAGGTATGGAAAGTCACCCTTAATGTTCGATCGTACTAGTCTCGATCTTTAGGTAGATTGAAAATATCCAAGTGACATTAATCATATCAATTCAATTGGACTTGGCCACTTAACCCTAACATATCGAGGGATCCAATGATATCTCTCTTTATACGAGAGAGAAAAATTATATCTTGATTACACACCTTCACAAATTATTCACATGGTAAACAATCACAAACTTTAGAATCATCCGGTTAAAAACAACGTTTGATTGTGTCAAATTACCAGACTCCTAATATTTAAGTCTTTGGTAATTTCAAGTCGAATGACTAAATGATATACCTATCATGAGTAACACATATGACTTAATTTATGTGGTGTTCTCATAGCGGGTCAGTCCCGTACCTTGTTTCTTAACAAGTACTCAAGATCTCGATCAATATCCTTATACGCATGATCATCACATGACTATCAATCAAGATTCACACTAGTCTTAATTCATTATAGTTCCTAGTATAATGACCGACTAGGGATATTTAGAATATTCAAAAAATACTAATGAATCTTATTATAAGGTAAACATGCAATCACTTACAATAGAACAACAAATGAAAATCTATATTTTATTCACTAAACTTATAATATATAAAATGTTTGTAGATTAACCTAAGGCACATGCCTCAACAGTTGTAGCGTGTCGATTGAAGGTAGCCGAGACTTTGGAATAAATATCGATATAAGGGTGACTGAACTCATGTTTGATCCATTTGGTACATGTATTATACATTAGGTGTCGAGACTTGATGAATGTTGTTGGACACAGGGTACCAATATGACATGTTGATTCTCGACCAGTAGTACTAAGACACTTTTTAAGTATTTTTCGATTTTTCATTATTAATACTTAGGATACACCCTCTAGGAAACTTTCGGGTGCTCATGGTGGGGTGCGTATCGATGGGGTGCCCTGAGCAACAACCGTGCTTGAGGTGAGATGCTCATATCAACTAGTTTTATAAGTTTTTGTGGGGTGTTCATATCAACTAGTTTTACGTATTTTTCATGTTGGAGTGCTCGTGTTTCAAACAAATGACATTTTGAAAAACTTTCGAGGTGCCCTGAGAAAATGCTTAGGTGCCAATATCGTCGGGGTGCTCTGAGAAACAGCCAAGGTGCAAATAGACCGACTCTAGAACTAATCGTCATAGCAAATTGATTCCTTAATCCTAATTCTTTAAAATAATATTCAACCTTCATAAGGTTGACTTTCAAGAACTGAGATTGTAACAATTGAATAGTTTGACAATCAATGACTATTATCTGAACAAACGTGTAGAACACGATAGTACACAGATACATCGCTCGAGCCATAATAAATAAGACTTTCGATAAATGAAGTAAACAAAAAACTTCCAACGAGGGAAGACAATGGTTAATTTCTTTGATGGTCATCTAACTTTACTATTTGTAACACTTTAGTAACTAAATAACTTACATTTGTATGAAATAAGTCATTCACCGTTTTGAATTATTTCACTAACGTCACTTACGACACATTTTGGTGATTAATTATTTTTTTAAGATAAATTTGTTTTTTTTTTAATGGAAAAAAGAGAGAGGAAGAAAATATGGATTTGAAATCTGAATCGACAAGTTAGATGAGGGGAGAGTTGGATATATGCCTTATTAATTACATTCAAAGAAGCTTCGGCTCCACTTTTCGTTTTATTTAGAACTATTCACCGAGTGGGCTCGGGTCAGGCCTAGTCGATCTCAGGCTTTTAAGCCCTTGCCCAGGCCCACACAAGCTTGCCTAATTTAAGAGTTTTTGACTAAAATTTATATTATTTAATTATGTAAATATATTTAATAAATGTTTAAAATTAAAAGTCAAGAAGAATTTAGTCTAGTGGTATAAGTTGTATCAATTAAACTTGATGTCTAAGGTTTAAACCTTAGTTTCAACATTTTTTCCTTATATTTATGATAAATAAAAGAGTATTTTAAATATCGAGATTGTGCTTGCAAGTACAAACCCAAGCCTATCCCAAATAAGATGGGTTTGGGCGGGTTTGAGCAGGTACCCGAGCCCATGAATAAGTTTAATATATTAATTCATTCATTTCCCCCTTTTTATCGTTCTTTCTAATTTATTTTTTCTAGTATCAATCCAAGTCGTCTTTTAAGTATGGTGTACAAGTTTAACAGGTTATAACAAACGACAATGAAACCAGTGCCCTAATAGTTCCCCAAAACTTTCCATCTTGTGTGCTCTAAGCGGTGCTCCAAAAAATCCTATTTCGCATATAGGGACCTCTCCAGATTTTTCTTCATTGGGGGCTTCCGGCTACACCTCGGCACCCCCCGGTGCTGTGAGCGCGTCGGTGCCCTCTTCCCCACTCCCTTGATGCTCCTTTCTCCGCGTTACTCCCTCCTTGTTCTTCCTTTATTCATTTTATTTTCTTCCTCCTTTGGGCCCTCGACGAATTCCGACACCATCCTCTCCGGCGGGCATGAGCGTCGTCGGTGAGTCCGACCCTAGGCTTCCTCCACCCTCGCCCGTCTCATTCTTTCCTCTTTCATTTTCTTTTCTTTTGTACCACCACCATTGTCCTTTCTTTTTTCTTCTCCTCCATTTATATTTTTTATTGGTAGCTTCTGGCAGCCATAATATGTTGTGTAGTTGTCGGGTTCCCGACGTCATGACGTCGATGGCCCCTATTTTGCTCTTAGAGTCTGAAAAGCGTGGGAGAAGAACATAGAGATAAGGTGGTGGTCTTCAAGTCAGCGAGGTGAACGTCGACGATTGAACATAAGTGGTAACGAGCGACATCCAATGAGGGATTGGTCTTCATGGTGACTTGAGTTCTCTTATTGTTCTTGTATCCATTTGATCTAGGAATTCAAGATTTTTTGTCCCCGTTCCTCGGTGAATGAGTGTGTTATCCCCCTTCGTGATTGTTGACCTCCCGTTTAAGGCTGTTGTGCCTTAGTGAAGTTGTCGCCTTCTCATGAAAATGTTGTTTCAAGCTTAAGTGGATTGTAATATCTGTTATTCGTGATATAATAAATTGTTGTATCATTTTTAGGTGTTAAGAACATCAACGCAACAAATTTGAGCTAAAAAATCCAAGTCGTCTTCGTCAATCGAGGACCTCTGTAGCAGAAAAAAAATTGTAAATTGAAGAAATACATCACCAATAACCCCTCTTCAGATCTGATTTTTCTCTCTAATTAATCTTTCAATTTGGCCCAATTTCCTATTTTTCTCAAATGGATAATTTTGATATGTCATTGTGATCACTTTTTGTGCATAATTTGAGGGCCAATGTTGTTGGATTGAGTGAGGTTTTGGTTTTGGGTGGATTTGTGATGTGGATTCGATCGGAAAGTGCCCATTTTGTGGTTTTTGGTGGTAATGGAGGAGACCCAATTGAGGTTTTTTGTGGGCGTAATTTGGATTTGAAGGATTGGAATCGTGAAGAGGGGTTGGTATTGAATTGAAGGGAAAGAGCAGTGAAAGATATTCAAAGCTACAATATGGAGGAACGAGAAGAACAAGATCAAAGTTACATTCAAGTTGTCGACCAACAAAACCCAACTATCCCTCTTCTCTCTCTCTTCGAATAGAAAGGGCAGACTTGTCTAAAAAAAATTAATTAACAAAGTGTGACATAAGTGCCTTTAGTGAAATATCTCAAAAAGTAGAGTGACTTGTTTGATACCAAGGTAAGTTTAGTTACTAAAGTGTTAAAAATAATAAAACTGGACGACTGTCTATGAATGTGACGGTTCCAAACTACGAGGTAAATTCGGTACCGCAACGTCGCCAGACACGTCACCGCGTGCATATCCTTGACGACCCGCAACCTAAACCTTCATTTGTATCTTATTTGCATTAACTTAATATTTATCATGTATTTATGACTATTTACAATACGTAAGCTAATTTAAGCTGTTTACGACTTATGAAATTATTAGAAGTTGAATATTTAAGCAGAAGTCTTTAAAAGCATGCAAGTACTTTAAGAATCAAGATTTTGCATTAATAAACAACCTTATAATGTGGAAATCCGACATGAGCTACCATGTATATCGGAAAGCGACAAAAATACAAAAGATGGTCATACATGTATTGGGTACACAAGTCTTTCCTAAATTTCATAAAAGCAGTAAATAAATATTTACAAACACCTACGCAAAAAGCTAATGAGACTATCTTAGCTCAAAAGGTAGTCGATTAAGACCCCCTTGCCCCGGCTCGTCGTAGGATCTGCAATTTTGTCACAAAAAATAATGACAAATTTCAGTGAATAAATCTCAGAGAAAGTTAGCTAGTATTCTCAAAATCCAATAAATATGGCTACAATTCATACAATTTAAATAAGGAACAGAAAGTAAGTTGATCGCATGAAAATAAGTCGTGAAGAAGTCGAAACTAGACTCAAGTGCAGCATGACAAAAATCATGATCGACATCCGATGATCGACTTAGCTAAACCGAGAGAAACTCCTGACGATCATCTCGCCAAACATCTAACGGTCGAATGAGAGGAGCCCATGAATAGTAGAACCTCGTCCAAACATCTCTTGAGAGGAACCCATGACAGAGACTTAGGTGTAACGGCTCGAAAATATTTTCTTTGTGGATGATGACGTGTAGTACCTATTTATACTTGTGCATAAAACTTTATTAATTTATATTTTTGATTGGGCGAGTGAGATGTGTTTTTAATATGCGTGTGATGGGACGAGTATGCCGAGATTTGAGTAAATTCCTAACTTATCACAAAATATGACTTACTTGATATTATAAAGCTAAGTTAGTAGAGTTATCTAACTTAATTAAAATTCATAAGATGGGTAAGCCTAAATAGTAAATCTAAGATCTATGGGAACTTTACTTTAAGGCCTAGATGTGCCTAGTGATGCAAAACTGAGGGAAATCTTAGTAGATGAGTGATAATCTAGATATACATGTAAAGATATAAAAATTACCCTCGATTTTCATAGAGATAGGAATAACTAGGATGATCCATGGTTAAGATGAAAAGAAAACTAATATATATATACATATATATATATATATATATATATATATATATATATATATATATATATATAAAGTGAGGCTTTGTCGTTCATGCAAAAAAAAAAAAAAGACTTAGAGAAATTAAGAGAGGGAGAGCTTAAGGAAGAAGATGATTTGCTAGAAATTCAAAACTTGAGGGTTTGGAGGCTCAATTGGGTGTTAATTTGTTAAAGAAACAAGCCACCATCAATAACCCTAACTAGGTAAGCATTCCTTCTTCTTGTTCATGATTCAAATCTATGCAAATAGAGGCTTGTATTTAAAATAAAATTATGGAGTATTTGAATCTCTTCCTTACTTTCAACTAACTCCAATAAACTCTGACTTTTCAAAAAAACTTCAAAGTTTTGCTTTCAATTGTGAGTTTTTGGTTTCATGAATGTTAAGTCATTTGGTATATTGATGTTAATGATGAAATTATGATGAATTGAATGTCTATAATGTTTATGAGGTGGTTGTATCTCTATTGAGGGAGTTTTGGGCGATGGAGACAACCTATAACAATGCAGTCTGCAGCGTAAATAGCGCGCCATCTAAGACAGATGGCGCGCTACTGTTTCCGCAAACAGGACATCTTGACATGTTTTCGTAAAACGACTATATCTTACTCGTTTTAACTCGGATTTTGATGCTCCACATACCCTTAGAAAGATAAGACAAAGATGAACAACCTAAAGCCATTAGTTTTTCAAAATTAAGTCATATAAATTTTTAAAAATAGGTTGAAAGTCAAAGTTCATCAGCGGGGATAACCATTTTGTAACTTTTTGAGCTGATTTTGGTTTTCGACTTTTCGAAGCTTTTCACTCATTGAATTTAGCTCAATTTTTTCAGATCAAGCTTTCCACTGAGTTGATTAGCACGATTTTTAAGACACATTTTAGTTTAAGGATTTCAACGAATCAAACAAGCCCATATATATAGATTGAATTTCAAAAACTTGATTTTAAACCCTTTAATTGAGATACAAATTAGCTTTCATCGTTGGATATGTTCAATAACACTGGAATTGAGAACTTGGGTCTTTCTGGGGGTCTTATTTTAGGCGTTTAAGCATCAATTTTGGGTCATTTTAGACAAATCAAGTTAATAACAAGTTGATATCAATGAATATGAGACCGAAATAAAAAAAATTAAACCAAGAACATGTTAAATGGACTCTAACACATCAAAACCAACTAAAATGGATGTCAGGGACTTAGCGAGCTACAATCGAACATTGGGGGTTAGTTTGAGGTCATGTTGGAACCGTGAGAGAGCGTATTAGCACGAATCCGAGGTAAGTAAACCAGCAGGGACCTCAATACTAATTCTTATCAATTTTCTTTGGTTATCATACTTGGTAATTCATTCTACGTGAACTTTCTTATCATGTTATCATTGATGTTGATGCTCTCTTTGTGATTCCCATTCCATATCTTGGTGATATGCTTTTCTTGCAAATTCATTTTCTATGAATTATCTTTGCGATTCATTGTTGATCTTCATGACTTGCACATTTGAAATGCATGCATTATTTGCGAATTTAAATTCGATTTATCATCTATGATAACCTGTGAGGTTCATATTGATTATCTTCATGATATACTTTCGTATTGAGCGGATTAGGGCTTAAGTTGTCAAATGGTTGTCATAGGTGTGGTACACGTGTTGTGTGATCATATGCACCATTGTGACTACACGAATTGTAGATTATGCTAAGTTCGCAGTTTAAGATTGGAAATTTAAGCTGGTAGAGGTGACTGTGTGTCTGCTACAGTTGATGGAACCAATCTAAACTGTTGGACACTTAGTTAAGTCTACAACCTGCCTTAGAAGTAGGGTTGTGTACTGTGTGTTATAATCGGATGGACTTGGACCACTTAGATACCCATGTTTGTGTGATATTGTCATTCAATCCTTTTTGAATTCCTCATTAACTTATTTAGCATGCGCTTTCTATTTCATTTCTTTGTGATTACCTGCATGATCTATCGGCTAACCTTTTATTGGATTCTAGAATTAATGTTGAGACTCCTCTAGCTTTACTCACTGGATCTGTCTCCTATGTGGTGACAATTACAGGTTCGTCATCTCAAAAGGGAAAGGAGCCGGTACTCTGTGACTTCCTATGAGCTTTCCTCGTAATCATCTTCCACTTTTGCTACACGTAGGTCATGTTGGTGTATTTATGTTATATATATATATATATATTAAAACTAGTTAAATGGGCTGAGGGCACTTTGATACATGCATATTTCTAGTTTTGTCACCTTATATGCATGAGATCATATTTTCTAGGGTTTCCACACCATAGGTTATCCCGACTTGTCATTTATTGAGTTATTTAAATTGCTTAAGTTTAGTTTTGCTACTTTAATTATAAAACTTGCAAAATGTAATAACTCAACTTTAAAACACTAAATAATTAATAATAATGGAAACGGAGGCTGACTAGGCTTGCGTTGACGTTGCGAGGGCTGACTCGGGGGTCTATGTGACATTCGAGAATTTTATAAACTTGATTAGGCGGCTAATTAAGTATTTTCGAATTTAATTTAGTATTTAGGTATTCGAAGTGGGACCCAAGTGTTATGGATCGGAGATCATAAATTTTAATATTATTTTTGGTGTGTCATGTGCCTATTTGATGTATTATACACTATTTCGACACGAAATAAGGTTAAATGGAGTGTATACGCGGTGTCCGTGAGTTTCAGAGCGCGTTGAAGAATTTTCTCCAAGTTTAATAATTTTGGGGTATTGTCTTAAGATACGTGTCGACACGAGTTCCATGGAAGTTTAAATGTCGACCAGAACAACTATTTCGAGTTTCACAAAAAAATATTTACAAGTAAGTTTGAAAATTTGAATTTTGGACTTTAAATAGACTTAACGAGCTGATGTGGGTCCCACACCTTGATTTGCGTTCGAAACCAATTGTTTGAAAGTTTTAGAGCGATTTGGTAAATTTTCCAACTTTTGGCGAAATTGGGGCATTTTTTGGGGATTTATCTAGATGTAAATTGAAAAAATAATCACGAAATTAAATAACACATTAAATAAATTAATGGACGTCTAGTGACACGCGGGGTCGAGGGTGACACATTTAGGATGTACAATAGCGTGCACGCCTGAGGATAGTCGTCGGTGCGCGTGACAAATTTATAGCCGTGAATGTATTAGTGTATATGTATTTATATATATAATATAGTTTATATATAAATATATAAATCAATCATATAGTTTGAATTAAATAAAATAAATTCATTGGATGCGCATCGAGATACGCATAACATGAGTATCAAGGAAAAAAAATGATGGAACATGATGTTGGTGAAATGATTTGTACATGCCTCAAGATGCGTGATGGACAATCTCGAGGAAGATCAACATATAGTATAGCAAATACTTAAATCTTTAAATTGTCCTCGAGACTTGTGCGATGCGAATCTATGCGAATCTCGAGAAAATCTTATATTTATCTAAATAAGATACACCGCCTCTTCAACTTTGTTTTGAAACAAGGATTGACCTCGAGATATGTAGTACGTATCTCGAGAAAGATCAAAAATTTATATTATAGAATGAAAATCATTAAATTTGTCTAGAGGTTCGCGTGATGCGAATCTCAAGGAAATCTAATATACAATTTGCAAACAAAACAATAGCTTCTTCCCTATTTCCATTTCAACTTTATTTTGAAACAAGGATTGACCTCGAGATATGTAGTACGCATCTTGAGAAAGATTAAAAATTATATTATAGAATGAAAATCATTAAATTTTATCTTGAGATTCGCATGATGCGAATCTCGAGAAAATCTAATATATAATTTGCAAACACAACAATATCTTCTTCCCCATTTCTATTTCACGCACAAGAGATATTGACAATATGGGGATCGAGAGATTGAGAGGGAGGGAGAGAGAACGAGAGGAGACCGAGAGAGACTGAGAGAGGTCTCCATACAAGGTAAGTTTTGGTATGGTTGTCGTTGATTGTTGTTGCCATGGTTGTTAAGCAGTTGGGGTTGTAGTTAATGGAGATGAGATGGGACATGAACAAATAGGGAAATGGCAGGGGGTCATCTCCCCTGCCCAAACTCATCTTGGAGTTGGGTTACACCCAACCCCGATTAAAAAAAATTCTTGATAATTTATACCGGGTATTTTCCTTGTAGCGTGTGCTACGGTACTAGAAAATATTCGAAATTTGAAAAATTGTTTTAAAGCCTAATTAAGGGCCATTTTTTATTTTGAATCAAAATCTGGAGTCAAATTTGGGATCTGGACATCTGAGGGTGGATTTGGAGGGATTCCAAGGTTTTGAGTTGTTGAAAGATCGATAAATATATAAAAAAATTAGAAAAATTATATTTAAACCTAGACAACGTAATTTTCGATGCTGAACAATAATTTCGAGTTAAAAATGAAGTATGGGCATTAGAGAATTTATTCTGGAAGGATTTGAAGGGTTTTTGGATGCGATCGGGTTTAAATTGCAAAGAATTGGAAAAATGGTGAAGTTATTGTGAAGGTTTACGAGAAGTATTAATGAATTGTACGACCGCTATTGGAGCCCCGTGTGGACTAGTTTACTGACTCGGAGCGCAAGGGAGTTGCGATATTGCGTTTGTAAGGTTAAGTAAATCCCATAGTAACATTTACATTGTATGATTATAATTTTGTATAAATTGCATTAATCCTTGAAATTGCATTTTTATTGTACATGCATACACATTTTGGGAGGATAAGGCGTTAGGAGTCTCTTTATAGTGTCCAACTGAGTGTATTACAGGGTAGAACTATTTAGTGTCTACTTGACTGTGTGCATATGATATATTAAGCTACATGACTTGTGTATTATAGGGTGGAACTTATTGTGTCTACCTGACTGTGTACAGGGTAGAACTATATTATGCTTGAGGGGCTGAGTCAACGATACTTTGCATAACGTGATTATCATGAGATCACGGTGAACCAGATTGTGACGGCCCCAATTTCCCATAAACCGGACCCCGCCCGCCTAAGCCCACGTGGACCCCAAGCCGATCTCGCAAGGTCAACGCAGAGACCTAGTCGACCTTACAATCCTTCATTATACGTAAATTCACAATTTTAAGTTGAGTTATTAATATTTTGCAAGTTTTACAAATTAGCGGAAGCAATAAATTAAATAACTCAACATTACTATAAAAACGTTAGGCAACCTAATTGTGGAACCCTGCATAACTATATCATCATTGGAGGAGAGTAAATAAAAGATATACAAAATAATCACCTAGCTATGGAGCTTTCCCTTTCTTGGATCCGTAGATCCGCACTCGAGTCAAACCCAAAAATGACGAGCACGGAGTAAGTAAAGCCGATAGGACATATACAACATTTCGAAACGCAACTAGAACAATCGAATTCATGCAAATAGAAAGAAAGGAACCGTAACGACCGAAAATTTGACTTGTGCCACGTGTCAAGTCAAAGGTCGTATGTGAGACCCACTCGTCGAAATACGTATGTTCAAATCCAATTGAGATGATAATGCTAACTATGGGAGGAATTCGGTGAGCCGAAACACGAACGAGGACGCGCCTCGAGTCGCGTGTCGACGTGGGCCCCGAAATAGTGATTTTATGTGGGTTTAAAATATACATTGGATATGCCTCGTGATGCGTGTAGCGCGAGTATCGAGATTTTGAAATGAGGCTGGTTGGTGCCTCGAGATGCACTCTGTTCGGTTGTTGAGTTGCCTCGAGATTCGTGTTGCACGAATCTCGATTTCACTTTTGATTTGAAATAAAAAAGAGAATGTTATGTATATATATATATATATAAAAGAGAGGAGATAAGGATTGGAAAAAAAGAAAAGAAACAAAGAGATCGTGAGGAAGAGGAGAGAGAAGAGAGAGAAAGCTAGAGAGAGAGAGGAGATCCGGCGAGCAGTGAGCGCGCCGGAGCTCGCGGAGGACCCGACCGACAGAGGCGGACGATGGCAGGCGCGGCGGAGCAGCCGCGGACGCGAGCAGCGACGGATCAGCCGCAGGCGACGATCGGACCAGCGGCTCGGCGGTGGACGGCTGGAGCTCCGGCGGGCGAGGACAACGGGCTGGCCGGCAGCGGCGTCGGCGGGTCGGCGACGACAGCGACGCCGACAAGCAGCTGCGCCGGCGAGGCAGCGACGGCGCGGTAAAATGGTCGGATCGGCAGCGATGGCGACGCGGTGGTGGTGGTCGACGCGGCGCCGACAGCGTGGTGGCGCGGTGTCGACTGGTCGTCGAAATCGCGACGACGCGATGGAGGTGAGGTTTATTCCACCTAAGTTCAGTGTGGTTTGAATAATTTACTTAGCCCTCAAATGTTTAAATGGACACCAGGGGACTTATGAGTCGGGTGTCGGGTGCGCAAATCGAGACGCGAACGAGACGTTTTGAATTTCGCGATTTCTTGTGGTAAGTAAACCGGCTAGGGAATTATACAAAGATTTTCATTTCTCTCCATTGGTTGTTGTTGTTACTGTTTTGTGATAGCTTTATTGTTGTTCACTGCTTTGTGATGATAGCTATCGTTGAAATTGTTGTCGAGTGAGTGAGTCCATTGGCAAGTGAGTCATGGTTACTGTTTATCTGCGATATGAGAGGGTTAGGGCTGGAAGGCAAGGGGCCTCGTCCTAAATCCGATGTCTTTCATGGTCGTCCGTCGATACTATCCGGGTCCATGGATGGTTCATAGTCGTCCGTCGATACTATCCGGGTCTATGGATGTCTCATAGTCGCAAGGGTTAGGGCTGGGAGGCTGGGGACTCGTCCTAAACCCGAGTCTGCTGGGCTTTTGCCGCGACTTAACGACCCTTTGGTCGGGACTCCTTGTTACTTGGCCTCACTCATTGATTGATTGGTTTACGATCTTGTATTTTCATGCGTTCGTATTCCTTTCGTTCTATTTGCATGAATTTGACTCGCTTTGGATATTGTGAAATGTTGTGTATATGTCCTATTGGATTTACTTACCTGGCTCGTCATTCTTATGTTTGACGAGTGCGGAGCAATGACGAGTAGCGAGAGGGAAGGCTTCATAGCTAGGTGAATTTTTGTATATTTTGTATTTACTCTCCTCTGATGATATTTACTGGGTTCCACAATTAGGTTGCCTAACTCCTTGATCCTTTTGGTTGAGTTATTTAATGTATTAGTTGCTTCCGCTAAATTTTTAAATCTTGAAAAATACTAATAACTCAACTTAAAATTTTGAAATTTCTTGTAATAATGGATTGGAAGGCTGACTAGGCCTGCGTTGACCTTGCGAGACTGGCTCGGGGGTGCACGTGGGCTTAGGCCTGGCGGGGCCCAATTTTATGGGAAATTGGGGCCGTCACAGGAACAGATAACACATGAATATAGAAGACTGTAAACAAATCAATCGATGAGTGAGACCAAATAACAAGGAGTCCCGACCAAAAGATCGTTGAGTCGCGGCAAAATCCCGATAGACTCGGGTTTAGGACGAGACCCCCGCTCCCACCCCCCAACCCTTGCGACTATGATATATCCACAGACCCGGATAAGAGCCCCCAACGTACACTCAATTGGGAGATATCGACGGCGTCCGTATAATAGCTCATATCGCGGATAAACGAGTAACCATGACTCGCTTGCCAATGGACCCACTCAATCAATAACAATTCGAAAGATAGCTATCATCACAAAGCGATGAACAACAATAATTAATAAAGTGAAAGGAAGCTATCACCAAGCAAAGAACAACAATAGCCAATGGAGTGAAATGAAATACTTGTACAAGTCCTCACCGGTTTACTTACCTCAAGAATGTCTCGCTCACGCCACAATATGCGCACCCGACACCCGACTATACCTCATAAGTTCCCGATGTCCATTTATACTATTTACGTTACTTACGTCATTAACATCAATATATTCGCGATTAAAACCGCAAATTCCATAATAAAGGCAACAAAATGCACAAGATGGTGCGGGACCTCACCACGCCCACGCCTCTCGTCTCCTTTGCGAGCAACTCATCGCGTCGTCGAGCTTCGTCGAAGTCGCGACGCCTTATCCATCGTTGTTGTCTCGTCGGGGATCGAACGCGCCGTTGCTCCACGCCGTTCACTTCGCGCTTCCTCGCGCCGCCGCCGCCGCCTTGCGCCGCCATTGCTGCCTCGCAGTCTTGGCCGTCACTCGCTATCTGTCGCCATGTCATGCCGCGCCTAATCCATTACCCTAGTAGCAGTGCGATGCGCGCCATTGCTGTCGTCTCCGCCATCCGCGCGTCGTGACCACCTACCATTGGCGGCGCGCGCCGAGCCATCGTCACTTCTGCCGCGTCCGCGAGCCGCTCTTCAGTGTTTGCCATGCGCGATCGCGCCGCCGCTCTTCGCTTGTTGTAACCGAGCCGCCGCCGCTTCTTTCTTCTTCGTCGAGCCGTGGCCGACCCGACCACCATGCGCCCATTGTCGCCGTCGTCTCTCTCTCCCCTCTCTCGCCATCTCCCTGCTCTCCTCTTCTTCGCCATCTCTTTCTTTCTCTACCAGTTGCTCTCTCTCTTTCCTTTTTTCTTTCTTTCTTATCCGATCCTTATATGTATATATATATATATTTTTTTTCTTCTTATTATACATATATATATATACATATATATATTTTGATTTTTATTTCCTTTTTGATGTGACCGCATTAAAATCATCATAGCCACATTAAACCGCTACCTCGGTCCACGATGACACGCGACTCGAGGCGTCCCCGCTACCTCGGTCCACGTTGACACGCGACTCGAGACGCGTCCCCATTCATGTTTCGGCTCCCCGAATTCTCCGCGTATACGTTACTTGTAACACAACTCAATAATTAGTATTCTAATATCAAATTGGATAGTATTAAATAATACACACATCACGAGACAAATATCATACCACGGTGTCTCCACCCGAGATTCGGACATACGTGTTTCGACGAGTGGATCCCACATACGACCCCGACCCGGCACGTGGCACCCACAAGTCAAATTTTCGGGCGTTACGGTCTTCCCAACGAATTAGAATTTCGTCCTCGAAATTGACGCAATTCTCAAAGGAAGGCCATACCCACCCAGGCCATACCGCCCAAGGTCATACTCGCCCAGAGGCCATACCCCCATCTTACTCTGTAGGTTTGGGCTCCTCACGCGACAAGCTGGGCTCCTCTTTGACGAGTTGGGCTCCTCCGAGATCTCCTAAGTAAAGAACACACCATCGGCCTCCTCCTATCAATATATGCCAGGGCAACATCCTCGCAACATATATTGGACTATAAATGAACATGAGTCACATGATCCACCGTCACTAACATACTCATACCCGCGGTATGTCCGAGAGAATGTAAATAAATTTCTCCGATCGTCCGTCGATCTATCGTTCGAGTGGGTCTCAACCCAACTTATACCCTCTATCGAGGCGATGGATAGTAGTCGGAATCGACGGGGTAATAGCATGAACTCGCTCCCCGGCTCTGCTTGTGCTCGCTCGTCTTCTTTGTGAACACCGATTGGTGAAGTGACCTGGTTGTCCACACTCCCAAACAGTACGTTGAAATCCTGATCCAAGTCTTTGTCCTTGTCCTTGTGCATGACTAGACCTCTGTCCTTATGCATGACTAGACCTCTGTCCCTGTCTCGTGCACTTGATCGACCTCTCGACCTGTTTTACGGCCACGCCTCTCCCATCGACCCTCGATGGTACTAATGCTAAAGATCCGATGATCTTTGGTGGTGTAATTGCACTAGCGTACCTTTCTGCGCCGAACCATCTAACACTTTGGAGCAATATACGCCGTGTATGGTGAAAACGCAATACGCTCTGAGGTTGATCTCTTTGTCACGACCGTCTAACCCTCGCACTGAATGTGACGACGCCAATGATGCGACTAGTACTCCGATGCGCGTGCGCCAAAGCTCTCGCCAGCCATAGCCCTCTCATAGGCCTCCTGTAATGTGCTCGGAGCTGTCGTCGCTACAACAGAACCAATGGAGTCTAGTAGACCATGCACAAAGTAGTAAGCTTGGTCAACGTCAGTGTCGGCCGCACTCCCAGCATACTCCATCAAGCGTAAATATCGGTCCATATACTGCATAAATGACTCCTCGGTCCTCTGTCAAATGGTATGAAACTCAGTCCTCTTTCGGTTCTGGTTGTAGGAGGAATGTACTTCCCCATCATTGAGCCCACCCAAATCCTTGGCGTCCCCCTCGACGTCACCGTAGTGCGCAACCGGACATCGGCCTCGCCGACCGGTGGAGTTGATGATATACTCGCCGCATTTGCGCCGGTATGGCCGATACATCATGTATTTTCTCGTGGCTCCTCATATACCCCTCTCCACCTCGAGGTTAGTACCCCCGTGTAACTTCTCCGGATGATGCCTCCGAAACTCACGAGCATGCCTCGCCTCGGTAGCCCTAACACCGTATCAATCGGCGTGCTCGACGTTTCCTCACCGTGTCTAAGGTATATGAGATCTTATCTCGGCCGAACATGTGTCACCTCGGTCACTGCAGTCCCGCTGAACCGGAAGTTTTTCGGTGGGTTGTGAACCGTAAAAACACGCCCGGCTGAATAACTAGCGTTGGTGACGTAGACGACAACGGTGTAACTTTGTGCCCTTAACAATCGAAAAATCTCCCCGCGCTTGTTAGTAGTGCGATGTATGCGGTGCGATGTATGCACTCATCAAGACTCGCAAACCGCGAACTCAACCTCACGATCATTCCTAAACCCTGATGCAAACGTCGTCGCATTTTTCATAGCCACGAATCCTCGATATCGTATATATATTACAACACAACAAATATATCATATCGTATACATTTTTACAACATGCACTACTTGCACGTAAATTCCCTTTCGCACGTTTACTAACGCATCGAACAAATTTTAGCATGTAAGAATTCTTGAGATATACAATCTCATAGGATTTATACTTAGGTGGCCCCTAACTTTTAGAACGAATTTGCGGACTTTACCTCAACTCGTAACACTTAATTCATTTACAAGTCCCTAAAGGTGGTGATCGACTTCACCAACCCTGAGACGATAAATGCATAGTGTCACTAAAGTGGAGTTACTTGGGCTTCTGATCCAACACTACTACTCCAAAGCTATCGTCAAAGCTAAAGAGTCCGTACATGATGTAATCGGTAGCTCTTAAGTCATCTCAACACTCTGCTCCCTTAGAGCACTTCTTCGTCCTTTTTTTTTTTTTTTTTTCAAACTTTACTTTCCTATGTACTCCTATTCGATTTTCTTCTAGGGACGTATGCATAGGCAAAGTAATCAATTTCTCTGGATCCGATAAATTTATCGTCAATCCTTTTCAATTTACTCATCGTGTCTCACGTGATACACAAGAGTAAATACGACTATCAAAGTAGTTATATCGTATCTCTATCGATAGTAGTATAATACAACACATCAAATACTCTCCTCACTTCCCAACGAAGACTTAAGTCATGATCATAGGGTTCCACTCTAAGTTCAACCATTCCTAACTTCCGCTGGTTTGCGTCTCCATGGCTTGTGATTCAAATCAAGAGTCGAGTATTTAAAACCTCGGCTCTGATACCAAATGTGACGGCCCCAATTTCCCATAAACTGGACCCCGCCCGGCCTAAACCCACGTGGACCCCCAAGCCAGTCTCGCAAGGTCAACGCAGACCTAGTCGACCTTCCAATCCTTCATTATACGTAAATTCACAATTTTAAGTCTAGTTATTCATATTTTGCAAGTTTTACAAATTAGCGGAAGCAATAAATTAAATAACTCAACATTACTATAAAAACGTTAGACAACCTAATTGTGGAACCCCGCATAACTATATCATCATTGGAGGAGAGTAAATAAAAGATATACAAAATAATCACCTAGCTATGGAGCTTTCCCCTTGTTGGACCGTAGATCTGCACTCAGTCAAACCTAAAAATGACGAGCATAGGTAAGTAAAGCCAGTAGGACATATACAACATTTCGAAATGCAACTAGAACAACCGAATTCATGCAAATAGAAAGAAAGGAACGTATAACGCATGAATATAAAAGACTGTAAACAAATCAATCGATGAGTGAGGCTAAATAGCAAGGAGTCCCGACCAAAAGATCGTTAAGTCGCGACAAAATCCCAAAGAGACTTGGGTTTAGGACGAGACCCCCGCTCCCACCCTAACCCTTGCGACTATGAGATATCCACGAGACCGGATAAGAGCCCCCAACGTACACTCAATTGGGAGATATCGACGACGTCCGTATAAGAGCTCATATCGCGATAAATAGTAACCATGACTCGCTTGCCAATGGACCCACTCAATCAATAACAATTCCAAAGATAGCTATCATCACAAAGCGATGAACAACAATAATTAATAAAGTGAAAGGAAGCTATCGCCAAGCATGAACAACAATAGCCAATGGAGTGAAATGAAATACTTGTACAAGTCCTCACCGGTTTACTTACCTCAAGAATGTCCCGTTCACGCCACGATATGCGCACCCGACACCCGACTATACCTCATAAGTTCCTGATGTCTTTATACCATTTACATTACTTACGTCATTCACATCAATATATTCGCGATTAAAACTGCAAATTCCATAATAAAGGCAACGAAATGCACAAGATGGTGTAGGACCTCACCACGGCCCACGCCTCTCGTCTCCTTTGCGAGCAACTCATCGCGTCGTCGAGCTTCGTCGAAGTCGCGACGCTTTGTCCACTTGTTGTTGTCTCGTCGGGGATCGAATGCGCCGTTGATCCATGCCGTTCAACTGCGCGCGCGCTGCGTCGCCGCCGCATGTTGCCTCGTAGGTGCCGGCCGTCATCGCGCGCTGCTCGCCATGTCGCGCATGCTTGCCGCCGTGCCTCGTAGGCTGCGCGCGCGCGCCGCCGCCTGTCGTCTCTCCGCCGCCGCGTCGCCGCACACCGCTTGGCCGCGCCGCCAGAGCCATCGTCATTCTACGCGTCCGCGAGCCCGCCGGTGTCCGCCATGCGCGATCGCCGCGCGCCAAACCTTTGTTGCAGTAACCGAGCCGCCGCTTGCTTCTTCGTCGCGAGCCGTGTGCCGACGCCACCGCGCCGCCATTGTCGCCGTCGTCTCTCTCCCTCTCTCTCGCCATCTCTTGCTCTCCCTCTTCTTCGCCTCTCTTTCTTTCTCTACCGTTGCTCTCTCTCTTCCTTTTTTTTTCTTTCTTATCCGATCCTTATATGTATATATATATATATATTTTTTTTTTTCTTCTTATTATACATATATATATTTTGATTTTTATTTCCTTTTTGATGTGACCGCATTAAAATCATCATAGCCACATTAAACCGCTACCTCGGTCCACGATGACACGTGACTCGAGGCGCCCTGCTACCTCGGTCCATGTTGACACTCGACTCGAGACGCGTCCCCGTTCGTGTTTCGGCTCCCCGAATTCTCCGCGTATACGTTACTCGTAACACAACTCAACAATTAGTATTATAATCTCAAATTGGATAGTATTAAATAATACACACATCACGAGACAAATACCATACCTCGGTGTCTCCACCCGAGATTCGGACATACGTGTTTCGACGAGTGGATCCCACATACGACCCGACTTGGCACGTGGCACAAGTCAAATTTTCGAGCCGTTACACGATCATACTTTGATAGAATTGAGGAACGAGACTCGTTTGGTTATCATCCCTGCGCATGAGTCCTTATCATTGATTACTTACCATTTTCGGAGAACGTTATCTGATTATGGTCGGATAACAAAAATGAGATGGATTCACTGCTGTATTTAAATTCCTTTGATTATATTCTTCATTTAATCTCTTGGATTATTATGCATTTGATTATTATAGGTGTATTGGATAGTGTGAGATTTATTTATCTGACATTATCGAATTGTTATAATTGGATAATGAGAGGTTCTAGCGGCGACAAAGGAAAGGAAAAACTTTTCGACTATATGTGACATGCTTAGCTCTTTTCTCTATGTATGTATTGATTTTTGAATATATTATATTTTATAAATGGGTTTATGGGTTCAAGTATGATTATTATATCCTTTGGAACGGTTGGAACAATTTTAGGATGAATTGAAATAAATTTTGGAATTAAGGTAATAATGGTTTAAGAATTTTATCTCTTATATTAGGATAGAATGAGTAAATAATTTTTGTAATGCAATATATATTGTTATGAGTGGATTGTGAGTCATTTGATATTTCCACCAAAGCTGAGCAAGTTTTGTTGAAGATTTTTGAAGACCGAAATTTCCAGTATAGGCTTAGAAACAGAGGTGGTGGCGTCGAAAACTTTTTACGAAATTTCGAGGATTATCTAATTCATCTAAACGAACTTTAAGGTTTAAGATTCAGTTTAGAATCCTTTGTGGTTAATAAAGTTTTATAATTAATAATAATAAGATCTTAATATTAATTGTTTATTGATGGAGAGATAAAAACAACTAGATTATCTAAGGTTAAGGTAATCTAGGTCGGTTAGATGCCCTAATTAGGTGGAGTCTGACAGTCCACGTAAATCTAGGATGGACAGGGCCTAGTTTGTGAGGATTGAGGCCGTCACAGTTGGTATTAGAGAGTAGGTTTTTGCCTTAACTCTTGAGAAGCCCACAATTGACTAAAGTTTGGAAACAACTTTAGAGTTAGGACACAAATTGAACTTAGAGTGGAAACCCTATAATCCTGACTTAAATTCCTAGTTGGGAAGGGAGGCGAGTTGAGAAAGAAAAAACAAGAAAATCTAAGTTTATGTGTTATTTGATGAAGTGTACTATACTATATATCGGTAGCTATAACGCTAATCAAAGCTCGCTTTCATTGTAGATCGTGATGGCCGATCAGCTTAAGTTTTATAGCAGTAGTGGGATTCTAGCCGAGAGGTTTGAGGAGTTGTCCCAACAGGTCGTGGCACATGCACAACAACTTGAAGAGATCCTTAGGATTTTGAAAGTACAGGTTACACCTTCACCTGCACCATCTTTGTCATTAGTACCTACTACTCAAGAGGCGAGTGCGTCTACAATAAAGGCCACTCCCACGACTTATATCATACCAGTAATGCATATAGCGACAATAGTAGAAATGGTACAGGGAGAGACTGCACCGTCTATGCCTTCCTATATGAGCATTTGGGTGACCGCACAAGCTAGACAACATCGCGAGTTCAAGCGACACATGACAAGTCAATAACTGGACATATTTTATAGTATAATATAAGTTGATTTTAGATGAAAATATTACACTGGTTATTCTCTTGTTTTTATGATTTTAGGATTTAATGAGGAAAAGTAAAGAAATGGAAGAAAATGAGATTAAAAATGAAGAATTTGGTTAAGTGCATCAAAAGGTGTAGTGCAGTGCAGCAAAAAACCAGTGATTTGAATTAACACTAGGAATCGTTGTCTAAATCGGCAGTAGAAAAGCCACCGATTTGGTAAATACACTAAGTATCACCAGCTAAATCGATGGAGCACATAGAGCCATTTCCAGTTATTTACTCAGCAATTTGTGTACAAAATGGAATCGTTGACAAATCGTTGAAGTCGGTTACTAGTTTTTTAGATTAATATGAATATATCTATGATTTGTATACGTTAGGAAACTATAAATAAGATCCTAGGGCTTCAAAATTAAGTTCCCTCTTTTTTTTTAAACAAGTTTAGGAAAGCCATTATTTAGTTATGATTGAGTTTATGTTTGAAGCTACATTGGAGCTTTGTTTAATTCATTAAGAGTTATTTTTTAATTATGTATTTTTATTATATTATTGTGTTATTTATTTCCAGCATGAGTGAGTAGTTTATCAATCTAAACAAACCCTAGACATTTATATACTTTGGATTGCAAGTTGGTTATAGTTAAGGAATCATGTACTTAATGCTTTAAATCTATTCATATACGTCAATCACAGATTTAACAAGTTGTTTTTGTGTATTACAACTGATGAAGATTGATATTGCATGCATAGTGCGCAATATGTATTGTGGTATTTTGATTTTTATTCTATGTTTATAGTTATTGTCAACAATTATAGAAGTAATAACCAGGATTATTCTACAGGGCTTTTTCAAAGTAGATGTTCTAAGTTGATTGTGTTCTTGTTTATTATGCGGCTTCGATTAATTTTGGCTTAGATTAGACAAGATTCTCATTGAGTATTAATGCTATCGTATTTTTATGGTGTTGCGTTTTACCCAATAGGTAGATTTACAATGATAAAATGTGGCTTTTCCATTGAATTTAAGAAAATCGGTGGTTGGCTAAAGGCTATCAACCTATTATGAATTATGATTTAATGATTCCAAGATTCCATGTGTTACAATTATAACTATAGTATGAAGTGATGTTATGTTCTAATGTTTGAATGCAATCCAAGTATATTACATTGTTTAATGGGGGTTTGTTTAGATGTTTGTTTAAGATATTTATATTATATTGAGTTTGAGTATTGTTTAATTTAGTTTGCATTGAATTGTTTGAATTAAGTTAGTTAATTTAGTTAATAAAGTTAATAGTTATAGTTTTTAGTTATTTAGTATTTCAATTCCCGTTTACTTAGATTAACTAAATTAAGAAAAACAAGAGAAAAGTACTTTCTTTTGAAGTTTGCAAAATCCTTGTGGAGATGATATTTTGCTTATCACTACTACAAGTTATAAATATACGAGAAATTTATTATGCATGCTTGACACGTGTCAATTCTTGGCGCCGTTGCTGAGGATTTTAATATAATTTCTTAGGAATCTTTCTCGTTGTATGTCATATAATATAATGGAAGACGAGCAAGAACTTAATTTTAGGCAATATGATAAAAATTTAGTGGCTTATGAACCAATGTGCATCGATTTTCCTATAGAATCATGGACTTTGAATTAAAGTTTGGACTCATCAAATCTTTACCACACTTTCATGGTAAAGATGATGAAGATCCTCGAACATTTATTAGGGAATATATATAGAGTAAATGCGATGAAACCTAAGGATGTATAGCTTGAGTATGTTAAACTAAAGCTTTTCCTTCTTCATTAAAATGTCAAACTCTATATTGGATTTTCTATCTTCCTCCAAACTCCATAACCACTTGATCTAAAATATTACAAGCTTTTATAAATAAATGCATCCCAGCACGCAAAACTAGTTTACAAAGACAAAGAATTAGTAATGCTAGGATGGAAACTGAGTAGACCTTTAGTGAGTTTTAAGATAGATATTAAAGATTGATCTTATTATGTCCACAACATCGATTTTTAGAAAGAGTTTTAATGCAATATTTCTATGAAGAACGAAGATTTTTAGATACAGTATGTGGAGGATCTTTATTCAAACAACACTAAGCTATAAAAGCTATTAACAAAATGGCTAAACAATCTAAGCAATATGGTTAAAATAATAGACCCATAAAGGAGATACTTAATCAAGAGAATAAAAGAAAATCGAACATATCTGATGATAAAATTGATGAATTAAAAAGCATGGTTAAGCTATTACTAAGAGATAGATCAATCTAAGTGAAACTTTGTGCTTTTGTAATAATAATAATCATCATGATAATGAATGCCCTTTAATGCGAGAAGACAAAATTGAAGAAGCTAATGTGATGATGAATCATTATGGTGGAGTCACTAAACTTAATTATAACTCTAATGATTATACAAATTATCTACAACCAAATATAGAAAGTGGTTTAAATAACCAAAGTTATCAATGGTTTAGGTCACTTACATGGATTGAAAGGACTATTCAATTAGAAAACTCAAACAAGGAGCAAAATCAAATAATCCAAGTCTTAAAAAGTGATATTAATTAATTGAAAAATCAATTAAGTCAAACGAACCAACAATTTAATACATTCATTAATCAAACTAAAACACATACTCAAATTGTTCCTACTAGTTAAGCACAAGTTAATGTTTTATTTAATGATAATGAGAAAGACACACATATACCCGAAAAGACACCTAAAAGAGGTATTAAGAAAAAGAAAATACAGAAAACTATTGAAGAAGAAGAAGAAGAAGAATAAATGATGTCTAATGTTATTCCTACTAAAGAATGGATGGTTGAACAATTGAAATATATACATTTTCTTAAAAGGCTATACCCATGGTATTTAGCTAGAGTTGAAACATATGAAAAATCTTTATGAAAGTCTAAAATAATTGATAAAAATAAAAATGATAAGATTTTTGATAATTTGAATGAAGATATATATATATATATATATATATATATATTCTACCGTTCCACAACGATTAGCTAACGCTAGGAAGCAAGAAAATAATGAAGACATTCTTGAAACATTTAGGAAAATATAAATCAATAAACTAATGATGGAATCAATTAAGCAATTTTCTAACTATGATGATGTTTTGAAAGAATTCTCTAAATCTAAGGATAAATTTTTAGAAGAATTTAAAGAAAACTTAGGACAAAAGGCGTCTATTTTAATTAAAAAGAAAATACATGAGAAATGTTATGATCCATGAAGGCTTGGAATACCTATTACAATAGGAACTTCTTATATATACTTCACTATGCATGATCTTAGAGCATCAATTAATGCGATGTCCCTTAAAATCTATGAATTATTAAAAATAAGTTCGTTAATTAAAATACATATTAATCTTCCTTTGGCTAATAACACATAAGTTAAGCCTTATGGTTTATTAGAAGATGTTTTAGTAAAAGTATATAGATTACTTAGTATTCCCTACTGACTTTTATGTCATGAAAATGAGAGATTCAATATTATCTAATTCTCCATTTATATTATTAGGAAGACCTTTATTAAAACTGCTAAGGCTTAGTTATATATCTTTGAAAGAACTATGTTTATGGAATTTGAAGACAAAATTGTCATTTTCAAATTCAATAATCAGGATAACCATAATGATTCTAATGAATTGCTTAGCAAAGAAATTAAAGATAATGATTCGTTAAAATTAAATCCTTATAATAGTCTAAATACTGAAGTTTATGCAATCAATGCAGTAAAGATGGAAATTGAAAATGATATTTCAAAGAAGGAAAAAGTTGAAGACACCCATAATGATAAGAAAATAAATCAAGAATGAAGAGTTCGACAAATGGAAATTAAGGAAAATACAATCAAACCCGAAGATTCAAGTGTTAAAAATGATATTAAGAAAAAAATGTTGAGTTCAAATCCTGTAACGCTGCATGATCTTGGTGGTGTCAATTTAAATATTAAGATAGTAAGGGGACTCAAGCTTTATAAAAGAACTAAAAGAAATAACTAATAAGAATAAGATTGATAAATCAAGAAACATAACATTCTCCATTGTTATCAATAGTAAGAAATTCGAGAATGTCAAATGCGATTCAAACACATCATATAATACCCTACCTTTCTATTATCTTTTAAAACACAATTTTCCCAGTTGGAAATATGATAAAGATCATAATATTATAGTTTCTTCTATTGATGGATCTATAATAGTGAATAAGGGTATACATAGAGATGTGAAAGTTAAAATTGGAAAATTTAGTTTCTTTTTAGATTTCATAATTCTGGATCATGAACCAGAGGATGTTGTAGGTATTACATTAGGAGAACCTTTCCAAACAACTACTAATGCAACACTTAACGTATCTAAGAAAATTATCAAAATAATAGTTATGAATGAGGAGATTGTTTTTAAACATGGTATAGAAAAACAACTTCTTAATTTAGAACCAAATTAGGACTGCGTGGTTCAGTCAAGCCAAGGACAGAAAATAAAAGCGCTCTATGGGAGGCAGCCCATAATTTATCTTTAATTTATGTATTAGTATAAGAATTAGTTAGTTGTTTTTATATTCTCTCTACTTTTGACTCTTATAATTGAGATATTTTAGGAATTTAATTCCAAAATAATTTCATATAAGGGTGGTTGATCGAGTCAATGTCTTTCAGTATTATATTGCCTTTATGCATTAGGTTTTATGTTTGTCAGTTATTTATAGTAATGAAATTAATGTTTAGTACAAATCATAGTCAAATTTTGATAATTCTGAATAATTCTATGTTTTTATTGGACATAAATGTGATAAATATATATGAAAGAATCAATTAAATTGAAAAAATAGTCAAAATAGGCCAGCAATTTCCTAGCTATTCTAGTTTGTACTGGAATTCGCAAAGAAAATCGCAATCGATTTGCAAAATTTTTAGTGTAATTTCAAGTCAGTGATTTGTCAGCGATTTACACTTGTAACTAGGATTCAATGAACTAGTCACTAGGCCACCGAGGCTCATTTTCAATGATTTACACAGCGATTTCATATCAAATAAATCCCGATTCACTGAGATTGAGTACACGTTTTTAACTACAAAAACCTAAAATCGCCACATTTATTCACTTCACACTCACAACTCATTGCAACTTTTCAATCAAAAGACCAGATTTTCAACTAGATTCAACTTTCCAAAGCTAGATTTTAGTGTATTTAAATGATTCCCACCTCAATCTTCGCACATTCTGTAACGACCCAAAATCTCTAACCGTGTTTAATTCCTTAAACAAGATCAACGACCCGTACTGTGGGACCCACACCGTGATATGTCCATTGATCGAGGCAAGGGCCGAGGTATATTTTAATTTTGTTGTGATGTATGCCTAGTGTATTGTATATGTGTAGACTATTAAGTCAATTTATACGGGTGTATAGATATCGAGACGAGCGTGAACGTACCTCGAGTCGCGTGTCGACGTGGGACCAAGGTAGCGACTTATGGGGTAATCTTTAGTACTTAAAGGTAAATGTGAGGTTATGTTGGTTTCTAAGTGGCTAATGTGGTCACATTTAAATAGAAACCATTAATATGCCTAAAGTTGGAAAATAAAACAAGAAACACAAGATGTGCATCGAGACACGCATTAACTCATCATGAGATAATCTGTCAACATGTTGAGTTACTCAATGGTGACTTGAGGGACAAGTGGGACAAGGTGGTCCATGAGATGAGCCTCGAGACACGTGTGCACACAATGATCAATGTCTAGCATTCAAACATATCATAATGGTTAAATGTGTATATAAGTCAATGATTTTTTGTTTTTTTATCTCATCAAATCGGTAGGAAAGAAAGGAATGAGAAAGAAGAGAGATTCTAGAGTGCTTGGAGATGAGGAAGGAGAAAGAAGTGTGTAATTGGAGGGAGAAGTTGTAATTGGTGAGCTTTGAGGAAAGAAGAAGAACAACAAGTTAAGTAACTTTTCCACACCATACACTTGTGATTTCATACAAATTGACGTTGTTGTTGCTGTTGTGTGTTGGGATAGGTGTTAGGGACCTTATGTAATGTGTATGAGGGTCCTTAAGGCAATAACATAGCCTATGTGTGGCAAAAACCCAGAATTCGAAGTGTAGAATTCTGGGTTCTGCTGCACATAGCGCGCTAGATATATGAATTAGCGCACTAATGTCAAAAGTTAGCGCGCTAACATTGAGTAGCACGCTAGACAGCCGAGGTAGCGCGCTAATGTGGCAATTAGCGCGCTACTGTTCAAAATTAGCGCGCTAATTACCCAGCCAGTACTAAAAATCAGCCAAGTCCAAAAATGGTCTAACCACTATAACACTCTAACACCAGTCAAACAACTCTAGGGGACTAAGCGGAGATCCCGGGGAGTTTGGGCACGCATTTCGGAGTGTCGAGGGATCAGATAGGCTAGGACGAGTGTGTGAATTGTAAGTAAAGTTGTGAGAATCATATATTACATTTCATTCTCTTATTGGTTTATGGTCTACTTGTAGACATTGCTACTTGTAATCTCACATCATGTTGTTCTTGTTTCTATTCATGATTGAATATTGTGACATGATGCCTTGTGATGTGTTTCATTGATCCCAATTCCTACTTTTGATGTCATTTTTGATAAAAAAAAATTGATGAAAAGCATGCTATTGGGATAACTTGAACTTGATTAGACTTGTATTCTATTTCCTTAGGGCTTTGTATCCTACCTTGTTTTGGAATCTTAGAGATTTGGAATTATTTTTCCTTGAAACTAAAGTAGGGATTATCTAGTGTCCATTGCACGAGAGATGTGCGGTTCACGGGGACATGGGTCTACCGGGACTCACCACTACACTTGCGAGACACACGAGTTATGTGACTCAGGGTGGTCGGCAAGAATAAGATTGATGATGTATACGCGTAGAGCGCAGCTCCGCTATTTGTGTGAGATATGTTGAGTGCAGCTCCATATAGTAGTGGAAATGGTTTGGTGATAGGTTCTCACTGCCGATCGGACATTGATCATCTCAACTTAGCCTGTGTCAGTCTCTATATTTTTAACTGTGGTATTTAATTGTATTACTTGTTTCAGCAATTTATTTCGCTATTTATGCTTTTAAATACCATTCTTTTATTTTAGAAATGTGGCATAGAATTCTCCGATTATTACTTAAATATTACTATACTCACCGTCTAGTTTGTGACGGTGGGTGTAGGTCCGTCGAGCAGCGGCGGCCGGGAAAGGAGAAGATCAACGACTTCCTATGAGCAATTTTGGCGATTCTCCTATCTTATCATGTATGACTCGACTTTTGTTGTATTATTACTGTATATTTTTGTACATTGGGTTGAGTGTATATGTTCCCCATTTTTTGGAGACTTAGATATAAATGCATGTGATGCTTTATATTCCTGGTTTCCCACATTTAGGAATTTTGAATAATGAAAGCTTCTGCATAATCTTGAAAATACATGTTAATATGTAATCACATGAAAATGTTAAAAGAATTTTAATTAACTTTGACTTTAATAATATATTGTAACATGTGATTGAGGAATATAGGGATGAAAGGCTGACTAATACGTAATTAAGTCTTACGTGGTTGGGATTAAGGCTTGATTATGAGATTAGGTCGGGCGGTGCCCTGTTTTGTAGTTGGGGCCGTCACACGTTCAATTTAAAATTTGGTGAGTTTTAAGAGTGTAGAGCCAACTAGGGCTTAACAAAGGGGAATTCAAAGTTGGAGCTTAGAGGAGTGTTTAAGTAAGTAATCAATGACAACTCTATCCTTTTATCGATTATATTTTTAGTTGCTCATGGATTTTTGGATTTTTATCTAGGTTAGAGCCTAAATTTTGAAATTCTTGCTCAAAAATTGGTTTTGATGTCGAATGTTTTCAATTATAATACTAGTATGAGAGAGGTGTGATATTTTGTTTGTTGATATCGAATTTTTGAATTATTTTTAGTATATGACGAATAGGCTGATTTTATACGCAAAATAATTTGAGACTAAGATTCAAATGAGTTTGGGGGTTTTTGTGTTTGTCTATCGCATGACTTGAATTACTTACAAACGAGTTTATTTATTTATTGATTATCCAATTTATGATTATATCAATTCGTTTATGCTTCACAAGGTATATTTGTATTATTGGAAACTCGATTTAATTTTTAAACATTGAGGATAAAGTTTGAAATGAGTTTGGGGTATTTTAGATGAAGCATAGCAATAATAATAGCAAGGAAAGAGAAAGGTAGAAAACAAGTTCATAAATTGATGCAAAGTTCGAACTTTTGATCCAATATTCAAGAGAGTTGATGAAATTTTTCAAAATTTCTTCCGAATTCAAGTAAGTATGAATTTCATTTTACTTTATTTTGAGTTAGGAATATAATATAATGGGATGGATGTATAATAGATGTTTGAATGGAATTGATGTTTTATTACTTAAATGAATTCTATGATAGAAGGAATCAATTTTTATACTTTTTTTATTAACTTTACTAGTTGATGTATACACTAAATTGAGTTCCTTGAAAATGGGTTGAAGATCAAAACAATAGTGCAAGATGAACAAGACATATTTCTAAGAATCTTGTGATACAAAGGCTATTGATTAAATATTTTTATAGTATATATAGAAAGCTATTATACCACAATTGAAAGAAGAAATGAGTTAGAAACTAATGAATTTCTATAAGTTAGAAATAATACTTTCTTCAACTTTAGTGGATAGCGAGAAGTGTTAACAATTGTTTACAAATATATAGAGAGTCCTATAGATTCCATAAGAAATGGAGAAAGGAATCTATAGTGGAAAAATTGTGAGAATGTCTATAAGTAATGGAGCAGGGACTTAAAAGCAAAAATGAAATATATATAATAAAGAAATAATTAGGATGGAGTAGAAAAAATTAGAGATGAAAAAGATGGATGTTCTTTAACTATTCAAAGAAAAGATTTAGCTCGAGTGCTTAAAATTAAAGTTGAGTGAAGTATTTCTTAATATAACACGCTTTAAATAATATATTCATTAGTATCTTGGCAAAATTCCTATTGATTTTGATTGTGGTGCTATTATAAAGTATTTTCTAAAATTAAGATAATCTTGTGATTTTTGTGTTTTGAGATTCTATACTAGTCATCGTAAACTTGATGTTTGTCAGTGGAGATTGATAAAACATATATTATGTACTGACCTTGCTATTGAACTTTAAGTTCTAAAGGGTGTTGCATTGGGTGGTTGAGTTATTATTAAGGGATGTTTCATTTTGTCTAAATCATTCTATTCTATCATAACTTTCATTTACTTGTGGATAATATGTTTCCATTTGAAAATCACTTATATTTTAAAATTTCTATTATTTAAATTTTAGATGATTAGATTGAAATCAATTTATAAAGAATGAAAAGAGAATATGAATAAGAGTATTCTTTTGCTCAGGACAACAAAGTGCTGAGTTTGAGGGTATTTGACAAGTCAATAATTATACATATTTTATAGTGTAATTTAGGTTGATTTTAGATGAAAACGATGATATTACCCTTGGTATTCTCTTGTTTTTGTGATTTCAGGATTTAATAAGGAAAAGTGAAAAAATGGAAGAAAATGAGATTAAAAGTGAAGAATTTGGTTAAGTACAACAAAAGGCGCAGTGCAGTGCATCAAAAAGCTAGCGATTAGCCAGCGATTTGGATTAACATAAAGAATCGATGCCTAAATTGACAGCAGAAAAAGCCAGTGATTTTCCAGTGATTTGGGTAATACACTAAGGATCGCCAACTGAATCGGTGGAGCACAAAGAGCTATTTTCGGTGATTTACTCAACGATTTGTCTACAAAATGGAATCACTGACAAATCGCTGAAGTCGGTTACGAGTTTTTTAAGATTAATATGAAGGATTTGAGTTTATCTATGATTTGTATACATTAGGAAACTATAAATAGGATCCTAAGGTTTCGAAATTAAGTGCCCTTTTTTCTTTAAACAAGTTTAGGAGATCCATTGTTTAGTTATTATTGAGTTTATGTTTGAAGCTACATTGGAGCTTTGTTTAATTCATTAAGAGGTATTTATTTAATTATATTTTTCTATTATATTATTGTGTTATTTATTTTTGGTATGAGTGAGTAGTTTATCAATCTAAACAAACCCTACATGTATATACTTTGGATTGCATGTTAGTTATAATTAAGAAATCATGAACTTAATGCTTTAAATCTATTCATATACGTCAATCATGGATTTAAAAAGTTGTTTTTGCGTATTACAACAAATGAATATTGATATTGCATGCATAGTGCGTAATATGTATTGTGGTATTTGGATTCTGATTCTATGTCTATAGTTATTGACAACTATTATAGAAGTAGTAACTATGATTAATCTATATGACTTTTCTCGAGTGGATGCTTTAGGTGATTATGTTCTAAGTTGGTTATTATGCGGCTTCGATTAATATTGACTTAGATTAGCCATGATTTTCATTTAATGTTAATGCTATAGTATTTTTATGGTGTTGCGTATTATCCAATGGGTAGATTTACAATGATCAGAATATGGTTTTTTCATTGAATTTATAAAAAATTGGTGGCTAGCTAAAGGCAATCAACCTATTATGAATTAGGATTTAATGATTTCAAGATTCCATGTGTTACAATTATAATTATAGTATGAAGTGATGTTATGTGCTAGTGTTTGAATGCAATCCAAGTATATTACATTATTTAGTGGGGGTTTGTTTAGAAGATTGTTTAAGATATATATATTATATTGAATTTGAGTATTGTTTAATTTAGTTTGCATTGAATTATTTGAATTAAGTTAGTTAATTTGGTTAATAAAGTTAATAGGTATAGTTTTTAGTTATTTAGTATTTCAGTTCTCGTTTAATTAGATTAACTAAATTAAGAAAAACAAGAGAAAAGTACTTTCTTTTGAAGTTTGCAAAATCCCAGTAGAGATGATATCCCGCTTATCACTACAATAAGTTATAAATATACGGGAAATTCATTTTGCACGCATGACACATGTCAACACAGGCCAGTTGAGTTTTATGGTGGCACGACTCTTGAGGTTGCTGAGAAATTTATGAAGAGCCACAAGAAGATCCACAATATTCTAGCAAATACGGAGCACATGAAAGCGTCTATATCATCTGAGTCGTTGTTTAGAGAGGCGGATGATTGGTAGCGCAGTGTGGTAGCAACCAGAAGAGCGCCCAAGGATTGGGCAGAGTTCAAGAGACAATTTAACTTGAAGTATTTTCCTCATTTAGTCATGAAACATAAGAGAGCTGACTTCCTGTCTCTGACATAACATCCGAGGGAGACCGTGATGCAGTATATAGGCTGATATTTACAACTATTACTTTATGTCGGTGGTATAGTAGACACCGACGGAGACTAGGCACATTACTTTGTGGAGGGTCTTCACCGAGAGATTAGAAGCGAGGTAGTCACCACGGAGCCGGAGACGCTTCAGAGAGACATGAGCAGAGTTTAGCTCCTGAGACTTACCTTAGTACACATCTCGTTCAAGATAATGTGCCGCCAATCGAGGCACTGTCAGGGCAAAGATTAGGGCAAGATGGAAAATGAAGAGGAACTATGACGATGATGAGGTTAATGATGTAGAGATGGTTGCAACACCAAGACAGTTAGTATCCAAGGTGGCAGTCCTACGTACTTCAACACCTAGTTTTGTCAGTCAATTACCTAGGGGAGTACAGTCGATGCAATAAAAGAAGATGAGTACCCAAAGCAGAGGCAATAGATCACAAGGGTAAAAGATATGTTATCATTGTAAACAACCGGGACATATTGCAGCTAATTGTTCGCATTTGGCGAGTATGCGGCAGGGCAACACTCAGCCGCACGCGAGAGAAAGAACCCATATCGTTAGAGATCCTGATCCAGAGCTAATGTGAGACACTACTGCAAGTATGATTTATTTTAGTGTCTTGGCATGAGTGTAAATGATGGATCCATAGTGTAGATATGTCATGAGTGACTATGTATGAGTCCATTAATAGAAATGACATAAAAACAATTATTAAATAACTTTGTGTTAGTCCGTAGTCCAAATCGGTCTTTTGAACTATTAGTAAAATGACTCTGTGTGAGTCTAGAAGTCAGACTAAAGTTTAACCAATAACTGAATTACTTTATTTAAGTCCACACTTCAAAGGGAGGTATCGAGCTGTGTGCATTGACTATGAGTGAGTCCCTCATTTAAAGTTCAGATATTGAGCTGTGTGCGACAACTTTGTGCGAGTCCCTCCTTCAAAGTTGAGATAAATAGCTGTGTAAGAAGACTCTGTGTGAGTCCATCCTTCAAAATGAGAAAATAAGGTTGTGTGCGATGACTTTGTGTGAGTCGATCATTTGAAGTTGATAAATGAAGTTGTGTGCATTGACTATGTGTGAGTTCAAACTTCTAAGTGGGATATCAAGCTGTGTGCATTGGTTCTGTATGAGTCCAAACTTTGAAATGAGGTATCGAGCTGTGTACATTGATTCTTTGTGAGTCTACCATTAGAAATGAGATATCGAGCTGTGTGGGTTGACTCAGTATGAGTCCGATATCAACCTAAAAGACTCAATGTGAGTCCAAGATTAGTGGAATGATCCTAAACTATTCGATTTGGATGTGTGCCCATAGTTTAATTAGAGCGCTCAAGTCCTCTTAGTTACGTTAGGATGAATCCACATGAGAAAAAGTGAAGGGACCGGTTCACTAGTACTTCCTCGTTGTGTGCTTCTGGTAAGATTTCACGGAAGTTAAATTTAATTTCAAGGGCAAAATTTTTATTAGTTGGGAAGGCTGTAATAGCCTTAAAATATTTTATTTGTGGATAATGACGTATATTTCCTATTTATACTTGTGCGTAAAATTTTATTAATTTAGATTTTCTATTATGCAAGCGAGACGTGTTTTCTAGATGCGTGCGACGAGATGGGTACGACGAGACTTGAGTAGATTCCAAACTTAGCACAAAATATGACTTGATATTATAAAGCTAAGTTAGTAGAGTTATCTAAATTAATTAGATTCATAAGATGGGTAAGCCTAAAATTTAGAGAATTTAAGATCTATGAGAACATTACTTTAAGGCCTAGGTGTGCCTAGTGATACAAAAATGAGGGAAATCCTAGTAGATGAGTGGTAATCCAGGGATGCATGTAGAGATATAAAAATTACCCTCGATTTTCATAGAGATGGGAATAACTAGGAGTTAAGATAAAAAAGAAAACTAATATATATATATATAATGAGGCTTTGTTGTTCATGCAAAAAAAAATAGATACTTAGAGAAATTGAGAGTGAGAGAGAGCTTAAGGAATAAGAGGATTTTGCTGGAAATTCAGAACTTGAGAGTTTGGAGGCTAAATTGGGTGTTAATTTATTAAAGAAACAAGCAACCATCAAGAACTAGGGGTGAGCATCGGTTTCTGAAAAACCGTCCAAACCGCCCAAATCGCATGGTCTGGTCTGGTTTTTAGAACTCGCGGTTTGGGGGTCATTTGAAAAACTTAAAAACCGCATAATCGCTGTTTGGTCGCGGTTTTCATTTTAAAAAACTCGCGGTTCACCAAACTAAGGGTATTTTAGTAAATACCTTACATTTACAACTCAAAACCTTAAAACTTAAAAGAAAAAGAAAAACTTTTTTCTTTGCTCGATCTTGTCCTCACTCATAAACATCTCACCGCCGACGCCCAACCATTTGCCCTCCCCATGGCTCCCACCACCGCTTATCGCCGTCGCCTCTTACCAATCGTCGCCGCCTCCCACCTTGCCAACCATCAAAGCCTCCATCTGCGTCCACCGTGCCTCGCACCGCCTCCTCCCCACCGGTCCCGCCTCCACCGCCGCCTCGCACCGCTTACGCCTCGATCACTACGAGTCCCACCACCGCTTCCTACCAACAAGGTTGCCTCTCACGCCACCTCCTACTACTAGTGACCAATAGCATTACAAGAGAGGTAATTATATCTAATGTTACGGCTTTGAGTACCAAATAATTGGTCTCACTTGACAAATTTTTTGGTTTCGCTTTGAATGTTGAATGTTCTAGCTTTGAATGGTTTAAATGTTTTTTCATGTTTTTTTCATGTTTTGGCTTTGAATGTTTAATGTTCTATCTATGGCCTTCCTATTAAGTTCCATAATCTTCTCATCCGTTTTCTTTCTTTTTTGGTGTTTGAATGCGACAAAGATACTATATGCAATATTATTTTATGGTATGTAATATGTATGATTGTTTTCTTTTTTATTTGTTTGTTGTTGTTTTTTTTGTTAAAATGGGTTGCGAAAAAGCTGCGAAACAAAACAGACCAAACCGCGCAAACCGCGGGCGGTTTAGGTGCGGTTTTGATGGTTCGCGGTTTGGTGGTGGTTTGCAAATCGGCCAAACCGTGAACCCTCGGTTTGGTCGCGGTTTGATGGTTTTCACCACCAAACTGCAGCTTGCCCACCCCTATCAAGAACCCTAGCTAGGTAAGCATTCCTTCCTCATGTTCATGATTCAAGTCAATTCAAATAGAGGCTTGTATTTAAAACATAATTTTGAGTGTTTGAATCTCTTCCTCACTTACATCGAGTTCCAATAAACTTTATTTTTTCAATGGATGGTTGAATTTTCAAAAGGGTTTCAAAGTTTTGCTTTCAATTGTAAGTTTTTTGTTTCATGAATGTTAAATCTTGTGGTATATTCATATTAATGATGGAATTATGATTAATGGAATGTATATGTTATTTATGAGGGGGTTGAATCTCTATTGAGGGAGTTTTGGGTGATGGAGACGACCTAGGTGGGGATTGAGGTCAAAATCCTCAAATCTCGACTCAAAAATGCGATCTGACTGCGAGATAGCGCGCTATCTAGGCCGAATAAGCGCGCTACCATTTATGCGAGACATGACAACTTGACATGTTTTCGTAAAATGGCCATATCTTACTAATTTTAACTCGGATTTTGATGCTCCACATGTAACGGCCTGAATTTAATTCGCCGTTATTAATGACGTGGTTGCAGACGTGGCTGACATCTCAGACGCTCGTGGGACCCGCAGCTAGGCTAATGCATGCCTGGAGCTAGGTAAATAGTTATTTTGTGTGCTGATTTGTCTAATTGCAATGTTTATGTTTAAATAGATTAAACGACATCGTAATGTGTGTATTTATATTACGTTTGACGTGCGAGACTGTGTGTTAAGTATTCGTCGCGATATGCATGTCGACGCGGTGCCGGTAGTCTAAAAGACTTAATACTAGGTTGGGGGAAATAATACACACATGAAATGAATAAAAATGAGTTAAATAATCATATGTAATGTATATTTGGCGGTTAGGGTCATGGTAGTAGCGTATGTCGCGGTTTCGGGATGCAAAATCGGGCGTCGGAACACCCGAAAGATGACTTTTTGGGTTAAGAACAAGGGCAAGTGTGCCATTGGTGTCACATTTGGAGTCATTCGAGGTTGGAAAATGGAGTTAATGGTGCTCATTAAATCGCATTGAGATGCACAAGTGAGGAGAGATAACATTGGACTATAAAAAGTCAAATTGACTTTCATTTTCAACCACCTTTTCTTTCTCCTTATCTCAAATCCGAAAATAGAGAAGAAGAAACAAGGGTTTTGGAGTTTCAAATTTGATCATTAGAGGAGCTTGGAGTGGTTGAATCATCAAAGCAAGGCGAGATTCATAATTACCTCAACTTTCTTCATCTTTTAGTATAAATATTTGAGGTGTTGGCGTGAATCGAATATGGATTATTAAGTGGTTGTTAAGTAGTTGTTTTGGTGGGTTTTAAGTGCTATGAAGTTAGGTAATATGTGTGTGGTAGTTGTTGTTGTTGGTGGTGGTGTTGAGAACCCAAAAGTTTCAACCAAACTACTTTACAGAACGTGATTAGCTCGCTAATGAGGTCATCTAGCATGCTAGATGATGATTAGCTCGCTAATGTTCTTCCTGACGAAGAACGTTTAGCTACTCAGCGATCTAGCGCGCTAATCCCCAGATTTAGCGCGCTAGATATTGCAGATTTTAGACTATTTTTGCTAAGTAACATAAAATACATCTAATTGACTAAAAATCGATTATAAATGGAAATAGGTTATTTTGGGCGATAATTTGGATATCGAGGGTTCAGTGGAGCTGTACCGGGGGTGATTTATCGGGACACAGAGTGCGGTTTGAGGTGTGTAGTATCCCGTCTGAAATTTCTTGAGCACTACTTTATTTTTGCTTTTGAATTCATATTCTGTCTTTCAATACCTTATTCTTGGTTTGGTTTAAATGGACGGACGTTGAGGCTCTCCCTCTGTGCCATTCTTGTGTGTATGTCCACTAGGCCATAACACGTGTGCCAAGGATCTCAGTAAATAGTTTGACCCGAGAGTCGCGTCGGGGCACGTGTGGGTGCGTCGTAGGTTCTACACCGACCACCTAGCGGATCCAGGTACTATCCTTGCTTGAATGGGACTCGTCGGTAGTAGTCGTGGAGAGTCGAAGTATGGCGCTAGTATGACCCTAAGCTTTAGGAACACACTTTGAGCTTGCACTATTACTTATGCATGCGATGATCACAATGTTTTACTGTATTTACTTTCAATATTGCTCATTTAATTTCCTTGGGAATACTTACTCTAGTCTCGCCATCTTCTTTTTTTGATGGCTCGAGTGCATATCCGAGTACAAGTCGTGGCAATGGCAAGTTACCGGAATACCTGTGATTCAAAGATATTAAGCCAGACTTGTACATTTGTATTATATATACTTTGTTTTTATTTTGGGGATTTTGGATTGTGAGATACTTCAGGACCCTATATATTGATATTTTGAGATCTTGAGGTTTATATCTGAAATATGACGATATATGGGTTTTCCGCACTAGGTATCAGAGTTAAATGCATGACTGTAATTTTTAATATTTTGATTGTCATGATAAAAGACTTCCACTGTGGTTTATTATGGTTTAAAATGATCTAAACAGATGGCTTGAGTTCATTAACAATTTAAATTGTAAATTGTTGTCTATTGAGGTTAATAATGATTAAATGGTGGATGGGATAGCATGTGGGACACAGTTGGCGCTGGTAGGCCCGCATTGGCCCCCGTGGCGGTCCATTTTGAAAATAGGCCGTTACATTTTGGTATCGAGCAAGGTTGGTGAACCTCGAGGAATTGAAAATCTACTCGATGCGGTTACAATTGTGGTATAATTTGAGGGTAAACCCGATGAATAAACTTTAGATGTGGAAACCCAAAGGAATTGCCTAAGAGTCCTAGTTGGGAAGTGAGGTGAGATGGGTAGAAATCAAGGATATACGTGTTATATTTTTGGTTGTATATTACATACAATATACGTATATTGGTACCGAGGTGATTAGATGCACGTTCTTTGATGCAAATATCAATGGACGAACAACCTTCGATACTACTCGGCTTGAGGTCGAGGATACCGAATCCGACTAGGCCGACTTTGACGTTGGATTCATTGGCGCAGACTATGGATGATAGATTCACGTTGTTGATAGATATGATGAGAGCTCGGAATGCTCGGGAGACTACTACAACTCCTACTACTATTTTGGCTGCACCGCTGACTACTACTCAGGCAATTGAGGCTCCTACTACAGCTGAGACTCGGGTGCGGGCAACGATATTTGAGACATTGGCGAGAGAATTGTGCGCCGATAACGGTACTAACGGATACTACAGTGGTTCTTAAACCCACGACTACTGAACAGCCATCGGTGGCGTCTACTTGAGGGAGTTTGATGACGGTAGAGGCTAAGAAGATGAATGACTCCATTAAGTTCTCGCTAGGATACTTGTATGGAGCTGGGGACCCAGATATTGCCGGGAGGTGGTTGTTATCTCATGAGCGGCTACATGACTTGCTTCGGGTTGAGGAGATTGATCGACCGAGGCTATCGAGTTTTTGCTTGAGAGCTGATAGAGCGGTTTGGTGGACTACCTACATCGCGACCCATCCTTCGTGACTACTTGGCCGAGTTCCGAGTGATGTTTATGGACGAATATATGCTTATGGAGGTCCGGGTCGATTGAGGGAGGAGTTTTTGTCATTGGTTCGGGGTGATATGTCTATTACGGTATACATGGAGAGGTACCGATATCTATTATCGTACTCTATGGACATAGTAGGTACCGATCGATTACATATATATAATTTTGTCTGAGGTCTGTATGAGACAATTGCGAGCATGGTTGTATCCAGTGGAGCTCGTACACTGGCGATGATTTACGACAGGTCCCACGCACACGAGACATACCTAGTTAAGAGGGCCAGTCGATTAGCAATTCAGCTGTGCACTGCAGAGTCGCGAGAGTCGCCACCGACGAGTTCTTGGTCCGATCGAGACCAAAGAGACATAGGAGAGACTAGGGCCGACGAGAGATAGGGCCGAGAGACCTCGTCGAGGTGATTGGCAATCGATCGAGTCGAAGAGGCGAAGGAGATCGTCATAATGACCGGATAGACATGATGATCGCCAAGCGAGATATTCCACGGTTTCTACACTAGTTATTCAAATTCCCGGACAACAATATCGACGGGATAGAGGTCGAGAAACCAGAGTCGAGGTCGTGGGTCAAGACGCAGAGTCGGAAGAGTTCGACGTTAAAGACTAGTACATGTTACCGATGCGGTCGGGTTAGACATATTGTGACAGATTGTACCGGACCAAAGATCACTACCACCACAAATGGAGCAAGCCACAATAGGGCTTAAATTACAACTTTTGGGGTCGCGCGGATAGGGAGGAATCCAGACAATTGAAGGTACGTTATCTCGTTTGTAGTATTTCCATGCATATTATGATGGATTTTGGTAGCACATTGTCTTTTATTTACGGACGTATGGTAGGAGAGTTAGGGTTACCTGCACGCACCTTATATATCATCTTGTTCTCGATCTTGCATTGGGGATAAGATTTACCATAACAGGATATGCCGAAATTGTATTGTTGAGATTAAGGGAAATCAGCTACTTTGGTTTGAGAGTGTTAGAGTATCGAGTTCGACGCGATGTTCGGTATGGATTGGTTATCATTCTATCACACACAGATCGATTGTTTCAGCAAGAAGCGTGACGTTTGACATCAAGGGGATTCCAAAGTTTACATTTGCCGGAGTGGCGACAACATTACCTATCACTCGAGGCAGATTAGCTACATCGCAGGAGATGGAGGCGTACGCGGCTATGGTTGAGCTAGAGCTTAGGACGGTGGTTAAGGTTTAGGATGTCCCCTATGACTTGCTAGGATTGCCACAACCGAGAGGCTGTTGAGTTTATCATTGAGTTGATTTCGATGACTCAGCCAATCTACAACAGACTATATATGATGTCAGCATCGGAGCTTGAGGAGTTGAGGAACCAGTTGGATGACTTATTGGAGAAGGATTTCATTCACCCTAGCATGTCACCTTGGGGAGCTCCATTTCTTTTTGTAAAGAAAGAAGGACGATCAATGTAGATGTGTGTGGACTATCGAAAGGTGAATCGGTGACGATTCGGAATCGTCACCTAACTTACGAGGATTGACGAGTTATTAAATCAATTGGGTGGGGGTCAAGTTCTTCTTGAATATCAACTTACAATCATGATACCATCGATAGAGGATATGAGAGGAGGATGTGGAGAAGACCGCTTTTAGTACGCGTTACGGACTATTCGAGTTTACAGTCATGCCGTTTAGACCGACTTACGCATCGACGATCTTCATGGATTTGATGCATAGGGTGCTGAGGTCATTTATAGATCGATACATCATTGTGTTCATCAAATACATTTTATGCCAAGTTCAGCAAGTGCGCATTACTCCGTGAGTGAGGTGAAGTTCTTACGGCATGTCATCGATGACCAGGGCATATTTATTGATGGTGACAAGATTCGGGTGATTATTGGCTGGAAAACACCCGAGTCTATATCTGACATCCAGAGTTTCTTGGGTTTGGCAGGATATTACAAGTGTTTCGTGCATGATTTCTCGATGATTGCTGCTCCGATGATGAGGTTGACTAAGAAGGATGTTAGACTTGAATGGTCATAAGAGTGTGAGGATGTTTTTTGGGAACTGAAGAGGAAGTTGACTTCGGCACCAGTTTTGGCATTACACTTACGGTAAAGGTTTTTTAGTTTATACGATGCATCGTGCACCGGGTTGGGTTACGTGTTGATGCGGGACGGACACCCAGTGGCCTATTTATCTCGACGGTTGAGACTTCACGATGTAAACTATCTAGTGCACGACTTGGAGCTTGCAACGATCGTGTTTGCCTTTGAAGGCCTAGAGGCACGACTTGTATGGTGAGAGATTTGTGTTATTCAAAGACCACCTAAGTTTGAGGTTCCTATTCACTCGGAGGGACTTGAACATACGATAACGGTGATGGCTCGAGTTATGAAGGACTATGACTTTGCAATTAAATATCATCGGGGTAAGCCGAATGTCGTAGCGAGATGCGCTAAGCATGAGCGACATCGAGAGCCAAACGATGCTGCGACATATGACACATGAACACGGGTTGCTTGAGGTGGCGTCGGTGTTGTACGTGACGAGAGGCTATTGCTAAGCTACATATTTGATGTTAGATGCGAGTTCCTACATTGTCTCTTGAGCGGGTTGTTGAATTGTAGATAGGTGACAACCGATATTTGCGATCGGTGGCTGGCTCGGGATCCGGGTGCACTGAGTGATCTGAGGGTTCAGACGGGTGCTTGAGACACATGGGTCATTTTTGGATACCAGGGATATCGGAGCTCAGGGACTGCATTCTCGAGGACCCACACCGGTCGCGATATACAATTCATCATAGTCGGACCAATATGTATCACGATCTGCAGAGATTGTTTTAGTGGCTAGGGATGAAGGCTGAGGTGGGTAGATACGTCCGGAGTCGTCATATTTGCTAGCAGGTGAAGGCTGAGCACATAAGACTAGCTGGGTTGCTGCATTCGCTGCCCATTTGTCAATGGAAGTGGGAACACGTAACCATGGACTTCGTCAGTGGCCTACCCGAGACGACGAGGAGACATGATGCAGTTTGGGTGGTTATCGAGAGGTTGACAAAGTCAGCACATTTCATACCGATCGCCTTGAGATATTTAGTTACACAGCTGAGACTATCTTCGAAAGAGAGATTGTCAGATTGCACGGTATACCGGTCTCCATTCTTTCTGACAGAGATCCAAGATTTACTTCGAGGTTATGGGAGAGTATGCAGGAACAGTTTGGCACTCTTTTACAGTTTAGCCCTGCGTACCATCTTCAGACAAACAAGCAGTCTGAGCGTTTGATTCAGATTCTCAAAGATATGCTCAGGGCGTGTATATTACAGTTTGGTGGATCGCGGGAGGATTACTTACCTTTGTGTGAGTTTGCACACAACAACATCTATCAGGTGAGTATCGGGATGTTACCGTTTGAGGCACTTTATAGTAGGCCCTGTAGGTCACCATTATGTTGGGCGACACCGGAGGATACAACTGCTATAAGACCTGAAGTCGTTGTTGACCATGCGAGAAGGGAGACAGATCGGCGAGAGGCTTCGAGCGGCACAGGGATAGGCGGCGAAGAAATATGCGGACAAGTATCTTGAGAGCTACGAGGTTTGGGACTTGGTGTATTTGAAAGTTTTTCCCTGGAAAAGTCATTAGAGGTTTGGCATTAAGGGGAAGCTGGCGCAAAAGTTTATTAGACAGTTCAGAGTTGAGGAACGCATCGATAAAGTGGCATACCGTATGGAGTTGTCACCTCAAATAGCAGGGGTACAACCAATGTTTTATATTACCATGTTGAGGCTGGCTTGGTCGGGACCGAGGCCTATGGTTGATGTACATCAGATTGAGGTGAGACCTGACATGTCATATGAGGAACAACCGGTGGAAATCATGGATAGGAGGACTCAGATTTTATGGAATAAGGAGATCCCGAAGGTTTAAGTCCGATGGCAGCAACGCGAGACCAAGGGACTGACCTAGGAGCTTGAGTCTACTATGCGACGACGGTATCCCCACTTATTTACCGATAAGTATTTAAGTTTAATTTAAATTATGGGATGCAATTTTACCTAGTCGGGAAGAACTGTTATTAATGACGTGGTTGCAAACGTGGCTGACAGCTCATACGCTCGTTGGACCCACAGTTAGGCTAGTGTGCACCTGGAGCTAGGTAAATAGTTATTTTGTGTGTTTATTTTTCTAATTACGATGTTTACGTTGAAATAGATTAAACGACATCGTAATGAGTGTATTTATATTACGTTTGACGTGCGAGACTTTGTGTTAAGTATTCGCCTCGATATGCATGTCGACGCGGGTACCGGGTAGTCTAAAAGACTTAATACTAGGCCGGGGGAAATAATACACACATGAAATGATTAAAAATGAGTTAAATAATCATATGTAATGTAAAATTTGGTGGTTAGGGTCATGGTAGTAGCGTATCTCGCTGTCGCGGTTTGGGGACGCGAAACCGGGCGTCGGAACACCCGAAAGATGACTTTTTGGGTTAAGAACAAGGGTAAGTGTGCAATTAGTGTTACATTTGGAGTCATTAGAGGTTGGAAAATGAAGTTAATGGTGCTCATTAGATTGCATTAGGATGCACAGGTGAGGAGAGATCACATAGGACTATAAAAAGTCAAAGTGACTTTCATTTTCCACCACCTTTTCTCTCTCCTTATCTCAAATCCGAAAATAGAGAAGAAGAAACAAGGGTTTTGGAGTTTCAAATTTGATCATTAGAGGAGCTTGGAGTGGTTGAATCATCAAAGCAAGGTGAGATTCACAATTTCTTGAACAATACTTTATTTTTGCTTTTGAATTCATATTTTGTCTTTCAATACTTTATTCTTAGTTTGGTATAAATGGACGGACGTTGAGGCTCTCCCTCCATGCCATTCCTGTATGTATGTCCACTAGGCCATAACACGTGTGCTAGGGATCTCGGTTAACAATTCGATCCGAGAATCGCGTCAGTGTACGTGTGGGTGTGTCATAGGTTTTACGTCGACCACCTAGAGGATCTAGATACTGGCCTTACTTGAGTGGGACTCACCGGTAGTAGTCTATGGAGAGTCCGAAGTATGGCGCTAGTCTGACCCTAGGCTCTAGGAACACACTTTGAGCTTGCACTATTACTTATGCATGCGATGATCACAGATGCCTGTATTTATTTCTGCATGTTTATTTAATAATTTTGTTTGAATTCCATTATTTACTTTCAGTTTTGCTCACTTAATTTCCTTGGAAATACTCACTCTGGACTCGTCATCTACATTTTTGCGATGGCTTGAGTGCAGATCCTGGTACAAGTCATGGCAAGGGCAAGTTATCGGAATACCTGTGATTCAGAGATATTAAGCCAGACTTGTACGTTTGTATTATATATACTTTGTTTTTATTTTGGGGATTTGGGATTGTGAGATATTTCAGGACCCTATATATTGATATTTTGAGATCTTTGAGGTTTATATCTGATATATGATAATATATGGGTTTTCCATACTAGGTATCTGAGTTAAATGCATGACTATAATGTTTAATATTTTGAATGTCATGATCGAAGACTTCCTCTGTGGTTTATTATGGTTTAAAATGATCTAAGCAGATGACTTGAGTTCATTAACAATTTAAATAGTAAATTGTCGTCTATTGAGGTTAATAATGATTAAATGGTGGATGAGATAGCATATGAGATAGCATGTGGGACACAACTGACATTGGTAGGCTAGGTTGTGGGCCCGCATTGGCCCCCGTGGCGGTCCATTTGGAAAATGGGCCGTTACACCACATACCTCTGGAAAGATAAGATAGAGATGAACAACCTAAAACCATTTGTGACGATCCTACGTTTTTATTCAATAAGTATGCCCTAATAGTATGTGTAAATTAGTGTTGAAATTTGGTAGAAACCCTAAAATAAAAAATAAAATTATATGCGTGGGCCTACGTGGGACCCAACTTTAATGAGAAATCGTAATTAAGGGAGTAAGAACGGCAAGTTTGACCGATTCCTACATGTATTCTCACAACAAATAAGGAAAGAAAGGATATTGAGAATATTTGGTATACTTGATATTAGGAGTGATTTAAGGGTTGTTAATCTCTTCTAATAACGTGGGAGAAAGAAAATAGGGAGATCGTTCTAAACTCAAACGCGCGAGAGAGTGAATGAAGTTCATACGAGATTGAGAGCCGACCACTTTTGGAGTTCCCAACAATAGGTAATCCTTTTTTATTTAGTTTCAAACTTGTGTGATTTTTAGTTGGGATTAAATCAGGTTCTATTGATTTACTCGAATTAGGTTAAATCAATGCTTTAATAAGATCTTAAAACGAGTCTTCTTGTTGATCGAAATGAAGTTCCAACTAAGAAAGATTGAATGAAAATATTAGAGTTAAAAAAGGATGGCTGCGCAGTCCGCACCAGAAAAAAAAGAAACAAAAGAGGAGGGGAGCGCACACAGAGCTCCCCCCTCAACCCAATATGGGCTTGGTACACCAAGCCCATAGGGTTGGTTGGGCCCTTGGCCCAACCACACAGACTGCCACATGACAGTCTGTGAAGAAGAGAAACAGGAAAGGAGGGGAACGCACACACCGTTTCCCCTCCCCCATCAAGTGAATATAGGCCTGGAACACCAAGCCCATTTGAATTGGTTGGGCCAAGGGCTCAACCACATGGACTTCCTTGAGGCAGTCCGTAAAGAACGAAACATGGGGAGGGAGCGCAATGATGTGCGCTCCAACCCCCTTTTACTACTCAACTATTTTAAAAAAATATATATTAATAATAATAATAGTAATAAAATCAGAAAAAATATAATAGAATAAATAATAATGATAATAATCGAAATAAAATTACATTTATAATTCTCAAAAATGGATATCGAATAGATGTTTTAGTGTATATAAATATATATCTCGAAGTTGTCGAAAAGATTTCATAATTAGATTTAATTATCGAAATGTGATTCAGTTCGTGTGAATAATCAATATTTATTTATTTAGATTTACACGACCCCGAAGTACGCTCGTGAGTGCTAGCTATGGAATTGAAATATAACGTACCAGGTAAGTTGGGATTTAAGTTATTGGTTTTATGATTATTTACCTTTCTGCTAGACTATATGATAGGAATCATATAAGTAGGACATCTTGGTAGATTGGGGTGCATTGTTAAACAATGTGTGTAGATAACTTAGTAGAGCTCGCTAGGAGTCCTTACACTAGATACTACAAGTTCGATCAGAAGTTCAGGACAGTTGGACCGTACAAGGAAAATAACAAAAGAGCGTCGCCCCTGAATTAATATTTATTAATTGAGAATACGATTAACTCCAATGTTCTCAATAAATGTTTGGTAGTAGGTGCTAAGTCCAGTTAGACTAGTTTGTGGATTTGGTGATAGGTAAATCTTTCACGAAGTGTAGGGGAATGGAATGCGATACAAATATGACCATAGTAAGGTCAATCTTCAAGAACTTCAACGTGGTTGAGGAGTCTATCACAATAGCTCATACATGTCTAGCATTTGCACATTTTGATGCATTGATAATTATTTTGTTTATATACTTTCTTGTTTATTGATAAGTTGGGTTTTACATGCTTTTATTAGTCTATTTTAGCATATTTAATGTGGAAAGTTTCCAAAATATATATTTAATTATATTTATTGGTCGTTTTCATGTGAATGGAGTGCGCGGTTAAATTCGTGGTGAAAAATATTCAAAATGGAGTTTTTACATGCAGTGATCGAACACCGGATAGTTTGCCTCGAGTTACGCATTGCGTTGTCGGTAAAATAAGAGAACGACACCAAATGATGCGGGGAGTGACACAGTTAAGTCGCTTAAGTTGAGCTGCTGTTGGATTGCCTCGAGATTAGCATTACACTCTCTCCCACACATTCGCACAACGTGTGCGATTTCCGGTTCGTCGCCACGTGGCGATCGTTAATTCGTCTAGCTCGCCAAAGCATAGCCACGCGTCGATAACGATTCATCCACATGTCGCCGGTGTCCAACTCACCAGATCTTCTCATGCTTGTTTGCACTTAGGATATGCATCGGGATGCGCGTCGGCACATTCTCCCACTTTTTCGCCGAGTTTTCGAACGTGCAAACCAATTCTCATGATATGACATGTGGCGCCTCCTTATTCTTGCTTCATGCCCAGCACGTTACTCCAGTGCCACCAACCAATCGAACGCGCCACGTCGGCACATAACGACGAGCGAGACCAATCACGCGTTGCCACGTGTACGAAACCCATTTTCATTCCAAAAATAGTCCTTGGATGCTCCTCGGCGCAAGTGTAACGAGACCAACCCCAAAAATTAGTTTCTCTCACATCCGTAGAGCAATTTTTTGTTGTTTTTCATATTAGGAACTAGGGTATTTATACGGGGAGTCGACATTGGAGCCGCCACACACAATTTTTCATACTTTGAGATTGTAAAGATGATGTCCGGCTAGACCAATCTTTTCCTAAGTCGAAGGGGAAACAAGTGGGATTCATGATTCATGGCATATACTATGTGAGATCTATGATTTATATTTAATTTGATTTAATTTCTCCTATTTCATTGTCGTTGACTTTAAAGTATATGGTTTAGATATAAGGTATGTATGTGGCCAGTGCATGCTTTTAGGTGGACAATCTATAGTTATTTGGACCGATAATATTCATGTAATTGTACTTTTGGATCAATAAAGTGACGAACACTCACGCGTTTGCCATAAAACCCTTTTGGTTCTTGAGTGTGCAACAATCGAATCTAGGTTAAACCGGAAGCGGACACGATTCGATTATTTAGGATTAGTATTCCCACGGATCCAAATTACCGCGGTTAATGTGTTAAACCCGATTGGCGGATGTCTAGGGTTATGCATTAATTAGGGAAGTAGTTAGTGGTGGACGTCCTAGCTATAGAGACTAGGGGAATTAAGAATTTACGGCGGATGTCGATTTTTCATAGCTAATCTAGGAGAAAATGAATTAATAACTTGTCGGAATGATTGAGGACCATTAAATGCCATCGAATCTTGATTCTTGCTTGTGGAATCGTAGACTTATGTGATTTCTCTCATTGATATTATATTTCTTTTGCAAACTTCTTATTTTTGCAAACTTTTTATTTTTGCTAGTTTAGTTAATTGTTTCCTTGAACTTTACGAAAACCCCCATTTTTAGTTAACTTAGAGTAAAACTCAAGTCTGTGGATTCGACCCCGATTTACCACAACTACACCTTTGTGGTTGGTAACTCCATTGCGGGTTATATATGGCACGCACGACACGTGATCAAATTTTGGCGCCGTTCTTGGGGACTTAGTCCTTACTCGAGTTTAGGTTTCTTTTTTTTTTTTAGTTTTATGCTACCACACCTCACTCGGTCTAAATCGACCGGTCACTTGTTACCTTTCGATCCTAAACCGCAGAGAACATTTCATAGGTGGATTAGAGAGACCCAACTTAGGCAATAAGAAAGCTAAAGTCCTTTGAACATGGCTGCAAATCGCCAAATCACTATGGGTAATGCCAATCAAGAGCTTCACTCTTTTGGCGCAACAACCCCTTTGTATCAACTATCCGAATAATGCCGAGACTTTGAGTTGAGGTCTAGGTTTATTCACCTCATACCATCCTTTCATGGTGGCGAGAATGAATACCCTATTACTTTCTGAAGGAGTTTCGGACTAACGCAAGTCAATGAAACCCTCAAATGCGGATGAGGACACGGTTAAAGTCATATCTTTTTCATTTTGCCTTAAAGACAAAGCCAAGGAATGGCTTTTCTACCTTCCTTTGCCCGGCTGCATTAACTCCTAGAATGAGATGAAAACCGTGTTTTTAAATGAATACTTCCACGAGGATAGAGTTGCTCGATGCGCGCCGAATGCGTCAATAAAATAAAAATTCATAAACCAACTATTTTGTAGAATAGTGGCAAAGGGTCAATCCCACCGAGATTGGTAGTCTTTCTAAGGTTAAAAATAACAAAAAGGGCAAATCGGGGTTTTAAATAAATAATTTAATAATTTAACTAACTAAACTAAAATAAATAAAATAATTAAAATAACTTTGAAAACAATTAATAGATACCTAAGTAACACCTTGGTCTACAGTTCCACAAATCAAGATCAAGATTCAATGGCAATCATGGTCTTCAATCTTTCCCAAAAAGTCATTAATTTAATTTCTCATAGATTAGCTATTTAAAATCGACATCCGCATGAAATTTCTCATTCCCCTAATCTCGATAGTCGGGACGTCCGCCACTAACCACTTCCCTAATTAATGCATAACCCTAGATATCCGCCATTCGGGTTTAACACACTAACCGCGATAATATGGATATGTGGAAACACTAATCCTAAATAAGCTGGATCGTATTCACTTCGATTTAACCTAGACTCAATTGTTGCACACTCAAGAATCGAAAGGGTTTGACGGCAAACGGGTGAGTGTTTGTCATTTTATTGGTCCATAACCACAATTACACGGATACTAATGGTCCAAATAACTATAGGTTGTCCCTCTACAAACATGCATCTGATGTATACATACCCTAGATCTAACCATAAAAATTAAAAGCAACAACAATGAAATATGAGAATTAAGTCAAATTAAAATGATAAAATAAAAGATCTCACATAATATACCATGAATCCATAATCTCGACTTGTTTCCCCGCCGACCTAGGCAATGAATTGATTAGTCGGACATCCTCGTCGAAGGAAGTCGATAACAAAATAATAATAGTCATTGTTCGGTGTTTTTTAATAGTACCCTAGGTTCCTAATATATAAAAATACTAAGAATTGGTCTCGGGAGGTGAGAGAAACTAATTTTGGGGGTTGGTCTCGTAACACGTGCACCGAGGAGAATCGTATGGTTGTTTTTGGCTTGAAAATAGGTTTTGTCCACGTAGCGCATCGCAATTGGTTCATTTCTGCGAGTAGGCGACGTGGCCCTCTCTATTCGGCCGGATCGGAGCTTGTGATGTGGTGGTTGGGTGGTATGGTGGTACATGGCGGGTAAAGAGGCGGTGGTGAGAATCGCGCGAACTCGGTGAAGATGTGGGAGACGGCAGTCTTGACGAGTATCCCGAGGAAAAACTAATGGAGGCTAAACGAGGAAAATAAATGGTTTGTGATGTTGAGTACTATGATGGTGACGCGGCGGCGTCTAATTGGTGGAGAAAATGAGACCGCCGACGTGGCAACGCCTTTGATTAGTTGAGGCCGTGATTGTGATTGAGGCCGTTGTGATGATATTTGTTATTGTGTATGGAAAGCCCGCGACGTGGTAAGCGGTGGTTAGTGGAAAGCTATTGGGAGACGTGCTTATCCAATGGAAAAGTGACATGTGGCGGCCTACTACGATGTCTCCTATTCTACCTTCTGTGCAACACGTAACTCGAGGTAAATAGTTCGGCGTCGATCAATGCAAGTAAATACTCCGTTTTGAGTATCTTGTCGCCATGAATTCAACCGGACACTCCTTTTCACTGAAAATGATCAATAAATATAATTAAATTTATATTTTAGAGACTTTCTATATTTAAATATATTAATATAAAGTATTAAACACATATAAATACGACTTATCACTCGGTTCATCAAGGATATATGCGATCAAAATGAAGTCGGGTGAATCATTTGGTGCATATTGGGATCGCTATAAGCGATTGATTGCTAGTTGCCCGACATGGCCGGTTTGAGAAGGCCATAGCCCGTTTCTTCTATGTTGGCATGTCGCCCATAGAACGACGCATGATTGATAATGTGTGTGGGGGTCACATTCTAGATAAAACTCTGGCCCAAATGAAGCAACTATATAAGGACATCGCACAACAGATCACGGCTTTATGGTGATCTTGATGCTACGCTTCCGAAGTCGATTGTAGGGAGTGTTTCGAGTTCTCTTGACCGAGAAAATTGACCAACCGACCTCCATGATGGATCATCTCCTCTCCTCGGCAAAGTGCAAGTCAAAGCTTGTGGCTTCATGCTTGCCACAAATCATGCAACTAATGAATGTCCTACTCTCTTTGAGGATAATCAACAGGCCAATGTCATGGGTAATCGGTTTCGGGGACCACCTAGAGTCCCATTTGGGAATACATACAATCACGCAACGACGAGGAACACCCAAACTTCAGTTACGGGCCTCAAAATCAGAACTATCACACCTTCGTCCCTAAAGTTCAATCGTTGCCCACACCCTCCAATAATTCCTCTTCACTTGAAGATATGTTCAAAGCTTTTATGGGTCAAAAAGCCAATTTATGAGTGAGATGACCCAATTCAAGGCTACCACCGAGAAATCCATCAGCGAAACCAAATCGGTGGTCCAAAATTTTCAAATTCAAATGGACTAAATGATACAACAGAATGGACGTCTCGAGGATAAGGGAAAGTTGCCTTCAAAACCTTACCCGAATCCTAACGCGAGTGCTAAGGCGGTTACACTCCGAAGTGGTAAAGAGGTGGAGGGACCCAAAAGGAACAATAGTTCATCTAATGCCAAAGATCAGGCAAATGAGGAAGAACACGAGTTAGTAGTGACTCTGTTTGTCCCTAAACATATGGTAACTACTCAAAAGGAAGCACCGCCCACATTCAAGGTCAAACCTCATTTTCCACAACGACTCATCTTAGATAAGAAAAAAAAGGAAGAGAAAGAAATTCTTGAGAGCTTTCGGCGAGTGGAAATCAATATTCCACTACTCGAAGCTATGAAGCAAGTCCCTAGGTACGCAAAGTTTCTTAAGGAACTATGCACTAACAAAGGGAAACTCAAAGGCAATGAAAAAGTCCAAATGGGAGAAACCGTCACGGCTATCCTATAGAAGAAATTGCCTCCTAAATGCAAGGATCTATGGATGTTCTCAGTACCTTATGTTATAGGTGATGTAAGCATTCAGAGGGCTTTGTGGGACCTTGGCGCTTCCATTAATGTCATGTCATTGTCTATTTATGAGACATTGCATGTAGGCCTATTAGAGGAGACTGGTATTGTCATTCGGTTAATAGACCATTCAGTTGTCAGACTCGTAGGTGTTCTTGAGGACGTTCTAGTCCTAGTGAACGAGTTTGTGTTTCTGCGACTTCTATGTGGTAGATACGAAGGAGGAGTCATTCCCCATTGCTTCGTCATTACTCATTGGACGTCCATTTTTGAAAACAGCGAAGACGAAGATAGATGTTGATGATGGATCTCTTACCATGGAGTTTGACGATGAAGTCATCAAGTTTACCATATATGACGCGATGCGATACCCTAGTGATATGTCGCTTGTGGTGTGTAGTATGGACTGTGTGGATCCATTCGTTGAGCAGACCTTGCTCACAAGTGGAGATGATGAAGTTAAAGTAGTGTTAGAGAATCATCTCGACACTACTCATATCCACGAGAGTGTTCTGACCCTCGATACTGATGTCGAGGATGTTGTTTTAGAGTTGGATTCATTCCAACCCCTACCCCCAAGTGTCTATTATTTAGAGTTGCCTACTTCTGACTCTGAACTTTCTCCCTCCTAGGTTAAAGCTCCCATACTTGAGCTGAAACCATTACCTGAGCACCTAAAGTACATGTTTTTAGGTGAGAATGACACACTCCCTGTGATCATCTCGGCCAAACTTACACATCTCGTGGAAGAGAGACTCATGCGAGTACTCCGGGAGTTTAAATAGGCTATTGGGTGGACCATAGCATATATCAAAGGTTTGAGCCCTTCCACTTGCATGCATCATATATATATGGAAGAGGGGTCAAAACCTATGAGAGAAGCCCAGAGGAGGCTCAATCCGCCTATGATGGATGTCGTAAAGAAGGAGATACTGAAGCTCCTTGATGCTGGCATGATTTACCCCATCTCTGATAGTAAATGGGTAAGCCATATCCAGATGGTTCCTAAGAAAATGGGAGTCACGATAGTCACCAATTCAAATAGTGAGTTGGTTCCGACTCGCATTCAAAATGGATGGCGGTATGTATCGACTACAGGAAGTTAAATGATTCCACCAGGAAGGATCACTTCCCTTTTACATTCATTGATCAGATGTTGGAGAGACTAGCCTGTCGTTCTCATTAATTCTGTCTTGACGGTTATTCTAGTTTTCATCAGATACCGATAACGCCCGAAGACCAGGAAAAGACGACATTCACTTGTCCGTTTGGCACTTTTGCCTATTGGCGCATGCCCTATGGGTTATGCAATGCACCTGCCATCTTTCAAAGGTGCATGGTGAGTATCTTCTCATATTTTTTTGAGCATTTCATTATGGTCTTCATGGATGACTTTACTATTTACGGTGATTCATTCGATAGTTGTCTCATCAATCTGACAAAGGTACTCAGCAGGTGTATCGAGAAGAACCTGGTTCTGAACTATGAAAAGTGTCATTTTATGGTGGACCAAGGTCTTATTTTAGGACACATTGTCTCAGCCAGAGGCATAGATGTAGACTAACCTAAAATTGATGTTATCATGAAACTTCCCTACCATACGAACTTGCGGGAGATTAGATCTTTCCTTGGACACGCCGATTTTTACCGTCGTTTCATCAAGGAATTTTTGAAGATCACACAATCCTTATGCCATCTACTCCAAAAGAACATACCTGTTGAGTTTGATAAGGCATGTAAGAGTGCATTTGATGCACTGAAAGACTTACTTACTAGCACACCAGTGATTTGGGCCCCTAATTGGTGCTAATAATCATGCAGTGGTTGCAGTCTTAGGATCGAGAGTCGGGAGAGCTTCACATGTCATTTACTATGCTTCTCGTACTCTAAACGCGGCTCAGATGAACTACACGACTACTGAGAACGAGGTCCTTGTCGTTATCTTCGCACTTGAGAAGTTTATGCCTTATCTTTTGGGAACCAAGGTTATCATTTACTCTGATCACGTTGCCTTAAAGTACCTGATGAGTAAAAAGGATGCCAAACCTAAGCTCATTAGATGGATACTCCTACTACAGGAGTTTGACATCACAATTAAAGATAAAAGTGGTGCACATAATCTAGTAGCATACCATCTCAGCAGGATTGAGAATGGTGATCATCCTGCCCCTCTTAAGGATGATTTCCCTGACGAGTATATTTATGTTGTTATGGAGGATCTCCCCTGGTACATCGATTTGGTGAACTATATCACCTCGAGCGAGCTATCTCCTCACCTTTCGAAGGCTCAGAAGAATAAAGTTAGGAGCGATGCTAAGTACTATGTCTGGGATGACCCGTACTTATAGAAATTCTGCTCCAACCAGATTATCAGGAGTTGTGTCCCTCAGACTGATAGTCACTCCATATTGGCTTTTTGTCATACTTATGCCTGCGGTGGCCACTTCGGTCTCCGTCGGACAGCTACGAAAGTTCTTGAGAGTGGGTTTTACTGGCTCATTATTTTCCATGATTCATACATTTTTACCTAGTCTTGTCCTAATTGTCAGAAAATTGGTAACCTTGGTCATCGGGATCAAATGCCACTTACCTTGATTCATATTTGAAAGATATTTGACGTGTGGGGTATAAACTTCATGGGACCGTTTTCGTGTCATTTGGTAATGTTTACATACTTTTGGCCAGTGGACTACGTGTATAAGTGGGTGGAAGCTAAGGCTACACGCACTAACGACTCTAAAGTGGTATGTGAATTCCTCAAATCGAGGATTTTCATAATATTTGGTACCCCACGTGCCCTGATCAGTGATAGAGGCACTCACTTCTGCAACCGCATGGTTGAGAGTCTTCTGAGGAGGTATAATGTCACTCATCGAACGTTTATAACATATCATCCCCAAACGACTGGCCAGGCAAAGGTCTCTAATAGGGATATCAAATCCATCTTGGAAAAGACGGTGAATCCTACTCGTAAATATTGGAGTACACGTCTTGATGATGCAGTTTGGGCTTACCAAACGACGTTTAAAATTCCAATTGGGATGTCCCCATATCGCCTTGTGTTTAGTAAGGCTTGCCACCAGCCAGTCGAGCTCGAGCATAAATCCTACTGGGCTATGAAATAGCTTAATATGAAGCTCGATGAAACACGAAAATAGAGAAAGCTCACTTTCCAGGAGTTGGAGGAAATCAGTAACGACACGTATGAAAATGCGCGGATTTATAAAGAAAAAACGAAAGCGTTCCATGATATCAATCAAAAAGAAAATATTTTCATGTTGGTCAGAAAGTGCTTTTATTTCAATCACGTCTTAAGATTTTTGCAGGCAAGCTGAGATCGAGGTGGACATGACCATCTGTTGTGATTGCATTGTATGATTACGGTGCAGTGGAGATTCAAAGTTTGGAGACCGGTAATGCTTTTAAAGTGAATGGCCACATGAATATCTTCTATGAAGACTTCCCGAGCCATAATGTGGAGGTCGTCTCACTTGCAACACTACTCTATACTAATTGACAGACTCTGACGAAGTCGAGCCAACGACTTTAACCAAAAGCACTACTGGGAGGCAGCCCAAAGTTTGATAAGTATCATTTTGTTTATTCATTTTCGTATTTTTTTTATCATTATGCATGAACTTGTATCATTTCCTTCATCTTATATATATCATGTTCTTTCACCATCTTGTTTGTTTTCTATGTACCGGTCTCTCGACTTATTTTGAACCTTAAGGACAAGGTCCGAAATAAGTTTTGGGGTATTTTAGGGATTGTAGATTGTGTTGGATGGATTTTCTTGCTAAAAACCGCAGGTCTGATCCTTAAATTTTTTGAAATTATGCTGTTATTGGATGGTAATGGTGGTGTTTTATATAATTTCTTTCATTTCTTGTCCATTCATACTTTTCTCTCATTTCATTAGGATTTGATACAATTTCATGCATGTATTTAGTATAGTTTTTATTTTTTTAGTTATTTAGAGTCACCCGAAACTTCGTTCACGCATTTGGTTGTGGATGAGTAAATTATAGTTGCTTTTTTACTTGAAACTTAGAAAAAACTAGGAGACACACTCAATCGAGTCCGTAGCTCAGCATTTTTATGATTTCATTATTAGGGACTTAGTTGATGGTTGGACTTTGTGCTAGATAACGAAAGGGAATAGACGGTCAGACTTATGCAAGTATTGATATTTTGACCCACATTGAGGGATTTGCTTGATTATAGTGAAAGTGAGAAGGGCTAACAAGAGTTTTTCTAAAAAGTTTTTCTCAAAAATAGAGAGTCCCACAGGTTTCCACAGGAAATGGAGCAGGGAATCTTGTGGTGGAAAAAGTGAGAAAAGCGGTCCATAGGAAATGTAGCAGGGATCGTACTACTTGAAAGAAAAAGTTGAGGAAAAATAGAGAAAATAAGATGAATAAAGGTGGAAGTTGTGAAAACTCCTTAAATAAAAGATTTAGCTCGAGTGCTTTCACTTGATTAAGTGGGATTTTAAACTCGCGTACTTGAATGTATAAACCAAGAAAACTCGTGAGTAGTTGATGGCCTTTGTCTTGATCGGATCTATGTCTTTAAAAGTGTGATCTTAATTATGTTTGAGTTGCGAGTCTTGACATATCATAACTCCGAGATTTTCAGAGTTGCTTGTTAATTTGGTGGCTAAGTAAATCAAAGGGACTTCATGAATTTTGAATCGGGTATAGGTCTATTTTATGTTATCATCTACACCTTTGCTCATGACGTGCAAAGTCTTAAGTTTGGTGGTATTTGATAAGTTGGTTTTTACATGCTTTTATTAGCTATTTTAGCATATTTAATGTGGAAAGTTTCCAAAATATATATTTAATTATATTTATTGGTCGTTTTTAGGTGAAACGGAGTGTGCGGTTAAATTCGTGGCGAAAACATACTCAAAATGGAGTATTTACATGCAGTGATCAGACACCGGACAGTTTGCCTTGAGTTACGCGTTGCACGGTGGGTAAAATAAGAGACAACATATCAAATGACGCAGGGAGTGACAAAGTTAAGTCGCTTGAGTTGAGTTGCTGTTGGATTGCCTCGAGATCCACATTACACTCTCTCCCACACATTCGCAAAATGTGTGTGATTTCCAGTTCGTTGCCACGTGGCAGTCGTTGAATCGCCCAGCTCGCCAAAGCATAACCATGCGTCGCCAACCGATTCATCAACATGTCGTCAGCGTCCAGCTCACTAGAAGTCTTCATACGATTCAGCTGCCTTAGGATGTGCCTCGAGATGCGCGTCAGCACATTCTCCCACTTTTTTGCCGAGTTTTCAAGCGAGCATACCAATTCTCAAGCTGCAACACGTAGCGCCTCCTTATTCGTCCTCCATGCCCAAGCACGTTACTCCAGCTGCCACCAACCAATCGAACGCGCCACGTCAGCGCATAACAGAAGGCAGACCAATCGCGCGGTGCCACGTGTACGAAACCCATTTTCACCCTAAAAAGTCCTTAGGTGCTCCTCGGCGCACGTGTTACGAGACCAATCCCCAAAATCAGTTTCTCTCACCTCCAGAGAGCAATTTTTAGTGGTTTTTCATATTAGGAACTAGGGTATTCATACGGGGAGTCGACATTGGAGCTGCCACACACAACTTTTCATACTTAGAGATTGTAAAGATGATGTCCGGCTATACTAATCTTTGCCTAGGTCGAAGGGGAAACAAGTGTGATTCATGATTCATGGCATATACTATGTGAGATCTATGGTTTTTATTTAATTTGATTTAATTTCTCCTATTTCATTGTTGTTGATTTTAAAGTATATGATTTAGATCTTGGGTATGTATGTGGCCAGTGCATGCTTTTAGGTGAACAACTTATAGTCATTTGGACCGATAATATCCGTGTAATTGTAATTTTGGACCAATAAAGTGACGAACACTCACCTGTTTGCCGTAAAACCCTTTCGATTCTTGAGTGTGCAACAATTGAATCTAGGTTAAACCTGAAGTGGACGCGATTCGGTTATTTAGGATTAGTATTTCCACGGATCCAAATTATTGCGGTTAGTGTGTTAAACCCGATTGGCGGATGTATAGGGTTATGCATTAATTAGGGAAGTAGTTAGTGGCGTGCGTCCGCTATCGAGATTATGCGAATAAGGAATTTCTGCCAGACGTCGATTTTCCAAAGCTAATCTAGGATAAATTGAATTAATAACTTTTTGGAATGATTGAGGACCATTAAATGTCATTGAATCTTGATTATTGCTTGTGGAACTGTAGACTTAGGTGATTTCTCACATCGATATAATATTTCTTTTGCGAACTTATAGTACCACTCAAGTCATGTGGATTCGACCCCGTATTTACCACTACTACACCCTTGTGGATGGTAACTCCATTGCGTTATATTTGGCACGCACGATACGTGATCATTTATTCCCTTCGTCATATTAAATTTTTGCAAGTCATGCATTTTATTTATTGTTGCATCTATTATATGGAATGTTCACAACTCCAGTAACTTAACCTAAACTTATTGAGCATCATTGCCCCTTTGTACTCACCCAACAATTTCCCCCCACATGTTCTTCATCGAGAGTTGATAAATGGAAAGGTGTAGCTCCAGCTGTCTAAAGGATTTTCTTGACTGTTGATTGGTATGGTTCGAGATCGAACCAATAATTTATTTTTATTTATATTATTTATCATAGGATTTGAGGTTTGAAATAAAACCTAGAGGATTATTTATTCTAGTTGATAACTATTGATTTCCAGTATTGGCTTTATGTGGAAACATTGAAATAAGTTTTAAATAATAATATTCTGCTGCATTTATGATTATTTAATTTAAATTCCAATTGCTGATGGAAGATAATAAGTTGATTTCAAAAGAAAGCTTACTAGTTAGGTTCATAACTCAGTGACCGAGTTGGTTAGTGAGTTATGGATCGAGCTAGGCTGGTCGGGGTTCATTTAGTAAAAAGGGTCCTGACAACGCGGTATCAGAGCAGTTTAAATTAACCAAAAAGTTTTGGGAATGGGGAAATGAAAATCTTTTCTTGTTATTTGCTGATTGTATATAATTATACCGGATAGATATAAGTTTTCAAGTTCTCACTTGCTCTAATTTCTACTAGCTAAAAATGGCACACGGAGGGAATCCTAACGACTTGGCAAATCTGTTGGCTCATGAGAGGGAGATGAAAGAACTGATGAAAACTAGAATTACTCGTCAAGAGGATAATGTCAGTCGAATGCTAGAACTCCTTTAGACGCACATAACTCAATATAATCAGGATAAAGCCAATGCAGCGCCAGCAGTTCAAGTGGAGATGGAAGCAGGCTCAGCCAACCGACAGGAGACAACACTAGTAGACCCTCCAGATTGCACCAGCAGCCCCAGTTATGGCAAAGCACTAGTAGCCCCAACAGTAGTGCCTAATACTGAAGAGCGATCACTTTTACTGGCTAAGCTGATGCGTGAATTCATTAAATATGGAATGCCTAAATTTTATGGAACAAATTATCCCAAGGCAGTTGAGAACTGGATTAAGGCCATCGAGAAGAGACAGAGGGCCATGGATATAGATGTAGAAATGAAGGTTAACTTTGCGTCATTTTGCCTTGAGAAAGCAACTTACAAATGGTGGAACATGATCCTAAGGGTTGTGGGCTAGGTCACTACTTGGACCCAATTCAAGGAACCATTTAATGAGAAGTACTTCCATGAGACAGTGAGATATCAGAGGAAAATATAGTTCATTGCACTTGAGCAAGACGACATGTCTATGGCAGATTATGAGTCGATGTTCCACGAGTTGTCAGAGTATGCACCGAAAATGGTGGCATCAGAAAGAGACAAAATCAAGTGATTTGTTGGAGGTCTCAGATCAAAAATTCGAGGTATATTATCAGCGCTCATACACCAGACATATGAGGCGACAATAGGTAATACGCATCATTATGAAGCTGCTATGGTTAAAGACGCTATGATTATGGTTGCTCATGCAATGCCACAGACACAGAATCAGGGTCAGAGCAGAGGGAATGGCAGATTCTTTAAGAGGCCACACGACAAGAGGCGCAAGACATGCAATTATCAGGGTAACCCATCATCTGGAGGTTCATTTCAACACCGAGCGGCGGATCTTGTGGTGACGATTTTTGCAAACCAGACCACCAGTGCGTTAGTAGGGGGTTTTGTGATATCCTCTAAGGCATCGCAGTGGTTAGGCGGCCAAGGGAGGACTCAGTCGGGTCATAGGTCAAAGAGTACAGGATAGTTGCCTATGCCGGGGGAACCGGGGTACAAGGCACACATCACTTGCTTTAAGTGTGGGAAGCAAGGTCACTACTAGAATCAGTGTTCGGGTGCTCCATCAGCTTTTGTTGGTAGTGTAGCTCAACCAGTTAGGGGACAGATGAAGGCTGCAGCTGAGCCAAATCCAGACTCCACCCGTCAGCTTGTTACAGGTATTATAAATATTTGTGGTAGAGATATGTTTACTTTAATAGATTCAGGCTCCAGCATTTCATTCATATCAGGCAGCAGGGTAGACGAGTTAGGGTTGAAACCTATTGGGGATAATACATTACTTATCTTGAGCACCGCAGTGAGTGAAAAGATATACCCTAACCTCATATGTCGAGATTGTGTAGTCAAGATTGATAGGCATGACCTACCCACCGACCTTAGAGTCCTAGAGTTTCTTGATTATGATGCTTTATTGGGAATGGACTGGCTTTCCGCATATTACGCCCAAATTGATTGCTTCCATAAGACAATCATTTTTGAAGGGCGAAACGTACCTCCATTCTTATTTCGAGGCGGAACACCTCCTCAACACACCACTTAAGGAAAAGTGGTGACTATTCAGGAGATTAAACGAATGATGGGAGTCACCACTTTGGGAAAGGAAGGCCAGGAAGATGAGATTCAGAAGATGCCTATTGTGCGAGAATTCCCAAAAAACTTTCCCTCTGATCTACCGGGTATTCCTCTACATAGAGATATTGAGTTTATCATCGATCTTGTGCCTGAAACGAGACTGATATCCATACCACTATATCGTATGACACCTAAGGAGTTAGAGGATTTGAAGACCCAATTCGAAGAATTGTCAGAACAAGGTTTCATAACTTCGAGTATGTCACCATGGGGAGCTCTAGTCTTATTTGTAAAGAAAAAAGATGGGAGTTTGAGGATGTGCGTGGACTACCATCAGCGGAACCGAGCAACTGTCAGAAACAAATACCCATTGCGGAGAATCGACGACCTATTTGACCAGCTGAGAGGAGCCGAATTTTTCTCAAGATTGATCTAAGGTCAGGGTATCATCAGTTAAGGATCAGGGAGGAAGATGGTCTGAAAATAGCATTCAACACGAGATATGGTCATTTCGAGTTTATAGTTATGCTATTTGAACTGAATAACGCGCATGCGATGTTCATGGATCTCATGCATCGTGTGTTCTGACCTTATCTGGATCAGTTTGTCATAGTGTTCATTTATGACATAATGATTTACTGTAAGTCTCGGGAAGAGCCTGAGACACATCTCAGAGTTATCTTACAGACATAGAAGGATCACAGATTGTACGCTAAGTTCAGCAAGTGTGAATTCTGGGCAACATAGGTGAAGTTCTTGGGATACACTATCAGTGCAGAAGGAGTGACATGTGATTGTGATAAAGTTAAGGCAGTAATAGATTGGTCGACACTAAGTACGGTGACAGAGATTAGAAGTTTCTTGGGATTGGCTGGTTATTAAAGAAGATTTATTAAATGTTTATCCAGCATTGCTGCCCTATTGACACAACTGAAAATGAAGAATGCACCATTCGATTGGGATGACAAATGAGAGAATGCTTTTGTGAAATTGAAGCAAAAATTGACTACCGCTCCAGTGTTGACACTACCAAAACCAGAAGTTGCACTAACAATTTATACAGATGCTTCAGGAACCGGACTTGGTTGAGTATTGATGCAGGAATGGAAAGTGATAGCCTATGCATCTCGACAACTCAATATCCATGAAAAAGAATTGCCCGGTTCATGATCTTGAGTTGGGAGCAGCTTTATTTGCATTGAAGATTTGGAGACACTAACTTTATGGTGAAAAGTTTACCTACTATTCAGATCACAAGAGTTTGAAGTATTTGTTCACTCAAAGTGAGTTGAATATAAGACATATGAGGTGGCTCGAGTTTATGAAGGATTACGATTTTAGTTTAGAGTACCACCCAGGGAAGGCAAATGTGGTAGTAGATGCCTTGAGTAGACAGAGACATATGACAGAGATAGTTGTTTCATTGAAGACACGTGAGTATTAGTTACTTGAGGATTTTTCAACGTTGAGCATTCATAGTGATTTATCAGGGAACGCAGTGTATGCACAGTTAAGGGCCGAGCTTGAAACCATCACCATGATTATCGAGTGTCAGAAGACGAACTCATAATATGGGTATTATAAAGCTTGGGCTGACAGCGCAGAGTACCCAGGTTGGAGGGAATCTTCAGATGAAGATTTGAGGTATCAAGATAGATTATGGATTCCAGCTCAAAAAGAGTTGAAAGAAGAATTGCTCTGAGATTCGCACAAAAGCAAGTACACCATACATCCGAGATGTAACAAGATGTATTGAAACATGAAGTTGACGTATTGGTGGCCGAAAATGAAGATCGACATTGCAGAGTTCATTATGAGATGTGATACATGCCAGCAGGTAAAGGCAGAGTATTAGAGACCAAGTGGTCAATTGCAGTCGTTTCCCATTATAGAATGGAATTGGGAACACATATCGATGGACTTTGTGGTTGGTTTTGCGAGATCGCAGAAGGGCAATGATGCTATTTGGGTCGTAGTGGATCGCTTGACCAAATCCGCTCATTTTCTACTCGTAGCTACCCAAGACACACTCGAGAAGCTGAACAAACTATACGTGGATTGGGTTGTGAGGCTGCATGGAGTGCTAGTGTCCATTATTTCATATCGGGATCCTCGATTCACATCGATGATGTGGCAAGGTTTGCAAAGACAGTTGGGTTCCAGAGTAGACTTCAACACAGCATTACATCTTCAGATATATGGTCAGACGAAGCGTACCATATAGACTTTGTAAGACATGCTCAGGGCTTGTGTGTTAGATTTTAGTGGTTGTTGGGAGAAATACGTGTCCTTGTGCAAATTCGCATATGATAATAGCTACCAAGCAAGCATCGGAATGGCTCATTTCGAGGCAATTTATGCCAGATCTTGTCGTTTGCTAGTTTGTTAGACTGAGGTGGGTGAATCAGTTTTGTTGGAACTAGAGTTAGTGCATAACTACACAGAGAAGATCAAGCTAATTCGACAACGCATGAGTGCAGCACAGGACACATAAAAGCGTTATGCAAATAAGAAATGCAGGACCATTGTGTTTAAAAAGGATGATTATGTACTTTTGAAAGTCTCTCCATGTAATTTTGAAAGTTGCTCTTTATTGGGCCATTCAAGATCATCGGGACAGTATATCCCTTGAGTACAGCAACAAGTGTTTCCATGTCTCAATGTTAAGAAACTCATTCTCAAATGCACCACGGGTTATCGATTGGGCTCAGTTTGAGTTACAAGAAGATGTCTCCTACAGCAAGCAGCCGGTCCAGATCCTAGATAGGAAGGTCCAGAAGCTCAGAAGGAGGGAGATATCGCTGGTCAAAGTGAAATGGCAATTTCATGACGACAAGGATACGACGAGGGAGCAGGAGAGCTATATGCGCGAGTATTTCCCAGACTAAATTTCACGGACGAAATCTCTTAAGTTGGGGAGGTTGTGATGATCCTAAATTCTTATGTAATAAGTATGCCTTGATAGTATGTGTAAATTGGTGTTAAAATTTGGTAGAAACCCTAAAATTCAAAATAAAATTATATGCGTGGGCCCATGTAGGACCCGATTTTAATGAAAGACCAAAATGAAGGGAGTGAGAACGGCAAATTTGACCGACTCCTACGTGTATTCTCTCAATAAATAAGGAAAAAGAGGATATTGATAATATTTGGTATAATTGATATTAGGAATGATTTAATGGTTGTTAATCTTTTCTAATAACGTGGGAGAGAGAAAAAAGGGAGATCGCTGTAACGACCCGTTACCTTAAGTTGGTGATTAGTACTAATTCAAATCCTAATTTACCAGGGTTAGGCTCGTAGTTAAGTCCGGCGTACCTCGATTAGCGTGTGCGTGCGTTTGCATGATTTATGGTGTTTGTTTGGATTGTTAATTCAATTTATATATAGGTTGTTATATAATAAGAAAATTATATATAAGCCTATAAAACGAAAATACCAAATAAATTAGGATTTACCGAGAAACCAAGTGTGACAAGGAAGTCGTGGCAAGAGTGTGCACGATCAAGGACACTTGTTGTCATGTCCGGTGAGTTTATTGGTGAACAATACGCGTTATATATATATATTTATATGTTTTTATATATATAAATATATATTGGAAAATAAAAGAATATTAGAAATATATGAATTATCGGATCGTCTCAAACGAAGCGTAAATGCTTAATGTGTCAAATTTCGTGTCGCTTTAAGGTGTGTCATTTTAATGCATCAACCACGTGATCGGTCTCAAGATAACGTGACACGTATCTCGAAGAAATCCATATATATAAACAAAAATTCATTCTTATCCAATTCAATCGATATTTCGAGAGGGTTCGGGAGGTTGGTTCGATTCCGGATCAAAGGGGGTTGTTCAGGGAGCCGAATTTAATCAAGTTGAAGAGCTTAAACGGATTAGAAGCTAGTGATCATCACTTTGGTAAGTTTGATTTTTGAGTTTGTTGATATTCAATTATCTTGTGATGATCAAATCTCTGTAAATTGAGGTTGTTGTTGATTTGAATTGGTTTACAACCTCATTAGAGGTCCTCCCGGATCATTTGGGGTGTAGTTGTCGAGTTTGGATGTGGTTTAGGTCAAGTTTGGATCAGGTCGAAGTGTCTTTGGTGTTGCGAGTGCAGTGCGCGTAGCGCGCTAGGCATTGGCCATAATGCGCTACGCGTACTGGGAAAGATGACTGACATACGGATAACGCGCTATCCATGTCAGGTAGCGCTATCAGACCCCATAAGTGTGTATGAAGTTCAGTAGTGCGAATAGAACGCTAGTTCCGGGACATAACGCGTTATCCACACTCAGATCATTACAAAAATGATTGAATTTGGGTGGTTTGTCAAGATCTTTGGGTCTAGAGGTTCTAATTAGAGTACACTAGACCTAAATTGACAACAAATGATTGGTGATAGCTTGAGGAACACTCAGAAACCTGAGATGATTGGAAACTTAAAGAATTTGGGAAATGGAGACTTAAACCCAAGGTAAGTACAGATTCGCTTATTTATCAATATTGTCTGGCTATTTAGTATATGTAGCTCATGTAGTTGTTGGATTAAAATGGGGGATTATGTACACTGTGATGATTTTTCTAATGAACATAAAACAATGTCTAATGTGATCCACGAGAGTAACTCCTCAGGGTTGAAACCAGGTTGTATAGGATTTGAGGTGATCTCTCAGTTTATACGTAACTCCTACTCAGTTAATAGGTTGCGTGGGTTACATATTCACTAGAGGGTTTAGGATAGAACCATTGGGCATTAATCGATTGACTAAACATCACATATGCGCAGTGTGTTGGTTTAGCACTCGTATTAATGGCGCCGACACGTAATCGGCCGTAGTTTTATAAATAAAATAGGGTCACTGTGTAATAGTCCAAAGACATTTGCTTTGCATCCGTTTATGTATTGAATTTATATAATTTCCATATTCTTGTTAGATATCATTGGTGCATGTTGTTATTGCATGATATCCTTAAATATCACATGGAATGTTGATGATTAGTGTGAATCCCTACTTACTGAGCAAGTTGGAGTGCTTACCCCAATTAACATTACATGTAGATCTGACGAGCGCTACGACTACAGTATAGAGAAGTTATAGGAGTCTTGAACTTCTCTTCATTGTAATGACTTTCTCTGGTCTCATATATTTGTATTGAATTACAGTTTTGTAATATCACATGGGATGGGTGATTATATAACCAAGGTTTATTCCGATTCGTTTTTAATATTGTATATCTTATTTTGGTTATCGAAAAAGGTTTTAAATTTTTGCTGCGTATATGATTTGTTTTATTTCGATAATCGATATACAATAGTGCTTATCAGGTGTAGGTGGTAAGGCTGTTGGCTCTAGTGAAGTCTGGTAAGGGTAATATAGGCTTAGTTAGGGTTTCGGGACGAGTATTGCCCTAATCAAGTTAGGGGATGCTATAGTTTGGTATCAAAGCCTAGGTTAGCCCAGGTTTATAAAACTTGGTTTCATTATTCTGAGATTTATTAGAATCAAGGAATATCTCTGATACAGAAAGGTTCAGAGTACTAGGTTTAAGAGCTTTGTTACGTTGACTAACTCTGATACAATGTGGTGTCAAAGTTTATGGTTTATCACTTTTAGGATAAAGTGGTAACAGTGATATAGTTGGGTATCATGGACAAGGCTCTGACCATTCATTCACTTTTAGATGATGTTCGAAGTGGATGTTAGCCTATTTTAAAAGTTTAAGGTACTATGATTACCCTAATAACGGAACCTAAGTTTATCAACTCGAAGAGTGGTCTCGAGTTATGAATAAGCTTAGGGTTTGATAAATGGATTTTATCTTGATTTTGGGGGTAACCAAAAGATAAAAGACTAAAATATGTTATTTGTTGTGTATAATATATCTACGTGGTAGATATAAGTATTATGTCTTTTCTGAACAATCATAAGATGGTTGAAGTCCATCTATTTCTCATGATATGAAAAAGTGTTGGAGGTAAGAGCTCCGGAGAGTCTTAACCTCGGGGATGGACAAAAAGGAAAGACATAAGAAAAGTTACAAAGATGAAATAAAACTCTTCTCTAAGTAACATCTTCAGTGGTCTTTCTTCTTACTTATATTATTAGACAAATAATAGTCAGTGAAGAAGTATCGATTGGATCAAGATCTTGAGGTGTGTATTAGGAGAATGTAAATTATAAAAATAATGAAATACTGAATGACTTTCGATGAAACTCAGAGATGGCGGACCACTTTGAGATGTGATTTAATACTAGTATTGAGACTAGTATGGAAGTAATGAAAGTTATTCAGTAAACAAATTAGTGGTAAATGATAAATGTCTAATTGAGGTTAGGAAACCATTAATGCAGTTATACTTCATAAGTTGTTATGAAGTTGATATTCCAGTCATGGTGTGAATCCATATTGGAATAAAAAAGTGGTTTATTAATAAAAGACAGTTAAATCCAGAATATAGCAGTGAGTTGGTAAGATATCCTAGTTTGATTTATTAGACATGTATAATTTAGATTGGGGAGAATGAGTGGTCAGTGAATCTGAGGATTTGGGGAATCCAATGATTAATGTGTAGTAGTCAAAATGAGTATTCATTACTCAGAATTGACAACTCCTTCTGAAAATAAGTGAAATCAACGGTTCTCAATAGGTCGTTGAGATTTGATTTTCACAGTGAAATGATCAGAGCTAAGGATATATATCTTTATAAGATGATTGCAAGCGGGTGCTGGATCATTTTAAATGATGGTGGAAACAACTAGAACTTACTAGAACTCATGCTATTTTCATAAATTAAGGGTGTCAAGTGAAGGAAAACCCTATTGTAATGAAGTTGTTATTTTGTTATCAATAATAACATGGAATTTTTGAAGACTTACAAAAGGCATGAGCAATTACCATATAGAATTGTAAATTGCTAACGGTAAGTTGGTTTATACCAGATTTTTGCAAATGCTAGTGCTAAGTTTCAAAGGACAATAAATGGTAAGAGTGTTGAATATTAATAGTAAATCAGGGGATTTGACTGTGATTGAGATAATATGTGGTTGTCATATATTCAACACAATGGTAAAAAAAGGAAAATAAACTTAAAATAATTGAATATTACAAACGATTGATCCAGGGATCTGTGATATCGTTGTATGATTTATTCAGTTAACTCAAGTATGTGATGGTTATAAGTTGAAATCGAATACAAGGATGCCTTGGAGGAAGGTGAAAGTATAGTTTGATTACAATGTTTGCTTGACAAAACCTAAATTGTAGAAGAAGTTAGAGGTTCACTCTAAAGCTTCTGATCTAGGTAAGAATATGTGGGTGACATAATAAAGCAAAATTATAACTCATATTTCCAGCTATATATAAACCGTTCCAGATTTGGGAGAAGAACTATTAGAGACTGATAATCTCGGGATAACTAATTTGGTAGTTGTACAAAATATGGAAAGGCATCACTTGTAAATTAAGAAGAAAGGTTGTTGAGGATATTTTAATCATTCTTTGAGATTAATAAAAATCTTAGAGGAATCATTAAAAGACAACCTGAGAATATGACAGCAGTGGACTTGTGTAAGAGTAAGTAATAAATTTCAAACTGTGGAAGTTTGAAAAATGAAAATTGTCAGAGTGATAGAAATAGAAGGTAAGAAAGTTACATTAAAACATTCTTAAGTATTAGGAATTCACTCTGAAACATCACTCATCACGGTGATTGTGTTGACAATACTTTGAAAAGAAAAGGACAGAGGCTATAGTTATAAAAAAGTTGCTTGGTAATATCTTTTAGGTGATTTATTTACTGATGACCAAATGGAAGTCATGCGCAGGCACATCATCAGCTGAGTTGTCTGGATCATTAACTATAAGTCTGTTCTTTAGAGCTCATATTGGAGTTGAGCTAATAACGATTAAGATGAGTGATGTATTATTGAAGGAGATTGATTGAGATTATCAAGTAGGTCAAGGATGACTACTAATTATTGATGTTGGAAAGGATGATCTCAGATCAAAACATTAAGCATCTAAGGAAAGTTCTTAGAACTTGAAACAAAGAGTGAGGCAAGAATGTTGTGAGAATCTCATTGATTTCTTTAATATTTTTATTCAAGTAAAGTCTAAAATTCATTGTGGTGAAAATGAATAGTTGGTGACTTGAAATGAAAAAAATTGACGGTGTCAATTTTATAAAGAAATATGAGATATATCAGTAGGTAGAAGCTGAATAATTTTAACCTGGAGGGTTATATTGTTCTTGCTTATATAAATGATATTTCATGCTCAGAAATTTGTGATGAATTAACCTAAGTTATGGTGACAACTGAAGATTATTCATATAATTGTAAAATAGACGAGTTTGGAAATTTCTTGCCAGTACTGTGGTTTAAATCCTCGTGGAAAAGTAAATGAGATGTATGTGTGTGGAAAAGTTGAGAGTTGTAGAGAACCAATATTATTATTTCGGTAAGGAACCAAAAATATGCTTCTCAAGTGGGAAGAGATGTATAATAGTTGGGAGGGACCTTTCTCAATCTTAACACAATATATTTGAAGTTGACCATGGTTTTCAGATAATATAGTTTCCAAGCTTGTGACTTGGAAAGTATGAATTACTGGAAGAAATATTTACTATGAGTTCTCTGGTGTTAATTTTAACAGGCTAGATATAGAATTGAGGTATTTACCTTAAAAATTTGTATGTTTTACTTTGTCGTTCAATGGTGTGGGACGAGAAGTAATGATACAAATTTTTTAGAGCATGAGTAATTAAGAACTACACAGAAAGGTGTTATCAGACTGTCAGTATATAAATGCAACTCAGGTATATGGAGAAAATGTAGCTATTAATTGAGCTTCTCGGTTTAGACTTCATGAGGAAATGACGATGATGATGATTTGTGTAAGCTTAGTTAACACGTCATCAACTGAGAGAGCAAAAAATTGGAGCTACTAATCGATGTTTTGAGTTGATTCAAAGCGAATTGGAGAAGATTCAGTTGTGATTATTTGTCAAAAAGCTAATCGGGATTACATAGAGCGTTATAGGTTAACGACTTGAAACGACCCTCACTTTGAAAATAGGGTGGTCGCCCGGCCAGAACCATTACACAAGCCCGATACCCGAACTAAGCCCAAATAACATGCAGCACGCCTAATTCAACATGCGGAACAACATACTACCATATAGGACAATAAATGCGAAATTGAAATCAACACTAAAATTCATGAAATCGCCAAATCAGCGTGATAGGTATCCAACGATCGATCATCTCAATAAGTATCCAAATCAACCTCAAAACTACCATAATGATCCGAAAATAGATAAGGAGGGTTCAACTCTACCCCAAGTAAAACTACCTAAAGTTACAACCCAATTTATTGTTCGAAAATCAAACAAATATATATATAATAATCATGTAAATTCTCACAAAGCAAGGAGGCTTCAAGTAATGGCCTTCCCTTGCCAAGATCGATCGCACTCGTAGAAGAACATGTATTATAAGTGGAGTGAGCTAAAGAACCAACGGAGCCCAATAAGAGAAGAACTACGATCAAATATTAAACATGCAAGTAATACATATAAATCAAAATAAAGCTAGCATGCACTTAAAATTAGGATACATTGAAATATGTAGCATGACATCAATTTCATATAGAGTAAGCATAAGATAATCATAAAGCAACTTAAACGATATATGGAGTATCAAGGATTGTAAAAACATAAGAAATTCAACTTTTGCATGTAAGGGGTTCCAAGAGATATACATAGAATGTAATAGATATAAATGCAAGTTCGTGGTCACATTTTTCATTACCTTCCCTTGTGGACCAATCATCATAATATAATAAATATGAGTGGGTGACTTGATTCCATCGTGTGCCCACAGCTCCTCAAGAGGCCCTGGTGACTTGGTTCCATCGTGCATCCATGACTCCCCAAGAGGCCCTTGCGAAATGGGTGACTTGGTTCCACCATATTACTACGACTTCCCAAGAGGCCTTTAAGCATGTAAGGTGACTTGGTTCCACCATATGCGTATGGCTCCCCATGAGGCCTTACATGAAGTCAACCAAGGTAGGTAACGACCCCATTCCAAGTCTTTTTTGTCAAAATCATGAAACTTAATCATACTAATAGCATGTCGTATTTAATAAATGAGCGGAGCTCCCCACTTACCTCGACTTTTAGCGACGCCTATAACAACTCCTGGTACGCACGGGATCCGATGCGAACCTTCACGCGACGCTATACAACCATAATACATCTCATCAATAAATAATCTAATTTCAAGTTAATTAAATCTTTCATTAATTGGTCGTTGGGATCCATTAGTATGGGTTCCGCGGGTCCCCCGTCGCCCGATGTGAGGGTCGAGGGGTGGGACCCTATCGGTCTCCCTCGAAGACGTGATAGCGTCCCGTTCGAAAGCATTCGTTTGCTTTTATTTTGTTATAAATATATGTGTATATATATCATTTTATTTCATTAATATATGTGTATATTATTATTATTATTATTATATTATTATTATTATTTTATTTTTTTATGGTTCGAGGGCCGATTCAACCCCAGTCCCGGTCCGGGGGTCCCCCATCGCCTCTACTTACGGCGCTGGTGCGCAACCGTTAGGGTTGGATTTTCCGGCCAACCCCTCGGTGAGGTGTGATGGGGGCGCAGTGAGTCGTCCCCCTCTCTCGTGCTTCCTCTCATAGGGCCTCCACTAAGAGGCCCTGGTGGCGGCATCAATGCCGCCGCCTTCCTCTAGCGGTGGCTGCGACTCGCCGCAGTCCTCTTCAGCGGCGGCGACGCTAGTTCACCTCCCCTACATTTTGTGTACACTCTTCACCAAAACTTCAAACAAAGAGAACTTAGATTAGAGATTACCTATTTTTGAGATATGTGTAGTTGTTGTCTCCTCCTCTACCTTCTCTTCAAATCAGAGGTTTTGAACACAAAAGGAGGTTAGGGTTTTAAAATCGATTTTACTAATTTTTAGTCTCTAGGGCATGTTTATTTGTATTTGGGTCGTCACAACATCTCCATTTTTAAAGAAATTTCGTCCTTGAAAGTAACAATAAAGTCATACCTTATGGTTCGAAGAGAAATAGAAAGTTATCCATCATATAATCCTCATGTTCCCAAGTCATCTCTTGTTCTCCATGGAATTGTCACCGAACTTGCACCAGCGGGATTTCTTTTTTCCGTTGCTTATGCACTTTCCTATCCATAATTTGAATAGGCTGCTCGTCGTAGGACACGTCTTCCCTCAAATCAACTTGCCCCCAATCGATCATCGGTGCATGTTTATTATATGCCTTCCTCAACATAGAAACATGGAAGACGTCATAGACTCCAGCTAGCTGTGGTGGTAACTCGAGTAGATATGCTACCGGGACTATTCGTTTCTTGATCTCGAATGGCCCGATGAACCTATGAGATAACTTTCCCTTCAATCCAAATCGGTAATGCCCTTTCATTGGTGACACTTTTAATAGCACAAATTCTCCTTCATTGAACATGACTTCTCGATGGTCCTTGTCAGCATACTTCTTCTGGCGGCTCTGGGTGGTCTCTAATCGTTGCCTAATCAATTTTACCCTCTCAGTTTGGTCATGCAAGTTCCGAGCCGATCAAAACGACATCTTCGACCTCACTCCAACAAACTGGAGATCTACACGGTCTCCAATAAAGTGCCTCGAAAAGTGCCATGCCAATACTCGCCTGAAAACTATTGTTGTACGCAAACTCGCACAACGGAATATACTTCTCCCAACTCCCATAGAAATCCAGCACACAAGCTCTGAGCATATCCTCAGTATTTGAATCAATCTCTCAGTCTGCCCATCTGTCTATGGGTGAAAGGTTGTACAGAGATTGAGCTAAACCCCCATCTGGTGCTAAAACCCACTCCAAAACTGAGAGGTAAACATCGGATCACGATCCGACACAATAGACACTGGGACTCCATGTAATTCGATGACCTCGTCATATATGCCCCCAACCTGTATGCTGAATACTCCATGGAAATTGGGATGAAGTGGGCAGACTTAGTCAAACGGTCCACGACCACCCAAACGACATCATGACCTTTCTGAGTTGCCGGTAGCCCAGAGACAAAATCCATAGCTATGTGTTCCCACTTCCACTATGGAATAGGTAATGGTTGCAACAATCCCCCGGCTTCCGGTGGTCTCCCTTCACTTGCTGACAAATTTCACAATTCTGGATGTGGGTAGCAATCTCCACTTTCATCCCCGCCCACAATACATCCTCCTCATGTCCTGATACATCTTATTACCCCTGGGATGAACGGTGAATCGAGATCTATGCGCCTCTCAGAGTAAGTCATCCCTTAACTGTATATGAGATGGTATCCACAATCTATCCTAAAATCTCAACGCTCCATCCGCTGAAAGTCTCTAATCCACATCATCATTGCTATCTACAAGTTTCCTGTATTTCCCGTACTCTGAATCGGATGTCTATCAAATCTACCACTCTATACACAACTACTGGCTCTACTCTCATTTGAACTCACGTCTAACCTCCTGAAACATCTGAGCTGATCCCTACTCCATTTGTGGGTACTCCTTGAATGTTCATAACGGTCTCGGAATCTGTCTTTAGTCATACACGGCTCAGAGCATCAGCCACTACATTAGCCTTCCCCGGGTGGTACTTGAGTGTGAATTCGTAATCTTTCAAAAGTTCCAACTATCTCATTTGTCGCATATTCAACTCGCTCTGTGTGAACAAGTACTTCAAACTTTTGTGATCCGAGTAGACAGTGAATTTCTCCCCATACAAGTAGTGCCTCCACAACTTCAAAGTAAATACAACTGCCGCCAACTCTACGTCGTGCACTGGATAGTTCTTCTCATGTGATTTCAACTGCTTGGACGCATAAGCATTACTTTCTTATCTTGCATTAATACACCTCCCAAACCAGTCCCAGATGCATCGGTATACACTGACAACTCCCTTCCGGCCTCTGGTAGAATCAGAAACGGTGCGGTAGTCAGACGATTCTTCAACAGTTGAAAGGCCTCCTCACATGAATCATTCCATTCATAGGCCACATCTTTCTTAGTCAAGTTAGTGAGTGGTGAAGCGATCGATGAGAAACCTTGCACGAATCGTCGATAGTACCCTGCTAGGCCTAGAAAACTCTGAATCTCGGATGCATTAGTGGGTTGTTGCCACCTAAGGAACGCCTCGATCTTCGTAGGGTTAATTGATATCCTTTCCGTTTTCACCATGTGCCCTAAAAACTTCACATCTGAAACCCAAAACTCGCATTTGCTTAACTTAGCATAGAGTTTGTGTTCCCTCAATGTCTGCAACACTTTCATGAGGTACTTTTTGTTATCTGACTCGGTCTTGGAGTATATCATGATGTCATCAATGAACACAATCCCGAATTGGTCAAGCAATGGCTTGAAGACACGGTGCATTAAGTCCATAAACATTGTCGGGGCATTGGTGAGTCCAAATGGCATCACCATGAACTGAAAGTGCCCATAGCGGGTGCTAAAAGTTGTCTTTGGTATGTCCTCCCGTATCCGCAGCTGATGATAGCCCGATCTCATATCTATATTTGAGAAGAATTTTGATCCCCTCAAGTGGTCAAGCAAGTTTTCAATCCTGGGAAGCGGGTACTTATTTCGGATAGTCACCTTGTTCAATTGGTGGTAGTCAATACACATCCTCAAACTGCCGTCTTTTTTCTTTACAAATAACACTGGTGCTCCGCACGACGATACACTCGGTGTAATGAACCATTTTTAAGTTAACACCTCTAACTGAGTCTTCAACTCCTTCAACTCAGTAGCAGCCATACGGTAAGGTGTCTTGGAAATTGGTCTCGTGTCGAGTATGAGGTCAATCATAAGTCAATATCCTAATTAAAAGGGACTCCTGGAAGATCTGAAGGAAAAAACATCCAAAAAATCTCTAACCACTGGGATCTTCTGAATTAAAACTTCTTGTCCCTCCTCCCTCAAAAAAGTCAAGCTTGCAATGGTCTCTATCTCAGCCAAACTTGCGATCCTACTACGTGGGGTGGCGCTGGTCAGTGTACAACCCTTAAACTCAAATGGGGGATGCCCGGGATTTGGAAGACTACAGTTTTATGAAAATAATCTATCTTGACATGATACGCTGCTAACTAGTCCATGCCCGAGTAATACATTAAATTAAAGACACTCTAAAACCCATAAATCAATCGTCATCGTGTGATCTCCAATTTTAATTTTGCACTCCTCACATACCATATTAGAATAAATTCGTTTAGTAGAAACTGTGCTCAAAATCAAATAAGTGTGTGCTCTAACCAGTGTCAACCTCAAAGCATGAACTACATTCCCCGATATTAGTGAAACAGTGGAACCAGAATCAAACAAGTTATGCATATCTCGGTCATTAATGGAAATTGTACCTGTGACCAGCTGATGCAAGGCCTCTCAATCCTACCCAACAACTACATTAACTGTTCCTAGAGAATTGGGGTTGTGCTCCCCTCCCCTCAGATGGTGGCAGGTTAGGGCATTTGCTCTAGATGTGTTCTGGAGTTCCATACCGGTAACAAATCAACTGTAGCCTCTGGTATGTCGGAGGTGGCTGAACAACACTCCCTGATGTGCTCGAATTTGGCTCGATCGGTCCCCGACCCTTACTTCCACTCTGCTGAGACTGTCGATATGGACGCGGTGGCCTGAATGCCACGCTCTGTGAAGCCGTAAGAGTAGGGACAGGTGCATGTGCAGCAATCATGGAAGGAGTGTGTGTCGCCCTTGAAGCTGTACCTGAACGTGCATGTCCACTAGAAAACCCTTTAAACTTTGGTTTCTTGAAAATGTTGTCCTGATTGTTCCGGTAGCCCCCAAAGCTACGTTTACCATGACCATACTGATTATATCCTGCCTGAAACTGCATGAAACCACCACGAAATAATGCCTTACACTCAAGTGCTCGTTGGTGTGTCTGGTGATAAGTCTCAAATCTAGACGTCGCTACCATATCACTAATATCTAGCCTTAATCCATCAATAAATCTTCTCCTACGAGTCTATGTGTCAGGACATACTCGTACGCAAACTCTAGCAACTCGTTGAAATTCGATGCATACTCAGCCACTGACATATCGACCTGTACTAAGGCAAGGAACTCTCAAATTTTCGCATCTTTCACTCGATCTGAAAGCCATTCTTCGTAAAATAGATGCTTGAACTGGAGCGAATTCATATTAGTTCTCTATGTCATCTCTATAGTCATCCACCACTTGTTTGCCTTGTGTTCTAACAGAAACGTCACTAGCAGTACTATAGTCCATTCATCAATATTCAGAGTTCTCATATTCTTTAATGTCTCTGCCTCTGCTTCAATGGGATCCTGCTCTCCATAAAAGTGCGACGCATCATATTTCATAAATTATTTCTATATCTTGCCCCTCCGACACGCCTCTGGATCTTCGTCCACTACAGTACTGCAGCTCCAACTGCAGCCGTAGCAGAATCAGCCCCTTGTTCCACATGATGATATTCATGTATAGGCGCCAAGGAAGGATTAAGTCCATGCCTCTCAGGTGCTCGCTCTTCCACCCCAGTGTTTCCTTGCTGCATCAACTCCAGTATACATGTCATATTCATTTCCTGTGATTATGCCATGTCCGCCAACCTTTGGTCTTGAGTAGATCTCATGTCGTGAATAGCCTTCTAATACGTTTCAACCATAATAGTCATGCCCTGCTCCATTCGAGCGCGTCAATTTTTCTCATCCATATGTGGTGTTTCCCTTAAATTGTAGGAGTTTCCGCCTTGATTGCTCATGATGCAGTTGTGGAGCAAAGAAGAGCGAATTAGTCCTACCTACCAAAAAAGCTGGAAAAATATCTAAACGCGATAGATATTATAATACAAAGCAAATAACATTATTCAAGTGTTTTATTCAAGTTTATCAATCCCTTCCCATCCTAAGATTGATCATTTATTCAACTTAAACCCATGTCTCATACCATTGGTTGGTTCAACTTAACTTTGACCTTCAAAATACAAAGGTTATACAAACTTAGGTTTTTTTCTAACCTATTGTTTTCCCTAGGTTCTGATCCTTATCCTCTGATACCAACTGAACTGACCCTCACCTGAAATAAGGCCGCGTCGCCCGGCCCAGACCATTACTCAAGCTGAATACCTGAACTAGGCCTAAATAACGGTATGGCATGCCTAATTAAACCTGCGGAACAACATACTACCATATAGGGCAATAAATGCGGAATTGAAATCAACACTAAAATTCATGAAACCACCAAATCAGCGTGATAGGTATCCAACTGTCTGATCATATCAATAAGTATCTAAATCAACCTTAAAACTTCAATAATGATCCAAAAATAGAAAATAAGGGTTCAACTGTACCCCAAGTAAAACTACCTAGAGTTACAACCTAATTTATTGTTCTAAAAATCAAACAAATATATATATAATAATCATGCAAATTCTCACAAAGCAAGGAGACTTCAAGCAATGGTCTTCCCTTTGCGAAGATCGATCACACTCGTAGAAGGACCTGTATTGTAAGTGGGGTGAGCTAAAGAACCAATGGAGCCCAATAAAAGAATAACTACGCTCAAATATTAAACATGCAAGTAATACCTATAAATCAAAATAAAGCTAGCATTCATTTAAAATCATGATATATTGAAATATGTAGCATGACATCAATTTCATATAGAGTAAGCATATCATAATCATAAAGCAACTTAAACAGATATATGAAGTATCAAGGATTGTAAAAACATAAGAAATTCAACTTTTGCATGGAAGGGGTTCCAAGACATATACATAGAATGTAATAGATATAAATGCAAGTTTGTGGTCACATTTGTCATTACCTTCCCTTGTGGACCAATCATCATAATATAATAAATACGCGTGGGTGACTCCACTGTGTGTCCACAGCTCCTCAAGAGGCCCAGGTGACTTGGTTCCATCGTGCATCCATGACTCCCCAAGAGGCCCTTGCAGAAATGGGTGACTTGGTTCCACCGTATTACTACAGCTCCCCAAGAGGCCCTTACGCATGCAAGGTGACTTGGTTCCACCATATAAGTATGGCTCTCCAAGATACCTTACATGATGTCAACCAAGGTAGGTAGCGACCCCATCCCAAATCCTTTTTGTCAAAATCATGAAACCTAATCATACTAATAGCATGCCATATTTAATAAATAAGCGAGCTCCCCACTTACCTCGACTCACAGCGACGCCTATAACAACTCCTGGTACGCTCGGGATCCGATGCGAACCTTCACGCGACGCTATACAACAATAATACATCTCATCAATAAATAATTTAATTTAAGTTAATTAAATCTTTCATTAATTGGTCGTTGGGATCCACTAGTATGAGTCCCGCGAGTCTCCCGTCGCCCGATGTGAGGGTCGAGGGGTGGGACCCGATCGATCTCCCTCAAAGATGTGATAGCGTCCCGTTCGAAAACATTCATTTGCTTTTATTTTGTTATAAATATATATGTATATATATCATTTTATTTCATTATATATATATGTATATATATTATTATATTTATTTGGGTTCGAGGCGGTTCGGCCTCAGTCTCGGTCCCCGGGACCGCCCCGGTTGACCGGGGCGTTTGACCCCTGGTACACTAGTAATGGGGGGGAAGTAACGATCCCCCCACTGCCCGGCGGCGCTGGTGCGCCCCCCTCGTCGGGGTTGGCCATGAGCTGCCCCCTCTCTCGTGCTTCTTCTCATGGGGCCTCCTAGTGGAGACTCCACCATGGGTGGTGGCGGCGGCGGCGGTGATGCCGCCACTGCCTTCCTCCAACGGTGGTCGCGAATCGCCGCAGTCCTCTTCGGCAGCGGCGACGCTACTCCACCTCCACTCTATTTTGTGTACACTCTTCACCAAAACTTCAATCAAAGAGAACTTAGATTAGAGATTACCTATTTTTGAGATCTGTGTAGTTGTTGTCTCTTCATCTACCTTCTCTTCAAATATATGGTTTTGAACACAAAAGGGGGGTTAGGGTTTTAAAATCAATTTATATTAGAGCTACATTGATTTAGAGTTTGTGAATTTACTAATTTGCCCCTAGGGCATGTTTATTTGTATTTAGGTCGTCACACAGCTAGTATAGATTATCCTGATTGGTCAGTGTTTGATAATATTGCGTTATGGTTCAGGGATATATTATGGATTCCAGTTCAGGATCAGGTGAGGCAGGAAGTGCCACAGAAATCTCATAGATATCTTTACTGCATTCATCCACATAGCAGTAAGGAATATCATGAAATGAGGCGCCTTTATTTATTATTAATCTGGGATAAAAATGATGTTGTAGGAATAATAAAGAGATATGAGATATGTCAGCAAGTTAGGGCTGAGCATAAACCCGGAGGTTTATTGCATTTGCTGCTTACTCATGAATGGCAATGGGAACATAGATCGGTGAATTTTATTTCCTGTTTATCTCTGAGTTAGCGTAAGCACAATACGGTAAAAATTGTAGTTAATAGTTGATGGAATCTACGCATTTCTTTCCAGTTTCTATGTGAAATCCTCTTGACTATTTATGCAAAATATACATACATGAGGTGTTAGATTTCAGGGTGCTTCAGTGTCGACTATTTTGGATAGGGATCCGAGATTCACATCCAGAGGATGGAGTGAATTGTTGCGATAGCTGTGGAACTAATCTTAACCTCAGTATGATATACTATCGGTAAACCGATGGGTAACCGGAGTAATTGATTTTGGTGTTAAAGGATATACTTTAAGCTTGTGTCTTGAAGTTTAATAATAACTGGAAGAGATACATTTCTATGTGTGAGTTCATTTATAAAAATAGTTGTTAAGCTAGAATGAAATGCTCCTTTGAAACTTTGTATGGTCAACCATGTCATTCACCGGAGTGTCTAGACATGGGTTGAGATGTAAGTTTGTTGGAGCCGGAATTAATTTAGAACTACACAGATGAAAGGTAGCAGATTAGCCAGCGTTTCACTATAATACAACTAAAATAAAAGAGATATGCCGATAAATATCATAGGTAGTTTGAGCTTTCAAAGGACAAATATGTTTTGTCGAAAGTCTCACTTATGATAGGAGTTGTGTAAGTTTGAATCGTGAAGGTAAGCTAGCTTCAAGGTGTATTGAGTCGTTCAAATTACATGAACAGATTAATCCTGATACTTACAGGTTAAAGTTGCCTCTTCAGCTAGTCGGAGCTATTAACGTCTTCCATAAGTCTATTTTAATAAAATAGAGACTCGGTTCATTTCAAAGATTGGTTGGAATGAATGTGATTTTCGTGAAGACTTATCTTACGAAGAGCAGTCAAGTGGGTTACTTGATTGTAAGATTTTAAAAAGCTGAGAACCAAATAGATTTCTTTGGTTATAGTGAAATACGGATTTCACAAAAATGAGGAACTAACCTGGGAGCAGAAGTATGAGAAATAGTTCCAATTTCTCTTCGAAACTGCAGTTAATTTCATATTACTTTAATTTCGAGGACGAAATTTCTTTAAATTGGGGAGACTATAACGACCCATTACCTTAAACTGGTGATTAATACTAATCAAAATTCTAATTTACCTGGGTTAGGCTCGTGGTTAAGTTCGGCGTACCTCAATTAGCGTGTGCGTGCGTTTGCATGATGTATCGTGTTTGTTTGGATTGTTAATTCAATTTATATATAAGTTGTCGTATAATAAGGAAATTATACACAAGCCTATAAAATGAAAAATTCCCAATAAACTAAAGTTTACCGGGACACCAAGTGTGACGAGGGAGTCATGGCAAGAGTGTACACGCTCAAAGACACTTATAGTCATGTCCGGAGAGTTTATTGGTGAATAATACGCAATATATATATTTATATGTTTTTAAATATATAAATATATATATTGGAAAATAAAAGAATATTAGAAATATATGGATTATTGGATCATCTCGAACGAAGCGTAAGTGCTTGATGTGTCAAATTTCATGTCACTTTAAGCTGTGTCATTTTAACGCATCAACCAAGCGATCGGTCTCGAGATAGCGTGACATTTATCTCGAGGAAAATATATATATATAAATAAAAATTCATTCTTATCCAATTCAATCGATAAGTCGAGAGGGTTCGGGAGGTTGGTTCGATTCCGGATCAAAGGAGGTCGTTTCGGGAGCCGATTTCAATCAAGTTGAGGAGCTTAAACGGATTAGAAGCTAGTGATCATCACTTTAGAAAGTTTGATTTTTAAGTTTATTGATATTCGATTATCTCGTGATGATCAGATCTCTGTAAATTAAGGTTGATGTTGATTTGAATTGGTTTATAACCACATTAGAAGTCCTCCCGGATCATTTGGGAGTGTAATCGTAGAGTTTGTATGTGGTTTGGGTTAAGTCTGGATCAGTCGAAGTGTGCTGGTTTTGCAGGTCTGGTGCACATAGCGCGCTAGGCATTGGCCATAGCGCGCTACGCGTATTGGGGAAAATGACTGACATACGGATAGCGCGCTATCCATATCAAGTAGCTCGCTTTCATACCCCAGAACTATGTATGAAGTTCGGTAGTGCGAATAGCCCGCTAGCTACAGGACATAACGCGTTATCCACACTCTCAGTACAAAATTGATTGAATTTAGGTGGTTTGTCGAGAAAACATTAGAGATGATTGGAAACTAATTAGAAACGGAGACTTAAACTCTAAATTGACAACAATTTATCAATATTGATTGGTGTATATAGCTCATGTAGTTGTTAGATTGAAATGGGGGATTATGTACACTGTGATGGTTTTTCTAATGAACAGAAAACGGTGTCTAATGTGATCCACAAGAGTGACTCCTCAGGACTAAGACCAGGTTGTATAGGACTTGGGGCTGATCTCCCAGTCTATACGTAACTCCTACTCAATTAATAGGTTGCGTAGGTTACATATTCACAAGAAGGTTTAGGATAGAACCATTGGGCATTAATCGATTGGCTAAACATCACATATGCGCGGTGTATTGGTTTAACAGTCGTATTAATGGCGCCAGTGGGTAATCGGCCCTAGTTTTATAAATAAAATGGGGGTCACTGTGTAATAGTCCAAAGACATTTACTTTGCATCCGTTTATGTATTAAATTTATATAATTTTCATATTCTTATTAGATATCATTGGCGCATGTCGTTATTGCATGATATCCTTGAATATTATATGGAGTGTTGATGATTAATGTGAATCCATACTTACTGAGCAAGTTGGAGCGCTCACCCCAATTAACATTACAGGTAGATCTGACGAGCGCTATGACTACGGGATGGAAAAGTTATAGGAGTCTTGAACTTCTCTTCGATGTAATGACTTTCTCTGGTCTTATATTTGTATTGAATTACAGTTTTGTAATATCACATGGGATAGGTGATTATATAACCGAGGTTTATTTCGATTCATTTTTAATATTGTATCTCTTATTTTGGTTATCAAAAAGGTTTTAAATTTTCGCTGCGTATATGATTTGCTTTATTTCGATAATCGATATACAGTAGTGCTTATCAGGTGTAGGTGGTAAGGTTGATGGCTCAAGTTAAGTCCGGTAATGGTAATCTGGGCTTAATTAAGGGAATGAGAACGACAAGTTTGGTCGACTCCTACATGTAACAAATAAGGATAGAGAGGATATTGAGAATATTTGGTATACTTGATATTAGGAGTGATTTAAGGGTTGTTAATCTCTTCAAATAACGTGGGAGAAAGAAAAGAGGGAGATCACTCTAAACTCAAACGCACAAAAGAGTGAAAGAAGTTCATACGAGATTGAGAGCCGATCATTTTTGGAGTTCTCAACAATAGGTAGTCCTTTTTTATTTGGTTTTAAACTTGTGCGATTTTTTGTTGGGATTAAATCTTGTTCTATTGATTTGCTCGTATTTGGTTAAATGAATGCTTTAATGAGATCTTAAAACGTGTTTTCTTGTTGATCGAAATGGAGTTCCAACTAAGAAAGATTGAATTAAGAGAATAAAGTTAAAAAAAATGAGGCACCAGAAAACAAAAAAAATAAAAAAAAACCAAAGAAGAGGGCAGCGGATAGAGCGCTCCCCCCTCAACCCAGTATGGGCCTGGTACACCAGGCCCATATGGGTTGGTTAGCCCTTGGCCCAACCACACAGACTGCCATAGGGCGGTCCGTGAAGAAGAGAAACAAGAGAGGAGACGCACACACTGTTTCCCCTCCCCCTATCAAGTGAATATTGTCCTAGTACACCAGGCCCGTATGAATAGGTTGGGCCAAGGGCCCAACCACATGGACTGCCTTGAGCCAGTCCGTGAAGCACGAAACATGGGGAGGGAGTAATGTGCGCTCCCACCCCCTTTTTGCTACTCAACTGTTCTAAAAAATATATATAAATTAATAATAATAGTAGTAGTAATAAAATCAGAAAAATATAATAGAATATATAATAATGATAATAATCTGAAATAAAATTATATATATTTAATTTTCGAAAACCAATATCGAATAGATGTTTTAGTATATATAAATATATATCTTGAAGTTGTCGAAAAGATTTCGTAATTAGATTTAATTATCAAAATGCGATTTAGTTCGAGTGAATAATTAATATTTATTTATTTTATTAATTATTTTAGATTTACACGAGCTCGAAGTACGCTCGTGAGTGCCAACTAGGGAATTGAAAAATAGCGTACTAGGTAAGTTGGGATTTAAGTTATTGGTTTTATGATTATTTACCTTTCTACTAGACTATATGATAGGAATCATGTAAGTAGGACATTCGGGTAGATTGGGGTGCATTGTTAGACAATGTGTGTAGATAACTTAGTGGAGCTCGCTAGGAGTCCTTGCACCAGATACTACAAGTTCGACCAGAAGCTCGGGATAGTTGGACTGTACAAGGGAAAATAACAAAAAAGGCAGTCGCCCAGAATTAATATTTATTAATTGAGAATACGATAAACTTCAATGTTCTCAATAAATGCTTCTTAGTATGTGCTAAGTCCAATTGAACTAGTTTGTGGACTTGGTGATAGGTAAATCTTTCACAATGTAAGGGAATGGAGTGTTGATACCGCTATGGCCATAGTAGGGTCAATCTTCATGAACTTCAGCGTGGTTGAGGAGTCTATCACAGTAGCTCATACATGTCTAGCATTTGCACATTTTGATACATTGATAATTATTTTGTTTATATATTTATTCCCTTCGTCATACTAAATATTTGCAAGTCATGCATTTTATTTATTGTTGCATCTATTATATGGAATGTTCATAACGCTAGTAACTTAACCTAAACTTATTGAGCATCGTTGCCCCTTTGTGCTCACCCAACAATTTCTCCCCACAGGTTCTTCATCGAGAGTTGATAAGGGGAAAAGAGTAGCTCTAGCTGTCTAGAGGATTTTTCTGACTGTTGATTGGTATGGTTCGAGATCGAACCAATACTTTGTTTTTATTTATATTATTTATCATGGGATTTGGGGTTTGAAATAAACCGAACTAGAGGATTATTTATTCTAGTTGATAACTATTGATTTCCAGTATTGGCTTTATGTGGAAACATTGAAATAAGTTTTAAATAATAACATTCCGCTGCATTTATGATTATTTAATTTAAGTTCTGATTGTTGATGGAAGACAATAAGTTGATTTCGAAAGAAGGCTCACTAGTTAGGTTCATAACTCAGTGACCGAGTTGGTTAGTGAGTTATGGATCGAGCTAGGTCGGTCGGGATTCATTTAGGAAAACGGGTTTTGACACCATTAGTTTTTCAATATTAAATCATATAATTTTTCAAAAATGGGCTGAAATCTAGAGTTCATCCGAGGGGATAGCCCTTTGGTAACTTTTTCGGTTAATTTTAGTTTTCAACTCTCCGAAGCAGTCCACTAATCGGAGTTTGCTCAATTTTTTTCTAATCAAGGGTTCTTATGTCATTTCATTACACGTCGATCTTCGTATGGTTTCGAGTTGATTAGAACAGTTTTTTAGATGTGTTTTGGTTTAAGGATTTCAATGAATCAAACGACACTATATATATGTGGACTAAATTTCAAAAACTTGATTTCAAACTCTTTAATTGAGATACAAATTAGATTTCATCATAAGATATGTTCAATAACACTAGAATTGAGAACTAGGGTCTTTCTGAGGGTCATTTTTTGGCGTATTAGCGTAGATCCGAAGTAAGTAAACCAACAGGGGCCTCAATACTAATTCTCATCAATTTTAGTTGGTTATCATACTTGGTAATTCATTCTATGTGAACTTTTTTGTCATGTTATCGTTGATGTTGATGCTCTCTGTGTGATTCTCATTCCATATCTTGGTGATATGCTTTTCTTGCGAATTCATTTTTCTATGAATAATCTATGTGATTCATTGTTGATCTTCATGACTTGCACATTTGAAATGCATGCATTATTTGCGAATCTAAATTCAATTTATTATTTATGATAACCTGTGTGGTTCATATTGATTACCTTTGTGATATACTCTCGTATCAAGCTGATTAGGGCCTAAGTGGTCAAATGGTAATCACGGGTGCAGTACACGTGTTGTGTGATCATCTGTACCACCGTGACTACATGGATTGTAGATTGTGCTAAGTCTGCAGTTTAGGATTGGAAAGTCAAGTCGGTAGAGGTGACTTTGTGTCTGCTACAGTTAATGGAGCCAATCTAAACTGTTGGAGACTTGGTTAGGTCTACAACCTGCCTTGGAAGTTGGGTTATGTAATGTGTGTTACAACCAAATGAACTTAGACCACTTGGATACCCATATCTGTGTGATATTGTTGCTAAATTCTCTTTGAAATCCTTATTAGCTTATTTATCATACGTTTTCTATTTCATTTCTTCGTGATTACCTGCATGATCTATCGGCTAACCTTTTATTAGATTCTAGAATTAATGTTGAGACTCATCTGGTTTTACTCACTAGAATTGTCTCCTATGTGGTGACATTTACAAGTCCGTCCTCTAGAAAGCAAAAGGAACCGATACTTGGTGACTTCCTCTAAGCTTTCTTTAAAGTCGACTTCCATTTTTGCTACGCGTAGGTCTTTTTGGTGCATTTACGTTATATATATTTTGTAAAACTAGTTAAATGGGCTAATGAGCACTTTGATACATGTATATTTCTAGTTTTGTCACCTTATATGCATGAGATCATGTTTTCTGGGGTTTCAACACCATAGGTTGTCCCGATTTGTCATTTATTGAGTTATTTAAATTTCTTAAGTTTAATTCCGCTGCTTTAATTGTAAAACTTAAAAAATATAATAACTCAACTTTAAATGGAAACGGAGCCTTGCTAGACTTGGGTTAACCTTGCGAGGGCTGACTCGGAGGTCCACATAAGTCTAGGTCGGGTGGGGCTCAGTTTGTGGGGATTGAGGTCGCCACATTAGGTCCTCGTCAAACATCTCTCAACCTAATGGGTTTCGCGATAAAAAGTCACCACGTAGCCCCCAGATGGGCAACTACTCAAACAACGGGAGGTAGCTAGCCTCGGGGTGTGAGTCTGTGCCATGCCCGACCCTATCGACAAACATAAATATACTCGTAGGAGTGGATAGCAATAAATAGCTCGATTAAACAATTGAAATTTAAAATAAATCAAGTGCTATAAATGAATTGTCACTAATTTTCTCATGGGTTTACTTACCTCAAGCAATCGCAAATCGCCCTTAAAATGTTCTGACATCAACTATAGTTTCGTAAGTCTCTGATGTCCAATTATACCACTTTTATTACTTTAGAGTCACATTAAGTGAATTTATAACGCGAGACCAAAAATTTAAAATTTTATTCCAAGGTAGCTGTGGCACACTTTTCGAGTTATACCGGGGTGCTAAACGCCTGAAAAAAGTCTTGAAAGCCATTTTTCCTTCTTTTTGTGGAAGAGCCAAAACGTTATTCAACCTTGCCATTTTCTTCATTTGACTCCTTTTTCACTAGTCTCTCAAACCTTGCAACACAACTGACTCTTTTTTCTCTTCTCTCATTCCTAGCAGCTAAAGGAATGCTAGTGAATGCTTAGTGGATGTCTTCGCAGCAGAACGTATGGGCGCGAAGCAGAGCGTAGAGGGTGAAGGTCACCCAAGAAGGGGTGAATTGGGTGTGATGGTCAATTTTGACTTTTAACAGCTTTATTTGCTAATCTCATAAGTTCATTTCAAAAGTCAAGCTAAATGAGCATGAGTAGTAATGATAGCAATAGCAATGTGCTGGAATGATTCGAGTGAGTGAAATGTTATGCTATGAGAAGGGGTAGAAGAAATGGAAGTACACAATCGATTTATAGTGGTTTGATCCCTCATATCTATATCCACAGGATACCTAACACAATCGATTTATAGTAGTTCGATCCCTCATATATATCCCTCGGATTCTACAACGGAAGCTGAGTATATTGCGACGTCCGTCTGACAAAGAAAGGAGGCGGTTTGGATCAAAAAGTTCATTTCTAAACTAGGTGTGGTTCCAAGTATTGTTAACCTGTTTGTTTGTATTATGACAATAACGGGGCAATAGCATAGGCCAAGGAACCTAGATCACACCACATATCCAAACATATACTCGGGCGTTTTCATCCCATCGAGAAATTATTGAGAGGGAGACGTGAAGATTTGCGAGTACCTCATCAAGACAACGTTGCGGATCCATTGACAAAAGCTCTTCCACAAGCAAAACATGATGGTCATGTTAGATCATTAGGCATTAGATGCATGTATGATTATCCCTAGTGCAAGTGGGAGATGTTGGGGCATGTGCCCTAAGTCAATCCATTAACTTGTCTTTATGAATACTTTAGTTAATAAAATAGAGGATTTCATTTGTTGTTTATTATAATTAATTTGCATGTTTACATTATAATAAGATCCATGGGTATTTACATAAATATCATAAATGTCCCTAGTCGATCATTATACTGGGAACTATAATGAATTAAGACTAGTGTGAGTCTTGATTGATGATCATATGATGATTATACGTACGACAGGATACGAATCAAGATCACGAGTACTTGTTAGGGAACTAAGTCTTGGGCCCGACCCGCTATGAGAATATCACATGGATTAAGTCATAGTTGTTTCTCATGATGGGTATATTTTTCGATCCTTTGACTTGAGATTACCGAGAGACTTCAACATTAAGAACACAATGATTTGACATAATCAAACGTTGTCTTTAACCTAGGACGATTATAAAGGTTGTGATTGGTTACTGTGTGAGCAATGTGATGAAGTTGTGTAATCGAGATAGGATTTGTCCCTTTCATATAAAGAGAGATATCCAATGGATCCCTCGATGTGTTAGACTGTTAAAAGGCCTAGTCTAAGTGAATTGATATTGATCAATGTCACTTGGATATTTTCAGTCTACCTAGAGATCGAGACTAGTACGATTGAACATGTTGGATGACAATTCCATGCCTTACGTTTGATCAAAAGGATATCGTGTGACAAAAGGATGTTATATACTCTATTGATTTGGTTGTATCGATTTGATATTCGTACGACTTGGGTAGTCATAATGTCTTGCTAGAGGCCGCTTATAACTTGTATACCAAAATGTGTTTTGGTACAATGCCAACGTTGTATGAGCCTATTGGGTCGCACACTAAGAATGGTTTTGCGAGATTTTAAGATGATTCGAAAGAATGAATTTTATATGATAAAATTCATGACGAAAAACGTCCTTGTGGTGTATTACACTTATACTTCTTTAAGTAGGGGTATATGTGTAATTTACTTAACCGTCTATATACAGGGTTGTATAAATAGACGCTTTAAGTTAGAACACATGAATGAAAAAGATTAAGTGTTGAAACTCTATTTTCGTTTCGTAAACGAATTAGGGTTTTCTGGTATGTTCGGATCGTTTTGGAGAGAAACAAAAAGGTTTGGTATTCTCTCGAAGCTAGCACTTCGAATCTCGTACGCCGTTCGTGTGTGAATTTCTTGGTAGAGGCGTTCGTCGTTGTTAGCGCGCATTAGAGATCGATCAACCTTGAGAAGGTATATTGCGACCGAGGTATGATTAAGTTTTCATGGTTTAAACGTTTTTAATGGAATTAGATTCGGATCTGTTAGGGTTTTTGTCAAAATTGTTTTGTAATTTCCGCTTGCGTATGAACCCCAAAAGTCAACGGTGGTATCGAGCCTTCGAGTTCGATTCCATTAAATTCATTGCATGTTTTCTTCGATATATACATGATATATGATTGAAAGCATGTTAATAGTTGATGTATATGTGATATGCATAAGTTTTACGTGAGATTTATTATCATGTTTTGTGTATATGATACATATATTCGTGATTTAATTGAAATCGAGTTTCGTACATGCTAGTAACCATGTTAGGTTAATCCGAATAATTTTAATGAATTGAATTTCATGTTCGTGATCCATGACACCATAAGGTATAATCTTTATTTTTTGTGTATTGATGCATGGATGAAATCTCTGTAATTCAAGATGCATATTTAGGTTACATTGTTTTAAGTTTCTTAAATTGTATAAGTCTTAATATTAATTCGAAACTAATATGATTAGGTTCGATTGGGATAGTAGTTCATGATTCAATTACATGTTTGTGATTATTTGGATGAGGATCGAAATTGCAAATAATTATTTTTCGAAATTATTTATTTATCTCGTTATATCTATTACATTATGAAATTTCTATTTAATAAGAGATAGATAACAAATTATATTATGAGATATTAGCAAAATCGGTTTCGTTATCCCTATTGGGTAGGAGATAAATATCGAGAATTTTGTTATTGGTGATATGCTAGGATTCAAATATCTTAAGTCATAATTGGATTAGGATAAGATGATTAGTTAGATGTGGGCCCGGGTTAATTAAAATGTTTTAATTTACTTAATTTCAGATAAATTAAGGGGTTAATTTAGGATAATAAAATCAGCGAAAAATATGATTTTCTATAGCGAATTTAAATTTTCGAAATTGAAATTCGTCTCCTAAAAAAAAAGCGCGCCCCGTTCCCAAATCCATTGACCAAACCGGCGATGGACATGCCGTCTAACTAATCCTAGCGCACGAAAATTCTTTTATTAGTGAACAAAGATAAAAATTTCCAAATTGTTTAGTGATTGAACAAATCAATAAAATATATGATATTTCATTGTTTGCATAAAATCACTAAAATTGAATAAAATCCCTCTATTAAATTTTAAGTCTCGTGTCATCCATTTTAAACACTTGTCAATGCCTCGATCACACTAATATAGTTTCACCATAGTCAAGGTGTATTGTGTTATCTTGGTGAGACAATTGGGTAAGAGTTACCTAAATGTTTAAAATGGTCCGACTTAATAAAGTTATCAAAATAGTTTTGAGCTTTAGGCACATGATGAGATAAAAAATATGATAAGACATAAGATGTCCCATATCTCATAAAAATATCTAAAATTACATAAGATGTAAATGGTAACTGTTACCTGCCTAAATAATCTAGTTATGTGTTTCATGTCATAGTTGTCATAGAATTAGGTGAAATATGGATTTTAGCCCCTAAATAAACAGATATGTTTTAGGAGGGTTGTTAATTTAGTGGGAGTCTATTCCTCTATACTAAAATAAACTTTGCATAATCTTTATTGTAGATCAATGGCCTCTTCAAGTAACAATAATCCCCACATCGCGATCCATCCTTGAGAAGGATAAGCTATCTGGGACTAACTTTCTTGACTGGTTCGAAACTTGAGAATCGTTCTCAAGCATGAACGCAAGTTGTATGTCCTGGAAGCTCAGGTCCCGAGGACCCACCACCGGGCTACGAAAGGCTGTGAAGGATGTGCACAATAAGCATGTCAACGATTCTACCGATGTTGCATGTATTATCTTGACAACTATGGTTCTGAACTTCGAAGGACATGGAACTAATGGAAGCCTACGACATGGTCATTTGTAACAACTTTGAAGGAAATGCTCCAACAAGCTAAGCAAGAAAGGTTCGAGACAGTCAAGAACCTATATTCTTGCAAGATGATCGAGGTGCGTCAATTAGTCCTCATGTTCGAAGATGAAGGGCTATGTTGACCGACTTGATAGACTCGGATTTCCGTAAGCCAAGAGTTGGCTACGAATTTGATCTGAATTCATTACTGGAGAGTTACTCACAATTTGTGATGAATTATAATATGAATAATATGGAGAAATCAATTTCGAGTTGCATTTGATGCTCAAAAGCTCGCTAAACAAAATATCAAGAAACCTCTAGTAATGTGTTGATGGTCCAAAAGGAAAGGGAATGAAGAAGAAAGGCAAAGGCAAGGCTAAAGTTGACGAAATTGGCTGCTACACACAATGTCGCAAAGCCTGGAACAAGTCAAACCCCAGCCTATTCCTACTTCAAAACACCCAAAAGAAAAGGAAGGAAATTGTCATTTATGCCATGCACCTGGACATTGGTTCAGAAATTGCAAACTCTATCTGGAAGATCTAAAGAAGAAAAGGGGTAGTGCGACTACCACTACATGTATTTAAGGTATTGAAATTAATTTATCTACTAGTGATTCCTGGGTATTAGATACCGGATGTGGATCTCACATTTGTATAAATGTGCAGGGACTCACCAGAAGTAGAAAGTTGAAGAAAGGAGAAGTCATCCTCCACGTAGGGAATAGAGCAAGAGTTGTTGCCCTGGCTGTTGGATCATATGACTTAGTCTTACCTAATGGACTTATTTTAACTTTAAATAATTGTTATTTTGTGCTCACTTGAGCGAAAAAACATCATTTCTGTTTCATGTTTGGATATAGATGGTTTTGATTTTATTATTGCGAATAATAGATGTTCCATTTCTCGAAAAGGCATATTTTATGCAAATGTTGATTTGTGTGATGGTCTTTATATTCTAAGCATGAAAATGTCCACTGATACTCCAGTCTTTAACATAAATATAAAGAGATTCAAGTCAAATGATTTGAATCAAACCTATCTTTGGCATTGTCGCCTCGGGCACATAAATGAGAAACGCATAACGAAGCTCCATAAATATGGACTTCTATATTCATTTGATTTAGAAACATATGAAACGTGCGTATCTTGTTTACTAGGAAAGATGACTAAAAGTCCCTTTACTTGGGACACGGTGAAAGGGCAAGTGATTTATTGGGTCTAATACATACGATGTATGCGGTCCTATAAACACAATGGCTAGAGGAGGTTATCGGTACTTTCATTACATTTATTGATGATTTCAGTGAGATATGGTTATGTATATCTTTTGAAACATAAAGTGAATCATTTGAGATGTTTCGAACGTTTCAAAATGAAGTACGAATCAACTTGGTAAAACTATCAAAACACTTCAAATCGGATCGAGGTGGTGAATATTCGAGCCAAGAATTTGATGATCATCTTAGAAATTGTGGGATTGTCTCCCAATTGACTCCACCGGCAAGAACTCCACAATGGAACGGAGTTTCGAAAGGAGAAATCGAACCTTATTAGATATGGTTCGATCTATGATGAGTCATGCGAGATCTTCCATTATCCTTTTGGGGTTATGCATTACAAGCTGCACTTTCACTCTAAATCGAGTTCCTTCTAAAGTGGTTGATAAAACACCATATGAGATATGGTACGGGAAGAGGCCTAGTTTGTCTTTCCTTAAGATTTGGGGTTGTAAGGCTTACGTAAAGCGACAAGTCTCAGAAAAACTAGCACATAAATCTGACAAGTGTTTATTTATGGGGTATCCTAAGGAAACAAAAGGATATTACTTTTATAATCCCGCTGAGAACAAAGTGTTTGTTGCTCGGTATGGTACCTTTTATGGAAAAACAGTTTATTTCAAAAGTCACTAGTGGGAGAGAAATAAATCTTGAAAAAGTTCAAGAATCACAGATAAAAAGCGAACCGCTCTTTGGAAGTTCAACAACGTTCGAACCGTTGAACCCCCACAAGTGACACAAGGCCCACGTAGATCTGGTAGGGTAAGACGTGAGCCAGAGAGAAATTCGGATTTCTCATTATCGATAGTCGTGATGTGGTGTTTATGGATCAAAATGAGCCCCACTTATCGGGAGGCTATGTCCCGGACTCGGATAAATGGCTAAGTGCCATGAACTCGAGATGCAATCCATGTATGAAAACCAAGTTTGGAACTTGATTGATTTACTTGAAGTTGGTAAGACCATTGGATGTAAATGGGTTTTCAATAAGAAAACTGACATGGATGGCAAAGTGCATACTTTTAAAGCACGACTTGTAGTAAAAGGTTTCGAACGGACTTAAGGTGTTGATTATGATGAAATTTTTTAGCCGGTAGTCATGCTTAAATCCATAAGAATTTTAATTGCCATTCTTGCATATTATGACTATGAGATATGGCAAATGGATGTAAAAACAAACATTTCTTAATGGAAAGTTTGTTTGAGGACGTGTATATGACACAACTTTGAAGGTTTTGTACATCTTGAGAATTCTAGGAAGGTATGCAAGCTTCAAAGATCCATTTATGGATTAAAGCAAGCTTCTCAAAGTTGGAATCTTCTTTTTGATGAAGCAATCAAAGATTTTGGTTTTATTAAGAACGAAGATGAGCCTTGTGTATACAAGAAGGTCGGTGGGAGTGTAGTTGTTTTTAGTACTCGTATGTTGATGATATATTAATCATTGGAAATGACATCCCAACATTGCGAATGTCAAGTCCTGGTTAGGGAAGTGTTTCTCGATGAAAGACTTAGGAGATGCAGCCTATATCCTAGGGATAAGGATCTATAGGGAAAGATCTAAGAGGCTAATCGGTCAAAGTCAGAGTGCTTACATAGACAAGGTGTTGAATAGGTTCAGTTTGCAAGACTCTAAAAGAGGATCGTTGCCAATGTCTCATGGCATAAGTCTCAGCAAGATTCAATGTCCTAAAACAAATGGTGAGCAAGACCGTATGAATAAGATTCCATATGCATCAGCTATTGTATCTATCATGTATGCCATGTTATGCACTCGACCTGATGTATCATATGTTTTGAGCACTACAAGCGAGATATCGAGTCAAATCCTGGTGAGAGTCACTTTGGATAGCAAGAAAGAACATTCTTAAATACTTAAGAAGGACTAAGGAAGTGTTCTTGGTCTATGGAGGTTTTCAAAATGATCTAGTTGTAAATGGTTACACGATGCAAGTTTTAAAGCTGATATAGATGATTTTAGATCGCAGTCTGGATATGTGTTTACTTTGAATGATGGTGCGATAAGATGGAAAAGTTCGAAGCAAGAGACTATGGCGGATTCTACAACGAGAAGATGAGTATATTGCAGCGTCTGATGCAACAAATGAGGCAGTTTGGATCAAAACGTTCATTTCTCGAAATAGGTGTGGTTCCAAGCATTGCTAACCCTGTTTGTTTGTATTGTGGCAATAACGGGGCAATAGCACAAGCCAAGGAACCTATATCACACCACGAGATCCAAACATGTACTTAGACGTTTTCATCTCATCGAAAAAGTTATTGAGAGGGAGACGTGAAGATTTGCAAAGTACCTATCGAAGACAACGTTGCGGATCCATTGACAAAAGCTCTTCCACAAGCAAAACATGATGGTCATGTTAGATCATTAGGCATTAGATGCATGTATGATTAGCCCTAGTGCAAGTGGGAGATGTTGGGGCATGTGCCCTAAGTCAATCCATTAACTGTCTTTATGAATACTTTTAGTTAATAAAATAGAGGATTTCATTTGTTGTTTATTATAATTAATTTGCATGTTTACATTATAATAAAATCCATTGGTATTCTGACGAAATATCCTAAATGTCCTTAGTCGATCATTATCTTGGGAACTATAATGAATTAAGACTAGTGTGAGTCTTGATTGATGATCATATGATGATTATACATATAGGGATACGAATCAAGATCACGAGTACTTGTTAGGGAATAAAGTCCTGGACCAGACCCGCTATGAGAACATCACATGGATTAAGTCATAGTTGTTTCTCATGATAGGTATATTTTTCAGGTCCTCGACTTGAGATTACCGAGACTTCAACATTAGGAACACGGTGATTTGACACAATCAAACGTTGTCTTTAACCTGGACGATTATAAAGGTTATGATTGGTTATTGTGTGAGCAATGTGATGAAGTTGTGTAATCGAGATATGATTTGTCCCTCTCATATAAAGAGAGATATCCAATGGATCCCTCGATGTGTTAGGTTGTTAAAAGGCATAGTCTAAGTGAATTGATATTGATCAATGTCACTTGGATGTTTTCATCTACCTAGAGATCGAGACTAGTACGATTGAACATGTTGGATGACAATTCCATGTCTTATGTTTGATCAAAAGGATATCGTGTGACAAAAGGATGTTATATACACTATTGATTAGGTTGTATCGATTTGAAATTCGTACAACTTGGGTAGTCATAATGTCTTGCTAGAGGCGCTTATGACTTGTATACCAAAATGTGTTTTGGTACACGCCAACGTTGTATGAGTCTATTGGGTCGCACACTAAGAATGGTTTTGCGAGATTTTAAGATGATTCAGAAAAATGAATTTTATATGATAAAATTAATGACAAAACGTCCTTGTGGTGTATTACACTTATACTTCTTTAAGTAGTGGTATATGTGTAATTTACTTAACCGTCTATATACACAAAGGTTGTATAAATAGACGCTTTAAGTTAGAACACATGAATGAAAAAGATTAAGTGCTTTGAAACTCTATATTCGTTTCGAAACGAATTAGGGTTTTACTGTACGCTCTGTATCATTTTGGAGAGAAACAAAAAGGTTTGGTATTCTCTCGAAGCTAAAACTTCGAATCTCGGCGTCGTTCGTGCGTGGATCGTCGTAGAGAGCGTTCGTCGTTAGCGGCGCCTTAGAGATCGATCAACCTTTAGAAAGTTATATTGCGGCCGAGGTATGATAAAGTTTTCATGGTTTAAACGTTTTTAATGGAATTAGATTCGGATCCTGTTGGGGTTTTTGTCTAAATTGTTTTGTAATTTCCGCTGCGTATGAACCCCAAAACTCAACAATTGATCCACATTCCCAAACAGGCAACAAGTATCAAAAGGCATAATTTAAATAGCAACTATCTTTGAAAGAAACATCATCCAAATAGATACTAGAGTTAACTAAATATGAAACGACTCAAGGCTAAGTAGTAATGGATTAGGGTCGGTCGTACCGTGATCTTCATCACATCACCGTCCACTACAATTTGAGCTCACTGTATCATTTCATTACAAATTGAGCTATATATCATAATTTCAAAAGGTCGTACTTACGATTACGCCTTTTATATTCCAAGTGAATTAGTCGTCACCTAGGAATGTATACTTGCTAACATACCCGAGTAATAAAACTCGTCATGCTCACCCAAGTTATTCTTGCGCCAACAAACCTTGAGGTCCGGTTACCCCGTTCGTGGCACGTTACCTCGTGTGTCTGCGAAGGTAGTGGAGAAATTCCCTAACATCCCGAAAAGTCTAGTTACCCCGTATGAAAGCTGAATTTCTATCATCAAATGACCTTAACCACAAGAACCACTTTCACTTTCAATAATGACTCGGAATAGAATCCAAGAGATGTACATGCATACTAATGCACAAAGGATTAGAGTCAAAATAAACCAACTAACCTAATAGCATGCTATATCACTGACTTCCGAACACAACAATCAACGTGACAAAGTAGAGGAATTGGAATCAATGATATACACAACAGAGTATGCTATGAGCGACATCATAAAATGAGAAACAAACAAGTCATAGCATATGGATTTCAAAGGCAATTCAGTTCGAATGACTAAGAATAAATAAATAAATAAATGGAATGAAATGTAAATAAATGTCTCAATCGGTTTACTTACATATACAACAATGCCTAAGCTATCCGCTTCTCGCTAAGCGTCGATGTACGCACCCAATACCTCGTACTAGCTACTTTCCTAACATTTGACAATTTATCAATTTAGATTCAAAAGTAATTATTTAAAATTCCTAATTTGGTCGAAATCGGTTAAAATCGAATTTGAGACCAATTTGCCGATTTCGCATTTTTCAAGTAAAAAACCGGTATAACGTCTCAACCGACTTTCGATTCTTCACTTTTAATGAAAATATCAAATTTCTATTGATTTGGGTCACAAATATATTTTCCCTATTTTTTGGAATTTTCATGAATTTCTCCATATTTTTATCTATTTTCTCGAATTTATATATATATATATATATATATATATATATATATATTTAAATAATTAAATATATATATTTATTATTATTTTTTATTGGAGTTGGTCCGGTTAACTTTGACTCGGTCCCAGGCGGACCGGTCGACCCAACCGGTCAAGAGGACCGGGTCGGTCGACCCGCTCTTCCTCAGGTCGGGTCGATCCGCCACATGGGCCCAGTCGGCCCGACCCGACTCACATGGGGTAGCCCGACCCGGCTACCCCCATCTTCTTCTTCCTTCTCGCACACGGAGCCGTCGCTCTCGAAAAAAAAAAAAAAATTTTCTCTTGAGGAGTTGGGGTTGGCTCCCATCTCCAACCCCAACCGGAGTCGATGGCGGGGAAGACACCCATACCATCTTCCTCCTCACACCTCTCGACCTCCATGGATGGCCGAACCTTCCATGGAGGCAGCCATGGCCACGACAACAACAAACCACACAACGACAACGACACTCACCTTGATCTCTTCTTCTTCGAGCTCGGTCTCTCTCTCTCTCTCTCTCTCTCTCTCTCTCTCTCTCTCTCCTTCTTCCTCTCCTCGGTTTTCTTCCTCCTCTCTTCGTTGTTTTCTTTTTTTTTTTTAGAGTTATGAGATAGAGATTGACTAATGGGGTTGCATTTGACCCTATTTATATATGCTTTGGGTTGGTGTGTTTATGAGCCACACATCTCCAACCACACACGTATCTTGAGGCACATCATGTGGTCTTGCTCACACCACTTGTCCCTTTTGTCACTCTCAAGTGACAACAATACTTACACCATTTCTTGAGATGTGTATGTGTGTAGCTAGATGTATATCTAGTTCTGTATATTTTTTCTTTACTTTGGCCCATTGCATATTTAATTTATGTGACTACATTCCTATAGCCACTTATTAAGCCAACATTAAATCACATTTAATTGAAATTAGTTAATTTTACCCCACGAGCTGCTGCCTCGGGCCCACGTCGGCACGCGACTCGAGACGTGTCTCTGCTCGTCTCGGTATCTATATACTCGTAAATGACTTAGTAGTCTACACATATACAGTACATTAGGCATACAACACATAAATATAACATTTACCTCGGCCACCGTGCCTCGGTAGTGACACGTATCGCGCTGCGGGTCCCATGTCACGGGTCATTTTGTCTGATTAGCGAATTAAACGCGTATTAATTATTTGGGCTGTGACAATACTTCCCAACTAATAGGAAGTTCGTCCTCGAACTTAAACTACACGAATTTAAAATACCTGACTCAAAGAGGTACGGAAATATGTCTCGCATATAGTCTTCTCGTTCCCAAGTGAGTAATGAATCTCCATGAAACTGCCACTTGACTAATACTTTCGGGATAGACTTGCTTCTCAACTGTTGTACCTTTCGGTCAAGGATCTGGACTGGTTGCTCTTCATATGACATATCGTCACTCAAATCAATCTGACTCAAGTCCACTTTGTCGGCCTTTTCGCTCGCTTTTGACTTAGCTAGTCGAAGCATCGATATATGGAACAATAGATGAATTCTCGACATCTGTGGAGGTAATTCTAGCTCAAATGCAACCTTTCCAACTCGTTCTTGATTTTGAAAGGCCCGATGAATCTCGGTGCTAATTTGCCTTTCAAACCAAATCGATGATGACCCTTACGAGGAGAAACCTTTAGATACATTAAAGCTCATTCATCGTACTTAAGATCGTTGCGATACATGTCTCGCATACTTCTTTTGCCTCTCCCGGGCTCCCTTAAGCTTTTGGCGAATCTGTCTTACCTTTTCTTTGTGATCGACAACAATTTCAGCCCTACCAAATCCCGGTCTTCGGCTCACCAACAAGATGGTGACCAGACACGGTGCGCCATATAACGCCTCAAATGGCGCCATTTCAATGCTCGTCGATAACCGTTGTTGTATGCAAATTCACACAACGGTAAATAATATTCCCACGATCCGCCAAACTCATGTACACACGCCTTGAGCATATCTTCGAGAGTTTGAATCAACCTCTCGATCGCCCATCGATCCCGAGGGTGAAAGGTTGTGCTAAATCGTAAGTGCGTACCATACTCGCTCCCGCATACTCCGCCACATCCTGGATGTATACATAGCATCTCTCGTCTAACGTAATAGTCAAAGGTACTTCATGCAGCCTGACGATCTCTCTCTCGAACAATATACTCAGTTGGTCAAATGTGTAATGAGCTGCAACTAGTATGAAATGGGAAGATTTCGTCAATCTGTCATCACAATCACCCGAGATGGAATCATGTCGATGAACAATCATCTACTCCAGATCCTCGAACGAAATTCATGGCTATGTCTTCCCACTTCCATCGTGGAATGGGAAGCGAGTGTAGTAATCCTTCGAGCCTACGATGCTCTGCCTTTTACTGTCGGCGAGATCCCACGATTCTCGATAAACTCGATATGTCCGCTTTCATCCCAGGCCACCAAAAATGTATCTTCATATCATGGTACATTTTGGTCCTTCCCGGATGAACGATGAACCGGAACGATGTGAATCCTAAATAATCTCATCTCTCGGCTTTGCCACTATCGATATCCACAATCTGCCTCGAAATCTGAGACACCGATCTGTTGTCTCAGTCTAGTCGGTACACTCGGGACTCTAGGCTAACTTACTGAATCTCGGATATAGAATGTCGGTTTTCGATCTTCGACACTCTCTCAGTCGACACTACCCGAAGTCTCACTGAGCACAAATCGGTACCTCCGTGTCGTTAGAAATATATGACCGACTCGGCCTCTCCGCCGCCTCGAGTAAACCATACTCATGCGTCATATGACAACTAAACGTCTCAAAGATCTCCAATCGGAATCCTACTCAGCGCATCTACAACGACATTAGCTTTTCCTGGATGATATTCCAGAGAAAAGTCATAGTCTTTCACAAATTCTAACCATTTGCGTTGTCTCATGTTCGGCTATTTCTGTGTGAAGAGATATTTCAAACTTTTATGGTCAGTATAGAGTGTGAACTTCTCTCCACACGAGATAATGTCTCCATATCTTCGAGCAAACACTACCGCCGTCAACTCTAAATCATGAGTTGGATATTCTTTTCTCATGTATCTTCAACTGTCTTGATGCATAGGCCATCGTGCCTTTCTCTTGCATCAACACACAACCTAAACCCATATGAGAAGCATCCGTGTACACCATGAAACCCTTTCCACCTCTCGCAATATCAAGATCAAAAGCGGTAGTCAACAATTTCTTTGGTTGAGCAAATGTCTCCTAGCATTCCTCGGACCAATGAAACTTAACGTCTTTCCGGGTCAACTTAGTCATTAGTGAAGTGATCTTGAAAAATCCTTCACGAACCTTCTAATAGCCTTCGCTAACCCCAAAAACTCCTAATCTTCGTCACACCGACGTCGCACTGCCACTCCAAAATCGCTTTGAATCTTTGCTTTGGATCTACGCAATACCCTGCCGCTCCAACAACATGACCCAAAAATTTGACCTCGACAACCAAAATTCACACTTACCGAATTTGGCATATAGTCTGTGCTCCCTTAAAGTCTCGCAACGTCTACCCGAGGTGTTGCTCGTGATCTTCTCGAGTCTTCGAGTACACCAATATATCATCAATAAACACGATCACAAAGCGGTCAAGAAATGGTCTCATCACTCGGTGCATTAAATCCATAAACATGGCAGGAGCATTTGTCAAACCGAACGCATGATGATTTGTGAACCGATAGTGTCCATACCTCGTCTTGAACGTTGTTATGTATCTATCATCCTCCCCGATCCTCGGTGATGATACCCCGATCGTAGATCTATCTTGGAGAAAAATGCGTTCCTCTCAAATGATCAAATTAGTCGTCAATACGCGGCAATGGATACTTGTTCTTGATTGTGACCTTGTTCAATTGTCTATGATCAATACACACAATCTTAAAGTATCGTCTTTCTTCTTCACAAACAGATCGGTACTCTCCATGGTGATATCGAAGGTGTGATGAATCCTTTCTCGCTCAATTGTTGCATCTTTTCCTCAATTCTTTCAACTCTCGTAGAGCCATGCGGTATGGTGGTATAAATATCGGTTTCGTACCAGCACCAACTCAATAATGAAATCAATCTCCTCGGTGGTGGTAATCCAGGTAAGTCTTCCGGAAACACGTCCGAAAACTCACACACAACCGAGAACTGTTCAAGATTAGGTCCATGACTCTCTGCAACGATATATACCGATACCAAAGTCTCCATCTCCCTACTAGTCGCAAGCCGACCTCAAGTGCTCTCGGCTCTCGGTGTACTACCACTATACATGAACACTAGACGCCCTGGAATCTCGCAAAACAGTCGATATGAGCATGATATTATGCTAGCCAATCCATCCCTAGCAACGCATCGAATTTCAGAATTTTAGCACCCTAAAGTCTCAGCAGTAACTCTACCCCGTCGATCTCTATTGGGCATTTCTCCCACCGTGGAGAATTATGGTACATTATATCTCCGATCGCAAGACTAAAAATCAAATGGACTCCGACACTAACCGGTTTCAACCTTAACATGTCGACCATGCGACTAGAAATGAAAGAAATTGTAGAAATCGAATCAAATAAAACATAAGCTTGATTACCACAAATGGAAACCATACCCTCAATGAGTTTCCGTGTAGAGTATGCGTCAGGTTGTGCAACCACAAGAACAACCTCTCGACGTTTTGGTGGAATCACTGTCGCTGGCTGTGGAAAGTCTCAAATCACATGTCCAACCTGGCCACATCAAAAACAAGTGATCGCTTTCTGGGATTGGCCCCGCGTCCGATCCCGGGCGTCTGCGCTTGTTTGTCTCCGCCTTGGTCTGGAACTATCTCGTCCTCGTCCTCTACCTCTACCTCTGCCTCTACCACCGTATCGCTGACGTGGAGCTGGTGGTGCTGGTAAAGCTGGTAAAGTAGACGTATCAGGAGCTGGCAATGCAGGTCTGACTGGTGGTGGTACGGGAATTCTACCCACAATAGTCTGCAAAGGTGTAGGAGATGCTACATAAGGCACAATTGCCTCATGAACACCTCTATCCCATCTCCTCGGTCCTTTGCCCTTCTCTCTCTCTCCTCCGCTCACTCTCGGCCATTTGATCGTGTGTCATTGCAAGGTACTAAGGGTGTCCGTCGGTAACTCGGCTCATATAATATGTCTCGTGAGCAAGTGCACGCTCAAAAATCTCTCCCGGTGTCCCGGCACCCGAACCGACCACATAAAACCCAATATTCGGCCTCGGTCCCGTCGCCAAATGATACACATCATCGGCATCCTCCTTCACAAGATCTCCCAAGCCGCTCGGATAGCGGTATCTGTCTCGATAGCTCATCACCGTCTCGTCGGCTCCTGTCTTAGATTCATGAATTCCTTCCACAACCTCTTCATCACCGCAGGGGGAAGTACGCGATAGAACTTAGTCTTGAAGGCATCCCAATACTCAAACTCTCCTCGCCAGCCTATCGTCGCACGCCACCACACATCGGCGTCTCGTTGTAAGGTGTACGACGAGATCTCGCTCCGAGTCTATCATCAATCTGCAAGACTCTATGTAACTTCTCTGCAATAGGACCCACTTCTCGATCTTCTCGAAATCTCTCGATCGTAGAAGTATACCGGTTTCGATCGATGAAATATTTCACCACCAACTACCGTTGTCGAACTAATCGATGGGGGTGTGGAAGATGGTGTAGACATTGTCTCTAATCTGCTATCATTGGTGTCGTAGGTACGATCGGTACTACGGTCGATCTTTAGTCGCAGATAGGACCCGATGTCCGAGCCGGGTCTTTGGTGGAGCAAATCGGGAAGTCATCAATGCAATGAAGTCCGCCAATTGTTGACCCAGGAGCGACTACTCAATCCGAAAGCCTCTGGAAATCCTCCGCCGATGGTATCGAAAGTTGGATGTCGCTCGCACCGCATCACCGCTATTGCGTGAATCTGCAATCATTGATCGCAAATGGATAACAAACGTGAATCAACTACTACGTGGATAACGCATATAGACACATAACAAAATTAACATGTATATAGATATATCAAATCCCCAACTCACTTTTACTCACTTCCCAACTAATAGTTTCTAGGCAAGGACCATCTTTTCGTTGTTTCTAGCTGACCAAGGTAGGTCGTTCACTACATCTTGTAGTTATGGTTTCATATTGTCGAATCTCCAATTTCTACAATTTTAAGTGTATCAAGCTTAGGTAAACCATGACTTCTCAAAACCATGGCTCTGTGTTGGTATCATATTGCCTCAAGCCATATACGTCTCTAAACCTGGGCTCTGATACCAACTGTGAAGACCCCTTCTCCAAATAAGGGCACCGCCCGGCCTAATCCCTTAATTAAGCCCTAATCTCCCTTATAGGACTTAATAAGGAACTAGTCAGCCTTATTTAAACACCTAAACACCTACCAATTATGATACCACCTACAGTTAACAAACTAGTTCTACTGACTAACCTATAGTTGTCTATAAATCAGAGTTCAGTTAAATTATTTTTTCTAACAAGTTATTCAGCAGAAGTCTTATTTCGTTACTAGTGGACATTAGATCATAAGGCCTAACCTAAACCAGGAAATAGTGATCACATGCATATAGAAACAAAAGTGGTGATATATATAACATGTGTCTGGTCAGATGTTCCTATCACTCAACCCAAAAGTAAACATATAATGTATATAGAAAATGTAATACAAAAGAATGCAAAATGTACAAAAATACGTCGTAGCAGTCCTTCACTGGCTCAGAGGTAGTTAACAATCTTCTATTTGCCTGGTTTGCTACTCGGTTGATCTACACCCACCGTCACAAACTAGATGGTGAGTACATGAAATTATTTAATTAATATTGAGAGACATTGATCCACATTCCCAAACAGGCAACAAGTATCAAAAGGCATAATTTAAATAGCAACTATGCTGAAAGAAACATCATGAAAATAGATAATAAAGTTAACCAAATATGAAACCGACTCAAGGCTAAGTAGTAATGGATTAGGGTCGGTCGCCGTGATCTTCATTACATCACCGTCCACTACAATTTGAGCTCACTCTATATCATTTCATTACAAATTGAGCTCTATATCATAATTTCAAAAGGTCGTACTTACGATTACGCCTTTTCTATTCCAAGTGAATTAGTCGTCACCGAATGTATACTTGCTAACATACCCGAGTTTTAAAACTCGTCATGCTCACCCAAGTTATTCTTGCGCCAACAAACCCCGAGGTCCGGTTACCCCGTTCGAGGCACGTTACCTCGTGTGTCATGCAAGGTAGTGGAGAAATTCCCTAACATCCCGAAAAGTCTAGTGACCCCGTATGAAAGCTGAATTTCTATCATCAAATGACCTTAACCACAAGAACCACTTTCACTTTCAATAATGACTCGGAATAGAATCCAAGAGATGTAATTGCATACTAATGCACAAAGGATTAGAGTCAAAATAAACCAACTAACCTAATAGCATGCTATATCACTGACTTCCAAACACAACAATCAACGTGAAAAAGTAGAGGAATTGGAATCAATGATATACACAACAGAGTATGATATGAGCAACATCATAAAATGAGAAACAAACAAGTCATTGCATATGGATTTCAAAGGCAATTCAGTTCGAATGACTAAGAATAAATAAATAAATGGAATGAAATGTAAATAAATGTCTCAATCAGCTTTACTTACATACACAACAATGCCTAAGCTATCCGCTTCTCATCGCGACGATGTACGCACCAAATACCCCGTACTAGCTCCTTTAGGGTCCTAACATTTGACAATTTATCAATTTAGATTCAAAATTAAGTATTTAAAATTCCTAATTTGGTCGAAATCGGTCAATATCGAATTTGAGACCAATTTGCCTATTTCGCGTTTTTCGAGGTAAAAACCCTTGTATAACGTCTCAACCGACTTAAATTCTTCATTTTTTATGGAAATATCGAATTTCTATTGATTTAGGTCACAAATATATTTTTCCCTATTTTTTTGGAATTTTCCTAAACTTTTCCATATTTTTATCTATTTTCTGGAATTTATATATATATTTTTAAATAATTAAATATATTTATTTATTTATTTTTATTGGGGTGGGTCCGGGTTAACCCGACCCGGTCCAAGCGGACCCGGGTCGGTCTGACCCGCTCCTCCTCGGGTCAGGGTCGGCCCGACCCGAGCTCACATGGGGTAGCCCGACCCGCTACCCCCCATCTTCTTCTTCCTTCTCGCACACGTAGCTGTCGCACTTCTTGAAATTTTTTTTTCTCTTGAGGAATTGGGGTTGGCTCCCATCTCCAACCCCGACTGGAGTCGATGGTAGGGAAGACACTCGCCATCTTCCTCCTCACACCTCTCGGCCTCCATGGATGGTCGAACCTTCCATGGAGGCCGTCATGGCCACGACAACAACAAACCACACAAAGACAACGACACTCACCTTCATCTCCTCTTCTTCGAGCTCGGTCTCTCTCTCTCTCTCTCTCTCTCTCTCTCTCTCTCTCTCTCTCTCTCTCTCTCTCTCCTTCTCCTTCTTCCTCTACTAGGTTTTCTTCCTCCTCTCTTCGTTTGTTTTTTTTTTTTTGAGTGTGTCACTCTCAAGTGACACTAATACAAAGAATGGCTAATTTAATGCACCAATGCAAAATATAAGTTTTAGCTCAAGTTAATCAATCGAAATCTTGGGTCTTAAACAGATTAAGCTTAGGAACAAAACCCTTTAAATATGTTGTCAAATTAAACGCGTATTAATTATTTGGGTCGTGAAGATGAAACCACACAAGTTGTGCAATTTAGATTAAGCAAAACCCTTTAAATATGTTGTCAAAACAAGTTGAAACCATCAAGTCGATTCAATGCACATATGAAAAATCACAATTAAGCTCAAGTAAGTGCACTCTAAACTTTGGGTTTACACAAAATCAAGTTTAAGTTAAAAACCCCTTTTTAGTGGTGTTTCACACACACTTCAAAGAAAAACAACCAATATAAGTATAGGTTAGGTTCTATGTATTTTTCTAGTTTCGCATGCACAATACTGATTCAAGTTTTGGCTCAATAGGTGCAAATTCGTTCTAGGTCTTATATATAATTCATATTAGGCTCAACACACTATATGAACATATCAAAATTAGTCACATATGGTTACCACACAAATCTTTAACAACAAGATATAGATTAAGCACAAATAGTGTAGATAAAGATGAGATCTTACAACCCAAGATGTGAAGATGATTTAAATCAATTTATAAAGCGTGTTGATGACCTTAGAACACTTCCTTTCTCCTCACTTGATTTGCATAAGATCAACCCCAACAGCCCTTAAGTGAGCGTATGTGTTTGATCTTCATTTTTTTGAAAAAACCTCATGTTTTGGCTCTCTTTTAGTGCATGTATGTGCAAGTGAGATCAAAAACTTTTCCATGTCTTTATTGTGTTCTCTCCATACCCTTTTGACTATTTTTAGCTGTTATAGTGATTCAAGGGCCCAAAACCAAACATTAGTTCAAATTAAAGCAAAAGATGTAAGCTTTTCAAAAAAAAAAAAAAAATTTGTCAGGAGACTGTTTAGCGCGCTAGGTATAGCGACTCCCTAACTTACCTTCGACTCAACTAAACCTCTGGGAACACCTTGGACATGTTTAGTATAAGTCATTAGACCAGTTTGGACTCTCCATATGATTTTACAAATCTCGAAAATTAGAAATTCTAGTTTCATAAAACATGTAGGGGTTTATCTACAAATATTTTACTTATCATTTAAAAACCAACCAAACTAATGTCAATGCATTCAAAATTGATTATAACAATTTGTACACCTCAAGTTCATGTCGTAAAACAAATTTGCATGATTTAAAGTATTTTAAAACTCACGAATTTGAAAATCATGAAATGCATGACTTTAGGTTCTTGAAAACATGAAATTTATGAAATGCATGAATCTAATGCATTTGTCTCATGTATTTGAACTCTTATATCTTACAAATAATGTACATAACCTCATGCATGTTTTCTGGTGCCTTTCCTTGCCTTGATCATATTATGAGATCTTCAAGTCTCATTCCTTCTATTCCATCCATTCCATTTGAACTCGAGTTAGTAGCCTTTGAACTTGTAAGTTCTAACAATGTTGGATGCGCTGAAATACTTGACAAGCATATTAGTGTCATTTAACGTTGTTCGTTAACATCAAAATCTCGAGGCAGAGTCTAAGTGATGGAACACTTAGTCTAACAAAGGGTAGTCCTCCTAAGTTCTCTCCTCTTCTGCAAACTTCCCTTTATTTGGTAAACTTTCACATTAGCATTTAATCAATCCCTTCCCATTGACCTTCACCCACCTTCACTATCCCAAATCCAAAAGCCCTTCTTTGTTCAATCTATCGAAGAAGATAAACAGCGATTTGGGCACTATTACTAGATCTTTCTCGAGTCACACATCACTTATGATTTGTTTGTTACAAAATTCCATCAAAATCCACTTATATCCATTCTTTCAAATCCATGCAAATCTACTCGAATCCTAAAATCCATGAAAATCAATTGCAAAAAAAATTCCTTTGAAATCCTTTCAAATCTTCAATTGAATACACCTCCTAAATCACAATCCACATACCATGTGTGGGAGAGAAGAGTCACCAACAAAGGTGGGGTGGTTGGAGCCGAGAGAGTGTGGAACCGAGAATGGATCGTGAGAAAGAGGTATGGGAGGCCGAAAGGAGATGGAGTAAGATGAAAGTGAGAGAGAAAACGTGATGAGGAAGAGAAAGAAAGGGATTGTGTGAATGAGTGAAGGTCCTTATTTTAAAGGGTTAGGTAGCTTAGATGTCATGTTCTTAGTGGTCTTCACTGGACTCTTAACCAACTCCTATATGTACTACAACACTTTCTCTTTCAAATTACAAAATACCACTAATTAATCCACGTTTATATCAATAATTTATTTATTTATCCTTGTTAGTAACTTAGACTAGATTAAATTGAATTAATTAGCCATTTATAACTAGCCTAGGGAATATTTATATAGCTCAGTTAATTCACTAAGCCTCCTGTTTTAGTCTATGTTGCAAGTTCATCCCATATCAGTACTACACGCATCTCAATCCATTTCACACTCTCGATACAACTCACACACAATGCGACCGAATGGAATAAGACTAGTGTGGCACGATTTATTTAAATAATATGGTGGCCCTGCCGCCTCAGGTTGTCGTCTCTACGGGTACTCCTCGCCCGGTGGGCCCAACTACACGTGTTCGGCACCTGCCCGTCCATCTCACGTCTCGATAATCGTGTCCACGTAGGTTTTATGGTTAACTGATTATTCGTAATTTATTTCCTTAAATTCAACTGTTTGTAGCTTATGGGTCCTAACTGTGCTAGTGGTTTGTATATTTCAGAGTTGCAATTAGATAACCAGTATTTTGCAGCAGAAATCTTAAATAAACCTAAATATGTATTTTCATTAACTCTTAGGTTTTATAAGTATCAGTCCTATTATGGAAAACCTAAAAAGTACTATGCATATAAGCAACAATACCATAAAACAGTGTATATATACATGTACGGTGTCATCTCAAGTCTCCCAATACCAAAAATAATATAACAAAATAATAAAATCATATAAACACCTACGAGTATATCTAAGACCGTCAGCAGAAGGAGATAGTCGCCTAAGATTTTCCTTTGCCGCTACTCGTAGAAAGATCTGCACTCAATCACCCAACAAATACAGTGACGAGTCCAGTGAGTAAATTCCCAAGAGAAGACTACACAATATTCAGCAAGAAATCAAATAAAGCTAGGAGACATGCAAGTATGCTATCTGGCAACAAAAATCCATACTTCCATGAATGTAGGGCAATACAAAAGATTCAAGCAACATACAATGACAGTAACACAACGCAATAGACAATAATCAAACAAGTAGTAATTAACAACTAGTACATACCAACCAAACATGCTCGAAAATAAGGCATAGTAGCAGTTAACGAGGTAAACGAGAATGTAAACATACAACAATTAAGTCAATATACGCATAAGCATTTTTTATGAAAATCCAAGAAAGCAGACTATACCACACTTCGGATACCCTCTCAGGATCCCACTAGTAGGTGCACCCAACTAGCCCATCACCTGATTCCTCTCGGTGGCTGATATAGACCCACGACGCACCGACACATGTACCGACCAAGTAACTTGGGTCGTTATCCACCAAGGACTTCTGATACATGCTATGGTATAGTAAGCCCGAGTCCAACCACACATCCTGGTATAAAAACCACGATGAACCAATCAATCAGTTAAACAAAACAGTAAAGTAAAACAGTTCGACATTCATCACACGCATAAGAAAAACGAATTGAATTCTGTAAAGCATTCTAAAGGGTTTTACATACCTCAACACGCACTCCGACTCCTCCGAACACCCGAATCCGACCCGACAAGCTCCCCGATACCCGAGCTACGGTCCCCTAAGTCCCTGAAGTCAGTTAAGTGTGTTTATTGTGTATTCAAATTGGTTGAATATGTTTCAAATTGATCTTCCCAAATCAACCCTAAAGACTAAATTAAGTCTCAATTTTAGTCTTATGTTACAATGCATTTTTAGGCATGAAATTATCCAAATCTCGAAATCTTCCACCATACAAAGATCTTCGTTCTCTATCTTAGCTTTTTGAAAAGGTTTAGTTTGCAAAATTTTGATTTAAAACGAAAGAGATATCATGATTCTACTAAACATAGCTCTAATTGGAACCTAATCCGACCAGCAGACTTAGAAAACCTATTCCTCTTAATACATACTTCCAAAAAAGGTTATTTTTGGTCACAAAGCAGCAAACATACCCAAATATAACATACTAAAATATCAGCTCATTTGGATTAGTAGTTAGGGAGTAATGCCTTTAACAAGTTTAGTTTCAAAACTTTTCTTCTGAATTTCAGCACCTCTTTGTAGAGTACTTTTGGACATAAAAACAATTTAATTACAACATCTCTAGTTAAGAAACTTGTTACCCTTTGAGTAAGCTTTCAAATGCCACCAGTCTGGGTTGATTTGGATCTAAAATGAGCAAGTTATGACCAAATTACATAGGATAATTCCTAATATAACATGCAGAATTCTAGTTTTGGTCTTGCAACTTCAAAAATTCATATCTTTATGATTTCAAATCCAAATTAAGAACTTCAATATAGCTGGATTATCATCTTCAAATGAGGAATCTAAATATATAAACCAATTGCAAATATTCAATCATCTACCCTCTGGAATTAGCCAAAATCAGAAATGATTTCAATCTGACATAAATAGATGTGTACCTAGTTGATGTACTACCTAGCTCGAGAAATTCTCACCAATCTTTCATGGATTCCTTCTCTCCATCAACCTCCTTCTTCTCCATCAAGTTCTCTTGATTCATAAGTTGAAAATGAAAATGGTTTCCTTGCATGTATTGATAATATATATTAAGGTAATATTGATTCCTAGCTATTGATCTCCATGTATTTACGTATCTCGAAGCTCATCTAATGATCCATACCTTGACATGTATCCCACTAACTCCCACTAACCCAATAAAAGTGACACTAATTTGCTACTCACATGGTTCCTAGATGTGTCAACACATATCTCTAGGACAATCTCATGATTTCTAATTTAAATAACCAAACTATAGGCATTGATTTATTTGATTCAATTACGTTAGCTTAGGCCCATTATAATATATATGGTTAGTGTTTTTATTCACCAAATTGACAAGTTTTGTGATCACACTAACCCTCAACTACCCGGCACTCGATGCCCCGCGTCTCAGCACGCAATTCGAGGTACGCCACAGCCTATTATTTTAACTTAATCAACTTAGTCTATGGTTACATTACCCATTTTAATTGATCAACTAGTCATATTAACGTGAATTAGTTGAGTTTTTCTAGTGTACACATAGTTCGCCTATTCGATACCCGCGTTGGCACGCCTTTCGAGGTGAACACCCGTCACACCAACTCGCCCGATAGCAACATACACACATGTGATGCAATACAACAATATAATGTTTAAACATCACACCTAAGCAACCATCATCCACAAATAATATATTTCCTCGGTTCTCGTGTCCGAGTCAACTGAGTATCCACGTAACACCCGAATTACGAACGTTAATCCCCGAGATTAATGATAATCCTAGTTTAATTAATTTGGGTCGTTACAATACTCTTGCAAATGTTAGCCTGAATAGATGGAGACATGTAATTGCATTTCAAAATAACAACAAGTTTATATAACGACGTGGATCCCTCATTTCCTGTTATAAGCTCATAACAAGCGGGCACTCTCACGATAAACCTAGATCAATACTATAAATTTAATGCATCCTGCCCCGGAACCGACATTACCCGCCTTAGACGCCTGTAGTACGTTTAGTCTGGAGTTGAGCACCTCACACTTTTACGACCGAAGTAGGGGCAACTCTATCTGAATGCCATGTATGCATGGCCAATTAAGAATACGAAATATAATGCAGACTAAACACAAATGCAGGTACTAAGATAAATTTCATGAAAAGTAAATACCACTATAGGGTTTTCTTACAACCAACTAACATGGAGCTTAATTTTAAGGGTTCACATGGCATCAAATCACCTTGAAATTGGCTCCAATAGCCTCCTTACAATACCCAATTATAATATGGATCGATCTTCAAGTGAAACCAAATAATGAAATCCCATGAAAACAATGGCCGAAGTATGCTCGATAATTGTTTTCAAAAATAATAGTTTATAATAATTTCAAGTAGCTTTCAACTAACTAGCTTTGGTGACTTTTTAACCTTGAAAACTTCAGTGTTTTTCATATTGACCAAAAAGGAACTTGCAGGGCTCATTTCACAATTCACACTTTCCATAGACTCCAAGAACACTCAAATCAGATCACTAACGGAGAAGTTATAAATTTTCTAATATCTTCTATTGATTGGGCAAACTTTATTAATTTTGAACTAACAAAACTAATCCAAATCAATATTTTCGCAATTAAATATTCAAAACTCGACACTCAACACCAAAAAATCACTCAATACCACATTTAAAATATTTCTACAACACGTGGAGTCAATTTGGACAAAAATCAATAATTCGGTTCGTCTAAAATCCCAATAGAAACCAATTTCAACTACAAAACATCTTCAAAATAATTCTCAACTGAATTGCATCAATTCATGTTACAAAAACCCTAACCCACATCGATGGGATTTATTTCAAGTTGGCGCAAATCAACCAATATATTAATTCACAATAATCCATACCAATTATTATTAAAACCTCACGAAAGAAATCGAAAAAATCGCGAGAATTCAAATTAAATTCTTGAAAATGCTCTGAATTGAGAATTTATCAAATTTCGAGCCGAATACCTCATTTCTGCTATGAAAACTTAGTTCGAACTAACAGTGTCGCAATGCTCTACTATTTTGCGGAAAGAAACCGAACGAAAATTGGACGTACAGAGATCACGAAATGAAAATGTCCACGGAGAGGTTTTGGGAACCGAAGCATAAAACTTTATGTTGAAAGTATCAATTGCAGTTTGATTTGATTTTTGTTTTTTTTATATATTTATACATAAACCCTCAACTGCTTGTCAGTAGCTTAATTTTTTATTTATTTATTAATTTTTGAAATATCTATTTTGACGTGTTTTAACTTTCGATGCTTCTTTTGAATTCGATTTTTCACCAAATTGAGCCAACCTCTCGACAAAATAGTCCAACTCCATAAAATGTTCATAACACTGGTTTTGGTCAAACTTAAAAATCTTAACTTTGTCCATGACATACCAAAATCATCTGGACCAATTTTGATGTCATACTTAACCAAACTTACACCAATTTGGACTCAATCTCAACCTCGACCTCCGCCAACTGTGGAACTTTAGGCAAGGTGTCGCACCAACTTTGTTATCATTTTTATTACCACCTATCTCGACTCTCACGTAAATCGAGGCAATATCCTTACATGTTACTTAGCACTTGATCGCTAGTTTTTGAGCAACCAATAACTTTTATTTCACTTGTGCCCTTCAGACACACACTTACAACCCCGATTATGAAAAAAAATTGAGGATAAACCTCAACACATAGACTTCGCGACGAAGTACCGTAAAATACAACACTATGCAATCATCATCAAAAAAATAATATTTTACGTTATGATCTCCGATCTAAAATACGTGGGTCCCACCTTGGATACCTAATTTCCAATTCAAATTCAAATTCACCTAATTAGAGTTCTTATCAAGTTTATGAAATTCTTAGATTTCACATGAATGATGTGTTCAAAACTTGCCAAATTGACATAACTTGATACAATAAATAATGATCATAAAAAAATAAAATCTTTACCATAGGCTGCAATGGCATGGCATTGTCAAACGCAAATCTATGCTAGCCTTCCACGTGTAAGGTTGTGATGTACCCTTTACATATAAATAGAGGTCCAAGTGATTGATAGTGCGGGAATCTGAGATGATTTTTTGATATGAAGAACTCAATTTACACATCTTATCTTAACCAGTAAAGAGAAAAAAAAAAGTCATTACTTAGAAGAAATTGAGATGATCACGAATCAAATTCAATAATTTAATGTAAAAACACCGCAATAAAATCAGACAATCAATCAAAAATAACAATTAATTATTTATATAGACATACCTTAGTCCTATCTTTGGCATCCACGTTTGCTTGAGATTACCAATTAAACGCATTAATTAATTATTGGATCGTTACAATAATACTTTATTAAAACTTATTAAATCTTAAATTAATATATAGTAAAATATTATTTATAACATAAAATAATATGTAATGATTGATTAAAAATTATAAAACAAAAAATATATTGAATTTATAAAACATTATAAAGTAATTTCGTCATTATTGATATTATTGTTGCATATAAATTAGATGTTAGATAAGTTTTTACAACGTATAAACAATCAAATTAACATAATACTTGAAAATTAACAAACGATTTAAATCTAAAAAAACAAAAAAATATGTCATTGCACTTTCGATGGCCCTTTAAAAATACCATGGAAGTTTAATTATATAAATTACAAATTTGTCGAAAAAAAAAACCTAACTATATACCAAATATATGTTTGATTGGGAGTTTGTATTGAATCAAATATTTTTGTATCGTTTGAAATCAAGCTCAACAATAATTGCTATGGGTTGATTGGCAACGGCTTTCATGAATATGCATTCATTGGCTGGCACAAGTTGGTGATCACTGATACTCACCACTTTTTTAGTCTTATTTAAATGCTTTCACAAAAAACCCAGTTGCATTTACTATTTCACAAACCAAAATAAATAAAATAAATAATAACATAAATAAAAAATAAAAAGTATACCAAAACAACTTATTTACCTAGTACATATATACCACATTCATTTTGGTCCTTCACCATCGTTACCGCACATTTCTTCCGGAAAGAAGTTTGTCGAAGTTTTCGTATACACCAACAGGACGTCAGAAGTCTTCTGCCATTGAGCAAGACATGGATATCTCTCGCGCGCTCCTAACCCGTACAGCTAGCCCAATAAATATAAGCAACAATACTCACCAGCAATGATTCTTGATTATAATCACACTTTCAATCAGAGCTTACTTTTTGTAATATACACAAGCGTGACACAAGTCTTAACCACATCTACCTAATTAATAATTTATGTTTACAAATGTGTTTTGCCGTTGAATTATACTTTTTGCTCTTTTTTTGTTATTCGGATGAATAAAGTAACTTAATTCTTTTATCTAAAAACTAAGTGACCAATTTAATTTGTATATAAATCATTACACATTAATTTTGTAATTATAGATAATTTTGTTGCATATTGATTACTTATTAAATAAGTTTTAACATCGTATAGTATAAAATCATTTTTAGATTTAATTGAAAAAGTTTTAATGTAGTGTTTGAGAGGTGGGCCAGTCTATGTATTGTTATTTTTTTTATTAATCTACTATGTATATAAGGGGGGTCACACCAAGGTGTCCTAGGCTACAACCTAAGTTAGCCTTGTATGTGGCTCTGCCCCTTATGCTAGCAATGTATGATAGCCCAAGACTATTTGAACACATCGAAAAAGAGAGATGCGTTAGTTTTGACATCTGAACACATGTTAATTGTTGACAGGTTAAAATTTGTTCATGTTTTTTGAGATCTATATCATCAATCAAAAATATCAAACTCTGTGCTTCTACTATGGAACTAAATTATATAGCATTTATTACTCATTTAATGTGTTTTGCATTAAATGCACTACATCAATCACCATTAGATTAAGATTTCATAGTAATCCAATGGTGAGATATATAGTTCCCATGACATGGGTACATATTTGAGCTCCATTGTAAAATTATATATATATATTAAAGCACGAATAGCAAAAGATTCTTTCGTTATTTGAATTGCCATTTTTAGCCTTTAAAATAGTTATGTTATTTATCCACTTATTTATTAGCAATAGAAAGCCGGTTCTAATTTGATAAAAAAAATTATTCAGCTATTTAATAGCATTGGTTTTATTTAGATATAATTTTTATTTGGCTATTTAATAGTAATATAAAATCAATCGGTTTAATAATTAGATTTTTTTCGCCTTTATTTCTCTTTTAATGTTACGTAAATCGTTTTCTACATGTGTTGGTATACATATCATATATTTCAATCTGTTCTTTAATTAATATAATAGCCCATTATATTTACAATAACAGTTGTGGCATGTGTAATTCATTCTCATTGTAGTAGTGTTGCAACTGTAAAAACAAATCAAAGACTTAGGACCATCTTTTTTTCTTTTTAGATAATATAAGAACAAGTTAGATTCTATTTATATTTGTTACTTATCTCCTACTAATATATAAAAGCATCATTGAATTTTCCTTTGTGAATTAAAATTACAAGATGCGCATTCAACAAATTGCTCTCTCTTCTCGGTCAGTCGCTCGCTCATTACACTCACAAATGATCAAGCACAGAGCGTGAAAGCTTGCCACATGCATCTTCCCTTCGATTAGGGTTTTGTTCATCTCAATTTTATATTCATCTTCGCTCACCTATCTTCTTTGTGAAAACCAAAACACCAAGCTTAAATTGTATATAATTAGCTTACCCGATTGAATAAGTAATTGATTACAAAGTTTTTTTTAACGTGTTTTGAGTGGGTTTACTAATTAAATCTCAAAGTTGACATACTTAGATATATTTCAAGAAAGATAGAATTGCAGTCTCTGTGACTTAATTTTATATACAACTTTTCTTTTTCTTTTTGTTGTTGTCATTGTTAAAAAATATCTTATATATTTTTATGTATTAAAATCGATTAAAATCGGAATCATAATTTTATGAATAAAAAAATATATATTTATATAATTGAATTCATTCCGGCAACCGTTGCGAGCGGGTTTGTTCGTTCGTTCGTGCAGTGCACATATGAAACTAGTATACTTAATAAGCACGAATAATTAAATAATTAATATTTCAACTGTCACTTGAAATTATTATTCTACCCTTAATTAAATCTTTCAACAATCACTTAAATTTATTATCCTACCCTTAATTAAAGGCATAGTTAATTTTTCAAATCGTTTCTTGAATTTACAGTTTTACCCTTGATTAAGTCTTCCAATTCCCTCTTAAATTTACTATTCTTCCCTTAATTAAGGGTATTCCTACCATTCAATCCGAATAATTATAATTAATTGTCAAAAGAATCAGAATAAACATGAAGTAGTATACTTTTTGAAATATAAAAATAGATTATTAGATTAATTAAATTTCTACAAGCATAACGAGCAGGTTCAAGGTAGCGTGCGTAGCATGCTTCAGAAACTAGTATATATATATATATATATATATATATATATTTGTAAAATGTAAAATCGAAAAAAAAAACCAATTATTATGTGGTGTGTGTCACCTCTTTAACCCGGTATTTTAAATAAAAAAATTTATGATTCTCATAATAATAGTACTCATAATATATATATATATTGCAAGAATGGCACGTTTGCTAATTATCTCATTTACAAGAATGGCGTATTCATCGTAAATGAGGTGGCCACGTGGACATTTCGTGTTATGTCAACACTAGAACAATTTCGGTGTTTAATGAGGTTTTTAAACCCCTATTAAAGGGGGTGTTATTAAATAACACCTAATTGATAGGAGTTTTAAAAAATCTCTATGTAATACATGTATTAAAAATTAAAACATAACACATTTTCACAAATTTAATAACATTCTATTTAATATGGGTTTTAAACATTCTATTTAATAAAAACATCTATTAAAGAAAATTTCTATAATATTTTAATGAATTTAAAATACAAAATACCCTAGTTAACGAATAAAAAAGAAAATTTATAGTATTTTAAGAATTTAAAAACAAATGGACGGTAGAACTGTAGTTTTTCCTATGGGTCGACTCATAAGTCAATCATTATATTGAATGTCTAAATCCAACTTTGTTGCGAGACTATAATAGAGGGGATGTTATCAAGTACAAAGTAGTACTAGTGTATAGACTTATTCACTGGGCTAGAGGCCTCGCTAGGCCCGCCCAACATGGGTTGAGCGTGGTCTTACAAATTCAAAAAAAGTCTGATTCAAACCCGAGCCTGCTTATTTAATGGGTAAACCTGGGTTTGTGCTTTTTATCCAGGCCCGACTCGCTTTGAATAAGAATGGTATTTTTATATATTCCTTGTTTAAAATTAATACATTTGTATAAAAAAAATAATGCTAGATGTGAGTTTATAAGGTTTGAACCGTGTGTCTAATTGTTAAAACTTAATAAATATATTTAATTTTCAAAAATAATAACAAGTCCAATTAAGCTCGCCGCATCAATAGTCGGGCTTTGGGCAGGATTAGACAAGGCCTTAAAAAAAAAACGCTCGCTTAGATCCGGCTCAGGTCTGTCCTTTGAACAAATCTATTAGTGTACAACGTAGTACTTAGTCAGTAAATGTAGGCTTAAGCTTCATATAGCGAAGACGACAATGCCTGGTACTAGCTTTTGAGCTCTTGAAAAAGCATAAAAAGCATAAAGACACATGACAATTTTTTCCAAATAAGAGCTCTTGAAAAAGCATAATTAATGAGATAAAGCATACACATCACAAAACTTTTGGATAAACCAGATTGAAAAATGAGAGCTCTTGTAACTTGTAACAAATGGCGATGCTTTCTTTCAACCACACCATTTTGCTGAGGAGTATAAGGTGTTGATCTCGATGTATGATCCCCAAACCAGAGAACAAAGCTTGACAATCTTTATTACAAAATTCGGTACCATTATCGATCCCTAATGGTTTGAACAGAGGCTTTGAAATGATTGTGAACAAAAGCTACAAACCGCTTGATTAGAGTGTCTGTCAAGGACTTATATTTCATCAAAAATGTCCATGTAAATCGACTATAATCATCCACAATTGTCGGAAAAAAAATGAGCTCCTTGAATAGAAGTTTGCTTATATGGTCCCCAAACATCCATATGTAACGAACTATTAAGTAACAAATCAAGTTGTTTTGTTACATTAACAGAAGGGTGCCCCAAACGACAATGCCAAGAAAAATTATCAGTAGCATTATTACAGCAAGCTAATGATAATTCTGTATGAGACACAAATGAATCAATGACATCTTTATTAAAAGAACTGGAATCCAAAGATGTAGAGACCTCCAATCATCCTTCCCACATGCTAGAACTTGAGATTGCTCAATGTTACTCAGTATAGCACAAAATGACGGATAAAACTCAACTGTCGGTTTAGTAGAGGAAAGTAGCTTGCTAACTGACAAAAGATTATACTTGAATGAGTTTATATGTAAGCAGGAAGATAGAACTATGTCTGAACTCAGTTGCACATCTCTTATGTAATTAACTTCTTTAGTATGTCCATCAGGCAAACAAACCATAACAGGTTTAGCCAAAACAGTGATGTTAGCAAGCAAATCATAGTTAATACACATATGATTTGTTGCTCCACTGTCCACAATCCAAGCATCTGAACTAAATGAAAAAGGTAAGCTAGAAAGCTTTTTGTGTGAACTACCTGTAAAATCAGAAACAGCTGAATTTACATGAGCAGAAACACCTTCAGTTGAAAGAGTCTTTCCTTTCATGAAGTTCTCAATGCCTTGTCATATCATTCTTTGCAATATTAGTTTGAAAGTCTTCAAACCGAAAAGTTCCCGCATCTTGTATATCCGAGAGGTGATTCCATCATATTCACAAAAGATTTTGAACTATTATTCATCCGCTTCTTGTCAAGCTCTTTCTTATACCAATCTGGAATTCCATGAAGCTTGAAACAAGTCTCTTTTGTGTGCCTCTTTGTCTTACAATGATCACGAAACGCAGTTCATCTTTATTAACAAATTTCTTTTGATTTCCTTTACCAAGAAATCTAGGACCACTAGTTGAACCAGATGGGCTGAATTCATCTTGTTAGTTCTCATCATCATGGCCGTATCCATTACAAAGAGTAACTAACATGAACCTCCTTTTGTTTTTCAACTCTAAGAATCATAGAATAAGCTTTGTTTATATTTGGTAAGGGATCCATCACCAAGATTTGATTACGAATATGATCATACATATCACCTAATCCCATCAAAAATTGCATCAATCTATCATTAGAATCCAGAACAGCCATTGTTGCTGAAGCTCCACACTCACAAGCAGGTAAAGGTACCAAACAACTCAGTTCATCCCACAACTTCTTAAGCTTTGTGTAATACTGTGAGACAGAGAGATCTCCTTGACTTATAGAAGAAATATCTCGTTTTAGTTGATACAAGAGAGGTCTATTACATTCTTCAAACCTTTCTTTCAACTCATTCCATAGATCAAAAGATGAAGTTGTATAAAGAAATGCCTCAACAATATCTTTTGAAATAGAATTCAAGATCCAAGAAGTTACCATATAATCCACTTTGATCCACCGATCCAAATTGGAATCGATTGAATCTGCTTCATACATCTTTCATCAATGAAACCAATCTTTGTTTTCGCACCTAAAGCAATCAACATAGCTCTACTCCAAGAAAGATAATTCAACCAAATGAGAGTATTAGAAACAAGTACCATACCAGGACTATCAGATCCTTGAAGAAAATAAGGACTCTCTACACCAAGATCGCCAAGATCGTGGAGCTCTTCCTCGCTACATTTCAATCAAGTACTCGAAGAACCATGACTTGGATGCCATGATCGACACTCAAGTAATCAAACTCAACACAGATCAAGAACGTGAAAAACCTCGCTCTGATACCATGAACAATTAACACACCAAACCAAGAGAGATCAAAGATCAGATGATCAGTTGATCATCAATGTAACAGATTCGATGAATCAAACGAAGAAGAAAACATGAATCATATTCATCTGTTATTCATTATATATCAAAAATACAGTACATGACTTATATATATATACAAAGAAGGTGTACATTACACACCCTTGTCATAACCAACTGATCTAAACTAACATGTACCTATGATACAATAGATATATGATATAGTATACACCAAATATGATACAATACATTACGCTTCCTATACATTACATAATCAGTACACAATTGGGGCTGCACCATCTACATATACGTATATGACCATCATGCATCAAAAATATCTAAAAACATCAGGCGACTAATTTCATTATATAGTATTCATCTTTTCGTCAAAGCATCTTTGATGAAGTACCGGACGAGACATTACTTGTCAAAAGATAAAATTTAAGGAGGTCGTAAGTTTGACTCTGGCTAAACAAAAAAAAAAAAATTATTTATTTTTTAATTGGAATCCCACTTGAGCTGATGAGCTGTCCTCGAAAAAATTAAAGCATATATATCTACACTTTCAAATGACCCATTTTTTAGCCAGTTACTAAACTTCACTCCCACTCAAGCCTCATTACTGGTAGATTTAGATTATTTGGACATAAGAGATACTACGTACCACGTGGCACGTGGAGTTTGTGTAAAAATACATCAAAAATTACTCTTATATATAACCTAGCCCTTACTAATTAAATACACATAATATGGTGTATGTTGGAGACTTGGAGTGGCTAGGCACTTCATTGTTTAAGAGGACATCTTGATTTCGAGACTCCACGAAAATAGAAACCACGCTTTTGAGAGAGCATTATCTTTTAGTTGGCCGACCTGATTCGAGCTCGGAGAAGTCAGTTAGGTCTGAATACTGAGTAGTCTAAACAAAAAAAATAAAAATTAAATACACATGATTTTTTTTTTATATCTGTGAGTATCTAAACGAGCCTGACTATTTTCACGAGATCCTGGCATAATCGGCCATTGCACATCTCCATGGCCCGAGCAATCTTACCACATCGAGAATCGAAATCGAGGTCGTGTGCAGGGGCGGATCTAAGGGGAGGGGAACCTCCATATTCGTCCTTCCCCTCTACGTATTTTCATATTAATATATTTTTTGTTTGAAAAAAAAAGTTATGAATTAAAGTTCGCCCCCCTAACAAAATTTTCTAATTCTGCCATTGAACCTGCGCTTAATACACGCTACCTCGCCTTCCCCCTTATCATTATGGCAACCCGAACACATATTAACATGCATGTATCCATTAATTATTGAGACTCCATCATCCTCTCTTCTACCATTTTTTCCTGCACATGCACGCAATTGCAGTGCAACATATGTATATATATTAAGGAAAATGCGCGCAGAACTTACTCGGGTAGTGCATCAAAGTGACATGTACAAGTGCGTGTCCTCGGGGTTACCTTAGGAAAGTCCATCATACCATAAGAAAGAAATCAACGTTTTTTTTGTTCTTATGAGACACGAACCAGCAAAGTACTTCTCCATCATATAAAATATATTACCATAATGTAGCTGTCTTCGAGTCTCATTGCATCTCTTCTACACTAGAATGTATATGCATTAATGCATTATATAATTAAATAGAAATATATATACTGCCGTACAATTAATGTTATATCCTATTTAACAAAAAAAAAATGTTACAGTATATCCTAAGTCACGGAAAAACTACTCACATTAATGCCCATTGAGCCGTTGACCTGGCAATGTGATCCCCGAGGTGTATCTCGACGGCTTGGATGAGCCATTTTGCCATTTTAATTTTTTTGCTGCTCAGACTACAACTACTATATATATATACACTAGTAGTACTGCTGACCATGAGAATAATCCCAGATCCCTCTCATTTCATAGTCCATATTAATTCAAGTATGGCCTCAACGGGACCCAAAGTAGTATCTCGGCCACCCTCTAATACAAACTCTTCATCAGCATGCAATAAAGGTAGATACAGTACTCAATTACTTTCTTTTCTTTCTCTATCAAAGGCCTCAAAATTACTTTCTTTCTTTATTTGATATTTTGATGATATTTGTATGGATATCCAGACCTTTTTTATTATTAACCATGGGAATCCAATCATTAGTCCCATGAATCCCGAGATAGGGGAAAGAGACCACCAGTGGCCCGACACTTGATTGTCGTAGGGAATAAAGGTTTATTAGGCAAATATATCCTAACGTTTCAAAGTTTTTGCAAAAATATCCTAACGTTTGAATTTTGGCAAAAATATCGTAACATTTTAATTTCTTGTAAATTGTATCATCACTTCCTATTTTTAGTGAATTACACTTAAAAATATAATATATTATGCACACAATTGAGAATATTATTTCATATAAATCCAATTGGTATGTAATTCAATGACCATTCATCACTTTGATTGTGGTTTGATACATAATAATTACAAACAAGAATACAATTTGTATGAAACTAAAACGTTAGGATATATTTGCAAAAGTTGAAACGTAAAGATATTTTTGAGAAAATCTAGAAACGTTAGGGTATATTTGCCTATTAAGCCGGGAATCAAATACAAGATTGTGCGCCTATATAACCCACATAGTCGTCTTTGCTCACACCACTAGACCAACCCACATCTGAACCTTTTTCAACGATAATTAATAATTTTTTTTGTTCCATCAATAAATCCAGGCCTTCAGGATGGTGGGGAGAATCATGAGGAGCAGAAGATACCGTTCTCGGATGTGGTGGTGAAGCGAAAAGACAGGGCTTATTGGGTTAGGAAATGGAGGACATGGGACGTGACAATATCTATTGGACTCATGGTTCATGTGCATGTTATGTGCTTGTGGTATGCTGGAAGTACTTTCAGTTGGGGTGGTCTTTTAATGGCACTATTTCTGACTACATTCGTTGGGTTGTTTGGGATTAGCGTCTCCTACCATAGGAACCTCGCACACCGAGCGTTTAATGTACCAAAATGGCTCGAGTACTTGCTCGCTTATTGCGGGGTACTTGCCTTTCAGGTGATCATTATATAATCTGGTATTTTTTTTAGATAAGAAATATACTTTATTAACTTATTGAATCCACCCGACGCCCCCTACTCTTGTGTTAATGTTGAAGGGTCCAGCCCACTAATAATGCCCTTGCAGCTTTACGTTAAACTACACTTTTCATTGTCGGTTCAAAGTCTGGAGAAATTAGGAGGGAATAGTTGTAAAATTAATTTTTAAAGGATAATTGTAATTCTTTCAAAAAAAAATATAAATGTAGTTTAATTTAAAATTTAATAAGATAAAATAATTTTAATGAAGGCTTTATTTTTAAGGTTTCTGTACTTTAATTAGGTTCCCAAAATGTCATCACGACCAACCCTCTATACAAAAGAATGATCCACCCATCTCAATGCCGAAGTATGAGCTCTCGACCTAGCTAGGTTGCCCCAGAGTCTTTTATAGTAGAAGAAAACAATAAATCAAATACCATAATATGGTTGAATTTGATGTTTTTTCACAACGTAAATTTTCTACTTCTTAAAAAATTGGACATTTAAAATAATAAATTATTTATAATTAAATTTATTATTATATTTTTTGAGATCTGATTAATTGAGGGTAATTTTTTTTATAACCATGAGTGTCTGAACTTTTTTCAACCTATATATCCTTACTTTGGTTCGACGTACATGCATGAGAGTTAGTCGAGCACCCCAACCCCATTACTAAGGGTATCAATAGGGAAGGAATGGAGGTGGGGATAAGGATATGATGTGATATGGTTTAAATCACGAAGAAAAAAATTCTTATTTTTTGAAGTTGGACATTTTGAAGGTTTTTAATTTAGTATGTTGAATTTAGAAAGTTTTTTTTTTATTTCTTTTTTATGATGTCTCTTGGTAATTAGAAGTTTCTTTAAGTTATTTGATTTTATTTTAGGAATTAGAAGGTTATTAATTAAGAATTAGCATGAAGTTTATTTTTTTGTTTAGTTTCTATTTTTGAGTTGTCGATGTAAACTTATATAAGGACACTTATATTATTGAATTGAATTATTCAATGAGAGCAGGGTTAGAGCATCTCCAATAGGACCATGGATTGAGGTGGAAATGGATCCACCTAGGATATAATCCACATCCAACCAAAAAAAATGTTCTCTAATGGGACCATGGATTCATAATGTCCATCCTATGTGACATAGAATCAAAGTGGAGGGTGTCTAGTACAATGTCTACTTCTAGACATTGTAGTAGACTTCCACATCAGCATTATTAATTCTTTTATAGTTTTTATTTTTTTCAAACCTTTATTAATATTATGAAAATTGAAAATAAAAGTGTCAACTCATCAATCCATGGTTTAAATCCTCATTACCATTAGAGATCATTTTAAGAGGTGAATGTCTATCTAGTGACACATATGATAGACATCATCTCTACATCCATGATGTGGCACCAATTAATGGTCTAAATCCATGTTACCATTGGAGATGCTCTTAGATTTTGAGGTTTTCTCCATGAGAGATTTTGTACCCATGTGCGTTTGAACTTATCAAATTCATTTTGAATTTGTGGCGTTCGTGATCTTATCAAGTAATTTATTACTTGTGGCAATCTTTTCAACGAGCTTATCGAGCATCCTTGTTCATGGCACTCCAACTTATCCTTCTATCTTTTTTTTCTCTTTTTCATGTTTTGATTCTTGAACTTGAAATCCGGGCGTTTTGTAATATTCCGTCCCCGTGAGGATATCCCATGTAGGAATTCATCCCTATATCCATCCCTGTGTGAAGATGGATTTTCAACCTCATCTAAGTCTAATCCCCTCGGGATAGAGAATCTCCGAGGGGAAATATTTTTTATCATTTTATTTCCCACGTACGGAGAATTTATATCATTTTCTCTGTAGGGACCCTATAGGGAAAACTTTTCTATTTGAATAATCCGTTTATCATATAATAAAACAATCTACTCTAAAATAAATTAATAACCAAAATCTATATCAAACATACATACATATCCGTATAAATCATAGATTTCTACAAAAAAAAAATAGTTTTTGAAGTATATACATACATATTTAAACCTAATATATTATACTAATATGCATATAATATATAAACCTATATATCATGTATGTATGTATGTATGTAAGTATGTATGTATAGGGATTCTTCAAGGTATTCCCGAGGGGATCTCCAATGGGGATTTCTCACAGGATCCCCGTGAGGATATTTTCTTCCTCATCGTGGTCCTCATATCTCTGCGCAGAGAATCAATTTTCATCCATCATCCTTACCTCATCCCCATCCTCATCCCAATTGTAGGGATTTCCCCATTTCCCGTGGGGATTTCTCTTTTCATTGACACCCCTACCCATAACCTGGGAGAAATTAAGGAAACATGATGTTGCAGCCAACATGGGCAGAGCTAGGTAAAGGGCTGCCCTAGGCTAGCGAAGCTGGGTAGCCCTTGAAATTTTTATTTTGTAATAAGTTGGACAAAATTAAAATTAAGCCCACCTTAAAAAAAAAAAAAAAAAAAAAAAAAAAAAAAAAAAACCCAAAGCTAGCTCAAGTCCAACAAAAGACACCACATGTGAGGAAGGCGGATTGAAGTGATATTTTGACACACTTGAAGTCACTCAAAGTCACACATCAAATCATGCCCTAATGAATGCTTGGTATCAATGACACACTTCGTTATACGTTTGGATACATCTCAGAATATATTGTATAAATTTTCAATAAGCGTGCTACTTGAATTGTGTCAAAACATCATTTTTATTTTGAATTGAATATAATATCACCAAAATCTTCCAAAAACTCAAATAAAAAAAAAAATCTCTCAAATTCGTTGATATTTCACAAAAGATTCGTGTCGTATCTTAACAAAACAAATATTTAAAAAAAAAAACTTTTCATTACATTAAGAAGAAAAACCCAATAAAATGTTCAATCTTCAAACTTTAAAAAAAAAAAAATTATGAATAGTTATTTTTTTTGTGGAAGAATATAGTAGTTTTTTAATTGATAAGTGACACTTTCATTAAGTTTTTTTTGTCGAATAATAGTTTTAATTTTTAAGTATATTGTGAGCTTAAATATTGTTGCTAATTTGACCTTTATATAGTAGTTTTATATATTTGAATTGAAATTCACTAAAAAAATATTATTATAAGGGAGAAAAACCTATTGGTTCCAGCCCAGGAGAACGAAATATCCCAGCTCCGCCCCTGGCTGCCAATAATTGAACTCGTGACCTCTGCCTTAGTCAGAATTTAAGTATTTTTTCTTTACCACTATACTACACCCCTTGAGGGCTTATTGAGGGCAATTTTAAGTGGTTGATAATTAATCAAGCTGGTTTCTTTCTTATCAAAAGAAAATTAAATTAATTAAATATTAATTTAGATCAAGAATAAAAAGTCCACTACATTGGATTACTAATTTTCCATGTAACTTTTAGATTGCCTTGTTAGAGCATGAGCTGCTGCTTCGTTGGTGTGCCTTCTAATGAATGTGAAGCATTAGTTTAATTGATTTTTTTGCATTGTTGTTCTACAGGGAGACCCAATGTTTTGGGTGAGCATGCATAGGCTTCATCACCAGTTCACCGACAAGGACCGAGACCCTCATACCCCCACCGAAGGATTTTGGTTCAGCCACATAAATTGGCTTTTTGACATCGCCTATATCCACCAAAAGGTCTCTCTTCCACTCACTACTTTATCTTATACATGTAATACTTCATGAAAAATTAACCAATTAAGTGGCCCAATGATTTGGTATGAAATTTGGAAATGAGAGTTCAATGGATTCAAATTTTGATGGACGCAAAAGTTGTTTCTTTCCTATCCCAAAATAAAATAAAATAATAATAATACTTCACGAAAAATTAATAAGGAAATGCTAGAATGATAACATTAAGTCACAACACAGTGCACGACAGCTGATGTGACGTGTATACCCTATATCAAAATAGAGTATTAGGTGTTTTTTATATAATTTTGATATGAGACCCACATGTTATATCAGTTGAATTGATGTTAAATATGTTGTGACTTAATGTTGTCATTCTAAATTTTCCGAATTTATAACACCGGTGAACGGATGACAATATGTACACACCTTTTTCACGACCGGATTATGTACCCTAAAACACATAGTTGTTGTACATTTTGTTGTATGCTGAGGTAAATTAGCCGCGGTCAGTTACATTGATCAAATTAACTCTTCTATTATGCTCGATTATTCTATTTCCTAAAATTAAATTAGGTAACTATGTGCAGCGTGGAGGCATGAAAAATGTAAGGGATCTCGAAAAGCAATTCTTCTACAGGTTCCTCCGAAAGACCAATTTTATTCACCCATTTCTACCTGGAATTCCATTGTTTTGGTGGGGCGGATTTCCAATGTTGGTGTGGGGTCTGGTAAGAATTACAAATTTACAGCACTTACAATTCATGTAAATTTATTCTCTTTAATTTTGCGCCCTAACTCATCACACAGAATTCTTAATTACAGTCTATTTTAATTAATGCATGTTGATGCAGTACGTGCGTACCGTGTTAGTCTTGCATTTAACTTTTCTGCTAAACTCAGCATGCCATATATGGGGTCACCAAGCATGGAACACTAGAGACTTATCAAAGAACAATTGGTACGTAATTTATGATGAGCTTCATCTTTAATTTGCTATTCATGCTCAAATCCAGGCGTACGTCGCACTAGCAAAAAGATGAACATTATAACTCTAACTATTGGTTTTCCTGAATTACGAGGTTTGGGTTCCTAACTATGTAACTCATGTGAGTTAGTATGAACCAGAGTAAAGAATGGCTGAAAAAGGTTCACACACAGAGGGATATTAAAAAAAAAATCCACAATGTACTAATTAATTGAGTGTCATTTCATTAAAGGTTGATCGCGTTGGTAACTTACGGAGAAGGTTGGCACAACAATCACCATGCTTTCGAGTTCTCGGCGAGACATGGACACGAGTGGTGGCAATTCGATCCGGGTTGGTACTTCATCAGGCTTCTTGAACTTGTAGGACTCGCAACTCATGTAAAAGTTCCATCTGAGATGCAAAAGCAAAGAATGGCTTTAAGCAAAGGAGCCAACACTACCTAATTAATTAAACCAATACATTACACAAATCATATTGTATGTGCTGCTAATTAATGTTACCTGTGTTTGTCCTCAATGTATTAGCTAGTCTCTCATTGCACCTAGATACAGGATAGACACATGCCTCATCAATCATAGTCTAGTCATGATTGTTACTTTGCAAATGGCAAATTGGTCTCTGGCGATGTAGGGTTAAGAATAATCTCACATCGAGTATTCAAGTAAATTTAAAGACACCAGAATCTTTAAATTTAGTGATTTTTAGGCTCGGCCCCAACCGAATTCGAACAAGCCCTAAAGCCCTTGATAGAGTCTTAAAGTTATACAAAACTAATACAATATCAAATAGAACTTGAAACAAACAAAAAAAAAAAAAAAAAAAAAGAAACAAATTCAAGCATGCAACTCCAAGACTTGCAATTTCATTCTTCACCACCTTTTACATTCTTAGTGATCTGCATAAAGAACTTTTAGTGGAGACAATGTTCCAAAGGGTTTTAAAGATATGTAACATTAATGTATCAAAGCTGCCAGGCCATCATTAGTTCACTTCTGCTACAAAGTTGGGAGGGCTTGTGAGGTTTTGAAATTGAAACTTCTATGCTACAATCCTAAAACAAGCTTCCCTTTTACACTCATATCTGAACATTGCAGAGCAGTCTATTGATAAACCAGGAGCATCAGTAATTCACATATGTGCGATGCAATTCAAAAATTTCAATCCATGGTCTAGCGCACACTTTCTAGCTCAGATGCGAACGTAAGACTACACTAATTCAAGAGTCTGCTTCGGTTCATGAATGTCGAAAGAGTACTTGAAAATGTAAGTACTTCTGTTGTATTTATTTAAATTGATCTGCAGTCTGCATGTTTGATACAGTAAGTCGAAAATAAAGCAACAATGCTTCCTCCCTCTTCTTGACTAACAACCTTGATTAATAGCAGCTCAGTGTTCAGAGAACAATTCAATTCATACTCTCTCATTGAACAATACTCATCATACAACAACAAAGCCTCACTCCCGAATTAGTGGGGATCATCCATATGGATCAAACTTTTCAACTCCGCTCGATGAACAATACTCATTTTATAAGAGAGAAAAAAATAATAATAACTCGAGTAAAGATGTCACAGTGAGTTACTTTCCACCAAGAACTTACTATTTATATACCCTTCTTTCAAGCAGCGTTTTCCATTGAAGTAATCTTCAAAAAAGGGAAGGGAGAAAAAGCGAATAAAGATATTGAAGTATCTAAGTCATGTAAATCAAGCCTAAACAAATTTCAAAATAGCCAATATGCACATGTAGTTTGATCTATGTCACATACCTGAAGAGAAAACAAAAAGAAGCCACCTCATTTAACTGGCATATATATCCGAGCATTTACACCTGCTGAAAATCAAAATATAACCAGTCAGAGGAAGAAAAACTTATGACACTTGGGCATTCTGCATGATAAAAAAATATTCTACCAACCCCATTTGCGTTTTCTCTTAATTTGTTTAATTGATCCATCCGCCTTTTTGCAGATTCTGGAGCACCCGTTTGATGGGGCTCAGCATTGGAGGTCACTCGTTCTGGTCCAGAAGAATTAGTAACCCTCTTGTCTGTAGAGATCCTCACTTCTGAAATTTGAATTGCTTGTTTCAAGATATTGACGACCTCACTCATTTTCGGTCGTTCATTCCTGTTTTTGGACAGGCAACCGTCTGCAAGCTTTGCAATTACTTTTGCTGCGATAATGGAATACTGACCGCCAAGGCGTGGATCCATTATCATGCTGAATTGCCTGCTCTCAGTAGGGAAATGTCTCACCCATTCTAGGAGCTTTTGTTCCATTCTTGGCCGGTTTCTATCCAATGATTGCCTTCCTGTAAGTACTTCATATAAAACAACTCCGAAACTCCACACATCACTTTTGGTTGTGAGATGGCCAGTCTCAACATAATCTGGTGCGGCATAACCGTATGTGCCTACAACCTGAGGGACATTAACAAATAAAATTATATATTCAATAAATGATTAAGAAATACCAGTTATTAACATCAGCCAAAACTCCATATTGAGAGAGTAAGACCACTGACTCAGTAGCATATTGATAAGAGTTAAAAAGGAGGAGATAGCAACATACAGCTGTGGACACATGAGTGTTTTCACCAGTTGGGCCTTCCCTAGCAAGCCCAAAGTCTGACAGCTTTGGTTTGAAGTTCTCGTCCAATAGCACATTTGATGATTTGAAATCCCGATATATTATCTGCCGAAACAACAGGTGAGTAACCATAAAAAGAACTAATAGTTAATGGAACATTTGCCTTTTCATTCAGTAAGACTTTTTCATCTCGATATTTGCAGTCATGTTCTTAATCCGAAAATTTAACTCAGTAAAGAATAGTTGATCCAATATTTCTGTCTGGTGAAATTCAGTTTCAAGGAATACTCTAAGAGCATACTAATAGAATTAAAAAGATCCCGCTCCCTAAAAGAAAGAAGAAAACTGTGATACGTACAATTATTTTCATTTGAATTCACCAAAAATGACTTTCATGAGTCAGATTCTTGATGATTTGCCAATGAACAATCTAAGTGGCTGAAGCGGTCTCCATCGCACCACATTTTATTTTCCCCATCTTAATCAAATTATCACATTAAGATGAGACGTATCAAATGTTGAAAGATTCATTAAGAAAGAAGGCACTTCCACCGATGACATCCCAAACATTAAATGATATGCATTAGTTGTCCTCTAAAGATCTGCTAATATTTTTGGGTTGGGTGCCCCAAGAATGTGGTGCAGTGGTTACGAAGAGGGCTTTAGTACTCTGATGGGTTTCATTCGCGAGAATGGAAGATCCATCAGTTAAGTGCATGGAAGATAAAAAGTAACTAATCAAAAGGAAACCGCTTGGAATTACATATTCAATAAATAGAGAACGTTTCTATAATTATTTAAGGAGAAATTAGGATGATGGAACTAAAATGTAGCACAAAATGCACTTATGCCAACATATAGGATTCGCTGGAAATAGCGTAGAAACGCTTCATAATTTTGAAAAACAATGTTGAAATCATACCTCGACTTCCAAACCCTCATGCAGATAGGCCAATCCTTCAGCAACGCCTAGCAGTATCTGCAATCTTCTGTTCCAAGAAAGTGCAGGGGAAGACTTGCTGAAAAGATGATCTTCCAAACTCTTGTTTGGCATAAACTCGTAAACCAGTAGCCGCTGAATCCCTCTTTCACCATCTACGGCACAGTAGCCTATGAGTTTCACAAGATTTGGGTGCTCAACAACTCCGAGAAATTGCACTTCGGCAACCCATTGTTTGTGACCCTGAAGAACAAATTTGAATAAGATTAAAATAATGCTACAGAAGCAAGTCAAGCAACAAACAGAATAAATAACACACATTAGTCAAAAGCAATTGCCCCCATGTTCCCAAGACTTTAGATGTGCATTGCAACCAAATATATGATGGATTCCACACTAAAACCAATTTGAAACTAAGCATGGGAATACTGTTACTTTCAATTTAATTAGCGCGCATTTAAGGGTATTCCAAAGAGAAGAAGAACACATTTTCTTAATAAGACTAGTGAAGTTCACTCATGTACTAACTTGAACAACAATCATGCTAGAAAGAATAATAAATAAACAACGGAGGGTAGGTAGTCAACTGAATTTTAAATATATTAGCAAATTTAAGCCCCATTACAAAGTTTCAATCAACTAATCCAAGGCGAATACGAGACAATTGGATTTTAAATATAAGGTTTCAATAAACTAATCAACAATATCTAAACCAAAACCATAATGCCCATAAAAAGAAACCACCAAATTTTAAACTGATTTAACAAAAGAATTGTGTGTTTTCATATACCTGCAATCCATCCCTCTTAAGCTTCTTAACAGCGACGATAACTCGATCGCCCCGACCATCAGGAGGTAAAATTGAACCCTTATATACACTCCCAAACCCTCCCTCCCCAATCTTAAGCAACCTATTGAAATCATTGGTGGCCTTCCTAAGCTCAGAAAATGAAAACACCCTCAGATTCTGAGCCTTCTCTTCATACAATTCGGGTATAGTCCTCTGCGACGCCGCCGCCGCCGATCCAGAAGACTTAGTGCCCCTTTCCTCTCCTCCAGAAGTCACAGATTTCAATTCCCCTTTCAGCTCAGGAGCTGATTTCTGCTTCCTAGACTTTGCTTTGTCCTTAAATGAGAAAAAACACTTCATCCTTCACAAATCCTCTCACAATCCCAACAATTCAACAGTTCTAAGAACTGGGCATCCTCACAAACACATCACAAAACTGGGTTTCTCACAATCAAAGACTTGCCCAAATCAAACAAAACCCAGATCAAATCAGACCAAATCAAAAGACCCCAGATGAGAAAATTGAATGAGAAAACACAAAAACTAAGAGATAAGACCCTCTCAGCAAACATGGGCAGTCATGAAATCAACCAAAAAGTGAAGAAAACGCAACAAAAACATGGATTTTGTAGTTCAAATTGAAAATTCTAAGCAGAGACGCGTATGGAGAGGAAATTGAGGAGTACCCATTTAATTAAATTAAATTAAATTAAACTGAGTGTTTGTGCGAATAGAAGTGATTACTTGTCTGAAACGCTAAGTTGTGCCTTTCAGTTGCCTTTACAGCCGACAATCAACACTGTTTTTCTGTTTGTCCAGGTGGCAGTGTGAACGTTTGACGGTGTGGAGAGGAAAGTGATTAGAAGTTTCGGCCGTCGGATGACGTTGGGATGCGTGGGATGCGGTCGTTGACTGTTATGACCTATGACTTGGCTTGTCAACCGCGTATCGCACGTACACGGACACTTGAAGAATATTCGATACTATTATCTTACTCTTTTTTTTTTTTTTAGCCCAGGCTATTCAGACTCTACGTTTTGTTCTTTTTAATTTATTTTTAAATATTTTTTTTCAGCTATCAGTAAAATGACTCAACTACTCCTTTCATATAAAAGAATTTTTACTCATCCATACCCACTCACCTCACTCACGCATACCCGTCACCTTTCTCTCAAATCGCATTCTCGTCACTAACTCAAATTCAAAGAAATTCGAGCAAAACCACATCGATTTGACACCACGAGTGCATGCATTCACCATCTCTTTTAGTGTCAATTTCGAGGTTTATTGGAGTTTTTTTTTTTTTCTTGAGTCGGTATTATTTTGTGGTTTTGTCGTTGAATTTAGGGCGTCAATTCGGGGTTAAATCTTGCATTTCGAGTACAAAGTCTCGATGGAATAAAAAAGATCAAGCGATTTCGAGCAAAACCCACTATTTTTGTCATTATCATGTATATTTTAGGAGTTTTGAAATTTTTTTGTTCATTCTTGTCACCCGCGGGTGTCGACCACACAGGGCCGACAGCTCTGAAGAGGTGTCAGACATACAGGACGACACTTCTAAAAAAGTGTCGGACACACGAGGAAGACACCTCTTTAGAGGTCTCGGCTGCTTCGTCACCAATTAAAATCAAGTTCACTTTGCATTATCGGTCAGAGTCGGTCGTTACCTATTTAAGGGCATCGGTCGGAGTCGGCCGAACCCTGCAGCGAGACTTCTTCTTTTCTTGAACACGACGCGACCATATCAGACTTTGTTTAATCCTGAATAGTTGTGGCCTTTTTTTGTATAAAAGCCAAATATGCAATAAATCTGTAACGGTCCGCTTTAATTAATCCTGATTAACTGACAAATTACAGATTAAGATCCTAAGCTCAGACCCGCGTGGACGTCGTGGAAAAGTCTAGGGCACGCCTAACGAGGTAAAAATTGCTACGTATGTTTATTATTTTACTATTATTTAATAATTCGCGCCGTGCTAATTAAGAATTGCGCTTGGTCACGTTGTGCACGTGTAGTGACGAGAGTGTACGACGTCGCGGTGTGCGCGTAACGCGGGTGTATGGGATAGTATGGGATTTAGTTGTCACATCACACATCCCATCACATCACCTATCCAATCACCATACTTCAACCCATTCCCCACTTTTTCTCTCTCCTCTCCAAAATCAAACAAATAAATATATAAAAAAAATTCATCTCTCATCACTCACTCCACTCTCTCTACCTGAGCTTCTTTTCCCCCTCTCATTTTCATTTTCTTATCCACTTCCAACTTACCACCACCAAGCTCTCCATCACTCTCTCAACTCGGTCGCACATCTCTCGCGGTGCTCTCTCCACTTGGCGACGCTCGCGAAGATCTTCGAACCGATGTGAGTGTGTCAATTTCTTGTTAACTTTTGTGGAGAAATTTAGAGTTTAATGGTGGTGTTGTCGTTGGGTGGTTGTTGTCGTTAGGTGGTTGGTGTTGTTGTTGTTGTTGTTGTGTTTTTTTTTTCTTAAAAAAAAATCGTGCAGAGACGATTTGAGGAAAAAGAAGGGGGTAGCCAGTGGGCCAGCTACCCCCAGCCAGTTGGGCTCGCGGCCAGGCCCATGTGGGGGTGCCGGGCCGCCCAAGCCCAGTGAGCGAGTCGGCACCCAGCCCAGGGGCGAGCCGCCGACCTGAGACACTTGGCAGAGTCGGCCGAGCCGGCCCGAACCCGGTGGCTTTGGTTGGGCCGAACCGGTCCCGGTTCGGGCCCAACCCACCCCAAATTAATTTTAATTAATTATAAATTTTAAAAAATTAAATAAAATACATTTTTAAATCAAAAAAATATAAGAAAAATAGGAAAAATGGCTAGAAAATTATGGAAAAATCCAGAAAAATCAAGAAAAATATTATAAAATGGGAAAAATATAAGAAAGTAGTTTTGAGGACTTTTTTTAGGTATCGGCACCCTGGTACAACTCGAAAAGTGTGCCGAAATTAAACTTTTAGAAACAAAATCTCAAATATTTGGTCACACATTATAAATTCACTTAATGTGACTCTAAAATAACAAAAGTGGTATAATTGGATACCAGGGACTTAGGAGACTATAGTCGGGTATCGAGTGCGTATCTCGAGGCGTGAGCGAGACATTTTACAGAGATATTTGCAATTGTTTGAGGTAAGTAAACCCACGAGAAAGTCAGCTTAGAATTTACTTATTTTCATTGTAAATTATTTATTTCATATTACTTTTCGCAAGTTCAGTTTTCATGTTTACTCTATTCCCGCGTTTGTTTGTGTATGGTCGAAGGGACGGTGTGACCCCTTTCCGGCTCTCTCGTTGATGATGATATGATTGTTGCTACGGTGTTGGTCATACCCTAGACTACGCGTGGGATTTCTTTCAACGAGTCGATAATCTCGAGAGCGAGTTGACGTGAGGCTCACCTCCATCACATATTTCCTCTCCTTTGAGGCGTTGGGCGGAAGTCTACCTTCCGACCAACATAGTTCCTCATTTCGACCGTGAAGAGGGGGTGTTGATTTCCTCACCTCCAGGGCCTTCCCGGTTTAGTATATACATCACAGGGCTCGACAGCTATATACACCACACTTGCGTTCCATATTCTTGATTATCTCACGACTTATATTCATGTTTTACATTCCTGTTCATTTACTATATATGCATGAATTATAGCCGTTTTCTTGGATTTCTTGTGAATACTAGCTGAACTTCTCTGGGATTTACTCACTGGAACTTGTAATTTTTTGTTGGTGGCAAGTTGCAAATCCTACGATGAGCCGGGAGAAGGCGGTGATTGGCGATTACCTCTGATCTGGAGCGTCTCCACTAGCTTACTCGTAGGTGTTTGTATTTACATATACATACTTTTAGGGATCATTTTGGGAGACTTTTTCACCTGATACATGTATATTGACACATATTATACATTTTTGCTGCATTAACTAATATACATGGTATCATTTTGCTGGGTTTCCACCCCATAGGTTGTTAATTAATGCATAACTTGTTTACATTAATTATATGCATGTTATTAAGACTTTCGCTATTAAAAATAACCTAAAAAGAATTAAAATAAACAAATTAAGTTGTAAAATTTCTTAACTTACCATATTTCGATAGAATATTAATCTTTTAAAACAACGAAATTTACTAAGTCGGATTACAAGACGGATAATTCGCGGGCCGTCATAGACAGGTGTGCAGGTGACGTAGCATGGCTTGATGACGTGTCCGGCGACGTGGCGGTGCCCAGTTTGCCTCAAAATTTGTGGTCGTCACAGTTAGTATCAGAGCCTAGGTTCAGGCGAACCTAGGGAAAAGTTTAATACAACCGAATAAAACTTAACAACAAACATTAGATGTGGAAACCCGAAGATCCTAACTTAGAACCTTAGTTGGGAATCAAAGTGATCAGGTAGTACTAGGACTTATATGTGTATATATTGATTGTAATACTTATGTACACGTATTACGACGCTGATTTGCGGCACGTTCGCGATTTGCAGATTCAACATGGATGGACGACCAGTTCTTCATACGGATGATGGGGGCCAGACAAGCGGCTCGACACCTCCCGACTCGGATCAGACCTTGCGCGACACGGTCACACTCTATAGTTTCCAGCTCGAGGATATTCTTTGATTGCTTCGAGCGCAGGCAGCGGCCACACCGGCCCCTGCCACACTCGCCGCTGCCACTACTGTAGAGCAGACAGTTGTCGCCCCGACTGTTCCAGCGACCCCGCTCATGACCACTACTACCGAGATACTGCCAGCAATCACTACACCATTGACTACACCGGTCGTGGCACCGACACTAATTCCACCCCATGAGATCACATTCGAGACCTTCTAATCAGCTGAGGCGAAGTTGATTAAGGAGTTCGTTCATTCTCAGCCAGGCTACTATCATGGAAGTGGAGACCCAGAGGTAGCTGGGAAGTGGATCTTTTCACACGAGAAATTTCATGGACTTTTGAGGATTCACGACAGCATACGGGCTAGGATTTCCGGATTCACGCTCAGGGGAGATGTTACAGTATGGTGGACGCCCACACAGCCGCCCACGAGAGCCGAGTACTTGGGCGGAGTTCAAGAAATTCTTCTATGATCAGTATATCTCGATCAAGATTCAGCTGAGACTGAGAGATGAGTTCTTGACGATGAGGCAAGGTAGCCGGACGTCGCAATACATGGAGAGATTCGAATAACTGCTTACTTTTGCGATGGACGTAGCTGGGACCGAACGACTTCAGGTCCATTACTTTATTCGAGGACTCCGACCAGAGATTGGGGGCGCGATTGTGTCGACAGGAGCCAGGACTGTACAGGAAGTTTACGAGAGGGCGTTCGCCCATGAGTCATTTTTGATGTGGAACGACGCCGTCTCCGCTCTAGTGCATCACGACAGCCATAGAGGCCAGGGGAGGTCAGACAGGAAAGGCAAGATGAATCACGATCAGAGAGATTAGAGAGGACAAGAGGCACATGATATGATGGCGGTCAGACGATCAGCGCACATGCAATTGTATCGGCGCGACACACAAGAGTCATGGCGATCCAAAGCCATGCAAAGACAGACTCGGGTCGTCTAGAGAGGCGAGACGGAGTCGGCGAAGTGGGAAGGGACAGGCCATAGGGCTAGTGGACATCAGGGTCAGGGCTGCGGACATAGGCAAAATGTCACATGTTTCAGATGTAGACAGAAGGGGCACTACAAGAGTGAGTGTACCAGGGAGCCAGCACCACCACTAGCAGCTCAGCCAATGCAGGCGAGGGAGCAAGTGCACGCAGTTGTTGCACCAGACCGTGATGCGTCTCGGCAGCTCGTCGAGGGTACGTTGATTATTTATGGTCGCCCTATGCATACATTGATAGATTCTGATAGTACGTTATCATTTATTTCGGGACGGATGGTATGCGAGTTGGGTTTGACACCTGAGAGCGTTAGCACCCACTTTATCCTCAGCACGGCCCCTGGGGATAAGATATATCCTAATAAGATTTGTATAGATTGTTCAGTCGAGGTTGGTGGTCATCAGTTACCCATAGATCTCCGAGTATTAGAGTACCTAGAGTTCGATATACTCTTAGGCATGGATTGGTTGGCGGCATACCACGCGCAGTTGGACTGTTTTAGGAAAACCGCCATTTTACAGATTCCGGGGATTCCCGATTTCACCTTTACCGAAGTCACGACATCACTTCCGATCACGAGAGGTAGGTTAGCGACCACTCAGGAGATGGAGATCCTCGCAAGGATAATAGAGTCCGATGAGAGGCCAGTGACCAAACTTGAGGATGTCCCAGTAGCACGCGAGTTCCCGATGTTTTTCTTGAGGATCTACCTGGATTACCCTCGCCCAGACAGGTAGGGTTTATGATTGAGTTAGTGTGAGACACACGACCTATAGCGAGCAGACCTTACCGTATGTCACGACCAGAGCACGAGGAGTTGAGGGCTCAGCTAAAGGATCTATCGAATAAGGGTTTCATACACCCGAGTATGTCACCCTGGGGAGCATCAGTCTTATTTGTGAGAAAGAAATACGGTAGTATGAGGATGTGTATAGACTACCGAAAGTTGAATCAGGTGACAGTCAGGAATAAGTATCCCTTGCCTAGGATCGATGACCTATTTGACCAGTTGGCCGAAGCACAGTTCTTCTCCAAGATTGATATGAGATCTGGATATCATCATGTGCGGATCAGATAGGAGGATGTACCTAAGACGGTATTCAATACACGTTACGGGTTATTTGAGTTCACTGTCATGCCGTTTGGGTTGACAAACGCGCCAGCTGTGTTTATGGATTTGATGCATCGAGTCTTAAGGCCCTTTTTAGATCAATTCGTGATAGTCTTCATCGATGACATCTTGATTTACTCTAGGACTCATGAGGACCACGAGAGGCATCTCAGAGAGACGTTGAAGACTTTGAGGGAGCACAGATTGTACACAAAGTTCAGTAAAGTGCGAGTTTTGGCTTTCTGAGGTAAAATTCTTGGGACACGGGATCAGCGATATAGGTATTTCAACAGACTCGAGTAAGATTCACGCTATCATCGACTAGCCTACACCAGAGTGCGTGACAGACATCAGGAGCTTTTTAGGATTGACAGGATATTATCGACGCTTTGTACAGGACTTCTCCAAAATTGCAGCCCCGATGAATAGATTGACCAAGAAGGATGTGATTTTCCATTGGTCTAATGAATGCGATGCGACCTTCACAGAGTTGAAGAAGAAGTTGACTTCTGCACCGTTGTTAGTGTTGCCAGAGCCGGGCAAGGAGTTGACTGTTCATACGAATGCTTGTAGCACCGGATTGGGATGCGTACTGATGCAGGGAGACATAGTGATAGCTTATTTATCGCGTCAGTTAAGGACCCATGAGAGGAACTATCCAGTGCACGACCTGGAGCTTGCAGCGGTCGTATTTGCATTGAAGGTGTGGAGACACTACCTTTATGGTGATAGGTTCACACTGTATACATATCATAAGAGTTTGAAGTATCTTTTCACCCAAAATGACATGAATATAAGACAACAACGGTGGTTGGAATTGCTGAAAGACTACGACTTCGCCATCGAGTATCAGTTTGGGAAGGCGAATGTCATAGCATATGCCCTTAGCAGGAGAGGACCAGACAGTGAGACAGTAGTTTGCCAGATGACCCACGAGTTTGGTTTACTCGAGGCGGCAACAACTATGAGTTTGTCAGAGGTACCAGATATTGCAGAGGCACATATCTGGCGACCAGATGAGAGTACTAAAAGTATATATTCCGTGCGTTTTGGAGTGTCAAAGAGCTGATGTGATATATCAGAGGTTCAGGGACATGACACAGAGTCCAGATTACCCAGATTGGCGCAAGTCCGTTGATGAGTGTTTGAGACACCGAGGTAGATTGTGGATTCCGACAGTGGCAGAGTTACGCGATGGTATTCTTCAGGAGGCATACAGATCCAGGTACATAGTGCATCCCGGCTGGACCAAAATGTACAATGATATGCGACGGTTATTTTGGTGGCCAGGGATGAAGGCATTTGTCAGTCAGTATGTGAGGAGTTGTGAGGTGTGTCAGCAGGTTAAGGCTGAGCACATGAGGCCTGGAGGACTATTGCAGCCACTACCTATCCCACAGTTGAAATGAGAACACATCACTATGGACTTCGTTAGTGGGTTGCTAACGCCTTTGCGCAAGCACGATGCCATTTGGGTAGTCGTGGATCGACTGACGAAATCAGCGCATTTTATCCCAATCTTTATGAAATATAGCTTTCCACAGCTGAGCACGCTTTTCGAGCGAGAAATTATCAGACTGCACGGAGTGCCAGTATCTATAGTGTCAGACAGAGACAATCGACTTACTTCGCAACTTTGGCAGGCCATGCATGAGTAGTATGGTACCAGATTGCAGTTCAGCATGACTTTTCATCCGCAACCGACGGCGATCTCAGAGACTTATTCAAATTCTCGAGGACATGCTCAGAGCCTGTGTGCAACAGTTTGGAAGGTCATAGGAGGAGTTTTTGCCACTTTGTGAGTTTGCCTACAACAATAGCTATCATGCTAGTATTGGGATGCCACCATTGGAGGCGCTATACGGGAGACCATGCAGATCACCAGCTTGTTGGGCAGAGCCCGAGGACGTAGCTGTCGTTAGGCCTGAGATTGTTTTAGATCACACAGAGAAAATTAGGCTGATTCGTCAGAGGTTACAGGCTGCTCAGGGATAGACAAAAGAAGTACGCAAACAAGTATCGCGATGGGCTGAGTTATGAAGTGGATGATTGGGTCTACTTGAAGGTTTCTCCCTTGAAGGGCCACCAGAGATTTGGGATTAAGGGAAAGCTTGCACCGAGATTCATCGGGTCGTTTCAGATAGTCCGACGAGTTGGGGAGGTTGCTTATAAGTTGAGATTGCCAAGCCAGTTGGCAGGGGTGCATGATGTTTTTCACGTTTCTATGTTGAGGCTAGCCAGATCAGGACCGAGATCGATGGTTGATATGACTATGATCGAGGTCAGACTAGATGTGACATACGAGGCGCACCCCATTGAGATAGTGGATCGCAAGGTACAAACTCTCAGAAGGAAAGAAATACCACTTGTACTCATTCGATGACAGTATCATAAAAACGAGGGTCTCACTTGGGAGAGAGTCTACCGTGCGAGGGCGATACCCCCACTTGTTCCAAGGTAAAGATTTAATTAAATCTGAATTTCCAGACGAAATTCCTTTTAGTTGGGAAGATTGTAACGACTCGCTTTAATTAATCCCGATTAACTGATAAATTACAGATTAAGATCTTAAGCTAAGACCCACTTGGACGTCGCGGAAAAGTCTAGGGCACACCTAACGAGGTAAAAATTGTTATTTTTGTGTGACGAGTGTTTATTATTTTACTATTATTTAATAATTCGCGTCGCGCTAATTAAGAATTGCGCTTGGTTACGTTGTGCGCGTGTAGTGACGAGAGTGTACGACGTAGCGGCGTGCGCGGGTGTATGGGATAGTCTGGGATTTAGTTGTCACATCACACATCACATCACCTATCCAATCACCATACTTCAACCCATTCCCCACTTTTTCTCTCTCCTCTCCAAAATCAAACAAATAAAACAAAATCATCTCTCCTCATTCACTCCCTCTCTCTACCCGAGCTTCTTCTCCCCCTCTCATTTTCATTTTCTTCTCCACTTCCAACTTCTCACCACCAAGCTCTTCATCACTCTCTCAACTCGATCGCACATCTCTCGCGGAGCTCTCTCCACTCGGCGACGCTCGCGAAGATCTCCAAATCGAGGTGAGTGTGTCAATTTCTTGTTAACTTTTGTAGAGAAATTTAGAGTTTAATGGTGATGGTGTTGTTGGGTGGTTGTTGTTGTTGTTGTTGTCGTTAGATTGTTGGTGTTGTTGTTGTTGTTGTGTTTTTTTTTTTTTGCGGCAGGGGTCGCGACAGTGGTGACCGGCGGCGGAGCTGCGCGACGACAGACGGCCAGCGCAGCAGCGGGCCAGCAGCGGCTCGCGGAGACGGCGGACGGCGAGATCGGGGCCAGCGGCGCGAGCAGCGATGGCGGCGGCCAGCGGCTGAGCGAGCAGCGAGCAGCGGCATGGGCGGACCAGCAGGCGGCAGCGGGAGATGGTGGCGGCGGACGGCAGCTCCAGCGCCAGGGGGTGGCGCGACTGACACAGAGGACGCCTGCGAGGAGACGGCAGCGGCGCAGCGGCAACGCTTATCTTATCACCCAGCGGCGAGCGACAGCGGCGAGTGGCAGCGATGGCGACGATGGCGTCGGCACGGCAGCGGCGCCGACGCGGCAGCGATAACGCTCGATGGACGCCGGCAGGGCGCTGACGGTGACAGCAACGCCGTCGCAATACATGCGGCGGTGGTGCGGCAGCGTTAGATATACGCTAAGTCCACGCCTGGCAGCGGTACGGGACCCGAGTGGCGGCAATGGCGCCGACACAGATACGACTTCTCCAAACAGCGTGAGATTGACCAAGCATGAATGGGCGCGACTTCTCGTGAACAACAGTAGTTGATCGATGGCGTTGTCGGGAGACAAAGTGGATAGGTTATCGAGGCCGAGGACTCGGAGGACAAAGTGCGAATCGAGGCTGCGAATGTCGGCTTGTACACAAGTAGCGATGGAGGTGAGGTGTACTTCACCTAATTTTAATTGTGATTTGCATGATTTAGTAGCTAAATGTACGAATGGACACCCACCGAGCCGAAGGATCACCCGAGGGGTTCGACGTACAGGGCATCCATAAGCGCTGGCAAGATTAGTATATTACTACGGAGGAGGTTACAAATGGTTTGTTTCTCTCGTGTTATTTATTCATGTGATGATCTTAAAACGCACAATTGCTCGAGCTGTTTTGGGTTTTAATGTGCACATCGGATGCGCCTCGTGATGCGTGTAGCCGCGATGATTAATTGACATGGTTATCCCGATATCTGGATAAGTTTAGAGAAAGAGAGAGAGAGAGTATGTAGAGAGAGAGAGAAGAATCTCCTATAAGCGGCGACACAACAGACGCGAGGACGACAACGACGACGCGACCGACCATGCTCGGTGTACTTTAATAAGTTGGAATCTGAGGACGACGCAGTCTACTTGAGTGTGGTTTAACGAAAATAAAGAGTGTACTCAACCCAACACAAGACGAACGTGTGACGGATTTCATGACATAGGGTTCGCTATAGCTTACTTTTGTGATGGTCACGTCGAGTGCGGACAACATGTGGCCACCCAATGCATTAGTAGGGGCAAGGACATTTTGGTGACTATCTGATTGATGTATGATTATGGATGCTTTCGCCTGCGACGGCGAAGAATGATATGTTTCGATTTATCGCTAAGGACCTACTAACAATGACGTACGTTTGATTTTGATATTTTGTTTACTGCGACCGACGAATTTAAGAGCTTCAGATTTGCATGATGGAGACACCGTGGACTTATTTACGAATAAGAGACGTTGAGCGATACGAAGATTCCATTTCACCTGTATATATTGTTCGTGGTTACTGGACGCTATTCCCCCCCTATTCCTCGTGTTTCCGTGACACATCGTCTATATATAGGTGAAAGTCACTTTCCCCCACCGAGGTTTTGACAAAAAAATCGTTTATGCTCTCTGCAGAGACGATTTGAGGAAGAAGAAGGGGGTAGCCAGTGGGCTTGGCTATCCCCCAGCAGGTTGGGCCTGCTGGCCAGCCCGAGGCGGGCCGAGCTGGCCCGAACCCGGGTTGCCCTGGTTGGGCCGAACCAGGCCCGGTTCGGGCCCAACCCACCCCAAATTAATTTTAATTAATTAATTTTTTAAAGAATTTAATAAAATACATTTTTAAATCATAATAAATATTCGAAAAATAGGAAAAATAGCTAGAAAACTATGGAAAAATCCAAAAAAATCAAGAAAAATATAATAAAATGGGAAAAATATAAAAAAGTAGTTTTTGAGGTCTTTTTAGGGCATCGGCACCCCGGTATAACTCGAAAAGTGTGCCGAAATTAAACTTTTAGAAACAAAATCTCAAATATTTGGTCACACATTATAAATTCACTTAATATGACTCTAAAATAACAAAAGTTGTATAATTGGATATCAGGGACTTAGGAGACTATAGTTGGGTATCGGGTGCGTATCTCGAGGCGTGAGCGAGACATTTTGCAGAGATATTTGCGATTGTTTGAGGTAAGTAAACCCACGAGAAAGTCAGCTTAGAATTTACTTATTTTCATTGTAAATTATTTATTTCATATTACTTTTTGCCAGTTCAGTTTTCGTGTTTACTCTATTCCCGCGTGTGTTTGTGTATGGCCGGAGGGACGGTGTGACCCCTTTCCGGCTCTCTCGTTGATGATGATCTGATTGTTGCTACAGTGTTGGTCATACCCTAGACTACGCATGGGATCTCTTTCAGCGAGTCGATAATCTCGAGAGCGAGTTGACGTAAGGCTCACCTCCGTCACAGATTTCCTCTCCTTTGAGGCGTTGGGCGGAAGTCTACTTTCCGATCAACATAGTTCCTCATTTCGACCGTGAAGAGGGGGTGTTGATTTCCTCACCTCCAGGGCCTTCTCGGTTTAGTATTTACGTCCCAGGGCTCGACAGCTATACACCACACTCGCGTTCCATATTCTTGATTATCTCATGACTTATATTCATGCTTTACATTCCTGTTCATTTACTTTATATGCATGAATTGTAGCCGTTTTCTTGGATTTCTTGTGAATACTAGCTGAATTTCTCTGGGATTTACTCACTGGAACTTGTCATTTTTTGTTGGTGGTAAGTTGCAAATCCTACGACGAGCCGGGGGAAGGTGGTGAATGGCGACTACCTCTGATCTGGAGCGCCTCCACTAGCTTACTCGTAGGTGTTTGTATTTACATATACATACTTTTGGGGATCATTTTGGGAGACTTTTTCACCTGATACATGTATATTGACACATATTATACATTTTTGTCGCCTTAACTGATATACATGGTATCCTTTTGCTGGGTTTCCACCCCATAGGTTGTTAATTAATGCATAACTTGTTTACATTAATTATATGTATGTTATTATGACTTCCGCTATTAAAAATAACTTGAAAAGAATTAAAATAAACAAATTAAGTTGTAAAACTTCTTAACTTAGCATATTTCGATAGAATATTAATCTTTTAAAACAACGAAATTTACTAAGTCGGATTACAAGACGGATAGTTCGCGGGCCGTCATAGACAGGTGTGCAGGTGACGTAGCATGGCTTGGTGACGTGTCCGGTGACGTGGCGGTGCTCCGTTTGCCTCAGAATTTGGGGCTGTCACAAAATCACTTGCCCTCAAGGATTTAGATGTCGTGGGTTTGACTCGCGTTGTAGAAAAAAACACTCTAATTATGCCTCGTTTTATTTGTTTTTGCCAACTTACAGTGCGTAGAGTTAACTCACAGTGAAAGATCATATTTTCGTGTTTGGTTCAACTTTAAACTTATAGGGAAGTTGCAAACTTTTAAGTAATAAAATATATAAATTGACATAAATATCCTTCAAATAAAAAGATGTATGAGGGTAATAAAAGGTAATTATTGAGAGGTAATTGTATCCACAAACTCCTGAGAGACATACTGTAACTCCCTTAAGGAAAGGGGTGGGGGAGATATCTCTCATCGTGGGTGTGAATCATCGTGGGTGTGAATCGGGAAATACTAACTTAGAAGAAAGTTGCGCAATCAAACTTGGTTAGTTTCCAACTCCCCTAACAAAACAAGGCCTTAATTACAATGTTTTCTGAGCTAATTCGATTTTGTTGCAGATATTAATTCTTGCATGTTGTCAAACAATAATGTAGAGTTTTAAGAGGTGATGCCAAGAAAGTTAGGGTGCAATGACGATTATGTGAAGCCATGCGATGAATCGTGAAAGTATCCAAGCTCAAGTTGCTGGCATGGGGTGAATTTTATTTATCTCTTCATGTTATAGAGATAGAATTACTCATTTATTGAGTTTATTAGGAAGAAAACTTGTAAACCCAACTAAAAAATAATATTATATATAATGTGCATTTACTACAAATATTGATTGACCACCATTTAATCAATCAAAAAATAAAAAATAAAAAATTGAAGCACAAAACATGGAATCAAACGCTTCTAAACAGAACCATGAAGTTTAGTGGCAACAATACAATTAATGTGAACTCGTCGACTCTTAAGCCTACTCGATCTTGATGATAGTTATCAGCCTTTCCTTAATCGGATAGTTTGATAACACTATAACAAAGTCAATTAGTTCGAAAAGTACGTAAGATGTAATGTTCATCAATGTGTTTAAGGAGGAATTGAAGTACCAACCACTCATGATAGAGGCAATTGATAATTTGATATAGGACCAACCCACATTTTCTCTATTATAAGTTTTATAGCATTTTTTTCACATAGACAAATTATATAAGTGCGTTAAATTGTAATATATAATAAATAAATACATATAAAAAATCGGAGATCCGCCCCCATATGGAGCCCGACAGTGCTCGAGCTTGAGTTGTTGGTGTGGTAACTGTGGTTTGCGCCGGACACCTAGGAAATCGAAAAAAAAAAAAAAAACTGGAAATACCATGTGCAATTATTTATGGAAGATCTTATTACATTGTTCTTAAATTAATTTAAAATGTTATGATGAGAGGTATTACCAAAAAAAAAAAAAGAATGAGAGGCATATAACTATATATTAGTTTATGATGATTCGTTTTTCAATGTGTATGTCACAATATCAATATTTTTTTTTTTCAATCCACACTATCAACATCTAATAAGGGAAGTTAAACAAGGATTAGATATCAAATTAATAATTAATTTAACAGAATTTTTAAATAAGAGGTCAAATCACAATATACCAATGAACAAATAGATTAAAACGAGACTGAGATTTTTGGAGCTGAGTTAAGACTAAAATAATGAATTACAAACAAAAAAGTGACTTTGGTGGGTTGACAAAGATAATATTAAACATTGTCGATTGACCTCCGGCCTCTTTTCTTGATAAGATATCACCCTTACCCTAAGGAAAACTTATATAAAAGGTTAATTTAATCGTGACGGCCTTCAATTTCCCATAAATCGGACCCTTGGCCCCCACGTGAAATACCTTCCAATCCATCATTTTCAAGAACTCAGGTCAAATATTAATTCAAGATTTAAAATTTAACTAAACTAATACATTATACCAAACCCAAGAATATTATCGGAACAAATAGATTAAAATCGCGAGACGCGCCCAACACCCGACACCTATTTTCCATCGAGGCCGGGGTCGACAACGACCACGCGCCGTTCATCAAGACCACGTAACGGCGCTGCCGCTCGCCGGCGTCGCTGCCAGGATCGCGCCATGAGGCACCGCTTTCGCCGCCGCGCTGGCCACCGTCACTGGAGCCGGGCTGCTCGCGCCTCTGCGTCACCCACCATCGCGACTGGTTCGCTGCTGGTCCAAAGCGCCGCCGCTGCTACCTCGCAGGTACCGCGCCGCTGTCTGCGGCCTCCGCGTAGCTCGCGCTTACCGGCCGAGCCGCTGCCGACCGTCACCGCTACCGCGAACCGCGCTCACTGGCCTGCGTCGTCTCCGATCTGCCGCCACGATGGCGAGGCCGCTCGCCGGAGCTCCTGCTGCTGCTGCTGGTGGTCCATCCGCCGTTTTCGTCCGAGCTGGCCGTCCGCGTCGCGGCTTCGCCTCCACCGCCGCCGCGGCTATCGCCTACCTCGCGCCGCCGTCGTGGCGCGCCGGGAGCCGCCGTCCGATCGTCCCTTTCCCCCAACTTCCTCTCTCTCTCCTCACATCTATTTCTCTCCTTCTGATCTTATCCTTTTCTCTCTTATATATATATATAACATTTTCTTTTTATTTCCTTTTGATGTCAAATCCTCTTGAATTTAATTGTTTTTTAAATCTCGATACTCAGCTACACATATCACGAGGCGTATTCAATAAAACCACATAAATCCACTATAACCACATTAAGCCACTATCTCGGTCCCTCGTCGAGACGCGACTCGAGGCGCGTCCCCTTCAAGCGTCGTGCTTCCTCCGCGTATACGTTTTTCACCAATCTCCACTCGAAATCTACGCATTTTCAACGAGTGGATCCAAGCACAAAAGTCTTTTCTGTCGTTAAAGTCACAATATCAATATTTTTTTTTTCAATCCACACTATCAACATCTAATAAGGGAAGTTAAACAAGGATTAGATATCAAATTAATAATTAATTTAACAGAATTTTTAAATAAGAGGTCAAATCACAATATACCAATGAACAAATAGATTAAAACGAGACTGAGATTTTTGGAGCTGACTTAAGACTAAAATCCATGAATTACAGACAAAAAAGTGACTTTGGAAGCAAGTGGGTTGACAAAGATAATATTAAACATTGACGATGTCACCTCTTGAATTTAATTGTTTTTTATTAAGACCTAACAACAACTACCTTCCTCACAAATCTTCAATCACAAACTAAAGAAATTGACCTCCGGCCTCTTTTCTTGATAAGAGAAACATCTCACCCTTACGCTAACGATTTTCTAAACTCGCATATATAAAGGTAACACTACGAAATAACGAACACTTCCAAGTTCCAACCCGACCATTTAGGGCTGGCCTCAAAATATACAATCAGTGTTTTCAACTTTTAACATGTCGAGTTTCCAAACTAAACTCACTATTTACACTTCACTTTTGGATGCATGTGCATGTCTAACCTTCTTTAATTTTTGTACTCCCCCGTTTCTTTATAAGTAACTTTTTAGCCATTTTGAAATATTTCACAATATCTGATAGTTATGATTTCAATACAAATTAATTACTTAATTAACTTTTATACCCTTCATAGAAAAAAATATTAATTACACATTAATAAGTAGTGTATGTAGAAGTGGTGAGATTAAGAGAGATAAATAGTGATTTAGTCATTTGACTGCCACTTTCTCCTCATTCAAGATAATTAAATGACTTTCTTAAAAATTATGAACAACTTTAAAAAAAACATTTTTAAATAGAAACGGAGGGAGTATCAATTAGTGTTAATTACTTCGCTCGAAAATAGAGCAAACCTCTAACTTGAGAGGGTTTAAATCATGGCTCCACCTCAAGCATTCCTCTGCTGACCTACTACTTTTAAATGGTTGGATACTCTCGCATTAATAACCATAAGGATATATGTATATCCATAAAGCATGTGTGCCCTTGCATGAGGATTTATAATGTGATAAGTCTGGAGGCCTACTTTTATATTTTCCAACCAAATTCTACGTGGGAAAGGAAGCTCCACTTTTAATGTCATGAAATATTTGACTCTCAAAGTTATGGTTCAATTAATGCTCTTAATTAGTCTAGGCTGACAATTTTAGGTCCATATAGAAACAGAACTTATAATTAATAAGAGCAGATCACATAGAACAGAAGAAGAGTACATGTTCTTGACTAATCATGTATTTATCTGTAGCAATGTTTCTCCGAGACAAGCTTCAAAGAAAGAAGAATAAAAAATAAGACATCTTAAGTTATTTAAGCCCTTCTCTCTGAAACTCACATTGAAGAGTTTTTTTTTTAAGTGCCTATTACTTTCTTGAGAGATCAAGAGTTTTGAATTTCATGCATTACTGCAAAAACAGTCCCTAATTGACTGACTTTCACCTTGACTACAAGTTTTATTGTGACGAATCTCCGCAGAATACTCAAGATTGTAGTTACAAGAGTACACCAAAGATAAATAACCATAGAGAAAATATGAACACAAGTATTTTACGTGAAAAACCCTAAAATCAAGGAAAAAACCACGGGTAAGAAACAAGACAATCCACTATCAATAGTTTAGTACACAAAGGAAAATCCTCCTCTATCTAAACCTCATATAGATACCCCAACAAGATTTGATCTCACAGTGTCACGTATAAGAGTCATAAATGTAGCTTTCATATTTATTTACAATGTGTGCATAAGTTCCAACAAGGCATATTCACTATTAGATCTAATTCTAATGGTCAAAATTTAAAATCACCATTTACGACGATTTTTCTCAATCACCATGGTAGAACTACCATATGAGAATGCCCATCATCATAACCAAATACAATTTGTAGTGACAACCGATGCATGGTTTGGACTCCAACACTAAATCATGCATAAACCATGTCATACACTAACACAACTTGCTGATCACCAAGTTAATACCATATGCACGCCTTGTCACACAATCGCTTAGAGACAATCATGTTGTAATATGAATCCAACAACAATTGACATAATCTTGTACTCCAACTCTATCTTAGTTTGAGCCATCGAAATCTAACAAATCTTCACTTTGGCAAAAACTCATTACCTTGCTCTTGCCACACCGCCCTTTCGAGCCACCATCCTCAATATCGAGAATGAACCAAACCCAATCCAGCTTGTTTGGGCTTACCAACAACCGAAACCCACTAAACTAGATCTACAAAAATAAACTATACATTAATCCATGATTCTCATCTCTGATTGTTCGATTTCCAAGATGTTAAAGTGCGCATCCTCTATCAGAAATCCACACACAAACGGTGACCACATGTGACGGCCCCTACTTCTAAACAGGGCACCGCCTGGCCTAATCCCGTAATCAAGCATTAATCCTAACCACATAAGACTTAATTACGTATTAGTTAGTCTTTTGTCCCTATATTCTTCAATACACGTGTTCATATATTAGTGTTCAGATATTATTAGATTTCAAAGTTAATTAAAATTTTTTATCATTTTAATATTATTACATAATTTAAAGATTATGCGGAAGCTTTTATTATTCAAAATCCTAAATGTGGGAAACCAAGAAAATACAGCATCACATGCATGTATATGAGTCTAAAAAATGGGGAACTATACACTCAAACCAATATACAACCCAAAATGTACAGTAAAAACATAAGCAGTAATAATACAACAAAAGTCGAGTCATACAAAATGAGATAGGAGAGTCGTCGAAATGCTCAGAGAAAGTCGCCGATCTTCTCCTTCCCTGGCCTGCTGCTGTTCGACGGACCTACACCCATCGTTACAAACTAGACGATGAGTATAGTAATATTTAAGTAATAACTGGAGAATTCTATGCCACATTTCCAAAATATAAGAATGGTATTTAAAAGCATAAAGTAGCGAAATAATTGTTGAATCAAGTTATGTAAGTAAATACCATAGTTAAAGATGTATAAACCGACACAGGCTAAGTCGAGATGATCTACGTCCGGTCGGCGCTGAGAACTATCACCTAACCTTTCCTACTACTATATGGAGTTGCGCTCAACATATTCCACACCAAAAGCGGAGCTGCGCTCTACGCATACAAATCATCTATCTCATTCTTGCCGATCACCCCGAGTCCCATAACTCGTGTGCCGCGCAAGTGTAGTGGTAAGTGTCGGAACCCCGGTAGACCCATGTCCCCGTGAACCGTGCATCTCTAGTGCAATGGACACTAGATAATCCCTGCTTTAATTTAAAAAAAAATAGTTCCAACTCTCTAGGATTCTAAAACAAGTTAGGCTACAAGCCCAAAGGAATATAATACAGGTCTAATTTATTCCAACTTATCCCAATAGCATGCTTTTCATCAATTATCTATCAAAAATGACATCAAGAGTAGGAATTGGAATCAATGAAACATGTCACAAGGCATCATGTCAATAATATTCAAATATGAATAGACACAAGATCAACATGATGTGAGATTACAAGTAGCAATGTCTACAAATAGACCATAAAATGATATGAGTCAATGAAATGAAATATAGACTTCTCATAGCTTTACTTACAATTCACAACGCTTGTCCTAGCCTATCCGATCTCTCGACACTCTGAAATGCGTTCCCAAACTCTCGAGATCTCCCCTTAGTTCCCTGGAGTTGTTTGATAAGTTTTAGAGTGGGTTTGGACCCATTTATAGTGTTTAAACCATGTTTGGAATTTGTTGATTTTTGTACTAACAGGGGCAATTAGTGCGCTATTTTACACCTGTAGCGCGCTAATCAAGATTAGTGCGCTACTTCACATATCTAGCGCGCTAGATTATCAACCTAGCACGCTATTTGCAGCAGAACCCATAATTCTGCGCTTCAAATTCTGGGTTTTTCCTACACATAGGCTTTGTTTTCGTCTTAGGGACCCTCATAAACATTACAAGAGTTCCCTAACACCCACCCCAACGTAAAACAACAACCACAACATCAATTTCATGAATTCACAAAGTTAATGGAGTGGAGAAGTTACCTAGCTTGAAGGACTCCTTCTTCCTCACTAAACCTTCAATGATTCTCTCATATTTCTCACCAATTCCACACCACCAACTCTATTCTTTCTCTCCCTCCTTGAACAAACGATTTTGTGATGATAAGATGAGAATTGTTGACTAATGTTTCATTTGACTATATATATAGATATGTTTAAACTATAGACATTGATCATGGTGTGCACACGTATCTCGAGGCTCAACTAGTGGACCACCTTGTCACACTTGTCCCTCAAGTCATAATTGTAACGACCCTAAAAATTTAACTCGTACCACGTGTCATTTTAGGGTCGTATATGGGACCCACTCGTCGTTATACGGATCGAAATCGATGCGAAATAGGGTTTAGACGTGGTATACCCGTATTTCGGAGTACAATGGTATTTTCGTCAATTTTTGGCAAAAATGGGGTATTTTTCGAGGTTTAATTCGGACACAAAAATCGAGGAGATAATTAGGAAAAAAAGTTTGCATTTAAACGGATAATAAGATAGAGGAGAAAGGAAAAAAGAGAGAAAAATAGAGAAAGATAGGGGAGAGGAGAAAGAGAGAAGAGGAGAGAAAAAGAAAAAGAGAGAGAGAGAGATCCGATAAAAGAGACAACGAGAGAGAAAGGGAGAAAGAGTGAGAGAAGCCGCCGGGAAGGAGAAGAAGAAGAGACGGAGGAGAGTCGACGGCGGGTGTGGACGAGTTCGGCGAGACGTAGCTGCGGTGGACCAGCCAGAATCGTCGACCGACGTCGACGGTACAAGCAGCGAGGACGAGCAGCCCGACTCCAGCAACGGCGGACCAGTGGCGCGGACGGCGGCTCGCGGGCGACGCGGAGGCCGCGGACGGCGATTCCAGCGCCATGAGGTGGCGCGGCGTCACGAAGAGACCGCGAGGAGCGAGGAAGAAGGACGCGACGAGGAGAAACGGTGTCTCAAAGAACGGTGCAGGCGGCGGCGCAGCAATGGCGGCGGCGACGGCAGCGGCGGCGCGGGGAACGGCGTGGAGCAACGGCGCGGTGGCGCGTTGTCGCACCGATTGATCCCCAACGAGACACAACAGTGGACAATGAGGCGTGACGTCGACGAAGCTCGACGACGCGATGGATAGCTAGCGGAGAAGGTAAGTAAACAAGCTAGGAAATTGTACAGTCATTTCATTTTAGTCTATTGAATATTGTTGTTCATTGCGTTGATAGCTATCTTTGAAATTGATGTCGGTTGAGTGGTCCATTGGCAAATGAGTCATGGTTACTTGTTTATCTGTGATATGAGATCTTATCTGGACTTATCCGGATCTGTGGATATCTCATAATCGCAAGGGTTAGGGCTGGTAAGCAGTGTCTCGTCCTGAACCCGAGTTTGCTGGGCTTTTGCCGCCACTCAACGACCTTTTGGTCGGGACTCCTTGTTGTTTGTTTTTTTTTGTATTCCGAACCCTCACTTATCGATTGATTTGTTTACAGTCTTTTATATTCATGCGTTTCCTGTTCCTTTCTTTCTATTTGCATGAATTCGATTGCTTTAGTTGTTCTTAAATGTCTGTATATATGTCCTACTGGCGTTACTTACCCGAGCTCATCATTCTTGTGTTTGACTGAGTGCAGATCCGCGGTCCAGCAAGGGGAAGGCTCCAAAGCTAGGTGATATATTTATGCAGGGTTCCACAATTAGGTTGTCCAACTCTTTTACAATTATTGTTGAGTTATTGTATTAATTGCTTCCGCTAAATTGTAAAACTTGAAAAATACTTATAACTCAACTTTTATTTTTGAATTTACTTATAATGATGGAGTGGAAGGCTGACTAGGTCTGCGTTGACCTTGCGAGACTAGCTCGGGGGTCCACGTGGGCTTAGGCCGGGCGGGGCCCAGTTTGTGGGAAACTGGGGCCGTCACAATAATTGAGTGACTCCACATGTTGACACCTTGTCTCTTGATGGGTGAATACGTGTCTTGATGCACATCTAGTGCTTATTGTTTTATTGCACTAACTTTAGGCACTTAATGTTTATGTTTAAATGTGACCACATTTGCCACTTACAAAACCAACATAAATTCACATTTAACTCAAATTAAGTAAGCTTACCCCATAAGCCGCTACCTCGGTCCCACGTCGACACGCCACTCGAGGTACATCCCCGCTACCTATATACCCGTATAAATTGACTTAATAGTCTACACATATACAATGCACTAGGCATACATCATGACAAATATAACATATACCTTGGCCCTTGCCTCGGTCAATGGACATATCACGGTGTGGATCCCACGGTATGGGTCGTTGTTCCTGTTTAAGGAAGTAAACACGGTTAGAGATTTCGGGCCATTACAATTCTTCCCAACTAATGAGAATTTCGTCCTCGAAATTTAAAATATGAACTAGGCTTTATACCTAACTCGAATAGGTACGAAAACCTATCTCGCGTGTAGTTTTCATGTTCCCAAGTGAGTTCCGTATCATCGTGAAATTGTCACTTGATGAGTACTTTTGGGATAGACTTGCCTCTCAAGTTATGTACCAATCGATCCAAAATCTGCACAAGTTGCTCTTCATATGAAATATCCTCACTCAAGTCTATCTGACTCAAATCTACAGTTGGACGATCACCCGATTTCGAATGTGCTAATCGAAGCATGGAGATATGAAAGACTGGATGAACTCCTGATATCTGTGGTGGTAACTCAAGCTCATACGCAACCTTCTCGACCCGTTTCTTAATCCTGAAAGGTCCAATAAACATCGGTGCAAGTTTACCTTTCACTCCGAACCTCTAAAGACCCTTCCGAGGGAAGCCTTTAAATATACAAAAGATCCCTCGGTGTATATGAGATCACCGTGATATCTGGCAGCATACTTCCACTGTCTATCCTAGGCTCCCTTGAGTTTCTGACGAATTAGTCGTACCTTCTCAGTGTGATCAACAACAATCTCAGGTTCCTCGATCTCCCGATCCTCTGGCTCAGCCCAACACGATGGGGAGCTAAACGATCTACCATATAAAGCCTCAAAAGGCACCATCTCAATACTTGGTTCGATAACTGTTGTTATATGCAAACTCACACAACGGTAGGTACTCCTCCCATGATCATCCAAACTCCAAAACACAAGCCCGCAATATATCCTCGAGAACCTGAATCAATCTCTCAATCTACCCGTCAGTCTGAGGATGAAAACCGTATTAAACTGTAGGCGCGTACTATAATGTTCCTCCATACTCCGCCACATCCTAGACGTATACATAGCATCTCTATCTGACGTAATAGTCACTAATACCCCATGCAGTCTAATAATCTCTCGTTCGAATAGTATAATCAGCTGATCAAACGTGTAATGTGCGGTTACTGGTAGAAAATGAGCAGACTTCGTCAGTCTATCAACAATAACCCAGATGGAATCATGTCTTTGGGCGGTTCTCGGCAATCCTCTTACAAAATTCATAGTAATGTCCTCCCACTTCCATCTTGGAATGGGAAAAGGCTGTAGCAATCCTCCCGGTCTGCGATGTTCAGCCTTCACTTATTGACAAATCCCACAGTTCTTGATAAACTTCGACCCATTCGTCTCCATCCCTGGCCACCAAAAATGCCTCTTCATGACATGGTACATCTTGGTCCTGCCTGGATGAATGATGAATCGGGAACGGTGTGATTCCTGAAGAATCTCTTCTCTCAACTCTGGTACTAACGGTATCCACGGTCTGCCTCTGAATCTCAAACATTGGTCAGACGTCTCCGTCCAATCAACACAATCTGCATTCTACGCTAACTCACTAAACCTCGAGTACAACTTGTCGGTCATCTGACCCTCTGACACTCTCTGTGTAGACACGGTCCGTACTATCATCTGAGCACAAATCTCAACCCGAGTTTCGGTAGGAATCTCCACATCTTCAATAGGTATCCTACTTAGCGCATCTGCAACTATGTTTGCTTTTATCGGATGATACTCCAAAGAAAAGTCGTAATTATTTAGAAACTCTAACCATCTGCGCCGTCTCATATTCAAATCCTTCTGTGTGAAGAGATACTTTAAACTCTTATGATCAGTAAAAAGTGTGAATTTCTCTCCATACAAGTAATGTCTCCATATCTTCAGTGCAAACACTACTGCTGTCAGCTTCAAGTCATGCGTCGGATAATTCTTCTCATGTACCTTCAACTGTGTCTGGATGCATAAGTTATTGTACCAACACCTTGCATCAACACACATCCTAGACCTCTATGAGAAGCATTAGTATACACTGAAAATCCATGTCCAACCTCTGGCAATACCAATATTGGCGCAGTAGTCAATAATCTCTTCAACTGAGGGAATGCCTCCTTACATTCCTCAGTCCACTCAAATCTAACATTTTTCTGAGTCAATCTCGTAAGTGTGAAACGATTTTCAAGAAATCCTTCACAAATCGACGATAACACCCCGCCAAACCCTGAAAACTCCTGATCTCAGTCACAGAAGTCGGTGCTGGCCAATACATAATTGCTTAAATCTTGGCATGATCTATTGATATCCCTGCTGCTCCGATAACATGCCCAAAAAATTTAACCTTTGACAACCAAAACTCACATTTACTGAATTTGGCGTACAATCTATGTTCCCTCAAAGTCCGCAACGTCTCTCTGAGGTGCTGCTCGTGATCCTTCCTCGTCTTCGAGTATATCCATATATCATTGATGAAGACTATCACGAACTGGTCAAGAAACGATCTGAAAACCCGATGCATCAGATCCATAAACTGTGACGACCCAAAACAACTTAAAATACCTGCCCTATGGGCGATTAAGGAATTTCATAACCCCACACAAAATAACCCGATAATATAAATTAAAGTAGAAACCCTAGCCTCCTTTTGTTTGAAACTTTAACTACGGAAGGAAAAAGGAAGATCGAGGTCTAACCCCGGGAGAACACAAATCAAAAGTACACGCATCTCCCTCATCATTTTAATCACGTTTTAAATTAAAATCAAACTTGGAATTTGACAAAAAATGGTGGTTTGTAGCGTCGACGAGGCGACCGAAGGCCCTAGCGGCCGGCGCCGGCTTGTCGCCGCCGACGGCGACGGCCTCGCGCCGCAACCCACCGCTGCCGGGACAGTGAGGGCACCACCAGGCTACCCCCACCTTTGATGCGATGGGGAAGGGGAAGGGAATGGTGTCGTGACCACCCCTACCCCTCCACGGGCGCAGGCCAGCTATGGCCGGGGATGGTGCCCAGCGCTGGCCCCTTCTCCCGTCGACGGTCAGGGAGGGGGACCTTCTCCCTCCCTAGTGAGGAAGAAGACCAGGGGCGTTTGGCCCCTGGTTTGAAAACCAGGGACCAAACACCCCATGTTACCGGTCAACTGTGGTTGATCGACAGTTGACTAGTCAACCACAGTTGATCGGTCAACTCTAAGAATAAAAATAAAAATAATAAAATAATAAAATAAATAAATATAAAGATAAATAAATGAATAAATAAAATAATATATATAACAAAACAAAAGCAAAGTAATTGTTTTCGAACGGGGCGCCAACACGTCCTCGAGGGAAATCGATCGGGTCCCACCCCTCGACCCTCGCATCAGGCGACAGGGGACCCGCGGGACCCACACTAGTGGATCCCAAAGACCAATAAAAGGAAGATTTAGTTAATTTAAATTAAAGTATGTATTGATAAGATGTATTATGGTTGTATAGTGTCGCGCGAAGGTTCGCATGGGGCCCTGAGCGTAACAGGAGTTGTTATAGGCGTCGTTGCGCGTCGAGGTAAGTGGGAAGCTTCGCTCACGTATTAAGTATGGCTTGCTATTAGATATTTAGTATCATGCTTTGAATGAAAGACGTGGGTTAAGGGTTGCATCGGGGTATTGGTTTGAATATCCAAATCTATGGAATGTGAATGCATTTGGTTCCCCATTTATGTCATTTATTGCCCCAGGATGTTTGTGGAGTTCCCACCAATGGCCCAATTAGCAAGTTATCATATTTAAATGCCCCAGAATATTTGTGGTGCCACCGAGGGCTTACTAGTTAATGCCCCAGGATGTTTGTGGAATTCGCCGCCGAGGGTTTTTACTTGCCTAGTTTAATGCATAAATGTGTCACATAAGTGTAAGAGTTGGAGTTCCTACTCGTGTAACTTGATGATAGAGGGACATGTATCGGTGGCGACTTTGGATGAACTCACTTTGTTATGATGCTACTAGTTGGAGGACGTAATGGCCATTGCGTCCAATAATGGTTTGCATCAAACCAAACGTGAGGGATTCGGTTACCGGATTACTACAAATGCCTAGCATGCATTGAATGGACCAATGACTTATACTTATTATTATCTCTTATGGTATGTCTCTTGTGGACCCCTTACATGAATGATTTGAATCATATTATGCTTTAAATGATCCTTGAAACTCGTTTTAGAAGTTATGAATGCATGACTCTTTCCTTGTTTGTGAAAATTAACAATGCTCTCTTGTTTCTACAAGTATTATATCTTATCTACTTGCTTGAACTTGAATTTGATCAATACCTACGTGCTTTCTACTTAATGTCTGAGATTTAGTTTTTCAACTTCATGTTAGATTTTGCATAATTAGTATTTACTACTTACGTATTTAATGTTTGAGCGAGTCTTCTCTCTTATTGCTCCTTTGGTTCTTTAGCTCACCCTACTTATTCTCTAGGTGCGTCCACTTCTGTTTTAGCTCATGGCAAGGGAAAGGCACCCGCTTGAAGTTTTTCCTTACTTTGTGAGAAGTTGCACATTCTTATTATTTATTTATTTGATTTTAAGAACAATAAGCTTGGGTTGTAACTCAAAGTAGATAATTTGGGTAGTTTGAAACCCCCTTATTTATTTTGCACTATTTAGAAGCTTATTGGGAGTATTAGAAGCTATTTGAGATGATTGAACCTACTTAGATAGTTGAACTCTTACCGTGTTGATCTTTTGATATAAGGAATTCTAGTTTTGATTTATACTTCCACATTTATTATTTCATGTGGTTAGTATGTTATTCCGTAGATTGAATTAGGCGTGCCAGACTGTTATTTGAGCCTGGTTCAGGTATCGGGCCTGAGTAATGGTTTGGGCCAGGTGACCCGACCCTAGTTCAGATGAAGGTCGTTTCAGTTGGTATAAGAGCCTAGGTATTAGAACCCAGGAAAAGATGGGTAGGTTAGTAAAACCTAAGTATATAGAGCCTTTAAGTTTAAAGGTTGAATTTAAGTCGTACAACTCAATGGTATGAGACATTGGTTCAATTCGACGTAAAGTGCACAAAAGGCCAATCCTAAGATGAGAGGGATTGAAAACATGAAATAAAAAATCAATATAATGTTATTTGTCTTGTAATATACTATCTATAACATTTAGATATTTTTACTTACTCTCTTGATTTGTGGAACTAATCTCTTTTTTCCGTTACTTCAGTGTACGATTAGTAACCACAAAGGAACATCCTACAACTTGAGGGAAACTCAAGAAAGAGAGGAAATGCAATTGCGCAACCAGATAGAACAGCGCATGTCTGCTATAACCGAGGCACATCAGAAGGCCGACATGCACCAGTGAGGCTAGGTCCTGATCCTTCGTTAGCGCAGATACACGAGCATTACCCCGCAGAGGAATGTGCTAATTCTATCACGGCTGCAGCTGCAGTGGCCGTGCACACAGCCGATGGAAAGGACGAGGCATGCTGGAGGGGCATGATCCAGATTGAATTTATGAATTACAATGTGCCACACTTTTACGGGGACCCTGACTCTATAGAGGCGGAAGCTTGGATACCGAACATGAAAAAGAGGAAAGACACACTGGGCATTGATGAGAGGACCATGGTACCATTGATGACTTTCTTGCTGGAATACAAGGCGTACAAATGATGGTTAGCTATCTCAAGAACTCGGGGACCAAATATGAGTTGGCTGCAATTCAAACGTTTGTTCTATGATGAATGGTTCCCAGAGACCGTGAAGGCAGATAAGATCCGGGAGTTCATTGCCTTGGTACAAGGCAATATGACCGTACTCGTCGAGATTTAATGAGTTGGTCGAGTTTGCATATGATCATGTTCCATCCAAGGCGACTCGTAGGAGACGATTTATCGAGGGATTGAGAAGAGATATATGTGTCATGGTGGCAGCATCAGGATCAGAGACATATCAGCAAGCTTACAACCGGGTGCTCGAGTGTGAGTCAGCACTTCGTGATGAGGATGGGGTGCAGTTTCGGGCGGGATCTGATCGGTATAGTCAGGGAAAGCGCAATTTTAGCAGTTACCAAAGTGGTCAGGGTGGAAGTTTTAAGAAGCATAGATTTGGGGGATCGGCTAGTAATCGTGCATCATCTGGTGGGACTTCGAGAGTACCACACGCTCCGACGGGGACCCCCACACATTCCCATGTCTCAGCCCCTTCAGTTTCACAGAGTGTGACATTCAAACCATCACGTCCACCACAACAGCCACAACAGAGCAGGGGTAGAAGGCCAACAGGGCCAAGGTCGTGTCCATCAGCTAGTATAGTGCAGCCACCACCGACCTACCAGAAGCCACATATCATATGCTACGGGTGTGGGACTGATGGACATTACAAGATCCAGTGCCCTAACCCAACACTATATGAGGGGAGTGGTGCTCCAGTTGCTCGAGGGAGAGTCCAAGCCATAGCTGAGCATGATCAGGAAGCTACGCGACAGCTGGTCGCAGGTACGATTTCGATTAATGGTCGAGATATGCATACATTGTTTGATTCTGGTTCTACCATTTCATTTATATCTGGGTTGTAGTTCATACTTTGGGGTTGACACCGGTTATAGCACACACTTGCTTGATCTTGAGCATAGTTTCTACTGAACGGATTTATCTTAACCTGGTATGTGAGGGGTGCAAAATTAAAATTGGGGATCACACGATGATATTTGATTTACGAGTCTTAGAGTGTCTTGAGTTTGACGTATTACTGGGTATGGACTGGTTAGCGGCCAACATAGATTGTTTTCACAAAACTGTAGCATTCCAAATCTCGGGCATTCCCTCATTTGAGTTCAAGGGTTGTACACCAACCAACGCCACCACCTGTAGTAGAGTCGCAAGTTTGGCTGAGATAGAGACCATTGCGAGCTTGACTTCTCTGGGAGGGGAAGGACTAGAAGTTTTGATTGATAAGATCCCAGTGGTTAGAGACTTCTCGGATGTTTTTCTTTCAGATCTTCTGGGAGTTCCTCCTCATCGGGAGATTGACTTTATGATTGACCTCATACTCAGCACGAGATCAGTTTTTAAGACACCTTATCGTATGACGGCTACTGAGTTGAAGAAGTTGAAAACGCAGTTAGAGGAGTTGACTTAAAAAGGCTTCATTACACCGAGTGTATCGTCGTGGGGAGCAACAATGTTATTTGTAAAGAAAAAAGATGGCACTTCGAGGATGTGTATTGATTACGGAAATTGAACAGGGTGACTATCCGAAACAAGTATCCACTTCCCAGGATTGAAGACTTGTTTGACCAGTCGAGGGGATCATAGTTCTTCTCTAAGATAGATATGAGATTGGGCTATCATCAGTTGCGAATACGGGATGAGGACATACCGAAAATAGCTTTTACTACCGATTATGGACACTTTTAGTTCAATGTGATGCCATTTGGGCTCACCAATGCCTCGGTAATGTTTAAGGACTTGATGCACCGTGTTTTCAAGTCGTTCCTTGACCAATTCGTGATTGTATTCATCGTTGACATCATGATATACTCCAAGACCGAATTAAATAACAGGAAGCACCTCAGGAAAGTGTTGCAGACTTTGAGGGAACACAAACTTTATGCTAAGTTGAGCAAATGAAGTTTTTAGGGCACGAAGGGATATTGGTCAATCTTGTGAAGATCGATGCAATCCTTAGATGGCCTCAACCCACCAATGCATCAGAGATTCGGAGTTTTCTAGGCTTTACAGGGTACTATCGAAGATTCGGGCAAGGTTTCTCGTCGATCCCTTCACCGCTCACCAACTTGACTAAGAAAGATGTTGTCTTTGAATGGAATGATTCATGTGAGGAGGCATTTCAGCTGTTGAAGAACCGTCTAACTACTGCACCATTCTGATACTACCAAAGGCGGTAGGGAGTTGTCAATGTATACCGATGCATCGGGGACTGGTTTGGGATGTGTATTAATGCAAGGCAAGAAAGTAATTGCCTACGTATCAAGACAGCTGAAAGTACATGAGAAGAACTACCCAGTGCATGACTTGGAATTGGCGGCAGTTGTGTTCACCTTGAAGTTATGGAGGCACTACTTGTATAGGGAGAAATTCACTGTTTACTCGGATCACAAAAGTTTGAAGTACCTATTCACTCAAAGCGAGTTGAACATGCGACAGAGGAGATTGTTGGAACTTTTGAAAGACTACGATTTCACGCTTGAGTACCACCTAGGGAAGGCTAATGTAGTGGCAGATGCTTTGAGCCGTGTATGACTAGAGACAGAGTCCGAGACTGTAATGAATGTACATGAAGTACCCGCAGATGGCTCAATTGTCGGCTAAGACGTCTCAAAGGGTCAGTTACGGCTTCAGATGAGAGCAGAGCCAGTGGTTGTGTTCAGAGTGGTTGACTGTTAGAGAGCCGATACAGAGTACGGGAAGTACAAGTCACTCGCATAATAGCGCTGATGACGTGGATTGGAGATTTTCGGATGATGGAGCGTTGAGATTTTGAGACATGTTGTGGACACCCTCTCAAAGACAGTTGAGAGGTGACTTACTCAAGGAGGCGCCAGATCTCGGTTCACCATTCACCTCGGGGGTAACAAGATGTATCAGGACATGCGGAGGATGTATTGGTGGCCAGGGATGAAGGTGGACATCGCTACTTATATTCAAAATTGCGAGATATGTCAGCAAGTGAAAGCAGACCACCGAAAGCCAGGGGGTTACTACAATCGTTACCCATTCTGCAATAGAAGTGGGAACATATAGCTATGGACTTTGTTTCGGAGCTACTGACGACTCAAAAAGGGCATGATGCGGTGAGGGTGGTCGTGTGTGGCGGTCACAGCCGCACCGGGGTGACGTGTCTCCGTGTACTCCTTGCCAGCTGGCCCAACTACACGTGTCCGGCACCTGCCCGTCCTCTTTATGTCTCGTAAATCGTGTCCACCAGTATATTATCCGATAAATTAGTATATTATCCTTATATGCTTTGTCCATTCCCGATGGGAAATGTAAACTGTTTCAATTGTTACCTAGTTAGCAATTTATTGAGATCCTAACCATACTAATGAGTTGTATTTTATAGGTTAACATATTCAGCGAAAATCTTACTTAATACCATTTAAACAAGGTAATTTAGCATGATGAACATTAGTCAAAGGCAAAACTTACTGTGGAAACCCCTGGAAAGTACTTTGTATATAAGTGACATCACCACAATGGGAATATATATGTACGGTGTTATCTAAAGTCTCCTAATACCCGAAATATACAAAATATCAAAATAAGCACGTACAAGTAGGTCCTCGACAGTGGGCAGTCAGATGTAGTCGCCTAGGATCCCCTTGCCCCTACTGGTACTAAGATCTGCACTCAATCATCACAAAAAGATAGATGACGAGTACAGTCGACGTGTGTCCTAGCCTACCCGCGGCGTCCACATGGATATGAGCTGGCGTCCATGTCTGCAATTTCGAGATAATAACGACATTAATAAAATGGGTCGTTACAGTTCTTCCCAACTAAATAAAAATTTCGTCCCGAAATTTAACCGTAACTTAAATCTCATACCAAAAAATAACTGAGGGTATCACTCTATCATCGTCGACTCGAGCTCCCAGGTGAGTCCCTCTGTCTTATGATGCTACCAAAGAACTAAGACTTTAGAGAGTTCCTTGTTCCTAAGAATCTGTACTCTGTGGTCAATGATCTCTATCGTCCTCTCCTCGTAAGTCACGTTAGGCTGAACCTCAATCTGTCCCAACTCTATAGTCGATCTCGGTCCCGCCCTACCTAGTCTCAACATCGAGATGTGAAATGTGGGATGAACCCCAGCTAACTCAGCAGGTAGCTCTAATCGATACGCAACACTGCCCACTAACTGTGCAGTCATGTATGGCCTAATGAACCTCGGCGCCAGTTTCCCCTTAATACCAAACCTTTGCTGACCCTTCCAAGGGGAAACCTTCGAATACACCATGTCGCCCTCCACATAACTCACTCCCTCGTGATAACGATCCGCGTATTTCTTCTCTCTATCATGTGCGGCTCGTAACCTTTATTGAATCTGTCCGATATTCTCTGTGTGATCAACAACTATCTTAGGCCCAACTGTCACTGTATCTTCCAGCTCCACCCAACAGGCAAGTGATCTATAAGGCCTCCCATACAGTGCCTCAAACGGTGGCATGCCAATGCTCGCCTGATAGTTGTTATTATATGCAAACTCACACAAAGGCAGATAATCCTCTCACGAACCTCCAAACTGCAATATACAAGCCTTGAGCATATTCTCCAAGATTTGTATTAGTCGCTCTGACTGTCCATCAGTCTGAAGATGATAAGCTGTACTGAATTGCAACCTGGTGCCAAACTGCTCCTGCATAACCTCCCAAAGCTTCGATGTCAACTTGGGATCTCTATCCGATACGATGGAAACCGGTACTCCATGCAATCTAATAATTTCCTGCTCAAATAATATGCTCAGCTGAGGAAACATGTATCTCATGGGAATCAGAATGAAATGAGTCAATTTCCTCAGTCTATCAATCACTACCCAAACTGCATCGTGACGCCTCGATGTCTGCGGTAGTCCACTAACGAAATCCATGGTGATATGCTCACATTTCCACTATGGAATAGGCAATAGCTGTAACAATCCGCCGGGTCTCATGTGCTTAGCCTTCACCTGCTGGAAAATGTGACAACTCATGACGTATACGCCTACGTCAGCCTTCATTCCTAGCCACCAGAATAATCGTCTCAAATCATGGTACATCTTGGTCTGATCAGGATGAACTCTGTAGCAAGACCGGTGTGCATCTTTCAGAATCCCGTCCCGTATCTTTTGATCCGCAGGTATCCACAGTCTTCCTCGGTGTCTCAAACATCGATCTGTGGTCTCTGCCCAATCAGTGCACTTCAGATCCTGAGCCAGACCACTGAACCACTCATAAAGCCCATCAGCCCTCTGACACTCAGCAACCCTCTCAATCGATACGGTCGGAACCCTCATCTGACCACAAGTGTGATGCTCAGCCGTAGTGGATACCTTTGTCATGCACATAAGTGATGTCGCCTGTAACAGAATGTGCTCGTGTGTCATAGCTCGCAAACCAGTCTGATTGTCAAACCCACTCAGACTCAATAGGTCCGCTACGACATTCGCCTTTCTAGGGCGATACTCAATAGCGAAGTCGTAGTCCTTCAGCAACTCCAGCCATCTCTGTTGGTGCATATTCAGATCCCTCTGACTAAAAATGTAACGTAAACTCTGATGATCTGTATACAAGATGAACTTATCTCCTTAGAGATAGTGCATCCAAGCCTTCAGTGCGAATACGACCGCTGCAAGCTCCAGGTCATGCACGGAGTAATTTCCCTCATGGGGTCTCAACCGTATGGAGAGATAGGCAACTGGTCTACCATCCTGCATCAACACGCATCCAAGGCCAATGCTCGACGCATCTGTATAAACTGTCAAAGTCTTGCCGGTTCCGACAATGTCAATAGTGGTGCGGAAATCAACATCTTCTTCAGCTCACAGAAGGCCTTCTCACACTCCTCTGTCCTATCAAACCTAACATCTTTTCTTGGTTAGTCTCGTCATCGGCGCTGCAATCGAAGAAAAACTATGTACAAATCGCCGGTAATATCCTGCCAGTCCGAGAAAACTCCATATATCGGCAACAAACTCAGGCGTTCTCCAGTCAATGATAGCCTGAATCTTCTCTGAGTCCATCGAGATACCTTGGTCATTGATGACATGTCCCAAAAATCTCACCGCACTCAGCCAGAAGTCACACTTACTGAACTTGACGTATAATTTGTGCTCTCTCAGTGTCGTCAAAACTGCCCTGAGATGTCCCTCGTGATCCTCACAAGTCCTGCTGTAGATCAAGATGTCGTCGATGAACACTATGACAAATCTATCTAGATATGGTCTCAAGACCCTGTGCATCAAATCCATGAAAATTGTGGGGGCATTAGTCAGCCCAAACGGCATGACCTGTAACTCAAATAGCCCGTATCTCGTGCTGAAAGCAGTCTTCTGGATATACTCTTCTCGAATCCTCAACTGATGATAACCCGAGCGAAGTTCAATTTTCGAGAAGAATCTGGCACTCGCCAACTAATCGAATAGATCATCTATCATAGGAAATGGGTAACGGTTCCCTAACTGTCACCTGATTCAACTTCCTAAAGTCTATGCACATCCTCATCGACACATCCTTCTTCTTCACAAACAATACTGGAGCTCCCCAAGGTGACATACTAGGGTGAATAAAACCCTTCTCCAATAATTCATTCAACTGACTTCTAACCTCCTCCCGCCCCGATGGTGACATCCTATATGGTCTACTAGCAATTAGTTGCGTCCCTGGTATCAATTCAATGATAAACTCAACAGCTCGTAGCGGTGGCAATCTCGGTAGGTCATCCGAAAATACATCAACAAAATCTCTCACCACCGGTACATCCTCGATCCTGATCTCCGTCTTAATCTCCGGCTCAACTATCGCTGCAAATGCCTCAATCTCCTGCGATGTGGCTAGTCGGCCTTTAGTGATAGGTAAGTCAGTCGCATATCCAACCAATGTAAACTCCAGTATGCGAGGAATACGAAACTCTACCCTCTTACCATAACAATCTATCCATGCACGATAGGATGGCAACCAATCCATCCCGAGAAGCGCATCAAACTCTAGGTATTCTAACACTCGAAAATTGGCTGGTAACTGATGTCCTTCAACCTCTATCATCACGTCTCTACATATCCGGTTAGGGTATATCTATTCCACAGCTGCCGTCCTGAGGATAAGGTGTGTGTGTGTGTAGTGTCTGTGTATCTAACCCTAACACTCCAACAACACGTCCAACAATAAATGATAAAGTACTTCCAGAATCAAACATAGCATGCATAGGTCGTCCAAAAATATGCAACGTACCCTCGACGAGCTGTCTGATCGCTCCACCATCTCACTCTGGCCTGCTCTGGCTCTCGACGTGGTGATGGTGGCATCCTGCAGTCGACCCTCAAGTGTTCCCTCTGACCACACCTGTGGCATCTGCGGTTATCCTGCCTCCCAGTCTGTCCATTTCCAGATCTCGGACCCTGACCCCGATCTCTCTGACCCCTATCATGTCCCCCCTGATCTCGGCCCTGACGGTACATCTACGATTGTGGCCTATGTTGCTGATCTACTGGTCCTGATGTGATGGCATGAACTGGTTGTCTCTCCTCATACTAGAACTGACTACCCTGATAATCATCGATACGGCCCCCGTCGCGTCTATCATCCCTTCGGCCTCTATCCTGACGATCCCTTTGTTTCTTCGGCCTCCGATCCGACCGAGAACTCTGCCATGTTTGTACCTCCCTACCAGTCACACGCTTTCCATCTCTCTGCATTAGATATGTCTCATGTGCTAATGCTCTATCAAAAATGTCTTGCAGAGTAGATGCCCCAAATGATACAACCGCTGAAGCGATCCAGTCATCAACCCCTCTGGTGAAATAGTAGATATGCAGGCGCTCTATCTCGGCGACATCCATCGAAAACTGAAGTAAATGTTGGAACCTCTCCATATACTGCATCAAGGTCTGCCTACCCTGTCTCAAGGTCAAGAACTCCTCCCTCAGTCTCAGTCTAACCTCCATAGGTATGTACTGGTCGTAGAATAGCTCTCTAAACTCAGCCCATGTCGTCGGCTCTGGATGTGTATCCTGATACGTGGTCCACCATACTGCAGCGTGACCTCTCAAGCATGCTCCCGACAATCGTGCCTAAACACTCTCATCATTCCTCGGCAGCTTATGGAATCGATGCTGAGATACAATCCACTTCCCCGCGGCTTCGGGGTCACCACCTCCGTAAAAGAAGCCTGGCTAAAACTTCAGAAACTCCCTCAACAGTTTCGCCTCTAGAGCTAAAACGAATCTCGATGTAGTAGCAGTAGCAGTGGTAGTAGTCGTCTTACCAGTAGCCGTAGGTGGAGGCGTATGAGTCAGCGTCTCCAAGGGAACGGCAATGGTTATGGCTTTCTCCATTTGTGCACCCTCTACTACTCTCTCAAATGGTGTTTGGGGTGTAACCGGGACGACAACTATCCCCGTAGGTGCCGTAACTGCTCCTGGCTCTCTAGGTGTAGCAACTGTTGTAGCCAATGCTATCAATGCAGCACTCTGATCCTGTAGCAAACGAAACACCTCGGCCATCTGCCTCTCCTAAGCAGAGAGTCGATCCTCCATACTAGGTGCAACTGGGGAATCTCTAGCTGTACCACTAAGCTGACCAATATCCTGAGGCGTCGTCGATTGTCCGTCCATGATCTGCATTGAGAAACGTGCTCGGATCAGTCTTGGTATATATACGTTTATCATATATATAATGGAAATATAACACGTATATAAACTCTAACTCTACCCGCCTCACATCACTTCCCAACTAAAGTTATAAGGAAATAACATAGGGTTTCCACAACTAAGGTTTATTTATGTAAATTCTATTCACTTCCATTAAACTTATCCCGAGGCTTCTGTGAAACCTCAGCTCTGATACCAACTGTGGCGGCCCCAGCCGCCCCGGGCTGATGTGTCTCCGTGTACTCCTTGCCAGCAGGCCCAACTACAAGTGTATGGCACCTACCCATCCTCTTTATGTCTCGTAATCATGTCCACCGGTGTATTATCCGATAAATTAGTATATTATCCTTATATGCTTTGTCAATTCCTGATGGGAAATCTAACTGTTTCAATTGTTACCTAGTTAGCAATTTATTGAGATCTTAACCATACAATGGGTTGTATTTTATAGGTTAACATATTAAGCGGAAGTCTTACTTAATACCATTTAAACAAGGTAATTTAACATGATAAACATTAGTCAAAGGCAAATCCTACTGTGGAAAACCCTGGAAAGTACTATGTATATAAGCGACATCACCACAACGGGAATATATACATGTACGGTGTTATTTCAAGTCTCCAAATACCCAAAATATACAAAATATCAAAATAAACATGTAGAAATAGGTCCTCGATAGTGGGCAATCATATGTAGTCGCCTAGGATCCCCTTACCCCTATTGGTACTAGGATCTGCACTCAATCATCACAAAAAGACAGATGACGAGTACAGTAAGTATAATCTCAAGGAACTCCTCTGAGCATTCATATAATAAAATAAAGGAAATACAAGGAATGTTGTCAAGTAAACATGCGGAATATAAAACATGCAACTGTAAATGGCTCATCGCATGAATAAACAACAAACAGGCTAACAAATGTGTGTGCTCGCTCCAGAGGGACTAGACTGTACTTCGGGTCACCAAGTTCCCACAAGTGGTCGCATCCAACTGGCCCAACACTTGGTCCCTCGTGGCACTGGCCAAATCTGCTGAGTCACCGACACGTACACCAAGGCAAGCCCAGGTCGCCATTCACTGAGGGTCGGCTCTCACGTGCTACAGTCCAATTCCTCATGAACACACAACAAGAAAATCTGGGGGAGTAACCTCAACCAACGTCCAAATATCCGAAATAAATGATGAAAAGCAAGGAATATTAGAAACAACATGTAAGCATAATTAATACTCAGAGTCTTTTAGTTGGGTTTTACAAACCTCACACCGCTCTCCGACCTCCCCGGACTCTCGGATCCGACCCGACAAGCTTCCCAACACCAAGCTACAGTCCACTAAGTCCCTGAAGTACAATTTTTATAAGTTTAGGTTGTTTATAATTGTTTAGACATGTATGTAGTTGAAAATAACCCAAACAGACCCTTAACTTCATAGTTCATCCGTCATTAGCGCGCTAATTTGTCTACCTAGCACGCTAGTTTTGAATTGGCACGCTAAGGGGGTGTACCTAGCGCGCCAGAAATTTTAACTAGCGCTATTGTTCTTCGTTGCGAAGAACCGCTCCACACTCAGGACAGTTAGCGCGCTAATAGTTCCAATTAGCGCACTAATTGCCTTCTGGGACAAAATCCTCAATTCGAGAATTCTATCCTAGCCCTCTCAATTAACTATTCTAACTGGTCTATTACCCTCTCCTCATCAAAATAACCTCAATACATCAATCAGATCATTCTAGACATCCATGTACATCAATTTCCACAAATTCATACATTCATCACACTCTCCAATTTCATCCAAACTAGAAATTTTAGTTATATCAGTTATCAATCCTCTAATAATACGATCTAATCAACATGAAATTGATCAACTTTTCATCACAATTCAGAGCATACATCAGAAAATTCGAAATTCCACCAAGGCATATGAAAATGGGTTCATTCGCAAGCTTAGAAGGTGGAGAAGATGATTACCTAGGTTAGATCACTTGGTTTGATGCCTAGGTTGTTGAATTCCCAGCTGGAAGTTTCTTCTCCCTCCTCAGATTCTTCTCTTGTTTGCATGAAAAATTGGTAAGTGGTTGTGATCAAACATTCCGCTAACTCTCATATATATGTTTTATGGAATCAATTGTGTGTACGTATCACGAGGTACATCTTGTGGTTCACAAGCATGTTATCATATACCTCTTGGTGACTCCAATAGCACACTCATCATCTAGTACTACTCACTATGTAAATCTAGATGTCCATCTCATGGCCCCTTTTTATTTAATGTAACTATAGGCTCCCATTTATTTTATTAATGTCACATTAATTAAGCCTTATCCAACCATATGGCTAGTGTTTTATTTATCAAATTAAACCAAATCATGGTCACAATAACCCTTGGCTACCCGTACCCGGTGCCCTGCGTCTCGACACGCATTTCGAGGTGCGTCATAGCCTATTATTTGAGTTAATTTAATAAGCCTATGGTTATATTAATCATCTCAACTTGATAACCTATGGTTACATTAGTTATGCCAATTTGATAACCTCGACATGTTTATGTAAGTTTATTGAGCTTTCTCTAGTGCACCCGTATCTCGCCTCTCGATACCCGCGTTAGCACGCACTTCGAGGCAGCTACCCGTCGCACAACCTCGCACGCTCTCGTGATGCAACATACACACATGCGATGTATTTAACCAATAATTGAATAAATTGCACCGCAATTAAGCCATCCAACATACAATTAAACCAGTGTACCTAGGTCGATATATGTCCTAGCCTACCCGCAACGTTCACTTGGATCTGAGCTGACGTCCATGTCTGCAATTTCGAGATAATAACGACATTAATAAAATGGGCTGTTACACGTGGATCGGTTAACTAAATCAGCGCACTTCGTCCCTATTTCCAAGGAGTATTCAGCGTATAGGTTGAGGGGGCATATATGTAGACGAGATCGTCAGGTTACATGGAGTCCCGGTGTCTATTATGTCGGATCGTGATCCGAGGTTTACCTCTCAGTTTTGGAGTGGGTTTTAGCAATAGATGGGGACTCACCTCAATCTCAGTACGACCTTTCACCTTCAGATAGATGGGCAGACCGAGATACTGATTCAGATACTTGAGGATATGCTCAGAGCTTGTGTGCTAAATTTCTGTGGGAGTTGGGAAAACTATATTTTGTTGTGCGAGTTTGCATACAACAACAATTTTCAAGCTAGTATTGGCATGGCATCGTCCGAGGCACTTTATGGGAGACCATGTAGATCTCCAGTTTGCTGGACCGAAGTCGAAGATGCCGTATTGATCGGTCCAGAACTTGTGCATGACCAAACCGAGAGGATAAAGCTGATTAGGCAACGATTTGAGATCGCCCAGAGCCGCCAGAAAAAGTATGCTGACAAGGACCATCGAGAGGTTGTGTTCAAGGAAGAAGATTTTGTACTATTGAAAGCGTCACCAATGAAAGGGCATTACCAATTCGGATTGAAGGGAAAGTTATCTCCCAGGTTCATCGGGCCATTCGAGATCAAGAAACGAATAGGCCCGATAGCATATCGCCTCAAGTTACCACCACAACTAGTCGGAGTTCATAATGTCTTCCATGTTTCTATGTTGAGGAAGACACATAACAAACATGCACCGATGATTGATTGGGAGCAAGTTGATTTGAGGGAGGATGTGTCCTACGACGAGCAGCAGATTCAGATCGTGGATAGGAAAGTGCATAAGCTTCGAAAAAAAAAGAAATCCCGTTGGTGCAAGTTCGGTGGCAATTCCATGGAGAGCAGGAGTTGACTTGGGAGCGGAGGACTATATGATGGAGAACTTCCCATTTCTTTTCAAACCCTAAGGTATAACTTCATTTTACTTTCGGGGACGAAAGTCTTTAAAATTGGGCATGTTGCGACTACCCAAAAAACACTTAAAAGACCTGCCCTAGGGGCAATTAAGGAATTCCATAACCCCACACAAAATAACCTATAAATTAAAGTAGAAACCTTTGCCTCCTTTTGTTTGAAACTTTAACTACGGGAGGAAAAAAGGAGATCGAGGTCTAACCCCGGGAGAACACAAATCAAAGGTACATGCATCTCCCTCATCATTTTAATCACGTTTTAAATTAAAATCAAACTTGAAATTTGACAAAAAATGGTGGTTTGCAGCATCGACGAGGCGACCGAATGTGACGACCCCTCTCCTAATCTAGGGCACCGCCCGGCCTAATCCTGTAATTAAGCGCTAATCATATCCATGCAGGACTTAACTACATATTAGTCAGCCTTGACAACCTAGACGCCTCTTTTCTCGTGTTCAGGATAAGTAATACACTAGTCCTACCAGTTTATAAAATTTAAAGTTAATTAAAACTTTTTATTAAATTAATTGATTAATTAGTGGAAGTCTTATTGATTATGCAGAAGCAATTAGTAACTTATGCGGAAGCCATTTATAAAATCCTAAGTGTGGAAAATCAGGAAATGACATCACATATATAAAGTCCTCAAAATGCAGTGAAACATTAAAATAGTCTAAGTCAAGTCGGGGAAACTAACGCTCAACCCGATATACAACCCAAATAGTATCCGAAAGACATATATAACATATACAATCAAAATACCAAAAGAAGACCTACAATCGATGCAGTGACGCGCCGCGGGCTCAGGGATAATCGCCGATCTTCTCTTTGTCCGGCCTGCTGGTAGACGGCTCTGCACCCACTGTCATTAAAAGGACGGTGAGTACAAGAATAAAACAGTAATCCTTGATGACAAGTTTAATTTGCATTTCCAAATATTCAAGTGGTATTTAAAAGCATATAGATGAGAAAACTGGAAAATAAACCATATGCGAGTAAATACTAGAGTTAAACAAGTGATACTGACACTAGGCTAAGTAGTGGTGATTTAGGTCCGGTCGGCAGTGAAACATGTCACTCTGACTCAATAATCATATAGCACAAGGGACTCTAACCCAAGTGTTACCAGGGACTTTAACCCCGGTGTAGAGCACCTCAGGGACTCTAACCCCGAGTGTCATACAGTGCCAAGTAACATGTGCCGACGTCCCCAAGGACTCTAACCCCGTGAGTCGCGCACACCTCGATCGAGTACGGGACCTAAATGCGAAAACTACTTTTTAAATTTCAAGAAATACCAAGTATGGATTGTCAAGGCATAGGCACATCTACACACCTAAACAAATAAGGAATACAAGTCCTCTTAAACATTTATAAGATATTCACTAGCCTAATAGCATGCTATTTATCATTCAATTCACATTTAAAACAACAAGAATAGACATAGCATGGGATAAAATCAATAAATCAAATCAAATGAATGGATATCATGCAAACTAGACTCATCAAGTGAGCATAGACACAAAGAACACATGATATAAGAATACAAAGGCAAAATAGTCAAAAGGACTATGCAAGGACAACAATTAATAGAAATGAAATGCCAAGTAAAGTTGCCATTGGGTATACTCACAACAACAAAGTAAAGTTCTAGCTTTACTGGCCTCCCGATACTCCAAATCTTGTATTCGCTCTCCCGTACCCTTTTCCTAGGTTCCTGAGTTTGGTGTCTCATTAGTTCAAATATAGTGGGTTAAGCTCAATTTAGTGTTGTTTATTGTGTATTCAAATTGGTTCAATAGACTTTAAATCAATCTTCCTAAATCAGCCCCTAAAGACTAAATTAAGTTTCAATTTCAATCCAACATTTTAATGCACTTTTAGGCATGAAATGGTCCAAATATCAAAATCCTTCATCAATACAATTATTTTTGGTCTCTCTCTTAGCTTCCCGTAAAGGTTTGGTTTGCAAAATTTTGATTTAAAATAAAAGAGAAGTCATGATTTTACTAAACATAGGTCTAATTGGAATTTAATCCGACCAGCAAAATTAGAAAATCTATTTCTCCTAATATATAGTTCTTAAGAAGGTGATTTTCGGTCACAAGGCAGAAAATATACCCAAATACAACATACTAAAAGATAAGCTCATTTGGATAAGTAGTTAGCGAGTTATGTCCTTAACAAGTTTAGTTTCAAAACTTTCCTTTTTAATTCCAATACCTATTTGTAGAGCATGTTTGGACATAAAAACATTTGAATCAAAATACCTTTACTTAAGAAAAGTTATTCCCTTTAAATAAGCTTTCAGATGCCACTAGTTTGGATCAATTTGGATCTAAAATGGGCAGATTATGACCAAATTACCCAGGTTGATTCCTAATACAACATGCAGAATTCTAGTTTTGGTGTTGCAACTTCAAAAATTCATATCTTTATGATTTCAAAACCAAATTAAGAACTTAGATATAGCTGGATTATCAGCTTGAAATGAGGAATCCAAATATATAAATCAATTGCAAATACTCAATCATCTACCATCTAAAATTAGCCTAAAACCAGAACTTATTCTAATTTCAACTAAAAAGATGTGTACCTAGTTGATGTAGCACCCTAGCTTGAGAATTTCTCACCAACTCCCATGGATTCCTTAAACGCCTTGATGATTCACTCCTCTCTAGCAATTCCTTTTCTTCTCTAGCAAAAATGAATGAGTGATTTGGTTTGCATGTTGTTTGATCACTAATGTTATATATTAAGGTGATGTTCCTTCCTAGCCCTTGATCTCCATGGATTTATGTATCCCGATGAATATCTAACGGTCCACCTCTTGCCATATATCCCACTAACTCAACCTCAAGTGACACAATTTCATTACTCACCTAGTTCCTAGATGTGCCAATGTGTATCTCTAGACCAATCATATGTTTTCCATCTAATTTACTCAACTATAGGTCTTTAATTTGATTTACATTAACAAACACAACCGTAGGCTTATAAGTAATTCATTATTTCATAATAGTATTAAATAAGACTTACCAAAATGCTAACTACCCGGTTCCTCGGCTCGCACGCTACTCGAGGCGTGTCCCCGCTCTCGTCTCGACGCCTACAACTGTACAAACCGACTTAGTAAGTCTACACAATACATAACACTAGGCATACATCAATACAAAAATACAATATACTTCGGCCACGTGCCTCGGTCGGTGCACGTATCACAGTGTAGGTCCCACATCAAGAGTCAGTGATCCTGATTAAGGAATTAAAATGGGGGTTAGAGATTTGGGTCGTGACACCGAAGGCCCTAGCGGCCGGCGACGACGAGCCGGCGGATGGGGCACCATCAGGTTGCCCCCATCTTTGATGCGATGGAGAACGGAAAGGGGGTGGTGTCGTGACCACCCCCACTCCACGGGCGTAGGTCAACCATGGCTGGGGTGGGTGCCTAGCGTCGGTCGGCGCTGGCCCCCTCTCCCGTCGGTGGCCTGGGAGGGGGACCTTCCCCTTCCCTGGTGAGGAAAAAGACCAGCGGTGTTTTGCCCCTGGTTGACCGGTCAACTCAAAAAATAAAAATGATAAATAAACAAAATAAATAAAATAAATAAATATAAAAATGATTAAATGATTAAATAAAATAATATATATAACAAAATAAAATCAAAGTAATTGCTTTCGAACGGGCGCCAACACGTCCCTGAGGGAGATCGATCGGGTCCCACCCCTCGACCCTAGCATCAGGCGACGAGGGACCCGCGGGACCCACACTAGTGGATCCCAAAGACTAATAAATGGAAATTTTAGTTAATTTAAATTAAAGCATATATTGATAAGATGTATTATGGTTGTATAGTGTCGCGCGAAAGTTCGCATCGGGCCCTGAGCGTACCAAGAGTTGTTATAGGCATCGCTGCGAGTAGAGGTAAGTGGGGAGCTTTGCTCACGCATTAAGTATGACTTGCTATTAGATATTTAAGTATCATGCTTTGAATGAAAGACTTGGGTTAAGGGTTGCATCGGGGTATTGGTTTGAATCTCCAAATCTATGGAATGTGAATGCATTTGGTTCCTCAATTATGTTATTTATTTCCCTAGGATGTTTGAGGAGTTCCCACCGAGGGCCCAATTAGCAAGTTATCATATTTAAATGCCCCAGAATGTTTGTGGTGCCACCGAGGGCTTACTAGTTAATGCCCCAAGATGTTTGTGGAATTCGCCGCAGAGGGTTTTTACTTGCCTAGTTTAATGCATAAATGTGTCACATAAGTGTAAGAGTTGGAGTTCCTACTCGTGTAACTTGGTGATAGAGGGACATGTATCGGTGGTGGCTTAGGATGAACTCATTTTGTTATGATGCTACTAGTTGGAGGACGTAACGACCATTGCGTGCAATAATGGTTTGCATCAAACCCAACGTGAGGGATTCGGTTAATGGATTCCTACCAATACCTAGCATGCATTGATTGGGCCAATGACTTATACTTATTATTATCTCTTATGGTATGTCTCTTGTGGACCCGTTGCATGAATGATTTAAGTCCTATTATGCTTTAATTGATCCTTGAAACTCGTTTTAGAAGTTATGAATGCATGACTCTTTCCTTGTTTGTGAAAATGAACAATGCTCTCATGTTTCTACATATTTTTATATCTTATCTACTTGCTTGAACTTGAATTTGATCAATACCTACGTGCTTTCTACTTAATGTCTGAGATTTAGTTTTTCAACTTCATGTTAGATTTTGCATAATTAGTAGGTATTACTTGCGTATTTAATGTTTGAGCGAGTCTTCTCTCTTATTGAGCTCCATTGGTTCTTTAGCTCACCCTACTCATTCTCCAGGTGCGTCCACTTCCATTTTAGCTCGTGACAAGGGAAAGGAACCCGCTTGAAGTCTTTCCTTACTTTGTGAGAAGTTGCACATTCATATTATTTATTTATTTGATTTTAATAACAATAAGCTTGGGTTGTAACTCAAAGTAGATAATTTGGCTAGTTTGAAACCCTCTTTATTTATTTTGCACTATTTAGAAGCTTATTATGAGTATTAGAAGCTATTTGAGATGATTGAACCTACTTAGATAGTTGAACTCTTACCGTGTTGATCTTTTGATATAAGAAATTCTAGTTTTGATTTATACTTCCACATTTATTATTTCATGTGGTTAGTATGTTATTCCGCAGGTTGAATAAGGCGTACCAAACTGTTATTTGGGCCTGGATTAGGTATCGGGCTTGAATAATGGTTTGGGTCGAGCGACCCGACCCTAGTTCAGGTGAGGGTCGTTTCATAAACACTGTTGGAGCATTGGTCAACCCAAATGGCATGATCTTGAACTTAAAGTGTCCATATCTATTGCTGAAAGTTGTAATGACCTATCCGCATCCCTGATTCTAAGCGATGATACCCTGATCGCAGGTTTATCTTGGAGAAAAACTATGCTCCTATCAGCTGATAAAATAAATCATCAATCCTCGGGAGTGGATATTTGTTCATAATTATGACTTTATTCAACTGTCTGTTGTCGATACAAAGTCTTAAAGTACCATCATTTTTCTTCACAAAAAGGACGGGTGATCCCCATGGCGACATAGAAGGTGTGATGAATCCCTTCTCCCCTAAGTCCTGAAGCTGAGTCTTCAACTCATCTAGCTCTCGTGGTGCCATCCGGTATGGTGGTATGAAAATCGATTCAGTACCTGGTACCAATTCAATAATGAAATCAATGTCTTGTGGCGACAGTAAACCAAGTAAGTCCACCAAAAAGACATCGGAAAACTCTCTAACCACCGGTATGTCCTCAAGCATAGGTCCTAAACTCTCTGGTACAGTGTAAAGGGAAATCAACGCTTCCATCTCCTCACTAGTTTCAGGTCGACCTCTCGTACCTTCTTGTCCTCACTGAAATACCTCTATAGGTAAACGTCGGACGCCCGGAGATCTCAAATATCACAGTGTTGCTTCTGAAACAGTCAATATGAACGTGATATGCAGCTAACCAATCCATCCATAAATTCACGTCGAACCCTAAAAATTCGAGTACTCTAAAATCAGTAGGTAACTCTACCCCATCTATCTCAACCAGACATCCCTCAATAACACTATTAGGGTAAACCTTATCCCCGACTACAGTACTCAAAATCAAATGTATGCTAAGACTAACAGGTTTCAACCCTAGGTTGTCTACCATGCGACTGACAATAAAAGATACGATAGATCCAGAATTAAATAAAACATACAAATCTCTATCGCAAATGAAAAATGTACCCTCAATAAGACCTCGTGCAGCGTCGGCGTCTGGCTGGGCTACCACATGAACCTCCTTTCGGGCCTGCTATGCATACACTGCTGCAGGATGCGGGCATTCTCTCACTATGTGTTCGACTTGTCCACATCTGTAGCATGTCAACTGTCTACGCTGACCCTAAGTCTAAGACTAGCCTTGTGCTTGATACTGACCATGTCTCTGCGACTGTCTCGGTCCCTGTCTTATATCTCGGCCTCTGCCTCTGCCATCCTACGGCTGCTGTCGTGAAGCTTATGGAGCAGGAAGTACAAGAACAACAGAGCCGGTAAGGTCGGTTTGATGGGAGGTGGAAAGGGAGGTATGCCTACAATGCCCTATGCTGGAGCAATAGATGATACAAGAGGCACAACCTGTGGGTGAGTGGATGTCCTCGATCCTTGAGCACCTCTGTTCCATCCCCTTGCTCCCTTACCTCTCTGTATATGTCTCTCATACTCCATGGCCTGCTTTGCATATAACACTGGACCCGGTGCTACTGATTACGTGATAACCAATATCTGGCCTGAGTCCATCACCGAAATGGTACACATCCTCGGACTCATCTTTTATCGAGTCCCCAGCAAACTAGCGCAGATAATCATATATGTCTATGTATTGCATCACAGGCTCCTCTGGCCCCTGTCTCAAGTCCATGAACTCTCTCCTCAATCTCTTCATTACAGAAGGTGGAAAATACTGCTGATAAAACTTCTGCTTAAAAGCATCTCACGTCTCAAACTCTCCGTGAGTAGCCAATGTCATACGCCACCATACATCGGCATCCCTCTCGAGAGTGTACAATGAGATCTCTGCTTGAAGTCTATTCTCGATCTTCAGTATCCTATGGAGTCTCTCTTGAGACATAATCCACTTCTCAATCTTCTGGAAGTCTCATACGCCATCGAAATAGACTGGCTTGAGTCTGATGAAATCCTTCACCAGCTGAACTTCCACTGATGTGCTGGAAGATGCGGGCGTGGGAGACAGTACTGCCTCAGCTGTCTCCACCACTGGTGCGGTCACGGCTATTGGCGCTTGCTAAAGCTGTAGTAGGAAGTGATAACGCTTGGACAATCGGTGTAGTAGTCGTAGGAGTCGATATCAAAGCGATGAAGTCAGTCAGCTGCTGGCCCTAAGTTGTCGCTCGGTCAAACAGCCTCTGTAGATCCTCCGCAATAGTAGGAGGCTGACTACCACTAGGCTTTGTATCTCCTCCCCCTCGTGTATCAGCCATCGAGGTCTGCAATGGATAGCGAACGCGAATCAGCTTCTACGTGACACAACGCACAAGTATATATATACATATAGCAATTAACAAGTACATATAAGAAATCCCTATCTCACTGTCACTCACTTCTCAACTAATGGTTTCTAAGCAAAGATCGTCTGGTTTCCACAACTAAGGTTTGTATTTTAATCATATAGGTCTCTAAACTTATGTCTCTGATACCAACTGTGTTGGTATCCTATTGCCTTAAGCCGTATAGTTCTCTATAACCTAGGCTCTGATACCAACTGCGACGGCCCCTACTTCTAAACAGGGCACCGTCCGTCATAATCCCGTAATCAAGCCTTAATCCTAACCACATAAGACTTAATTACGTATTATTTAGCCTTTCGTCCCTATATTCTTCAATACACGTGTTCAAATATTATTAGATTTCAAAGTTAATTAAAACTTTTTATCATTTTAATATCATTACATAATTTAAAGATTATGCATAATCTTTTATTATTCAAACTCCTAAGTGTGGAAAACCAGGAAAATACGGCATCACATGCATGTATATGAATCTTAAAAATGGGGAACTATACACTCAAACCAATATACAACCCAAAATGTACAGTAAAAACATAAACAATAATAATAGAACAAAAGTCGAGTCATACAAAATGAGATAGGAGAGTCATCGAAATGCTCAGAGAAATTCGTCGATCTTCTCCTTCCCCGGCCTGCTGCTGCTCGACGGACCTACACCCACAAACTAGACGGTAAGTATATTAATATTTAAGTAATAACTTGAGAATTCTATGCCACATATCCAAAATATAAGAATGGTATTTAAAAGCATAAATTAGCGAAATAATTGATGAATCAAGTTATGCAAGTAAATACGACAGTTAAAGATGTATAAACTGACACAAGCTAAGTCGAGATGATCTACGTCCGGTCGGCGGTGAGAACTATCACCTAACCTTTCCCACTACTATATGGAGCTGCGCTCAACATATTCCACACCAAAAGCGGAGTTGCGCTCTGCGCATACAAATCATCTATCTCATTCTTGCCGATCACCCCGAGTCCCATAACTCGTGTATCACGCAAGTGTAGTGGTGAGTGCCGGAACCCCGGTAGACCCATGTTCCCGTGAACCACGCATCTTTCGTGCAATGGACACTAGATAATCCCTACTTTAATTTAAAAAAAAAATAGTTCCAACTTTCTAGGATGCCAAAACAAGTTAGGCTACAAGCCTAAAGGAATAGAATACAGGTCTAATTTATTCCAACTTATCCCAATAGCATTCTTTTCATCAATTATCTATCAAAAATGACATTAAGAGTAGGAGTTGAAATTAATGAAACATGTCATAAGGCATCATGTCAATAATATTCAAATATGAATAGACACAAGAACAACATGATGTGAGATCACAAGTAGCAATGTCTACAAATAGACCATAAAATGATATGAGGCAATGAAATGAAATATAGAATTCTCATAGCTTTACTTACAATTCACAACTCTTGTCCTAGCCTATCCGATCTCTCGACTTTCCGAAATGCATTCCCAAACTCCTGAGATCTCCCTTAGTTCCTTGGAGTTGTTTGATAAGTTTTAGAGTGATTTTGGACCCATTTATAGTGTTTAAATCATGTTTGGACTTTGCTGACTTTTGTACTAACAGGGGCAATTATCGCGCTATTTTACACCTCTAGTACATTAATCAAGATTAGTGCGCTACTTTTCAACATTAGCGCTGAACATTAGAGCGCTACTTCACATATCTAGCGCGCTAGATTATCAACCTAACGCGCTATGTGCAACAAAACCCAGAATTCTGCACTTCGAATTCTGGGTTTTTACTACAAATAGGCTTTGTTTTCGCCTTAAGAACCCTCATACACATTACAAGAGGTCCCTGACACCCCCCAATGAAAAACAGCAACCACAACATCAATTTCATGAATTCACAAAGTTAATGGAGTGGAGAAGTTACCTAGCTTGAAGAACTCCTTCTTCCTCACTAAACCTTCAATGATTCTCTCATATTTCTCACCAAATCCACACCAGCAAACTCTCTTCTTTCTCTCCTCCTTGAACAAACGATTTTGTGATGATAAGATGAGAATTGTTGACTAATGTTTCATTTGACTATATATAGATATGTTTAAACTATAGCCATTGATCATGGTGTGCACATGTATCTCGGGATTCAACTTGTAAACCACATTGTCACACTTGTCCCTTAAGTCATAATTGAGTGACTCCACATGTTGACACATTGTCTCTTGATGGGTGAATACGTGTCTCGATGCACATCTAGTGTTTATTGTTTTATTGCACTAACTTTAGGCACTTAATGTTTATGTTTAAATGTGACCACATTAGCCACTTACAAAACCAACATAAATTAACATTTGACTCAAATTAAGTAAGCTTACCCCATAAGCAGCTACCTCGGTCCCACGTCGACACGCGACTCAAGGTACGTCCCCACTTGTCTCGATACATATATACCTATATAAATTGACTTAATAGTCTACACATATACAATACACTAGGCATATATCACAACAAATATAAAATATACATCGGCCTTTGCCTCGGCAAATGGACATATCACGATGTGGGTCCCACGGTACGGGCTGACACGCGCCGAACGCATCAATAAAATAAAAACTCATAAACCAATTATTTTGTAGAATAGTGGCAAAAGGTCGATCCCACAGAGATTGGTGGTCTTTCTAAGGTTAAAAACAACGAAAAGGAAAAATCGGGGGTTTTAAAATAAATAATTTAATTAAGTAATCTAACTAAACTAAATAAATAAAACAACTAAAATAATTTTGAAAACAAATAATGAACACCTAAGTAACATCTAGGTCTACAGTTCCACAAATCAGGATAAAGATTCAATAGCAATCATGGCCTTCAATCTTTCCCAAAAATTCATTATTTTAATTTCTACTAGATTAGCTATAGAAAATTGACATTCGCCAAAAATTCCTCATTCCCCTAATCTCGATAGCCAGGACGTCCGCCACTAACTACTTCCCTAAATAATGCATAACCCTAGACATCCGCCAATCATGTTTAACACACTAACCTCAGTAATATGGATATGCGGGAACACTAATCCTAAATAACCGAATCGCATCCGATTTCTATTTAACCCACATTCAATTGTTGCACACTCAAGAACCGAAATGTTTTGACGACAAACGGGTGAGTGTTCGTCATTTTATTGGTCCTAAAGTACAATTACACGGATACTAATGGTCCAAATAACTATAGGTTGTCCCTCTAAAAGCATGCACTGGTCACATACATACCCTAAATCTAAATCATATTCCTTAAAATCAACAATAATGAAATAGGAGAATTTAAAATAAATTAAATAATAAAATAAAATATCTCAAATAATATGCCATGAACCCATAATCCCGACTTGTTTCCCTGCCGACCTAGGCAATCGTCGAGAGAAGTCGATGCTAAAAATATATTAGTCGGTGTTTTATGTCTCTAATAATACCCTAAGTTCCTAGTATATAAAACTACTAAAAATTGGTCTCGCGAGGTGAGACAAACTAGTTTTGGGTGTTGGGGAGGCGACTCGTGCGCCAAGAACGATCTATGGACTATTTTTGGGTTGAAAACTAGTTCCTGCCACGTGTCTGCACCGCATTGGTCCGCCCGCTGTCGTGGGCTGACGTGGCATTCTCCCATTGGTCAAGAGCTGATGTCGTGACGAGTTGTGTGGTGTGCGTGACACGTGGCGGGTAAGGAGGTGGTGAATAATCGCATGAAATCGATCAAACTTCTAGGAGACTGTGCTGACGCGCATCCTGAGGAAATTGAAGAGTTGCTGAACAACGAGAAGAAATGTTGGTGTGATGTGTGCTGGTGAGACGCCACGTGGCTACACGGGATTGGTTAAGAGCTAATGGAGCAGTGACGTGCCAGATTCTCATTGGAGCAAAATGAGAATGTGACGTGATGTGTATGATGATCCGCCACGTGGAGAACGCTGATTGGAAGAAGGCTGGTAGAATGACGTGGTTGTCTAATGGTAGAGTAACATGTTGTGTTCTACTTAGTCTGTTGTCTCATTTTGTACCTAACGATCAACACGTAACTCGAAACAAATTGTTCGGCGTCCGATCAATGCATGTAAATACTTTGTTTTGAGTTTTTTTTCGACACAAATTCAACCGCGCACTCCGTTTTACCTGAAAATGATCAATAAATATAATTGAATATATATTTTAGAGACTTTCTATATTTAAATATATTAATATAAAGTATTAAATATATATAAATACTGACGTATCAAATACCTCCAAACTTAAGACTTTGCACGTCCCGAGCAACGGTGTAGATGACAACACAGACTAAACTAGACTCTTAATATAAATATGCAATGACCTAATTAATCTTATACCCGACTCTAATTCATGGAGTTCCTTTGGTTTACATAGCCACCAAGTTAACAAGCAACTCAAGAAATTTCAGAGTTATGATATGTCAAGACTCGCAACCCAAACACAATTAAGATCCCACTTTCAAGACAAAGACTCAGGTCAAAACAAAGACCATCAACTACTCTTAAGTTTTCATGGTCTATACATTAAAGCACGCAAGTTAAAATCTCACTTAATATAGTGAAAGCACTCGAGCTAAATCTTTTATTTGAGGAGTTTCACAACTTCCGCCTTTATTCATTATATATTCTTTTTCATTATATTTTTTCTCCAAATCTTTTTTAATTAATACGGTCCCTGCTCCATTTCCTATGGACCTATTTTCTCACTTTTTCCCACCACAAGTTTCCCTGCTCCATTTCATGTGGAAACTTGTGGGACACTCTATATTAAGAAAACTCATGTTAGAACTTCTCATTTTCACTATAATCAAGCAAATCCCCCAATATGGGTTAAAATAATATAACTTGCAAAAGTTTGACCGTCTGCTCATTTTCGTTATCTAGCACAAAGTCCAACCATCAACTAATTCCCTAATCATGAAATCATAAAAATGCTGAGTACATAATCGATTGAGTGTTTCTCTTAGTTTTTCCTAAGTTTCAAGTTAAAAAGGCAACTGTAATGTACTCATCCACAACCAAATGCATGAACAAAGTATCAGGTGACTCTATATACTATAAAAATATAAAAATTTTATAATAAATATATATATACATGAAAGTGTATCAAATCCTAGTGAAATGAGAGAGAAATATGAAAGGAGAATAAATGAAAGAAATGGAAGAAATGATATAAAACACCACCATTACCATCCATCAATCGCATATAACCGCATATATATAAAAAGATAAAAAATAAAACTATCTCACATGCGGTCTTTCGCAAAGAATCCATCCAAAGTCTAACCACAATCCGTAAAATACCCTCAAACTTATTCCGAACCTTTTCCTCAAGGTTCAAAACAAGTCAAGGTATCTATCCAACAAAAAGAAAAAGATAGTGGTGAAAAAGAACATGGATAAGAAGATGATACAAATGCATGCATGACAAAAAGTCTCTAAAAACCAGTGAACGCACAAAATATCTTATTTGTAGGTGACTAAGGAAACTATAAAAGAACAATCATAACAAGAGCAAGAACTAGTAAACATAGGAGTTAACCGAAAAAATTCCAATCAAATCTTGCGAGCTCGAAGTCTTTCAACTAATGGTGAAATCAACAAGATGATGGAATGAAGTCTAGGGTTTTGGGTCTACTCAAAAACCCGCCACTAATGCGGCAACTTAAGTTGGATGTGTCTCAACCAAGTCTTAAAACACCTAAAATCCTATAAACATGTTAATTCCTAAAAGATGCTCAAATTATGCGTAAAAAATAATATAAACCATAGTCAAACCTAACAAAACTCACGGGTGCATCAATTTATTAAAAATAATAATAATAATAATAATAATATTAATATTAAATAAATAAATAAATAAATAAATAACCAAAAGAAATAAAACCAATCCCCGACAACGGCGCCAAAAATTGACGCGCGCCGAACGCGTCAATAAAATAAAAATTCATAAACTAATTATTTTGTAGAATAATGGCAAAGGGTCGATCCCACAGAGATTGGTGATCTTTCTAAGGTTAAAAACAACGAAAAGAAAAAATCGGGGGTTTTAAAATAAATAACTTAACTAACTAATCTAACTAAATTAAATAAATAAAATAACTAAAATAACTTTGAAAACAATTAATGAACACCTAAGTAACAACTAGGTCTACAGTTCCACAAATCAGGATCAAGATTCAATAGCAATCATGGTCTTCAATCTTTCCCAAAAAGTTATTAATTTAATATCTCCTAGATTAGCTATAGAAAATCGACATCCGCCAGAAATTCCTCATTCCCCTAATCTCGATAGCCAGGACGTCTGCCACTAACTACTTCCCTAGTTAATAGATAACCCTAGACATCCGCCGATTAGGTTTAGCACACTAACCGCAATAATATGGATTTGTGGGAACACTAATCCTAAATAACAGGATCGCATTCGCTTCCGATTTAACCTACACTAAAGAACCGAAAGGGTTTGACGGCAAACGGGTGAGTGTTCATCACTTTATTGGTCCAAAAGTACAATTACACGGATAATAATGGTCCAAATAACTATAGGTTGTCCCCCTAAAAGCATGCACTGACCATATACATATCATAGATCTAAACCAAATTCTTTAAAATCAACAACAATGAAATAGGAGAATTTAAACTAAATTAAATAATAAAATAAAAGATCTCACATAATATGCTATGATCATTAATGTTTAATGATCTAACAATTGGTATCGAGCTTTAATGCCTCTCGCTTTGTTGTTTGTTCTTCTATTCATGTTTTGGAGTGTGTTGATATACACTTATTTACGAAATTGATTTCTAAAATCCGAAAACTAATTTTGAGTTTCTGTAATATTTCAAATACCTATTTGTGATTATCGATTGACCATATTCCTCCAATTTGTACTTATCCTTTTGTACATATGTATAATGACACGTTGAGAAACCGATTTCTATATTCGAGCTATTAGATTTGGTTGAGAAACTGTTTTTGTTATGCTAAACAACAAAATATTTGACATATAGGATTTCTTATTGTTATCTTTTGGCTCACGTTTCTTTTAAGAAATTGTGTTGTTATCTTTTGCTCACGTTTCTTTGTCATCCACATATACTTACGAATCATAATTTGATCACTTGGAGGATTTTTCGTAATATTCTAAAATTTTATACAAAATGTTGTAGCTATGTCACATATATTTGTTTGGCATGTTCAATATGCATGGATATGCATATATAATAGAATTGACATATGCTATATGAATATGACGCCTACATATTAAGAGTAGTACATGTGCATAAGAGGGATTATATATATATGCATATATAATAGAACCGATACATGTTTAGTACAAGTTGATAATTAATTGATGAGTATTATGTTCTATATATTTAATTTTCAGCACATTAATTATTTTATTTAAATAATACATGAGATAATATGCCATGAAGTATATATGCATGTATATAATTTGTTAGTATTGTTTAAATAAGGATGCAATACATTAAGAAATTCATTGATTAAATGTAGGATGATCCATGCATTAAATAATGTTAGAGTGGCCACAAGATCTAAATTATAAAGGATCATTCATCAATTGTTTGCACACTAAAGAACCGAAAGGGTTTGACGGCAAACGGGTGAGTGTTCATCACTTTATTGGTCCAAAAGTACAATTACACGGATAATAATGGTCCAAATAACTATAGGTTGTCCCCCTAAAAGCATGCACTGGCCATATACATACCCTAGATCTAAACCATATTCCTTAAAATCAACAACAATGAAATAGGAGAATTTAAACTAAATTAAATAATAAAATAAAAGATCTCACATAATATGCCATGAATCCATAATCCCGACTTGTTTCCCCGCCGACCTAGGCAATAGTCGAGAGAAGTCGATGCTAAAAATATATTAGTCGGTGTTCTCTGTCTCTAATAATACCCTAAGTTCCTAATATATATAAAACTACTAAAACTTGGTCCCAGGAGGTGAGCGAAACTGATTTTGGGTGTCGGGGAGGTGACTCGTGCACCGAGGACGATCTATGGACTGTTTTTGGGTTGAAAACTGGTTCCTGCCACGTGTCTGCACCGCATTAGTCTGCCTGCTACCGTGCGCTAACGTGGTGTTCTCCCATTGGTCCATAGCTGCTGCCGTGACGTGGTGTTGTGTGGTGTGTGTGACACGTAGCAGGCAAGGAGGCGGTGAATAATCGCATGAAATCGACCAAACTTCTGGGAGACCGTGCTGATGCGCATCCCGAGGAAATCGAAGAGCTGCTGAACGAGGAGAAGAAATGCTGGTGTGATGTGTATTGGTGAAACGCCACGTGGCTACACAGGACTGGTTATGAGCTAATGGAGCGGTGACGTAGCAGATTCTCATTGGAGCAAAATGAGAATTTGACATGTTGTGTATGATGATCCACCACGTGGAGAACGCTGATTGGAAGAAGGCTGGTAGAATGACGTGGTTGTCCAATGGTAAAGTAACATGTGGCGGTCTACTTGGTCTGTTGTCTCCTTTTCTACCCACCGATCAACACGTAACTCGAAGCAAATTGTCCGGCGTCTTAGCAATGCATGTAAATACTCCAATTTGAGATTTTTTTCGCCACGAATTCAACCGCACACTCCGTTTTACCTGAAAATGACCAATAAATATAACTAAATATATATTTTAAAGATTTTTTATATTTAAGTATATTAATATAAAGTACAAAATATATATAAATACTGACTTATTACGGGTCGTTGATCATGTTTAAGGAAGTAAACAAGGTTAGAGATTTTTGGCCGTTACACCACAATTTGAAGTGCTAGCCCAAAGAGAGATTGAAAACATTTTTGTTTCTCTCTCAAAATCCAGAGAACTCGAAATTTGCAAAAACGAAAATCTTATTTCGTTTTAGGGATTCAACCTCTATTTATATATGTAGATAAGCCCTCATTTAAAATCTTATTCGTAATACAACTATTGTATTTTTGCATTTTAAGTAAATTACACATATGTCCCTATTAATAAGTTATCATATAACAAATTGTAAGAGTTTATATGTCATGAATTTTATCATATAAAATTTATTACTCTAGACCAATTGAAATTACGTAAAGTCATTCTTTATGTGCGACCCAATAGGTTCATGCGACGTTGGCAGTGATCCAAAACCATTTTGGTTCCCAAGTCATAAGCGGTCTCTAGCAAGACATTATAACTACTCAAGTATCATGAATATCAAAATCGATACAGCCTAATGAATAACATATAGCATATCCTTTTATCGTGCGATATTCTTTGATTAAACATAAGGCATGGAAAGTCACCCTTAATGTTCAATTGTACTAGTCTCGATCTTTAGGTAAACTGAAAACATCCAAGTGACATTGATCATATCAATTCACATGGACTTGGCATTATTAGTCTATCATATCGAGGGATCCACTAATATCTCTCTCTATACGAGAGTGACAAATTCTAGCTTAATTACACACATTCACATATTATTCACATGGTAACCAATCACAATATTTATAATCGCCTGGTCGAAGACAACGTTTCATTGTGTCAAATTACCATGCTCTTAATCTTAAAGTCTATGGTAATCTCAAGTTGAAGGACTAAATGATATACATATCATGAGTAACACCTGACTTAATCTATGTTGTGTTCTCATAGCTAGTCGGTCCAGTACCTTGTTCCCTAACAAGCACTCATGATCTCGATTCATATCCTTATATGCATGATAATCACATGACCATCAATCAAGATTCACACTAGTCTTAATTCATTATAGTTCCCATTATAATGACCGACTAGGGACATTTATGATATTTCAACAAATACCTATGGATCTTACTATAAGGTAAACACACAATCACTTATAATAAAATAGCAAATGAAAACTTCAATTTTATTTACTAAATTATAAGATAAACAATGTTTATTGATTGACCTAGGGCACACGCCCCAACACTAATTGATCAACTTTTGAGGCCCAGACCTTGCTTCATGTTTCTGCACCAAAACAAACAAGTTCTTCTTCCTCACGCCTTTCATGGCCAGTGAAGACTTCCATAATATTTTTAATACTCCACTTTGCCCGGAGTATTTATAACTCTCATAATCTAATTCGGAAAAAAAAAAAAGATTTTGAGTACAACTCCGCACATGTCGAACATGTCGAAGTGTTATGACGCATCCGTCAAACGACTTCAACTAAACTTCATCGACTCCCAATATCAATCGCAGAGAGTCGTCAACCATCGACATAACTTTGCCACCCATACAACTTGCATAATTACTTGATTCATGCAATATGTACACACACATGTCATCTGGCCCCACTGTCAATTACACATTCTCTTTTCTTGTAACGACCATAAAAATTTAACCCGTGCCACGTGGCATCTCAGGTTGGTGACCTGGACATGTCGTGATGTGGCACACTCGGTCAACCCTCGGGAGTCGACACCGAGATTAGGACCCATAGCTCGGACCACGTGAACACCGTCGATAAGTCCAGGGCACACCAATTAATCAAGGTATAAATAGTTATTTTTGTGTGATGCATGTGTTAAATTGTCGTATTATTAATTAATTCACATCGCACCAATTAATATTTTATTGGTCGTAATGTGCCCGCGTAGTGACAAGAGTGTACGACGTCGCGATGCTCGCGTAACGCGGGTGTATGGGGTAGTCCGAGATATAATTGTCACATCACACATCCCATCATATCACCAATCAAATCACCATACTTTAACCCATCCCTCACTTTTTCTCTCTCCTCCCCAAACAAAACCAATAATTTTTCTCTCACTCTCTATCTCCAATGATTTCATCTTCTTCCTCACACCCTCCCCTTCACCAAGTCTCCACCACAAAGCTCTCCTCACACCTCCACGATTTCGCCATCTCTCTCGCAATGTCTCTCCCTCGTGGTGACTTTCGCGGCGACCTCCCAAGATCAAGGTGAGTGGTTATGTTGTTGTTGATTTTGTGAAAAGTTTTTTTGGAGCTTTGATGGTGTTGGGGTTGGTGTTAGGTTGTTGATGTTGATGTTTTAGTGGTTATAAAAAAAGTTGTTGATATAAAAAAAGTTATGAACGAACAAATGAGGGGGAGGGGGTAGCCAGCGGGTCGGGCTTGGCTACCCCCATGTGGGTCGGGTCGGGCCGACCATGACCCGCGTGGGTCGGGTCGGGTCGACCCAGGCCCAACCCAATAAACAAAAAAATAATTAATTTAAAATTTAATAAAACTGATGTTTAAATAAAATAAATCACATAAAATAGATAAAAATTATGGAAAAAAATTTAAAAAATCCAGAAAAATTAGAAAAATTAGAAAAAAGCTAGAAAAACGAGTTTCGAGGCTTTTTTGGGCACTTGGC